>CM062820.1:1426884310-1428271026 GCA_031772625.1 Pinus tabuliformis | reverse complement strand
CGAAATCATCTTGTCAAATTAATCAACACATTTCTCTACTTCAAGATAATTAATATAGTTTCATAAGAATGAGTAATTTATGATATAAAATATAAAATGAATTCTATTGTCTACTGAGGCAAAATAATTCCTGCACAACAAAAAATCGTCGAAATCTGATAATTTTTTCAAAAACCCTGGTAGTAGTTATGATAGAATCATGTTTTTGATATTAAAAATGTATGAGCACCATCAAAAACCCTAGAAACACCCAAAATATTCAAGTTTGATAGTCGTAGCCTAGATTTACAAAAATTGTTGTCATATTTTATCAGAAATGTGCCAAAATTTCCATGGCTTTTTGAACAAATTTGAAGTCTTATCAAACTATGGTTGTGATCATGAAATTAGAGTAAAAATATTAATAGTAGTGGTAAAGAGAAAAATTCTCAAGGACATTCTTAAATAAATATCATGTGGAGTCATGTTCAACTACCTTTAACAATGAATTAGCATTATGGTTTGTCCCCAACACTATGTAAATCCAAACCCAATTTGATTTACGAATAACTTGACACGTGGTTTTGAACACTATGGAATAAAGCTAATCATTAAGACATGTTTGATCTAGATGGACAGAATCACAAATATTCCTCTACACATTTCTTCTACATACCTACCTCGCACACAATACTAAACCTAAATCTTTGAACATAGATAAGGACTAACTCTAATCATAATATGAAATACTAGACAAAAAAATAACATGATACACTAAAGTATTATCAAACTAATGGTACCAACCACAAATTAAGAGTTTATGTTGGTAGCGTATTTTTCACTATGTTGTTGCTATTTAATAATTCATTTCGGTAGCTTTATGTTCAATTCCTTCAAGCTAGTTGATTTTGGTAACAAATAAATCTCTCCACACATAATTGCCCGCGCAATGAAATATTTTCACACAAAAATATTTGCACAATAGAATCTCTCTGCAGAAAGCTCCATAAAATGAAATCTCTCTCCACAAAACTCTCCATACAACGAAATATCTTTGTAGAAAGCTCTACCAAGAAGTTTCATAGACATATGAATCAAATACCTATGCCAAAGTTGTATAGATTTAGCTTTGTAAAAATTAGTTTCATAGAGATATGAATCTATGTGAGATGAAGGATGTGGAAGAGAACAAAGTGAAAATGAATATTATTCCATAGATACAAAATTAATATAATAATTAGAAAAATAAACTTTAATTTTTAATGTAATAGGCACAACTACAAAGAGTGATTTATAAATTAGAAATAACGAATCTTTTATGCATTAAATACTTATTAGTTTTATGCAACTTTAGATTAAGTATTTTATTAATGTGTGTGAAAAGTAGTTTTTGTTCGTGAGAATGGTTGTGCGGAACAGGATGGGAAACATTGATACATTGTGCACATTGGTACATTGAAAAAAATGTGTGCACATGCTTACTTGGTGTACTAAATACTGAAAGGACTAATATTTACATATAGCGGTGCTTTCTATTAATTAGACAGCATATATTGAAATGATTAAAAATCTAAATGGGAGCTTTATCTTTGATATAAATATTTTGTAACATGTTTCAGATGCCAAAATGTAGCAGGTGGATATTTTTATGGAAACAAATAAGAAAGCATTTGAAATGCATACTATAGTGAGGAAAAATTCCATTCAATAGTAGAATTCATTTGAAATAAAAAATAAATGACTTTGAGTGAGCTGCACAATTCAAGGAACATACACTAACACTTTGTACCTTTTCATACATTACGCTAATTGATTAGCAATCATTTACAACGTATCCAACCTCAAGATAAATATTAGTCCCTTTAGCATTAAATTTGACGGCTACGCATGTGCATAAGTACATTTATACGATAATGAAATACTCTTATTCAAATTAAAATGGATATAATAATCTTGCTCATAATGGAATGACCTACTGCAATTATGGTTATACAAAATCTAGCATGATCTCCCTAAAAAAATTCCTTCCTTTGCATGATGGAATATTTTATTGTAAGCCCCGCATAGTGAATTTCTTCAAACTGAAAGAAATATAGGCTTCCCCTGCATAATGAAATATTTCATTGTAAGCTCTACATAAGAAAAACTACTATCAGTATTATGTTTACAGGTTTATTAAGAAACCCAATGTTTCTAGTCTTCAAATATTGACATGTAACAACATCTTGATATGAAATTCAATCATATTTAATGCATATGCACATATGAAACATTGTACCGAAAAAGTCTATGTTCCTTTATCCACACACTTATTCTCCCACAATTGATAATATTACCCGTGTCAAAACTATTACACATTACACACTCAAAAATTAGCAATTGAACATAGCAGAGATAACCACCGTCACATCCATTTATTTTTCACTTTGGTACTTCTTTAATATCACTATTATATGTGTCATAATAAATAGATATTTACCATATCAAATAAATTTGAACTATTTGTGATCACGATAATAGGATAATAAATTTTCAATAATAAATGTCAATAGAAGATCATCCAAGGTGAATCCATTTAAAAGCATGAAGTATTGTATAGATTTTGTATTTCTACACTACTAATACCAACCATGAATTAGTATTTTATCTCAATAGCTCGTAATTTTGTACTCTTCTGTAACCACTTCCTCCCACATTTACCCAAATTCAGAAGCTTGCTATTGTAAACATGAGATGAGTGTCACTATGACTTGACTTGGCCTCCTAGTTCTAGTTAAGGAAGTAGAGCCTACAACTGAGACTTACTCGCCTTCCTTAGAAACCAAAGATTGTTCAAACATTCAACAACCACCCTAGGTGATGAATTCCTGAGCTTGAACCCTTTTCTTCTTCCTAGAACTATAACTGCACCCTTCATACTATGTGCACGAGATTGTGACCGTCTGTTGAAGCCTCAAAATTTGTTGTGACAACATGGGGGGCAACCACTTGGTCTACACCTTGAAAGTAGCTCCTTTTCTATTTGGTATAGTGGCTCCGACTAGGGATAATGGGACCAATTTCCTAGAGAGGATTGATTTGATAATGTTGATGTGATCATATAAGATGTAACGGGAAATGATTCAACTAAGTATAATCTAATATAAATACTAAACACATTCATATACCTTAATCTAACATTATCTAACTATAAATATACCTAGGAATAAAATAAGATATCTAATCTACAATGATGTCTCACAACAATTGATAATAAGGATCATTTAACTTCCGAGAAATGAAATCATTTAACGATAATTTTTTTGGATAAATAGTTACACAAAATAATTGAGAGAAATATATCACATATAAAAATCATTTATGTATTCAAAAAGGAATCATAGCTAAAACATCACACATAAGTGCAATAATGTAGAACTATAGTTCACACTTTCATACATAAAACAAACAAGAGAAGAATTATTTCTAATACATAAATAAAACATAATCATATGATAAAAGTACCATATATGATAAGTCTTGCTCATGTACTTCAATAATATTGACCCAATTTCATTGAATCCAATACACTCTAAGAGTACATAAGGGTAATTTCAGTAGAGCATTCTAGATATTCAAAGAAAAATAGATCTTGTTCCATTCATTTCATCAAAACCTTCTAAGAAATAAAGAAGTGTAATATCTTGAAAATGGTTTTTGATAAAAATATGGACCCCTCTCTAAATGCATGAGAGGGGTTTTAATACTAAAATACATGCCTCAAAAATAGATTATTACAAAAATAGTTGACTAGGTTTCAAACAACCTTCCTTAGAGTGGGTAAAAATAAAACTAAAAATAGAAGTAAACTAATGACTAGCTCCTTTGAAATTGAACTAAGTTAATATGCTAACTTGATCTATGAGGTTGAAAATTTCGATCATTGGCTCGAGCTGAGGCAACTGGACGATTGTGGATTTTAACTACCGAACAAATATGGAATCTGATAAAGTTGGCCCTAGCTTTTGTGTAGAGGTTTTTAAACACCACAAATTCATCCACTAGTTGTTTGGTTTTACTATAAACTTCCAGTCTCTCTCCAAATTCAGCCTGGTTAGTTGTTTAATTCCTCCTCCTTTTCCCATGTTGTATGTTTCCACTGCTCCTCTAGTTGTTTGATATTTGGTAGGAACCCTAATATGCACTCTTTGACAAGGTTGGAACCGTGAGGTTTTCATTTGTGGCTTCTATTATACTGCTTGCTTCTCCTGCTGCTATCGTTGTCTCCCTTTCTGCGTGTTTCAACCGTGAATACCAATATGTAAACATAATACTGTTGTGGGATTCTTCCACCGTTGGTAAGTCAACCTTTCTTCCATCCTCCGATCCTTTCCAGGTGATAAAATTGAGAAACATTTTTTGGATTTTTTCATATTCAAACCTCATGTCAATTACTTGGTTGGTTAATTTATCACTTGTCTCACAGTAAGGATTTATCTACGAGATTTTCTGGCATAATATTTCTTATTGCTGTGTTAATAGGGAATAGAGGCTAACTGCTTCTTTGATGAATTCATCAATTTCCGGGTTATATTTGAATTTATCCACCATGGCTTGCATTTGACAATTTGAGAATCCTTTTCTAATAAGCTGGCCTGGCATTGTAATCTCATCTACTTGAATTCTCTCTCAAGTTGGACTACATGTTGTTCTACTTGTTGATTAGTCTTTTCTTGTGCTAATTTTTGTTCAAGTAGCATAATTTTCCATTTCCTTTCCTTAGTAGCATTCAGGATTTCATTTTATTATCGATATTTGTTGTCACATAAGCTCCTGTGAACTATGACAACTTTGTTAGGTTCTCTAATGGGTCAACAGGGGTGTCCATCCACAAAACATCCATTGGTTCATTTTCTAGAGTCGTAACAGCCGTGGTGTCTAGTTTCCTTTTCTTCCTTTTTCTTTTAACTATATCCTTATGAGTAGTTCTATAGAATATATCTAATGGAGGAATGTCTTTAACTCTCAAGACAATTTCGAATGTAGGAAAAGCGGGAATAGCCTAATGTCTTGAGTACCTATAGCTCCATCCTCTTTTGTTTTTGGATTTGCTTTATGATAGGTTTCCTTGGGGTTTGCAATTCAGATCTCCACTCAAGATTTGTGTCTATGTGGAGCTTCTTATTGAATTTCTCCCATTCCTATTCTAGGCCAATGATTGGAGCCATACCTAATTCAGCTAAAGTAAAATCAACCTCTACCTCCCTCTTTGCCAAGGCATGTTTGGCCATTTCCTCTATACTTCCAGCTGTATCTTTCTCAGTCTCTTTATATGTGTTTCCTCCTCCATTTTGAGATTGTCATTTGAGTGCTCCAACTCATGAGTCAACTTCTCTTGGGTTTCTTCTTCAGAATTTCCTTTTGAACTTCGCTCCAAGCTTACGCTAGGAGTTTATTCTCTTATTTATTCAATCTGTAATTGGCCCAAAGGGACCTTTAATAGTCTATTATTCCTATACCCATGAAAATGATTAATATCTTCCAGGCTCAATAGTAATGATGCCAAATGTAGGACTTGTCAAAATGTTTTTGCTTATTGAAAGAGATCATCAAATTCATCCTCTTCATGGGTAAACTGTTTGACTTTCACCATAGTGGTAAATTCTTTAGCAATGTGATTCGGGTCATATTGTCTCCCTGGAACTGTGACTAATTTCAGAGACATAATAATCATTTCTTATTTTACTGCATGTCCATAGCCATGTAGTGCAAAAGCACCACATTGTAATGGAAGGGCTAGCCAAATGTCTTTCTTCTGTTCTTTCAATCCTTTGGTTAAACTGCCCTTCCCTATTATCTGGTAAGTTATTTCTCTGGCTAATAGCTTGTCTGGGACATAATATGGGAGGACATGCAAAGAAGAAATGCTCCAAAAAAATCTAATGTAGGTGAATGTTTCTTCCCCGAACCATTTAGAAAATGGCAAGATGTCTACTTTGGCCTCTTCAGAAAACTTACGGGTTGTTGTATCAATAAAATTTTTATGAATAGGTAGCATAAAACCATGGGAGATTTTGTAAAATGGTGATGGAATTGAGATTCCCACAAAATTTTATGGTATATATGGATGTCGAGTGGGTTCATTACAGGCCACTTCCACCCCATGTTCGGAAGCTAAGAACAAAAACAAATTGCGTCCATAGCAAAAGCACTCATAAAGAAAGGGTGAAAAATACTTGAAGAAACATTTATTTTCTTTCTATATTCCATAATGTCCTTTGCTAATTTTTTTTATAAAATCCAACTCTAGTACATAATTGTTGCATTGATTGTTTGCATCAATTAGCAGGAGCCACTCCATAGAAAATTTGGTGCTGTTGGGTTACCGAAAAACCTACACTTCATTGTTGTTGTGAAAGTATGAGGGGAAGAGAGGGATGTTATCAAGTACATACCAGTTTTATCCCATTTAAGTTTTCATCCACCTAGCTTCCAGGCCTGTGTAACATCCAATGGGTCCTCGTTCTCTTTGGAGAAACGCTCAAGGAACTCTTTGTTATATAGCTTTTAGGCTTCTGTAACTGGTACAATAGTCGTAGATTGCTTGTTGAGAAAGAACCCATCACTTGTTGTCTTTTATTTCTAAGATTCTTTTTTGAGACATCTACTTCATGAATTACCCATTCAACCATATATGTTTATGGTACTATATTTGGTCTCGCAGTTATTCGGTGCAAGAATGAACACGTTGTTTCAAAGTAGGAGGTGTCAGATGATTCCTGCACATCATCCATGTCCTTTGTTACCAATGGCCTAAGCTTCTCTTCTTCTAACAGGTTATACATGGCTTCCCATGTCGTGGTTCCTCTGTCTTTGCTACATGTGGTATTAGAGAAAAGTGGTATCATCTCTCATTTCTGCGGTGCAATCACCTTTCCCTTCTTTTCCATTCTTTCAAACATTGTTTTCTATGGATGTTTCCTAAAATGGAGCAAATGGAAATTATTGGATAAACATAAAGCGATAATGACAGTGAGAATTAAATGATACAGTTAACCCTGAAAGGTGACAAGAAAGAAGCTTTTATTCAACATGAGATGAAATATTTCAAATCACGTCGAGTCATTCTTAACATAAATGTCATTAAAACTTATTAAGTATGCACTAAGATCTTTTATCATGGCCTTTATTACTCATTTAAACTATTGCATTGCAAATGGGAAGGGAAAAAATTTAAATTGGCGAGCTTATAGTACGAAATATCATTATGCGATTGCGATAATATTATCGCAATATCATATTTTTAGTTGTGCATTTTTCGAGCTATTTTAAGAATTCTGCGAGATGCAAGGAGTAACATACTTTTCATTGTTTAAAGCGCACTCTGCCTAAATGAATAATTATTATGTAAAGTGCACTTTTTCTAGGTGGTGGACTTAACTTATAGTTTATAACATTTATTTTTATCTGGTCTAGGTTATATCGCATTTTGCAAATTTTTGTATCACAAGTTTGTCCTTTAAGTAAAGTGTCGTGATGCAATAAATATTGGCTTGCTATACAAAAATATTGCAGTTCACACATTCCAACAGGCTTTGTGAGTTGCACTTTTCATGAAAGCAGATATGTGATTGCGATAGGTTCTTTATTTTACAATAAATACCTTAAGTCTTAGCTTTAAATGGAAAGTTCCATGATATCCTATGTTTATTACGATGATCCATTCCACCGGAATTCATGGATCCTGTTTGTTAATTAACCTTTGACATATTTTGGTCCAATGATATGTGAAAAAGCGACAATTTGTAGTCTTAAAGGGATTTGACTTGATATCTTAATTTTTTTATACAAGTTCAAAAAGAAAGTGTTTAAGTGCTATGTTTTTTGGAGAATTTTTTATAAAGAGTCCCCATTTATTAATAAAATATTACCTATTAAATCAATAAATGTGGGAGTTATTGAACAACACAACACCCTCCAACGAAAATGGCAAGACTTTCTCAACATGCCTATGACCTTAGATCACCATTTTTTTTCTTGCGGTCCCCAATTGAAGAGCTATTCTAGGCTAGCCTCCAGACCACTACCCAGAACTTTATGTAAATTTCCAAAATAATAGTTCTCGTAACGATAATGGTAATAATTTAAACTTCAACTGATAACTTGACCAAGAATGCCTATAACACACTAAACATTTCATCAAAGATATGGGAAAAAATGTAAGCCATAGGTCATGAATGCATATCTGATCATTAACTGAGAGTCTTCATCTAAGAATCACCGAGAAGGATGGAATCCCTCTCTAGCTAGCTACAATAACACTTATCAGTCGATACATTCATCAACCATTTCATAACTAAGAAGATCATTAGAATAACTATAAATATCATACATCAGTAACTAGCATAGAGACCATGACAACTCAACCATAACATCACCAACACAGTCACTGAAATTATTCATAAATCATAGTAGGAAGATAGCTCTTATTAATATATGAAATTACGAACCAAGCTAGGGACTTCCACGTATCATTCGACCATAGATTGGGTTGAATCAAATCTATCTTTCAGCCAATCATCATGCACCATATTCCAAGGATGCATGTGGGATCCCTTGGAATAAACTAAGAGTAAACCAAACTATGGCTTCCAGAGGCCAAACCACCTCCATCCTCAACCAAAGTGAATCCACCTCTATAGTTGGACATCACTAACACTAACCCTATCAGTCTCTATCCAAGCTATCTAGGGCTCCAAGAGCTAGTAACTCAACCTAGAGCCTTCTAAGGCTCTAGACCATTTGTCCAACCCAACTCTAGGGACTACTAACCCAACCCAACAAGGGATCCAGAGAATTTTTCCCAACCTAGGCTCCAGGATTAGTAACTCAACCCAAGTTATTCTAGGGTTTACACAGCATTTGTTCCGGCCCACATCCATAAGACACATGAGCACCAATAAAAAAGGAAACAAGTGGAAACCCCACAAAACCATGTCTATCCAGAAAATGGTAAGGCAAGGCTAAAATCATTTTCAATCTAGGAAAACCTCAATGCCAATGATATCACATAACTTGAAAATTTTATGGATATACCATGCATCCAAAAATCGGTAAGGAAATCACACATGCGACCTATTTCTTGCCAATAAATCTAGTTGTAAATGTTGATCCAACTATTCCCTTGCGCTCCCTACCTTCCTTCACCTTATTTCTTCAAATTAAAGTGAATACTAGAGTAGTCCAAGCATGCTCCAATAGTGCTCTAAGTGTGCAAGAGTATGAGAGAATGAGATAATAAAGTGATATCTCCAAAACTAAACTGATATAAGCTATGAACTAATCCTCAGAAACCTTTTTATCATTGAGGCCTCTATTTTCCTCATTTTCCTTCATTTTTCCTCTAATTTCCTTAGCATCCAAGTTTATGTCTCTTCACCTTTTTTTCTCCTATTTTCCTTATTTTCATAATTAAAATGCCAATAAATGCCTCTTTTTTCTTTTCCAATGCCTTTTCCAATTTCCATAGCCATTAATTAATTACAAGTGATACCCATCACTATGTTTTTGGCCAAAATTCAACTTGGAAGACATGTCACATCACCTTGGTGTTATTTTATGTACATATAAAATCAATCGGCATTGTTACAAACCCCTCCCCCTTAGGGGAACATCTTCCTTGGTTTCTTATGACACCTATGATTACAAAACCACCAAAAAACAGAACATATTTCCCATGGAGATTTATAACATAGCTTGATGCAATATTTACAATAACATCCTATTTAAAAAGAAAAACATAGAACTTATTGGAGCTTTATAACAAAACTCATTATGGCATATAAAACAACACCCGTATATACATATACACATACCAAAAAATTGTTTCTTGAACAAATAAATAAGGAAGGATATAAAGACTGCATCTGATCAAACATTTACTATGTAGTTTCACTAGGCCCAAAGTGGTTTGATTTTACTTTGGCCCTCTTGATTTCTTTGTTCCATAGTATGAGTTGTTTCTACTACAATAGACATCATGGTTCTGATTGAACTTCTCCCTCTAGTTCCACATGTAATACAAACTAGTAAATCACTTAATAAACATCCTACACATATTTCTTAAGTAATGAAACATGGAATACATCATGGAATTTCACTATCAGAGGAAGTGCAAGTGGGTGGGCCACTAGTCCAATCCTCTCAAGGATCTTAAAAGTCCCAGAATACCGAGATGCCATCCTGGCACATGAACCAGTCCTCACGGAGATCCAATTGGGTGTGATTCACAGGTACACAGGCTCCCCAAACTAAAATGCCTCGAAATCTTTTTGTTAATATGCATAATTATTCTTCCTATCTTTTCTTTCCTTTAAATTCATCTTAATAATCTACATTTATTGTTCCATATCTTCCAACATATGTAGTCCAATTAGCATCGTGTTCAATGGGTCACTCCAGCTGATAGGAGTATTGCAACTCCATCCATAAAGAGCCTCAAACAAACTCATCTTCAAAGATTCCTGATACCCATTATTATATGCAAACTCTACTAGTGGAAGATACTCTTTACACTTCTTTTGTTGATGTGCGACATACATCTTCAACATGTCCTCTAGAATAATGCTAACATTTTCTATTTGTCCATGTTTATACAGATGATAAGAAGTACTAAAATCCAACTCTATCCCCAATCCTACAAACAACTCCTTCCAAAACCTAGAAGTGAACTTGACATAATTATCTGATATGATCTTCTTGGTAAAACCATGCAATCTCATTATCTCCCTAATGAAAATTGAAGCTACCTCACTAGCTGAGTTCATAGACATAACTATAATGAAGTGAGTTACCTTACTTAACCTGTCAGCTAAAACCATGATGGAGGCATGCTTCTTCAATGTATTTGGAGAACCTGTAATGAAGTCCATGGAATGACCTACCATTTCAACTCCGGAATCAGAATCAACTCTAATAAACCACCTAGATGCTTAAACTCTACTTTTACCTACTAACACTCCAAACAGCTCGCAACAAACACAACCACCTCTTTCTTCAAGATCATCCAAGGATAGAATTTATTAATTGTTTTCAATGTTTTCTGATATCTCGACTGACCTGAATATGGCTTGACATGAAACACCCTCAAGATATTCTTCTTGAGATCACTATCATCCAACACATAAATCTTGTTCTTGAATCTGACTAAGCCATCTATCGTGAGATGATACTCTTCATCCCTATTACCTTCACCCTAATGTTGTAATATGTGGGCCTCAATTTCTCATACATGTCATTTGCAAGATTTTCTTGTGCAACTCTTACCCATAAGAACTCATTTCTACAATGTGATTCATTTGTACTCTCCTACTAAGAGCATTTGCAACCATGCTCTCCTTTCCCTTAATTTACTTTATCTCAAAATCAAACTATGTTGGGCATGGAATCCCCCCACAGCATGGTTTGCGGATCAAAGCCCGAGTTTTCATCAAATGTATTGTATGACTCTGCGAATTGCAGGAACAGAGAAAAAAGTATAGGTTAAGTGATAGGGATGTCCACCCTAAAGTATTGTAATGTAATGTAAAGTCATGTCGGCCTACCCATGGTCTGCGGACCATGGGATTGTATAAATAGAGTGAGGCACTAAGTTGTAAAGAGAGGGAAGGAGAGAGATGAATAGGAATGGTTCAAGCATAGAGTAAGAGTCTAAGTGTATTGGGTTGTAGTAGTAGGAAGAGGCTTTGCAGCTGAGTGCGTAGAGGCCTAGTAGAGTCCGTAGCTGAGTGCGCAAACCCCTATAGCTGAGTGTGCAGGGTGGTGTTGAGTCTGTAATCTTGAACGAATAATAATAAAGAGAAGTTGATTCCAGTTTCGGTGCATCTAATTGTGTATTGCATTCTTTATAGTTATGTTGTTTTGTTTATTGCGCGCACTTATATGATTATTGGATATAGTGTTAATTATCACTAATATTTCACTGATTACTTAAATAATTGAGTAGTAAAAGATTAACTAGAAATTTACTTGAGTATAACACAGATTGCACCCTGGGTAGGGTTGCGTAAAGCTGGCCTTACAGGTTGGGAAGGACTAATAGATGCGCATAGTGACATGACCATAGGGTCAAACCGCGGACCTCCAGAAGCTCATCAGACATCCCCAGGGTGCGAAAACTTGGTTCTAGCACCCTCCAATACTACTTCGGGTGAGACATCAGTCTGCGCTCCACAAACTGTTGCTGAAACGGCCAGTAGTACTAGGATTTTCTTGGATAAATCACCTATGAACATGGGTCAGACCCATACAAGCCAACAAATGGCTCTGTTGATAGGACCAGGATTTTGCATAAGCGATATCTGATGTCGTTCCACTAGAAACCAACAAAGAAGGAAATTGAAGAGCAGTTGGACAAGAAGATTCACGAGTTCGCAGCATAGGAAAACAAAAATCCATGAATATCTAAGGAATAGTCATCGGAGCGCTACTTGTATATGGAAATCCATGAAATTTTCTTTGCATCCTTTCCTTCTGAGTTGGTTGAGTTGATTGTGAAGCTAGCAGACAACCAGGGAAGGTGTAGGCTCGACAAACCAATAGTGTGGACTCCGGAATTAGTGCGCAGACTAGAAGTGTTAGGAGATAAGATCATGCAAGCTATGGACCATTGGCTTGAAAAAATAATAGGAGGATTTATCACTGTATTTGTAGTAGACACGACGATCAGCTATAGTGAGGCAGAGTGACATTTCCTCAAGGGACTGTGAGGTAAGTATATTAAATCATTGAACACTTGGATTAAGATGTTATCGTGTGAAAAGCGGGTTATGCGAATAAATTAATGTTTGGAGCTATGTGAAGTGGGAAGATCTATAGAAGTAGAGGTAGCGAAGAATTAGAAACCAGTCCCTTAATTTCACCCTTGTGGGAGAGCGAGGAAGAGCTCGTGAAAGTTTCTCTGAGAAGTGTGGTCAGTTTGATAAGGCAGTGAATTCCATGTTTACCACCTCCACCCACACCGCCACCCATCTTACCCTCCTCACCTCCATCTCCACCCACCCCACCTCCGCCACCACCACAGTTCAGTATGGCGAGTGTGATCAAACTACTAGTGTTTAGAGGAGTGGGGAATGAAGATCCAGAGCAATTTTGGTTTGTGGTAAGAGCAGTATGGGAAGCACAAGGCGTCGTGGATGACAATATTAAGAAGGCTACACTGGTGAGCACGTTATAGGATCACGGATTAACGTGGTATATCAGGCATTCTAATGACCATCCAAATGTAGAAATCGCAGAAATCTAGGCCATGGTGAATAGCGAATTTAGCAGGCCAAAGTCAGAAAAACAATCAATCATTGGGTTTAAGGAGATAATGATGCTCCCAGCGAGACTCTCTGGGATTTGGACCAAAGACTGAAGGGTATGATTTGCGAAGACAACATGATGTTGATAAATGGACAACATCGCACATGGTTTGTAACATCACTGACACCACACTTAAGGACGATGCTTTCATAGTAAAAACTTTCCACCTAGGCCGAAGCTTTAGAAATGACGATGACATTGCATGAGACCCCTATACAAGACCCTGGTTTGGGAGTCCAACAAATCCACATGCAATTACAAAGTATGTGTCTGGAAATGTAAATTTTGAAACATGACAGGACACCTTGATTGGAGGCACATGAGGAGGTATGGTGCATAAAATGCAAAGGCAAAGGACATGACAAGGACCACTGTCCAGTGTTTGCAAATTACTTGCCAGGAGGAGGGCCAATGCCATTAAAACCTAAGGCACAGGCAGGGCCGAGTGCGGTGCTTGCATTATAGTGCGCGATCTGTCAGATAAGAGGAAAACACACTATAGATAATTGTCATCTATTGTAGAAATACACGTAGACGTCCCAACACTTATTTTGTAACTTCTGTAGGTCAGTAGGTCATGATGAAAAAACGTGCCGAAGCTACGAACTAATTATGGATCAGGCTCCTGCCTACAGGATGTAGACCGAAATGCGAGCCCTCGACCAAAGTCCAGGGATGATGCATGCTAGACTTCAAGGGCACGGTCGAGGTCGAGGTGGAATGGGACCAAGAATGGGTCGTGGAAAATTAATTTGTTATAATTGCGGAGGGACAGGGCACTACGCCCATGATTGTACATAGCCAATGAGGACATCATGTTTGTACTGTACTCAAATTGACAATGAGGTAGAATACTACCCTATACTAATAGCAAGACTCAAATTTTACAGATGATGACGTCTGAACCACGTGAAGAAGACCTGAATGTAAACATGATGCTCAGGAGTTGTATGACCACTAGCAGTGATAAAGGTAAGCAGCCAAAAGAAAGTGTGTGGGTTGGCAAGGCTCCTACTAAGGAACTTGAATTTGAATTTAACCACGTGAAGGAGACATTCATGGAAGCTAAGAAGAGCTTCATGGAGGCCTCCACTTCAGGTAGTAAGGATCAACTAGAACCAGGGATGGATCCTTCAATGCTCACTACCTTTCTAGAGACATGCATGAAACTATTGCACGACAACAAGGCAGTCAAAGGACTACAGGAACTTATCACTAGGTGCATGGGGTTGGGAGAACCGTGCATGTTCCGGAAACTTGGAAACCACGCATTGCGCACAGGAAGGGAAATGAGGTTGACTGTGTAAATTGGTGAGTGAAATGGATCGAGTAATCCTGGATCTCGGATCAGACTCGAATGTACTGCCAAAACAAACATGGGAATGCATGGGCAGATCTGCACTACAGTGGTCCCCAATCTAGTTACAAATGGCGAACCAACAGAAGATTTGGCCCATCGGAAGACTGCAAGGGATAATAGTAGATATTGAAGGTGCAAGCACGCAAGCAAATTTTGAAGTGATAGAGATTGTCGATGACAGTAATCCATATCCCGCACTACTAGGAATAAACTGGGCCACCAACATGAACAAAGTCATAAATTTGAAGAGGTGCAAAATGATCTTTGAGAAAAGTCACTACACGTAGTAGTACCGCTAGATCCAGCCGAAGGAGCGTGATACACTAAACCGATGTGTGATAATGATAAGATGACGATCTCGATTGTATTTACAAGATAACTATGTGGGAACAGGATTGGGTGAATCTCACTGCAGATGGAAGAATTTCATGGGAGCGCGAAAGCTCCAACAATTCAAATTCAGATGAAGAATTAGAAGGATGGCACAATCGGCTGGACATAGTAACAACGCTTAATTGCAACATGATGATTATATCACTGCATTGCGTGACAGTAGAGGCAAGGGATTTGCCGACATATGATGGATTAATAGCAGTGGATGAATTTCTAAGCAAATTTAAAAGCGTAGTACCAGAACAGTAGTGATTCGATGCTCTGAAATGGGCGCTGCACGCAATGCCTACATGATGGTGGGGTACACATCAAGAAAGTTTTGAGGACTGGAACAGATGTAAAATGATGATGCGCCTATGTTTTAGAAAACCCCAGCTCTAATCAGCAGGGGCAAAACAACTTGCGTGCCCACCTTTCTCGATGGGTACAGACATATGTTGTACAACCTGCACAAGCACACAACACCCACAGAATAAAGAATTGGAGCAAACCGCAACAACATGAAAGGAAACATGCCCTACTAACTATCCATGACGAAGCATTCAATAGGGTGTAGGGAGTACTAAACAAGGTTCACTAGGCAAGACGCACTGATTGGGACCTCCGCATACCAACAGTTCAATGGACCTATAGGACCATTTGCAAAATCCTAACGATGAAAATGATTCCAAAGGTGTGAAACAGAGTACGGACCATAATTTCTGAAGATAATGCAACTAGGGATTGACACGTAATAGCTCCCATAGTTGTGACAGTATGCAAAGACTAGGAAGAAGAAATCACATGGCTACGCGAGGTCGAACACATAGAGATTTTGGAAGCCATTCGGCAAGGGACCATTAGACTTCGCGAACTTGAAAAGAACTAGATACGACTGTGGAAGAAAAGCATTTTGATGGATACCGAGATCAAAAGGTTGGAAAATGAGATCAAGCAAGAAATTCTCATCGAGCAACCAAGGATAACAAGACAAGGTGTGGATGATAATACAACTAGATTAGAAGATTATTGCCTGGAATATATGACTCTACTGCCATGGCTACAACTGCACCTCAGCAAACGCAGTAACTAGGGGAGTGCACTACATATAGTAGAATGTGTGGCACTAGTTGTTGCGAAGGAAATTGAGGATTTTCCACGGATAATACTGAAAGTTGAGTTGAAGCGTTGCACAGGTGGTACAATGGCCTGACTAGCCATAGGGAGCATAGTCTCAGTGCTCCAAGCAATTGAAAGAGAGCGCAGGACTATAAAAGAGTCTATTTGGGAGCTGCACGATGAGGGAGGTGTGTGAAGAATCAACATGTCACAAGGGTTGCGACCACGCACGGGGGGTTTTTCTGCCGCACGGTTAGGCTAGGAAGTGACCGTTGGTGTCACTATTCATGACAAGATGTCTGATTTAAGGAGAAAGTGAGTGGGTGGTGGGCATTTAAGACACGAATTAAGGGCGAGATTTGGGACAATCTACTGCCACGAAAGTAGTGATGTCCTAGAATTGGGGGGAACGGTCGAATTTGAATTCAAAAGGCACTATAAAACTCCAGGGGCTAGCCACGAGACAACACTTGTTTACTTGAGATTTGAGCAGCTGATTAGAGCACAAAGCATGGAATACAGAGCAATATTTGAGCCCCGAAGTTCACAAATGACCACAGACAGTTCAGACAAGATGACGACTACCAGGAGAGGTTTGGGCTCTATAGAAGGAACCACTGACGAGGCCACACAGAACCCCATGGTACTTGATGTTCCCGGAGACACTGGGGTTGCACCGGAAATCCCTAAATCACATCGAACATTGAGGCCCAAGAAAGATAAGCAAGTAGCAGGACTAGTTCACATGTCCCTAAGGAATCCACGGTTCAGTAAACTCTCAATGGAAGAAAAGGGCAAGGCTATTACCATTGAGACAGATGATGAGGAGGAGGACTTATAGGCTGTTGTCGATGAGATAGAGGAAGTAGAAGACATGGAAAAGGGCATCCACTCGGTGCGCTCTCCAGTGAAATTACTCAAGTACGTCCCTCCATGGAAAGGGAAAACTAAGATACCAAAGGACCTAGATGCCACTAAGACCGCAGTCCAGACCCCACTCGTCCCTGATGGAATTGAGTTTGAGGGCTCACACTTGGGTCGCGTGCCCACAATAAAGTTTGAAGATTGGGACCTCGCAAACAGTGAGAAGTTCCCACACTTACAGACGGAGAGCCTCATGAAGCAGAGCACGGAGGGGCCAATCACAACACTAGAGCCACAAAAATGGTTGCACGGTGTGGAGAAGGCCAAATTACTTCATCTACTATGGATTCCGCACTTTCACCATATGCCTATCACTATTTTTGTCATCAGGTGGCTACTTTGCCTTTTACACGATGGGTTCTTATGGCTGGATGAGCCTGTTCCCATCACGTGGATCTCATTCATAGAAAGTCTCACCTCACTTGTAAGGGAAAGGACCTCGTGGCGATAGCAGGAAAAAGTGAAGATTTGGCACTCGCGGAGGCCATGAAGAAAAAATACAAGCTCGAGAAGGAAAAGAGGGGTTACATAATTAGTAGCATCAAAGATAAAGGGGTGCGTGTAGCCACCCAACTCCTTGCCAGGAAGGTAATGAGAAAATGTCGTGGTGATGAGGTACCGGTGATGGTAGTTGCGCTAGACGAACAATGTGCAAAAGGGGTCCAATTCAACTGGACTGAGTTCCTTTGCAAGGAATTCTTGACCAACTACAAGGAAGCCTAGGAGTACAGCAAGACCTTCCACTATGCATGGTTTCTCTTGTCCATTTTGCTGGTAACAGGAGAACTGCCTGAGGACAGTCAGTTCCCTAGCATTGAATAGGACTTACCAGAGGTCGCAAAGTACGCATCGCTCTGGGTCACCAAGGACACAAAGAAAATTCATGAGACAAATATCTTCTGGGTACTCATGGAGGTGAGCATCTGGATGTGGAACAATAGATGGCCTCGCATGTCCCACACAGTGCACAACAGTCTACAGGGCTTTGCAGACTTCAAGGCGGACATGCATAATTTTTACATCAAGGCACGTAAGGATCCGATAGAGCAATGGACCAAGCTCCCCTTCATCGCCATTAATTATGCAATATTTTCAGTGTTAGAATCATGGCCCCACAAGTGGCACACCCCAGATCTGGCGGAGCTGGATAGTACAACAACACAGAAACAAAAAGATGAGGCCAATTTGCACATCACAAATTTGGCCGAGAAGAGGTGCAATGAAAAAGTGGTCACGGAGGTAAGGGATGTTCGCGAGGAAGAAAGGGCAGCCACGGAGCAGGCAAAGGCTGCCAAAGAAAAAGTAGCGGCGCAGGCAATAGGGGCCACAAAAAAGGTCAAGGCATCCAAATTGGCCATCGACCCGATCATGTTAACGGAAGGCGACCTCTACGACATCGGTGACACGATTTGTGAGGTCACCAAGGAAGTGCTCCAGGAAGCCATGTCGAAGCACCAGATTGTGCTAGGGGCCCTAAGGGTGCAAGTACATGAACTATATCTATGACCCCAATAGTAAGGAATTGTAGCCACCTATGGTGCAGCAGGCACATTAGCAATAGAGAAATTGCTATGCGCAAAGTTTGCCAACACCATAGTTCTACCAGAGGGAACACGGACATCAGAGAAAGAGGATGACAGAGCCGCGGTGGGCAGGATCAAGGGACTTGGCCTTAATTTGGCTACCCTTCCATGAGACACATCGTACCAACTGTAGGATGGCATAATAGCAAAGCTCCACACTAGGGAGGTTTGCACAATTCAAGTGATGAGTGAGAAAAAGATCAACATTGAATAGCTCAGCCTGTAGCATTATGAACTTGTGTCACAGAACCAACAGATCATGTAGACAGTTGATTAAGCATGCCAGCAAGTCCCAGATTTGTCCATCACCATAGACCTACCAATAGAGGTGTGGATCCACTGTCTAGCAAGTAGACTCTGAAATGCTCATGAAGAAACAATGTGTGTGCAGTTAGAGCTGAATCTCCAGATTGTCGAGCTATGGTTGAAGGCACAACCTTCCACTCCTCCAGAAGTTAAAGAGGAGCGCGTTAGTGCTATTCAAAAAGGATTGGAAGAAATGGGATGGGCAGTGCAAGACTGTAATGGTATATTGGACGAACCTTTGTTATCCTCACATCCTTGCAGGAGGACCCCAACATACAATGCCTGGAAACAGAGGTGCGCGAACTCCAGGAGCAATATAATAATGTAAGGGGAACTGTGCAGACAATCATCCTCACCCAACAGCTGGCAAAGAGGAAGAAAGCAAGGGCACTGGAAGAGCAGGTGGATACAACAAGATAGAAAGAGGCACTTCTCAAAGCATGCGTCCAGCCATGGATTGATGAGGCCTTCACCATTACGAAAGACATTGAGAGCAAGCTCACGCAGATGCAGGGAATCTATGCGGTAAGGCAGGTAGTTGATCCTCACAAAGAAGCATTGGAAGAGCACATGCAGTAGGTCCAGCAAACCATAGAACAGTGCACCGCAGACCTTCGAGTAGTACGGGACTAGTTGGAGGGGCACTGCGCCAAGATCGCCACACAAATAGAGTGACTCAGGACGAGCCACGATGATTGTGTTGGGGGCTTGTTGGGCATGGAATCCCCCCACAACATGGTTTGGGGCTCAAAGCCTAAGTTTTGGTCAAATCTATTGTATGAGTCCGAGAATTGCAAACGCTGAGCACGAAGTATAGGTTAAGTCATAGGGTTGTCCGCCCTAAAGTATTGTAATGTAATGTAAAGTCATGTTGGCCTACCCATGCTTCGTGGACCATGGGATTATATAAATAGAGAGAGGCTATAAGGTGTAAAGAGAGGGAAGAAGAGAGATGAATAGGAACGGTTCGAGCATAGACTAAGAGTCTATGTGTATGGGATCGTAGTAGTAGGAAGAGGCTCTGCAGCTAAGTGCATAGAGGCCTAGTAGAGTCCGCAGCTGAGTGTGCGAACCCCTACAGCTGAGTGCGTAAGGTGATGTTGAGTCTGTAATCTTGAATGAAGAATAATAAAGAGAAGTTGATTCTAGTTTTAGTGCATCTAATTGTGTATTGCATTCTTTATACTTATGTTGTTTTGTTTATTGCATGCACTTATACGATTACTGGATATACTGTTAATTATCATTAATCTTGCACCAATCAATTAAGTAAATGAGTAATAATAGATTCAATAGAAAGGAAATTGAGTTTAATATAGACCGCACCCCGAGTAGGGTTGCGCAAAGGTGGCCTCAGAGATTGCGAAGGACTAATAGATGCGCGTAGTGACATGCACGTAGGGTCAAACCGCAGACCTCCATAAGCTCATCAGACACCCCCAGGGTGCAGAAACTTGGTTCTAGCACCCTCCCATATTACTTCAGGTGAGACCTCGGTCTGTGCTCCACAGACTATTCTCGAAAGGGCCAGTAGTACTAGGATTTGCTTGGCTAAGTCACCTCTGACCTATGTCAGGCCCATACAAGTGCACAAACTCATTGAGGGTATCCAACCATCTAGCTTGCTTGACATTTAGATTGCGTTTGTCAAAAAAGTACCTCAACCAACTATGATCACTCATCAAGGTGAATCTCCTATGAGGAAGATAATATATACACATATTCAAGGCATGAATGATAGATACCAACTCAATATCATGAGTAACATAGTTATGCTCGTGGTCATTCAACTTCCTTAACTCATAGCATACCACCTCTCCTTTCTACATCAACACTCCACCAAGTCCTCTCTTGCAAGAATTTGTACAAACCACAAACTCTTTATCTGGATATGTAATATTCAATACTAGATCATTTGTAAGAAAATGCTTCAACTTCTCGAAGATAATTGTACACTCCTCATTCAATTCAAACTTCTTTACTTTTCACTATGAAGATGTAATAGGATAGGCAATATGTGTTCAATTCCTAATGAAACTCTTGTAATAACCTATTAGTACCATGAATGATCTGATGTCATTGACATTCCTAGGAGTTGGCCACTCCATGATAGCTTTAACATTTTTCGGGTCCACTTTTATTCCTTCCTTAGAAACAACATGTCGCAAGTATTGAATCTAATATTGAAAGAAACTACACTTGCTAATCATGGCATACAATTGATTCTCTCTCAACACGTTTAATACTTTTTCCACATTTTCTGCATTCTCTTCCTCATTCTTATAATATATCAATATATAACCAATGAACATTATCACAAACTTGTCTAGATAAGGATGCAACACACTATCCATTTAACACATGAAATTAGTCGGAGAATAAGACCAAATGGAACCACCACAAACTCATAATTTCCATACCTAATAAGGAATTTGATCTTGTAAATGTCCTCTTCTTTGGTGTGTACCTATTGATATCATAATCTCAAGTCAATATTTGAGAACATTGTTGCTCCCTTAAGTTGATCAAACAAGTCATCAATCCTTGGTACTGGATACCTGTTCTTGATCATCACCTTCTTCAATTGCCTGTCATCAATGCATAACCTAAGAGTATTATCCTTCTTCTTTACAAACAATATTGACCCACCCCAAGGTGACACACATAGCATTTAGATGTGTTGAGGTAGACATACCATTCAGCTCAAATGTAGATGATCTCACCTAGTGATAAACTCTTTTCTTAGTACTTGTATCCACGTGCACCATCGAAGGTTTTGCATGCATTTCTTTATTCAAGAAACACTTATCCACTAGGTCAGGATTGATATAACTATAGTTAGTTCTAGGGTCAATAAAAATAGAAACAAATTTATTTCAAATCATACCTTCCATGTCAATAATAAATTCTCGATGATCAACCTCCCTACTATCAAATGCTTCTTGAATTCGAGGAATGCTCTGCCCAACATCTCCAACTGTCTGTGCCTCTTGAGCATTATAAATCTGAGATATTTCAACCTGATGCTATGGACAATATCTCCTGCAATGATATCCACCTCAATTACAACATCGGAAAGACTTCCTGCCATCACCCTTGTTCTGCTCCTCAAGAAAAGACTCATGTCCTTTGTAAACAACATTGAACTTCTTATACATTGCTACATTGTCCTTGTTATCTGCATCCTAAGATCCTTCTCACTTCTTATCCAAATTTCCTTTAGTATTTTCATTCAATTTCAAATCACAATTAGGCTAAGACTTACACTTAGACTAACCATAACAATATTTCAACTTCCCAATCACTTCTCCTAATGACCAAGGCTCATCATATTATTTCTCATCTATAAATCCTAAGGGAAATCCACTAGCAAATATTTGAACCTTATTTTTCTCATCGTCAAGATATGGTACATACCCCAACAACTACATAAACTAGTCTTTGTACTCTTCATCTGCCATAAACCCCATCTTTAGTTCATAGAACTCCTTAGCCTTACCATCATAGTATCTCTCTAATAAGTTGTTCTTCCTAAATATTCTTTTGAGCTCATGCCAATTCAATTCCTTTATCCTAATCCTTCTGACATGCTTCCCATCCTCCCACCAGATGTCTGCTTTTCCTTTGAGATTTAATATAGATATCTTGGCCTTCAGATTCTATGAATAGTCATGCAACTTGAAGAACTTCTTCATTCAAAGCAGCCATATTTATTCATCTTCTGGTTTCCTCAACTCTCCATCAAAGGTAGGAGGCTTGTCTTTGTTAAAATCATCTAGCAATTAATACTTCTCACTCCTGCTATAAGGATGATAACGATGATGACCATGATGCATCTCTAAACCAAAACTAGAATAGAACCCATAACCACTACCTCTCCTATCAAGGGTATCAATCCATGTGCCACGTCTCACCATGTCATCCTTATCTAACCTATGTATTGCATGAGACCTACTAGAAGATGCCCCATTACTCCTTTCCTCCTATCGATAAGTGATCCTTTTTTGTCCCTATATTATAAAATATGATAATATTTGAAGGATCTTTTCATTGACCTTTTCTTTATTTTCTTTAGCTTTCATATTCCTTTCATGTGACCAAATTATCCTATCATTATCCACCTTCCAACTTCTAATTTATGCCTTCAATATTCTCATTGTATCTGTTATGTTAGGAGATTTATCTTCCCTATGTTGCTTCACTGATCTATAAGGAGAGCCATGTGAACTGTAATCCACCATTTCTCTTGTCATATCTGATATTACTCTTATTGTAAACATACGATGTGACATAAAACAACATAAACATAATCAAACATACCTTAGTGTGTTCCAGGGGAGGAAATTTCGTCTTCCCAATCAATTTGAATTAGTGAAACATATGTATGTAATGAAATCAACATATCAATCATCATAACATAACAACATCATCAACCTCAACATGATGACACAACTACAAAAATTCCCATCACGAGAAATAACCAAGATGCATGCATGATAAACACATAGATAGTTGAACATGTATGCATAACAATCACGTCTACCCTGAGGTCCATTATTGCAACCTTGATTTGATACCACCCTTTGACCACTAATATGATAGGAAAGGTTGGATGGAACATAAACCCTCTGATACCACCCTGTAACCAACTCATCCCACATTTACCCAAATTCACAATTTCACCAGGGTAAACATGAAACGAGTTTCACTATGACCTGAACCACCCACCTAGTTCTAGTTAAGGAAGTGGGGCCCACACCTGAGACTTATTTACCTCCCTCGAGAAAAAAAAATTACTCTAAAGCTGAAAATCCACCTTAGGTGGTGAATCCCTAAGTTCGAACCCTTTTTCTCCAACTTAGAATTATAGTCACGCCCTTAACACTACCCACATGTAGTTTTGAGTCCCCAATGAGACTCACAAGTCTTTTTCCATGTGGTTATGGCCTCAGATCTCCAAGTTTGTGTCTACAGTCACAATATTTCAGAAAATTTTCTAGGTTAGTCTCAACAACACTACCCAAAACATCTTGTAACTTTCTAGAATCATATTTCTGATAACGACAATGCTAATCATTCAAACATGAAACTAGAACTTGACCTATAATGCCTACAACACATTAGACATTTCATCAAACATATGGAAAACATCTAATCTATAGGTCATGAATTAATATTTCATCATAAATTGAAAGCCTTCATCTAAGAATCACCAAGAAGTCTCTAATCCCTCTCTAGCTAGCTGCAATAACACTTACTACTTCATACATTCATTAGCCATTCTATAATGAAGAAACCATGCCAAGAGCTATAGATAACATATATCATGTAAAAAACATATAACCAACAAATAACTCACATAGAAACCATGAAAAATCAACCATAACATAAGCGAGATAATCACTATAAGTATTCATAAATCACATTTGGAAGATATCACTTATTAATATATGAAAATACCAACCAATTCATGGACTTCGATGTACCACCTGACCATAGATTGTGTTGAACCAAATTTCTCTTACAACCAATCACCCTTGCACCATAATCCAAGCATGAATGTGGGATCTCATGATATAAACCAAGACTAAATCAAATGAAGGCTTTCAGAGTCCAAACCACCTCAACCATTAACCACATCAATTCCAACTCTACGGTCGAGTAACACTAACACCAACTAGATATTTTTGTACACAATTTTTCCATGAATCCAGGAACTAGTGACCTATCCCACAACCTTCTAAGGCTCCAAATAATTTTTCCGACCTGACTCCAGGGACTAGTAACTCACCCAACAAGGGATCCAAAGTGTATGTCCTAACTTAGGCTCTAATACTAGTAACTCAATCCAAAATTTGTTCTAGGTCTTCCAAATTATTTGTTCCAACACACATCCATAAGGAACTTAAGCATCAATCAGAAAAAAAAAAAGTGGAAAATGCACAACACCATGGCTATTTAGGAAATAGAAAGGAAAGGCTAAGAAGAATTTGAAAACAACAAAATATCCATGCCAATGACATCGCATAACCAAAAATCACATGCATATCCCATGCATCAAGATATCAGCAAGGAAATCACACATACAACCTATTACCTACCATGAAATCCATATGTACCTATTGATCCAATTGTTCCCTTGCACTCCCTACTCTCCTTTGCTTTCTTTCTCCAAATCCATCACTACAAGAAAAAGGACACTGGTGATGGGTGAAAAATGTCACCATAAGATCATTGGTGATGTTTAAAAGAGCCTTCATCACCAAAACTAAACGTCACCAAAAGTATAGGTGTTGTAGTGACATTCAAAGTCCATCACCAATAATGATTTATAATGACAAATAGTGACTGTCACAATTTCATATGAGCAATGGTGATGAACAATAGTCTCTGTCACAAAAAACTAAGCGTCACCAAAAGTGGCGTCACCAAAAGTATGGGTTTTGTAGTGACATTCAAAGTACATAACCAATAATGATTTATAATGATGGATATCGATCATCACCATTTCATATGAGCAATGGTGATAGACCATATAATCCTTCACAAAAAACGGAACATCACCAAAGGTGGCGTCGCCAAAAGTATAGGTATTATGGTGACATTCAAGGTCCATCATGAATATTGATTATAATGATGGATAGTTACCATCACCATTTCATATGAACAACAATGATTTATTCTGATGGATCTTTCATGGCCGTCACTATTGGTGCATATATATGGTGACGTTCATTTACCGTCACCAAAAGCCGCATTGCCGAAAGTATAGGTGTTGTGGTGACATTCAACATTTGTCATGAATAATGACTATAATTACGGACAATGACCATCACCATTTCATATCAACAACAATGATCTATGGTTACATACCTTTCAGAGTTGTCATTATTGATGCATATATATGGTGATGTTCCTTGATCATCACCCTCTAATATTTTGGTGACGGTCGAAAAATGTCACCAACGCTCATTGGTGATGGTAAAAAGAGCCTCTGTCACAAACAATTGCTCATTGCCATTCCATATGGAGGTCATGTTGAAAAATGTGCAACAAGAAATGCCAAAAATATAAGTTCTAAAAATAGAAATACTATAAATAGCAGTTTGGGTACCACTACCAGATTGGGAAACAGGGAGTGAAAAATGGAAGTGCTAAAAATAGAAGTTCTATTTTCAGCACTTCAGGATGGATTCTTATTTTAGCCAGTCCCTGGACTAAACATAGGAAGTAAAATTCAAATTTGACATCAACAGCAGTTTGGAAATTAATTAATTAATTCATCTTGACTTAATTAGTTAGGGAAAATCAAACTTGAAGTCTATGTGAGGACATGCAACAGTTTCTCCTTTGATTGAGGAATTTGACCTTCAGTTAAAGAGATAAGGATGAGTTGTAATATTGAGTTTTAATTAGTTGACTTAGTTCAACTTAGTCAAGTCCATTTAGATTAATTTAATAGTTTGTTAAATTAATGAGAGTTGAGTTAGTTAATGCTTGCATGCATGTAACTACTGTAATTCAGATAACTAAAGATTCACTCATGGATAACTCATGCATGTTAGTTCAGACAGAGACCCATTTGAGATTAGAGAAGGGACAATGTACTATCATTTGGATGAATATTTTTCCTATAAAGGAAGCTCATCCATGATGAGGATTTATCTCCTTCAGGACTGCGTGGTTGGATCACAGGTTAGTGAATGTGTGAAGAGGCCTATTCACACAAGTGGCTGCACTGGACCCCAATCAAAATTTCACAAGGAAATATGAGGCTTGGAGGGCTTGAGGAAGATATATTCTATGTCTATTGAGTCTGTGAGCAGTATTGTTTGAGTGCAGAGAGATCCAGAGAGCTTGAGAGCTAATTGTTTTTGTAACTTGAACAAGATTTCCACTTGTATGATAATACAAAGTTGGGGTTTTAGGCTAGTGCTTTCCCCAGTGATATATCTTCTTTGTTATGGTTGATTACTTCTCATTATCATTTATATATGTTCATGATTGATGATGCTCATATCTGTTTAAGCTTCTCCAAATTTTATGATAGAAGTAGATCAAGTATTATGCTTTAGGACATTGCCTATATTAGGTTGATATACAGGTGAAATCTCTACATGTTATCGGAGGAAAGGTGATCAAGTGAGAACAATATACAAGAAGGAGAAGTATGAAGTTTGGTTTCTAGATATGGAATTGAGTTCTTATCACATCTATTTCACTGATGGAATTCAGTGGCTTAAGACTCAAATATGCCCTTGATGGCAGTTCTAATTATATACCATGGAAGGATCACATGGAGGCAGTATTGGAAGATAACAGTCTCAAGGACTTCATTGATCAAGAAGTGCAAAAGCCGACTGATGCTACTCAACTGGTGGAATGGAAAAAGTGTGTGGCTAGAGCAAGGAGAATCCTCCTGGAGGGAGTTCGAGATCACATTGTCTTGAGCCTCCATGGGAAGGAGACTCCATTTTAAATGTGGAAAACATTGAAATATCTTTATCAGAATAGCAATGATCAGAAGAAGCTGGTGTTGAAGGACAAACCTCGCAAGATCAAGTGCGAAAAAGGCGACACAACCTCTACATTCCTGAACAAGCTCACCACCTGCAGGGATGAGCTTGCAAGTATAGGGGTTGTGATTGTTGATGACGACATGGTGAGTCTAGAACTCCTTAGTCTTCCTAGGAGCTGGCATAAGCTACCAGGACTCGGTTAATGGAAGAGAGAAACTACCAGATTGGGAATGACTTTGGTCAGACCTAATGCAGGAGGAGATAAGGTAAAGCACCAGGGATGGATCTTCATCAAGGCATGATGATGAAGAAAATATAGCTTTAGCGAGTAAAGCTAAGAAAGGGAAAGGGAATGTGTCCCAATCCAAATCTTCTCATGGTGGGAAGAAGGTCGACAAGTCAAAGGTGTGATGCTTTCACTGTCATGAAGTGGGCCATTATGATATGCATTTCCCATAGAAGAAATCCAAGAAGGGTTCCTCAAAGGGATCTGATGGTGATGCACTAGCTTCCAAATTTGAGCTAGATTTCTGGCTTATCGTATGCATGGTTTCATCCATGGTGGGATGTGTTTGGTACACAGAAAGTGGACCTTCTTTCCACATGTTGGGTGGCAAGAGTCTTTTCAGTACATTAGAGGAGAAGGATCTCCAGATGTAGATCAATATGGGTGATGATGGAAAGTACTATGTCTTAGGTGAAGGTACAGTTGTGTTTCAGAGGGAGCATGGTGCTCCTCTCACCCTATCTACTATTAAATATGTACTAGGTTTGAAGAAGAATCTTGTGTAAGTTGCTATGCTAGAAGATAAAGGCTATGATATAGTCTTTAGTAAAGGAAAAGTGTTCCTGAGGCATATCGACACCGGACAGACCAAGTGAATAGGGATTCGAGTAAAGAATCTCTACAAGCTGGAGGTAGTTGACTGTGCTGCACTGAGTTCCAAAGCATAGGTGGTGCAAAGCCAAAATGTTAGCGAGCTATGACATAGGAGACTGGGCCACTTGCATCACAGGGCCTTGAAGATCATGCGGCAAATTTCTGTCGGCTTACCCAAGGGAAAACTGGAGCAGGTAGACACATGCAAAGGATGCACCTTGGGTACGTATGAAAAAGCTTCCTTTCAGGATTGAGATAGTGGAGTTGGAGCAATCCTGGAGCGAGTTGACTCAGATGTATGTGGACTATTCTCTATATCCTCCACCACTAAACAAAGGTACTATGCTATTTCCATTGATGATTTTTCTCATAGATGTTGGATCTACTTTATGTAGAAGAAAGATCAAACCTTCTTGAGGTTTTGCGAGTTTAAAGCCTCGTCAGAGAAAGAATCTGGGAAGAAAGTAAAAGCCTTGCGTAGCAACAATGGTGGAGAGTATATCTCCCAGTAGTTCAAAGACTTCTGTGCAGCAGAAGAAATTAAAATGGAACTGACATCACCCCATAATCCACAACAGAATGGGGTGGCCGAAAGGAAGAATAGATCTATTGTGGGAGCATCTCAATCGATGTTGAATGACCAAGGCCTACCACTTCATCTATGGGTGTAGGCATGCAATACAATAGTGTACCTTCAGAACAGAAATCCTCATCATGTTTTGAGGATGAAGACACATATGGAGGCTTTTTCGGGGAAGCGACCAGATGTGAGTCACTTCCACATCTATGGATCACCAGCTTTCTGTCATGTGACCAAAAATGCTTGGAAGAGGCTAGACCCGACAGCTAAGTTAGGGATACTTGTGGGGTACATAGATACATCCCACAACTATTGTGTGTTTTTTCCTGCCTATCAGAGGACCGTAGTCTGCAGGGATCTAAAATTTGACAAGCAGAGAGCCATGCGAGTGTCACTTGAGAGGGAGCTCAAGTTGCATGGCAATGAGGAAATTTTAGCTCCAAAGGATGAGGAGCCTCCTAATTATGTGGATTAGCCACATGTAGAGGATTCAGTAGTGGAGACCACCACTCCTAGAGAGTCTTCCACAGACGGGCAGAAACGCTCGTGGGAAGCTAACAGATTGATGCAGTATGTGAGAGAGAATGTGGGGCAGCCATCCTCTCATCGTAGATAGAGGATATATCCCGAGAGATACACTAGCTACATGGCCCTGGTTGGGGAGTCTGTAGTGATCGAACCTTCTTCTCTTTAAGAAGCAGTGCAGCAAACAGTCTGGGATGATGCAGTGGTAGAAGAGTACAATTCTGTCATGCAGAACAGTGTGTGGGATGTTGTCTCTAGACCTGCGGACAAATTAGAGGTTAGTTCCCAATAGATTTACAAGGTAAAGCAGGCAACCGATTGCAGCATTTAGAAACACAAGGCAAGGTTTGTTGCCCAAGGTTTCTCACAAGCAGAGGGATCACATGCAGCCATACCTCCAGGGAGGAGGTGGGGCAATGTGGAGTGATCGTCCCAAGGAGGAGGGGCAGGATGTTGGGTCCCTATAATACTAGTGATTACCCCATTACTATTGTAGTTATACCCCTTATTAATATTGTTGTGCCCCTATTGCCCCCATATTGTTATTACTGTGCCCCATAGAATCCCTCTATTGTTATTTTTGTGGCTTTATATTATTATTGTTAGGTCGGCTGGGTTATATTGTGACTTCTTAGACTGCTATATATAGAAAAGAGGTTTTGTCATTTGAATCATCGAAGAATTGTTCATTTATGTAATGTAAAGGAGGTTTCCCCCTCAAAGAGGCTGAATTCGAAGGCGTTGATCTATCTTTTCTATCTTTTCTTGAGTTGGTTTCATAACATTTGATATCAGAGCTTTGGATTCTAGGGTTTCATTGCTCCAAACAAGTCATTTTCACATTTTTGCTATAACGTTTTTTATTCAGAAGCTATAAAAAAAACCCATTTGAGAAGAGATCACGCTAAATCGCGGTTCCAAATTTCAAAGCTTTTTGTCCTATATTTGAGGAGATATGATCTGAGGAAGTTGGTGTTTTTGCAGAGTTCTGAATTACATTCCAAACATCTGACCTGGGGAAAATCATCATAACTTTTTCCCTGAGCATTGGATTGAAATTTCGTAAGAAGGTGCAGAAAGAGGACAGACTTTAGTTTCTTGTATATATTTTTTAGAATCCAAAGGATGAAATAGGAACTCGTGGCACGTCGTACAAGTTCGCTCTACTGAACTAGTCTATAATTAGGTCACTATGGGAGATTTCACATAACTTTTCCTTGGAGAATCCAAATTGGATCATACTGGTGGCATTGGAAAGAGGAAATAGAGGGATACCACAGGTTGCAATTTTAGAACTGGATGATCTGAAAGTACAGAGATACATCAGAGGAAATATCGAGCTCCTACAAAGTGAAGAAAAATGTGTGTAGATTCTTTTAAATTTTTACTTAAGAGTGGTTTGAAAATTTATTTTGAAGGAATTCAAAGGGCTAGTAGAGCATTATTATCGGTAACTGATGCCCCGAGGAAAGAAAATGCAAACACCTAGTAAGGAACCTGAAATCTCTAGCATGACTCATGAAGAAGAAGAAGAAATTCTATATGATATATCAAAATTACAAGAACAAGTGCAACAAGTGTCACTTGAACAAAAAGCAACAGAATCTAAGATGGATGGTTTAAGGAAAGATGTAGAAGCTAAGATGGATGGTTTAAAGAAAGGTGTAGAAGCTAAGATGGGTTGTTTAAAGAAAGGCGTAGAAGCTAAGATGGATGGCATGGAAGCTAAGGTGAATGGCATGGATGCTAAAATTGATGGCATGGATGATAAGATGGAAGAATTGAAGATAAATATGAATAATTTGCTACAAGAAATGGTCACTAATGGTGAAATGGTACTAAAGGAAGCTCATGATGAGAACAAAATAAATGTTAATCATGATTCCATAGACTCTAATGTTGGATCGAAGACTCACCATATTCCAAAAATCGATATGAGGAAGTTTGATGGCAAGGATCCCGCCACATGGATATTACAAATGGAGCAATTCTTCGATCTCAATAATGTGCAAAACACACAAAAGGTACGTATGGCAAATTTATATTTGGAACCAAATCAGTTTGTATGGTATCAACGGCTTTTCTCTCATAAACAATTTATCACTTGGGAAATTTTTACGGAAGAATTGATAGCACATTATGAGGATACAAAAAGCAACACTTTTTTTAGCCAATTGATAAGTATCAAACAAAAGGGTTCAATAATGGAGCACATTGAGGAGTTCCAAAAATTGAACATAAGCATAAAAAGATATTCTAGAGGAGCATAGGATTGATGTGTTCATAGGGTCTTTAAAGGACAATATCCAACATGATGTTCGCCTTTGGGAACCTGATTCATTAATGAAGGCATTCAGGTTAACAAGAAAAATGGAAAGCAAAATTATGGCAACCAGGAAGCATACCACTCATAACTATAAAGACGGAAGTGTTGCTGCCTTAGTCTTCCACAACCTATAATGTTGACACCACAACAATTGGAAGAAAAAAGAGCAAAAGGGATTTGTTACAGTTGTGATAGCAAATACACTAAAGGTCATAAGTGTGGTGAGAAGAAATTATTCTACATAGATTGTGAAGAGGAAGAAGAAAAGGAGCAAGAAAGGTCAAACGAAGAGGATATATTCCAAGAGCAAAGCCTAGATGAAGAACAAATAAATCCTACCATATCTTGTAATGCATTGGCGGGAATTACCACTCCTCAAACCATCAAGATAGAAGGACAAATCAAGAAGAAAAAGGTAATAGTGTTGATTGATTCAGGAAGCACCCACAATTTTATTCATTGTAAGGTAGCAAAAGAATTGAATTTCTTCCTATAAATAGCACCAGAGTGTCAAGTGATGATTGCAAATGGAGGAACAATAAATTGCTCTGGAAAGTGCCATAATATCAAGCTATCCATGGGAGAATATGTATTGACTAGCCCAATGCTTTCCATTGCAATGGGAGGTGCTGATGTTGTACTAGGAGTCCAATGGCTACAATCCTTGGGTACAATAGCTTTTAATTTTCAAGAACTTTTCATCAAATTTTCTATGGAAGGAAAGGAAGTTGAATTAAGGGGTATTGCAGGGATACCAAGAGAGATAATCAGCTCTAATGGTATGACAAAGCTTCTAAAAAAAGGAACAAAGAGGTGTAATTGCGCAATTATGTTCACTAGATGTTTCCACATCGGAATCATTTATTTCTCCAGATCTCCAAAAAGTCCTGGACAATCATTCCAAGGTATTTGAGACTACCAAAGGTCTCCCACCTATGCCTGATCATGATCATGCTATTCATCTGATTCCAGGAAGTGTTCCTCCAAACATCAGGCCATACAGATATCCCTATGTCCAAAAGAGTGAAATTGAATGTATGGTTGCGGAAATGCTAGAGGCTGGTATAATTCAACCGGGTGAAAGTTCTTTCTCTGCTCCAGTAGTATTTGTTCACAAGAAGGATGGATCATGGCGCATGTGTCTAGATTATGGGGAGCTCAACAAGCTCACTATTAAAGATAAGCTCCCCATTCCTGTCATTGATGAATTTCATGGATAAATTTACTTCACCAAGTTGGATCTTCGTTCATGATATTATCAAATCAGAATGAAGACTGAAGACATTCCGAAAACAACATTTAGAACTCATGAGGGTCATTATGAATTTTTTTTCATGCCTTTTGGCCTTACCAATGCACCTTCAACATTTCAATTTTTGATGAATTCAATTTTCAAACCATTCCTTAGAAAATTTGTGTTAGTATTTTTTGATGATATACTAATCTACAACAAGTCTTGAAAGGATCATGTTGAACATGTTGACAGGGTGCTACAACTATTGGAGGAGAAAAAACTATATGCAAAAAGATCCAAATGTTTCTTTGGAGTCCAGGAGGTGGAATATCTGGGTCATATTGTATCTCATGAAGGAGTTAAGGTAGACGCTAGCAAAATTAAAGCCATTAAGAAATGGAAAATCCCCACATCCATGAAGCATCTACGAAGATTTCTCGAGTTGACAGGGTATTATCACAATTTTGTTAAGAATTATGGGAGAATAGCAGCACCTCAAACAACTTTAATGAAGAAAGATGCATTTTCATGGACTCCGGAAGCAACAAAGGCCTTTGAACATATTAAAGAGGCAATGTGCCAAGCACCAGTCTTACCTACACCGGACTTCACAAAAACCTTTATTGTAGAATGTGATGCTTCAGGAAATGGAATTGGTGATGTTCTGATGCAAGATGATTGACCCATTGCTTTTGAAAGTCGTCCAATCAAGGGAAAGTTTTTAAGCAAAGATATTTATGAGAAGGAAATGTTGGCAATACTCCATGCACTTAAGAAATGGCGACCCTACCTAATGGGAAGACACTTCAAGGTAAAAAAGGATCATGATAGCCTTAAATACTTTTTAGAACAAAGGTTATCCTCTGAAGAGCAACAAAAGTGGGTCATAAATATGTTGGGTTATGACTTTGGACTCATCTACAAAAAAGGGAAGCAAAATGTGGTGGCAGATGCACGCTCAAGAAAGGATGAGGATGTGGAAGCATTATTGTGCGCCATTTTTATTATCCAACCAGATTGGATAAATGAAGCAAGGGAGGAATGGAAGACTGACGAAGAAGTGTGGGCACTTATTCGGAGATTACAACAAGATTCGAGTACATCTGATACATTTAGCTGACAAAATGATTCATTATGGTACAAAGATCACTTATACCTCTGTAAGAATTCCCAGCTAAAACAAAAGATTCTTATGGAATTGGACACTTCTCCCTTAGGAGGGCATTTAGTATTTTTAAAAACTTACCATAGGGTTAAGAAGGAATTTTTTTGGGATGGCCTTAAATCATATATTCAAAAGTTTGTGGCAGAATGTTTGGTTTGCCAACAAAATAAAGTGGAAACAATTAAGACACCGGGTCTATTACAACCTTTATCCTTTCCAAGCCAACGTTGGGAGGAGGTTTCAATGGATTTTATCACAGGTTTACCCAAGTCTGAGGAAAAGAGTGTCATCATGGTGGTAGTTGAAAAACTTACCAAGTATGCACACTTTTGTGCATTATCACATCCATTTAAAGCCAGTACAGTCTCTACTGCATTTATGGAAACAATTGAAAAGCTACATGGAAACCCAAAGATTATTGTAAGTGACAGAGATCCCATTTTCACTGGAAATTTTTGGACACAATTATTTTCTTGTATTGGTACTCAGTTAACTCATAGGTCATCTTATCATCCTCAATCTGATGGGCAAACTAAGATAGTAAACAAATGTTTGGAAGGATATCTTCGTTGCTTTGTATCTGATAAACAGACACAATGGGTGAAATGGTTGCCTCTGGCTGAATGGTGGTATAACACTTCCTTCCATTCAGCAACAAAAATGACCCCATTTATGGCACTTTATGTGTATCAAACACCATCCATCACATCATATTTAAGAGAAAATTTTAAGGTTCAGGCAGTGGAACATCACATCGAACATCAACAACAAGTTCTCCAACTCTTAAAGGATAACCTTGTGTTGGCACAGAATAGAATGAAACAACAGGCAGATCAACATCGCAGTGAAATAAGTTTTGATGTAGGTGATTGGGTATTCCTACGGCTGCAACCATATAAGAATATGTCCCTCAAGCAAGCTAAGAAGGATAATAAATTATCAGCAAAGCATTATGGTCCATACAAGGTGTTGCAAAACATTGGTACTATGGCATACAAATTTGAGCTTCCTGCAGCTTCTCGATTGCACCCAGTTTTCCATGTTTCATGTTTAAAGAAGGTTATAGGAGACAAGCTCCCAGTTCAAACAATATTGCCAGAACTTGATGAGGAAGGAAAAATTATATTGGAACTGGAATCAGTCACAGAAACAAGAACTCGATAGCTACGAAATTGATCAATTTCGAAGTATATTATCAAGTGGAAGAACTTAGCCGCTGAAGATTCCACATGGGAGGATGAGAATTTTATACAGAAGTATCCAGAACTACTCAAGCATCGAGGACAACACATTTTTGAAGGAGAGGGGAATGTTGGGTCCCTATAATACTAGTGATTACCCCATTACTATTATAGTTATACCCCTTATTAATATTGTTGTGCCCCTATTACCCCCATATTGTTATTACTGTGCCCCATAGAATCCATCTATTGTTATTTTTGTGGCTTTATAATATTATTGTTAGGTCGGCTGGGTTATATTGTGACTCCTTAGACTCCTATATATAGAAAGGAGGTTTTTTCATTTGAATCATCAAAGAATTGTTCATTTATGTAATGTAAAGGAGGTTTCCCCCTCGAAGAGGCTGAATTCTAAGGTGTTGATCTATCTTTTCTATCTTTTCTTGAGCTGGTTTCATAACATTAGATCCTTGAGGTACCCAACCTCTTTTATTTGAATTTTCTACGGGAGCCCCGATGAGGAGTAGTAGGACTAGTTGATTGGGTAGAGACAAATGTGGATGGAGTGGCAAAGAGAGCTATAGTGTAGGAGTCTGAGGAATGTGTAGAGCTAGGAGGCTGCAATGCTATGAGATGCATGGAGTGTTGCAACAACTCAAAGGTCAGAGAGGGAGAACTTGTTAGCAGCAGGTAGAGCTTCAGCATCACAGTATGTTTCTAGCCCAACAGAGAGGTCAGTGGGGAGTTTTTTTTTGTTCCGAGAGTTGTTGGAGCAACCACACTTGGTAGATGTGTTGCATGCGGAACATTCTAGAGGTACAAGAACTCGTTCGTGGTGAAGCTTTTATTGTTGAGAGGAAGTGTTAAAAATGTGCAACAAGAAATGCTAAAAATAGAAGTGCTAAAAATAGCACTACTATAAATAGTAGTTTCGGTACCAGTGTCGGATTGGGAAATAGGAAATGGAAAATGGAAGTGCTAAAAATAGAAGTTCTATTTTTAGCAGTTCAGGATGGATTCTTATTTTAGTCAATCCCTAGACTAAACCTTGGAAGTAAAATTCGAATTTGATATCAACAACAGTTTGGAAATTAATTAATTAATTAATCTTGAGTTAATTAGTTAAGGAAAATCAAACTTGAAGCCTATGTAAGGACATGCAACAGTTTCTCCTTTGATTGAGGAATTTATCCTTAAGTTAAAGAGATAAGGATGAGTTGTAATATTGAGTTGTAATTAGTTGACTTAATTTAACTTAGTCAAGTCCAGTTAGATTAATTTAACAGTTTGTTAAATTAATGAGAGTTCAGTTAGTTAATGCTTGCATGCATGTAACCACTGTAATTCAGATAAATGAAGATTCACTCATGGATAACGCATGCATGTCAGTTCAGACAGAGACCCAGTTGAGATCTGAGAAGGGACAATGTACTATCAATTAGATGAATATTTTTCCTATAAAGGAAGCTCATCCATGATGAGGATTTATCTCCTTTAGGACTGCGTAGTTGGATCAGAGGTTAGTGAGTGTGTGAAGAGGCCAATTCACAAAAGTGGCTGCACTAGACTCCAATCAAAATTGTGCAAGGAAATAGGATGCTTGGAGTGCTTCAGGAAGATATATTCTATGTCTATTGAGTCTCTGAGCAGTATTGTTTGAGTGTAGAGAGATCAGGATAGCTTGAGCTAATTCTTTTTGTAACTTGAACAAGAATTCCACTTGTACGATAATACAAAATCGAGGTTTTAGGTTGGTGCTTTCTAGTGAGCTCCAATATTGCAGCAATAATGTTGCAACTCCTGGGACTCCCTTCTTTATTTTTATCAACCCGGTAGTTCGTAACAAACTTGGAAGCGATGGTGCTGTATGCACAAGTACTATCTCTTGCCGCAGCTGTCACTTGGTCAACTGGCACAAGTCTGCTAGGAGCTTAAGCCAACCTCTATGAGCTCTGAGAAGAATCTTTTTAACTAATGGACGAAAGCTAACTCACAGAAGGCTGTTCTATTTGCAGAAAAAAACTCGAACGCTGAAAGGAAACGTAAACCCTAGCAAACCCAAATTTTACCAACTAGCCCTACTGATGCAAGAAAGAGGACGCAAGCTACTGGAAGAGATGCCATTGAATATTAGGAAGGTAAATACATGTATCTAATCTACTTTTACAGTAACATCTGAAAAAAAACATCTTTTTTTATTTTTGAATCAGGTTACAGAATTATCATGCATGCGATTTGATTGTTTTTGACTGTGCAGAGGTGGATTGGTGAGAGGACATGCTTGGAGGAGGTTAGGAAGGTTTAGAGAGGGCCTAAGGGGTCCCTAACACCCTTCCAGAGAGTCTCATAGAGTTTTGCGATCAAGAAACCTCATTCGTGAGCTTCTACAGGAAGTCTGCAGGGGTTCTACAAGATGTCTGTAATTTTCTACGGGTTTTTCAGAAATGGGATTTTGGAGGATGGATGGAGAGAGAAAGGTGAAGGAGTGAGTATGGAGGTAGCAAAAGGGTTTGAGGTGGTCCAGGCCTTGGTGGATGGAGTTTAGGAAAGATATAGATGGTTGGATTTGTTCAAGGAGGACTGAAGCAATGTTGCACAAAAATTAGGGTTATGTGAGCAAATGGAAAACGTGAGGCAAGAGTCCGTGTTAGGGGATGGAGCAGATGGGATTGATGGAGTATGGGCAGATAGAGAAGTGGTACAGGTGCTCTGCAAGTTGTTTTTCCAACAGAACCAACGAAGACTTGTAAAATTTGAGACCTAGTTATGTTGACCTAATTTGATCTTGCTAACAGTAAAGAGAATGAACAAAAGTTTTATTCACAAGGAAACCATGTATATTAACTATGCAACGAAGCATTCAAGAATCTAAACATGTAACCAACTTCTGCAAATGAAAATCAAACACTAATGGTTGCATGGCAAAGCAAAGTCAGTGTTTTTGTTGGCAGCAAGGTCACCTTGATCCCAGCTCCTGATCCCACCGAGGGAGAGGTGAAATCAGAGGTGCTTGATGGCCCTTTTCTGAAGCTTTTCCCTATTAATAACCTATCAACTCAATCTGAACATCAAAAGTCTTTCTAATCATCAACAGTGACTTAGTTAATCAACAAGATTTAATCTACTTAACAGAAATGATTTTGCAAAGACATAAAGAACAAATAACAATACATAAAGGAGGCCTTGGCACTCGAGTTGGGCGCAACCCTAAGAGCTGTCGACTCCTATAAAGAACTCAGATATGATGCGAAGTAGAGATGCTTTCCATTACTCAAAAATAATCATCACAAGAAAGTTATACAGCAGTAGATACAAGAAAACGAGCTGAGAAAATGACAGCACTATAGTGCAAATGCCAATAGTTCCAAAAGTAAACTTCGAAGGATGAGGCCTTCCTATTTATACACTATGAGGGGCCTAGCAGCCCTCCTAAATTCAAGGGACCCGACTGTTCCAACTACTAGTAAACAATCGCTCTTCCCAAAGCTGCTCGACTGCCTTTAGGATTCATTTTAGTGGCTTGTTGAGCTCGGAGTTGAGGGTGGAGATTTTGAGGAGGGGCCATTTAATGCCAAAGACAACCCACCTATGAATCCTCACCTCAATCTTGGATGTCACCTTGCCCATAATTGCTTGGTTTTGCTCCAAAATTTGCCCAAAAAACATGAAATAACCACGTATTATCCTCCTTGGTAGAGTGACCTCCCTTATTCATTCAAATAACATAAACATACTAAAAAACATACATAATCTATGAAAAATGGAGGTTTGAACAAGGAAAATTATGAAAAATGAGCCCAATAAGTTACCCAATTCGGGGCTCATCATCACCCCCCTGATAAATGGGTTGCTCATCCTTTGAGCAACTAGTACAGCTCATCATCCTGTATGGCTTTGACCACTTCCCTCATGTCCCAGGCCTCTGCGGTGATATCCTCTTCCCGGTCGTGGAATCCTGCATTCCTTTCCATTTCCTCCCATTGTCTACCTTCCTCCTATTCCTTAACTCCTTTCAACAATCCCAAAAGCAAAGGAGGACTGAATTTCATGCCAATCCAATTGGCCTGCATATTCTGCATCAACTGTTTGTAGAGAGGTACCCTTGCCAAGGCTTCCCTCATCCTAGTGGGAGAGTGGTATTCCTTTATCTTCAAGCTGTGAGGTAGTGTTTTCCACCGCCTTGTGCAGGCATGTAGGCAGTTTTCTCCCAACAGTCTCTCCATGTCCTCAAACTGGGCAATAGCTTGAGCCTGTTGCTCAATGTATTCTGGTAGATCTTGAGGGCTATTGGCCAAGTGCTGGTGGGCGCTTAGCACTGCTGAGGGGTCATCCGGCTCTGCTCTGATCATTAGTGGCTCACTGAGTTCACTGCCTATGATGCTGCGGACCTTTGCTTCTCTCTTCTCCTCATGACTCATCCAAGAGGCCATGGCCATAAGTTGGACATCTCCTATCACAGTGTTGGGATCCCATGCATTCATGTTTGGAAGGGCAAAGTTGTGCAAGTAAAACTCTGATAATTTGGCCCTGTCCTCTAATGAACTACTACCACATAGAGCTACAAATTGATGATAATTTTGGAATCGGGTGATGCCCCTTTGGGCCAAGGTGTTGATATGAAACTATAACCACTGATCCTTGAGGTATAGGGCATAGGATTTGGCAGGCTACCTACACTGTAGAGCGTCCATTGCCCAGTTGGCCATGTAGGCCAGTTGGCCCTCCTTTCCTTGCACCTGTTGTTTCAGAAACTGTATCTCCAGGCCTGCTTGCAATTCTTTTTCCTGTAGTTGTAGATTCAGTGTCTCAATTTTGGCCTGCATCCCTTCCCTTCTCTACTATTCATCAGTGGTATCTTTGGCTATTGTGGGCTCCTCTTGTTGCTATTGTTCTCCCAAGATGTGGGGCATGTCTTCCTTCCTCTGTCCCTATAACTGTAGCTATTGTCTAAGCAGCTCATTTTCTTCCTATAGCTTGACCCGCTGGCTGCTCTCCACATGTCGTACCATAGCCAATTCCCTTCTTGCCTCTTTGAGTTCTTCCTCCTGAGGACCTATATCTGCCACACCCTTGGACTTAGCGATCTTCATCCAAGTGTGGGTCCTCACTCTCTCTTCCTCTAGTGCAAGGAAAAGTGGCACTGTGAATTTTTGAGGAATGATCTTTCCGGCCTCTAAGAAGTTATAGAAGGAGCCCAAGATAGGCTGGGGGCTAAGTTCCACAATGTTCTCCACCTTTTCTTTCTCCTGTGGTGATTTAGCTGCCTCACCTTCCATTTCTTCGGTCTCCTTTAGCCTAGCCAGTGTTTCCGGTAGAATAGTCTCAGCATCCTATAGAGAGGCCTTTGTGTCCAACATTTTCATTCTTTCTCTCCAGGTGGATGTCTTTTGGCTTCCCCATTCATAAGTGATGGATGCCTTGGAGGGAGACCTCTCCTTTTATGTAGTTGGGGTGTCCACAACCGTGATTGGTTCTTTTGACAGTGGCTGGGGTCTGCTAGTCTTTATCCTCACTCTCCTTCTTGGCTTAAAATACATGGAAGGCTCCCTCTTCCACTTCCCTTTCTGCTTTGGAGATGTGCTTAGGGTGGCCAGCACAGCTGCTGCCTCCCGGGATAAAATCTCAGGTGATTTTTCCTTCTGTTGCCCTTTTTCCAGACTTCCTGTAGAAAGTCCTGTGTTGACTATTTTCTGGCTTCCTGTAGAAAGGGTTTTCACTGTTTTGGCCTACTTGGCTCGGGGTGCCTTCTCTTTAAACTTTGTTGTGGTTGCCTTGGGTGTGCCCTCACTTACTTGGACTTTTTCAGTCCTCTCTGCCCTGATTTGCAATCATTTCTCCCTTGGTGTTTGTGCCTTTATTCCACCCATAGTTTTGGACTCAACAGCTTGGCCTTTCCCTCATTCCTCTTCTTGTTCCTTCTGTGGTGGTCTGTCCTGGGTTTCTTCACCCTTAGATTTCTCTTCTGCCTCAATATGGTCCCTTTCCTCACCGTTGGATGAAGTGAGTTCCTCGGCTAGAATCTGAATATCATCATCCTTGGACATATTGCAAAAAATCTCCCAGGAGAGAGGGATAGTGTAGGTATGGAGGGCATCTTCCACTAGAAGCATGATAAGCCCATGATGGGCCAGCTAGTCCGGTGTCCCTTCCTTCAATTTTGTGCCACACTCAATTAATGATTGTAGGAGGAAATAGGGGATGCTTAACTTTTGTTCTGGGGTTAAATCCATCCTATGTCTGAGTTCAGTTAGCAAACAGAAGTGGTAACCGTAAACAATACTAAACCGCCCATCACAGGTAATTTATTTCATGATCTGAAGGCTGACCTCGCTCCAAAAAGGGTGTAGGATAGCTCTCCGGACCCCATTCTTATCTTCTAAAAATTGTTCCTCTGGTAGGAACAATTCTTTCTTGGCTTTTTGGCCCAATTCCCTCTCCTCTTTGTTCCAGGGTATCCCCAATGGCAGATCAATGACTCAACTAATGAGTTGTGGGATAAGCTTTAAGGTCAACCCTCTGAAATTTACAGTGCCCAGTGTCTTGGATTTAGGCTGTGGGGACATTAAGAACTCTTTTGTTACCTCATCATCATGACCTTGAATTCTGTCACAGAAGGTCATCCAATTGGCACGGGTAAATAGGTCTACCACCTCAGGAGTTTCTCACAATTTCCTGGAATCTGAGGGTTCCTTTCTGATAAACCGTCCTGGCATGGTGAAAATGCTCTGTTTTGGCTTGTGCTCTGATCAGAAGGGGAATTCTTTGTATGGTTTCCTCCCCATAACTTTGAAGACAGTATCCCTCAGGTGTTTATATTTCACGTTACACCAATTCCCTGGTTATAATGCTATTGTTTCCCACAACTCGACTGTCAAAAGGGAATTAGGCTCCCACAGACAGAGTGCAGAGCTTAATTTTCATCTCCACCCACATAAAAGTCACATTCTTTATGCACAGGTTAGCCCTCACAGTGTTTTATCATTTCTATGGAAGGAATTTCTTAAGAGGAACTGTAGAGGAGAATTTGACGCAGAACCAACTGAAAAATTCCGTGTATCACACAGGCAATGTTATGATCTTAACCTGCAAAAAGATACCCAAATACAGAATATGCGAAGAAAGATACCCAAAACATATAATAGTGAGAGACAATAGAAAATATTTTATTATTCAGAAAGCAATGTTCACTGGCCTCTTCGAGGGGGCAACCTCCAATAGAGCAAAGCTCGATACAAAAATAAGACATGATGCTCCTCACAGGGAGTCTTTATCCTTTATATATGACTCATACATGCAATACCATGGATCATTACCATGGGTTTTATTAATACCATCTATCTGATACCATGGCCCATTTGCAACTAACTGTGGTCCCGTCATTAATTGAGGGCTAACCACTTACAATTATTAATATGGGCTTTATTGACTCTTTACTATGACTCGATCCCACTACATAAATAAGGGGGTTAGGGTGGGACCCTAACATGCCCTCCCCCTTAAGAATAGCCTTGTCCTCAAGGCTGAAGTTGTGGAAACTGTTGAAGAATAGTGGTTGGTTCCCAAGTTGCATCTTCCGGAGAGGTGTCTTTCCACTTGATGAGAACTTCCCTAATCATGTGGCCACGCAGATGCCTTTCTCGTGTGTCTAGGACCTGTTCAGGTTGGATCCAGATTGACCCTTACTCGTCCAATTCAGGTAGACTGGTTTGAATTCTTCAATTGTTCCCAATCACTTTCTTGAGGCATGAGACATGGAAAATTGGATGGATTTTTTCAGTAAGCGGCAAAGCCAGCTTGTAGGCTACTTCTCCAATACGCTGAAGTACTTGATATGGTCCGTATAATTTTGGAGACAGTTTCTGAAAACCCTTATCTTTGAGTGATGTTTACTTATATGGTTGCAGCCTCAAAAAGACCTGATCCCCTTCAAGAAATTAGCACTTTGAGCGATGCTAGTCTACCTGTTGCTTCATGCGGTTTTGAGCTTGATGAAGATTCTCTCCAAGATGGGCGAGCATGGTTGCGAGTTGATCCACTTCTTGTACCTTTGAGCCCCCCTTGATATAAGAAGTAGGGGAAAGAGGGAGTTGACCATATACTGCTTCATAGGGAGTCATTTTGGTGGTGGCATGATAGTTGGTGTTATACCACCATTCAGCCAGAGGTAACAACTGTACCCAAAGATGTTGCTTTTCTGAAGTGAAACACCTAAGGTAGGTTTCTAGACATTTGTTGGCGGCCTCCATTTGACCATCCGTTTGTGGATGATAAGAAGTACTGAGTTTTAGTTGGGTGCCTTGTAGCCTGAAGAGTTCCTACCAAAAATTACTGGTGAAGATCGGGTTGTGATCGAACACAATAGAAGTGGGCATGCCATGTAATTTGAGGATCTGATCCATGAAATATTGAGTGACCAAAGTCGGTGTAAATGTATGGGGTAGGGCGCAGAAATGAGCATACTTCGAAAGTATGTCCACAACCACCATGAAGATTGACTTGTTTCCTGACTTTGGAAGACCTGTAATGAAATCCATAGAAACCTTTGTCCATATTTCTGCCAAGATGGGCAACGGTTGTAATGTGCCTGGTGCTTTGACGGTCTCCCCTTTGTGGCATTGACAGACATCGCATTCTGCTACAAAAGTGAGGATGTCCTTTTTCATGCGTGTCCAAAAAAATGATCTTCTGGTGTGAGCATACGTCTTCTAAAAGCCTGAATGTCCTACAATGGGGGATGAGTGTAATTCTACCAAAATGTGACTTTTGAGGGTGGATGTTGGTGATATTATGACTCTGTCCCTGTAGCGAAGAATCTCATCCTGCCACGAGTAGCCCTTGGTGGAATTTGGATCCGCCTGCAATTGAGAAATGAGTTGGGAGAGCCCGGCATGTGAAAGCCATTCCCTACAAGCCTCTTCAATCCATTCTAGAATGGGAAGGGAAATTGCTAGCAGGCTACTTCCCTCCTCAAATTGGCAAGATAATGCATCTACTACACTATTTTCTTGCCCTTTCTTGTAAATGATCTCGTAATAATATCCCAAAATTTTGGCGAGCCATTTATTTTGTTGTGGGGAGGATAGGCGTTGCTCCAAAAAATATTTAAGACTGTGATGGTCTATGCGGATTTGGAAACGTTGACCCAATAAGTAAGGTCTCCAGGTCTCTACTGCATGTAAAATGGCCATCATTTCCTTCTCATAGGTAGATTGGCCCAGATTCTTCCCACTTAGTTGTTGGCTTGTGAAGGCCAAAGGTCGCCGTTCCTGCATTAAGACCGCCCCAATACCCATACCCGAAGCATCACGTTCAATGACAAAAGATTTGGTGAAGTCAGATAATGCTAAGACTGCAGTGGAACACATGGCATTTTTGAGAGCTATAAATGCCTTTTGTGTGTCCTCATTCCAGAAGAATGAATATTTCTTCAGGAGTTGAGTGAGGGGCTTCACTATGCGACCATAATTGTGGACAAATTTGCGATAATAGCCTATGAGACCCAAAAATCCTCTCAGGCTCTTCAAGGTCTTAGTTTGAGGCCAATCCTGCATTGCTTGGATCTTTTTGGGGTCCACCTTGACACCTTCATGCCCCACAATGTGGCCCAAAGACTCAACTTCTTCCATGCCAAATGAACACTTGGACATCTTGACAAATAATTTATGCTTGCGGAGCAGTTGCAAGAGTAGATTTACATGCTAAAGATGTGCGGCCCAAGTGCAACTATAGATGAGGATGTCATCGAAGAAGACAAGGAAAAATTTCTGGAGATATGGTTTGAGAAGGTGGTTCATAAGGCTTTTAAAAGTAGATGGGGCATTACAAAGACCTAATGGCATGACCAGGAACTCATAATGGCCTTCATGAGTTTGGAAAGTAGTCTTTGGAATGTCAACTTCCTTCATGCGAATTTAGTGGTAGCCTGAGTGAAGGTCCAGCTTAGTGAAGAATTGAGTGCCATTGAGTTCATCCAGCAAATCATCAACCACCAGGATGGGAAATTTATCTTTGACTGTCAACTTATTGAGGGCCCTGAAGTCTGGACACATCCGCCACTCCCCATATTTCTTGAACACCATGACCACCGGTGATGAATAAGGACTAATGCTGGGACAAATGACACCTACTTCCAAAATTTCCTTGATTATTTTTTATGTTTCATTCTTTTGGGTGAACAGATATCTGTATGGGCGCACATTTGTGGATTGGGCCCCTAGAACCAAGGTGATGTTATGATCATGTTCCCCTCTCGAGGGTGGAATCTCATGAGGCTTATCAAAGATCGGCAGATGGTTATTTAAAATCTGTTGCATCTTAGGATGAATCGGAAGAGACTTGGTTTTGACTACCTGGATGGCATTAAATTGAGCTATAACTCCATGATGGCCCCTTTTTAGAAATTTTTCCATCCTATGCGAGTTGATGATAGAGGGAGCTCCCGCCTGGAGTCCACAGAGTGTATGTGTGGAGTTGTTCTACTTAAAACTCATATATAACTCCTTGAAATTTATTGTGATTGGCCTAAGAGTGCGAAGCCATTCAGCACTGAGGCCAATGTCGCACCCTCCCATGTGCATGGAAAACATGTGGGTCTTCAACTAATAATCCCCCATTTGAAGTTTGACATTTTCACAGCGGCCTTGACATTTCATTGTGCCCCCATCCGCAATTTGGACTTGGAAGTTAGAAACTGCTCGTACAAAACAATACACTGCTTCTGTGACTTTTTGATGGATGAAATTATGTGTACTTCCACTATCAATAAAGACTACTACTGGGCGATGTTTAATAAAACCTCTGATTTTGAGAGTTTGAGGTGAAGAAATCCCTGCCAAAGCATGCAACAAAATAACTGGTTCGTCAGGGACATTGTCCTTTTGATTGTCCTCTTCTACCGCCTCATGTTCCTCCAGTGGTGGATCTTCCTCCGATGAGCTGTAATCAGTGGCATCAATTTGAAAACATTTGGACTCCTTGCATTTATGGCCTGGGGAGTATTTTTCATCACAGTAATAACATAATCCTTGCTTTCTTCTTTCAGCCATTTCTGCAGGTGACACCTTTTGAACCTTAAGTGTTTGAGTCGTGCTGTGAGCCTGTGGGGGGCGACCCTTAGCGGTGAAATTTGGGCGACTGTACTGGGATGCTAATGCACGTTCCACATTACGAGCTACCTTGCAAGCCTCCATCCATGTGGGAGGGTGGTACCGTAGGACGTGGGCTTTTATGGCTTCTTTAAGACCGCTGATAAAAAATTCCATGTAGAACACATCTATGAAACGCATAGTGCAGAAGGCTAAGGCTTCAAAGGCTGTAACATATTCATCCACTGTGCTAGTCTATCAGCGCTTAGTAAGATGACCCAAAAAAGAAGATTCCTGGTCAAAGAGTTCTTTAAGAGATTTTTTGAAGGTAGTCCAAGTCACAAAAGTTCCATTGCAACGTTGATGCCATTCCCACCATTTCCACCTTCCATTGTCCAAGTAAATGTTCCCCACCATAAGCTGAGTCTCATTATCTAAGATGTTATTTAGATTGAAATACTGCTCCATTTGTGCTATCCATGCTGCCGGGTGAGAACCATCAAATTTATGCATATCCAACTTGGGAGGTCGCGGACGGGATTGTTGGTGGGGGCCCCAGAGGTGAAGAGAGTGGCTAGACTCACCCTCACTGTGTCCATTGCCAATATACGCCTCCTCATGGGCTTCCTCCATTCCCTTCGGGATTATGCTAGTTAGTTTGTCAAGATGAATTTGGAGGAATTGCAAGGATTGTTCAAGTTTGTCCATCCTCTCATTGGCCATAGCTTGAGCTCTAGTTTCTACCATGCACCAACTTGATGTTCTTGAAATTTGGGACCGCCCAAAAAAAAAAAATTCACGAAGAATTGGATGGTACCATCGTGCTCAACTTGTCGTCCTGATTCTGATGGGCTAGATCACCAATAAGCGCCCCGGGAGATCTCAGACTTTTTTTTTTTGAAAACTCCTAACAGAGTTTTACTCCTTTCTTAGGAATACTGCAGTCGTCGAATCCTCAAAGTGTCAATGCTGCCAAAAGTCCTGTGAAAATCATGCCCCGGTATAGGAACCCCACACGACTACTCATATCAGGTGGATCTGAGAGATCTGAATGGCTGATCAGATAGCTCTGAGTGGCGGAACAGATTGCTATTGTGGATCTGATGGATCTAACAGATCGGAATGGCTGGTCTGCTAACTTGGAACTATGGGACTGATGTCCTGTTGCTGCACCCCTTTGCGTGAGAGGATCTGGCAGAGATGATGCGTGATCCCAAGATAGAAAAGGGAACTATGGTCTCGAGGAGTGTCAGGAGCTACAGATCGTAATATACATAAGGGTCTAACAGTAGTACTCGACCCAATGTTTCATGGCTCTAACTAAGGAGGATCAACCATACCCTTAGTCGTACAACCCGACTACCCTATCGTACGGGCGAGTAATCTCTCCGAGTGCTGTTCTTGGTGTACTGTAGCAGCAAGATGACCGACGGTTTATCTATGGCTAGGTTGCAGAGGAGCTAAAGGGATTTCGATATACCCATAAGGTGCTTGGAAGACAGTCCGTACGTGGTTCTGTCTAATGCACTACTACTTGATGGGGTACCCACAGGGGTTACAAGGGAGTCCAACAAGCGTGACCACCTCTTGTATTTCCTGCATGCATGCCTCCCCAAATCCGCAGGTTTATGCACTCAATGATAGATCCCGTGGTTCAAAGACGTCGGAACACGTCTCTAGCCAAAAAAAAAAATTGCTAAGAAATAGAGATCCCACCGGCCCTGGAAAGTGCTCTGATACCACTTGTTATGCTCTTAACCTGCAAAAAGATACCCAAATACAGAATATGCGAAGAAAGATACCCAAAACATAGAATAGTGATAGACAATAGCAAATATTTTATTATTCAGAAAGCAATGTTCACTGGCCTCTTCGAGGGGGCAACCTCCAATAGAGCATAGCTCGATACAAAAATAAGACACGATGCTCCTCGCAGGGAATCTCTATCCTTTATATATGACACATACATGCAATACCATGGATCAATACCATGGGTTTTATTAATACCATCTATCTAATACCATGGCCCATTTGCAACTAACTGTGGTCCCGTCATTAATTGCGGGTTAACCACTTACAATTATTAATATGGGCTTTATTGACTCTTTACTATGACTCAATCCCACTACATAAATAAGGGGGTTAGGGTGGGACCCTAACAGGTAAAATACTATTCTTGACCCACACGCAGGCTTGCTTCTAATTCTCCTACTCCAGATAGTTTAATTCACCACCTTTCGAAATATCATGCATGGGAATGGTGTTTCCGAGCCTACTTCTCTTCTAAACTCCAATATCGACGCAGAAAGTCTAGGTTTATCTGCTCCGGGAGGCTACGCCATGTTTCCTGTAGAGCTCCTTCCTGTAGAGATCTTTGCTGGGCTCTGGAGGATGTCACGGTGCTTCTGAATGAGCCTGGTACGTGGGAGGATTTTGAAACGGGCCGAGAAGCTCGGGCTAACAAACTGCAGAGGAGGAGGATGTGTACTTTGCTGAAAACAGTTGCAAGTGTAAATGACAACGGTTCATCGTGAGTTCTTCGGCCGAGAAATTTTGAATTACGACGCAATTCATGGCGAGGGGGTGAGGTCTCCAGGCCGATCCATTAGCCAACGTGTTGTGGGGGAAAGTATCCAACTCGGAATGACCCTAACCCACTCTAAGGGTCACAGTTCCTTAGCAACAGCTGAAAGCAAAGCTATCTAAAGTTTATTCTTTATGAGATGCAAGAGATAGAAGGAAGAGATCCACTTACCGATGTCTTGCGCAAATGGTCGATCCAATCTCCATTGTTTGTCGCTTGCTCCGAGATCCAAGTCTTTTCACGGGCCCAGCTACACGAGATCCTGCAAATAAGACAAGAAAAGGAAACTACAAGAGGCATGCATTCATAATCGATTCAAGGATTAGCATAAATCAATGACGCAAGTAAGACAATACACCATTGAAACACATGCGAATAGAAGAACCTCAAATGCTTTATTAATATATGGAAGTAAGGTTCAGGCGGTGATACAACCATGAGAGGTCCAATCCAGCATCACCTTCCCGATGGAGAGAAATCCCTTCTTCACCTCCCTCAAGCAATCACCCAATGCTCACAACTGTAAAGCAACAACAATCCTTTGCCCTAAATTCCAGCCTCTAGATCCCATGGGATGAGATCCTTATATAGAGTTTTGGAGTGAAGATAAGTCAGCTTGATGTGTGACTTGTTGTCCTCTTCAACTCCAGTTGTTCTTCAGCTCTTCACTCGGAGTTTCTACCTTCCACTTGGAGTTTTAGAAGCTCTTAACTCATCATTAGGCGAATCTTTTGATCAAGTGTCTTTTTGGAAGCTTCCTGGGCACTGGCACATTGAGAAAAAGATTCCTCCACATGTCAAAGTATGCCCACCGCAGGTAGCCTTTGTTGCACTTGCTGTGCAGCGCAGGTACACCATAGAGCTTTTGACATTCAGCGCAGATGCTTAGTGGAGCAGCTGCTTTGATCCAAAACTGACCTGTTTTTGAGTGTTTTTCAGTCGAGAACTAATTTGCAGTGTTGTGGTTTGCTGACCTTGTTCCTCTAAGGGTAATAACAGCATGTTTAGGGACTTTGGATCCCTTAGATTATTGACATTTCATGCTCTATGCTGTAAGGCACAAAAATGTCTATAACAGTTGCCCCCTAAAGTATGAGGTCGTTTATCGGGTGAAATGCTTTATTAGGAGGATCTGAAGTTCATTCAATCGTCGGGAGGTGACCTGTAACAAAATACAATACAATAAATTATCTTTTCATACTTTCTTTTCATGATCTAGCTGATGCGGGCATTTCCCATGCTCAGCTTTATAAATACATTTGTTGTACATAAACAGACGATCGTCTGATAATAGACTGATAATTCTCCGCTTTTAATTATCATCCTTTTAGTAGGATGATCATCTGCTTCACATGTCTATGTTTTTATCTCCTAAATATATATCGCAGCCTGGATGGATGAAACTAGATCCGGGGTCTTCAAACTTGTCCAATCTTCACTCTAGTACAAGTCGATCCATGTGAGAATTTCTTGAAGTCGAACACGGAAAGACGTCGCTTGATTACCAGTCAATAATGTAAATTGTTAACAAGCGCGAGAGGAATCACCGATAATGATGACGACCCTCGAGGTACTGCAGCACAATTCATGTGGTGTGAATATAGGATCTGACGTCGAACACCACGCAAAGTCTCCTGGTCGAAGGTCATTACTGTATACCTATAGCCGGGAGTGAGAAACTTGCCATTGAGGCATGCAAGCTTCAAAGTACTGAGGGGGTGTTCCTAGATCAAATTCTTGGATAATGAGCTGATGTCGACAAGAAGTGATCCGTCAAAGGAGGGCCTTAATGAATCCCACATCAGTGACATGGAACGGAGCTAGTGATGATGGTGAAAACGATCTGTGAAATATGATTCAGGGTGGCGGTCACGGAAGGATGAAAGATGATGTACGGTAGTGGATGGGACCCGGTTGACACTTTCTGAATGACATCTCTTGAACATATAACGACACTGATGTGATGGATCGGTAGCATTACCCCATGTATGGATGGTATGGCGAGACCATGGTGAAGGGACCGGTGAATGATAATAACCCAACCCGATATTTACGGAGGCAAAAGTGTCATGTTCAAGAGCGACTTGCTACCATTAAGCTTTGAGGTTCTTCCCAATTTTTCCCCAGTCATTTCTGACCAGTACCTCTTTATTTTTGTCAAGCTTGAGGAGGATAACATATGCTTGTTCTATAACCTGCCCTTCAGGCAAGCCCATCGCTATGTTTTAACGAGCCTAGCAATAGGGAAACTCGTTCTCGTCTAAAGACAAGTTTGTCGATATCTAATATTTTTAATGAGTCTAGCGACAAAGACAACTCGGTCCTTTTCATTTTTAGGGAGTCTGAAAAAGGGTACATAAAGTGGACTCCAGGGGTCCTTTTTCGTCATTTAATCCCTTAAGTTCGAAAAAGTATAAAACAATACAGAAGGGATGAATGTTCGATATCTTTATCGAGCCGAACTAGACAAGCGCTCGATCTTTTTGTGCAATAATCCCTCAGGTCCAAAAAGATTAAAATCTAGAGGAGGGATAGCTCTTCCGGTCCTTTTAACGAGCTGGAAGGCCAAAACTCGGCAAACTTTTCATATTTTACGAGTCAGTGAAAAGACCTCAAAGAAGACTCGTCTTTTGAGGAACGAGTGATAAACAGGGATAGCAGCAGATTCCAGGTACAGGTTGGAATTTTCCAATCACGGCAGTATTACAAGGATGGCTAGGTGGGATCACTCTTCGCAGTTGTTCCTCAAAATAGGTAAACAATCAAGTGGATGTGAATGATCGGCCAAATAGAAAGTGGAGGTGACGGTACACAAACACGACCAAGGCTTTTATGGCTGATGAATTTACGGTCTCAAATGGTTATTTACCGGTTCATTTTTTTTCTGGATGAGCTTGAACTCTGGGGAAAGCCTGCTCACAAGCTTATGTTTATTTTTTAACGAGCATGAATTTCCGCATTAAAACTGCTCGGATCTTGCGTTTATTTTTTAACGAGCATGAACTTTGCCAAAACTGCTCGTTTGATAAGGTCAAATTCATATTTTACCATGACTAGTTTTTCTTTTCCAGAGATAGTACTGTTTTCATCAATTGCTGCAACAAACTTGTTAGAAATGGATAACATGAAGTAAAAATACTAATATTTCACTTTGAACTACGTAAAAGCAATTAAAAGATGTTTTTACCTCTCATTTTACCATTTCATGTGCATTTGGTTTGTTGGAGCTTTGGAGGTGCCTCTTCCTCTCGATTTTTCACCAGCTGATTTCGGGAAATTCTGTGGACGATTTTCAGCGCCGTTTCCACCAGGTAGGAGCTAAACCCTAGCTCTATCTTTTCATGGTCTTATTTCTCAGTTTTATGCTTGTTTTCTTGCCCCCATGAGCCCCTAGGGTTTCTCTAGGGTGCCCTGCCATCAGCGCAGGTGCCCTATATCGAAACCTGCGTTGGGGGTTCTCATTTTCAAAGGCAGTTTGTCTCCCAACGCAGGTGAGGCCCTTCCCTACCTGCATTGGGCGCAGAAAACATCTTGGTTGCACAATTTTTCATGAGATTTTTGCCATTTTCTTTACTCAGTCAGGGATCTTACTCCTCCTCTTGTTGGTTTTGCAGAGTTTATTGGAGCAGAATGACTCTTACGTGGCGAGAACGAGAGCATGAAGAGGAGGACATGATTGCCCTCCATGATCCTGTTACCGTGAGCGCGTTGCGGAACTGTGGCTTGCTAAAATTCTTCTGCATATCTAGCATCAGGGCATAGATACGTTTACTGCAGTACCTGCTTGATGCTTGGGATCCTGTTAACCAAGTGTTCCAGATTAGGGGCAAGTCCATCCCTTTGACCATAGTGGATATTTACTTCTTGACTGGGTTGTCAAGGCGGGGTGCCCCCATTTCCTTGTCCGGTTCGGCCCGAGGGAGTGATTCCATGAAAGATTATATCCATCAGTATTGCAGGGAGGGATCCCAGCCGAGCAGAGACGACAAGATTTCTATCTGTGATGTTACTGACAGGTCTCTCAGGTCTATTCTGTACATGATTTGTAGGATGGCCGGTAGTGCATCCCCTCATGTTGCCAACAGGTCATATGTGCAGCATGCCCTGGAGTGTCTTCAGCCGAAAGTTTTTAACTGGTGTGATGGAGTACTGGTTCAGATGAAAAACCAGTTGACCAAAGTAAAGGACAGGAGACTGAAGAATTTTGGCTTTGGTTCAGTTTTGACTGCCTTCGCTTTGGAGAAGATACCCTTGATGCAACCTTAGTACATTGTCCTCGACTTTCCATCTCCTACTGAGCCACGCATGCAGTGGTGGGTTGACCACATGGCTAGACATGCAGGCCAATCTCGGATTACTTTTAATGATGCCTTCTTTAGGTGGTTCGAGCGGCAGGATATGGCTTTTTCCGAGTATCCATATATTGGCATGGATTTCCGGGGTGATCCAGATTTGGTACTACCGGATGGCGAGTAGTGGGGTGATCTTGGTAAATATTTTGACTTTATCACTATTTACTGTTTTTTATTTATAATGTCCTTGTGCTTTACTCTATCAAGACTCTAATCAAACTCATGTGTGCATGTAGATGTTGGTCCCGTCCGTCCAGCAGTTCGTCCGAGAGCTCCGGCCGCTGCCCCAGCAGGGGAGGCTCCAGGGAGAGCTATTCTCTGTGACCTTGACTTGTCCGAGACTCTTGCAACTGTGCAGGAACAGGTCGAGGGTCTTACCTTTGGGATTCAGGATGTACAGATCGACGAGTTGCCTCTACGATTGCAGTGACATACTGCTGGTGTTCCTAGACGATGGTCTCATCTTCTGCGCATGATCGCACAGGCCGTGGCATGTTATCATGAGCATCACTAGGCTAGGGTGCCCCCCAGCCATTTTTGAGTTTTGGGGTCGTATGACCGATTTTGTCTTGGTTACAGAACATTATATGTAGACCGTAAACAGTTATATATATTTTTGATTTTCGGGGTTTATTCCAGTTTTTATGTGATCCATTTATGAAACATTGATGATGCTTCTCTTTTTATCAATTTTGCAAATGTCTATCTAACACATAGTTTGCTAATGAGTCGGTTAATGTGTTTAAGTTTCTGGAAATGTGTTGATATTGGATAAAATCAAACTGTCTTTCCAAGATTTTAACTCTTAGGAACTTGTGATAAATGGCTGGATTTCAGACAGAGTAGGTACCATTGAGCTGTAGTACCACGAGCTGTGAGTCTAGCCTGACGACTAGCCGGCGTATGCCACGTGTGATGGCATCAGAGAGGAGCTCTATCAACGCGCTATACTCAGCAATATTATTTGTTGATTGACCAATACATACCCCCCTGAAACTCGTTAACTCGCCGCTTGGGTTAAAAATGGCCCATGCTGCTGAGGATAGGTTCCTCGAACTACGACTTGCTCCGTCAGCATATCCAACCCATGGTTCCAATGGATTTGACATCTGCAATAAGTGTAAAAAGCGGATTACTTAAACCGGAACAAACGCTTTAGCGAAAACAAAAATGTAACAAAAGCATACAGGTTACTATTAGGCATAGTAACGCTTAAGGTACAACCCGTTGCGGGGTTGCGCCAGTGGAAGTCCGTCATAATCTACCAACTCGTAGGCACCTTTTGCTAACACCCTTTTAACAATATAAGGGCCCATCCATAAGGACTTGAATTTCCCAGCTCCCAATTTATCGGATTCTTGGTCATAAAGCAAGACCAAATCACCTTCCGAGAAGACACGGGGTTTGACATTTTTGTCGAACTGCGCTTTGACTCGTTTCTTGTGGGTTTCGTTGGCCAAGGCGACATCACGATGGGTTTCATCCAACTGGATTAATTCCAAGAAACGAGCTTCTTCTTCCGAGGTTCCGGGGAGGAGATCAATTGCGAGTTTAAGGGACGAAATTTCACACTGGATTGGTAGGATCGCCTCTAGGCCATACACCAGTTGAAACGGTGTGAACCCAGTGGCATTCCTTACCGATGTTCGGTAGGCCCACAAAGGCGAGTACAGGATCAAATGCCATCTTCTTTTGTGAACCCCAACAATCCTTTGCAGCATGCGCTTCAGGACCTTGTTGATCGCTTCAACTTGTCCGTTAGCTTGCGGATAGTACGGGGTAGAGCTGTCGTGAGACAATCCTAGTTTGGCAGTTAATTCAACCATCATGTGATTGCGAAAATGTGATCCATGATCTGTTACTATGGCCTGTGGCACACCGAATCTGGCGACTACATGATTAAAAAAAAATAGGGCTGTTGTTTCACTAGTGTTATCCAATGTAGGCATCGCCTCGGCCCATTTGGTAAAATAGTCAACTGCGACTATAATATACCCACGCCCCCCGGTCGAGGTGGGGTTACATTGCATGAAATCGATGCCCCACAACTATTATTGGCTGTAAAGGAGCGGGGGGTCTTCTGGTTTTGCTATCAAAAATCTGACATGCATGGCAACTTCTAACTGCAGTTATGCAATCTTTGAACATGGTTGGCCAGAAGTATCCTGCTCGTAAGATTCTTTGTGCTGTAGCATATCCAGATTGATTCCCCCCACAGGTGCCTGAATGACATTCATTCAGGGCTTTTTCGACCTCCTCATGGGTTAGACACCTTCTCAGGACTGTATCGACACCACGACAGTAAAGCGTATCACCGACGATCATGTAGTCTTTTGCTTGGTATCGAATGCATTTTTGTTCTGAGTGAGAGGTGTCTGGCCGAAACTTTTGGGTTTGGAGATAAACTATTATATCTCCATACCACTCATCACTTGCTGATATCAGAAACAAACTTTCGTCCACGATCGATTCTTTGGACGTTTCATCGTTGGATGATGATGGGAGATCGCATAATAATTCTGCGAAAACTAAAGCTTTCTTTGATTTGGATTTCACAAATTCCAGATCAAACTCTTGAAGGATAGCTATCCACTTTGAATATTTGCCCCCAAGCAACTATCGCGACAGTATATAAGTCATGGGGTTGCAATCTGACAATACGGTGGTCTTCCTAAAGAGGACATAGTGCCGAAATCTTTGTATCGCTTGAACAGCCGCCAATGCTAGCTTTTCAACATGAGAATATTTACTTTCTGTATCATTTAAGTTTTTACTTAAATAATATATAGGGTGTTCAATTCCGTCGACTTCTTGAACTAAAAGCATCGCAATGGTCGTATCTGCTGCAGCCAGATACAGGTTAAAATCCCTTAGATAGTCTGGGGCGTACATTAATGATGCTTTGACTAGCGCTTCTTTCAAAGCATCAAAGGAAGCTTGTGCAACCTGGTCCCAGACGAAAGTTACATCCTTTTTCAGGAGACGGGTATAACCTTTAGCAAGTTCTGCGTAATTTGGAATGAACCTCCTCAGAAAGTTTGCTTTCCCTTGGAGTTTCTGAATCTGAAGCAAGTTCGAAGGTGGAGGCAAATTAATGATTGCCTGCACCTTGCAAGGGTCGAGACGAATCCCATCCTTGGAGACTACAAAGCCAAGTAAATGACCAGAACTGACGCAAAACACACATTTGTGCGGATTGAGTCTTATCTTGTAGTGTCGGCAACGTAGAAATATCGCTCTTAAATGATGCGGATGATCAGTCCGCTTTTGCGAATGAGCCGGAAGATCGTCGAGATAAGGTTGAACGATGTTCTTGATGTCGTGGAAAGCATAATTCATTGCTCTCTGAAACGTCGCCCCTGCGTTCTTTAAACCAAAGGGTAATTTTCGATAAGCGAATGTGCCCCACGGACAAATAAATGCAGTCTTTGACTGGTCCTGTGGGCGGATATTAATTTGATTATACCCGGAAAATCCGTCCATAAACGAAAAGATTTCACATCCGGCGCATTCATCAATTATCTGGTCGATGAAGGGTGTAGGGTAGTTGTCCTTTGGACAGGCTTGATTTACATCCCTATAATTGACGCACACTCGTATTGTTCCTTGTTTTTTCATAACAAGGACAATATTCGATACCCAATCGGTTAGAGGAACCGGGTAGATGAAACCAGCATGGAGAAGCTTCTCAACTTCCGCTTTAATGGCAGCGGCTTTCTTGGGGTGTACCTGCCGAAGCCGTTGTCTTACTGGTTTGACATCAGGATACATCTTAATTTCATGTTCAACGATACTTGAGTCAATGCCTGGCATTTCATCATATGACCAAGCAAAGACATCTCTAAATTCGCGGAAAAGAGCTTTATATATTTCTTGTTCTGAAGGGGAACAACCTTTGCCGACATAAATATTCTGTACACTGTCTGTTTTGGTTGAGATATTTATGGCTATAGTCTCTTCTATATTGGATAGGTTTCTCTCGGAATCCACCGTATTTACAGTATTTGTTACGAATTCAAATACTGAAGGGTGATACAGGTCGCCTTGAGTATCTTCCTTTGGAAGGGAACGATGGTGGTTATCATCCCATGGTGCCCCTTCAATCATCATTGATTGCAGGATTCCTTCGTCACTTGCATGCACTCGTGACCAAGGATCCAAAGGGGTTCCACATTCTCCTGACCTATCTACCAAAATGCTTGACGAGCGTTGATTTGGGCTCACCTCCCATGGTGAAACATTGATTGCTACAATATTTCGATTGGGCTCGGGTGCAAAACCCTTGCCCGATCCATGATGACTTTATCTTTTGCGACCTTCGTGGAAGATATCATGTTACAGGTGGCCACCAATGGTACACTTCCTATGTACATATGATTTGGCAGCGAGAAAGTCCCCATCATTGTGGGGTCTTTCAACAGGCCTACTCCTATATCTTTAATTGAATGGTCGCTTTCATGGATCATGGGAATGCTTCCCGTAACTTGTGAACCATTAAGGAGGAAGTTCTGTTGGTCGACGACCGTAATCCCTCCTTCAAACGGGAATGTGATCTTCCTAAAATAAGTCGACACGACAGCAGCCATGGCATAAATCCATGGTCTTCCCAGTAGGATGTTGTAATCCATATTTCCATCTATGACCTCAACATCAATCTCTACTGTTTTTCCACCTAGTTCAACTTTTAAGTTACTTAGGATACCGTAAGGGGTATATGTCCTACTGTCGAAAGCCTTTAGTGTTGTCGAAGATCTCGACAAGGTTGGTGACCCTAGCGTTTTCCAGCAGCTCATTGACATAATACATGTCGATGCCCCCTCGTCAATAATTGTTCTGTGAACAGTTTTGTTGAGGGCCTTCACTTGAATAAGGAAGGCTAGTTGAGCTGGTAACTGAGGGTCATACCCTTTGTGATCAAAGGACACAAGATTGGAATCCTTAGGATCAACCCCCCTATTGCCGATAACAATGCCTGCCTTTGGGATGGACAATTTTGTAGTACTTCTAGAGTCGACATAGCGGATGACGATTGAGCCAAATCTTCTACTATGTTATAATGTTGCGCCGCTCTGGCACGAGGATTAAACGTCGACTTGTGTACTACACCCTTAGGTGGTTTTATTGTTAATTCTGGCATTATGGGTGGGACAACTTCTGTCGAAGTTGTTGTCGAACTACTAGGTTGATCTTTACCTTTTTCGTTTGAAAGTTGCGGATTCCCATAATCTTTGTTCCTTGTCGAAATCAAAGCATCATTTTGCTGCTTAGAGATCGACAACATCAGCACTTGCGACGGGGAAGCATTTCCACTATCAACCATATTTTGACCTGGATTGGGAAATGGATCAGTCAACACAGCTGGGTTCTTTGGACTTTTAAAGAATCTCTTGAGCTCAGCTTTGTATGGACAATCTGATGTCTTGTGATCTTCGTCACATATCATACAGGGCCATTTCTTTTTCCCTTTCTCAGGAGAGTTCGAAGAAGTTCTTTCAGGTGACGGATCATCCTGTTGCTTCTTCTTCCCTTTGTTTTGCTTCTTCTTGCTTCCTGGTTGATTGGTTTCTTTGCCTTTATCCGCTGATATGGCATTTACTTCTAAAGCAAGAATCTCTTCATGGGCATTTCGATCTGAAGTCTTACGGGCTTTCTGAGGTGAAGCCTTTTTCGTCTTCGTGCTTGCAGTGCCAATCACGCCATCTCCGGCATGAGAGTCAATATTTGATTTAGGAGGGGGAGGAATTGAAAATTCAGGTCTGGGGGCATCAGGTATTTTGTCATAGAGCGTGCCAGACTGAGTATATACCAAGTCTAAATATTGAGCACGAGCAATGACTTGCTCCTCTGTTACGACTCCCCCTTTGGCCACATCTTCCGTTATAGCTAGAAGTAATGACTTTATAAACCATTCGGCTAATAGCTGATCAGGAACGTATGTTTTCACCATCCTACGATGAAGACGCCACTCATGTATATGATATGATATGTGAGTAGCTGTCGTTTGTTTGAAGTTGGTCAGTATTTCGGTTCCTGTTTCATACCTAATTGGTAATTGAAAATGGGTTAAGAAAGTCGTGGCTAAGGAGCTGAAATTGTCGAAAGAGGCTCTTGGCAATTCTATATACCATTTGGCCGCCGGACCTGTCAATGTCCTCTGGAAGAGGCGAAGTCTTATCGAATCATCGTTCAGAGTGTTCGATGAACACCATAGATGAAAGGTCATTACGTGATTCGACGGGTCTTCGCCCGGATTTCCATTGAATTTAGGAATGTCGGAGGGAAGTTTGTGAGGAATCGCTGGCCACCAAGGGGCATAAGCAATCGGATCGTTCGTCAATCGATGTAAATCGGGTAACTCTAGAGTTGCCACGAATGGCAGCTGTTGACTCAGATTAGGCGAAGCGTACCCAGGATACGAAGGGATCGCCTGAGCAGTTGGTCTTTGCATACCGGCATAATGTATTTGATGCTGGTATGATTGATACGGTTGGTGGACTACCCCATTGTAAAGTGGTTGGTTTTGACCGTATTGTAGGTACGGTTGTCCATTGTTCACAAAAATCTGCTGCTCGGTACCTTGGTACACTTGCTGGAACTGCGGTTGTTGACACTGCACCAACCATGGTTGTGATACCATTGGTTGTTGTGCGATGCTTACCACTGGGCCAAGATGAGGGGTAAGGGTACCCGTTTGTGCTTGTGTCGCCCCGCCAGTCGGCAATTGCGGTTGGGTTGCAGGGTCAAAGGGTTGTTGCATTCCAACCTGAGAAAACTGAGGTTGACACACAACAAGCACCGTTTGAACTTGCGACACGGTTACAATCGCTGGTGTCATCGGGATGTTCGTCACAGGCATTTGTTGTTGCATAGAATACACAACTCTTGGTTGCTGGGGTAGCATAGGTATCCAACCACTTGTAGTTATTTCAGTATAACCCGAATATGGTTGTGAACTCCCGTATGGGTAACCTCCCGGAGGGGGTAACGAAAAAGCATATTGCCCCCCATACGGCGGTGGTCCGGAACCGAGGGGATTTATTACACCTCGAGGACCGGATTGCCCAAACTGATTTCCGAAAGGATCAATTTGTTGAGTTCCAACATAGGAGTTACCGGGTATTATCCCGGGAGAACAAACAGGAACAGACCATACTGTCGTCATGGCCCCCGAAGGGACCCCCTCCAGTTGTTGAGAGTTAGGGACAGATGGTATGCCGGCGAACATTGTCGGAATGACTGCAGGGAGTTCTGCCGTCGCTGTGTCATTTGGCACAGTCCTAGATGTTGACGGTTGTTCAGACATTTTGAGTCTATCCAGCAGATTGCCTAGTGATTCTTCAGGAACTTCTCTGGGTGATAGGCTAGCTTCTGATGCAGTAGGAAGTAGAGTGATCCCTGCTCCAAAATGTGTTGGAGTAGTTGCTTGCGGATCTTCTACAATTTCTTCTATTGCGATCAGACCGGGTGGAAGAGGAAGACCGTCAGGTCCGTAGAATATTTCTGGTGCCGAAGAAGGGGTTGTTTCGACAGCGACAGTTGTTTGAGGAGCAAGACTCTCTGAACCGATCACTGATGGAACTGATTCAGTAACACAAGTATTTGGTCTCAGACTAGGATCAGTGTTACTGTCCTTCTGGGGCTGTTGAACTTCTTCAATAGGGGCAGGGTTTCCAAAAATGTTTGGAGTAACCGGAACCTCAGATGACATCGGAACACTTGTTCTAACTTTGACAGGAGATTTGGAACCAGTTGAACGAGATCGCTTTGCCCGGGTTGTTTTCGATTCCGGAGACAAAGACGGTTGACTCGTACGCCTCCGCGAACGACGGTTCATCGATTGACTTTCTTCCACGGTTGCGGATTACTTGATCAACCAACAATGCACAGGGTAAAAATGTGTTTTCGAATTGAATTAATTTTAGACGCTTTTTAAGACACAACTTGCTTTTTCACTTTTTAAGAGTCGAGAAAAAGCTAAAGATGACTCTAGTCTCCTTCGATGTATTAACGAGCCCGAAGTGACAAATGCTCGGATGGACTTTTTCAGTTATAGAGTTTGAAAAAGGCCAAAAGAAACTACTCTGGAGTTCTAGGTAGAGGGTGTGCCAAACCTTTCGCGAAACCACAGAATACGTTTTACGGTACGAGTGGTCGATCTTCGTGAATGCTGTGTTCACTGCATCGCGATTAGTAGGGCAGCCGACACGGCTTCCTATGGATAAAGGCTTTGTCCCTATAGGGGTCCCCCAATATACGCGACGGTACGCGGGGGCACAAGTCCGTATTAGTGCTATCGTCCCTCAGGAGGAATCACCCACCTTCGTAGAGATCGACAGTCACTATGTTTAATGACGCCGGTTCACGTCTCTACCTAGACCTCTACTGTGTTTCGTTATGTTTCAAAGCGTTGTTAGATAAATTCAGTTCTTTTTAGGTTGATCTTGCTTAGCAGTTTGCCTTTATGGATCACCACGTGATGTATGATACAACTCCTAAATGCAGTCTAAGAATGATAAGCAAGCTTTTTCAATTCTTTCAACTTATGAAAACCTTAACTACTGAAGGAAAAGAAAGACATCATCTTTTCAAACAGATCATAGAGCACACACTGATGCACTTTTCCTAAATCGACATGCAAACTGTCAAAATGCACATGCACAATGCAAGTATTTCTTTTCTTCTTCCTTAATGTTGACGTATTACAAAAAGAAAGCTGTTGTATAATTTCGAATTCAATTTCAAGCGAAAGCAACAAGTGTTGTCCAATAATCAAAAGAACACCTTAAGATTCACTCGTTTCAACACAAGAAATACTGAAATTCGAACCATATAACAAAAGCAAATGCTCAAGCAGCTATGAACAGCAATAAACTAGCTCTTAGAATCACAACAACACTTTCTCATAGGTCTAGATCCAAGAGGTCATAGCAAGACTAGTTCACTTTCGCTATGGGAAACTATGAATGACAGCAAGAAATACAATAAGAACAATCACGGTTTCTTCATACAACTGAGGTGGAATGAAGGCAAAGAAAAGTGGTTTCAGCTGGGTATACAGGTTGACAACAGGCTGCAAAAACAATACTAAGAACTGGGCAACAGACAGTGGGGAACCCCAGTTGCACAAGGCAAAACTGGATCAGCGCAGGTGCTGCACTGTCAATCTGAGATGCAGCGTAGGTAGCCCCTTCGGGACCTGCGTTGCAGTGCAGGTAGCCTTTGTTGCAGCTGCACTGATGAGACAACTCTCGTCTCTCTCAGATTCCGGGTCACAGTTTGCTCAAAAATCAGTGGTTTTTGGCCAAACCAGAGGCTATCAGTCAAGTATACACTAGAGGGTGATTAAAGGAAGATGAACACTATCACAAAGAGCTACAAAGAGTCCTTGTGGATCAGCTCTTCAGATCATAAACATGCCCAGCACTGGGCTAGAGTAGCTGCCCTCTACTTTGCATTCGAAGGACTCGAATGCAGTTCGATTCGGTACTCCCTTTGTTTAAGAAATGAATAGCAAGAAACACAAGCTACCAACAAGACACGATCCCCAGCGGAGTCGCCAGTCTGTTGTGGGGGAAAGTATCCAACTCGGAATGACCCTAACCCACTCTAAGGGTGACAGTTCCTTAGCAACAGCTGAAAGCAAAGCTATCTAAAGTTTCTTCTTTATGACATGCAAGAGATAGAAGGAAGAGATCCACTTACCGATGTCTTGCACAAATGGTCGATCCAATCTCCATTGTTTGCCGCTTGCTCCCAGATCCAAGTCTTTTCACGGGCCCAGCTACACGAGATCCTGCAAATAAGACAAGAAAAGGAAACTACAACAGGCATGCATTCATAATCGATTCAAGGATTAGCATAAATCAAAGACGCAAGTAAGACAATACACCATTGAAACACATGCGAATAGAAGAACCTCAAATGCTTTATTAATATATGGAAGTAAGGTTCAGGCGGTGATACAACCATGAGAGGTCCAATCCAGCATCACCTTCCCGACGGATAGAAATCCCTTCTTCACCTCCCTCAAGCAATCACCCAATGCTCACAACTGTAAACCAACAGCAATCCTTTGCCCTAAATTCTGGCCTCTACATCCCATGGGATGAGATCCTTATATAGAGTTTTGGAGTGAAGATAAGTCAGCTTGATGTGTGACTTGTTGTCCTCTTCAACTCCAGTTGTTCTTCAGCTCTTCACTCGGAGTTTCTACCTTCCACTTGGAGTTTTAGAAGCTCTTAACTCATCATTAGGCGAATCTTTTGATCAAGTGTCTTTTTGGAAGCTTCCTGGGCACTGGCACATTGAGAAAAAGATTCCTCCACATGTCAAAGTACGCCCAACGCAGGTAGCCTTTGTTGCACTTGCTATGCAGCGCAGGTACACCATAGAGCTTTTGACATTCAGCGCAGATGCTTAGTGGAGCAGCTGCTTTGATCCAAAACTGACCTGTTTTTGGGTGTTTTTCAGTGGAGAACTGATTTGCAGTGCTGTGGTTTGCTGACCTTGTTCCTCTAAGGGTAATAACAACATGTTTAGGGACTTTGGATCCCTTACATTATTGACATTTCATGCTCTATGCTGTAAGGCACAAAAATGTCTATAACACAACGTCACGGCCATCATTCCTCGGTGTGTCTCTAACTGCCATTTCCTTTCTCTGCCATTAATCGTCGCCATTACAATCAATCCGTCGATTCTCCCCGACTGGACACTTCCCACGTGTCGGCTGCACATCTCTTTGGCGTAACCGAGCTCATTAGGATCCCACGAGATCATTCGACTGACTGTGGGTGGCCAGTTGACTGGCTATGAAATTCGTTCAATCCAGACCATTTCACAGACATGTAGTTTTCAGAGTATAGTCTATGCAATTTGACGAATAAGGTTAGACACTTACTTGTGTGGCCATGGACGTGTTCTGTAGGCTTTGGGACGTTGAATGATGGCTTTGCTCACTGTTTCTTTGTGCACAGGCGCTGGAACTCCATCTTTCATTGGCTGATGCCGTATGCATGGCTTCGGGACCCAATCCTCTGGTTGTAAATGCTGCATGCACAGGCTCCGTCTGATTTCAGCTATTGAGGAGGTGTTCACGTCCAAGCAGAGCTTGTTACATGTCCCCTGTGTCGATTTCAACTGCTATTGACTCCATAGTATGTGCTCCAGACGGATCAGCAGCTACAGGATTACTGTAGGACATCCTATAGTTGCTTCTGCTCCTAGGATGCATGCTGAAACGAGTAAGGTTGTATTCGTGGATGAAGGTTCCTGATGGAGCTTTGACAGGTAGAGTGTGTGAGCCTTTGTGTGCTTGATTTGTCACTTGGGAAAAAAAAAATCAATCTGAGGAAAACAGGACTCTTTGTATGACTGTGTAGGAATACATAACCAGATCATTGCAATGGCGGTGGAAAGAGATGAAACAGGTGATGGATGGAAGAGAGGGGCAGCTGCAGGCCTCATCAACAGACTTCAAGCTTTAAATCCCTTTCCAGAATCGATTTTGGCCTGCCTGAACGCTCTATAGGATGTTTCCTGTAGAAATGCAGAACTTCCTGTAGAAAGCCCCAAAACTTCCTGTAGAAAGCTCAGAACTTCCTGTAGGAGGTTGAATCTCGACCCGAATGTGTTCAAATCCTCAAAAAAGTGAGTGGCCATGGAGGGAGTGTCTGTGATGATGTTTGGTAGCTTGGTACAGACCCATGTCCTCGTTTTGCGCAACCTTCTTTATCTGCACTATATTCCCTGCAACCTGCAGTAATTCTAGGGATTAGACCTGTTTCTTTTACTTTTTCTCTTTTTTCCCTTTTTTTTATTTTTTCTTTTTTTTTTCTCTGAGAGATAGCAGGGGCGCCTCCATGAGGTTTTCACCCCCACTATCTGCTATGGGTGCCTCAGATAGGTTTTCACCCAAGGATCTTTTTTATTCCATTTCTTTATTTTCTGACAGATAGCTGGGGCGCCTCCGTGAGGTTTTCACCCTCACTGTCTGCCCTGGGTGCCTAAGAGAGTTTTTCACCTAGGGATCTTTTTTTAATTCCCTTTTTTCTCTCTTTTTTTTTTTCTTTTTTTTTTTTTGATGCTCAAGGTGTGGTCGGAATAGAGGCAGAACCCTGCTCCACTACCAGCACTTATTTTTCCAAAGTTTCAATGGACTCCTGCCTCAAAAAGGGGTTTCCTGTATATTTTCAAACGATGCCCATTGACAAGCATGGGGATGGCTTCTTCATCAACAGTCCTAATAAGGACTAAACCATTGTCATTGCATTTCTCCACTGTATATGGTCCTAACCATCTTCTCCTCGGCTTTCGTTTGAAATCCTTGTATCTTGAGTCATACAGCAGCGCCCAATCTCTTGGCTAGAATTGCTTTTCATTAAGGTGACGGTCATGCAATAATCTTTCACGTTCAGCATGGCTAAGATCTAGGTCTAGCTGAGCTGCCACCCTCAATGTGTTGTACTCAAACTCTATTGACAGCAAAGCTTTCTTCCCGTAGGCCAGCTCATAAGGTGTGAAACCTGTTGTAGTCTACCAAGTGGTGTTGTAGGCCCAGGTGGCCTCAACTAGGCGATCTGCCCAATATTTTCTGCTGCTGCTCACCACCTTAGTCAAAATCCCTTCCAATGCTCTATTAGTGACTTCCACCTGCCCATTTGCTTGAGGATGATATGGAGTGGAAGTTTTGTGCTTGATCTCGTGATGCGCAAGCAAGTCTTCAATCAGGTTGGAGGTGAACTAGCTTCCTTGATCTGTGACTAACTCTCTTGGGTAGCCAAACTCGTAGAAGATATTTTCCCTTAAAAACTCAGCCACCTTTTCTTCTATTGCTTCTTTGATTGCCTTCGTTTCTGCCCACTTGGTCAGATAGTCGATGCACACAATGATGTAAGACCTTTGCTTTGAAGGAGGGTTGATAGGACCCACAAAATCCATGCCCCACTTCTCAAATGGCTCGAAGGTCACTTGAGGTTGGAGAGGAATTTCATCCCTTTGAGTCGGTTTCCCCATCCTCTGACATCAATCACACTGGCTGATGTATCTTCTGACATGTTGATAAAGAGTAGGCCAATAGTAGCCTGCCTGTAGAATTTTGAAGGCAGTCCTTTTTGCTGCGAAGTGGCCTCCACAAGGTCCGTCATGATAGGTTAGGAGGATGTAAAAGACTTCCTCCTCCCTAACATGACACCTCAAGATTTGAACTAGGCGAAGTATAAATAGGTTGCCCCCGATCGAAGTGAATGGGGCGCTCTTCCTTACGATTCTGTTCTTCTCCTTTGAGGATAGATGCGGAGGGAATTGTGCTGAGACCAAGTATTTTGCTATATCATCAAACCATGGAGAGAGTACTGAGATAGCAAATAGATGCTCATCTGGCATCTGGTCATCCACTGTTCCTTCTTCACCTGCAGGCAAATCCAATCTAGACAAGAAGTCAGCAACACCATTTTCCTTACTTGGCTTGTCGACAATAGTCAAATCAAATTGCTGCAAAAAAAGTAACCATATAATGATACGAGCATTTACATCAGGCTTATTCATTAAATATATAATCGTAGCATGATCAGTGTGTACAAATGTTTGATAACCAATGATGTAGTGTCTGAACTTGTTTAGGGAATGGACTATAGCCAACAACTCTTTCTCGGTTACAATATAGTTCATTTCTTCCTTGGATAGATTTTTGCTGACGAAGTATATGGCATATGGCAGTTTCTCCTCAAATTGTCCTAAGGCTGCCCCTATGGCTTTGTTCGAGGCATCAGTGTGGATGTGGAAAGGTAGGGCCCAGTTTGGACCTCTCAAGATTGGGGCAGACACCAGCTTATCTTTCAACTCCTCCAGTGCCCCTTGACAGTCGTCAGTCCATTTGAACTCAACATCTTTCCTTAAGAGGCCAAACAATGGCAAGGCTAGCTTACTGAAATCTTTAATGAATGTTCGATAATATCCTGCTAAGCCTAGGAAACTCTGAGCATCTCTTACCTTTTGAGGAGGTGGGACCTTTTGAATGATAGCAATCTTGTTAGGATCCACCTGTAATCCTTGCCGAGAAATGGTATGACCTAGCACGGTCCCTTCAGTCATCAGGAATTCACATTTTTCAGGACTGAGGGACAAGTTCATCTTAATGCACTTAGTTAGGACTTTTCCTAGATTAGTCAATGCTTCTTGGAAGTTGGACCCATAAGGAGTAAAGTCATCCATATAGATTTCTACCGAATCATGGACCAACTCAGAAAAGATGCTCAATACTGCTCTCCGGAAAGTGGCAGGAGCATTGCATACCCTAAAGGGAAGAACTCGGTAGGCAAAGGTACCCCATGGACAACTGAAGGTGGTTTTATCTTGATCCTCCGGGCTTATTTGGATCTAGTTATACCTGTTTAACCCATCTAGGAAAGAGAAGGACTTCTTCCCTGCCAGTCCATCCAACACTTGGTCTATGAAAGGCAAAGGGAAATGGTCTTTCTTGGTGGCCTTGTTAAGTTCTCGATAATCTACACAGATTCTCCACTTCCCGTTCTTCTTGGGCACAAGTGCTAGAGGTGAGATCCACTCACTATTGGAGATAGGGTAGATGAATCCTGCATCCAACAATTTTTGCAATTCTTATTTGACAATGTCTTTAAGGACTGGATTCATCTCCTCTGAGGCTGCCTGACTGGTTTACAATCTTTTTTAATGTAGATGTGATGGGTACAGACCGAAGGATGGACTCCTTTCATCTTCTTATAAATCCAAGTGAAAGCCTTCAGCTGATTGGTCAGTAAGCTACACAGATCCTTCTCCTGGGAGGGAGATAGGGAGGAGCTGATATTCAAGGTTCTTTCGGGGCCAAATTCCACATTCTTAATTTTGGGAGTGATCGGATCAGTCACACAGAGGTCTACTAAAGTTCTGGCTTGGGTATCTTCCACCAATTCCTCTAAGGACAGTGTAGTGGGAGGTGGATTTTGAATCAAAGTCTCAATCAAATCATCCTCAGTTGGAAGGCCTCCCCTAGCGGTTTCTACTATGCACAATGGTGCAGAGTAGACCTCATCCTCATCTCCTTCTTCCAACCAGAGTGGTAAGTCATGTTCTAGCAGATGTTGGGCAGGAGGATATAGGACTAGCTTCTTGGACATGGGACCATTCTTGATGGTCATGCTTCCAGCTTGACAACTGATGTAAGCATCTGCAGTGGCTAACCAAGGCCTTCCGAAAATGAGGGGGTATCCAGTGAGCTTTGCCTTTGGCTGAAGGACCAAGAAGTCCGCAGGGTACTCCCAAGAGTCAACAGATACCAAGACATCTTCCACAATCCCTTCGGGAGTCACGGTGGAGCGATCTGCCAACTACAGGACTGTCGAGGTCTTCCTAAAGGAACTCTGAAGGTTGAGTTTAAGCATGGTTTCCCTGGTCATCACATTAATGGAAGCCCCTAGATCGATCAAGGTATGGGGGATTATAGTGCCATTGATGTGGACATCAACTACAGGACTCCTAGGGTCCAAATAATTTGGACAGATTACTTGCCCCAACATTAGATCGGACAGTTGTCCTATGACATTGATAGTCGAGGCATCTCTCTTTTGCTTGCCTGGGTGCCTGAAACACTTCTCCTTAATCAATTTCTTGTATATCGGTACATCTTTGATGGCCTGGAGAAGTGGTATTTTCACACACAACCGTTTAAGTTCTCCCAGAAGTTCAGTCTCCTCTGGGTTTGTTTGCGTGGTTACTGTTAGCTCCTCAGGAAAGGGTGGAATGGCTTTGGGTTCACTCTCCTGTTTCTCTTCCTTGTCCTCTGGGGGAGGAGGTTAGCGATATGGAAGGGTCTTCCCGAATCATAGGTTGATCTCCTGGACCTCCACTGCATAAGTAGGGCATGTTGTCTCCCCAGTGTGTACCTGCTGGGCCTATCGGTTGTTGGGGTTCGGGTTCAGTTGGCCAGGCATCTGGGGTGGTCTTAGCGGATTAGGAGGTAATGGTTGTGGCTGAGCTGGTGGTGGAGGCAGAATGGCAGGAGAAGAGTTGTATTGGGGCCTCCACCCAAGTTGAGGTGCATTTCACTGACGTTGCGGTTGGACATGTGGGTGAAACAAATGAGAAGTGGGTTGAGTATGGTATTGAGGTGGATAAGACCACGGAGGAGGTGCAGACCAGAAAGGATGAGCAGGGGGACCCCAAGAAGGCATGTGAGAAGATTGGTTGAGGCTATAATAAGCTTGGGATGTCCCTTGCATCCCCTGCTCGTAAGGTCTGGGCCCATGCGGCCTCCTTTGGTTGAGGAAGTAGAGAGGTTCAGTGGTTGCCTTAGTCCCTTGGTACATGGCTTTAAATCTAGGCAAGGTTGGGCATTGGTTTGTGGGGTGGTTTTCCTCACAAACAAAAAATACCTCTATTGAGTGCAATGGACACTCGTTCTTAGGGTGCTTCATCGTACATCTAGGACAAAAAATGGCCAAAGCCCTCTCAGCTTCCTCTTTCCTTTGTTGGATTTGGAAAGTATCAAGTTGCATGGCAATGGTCTGTCTCATCTCACTTTTTAGGTCTTCCATCTGATTAGCAAACTCATGCTTGGATAAGGTAGTACTAGCTGAAATTGGATTCCCCCTACCTCTTTTCCGGGCTGCCCTAGAGTGGTTTCTAAACACAGTCTTTATGTCCTCATAAGGTAGTTGGTAAATGTCTCCTCCAGCTAGCATGTGAAGGGTATCTAGAAGGTCTTCAGGGACTCCTCAGAGTAGAACCAGCTTTAGAGATTCAGGGTCAAGTGTGCTCCTGGCCCATTTATAGCTGAGTTGGAACCTTTCCTCTTAGTCTTCTAAAGACTCATCAGTTCCCATTGTCATCCGAAAGATTTCCCCCTTTGTTTCCTTTGACCTACAGTAATCCCGGTATTTGTTGTTAAAGGCTTGCTGCATTTTAGCCCAAGTGGTGATAGTGTTTCTAGGTAACCCCATGAACCAGCGTAATGTTGCATCCTTCAGGGTAGAGGGAAAGAGTTTCAACTTTTTCTCGTCTTCCGCATAGTCATAAGTTCGACAAGGGACAAGAAACTCAAACACGAAGGTATCAGGGTCTTGAGTGGTCAATCCATGGAAATGAGGCAAGGCTGACGGACTTATGTTCTTCATATTCATGTCCCTATTGGTCTCTCGGATCGGGAAGGTACCTTCTATCCTCTCATCATCATCTCTACCATTTCTGTTTTCAGCCATGGTCTCAAAAGGAATGTTTTATTGCTCTTCTTCTGTTATAGGATCTTCATATATCTCAGGAGGTTCACCTATAGGTTCTTCTGGGTCACTGCCACCAAAGAAGAGAGAAGGGTGACTCAGTGAAGTGGTGGGGGTGTTGGGTAGGAATTTTCCGGTATTATATCTATTCCTATGAGGCATGAAAAGATTTTTGGTTGCTTTTGCTTTTTTCTACTTTTACCTGCAAAACTGAAACAGATGGAATTGCAACGAACTAAGATCTATCTTGCGGAAATGAAAATGTAGAATTGAAATGAAAGCAGGAAAGGACTAATCTATTTTGTTGAAATCAAATTGCAAGAATGAAATGCTAGACTACGCTGGCGGAATTGAAATTGCAAAATTGAAAGGCTAATCTATGAAAGCAGGAAATGTCTAATTTACTTTTGCAGAAATGAAATTGCAGAATGGAACTGAAATAAACTACTTAGCAGAAGGTTAGAGTAGGAAAATAAAAGAAAAGCAGCAATCACAAATACTCTGACACTTCCCCAGCAATGGCACCAAAAAGAGTGGTGAGCTCTAGTATTGCAGTAATAATGTTGCAACTCCTGGGACTCCCTTCTTTACTTTTATCAACCGGGTAGTTTGTAACAAACTTGGAAGCGACGGTGTTGTATGCACAAGTACTAGCTCTTGCCGCAACTGTCACTTGGTCAGCTGGCACAAGTCTGCTAGGAGCTTAAGCCAATTTCTATGAGCTCTGAGAAGAAGCTTTTTAATTGATGGACGAAAGCTAACTCAAAGAATGTTGTTCTGTTTGCAGAAAGAAACTGGAATGCTGAAAGGAAACATAAACCCTAGCAAACCCTAATTTTACCATCTAGCCCTACTGATGCACGAAAGAGGATGCAAGCTATTGGAAGAGATGCCATTGACTTCTAGGAAGGTAAATACATGTATCTAAGCTACTTCTATGGTAACATCTGAAAAAAATATGTTTTTGTATTTTTGAATCAGTTGCCAGAATTATCATACATGTGATTTGACTGTTTTTGACTGTGCAGAGGTGGATTGGCGAGAGGAAATTCTTCGAGGAGGTCTGGAAGGTTCAAAGAGGGCCTAAGGGGTCCCTAACACCCTTCCAGAGAGTCTCACAGAGTTTTGCTATCAAGAAACCTCATTCATGAGCTTCTATAGGAAGTCTGCAGGGGTTCTATAGGATGTCTGTAATTTTCTACAGGTTGTTCAAAAATGGGATTTTGGAGGATGGATGGAGAGAGAAAGGTGAAGGAGTGAGTATGGAGGTAGGATAAGGGTTTTAGGTGGTCCAGGGCTTGGTGGATGGAGTTGAGGAAAGATGTAGATGGTTGGATTTGTTCAAGGAGGACTGAAGCAATGTTGCACAAAAATTAGGGTTATGTGAGCAAATGGAAAACGTGAGGCAAGACTCCATGTTAGGGGATGGAGAAGACGGGATTGATGGAGTATGGGCAGATAGAGAAGTGGTACAAGTGCTCTGCAATTTGTTTTTCCAACTGAACCGACGAAGACTTGTAAAATCTGAGACCTAGTTACGTTGACCTAATTAGATCTAGCTAACAGTAAAGAGAATGAACCGAAGTTTTATTCGCAAGGAAACTGTGTATATTAACTATGCAATGAAGCATTCAAGAATCTGAACATGTAACCAACTTCTGTAAATGAAAATAAAACACTAATGATTGCATGGAAAAGCAAAGTCAGTGTTTTTGTTGGTAGCAAGGTCAGCTTGATACTAGCTCCTGATCCCACCGAGGGAGAGGTGAAATCAGAGGTGCTTGATGGCCCTTTTCTGAAGCTTTTCCCCATTAATAACCTATCAACTCAATCTGAACATAAAAAGTCTTTCTAATCATCAACAGTGACTTATTTAATCAGCAAGATTTAATCTACCTAACAGAAATGATTTGCAAATACATAAAGAACAAATAACAATACATAAAGGAGGTCTTGGCACTCTGGTTGGGCCCAACCCCAAGAGCTGCTGGCTCCTATAAAGAACTCAAATCTAATGCCAAGTAGAGCTGCTTTTCATTACTCAAAAATAATCATCACAAGAAAGTTATACAGCAATAGATACAAGAAAACGAGCTGAGAAAATGACAGCACTATAGCGAAAATACCAACATTTCCAAAAGTAAACTACGAAGGCTAAGGCCTTCCTATTTATACACTAGGAGGGGCCTAGCAACCCTCATAAATTCAAGGGACTCGGCTGTTCCAACTGTTAGTAAACAGTCACTCTTCCCAAAGCTGCTCGGCTGCCTTTAGGATTCGTTTTGGTGGCCTCTTGACCTTGGAGTTGAGGGTGGAGATTTCGAGGAAGGGCCATTTAATGCCAAAGAAAACCTCCCTACGAATCCTCAACTCAAGCTTGGCTGTCACCTGGCCCATGATTGCTTGGTTTTGCGCCAAAATTTATCCAAAAAACCTGAAATAACCATGTATTATCCTCCTTGGTAGAGTGACCTCCCTTATTCGTTCAAATAACATAAACATACTAAAAAACATGCATAATCTATGAAAAATGGAGGATTGAACAAGGAAAATTAGGCAAAATGAGCCCAATAAGTTACCCAATTTGGGGCTCATCACTTTCCCCAATGATATATCTTCTGTGCTATGGTTGATTACTTCTCATTCTCAGTTATATATGTTCATGCTTGATGATGCTCATATCTGTTTAAGCTTCTGCAAAGTCTATTGTAGAATTAGATCAAGTATTATGCTTTAGGACATTGCATATATCATGTTGATCTACAGGTGAAATTTCTACAGGTCAGTGCATGATTGAATCGAACCACCAACCTGCTACTTATGAAGCAAGTGCTCTTCCTTTGAGCTAGCACCCTTTAAAGAATTAAACTTTTAAAAATTAGGCCTTGAAACTTCATAAATTGTAAATTATACAACTTTCAATAGATTTAAAGTTTCATAAATATTTTACTAAATAAGAAAAGCAACATTAAAGTTGTAGGTCCCTACCTAATGATTAAGGATGTTATGAAAAGTGGATGGAGGGAAAAATAATTATGTATAAGAGAATCAATATATTCAGTTGAATACTCAATTAGAAGTGAAACTCTGAAGACGTTTATAATATTTAAATGGCCTATAACTATCAAATGCACCAAGTATTGCAAAGCAAATGCCATAAGTCGATAGGATATGGAAGAAGAACATTGATGAAGACAGATGAAATATGTTATAGGTTGAGTGAAAGAAAAATCTCAATGTTGTTGTTGTTTAGTGTTTATATATTTGAATGATATCTAAACATCAGTGCAAATGTAACACAGATCTCACGAAACCATGAACAACATATGATAAAAAAAATTATATTCAGTTGAATACTCAATTAGAAGTGAAACTCTGAAGACGTTTATAATATTTAAATGGCCTATAACTATCAAATGCACCAAGTATTGCAAAGGAATGCCATAAGTAGATAGGATATGGAATAACAACATTGATGAAGACAGATGAAATATGTTATAGGTTGAGTGAAAGAAAAATCTCAATGTTGTTGTTGTTTAGCGTTTATATATTTGAATGATATCTAAACTTCTGTGCAGATGTAACATAGATCTCACGAAACCATGAACAACATATGATAAAAAAAATTATATATATATCTATATATCTATATATATATATATATATATATCCCCTTTACATAAACCAACATGCAATTTGAAATTTCACAAGTACGCACTCAAAACATGACAGAAACCAACAAATAAAAGAAATTGACTTGGACAGAAAGCAATAGCTTCACCTTCATTCTTGAGTTTCTTCTATTTTTTTTGAATTTGAATTTGACATTCTTTATCTGAAAAGGAATCAAAATCATCACTAGTATTAAATTCATCTAATGCGGACTTTGGATATCCCACTGACATCTGCGTTTTTGTTGCCATGGCTAAAAACCATGGAGTTTCCTGTCGATAATAGAATAAGATATGTGCCTGCTACTCAAGAAAACATTCCTTACTAACCATTGTTACTCGACAGAAACCAAAGAGACAACACAATATCAGTGTACACAAAATCCCCTACCGAAATCATAACTTAGCAAAGAAGTCTAAAAGATGTTCTTAATTAATAAACTTTGTATTTGGAAGTATTGTTTGTTTAGATTTAAAAAACATTATGTTGTACAAAACTTATGTCTATTTATCCAACAATTATAACATAGCATATGTCACATAGTAGCAATCTACAATACCTAAAATAAAAAGACAAATTTGCTCAAGAAAATAGATTTAGAAAAAAACTTTAAAAACTATAATTTTGTCATCATGCAAGTTGTGCAGGCTATGCTAGTAGCCATTATTTCATAATGGTTTATGTTTCAGCCCTAACAGTTATTGTGAAAACCACAATGAGCTAATCAATATAGAATCTAATTATGTATTTCAGTGTGTAATATTATAGCGACAACAAGGTAAAAATACCAAAACTTGAAAGGATATGTCAAATACATAAGAAGTTTTTTGTTTACATATAAATAGAAAGGTATAAAATCATGCTTAACAACAAAAGGGGATTAATAAATATGGGAGCTACTGTAGTCAAAGCAGTGAGACTTTTGTAAAGGTAATTTAATTACAAGGCTAAAAAAAGATGTCTACCTGTAACAGCACAACACCATTTCCATCCCAAAAACTAAGGCATGAGATTTGGTTTGTCCAATCAACATATCTAGAGAGAGCATCTGCTCCAATAACCAAGACATTTTTAAATCCACCACCTATCATTGGTCCTAGAATACTAACCATAAGTAAATTAATTATACAAAAAAATTGGATTTATCAGCAATCAGAATAGACACAACAACTCACCTTTTAGGAAACATGTAGTTGTTGCAAGACCCAACACAAAGCCATTACAAGAAGTTGTAATGTTGAAAGCCAAGGATTTTATACAACCCATGTCACTTTGTACCTGATATCAAAATTTCAATTTTTTTCTAATATAGAATCATGAGTATGAGTAATTAATGAAAAACTTTACAGACAAATATCTAAAATCCACATGTAGTAAATTGTATTTGTTAAAATTAGACAAATTGTGACAAAAAATACCAATCTCATATGGTTAAGGGAGAAAAAGGTTATACACAAAAAATACCAATTTAATATGGTTAAGGGGAAAAAAGGTTATGTCCTAAAGACATAGGTTGCCAGCATGCAAAAACTTAATCCTAACAATAACATGAAATCCAAAAAAATTGGAACTTTTGAGAGTTGAAAACAAAATATTTTATAGAACCTTGGTTGGATCCCTTTTGAAAACTAGAACAATTATATATTTCCATACAACAAACACATGCACAATCATTAATATCAATTACTTTGCATTTGGATATCACGTGGCAATCCACTTTGGGGTGGCTGCCACATGCAATTTTCATTCAAACCCAATAGGAATGTAGTTGTAGAAAGATGTTCATATACCAACATAATTATCGATATATATGGAATACTTTGTGGTATCATTTTATTACTTATGTGAGAAGCAAATACTACTAATAGAGAACTGGCAATTTTTTAAGAACATAATACACACATCCACACAAGAACAAGTTTTGAAGACACCAAATCATGCAATTGATTGCAAAATGTATCCCAATGGGAAACTCTTACAGTCAAGTTCTTTGATTAAGTCTGTGTAAATACATTTGAAGTTGGTTGCTACCTTGCATAGGAAAAAAATGTAGCCTCAGTCACAAGGCCTGCAACACTGAAGCAAACTCATTTGTTGAAAATTCAAAACATTAAACCTGGCTATTGACTAAAGTGTGCTTTACTAACCATGGGACATGTGGGTTAGAGGACCATCAAATTGTATTGAACGATTAAAATAGAATCTTCTTAACTATGATATTTTGTTTGTTGTGTTAGTTAGTTTAGTTAGTCATATGAAAAATATGCTCACTTTCTCATCTTGGTTATGGTCTAGTTCTAGTTTTCCTATGTTCTAACCTCCATCTAGTATCAATTATTTCAACCATTTCTAATTTTTTTCCTTTATGCAATATGCAAAGAGGTTTTTAATACCTTTTCAGATAAAATAAGGGATGCCTAGATCACCATATATAAATTCTATAAATTTTATAGAATTTTATATATAGTCATATAAACATGCCCTATTTGATCTGCAAAGGTATTGAAAACCTCTTTGGATATGCTAGCAAGTGGAAACTCTCAGATATGAGGGTTTCAATGTCCAAGCAAAAATTCAACTTTAAAAAAGGGAAAAACAAAGTCTCCTTAGGGAATGAAAAAAAAGTTACAAGCTTCTCTTCTATAGGTCTTATAGGTTATTTCCTTAATGATTTTTTGATCGAATTTTGAATTGTTGTGAGACTCAACTCAAACAAACTCATGAATAGGTGGCTAAATGGTAAGTATAGGTATTCTCCAAAAGGGTAGAGGATACTGACTGTGATGTTGTTACGAAAAAGTCTCTTCAATCATTAAGAAGCAAGCTAATAAAATAAGGAAAATAGGGATGCTTAGCATGTGGAAAATAAGGACGCTTTGTGTATATTATGAGAAGGCACTATAAACTAATTGCAAGGAATAACATACTAAAATATGATAGGATGATCATATTTTACTCATATATTTGTAAACGGGATGACAAGTTCATTCATAAAGCAGAAGGATTTTCACAAGGCAATACAAACTATTTGTGAGAAGCAACAGACTAAGCTAGGATAATAATCATATGCTTTAAGTCAGAAATTTGCGCAACATGTACAGATTCCTCTGCATGCAGCAAAATAATTTTTATAAGAATAATTATATATAGGACTTACCCTATATAAGAGAAATGATATACAATAACATCCCTAAAATTTTCCAGGAATTTCTCGGGTATGGCCAACAAGTCCCTTCATCCCTAATGAAATCCGTCACACAAATGGACATTTCCTTACTCCCCAAAAAACTAGAACTATGGGTATGACATTTTCCTTTTCTTTTCTTTTTTGTGGGGGGGGGGGGGGGGGGGGGGGGGACACAAGAATAGCAAAGGATAATGTCAACCATTTTATCATCAACTTGTAGTTAACTTCTTTAGATCCATGTTCAACTCAATGTTGCCAAAATTTGAAAATGGATAATCCAAACTAGAAGCAACAAGTTTTAGTACTGCTTTAAGCATTTCCAGTCAGAACCCACCCATGGAACTACAATTGATCAATTTTTCCCAAAAATTCCAGTTCAAGAAAAAACTGATCAAACTGGATAGTTTGACCAATTTTGTACCATTGCAACCCCAACACTAGAAATAGGAAAAAATAAACCTACAAAAAATCCTAAAACTGCCATAAACCTCATTTCTCATCTATTTAATCATTCCCCCTATATTTGCTTCACAACCTTCTCATTTCTCATTTGATCAACAAATAGTGTTGATTCAACAATATTCTTGTGCTAATTCATAGTGCTTCTCAGTCTGATTCAGAGAGTTTCGTCCGATGATTTGGAGCACTCAAGATTTCATTGGGGAGTTCCATGGATCTATTACTAAACCTGATTTGGATTAAGACTTGGAGTATTGATTTGAAGATTTGAGTGGGATGCTTCTTGTGTTTTTGGTAATGTTGTAAACATCATGTCAGTAAAAATATCACTAAGAATCAGGAAAAGGAAATATTGACAACATTAAGAAAATATCACAAAATATAGGCAAATTTAAAAAATACAAAATTATTCGAATGCACAAATAATTGACTTTATGCCCCTCCATCGATGAGTAGGGAAAATAATTTCATGCAACTCATGATAATATTGAGATATTTACAATATTCTCATGCTAGTATCAAGAATGAAAACACTGCGTAGTTTATCAGTAATAATATCGTTCTAGGGTAGAATTTGTGACATTACAATAATATCAGGGCCATGATAATCATAATGTTTGCAACACTAGTTTTTGGAGCTACTCTTTTGTCGATTCTAGATGTTGATTCAATCAATTCCTGCAAATGGTTTAGATCTTCTCCTGGAATTAATTCAGACTGAAGACTTGGAACTTGTAAATTTATTTACAAATATTCTTCAAACCCTATTTCTCTTAAGAAAGTTTGTTAAAAAAATCTAGAAATTAAATGTAAGGCTTTAATTGCAAATTATTTATCTGGTCGAAAAAATGCCATGGCTCCCAAACATAAAAAGGATCCTACATGGAACCATTGCCAAATAGTTGGAGATGAAATGGTATGCAACTATTGTCCCATGGAAATTGGTGGGGCGGTGGTTATACCTAAACTAAGATTCAAAACAACACCTAGAAAACATACTATGGAAAATTCAATATTTATCTGAAAACTCTGCCAAATTATAACCTGACATTCAAGCTGCTATTGAAAGCTATAACATGAGGCAAAATATATTCAAGAAGAAATAAGAAGAAATGGAAGTGAACATGATAGTGAAAACCATAGTTCCGAAGACTCCACTACTCATCCTGCTAGGGATAGCTTGAGAATCCCAATCCATCCAAAACATGAGGGTAATTATGGCACAAACAACACAATCCTAACAGGCAAAGGGTTGACTCAATATTTGTATCCAACAGGCAACAACAACCTTAGTTCTTATCCAACCATTGATAACAAATGGAGGAAGTTGCTTGGGAATGCATTGCTATATGGTGACATGATGCAAAGATAAATACCAATCTAAGTTCAATAGGATATAGACAGGGATCTAGACACAGATTTGCCAAATTTTTTAAAAGACATGATCCAGAAATACTAGGAAAATGTCAAGTAGACAAATATTTCGTAATATATATAAAGAGAGTCAATTAAAAAAAAAATCAATAATCAAAACCATTCAGGAATGACAAGAGTAAAACTACAAGTTTATAACCAAAACCAGAAAATAAAATTCTAATGCATGTTACTATTAGCCATCCATTTATTATAACTGATAATTTTATAAGTCATAAGCACCATTGGCTATTGATAATTTTGAAGACCATCTCGACATGAGAACATCATAATTCATAACAATATTTTTGTAAGAAGCACCCACATGTCCATATTAACAGTGAATAAAGGGGTGTCTTCAAGTCTATGGCAAGGCTAAATAACAATGTTAGTGAATTGACCAACATTGTAGCACATAAGGGTAGAATAGACATTGAGAACAAACCTTGAACATGATGTAGATAAAACCTTCTCAAACCTTCACACTATACAAAACATAAAGTAAAATAATTGGCCTCCAGTTTCTCACCATTTACCATTCTATTCCTTTAAGAATAAGCTTGATCAAATCTACATTTACCTGCTCCCCAATGTGCCTATTTCCAAGTATTTTCAACATACCCCAAGGAAACACTTACATGAATTCAAGACACATTTCTAGCCATTGAAATGGTAATTATAACAAAATAACCCAACATCAAAGTGATTCCCTATAGAAGAAACTAACGTTAACAAGTTAATGAATAAATGCATGAAAAACTTCACATTTAAATTCAATGTCACTACAACTCGTTTTAGGTTAGGCACATTCTTCTATTTTAATCAATGCAACAAAGGTAATGAGTTTAAACTTTAAAGGCATACCCTTATATCAAATTATACAAAAAAATTGTCACGATAAAGCCAAAATGTTGGCTATAAACATCATCTCAAAACAAAAAACATAGTAATACGAGGGGTTTTCATATGAACAAAATTCTGAATTGTATAATTTGAAAATGCAACAGTTATGAATTGAGATTAGCCTAGACAAATGTAATTGCTCACCAAGCCAATGAATACATGATAAAAAAAGAATTGTTTTCCACTCAATGGAATGCATCTAAACTCTATGTTAACTGATATAACATCAATAAAATATGATACCATCATGATATAGATTCTATAACTAATAAATTCCCATAAAAATGATAACAATATAGCATAATATATCTAGTCCATGTAGCTCCCATATTATGGAAAACATTCACTCAAACAATTTTAACCAAGTAGAAACATGGGAAAACAAAAAAATATGGAGTACAAATACATTAAAGTGTCATAACAAAGTTAACGATAATTATTCAACTATATATTGCATAAATATCATATGATACTTACTTAGGGAGCACAACCAAAAAGATCATCTCAAGTAGATGTACACATCAAAACCAAGTCAACATCCTCTGGCTTGAATTTCACCATTTCAAGGGCTCTTCTAGATGACTCTACAACTAAACCAATTAGTGTTTCACCACATTCAAAGCAAAGTGAGCTTAGTGACATTTTATTCCATGTGAGTGAGGAGGTTTTGGTAGGCCATTTTTTAGTATCCACAAAAAAATATCAATTCTAGACTTTCCTTCATCTACTCCTTCCTTTGAGTACAATTATTCAATCCCCATTCTAGCACAGTAAGCCTTATTTCCTTCGATATGCAAGAGTTCCTAATTAAGTGTTCCTTGTAATGATGCTCATTAAGTATAAGATCTAGTACTACTTGGAGCTTCAATATGTAGGGAAAATATGCTTTCCACTTATAGAACTTTAAATTTTCATTCCTTCAAAAACTTTGTAGTCGTTGTTGTTTCTAAGGCCTTTGGGATTTCACATATAATACCAAGCCCTGTTGGCTAGGGATAAGCTTTCCTAATAGCCTATTAGTTCTGCATCCACTCACGTTCCCAACATCAACATCAAAGTTGAGGTACCTCATTTGATTAATCCACAAAAACTGAAATGATTTGATTTCTTGGTGACAATGTGTTTGTAACAACACTTTCCTAATAACTACAAAACCTGAATATATAACTTTGGTAGCTACCTCACATAGAACTTGTTAGAAATTTGGAATTCCAACATTTGTATCCACTTTCTTAATCTAACAAATAGGATTTTCTACCAAGCAATCACAAAAAATGTATATTTACATAAAATATTTGGAGGATTTCTAGCATTAACTACAAAAATAATCAACAAAAAATATTTTATAATAGCTCTAATCATCATCAAATAAGTAAATGACACTTGGAGTGTTACTATAGTGATCCATAAAATTAGAATTTGGTTGTGTTGTAAGTAGGAGTGAAGGTGGCACTTAAAATTTTGGGGGACAAGCAGTTGCTTATGTTATCAAAAAAAGATGATTAGATGCGTTATTTCCATAATCATATGATCCTCTGACATCACCATTATTTTCAAACAAAACACCTTCCCATTTGCCATGTTGCATGTCAGTGCTAATGAAATTTTCTACAAGACTACTGCTATTGTTTTGTTGAAAATTAGAAAATGAAAGATGGGGCATGCCTAGTGTTTTTCTAGGCATGCCATCAATGGGAATGGAAATGGAGACCATAAATTTCCCATTACAATATTAGTAACACCTTCTGTGCCTACTTCCATGACACCACTGCCACTAACCGTAGTCAAGTTTGCACACTGAGCATTTTCCAAAACAAATAAATTACGCAAAAGGGAACTTAACTCGCTTTGGTTTAATGCATTACAACCCAAAATCAATGATACAAAATTCAAGATTTTATTTAGGAGAACTACGAACAATCTTTGAAAGGAATCCACATTATCATTACCTTGACTCTAGGGTTTTGTATTTTAAAAATTGGGCAAGGTCTTGAAAGCTTCATTATTGGATGAATGATATTTTTTGTCTTTAAATTTGGATATTGGTTTATTTCTCATATTGTTGAAACATTCAAGAATAGTCATGTGAATATATCCACACAAGAGAATGTTGTAAACCAAACTCCAAACCTTATGCCATATAAAGACAGTGGAATCCATGCCATTAGGCTCTTGCTTTCCTTTACAAAACTCATTGGAGACATAGGAATAAAACTCAACCAGGACCTACATATAAATTATTTTTGATCAGAGGGATTCCACCCAATAACATCCATAAGAAAATGGTGAAATTCCAGGGATGATACTCAACCAAGATTTTCATATAAATGATGTTTGATCAAATAGATTCCATAAATTACGATGCATTAAACAATGGTGAAATCCCAAGGTTGTTGTAAGAGTTACACCCCATCTTCAAGGTTTTCATCTATAGAATGTGAAGATCACTAATTACTCAGGTTGAGCGATCCAAACTAGTTTTTTGGTAAACACAAAGTAGCTAGGCAGATTGAAGCCTCTTTCAACTAAGTTTAACGATATTGCACTAAACCCATGATACCACATTCTTGACTCATAAAGATCTAGCAAAGAAGATATGTGGAAGGGTAGTCACCACTATCATCAGTAGCATACTTCACCTTGTACATCTCCCCAGAATCATAGTTATCTAGTTTGTGTTCATATTTGAACATCAAATTCAAAAAAAAATCACCCCATTCAAAAATTCAATAAAATTCACCATTAAATTCAAATATATCTATATAAAAAACTTACATATAATTTTATCAATATAGCATATATCAAATAGTAAATATATTAAATTTAAAATTTATAAAGCATGATACACATAAATTAATAATTGAAAAGAAAATATTGACAAGATTTATTTATTATAGATTCAAAGATATGTTTAGGCCAAAGAATTTATGGATATAAATTCACTAAAGATAAGCATTCAAGAAGATTATGTTGAAAGAACTAGAACCAAATGCAAAAAGGTGAGTCTCAATTTATAGCACAAAGCTTCGATAAGTGGCACAAGTACAACATAGTTCATAATCTTCACAAACTGGAAGAGAAAGTTAATGGACAAAAAGTTGCTACCAACAACAAGCATATAGAATAGGACTTCTCTCATGTAATCCCCAATGTAGAGTTTTCAAGAAACAAGAAGAAAAACCCCTCTATGGCCATATATCTATAATAGCATGCCAATGAAATGATAACCCTTCACATGGTATCAAAGGAAATCTACAACAATTCAATGATGAATACTACTTGTTGAAAGCCCTCCAAGGTTCAGAGCTTGCTCCTAAAGCTAGGGATTAGAGATAAAAGGAAGACCACAAGGCTGGAGAAGACATCCACCATCCCATTTCCTTGAAGTCAATGAATAACATGAATAATCGTAGGTCCCCCTCTTTATGAGGGTTTAGTTTATATATTTTATTTATATTGTTCTAATAGCATAGGATTTAGTGGATAGTACCCAAGCTATATACAAAATTGGCATCTCTTTTTTCTATTATATTTAGTGGACAACCCAACTATACTTAGTATTATTTTCTTTTGATTATATTATGAGACAATGGATAAGGGCCCAACACTATTGTTCTAAAACTTGGTCCAACTTGGCTCGATGGGCCAGTTTGGTATCAAATAAGACCTACTCAACCAAGTAGATGCATGATGACCCCATACAGAATCCAAGAAAAAAATTCACTATTTAATTAAAAACTAAAAAAAAAGGCGTTAAACTGATCAAATTTGTATAAAGATATATCCCAACACTCCATTTGTCTCACACCTTTCTCACAGAGCATTTGTGAGCATTTCAAGTTTTGGAGCAGAGCTGAAATCTTAAAGAGCAGTGTGATGCTTGAGCTTGGTGCTATTTTGGCATTTGTTTGAGGTTGTTTGCAATGGATTTAGGTAGCTTAAGCAAGAGGCTATAATGTATCTTGAAGCTTGGAGGAGTTCTGGAGTAAATTCTTGTGCCCACTACCCATTATTTTCATTTCTAGACATGTTTTCCCTATCTTTAAATTGCAAATGTATATGCTCTGAAACTTTTCCCTATTTTTAATCTTCTTCTCTTCAAAATTCAAATATGTGCCTCTTTAAATTACGGATTCAAATCATCTGAAATATGTCCCTATTTTGAATTTGACTTGGACTTTTTAATTTGCACAACACTAGAATTATGCTACTTGGATTTTAGAAATCTAATGTTCTCTTTCAAACTGCAGATTGGAATTTTACCATGGTTTACACCCTTAGAGTCAAAGATCCTACATGGATCCATGCTAATATGTATGATGTGAAAATTTATTGCAAATACTACAAGAAATGAATTAAGAAGGGTAGGGGGAGTGGGAATTCATATATTTAACAAACACTTGGATAATATAAGAGACCAAGTTTGCTAGGCATGGCCCCATTAGAGGAGATTGGAAATATTAGTTTTGAATTGCAAAACTAGCTTGCAAAATTTGAAGAAGACAAGTCTAGACCAAAATGGGATGGTTGTAGCATGCTTTTCAGACCTTAAAGCTTATGGAGGCCATTTAGAGTCTCATTTTTGGCGATATATATTGGACTCAGTGCCAATTTGTTTTGATATATTCATCATTACATGGTATATGTATGTGCCTATGAGTAGAGTTTTTCATATTCTGTTTCAATGGTTTGGAGTCGTATCTATTTTTTGTTAAATCAATTCATTGAAATAATATTAGTCCGAGTCTGACTTTTTAAACATTGACCAACACATACATAAACTTTCCAAACATCATATATGACATTATTCAGGACAATAGACTTGATAGATTATATAGTAGTTTTTGTGAGGGTTTCTCAACTGAATTTTCAGATAACATTTAAAAACATTTTGACAATTAGTATATATGAACAAATGACTTACCATTTTCTTATTAAGAAATAGGAAGAAACCAATGCACCATAATTAGGAAACTTCTCAAGAGGATTACACACTCAAAACAAAAGTTTTATGTCCTCCTAGTTGTCTTGTGCCCTGTACACTATCTAGGTAAACCATTCGAACCTCGTAACCGAACTAGAAGGAAAAATGGTATTTGTACCTCCATTGTACTGGTATCTAACTGATTTCAGTCTGATTCCATTGCAATTTGTGGAACAAACTTTGAGGAAGCAAGCTTTTCTTCCTCCCCAATCCTTGTTGCATGACAATAAGGCTTAAACAACCATGCATCCTCATAAAAATTGACATATCAGCTCAAAACCATCTTCCATTTAGACAAAATGTAGACTTTGTAAGCCTTATATGTCTCATTGTATCCCACCAAAGTACTGTTCAAACTAGAGGGTTCCAAATTGGTTATTTTTGCCCAATGATATGAATGTATACACGACAACCAAAAAGACAAAAATGTGATACTTGTGGTTTCTAACCAATGAAATATGTTTCTAGTGTCTTATCTTTCAATATCTAGTGAGGTCTCATATTCAAAATGTAGATTTTTGTACAACGTGCTTATGCCCAAAGATAAATGGGCAGATCTATGTCATGGATCATTGCCTTGGAAGTCTCTATGATGGGCCTATTCTTCCTCTCTACATCCACATTTTGATGTGTTTCGTAAGGCACTGTCAACTAGCTCCTAATCTCTATTTCCTACAAAAGGTGTCAAACTCTTTGGAGTCATAATTTTGAATGACTGAGATTAAAACTTTTAATATGTACATACCTTTGCTTTCTGCAAATGTTTTCCATATTGAAAAATTAAAAAATATAAAGAGGGTGTTGGGTCCCTATAATACTAGTGATTACCCCATTACTATTGTAGTTATACCCCTTATTTATATTGTTGTGCCCCTATTACCCCCATATTGTTATTTCTATGCCCCATAGAATCCCTCTATTGTTATTTTTGTGGCTTTATATTATTATTGTTAGGTCGGCTGGATTATATTGTGACTCCTTAGACTCCTATATATAGAAAGGAGGTTTTTTCATTTGTATCATCCAAGAATTGTTCATTTATTTAATGTAAAGGAGGTTGCCCCCTCGAAGAGGCTGAATTCTAAGGCGTTGATCTTTCTTTTCTATCTTTTCTTGAGCTGGTTTCATAACAGAGGGTATGTCCTAAAAGAATAATCAAAGGACAAAAAGAACAAAAAGGTAAAAAAAGATGAAAAATATGAACCCCAAGAAAAGAAAAACGACCATGAAAGTGAGCAAGACAAAATTCCACTACTATTTACTTTTGTGCAAAATAAGTGATTGTGTGCAATTTGTAATTCTTGCCACAATCCATGATAGTTAAAATGTTTAAACTTGACTATTTCATGTTTTCAATTTCATGTCTATAGATAGAGAATAAAAGTCTAGCCAAACAGTGTAACCTTGGTAGATAATTAGATACGTACAGTAAATAAGAGGAGCTCAACTATTTAATCTGAGCCCTTGGATGGAATAAGGTTAGATTCAATTAGTTTATTATTATAAAGAGAAAGAAAAATAGTTGATAAGGGTTTTCTAGCTCAAATGCACCCTAATAAAGACAAATAAAAATGGTAGGATGTAGATGGGTAAGTAGAAGAAAGGTTGTAGAAGTATGATGATTGATTAGACAAAAGCATAGTTATCACTCTAATCATAAAAGTTCGAGATATCAATGAACAATCAATTAATTAACATCCTCCATTCATTTCACCTTTTACTTAACTAATTTCCCATAATAAAGTTCAAAGTGCTCAAAAACCTTTAAGTCAAAGAGGCTAGGAGCATTTCTCTGACTTCTGGAGGGACTCCATGCTCAGATTAACCACTTAAGGACAACAAGTACTAGATTCCCCTTAATGTCCCTAATAAAAACCCTTTTCCTAAGGTTAAAACACTTTCCTAGGGAAAGTAATCACCCCCATGGAAAACCCCTTTTTCCCAAAAAACCAACAAAAACACATTACCCTAAGTATTAATGTTAATATGTGATAAGCATTTAAATCACAAAAAAGAATTTGCTTAGTGTTTTGTGTCCCTATTCCACCCATTCATACTAATTATTAACTTGATATATTAATTCCCAAAAACCCAATATCCCGTAGATATTTAACTCCTCTATATAAAATAACCCCACCCATCAGTTTAGTTATAAACTATAGTATTACCCCTTATCCCTCAAAAATATTAAAATCCCACCCTTAGTCATTAATCCTACCTTAACCCATCATTAACCCTGATACCACCGCACTTAAGTGCTTACCGGGCCCCTCACTACCCTTCGTGTAGTTTCCCCACCCCATCACCATGCAATCGCTTCCCTCCACATCTGATGACCCTTATCCATATCGGCCCAACCTGATGTCTAAAAGATACCCACCCAAAAAGTTGGTTTTCCGCCTAGCCCTCGATGCTACGTGTCATTCAATAAGTGGAACTGGGTGACCTCTCCCCAATACCACTGAGCACCTGTAAGAGGTGCGATAGAAACCATTTATCACCCGCCCGCTACACGACAAAATATCCACTGTTCACCCCATACCTACCAAAATTGACTTTTCGCCATAAAAGCTAAAAAGCCCCAAATCATTTTTTTCTCTAAAATTTCATGGTAAACATCTACATGCATGCACGTTGTCTGCAAACATTTTGAGCCATCAACTCACTTCCAATTGCACTCTAAAGATGTTGTAGAGCACCCAGTTAGCTTTGTAGCTTATGTAGAGCCCTTTCAACCATTTGCAGTTACCATCCGCCCTGTTCAGAACCATTTCATCCCATTTCTAGGTATTTAAGCCAAAATTCACCCACTACCCTATCAAATTCAAAGAAACCAATTGCTGAGTTTTCTTAGTTAAAGATAAAAATTAATCAAAGAAGCTCAAGGACTTAAACCCACTCTATGTTGAACACCATTGCCCTGAAAACACTACAAATTAACTGGCCCCTTCTCAAATCCACAAGAATTGAGGATGGTTGCCCCAATCACCATGTATGTGAGACCCATCTCTACACCCCACGTAGACTTGGACCACCTTCCCCTGGCTGATAGGGATTTCCAGATAAAGGACGCCTTTTTCCATGAATCCCCACTCAAAGTATATTGTCAAAGTAGGGATAGATACTTGAACCAGGCTGATCAAATTGGTCTGTGGGAGTTCGATTTGCCTAAGTACTAGTTCCATAGAGTCCACATTTTCTACGAAATTGTACATTATTGCCATGCCAACTGTGTCCCTAGTCAAAGAGCAGTCATGTCCCCCAACTAGGCCATACTTTTCACTATCACTATTGAATCTATAAATGAGATGCTACAACTCTAGCTTGGCCAAAACTTGACTCCCGTCTCCATTGGAGACCTGTTGGACTTATATCCCAAACTTAGCCTTGCAAGATTGGCCCATGTAATCCAAATTTTCATTGTAGAAGAGAAGTATACCCCAAAATACCCCCTCCATATGTACCAGCTTTATTTTCTCCTTCGGGCAGAAGTATTGTGGATATGATATCTAGTGTCCTGAGTTATACCACCAGTGAATAAATTGATGAGATTATTTTAGCCTTCATGTCCATATACACTCTAGGACAGCCTCCTGTTATAATATATGACTACGCTCAACTCATAGCTGACAGGATGCATGAACAGTTCCTCAGAATGAGTAATGAGAGAGTCTTCAAATACTCCTCGGTCTTGTATCACCCTTTCCTATATTACCAGTTAGACAAATTCCCGCTTAGCTTGCAAAAATTGGACACCAAGGGCCAACCAAGAGTAGTTATCTTCTGGACCCCATTGAGTCATCAACATCCCTCCCCATATTCATATAATGAATTGATAGATTCCTTTGTCCACCCTGTGATGACCATGCTCAGTGGAACCCCTCCACCAAGAATTAGTCCTGAGATTAAGAGAGTCCTTCATCTAAATATCAATCACCAGGTAGGAGATTTGTACTTGTACCAAAACCACACTGAAATCAGGATTTATGGCTGTGAGCTGGCCCCATACAAACTACCTAAATACCTCCCAATGAGGTTATTTTCCCTCTAGTAATATAGGGAGATAATAAATTCAGATGAGGTAAACTTTGTTAAAGCTAAAAAGAAAGCCTAGGTCAATAGCAAACACCAATTGGGTCCTTTTATTTGTAATAATAGAGAAGATGGAAAGGAGGCAGACCTAATCCTTCAGAGATTAAAACAAAAATAGAGCTTCATACGGAGATACGATCCCTTGGATTTGATCTACAAAAGAAGGCAGAAAAACAATATGGCTCCCTATATCCATCACCACATTACTGAGATAGAAAAGTATGCCAACCAATTTCAATGGGTGGAAAACACTTTAGAGGACAAGTGATAATACTGAAGTTGTTGTGGAAAACACATTAATAGATCTAGAGAAACAACTTGATGAGGATTCTTTCCTGTAGGAGCCAGAATAGTCAGATTGGCCAGAACAATCAAATAGGCCAGATCAATCAACCAGGATGGAACCATCAAAAGAATGAGCAACTACTTCAAGTAACCATCCAGTTATGCAAACTCCTTAGAATGAGGAGAAGGTTCCAAAAAGGAATAGAGAAGGGTCTTCCACTTCAGGAATGCCTACTTCTGGTGAATAGCAAGAGTCAAACAAAAGGAAAAAGCCTAATCCAGCCTATGAGAAAGAGGTCACTGATGAATCAAATGGGGTCACCAACATAGAGGTTGAAAGAAGCACGCCCACCACTCCATCTGGGAATATGTAGGAGCCCTCCACATCACAAACTCAAATGTTGATAAGGTAGAAAAGTGTTGAGGTATCTACCTTTAGAGTGCCTGCAGATAAGGACCAAGATATTAAGGAAAGATACAAGGAGATCAAAGCCAGAAATAAGAGGCTTAAGACCCAAACATATGCCCAATATCTAAAAATGACCCCCACCAATCAGACAAGGCTAATGTCATCCTTTGATATCAAAGTGGGGAAATGCAGATGAAATTTATCAAGCCATCCATTCAGCCACCAAGAGAAGCATCAAATTTCAAGAAAGTGGACTTTGAAGTACTGGCAAGGGATATTCATCCCATTGACCAAATTGAACTGCACAAGCAAACATGGGAGATGATATACTCCACATTAATAGGGAAGGCCATTGCTGCCCACCAATTACAGAACTCCCTAAACAATATATTAACCCAATTCTAGTTGGAGAAGCCATCCTCATATGCCAAAGATAATAGAATCAAGTCCTTAGAGGACTTAGTGATTGAATTAGGACACAATACCAAAGATGTAAAAGCTGCAAAGTAGCTAACTGTTGAAGCCCCGAAAATCGGGTCTACAACAAGGGGGATACCTGCCCGGTCTGGACCTTGGTTGGCAGCTCCTTATCCATTTGGTATAGCGGGTCTGACTGGGGATATGGGACCAGTTTCCCAATCTATGAGTGTGTGTGTTTGTAGAATTTTATGTTCCTGATCCAACAGTTCCTAATTGATATATTCTAATTTTAACTTTAATCTAATGCTATGCTATTGTAATCTAATAAGCAGCAACATCTAAGTCTATACTAACTTGGGATGTAATTCTTTGATTATGCGATCTAAAAAGATTTCAAATAACAACTGGTAATAAAGTTCATTCAACTATTATGAGAAAATAAATCAATAAGGATGAACCACTTCGCATAAAAAGTTAGACGAAACAGTTGTGAAGAACATATCGCATAATGAGCTATTCATACATTAAGCATAAATAAATAGCTATCACCGTACAAAAGTTCCAAATGATAACTGAGGCATTCATGCAGTAATACATAAACAACTAAAAACTGTATATCACTTTAACACATAAGCAGAAATGGTTAAGAGATAAAAGTACCATTTATAACTAGTCCTACTCATGAGCTTCAAGCGACAATGATTTATCTCTCCTTGTTCTAACATCCACTAGGAGTACAGAAGTGAAACATCAGTAGCAGATATCAAATGCAAACATCAACATATCCTGTTCCATTCATTCATCAAAACCTCCTCGGAGGGTGCAAAAATGCATGTTCCAAGGACAAGCTTTTGATAAATTTCCGGACCCTTCTCTAAATGCGTGAGAAGGGTTTAAATACTACTAACTGAATAACTTATTTACAAAAATTTAGGATATGGTTTAAATGACCGTCCTTTTTCTAAGCTAAAATAAAGCAAAACTATTTCTAAAATTAAATCTAATATCTAACTATTTATGCATTTTCTCCTTACGTTGCAAGCATTCAGTATTTGCTTGAGTAGATGTTGTGGGGAAAAGTATCCGATGCGGATGACCCTATCCCTACTCTAAAGGTGACAGTCTTTAGCAACAACTGAAAGTAAAGCTTTGATGTTTTCCTTTATGAAAGTACAGAGAGGGGGAAGAAATGATCAACCAACCTGGTATCCTTCGCTTAGTCGATCTTGATCCTCTCTCTTTGTCTCTTGTTCCCAGCTCCTTGTTCTCTTTGCCGGTCCAGCTACACACAAGCCCTGCACAAAACAAGAGAAGAAACTACAAGATACAAGTACTCATAACTGATGCATGGATTAGAGTGAATCAAATATACATGTAAATACAACACATCAATGCAATACAAGTATATAGGAGAACATGCAAAACTTTATTGATAGAAGTAACAGGGTTCTGAGAAGGTTACAACCAATGATGGCTCCAATCCAGCAGCACCTCCCCAGCAGCAAGAACTCTCCTCTTCACCTCTAGTAAAACAATCACCCAATAGCTCTAACTGTAATCCAACAGCACCTCCTTGATTTACACAAAATTCCAGCCTCCTTAGACCTCGTAGGAGAGCTCTATATATAGGAGAGAAGAAGAGAGGATGAGTCAGCTTGAGACTGACATGAAGCTGCCTTGTGTCCTCTCCCTCTTCAGTTAATCTTCAGTTCTTGAGTCCACTTGGAGATCCTTGCTTACACATGGTGATCAAGTACCTCTTACTCATCACAGGGCGAATCTCATGAACCAAGTGTCAGTTTGGAAGCTTCCTGGGCAGTTGACACCTTGCAGGATGACTGTGCCACTTGGCCAATCTCGCCCAGCGCAGGTAGCCTTCATTAATCTTGACTTCCAGCGCAGGTACAAGGAGGGACAGTTGCATTCCAGCGCAGAAGCTCAGTGGAGCAGCTGACATGATCCAAAATAAGCCTGTTTTGAAGTGTTTTCAGGTGGAGAATTGATTGGAAGTGCTGTTGTTTGATGACCTTGTTCTTTTAGGGGTAAGAACAACATGTTTAGGGACTGAGGATCCCTGTAATTATCGACATTTCATGCTCCATGACGCGAGGCACAAAAATGTCTATAACAGTTGCCCCCTAAAGTATGAGGCCGTTTATCGGGTGAAATGCTTTATCTAGAGGGTCCGAAGTTCATTCCAGTGCTGAGGAGGCGCCCTGTAATACAATACAATACAATACATTATTTTTCATTCTATTTTCACGATCTAGCTGAGGCGGGCATTCCCATGCTCAGCTTTTATAAATACATTTTGGTACATATGACAGACGATCGTCTGAAGGTAGACTGATAATTTTCTGCTGAAATTATCATCCTTTGAATAGGATGATCATCTGCTGCAATGATGTACATGGCAAATGCTTTTATATTTCCCGAATATATATCGCAGCCCGGATGGATGAAACTAGATCCGGGGTCTTCAAACTCGTTCGATCTTCACTCTAAGTACGAGTCGATCCATGTGAGAGTTGCGCTGAAGTCGAACATGGAAAGACATCGCTTGATTACCGGTCAATAATGAAAACCGTTAACAAGCGCGAGAGGAATCACCAATAATGACGATGACCCTCAAGGTACTGCAGTACAATTCACGTGGCGTGAATAAAGGACTTGGCGTCGAACGCCACGCAAAATCTTCTGGTCGAAGGTCATTGATGTATACCTGTCGCCGGAAGTGAGAAACTTGCCATTGAGGCATGCAAGCTTCAAAGTACTGATGGGGGTGTTCCTAGACCAACTTCTTGGATAATGAGCTGAAGTCGACAAGAAGCGATCCGTCAAAGGAGGGCCTTAATGAATCCCACATCAATGACACGGAACGGAGCTAATGATTTTAGTGGAGGTGAAAACAAACTGTGACATATGATTCAGGGTGGCGATCATGAATGGATGAAGGATAATGTATGGCAGTGGATGGGACACGGTTGACACTTTCAGAATGACCCCTCTTGAACATATAACGACACTGATGCGATGGATCGGTAGCATTACCCCAAATGTGGACGGTTTGGCGAGGACCATGGCGGTGAGACCGGTGAATGAAACAACCCAACCCGATGTGGTACGGAGGAAAAGTGTCATGTTCAAGAGTGACTTGCTACCATTAAACTTTGATGTTCTCCCAATTTTTCCCCAGTCATTTCTGACCAGTACCTCTTTATTTTTGTCAAGCTTGAGGAGGATAACATATGCTTGTTCTATAACCTGCCCTTCGGGCAAGCCCATCGCTATGATTTAACGAGCTTAGCGATAGGGAAACTCGTTCTCGTCTAAAGACAAGTTTGTCGCTATTTAATCATTTTAACGAGTCTAACGACAAGGAAAACTCGGTCCTTTTTCATTTTTAGAGAGTCTGAAAAGGCACGAAAAGTTAACTCCAAAATTCCTTTTTCGTCATCTAATCCCTTAAGTCCGAAAAAGTATAAAACAATACAGAAGGGATGAATTTTCGGTTGCTTTAACGAGCCGAACAAAACAAGCGCTCGATCTTTTTGTGCAATAATCCCTCAGGTCCAAAAAGATTAAAATCTAGAGGAGGGATAGCTTTCCGGTAGCTTTAACGAGCTAGAAGGCCAAAACTCGGCAAACTTTTCATATTTTACGAGTCAGTGAAAAGAGCTCAAAGAAGACTCGTCTTTTGAGGAACGAGTGATGAACAGGGATAGCATCAGATTCCAGGTACAGGTTGGAATTCTCCAATCACGGCAGCGTCACAAGGATGGCTAAGTGAAATCATTCTTTGCAGCTGTTCCTCAAAATGGGTAAACAAACATATGGAGGTGAACGATTGGCCAAATGAACGGATGGAGGTGATGGCATATAAACACGACCAAGGGCTTTTAATATGGCTTTCAGAGGTTACATTTACCACGGTTATTTACCGGTTCATTTTTTCTGGATGAGCTTGAACTCTAGGGGAAGATTGCTCACAACTTATGTTTATTTTTTAACGAGCATGAACTATGTGCTAAAACTGCTCGGATCTTGCGTTTATTTTTTAACGAGCATGAACTATGCTAAAACTGCTCGATTTTATGCATGCCCCCAGCATCATAATGACGCATGTCAAAGGAGGGTGCCCCCCAAGCTTCATTGCAATCAACTCGGTGGTCGGAATGAAGGTTTACCTTTGAATTTTGAAAAGGGGATTTGTTTCATTTTTTAATGAGGTTGACATAATAAAAGAACTATCCTCATGACTCCTTGTTTCATTTTTTAACGAGGTTGACACGAGATAAGAACCGTCCTCGGAGCCGACAAAATATCTAGGAATCTTCCGAATCCAACCAGAAGATTGGATTAGATTGCATTTTGTAGGTTTCCACTGTGGCCACTTCCGCCAGATTACTTGGAGGCGGTAGGGCGAAAGTACCCATTAAGGCAGGGTCTTTTAGGAAACCTACTCCGATATTTTGGAAAAAATGATTCCTTGCATGGATCATTGGAATGCTTCCTGTAACTTGTGAACTGTTGGGGAGAAAAGTTTGTTGGTCGACGATGGTAATTCCTTCTTGGGAGGGAAATGCAATCCTCCTGAAATAGGTCGACACAACCGCGGCCATGGCATAGATCCAGGGCCTTCCTAGTAGGATGTTGTAATCGAGGTTTTCCTCAATTACTTCAACATCAACTCCTACTGTTTTGCCCCCCAGTTCAACTTGCAAGTTACTTAAAATCCCGTATGGAGTGTATGATCGTCCATCAAATGCTTTTAACATCATTGACGATTTTGACAAGGGTGGTGACCCTAATTCTTTCCAGCAACTCATCGACATAAGACATGTAGATGCCCCCTCATCAACAATTGTTCGATGAACAGTTTTGTTGAGGGCTTTCACTTGAATAAGGAAAGCTAGTTGAGCTGGTAACTGAGGGTCATATCCTTTATGGTCAAAGGCCACAAGATTGGAATCCATTGGGTCGATCCCACCTATTTCTGATAATAAAGCTTGCTCTTGGGAGGGGTAATTTTGTGGTACCTCAAGTGTCGACATAGTGGACGGCGATTGGGCCTGGTCCTTTACTATATTATAATTCTGTGCTCCTTTGGCACAAGGATTAAATGTCGATTTGTGTACTGCTCCCTTTGGCGACTTTATTATTGGCTCAGGAACGATGGGTGGCACAACTTCGGTCAAAGTTGTTGTTGAACTACTAGGTCGTTCATTAACCTTGTTGTTCGACAGCTTTGGATTCCCGTAATCTTTACTCCTTGTCAAAGCATTATTCTGTTGCTTCGAGGTAGACAACATAAGCACTTGGGATCCGGAAGCATTTTGATTAGCAACCAGATTTTGACTTGGATTAGGAAACGGATCAGTCAGTACTGCTGGGGTTTTTGAACTCTTGAAGAGTTTCTTAACTTCAGCTATATGTGGACAATCTTTCGTCCAATGATCCTCATCGCATATATGACACCCTGTCGGGGGTCTCCCTTTCCTTTTCTTTATCTTCTTGCCCCCTGGTTGTTTCAGTTGTTTGCCCTTGTCGGTCGACATGGCATTTACTTCTGAGGTAAGAAGTCGCTCATTTGCATTTTGACTAGAAATTTTGCGTTTGCCAGTCACGCCATTACTGGTGTGAGAGTTAGTATTCGATCCAGGAGGGGGAGGAATTGAAAATTCAGGTCTAGGGGCGTCAGGTATTTTGTCGTAGAGCGTGCCCGACTGAGTATATACTAAGTCTAAATATTGAGCACGAGCAATGACTTGCTGCTCTGTTACGACTCCCCCTTTGGCCACATCTTCCGTTATAGCAGGAAGTAGCGACTTTATAAACCACTCAGCTAATAGCTGATCTGGAACATAAGTTTTCACCATTCTGCGACGACGACGCCACTCATGTATATGATCAGATATGTGAGTGGCTGTTGTCTGTTTGAAGTTGGTAAGGAGTTCTGTTCCTGTTTCATACCTTATCGGTAATTGAAAATGGGTTAAGAAAGTCGTGGCTAAGGAGCTGAAATTGTCGAAAGAGGCTCTTGGCAATTCAATGTACCATTTAGCTGCTGGACCTGTCAATGTCCTCTGGAAGAGGCGAAGTCTTATCGAATCATCATTCAGGGTGTTTGATGAACACCATAGATGGAATGTCATCACATGATTTGATGGATCTTCACCAGGATTTCCATTAAATTTAGGAATGTCTGATGGAAGTTTGTGTGGAATCGCTGGCCACCAAGGGGCATAAGCAATTGGATCATTCGTCAGCCGGTTTAGATCTGGTAATTCTAGAGTTGCTACAAAGGGAAACTGTTGGTTCAGGTTAGGCGAAGCATATCCAGGATAAGATGGTATCGCCTGAGCAATGGGTCTTTGCAGACCAGCATTATGCTGACAACTTTGACAAGGTTGATGGGTGTAACCATTATAGTATGGTTGCCCATTACTTACAAAGACTTGTTGCTCAGGTCCTTGATATGATTGCTGGAAAGGCGGTTGTTGAGATTGAAGCAGCTCTGGTTGTTGGACCATTTGCTGTTGACCAATACTGGATGATTGACCAGGATGAGGAGTCACAGTACTTGTTTGGGCCTGAGTCGCTCCAGATAAGGAGGCACTACCCTGAGATTGTGATTGAGTCGCTGAGCCAAGAGGTTGTTGTATTACAACAGGTAACGCTTGTACTTGCGACACATTCGCCATAGCAGGTGTGGTGGTAATATTCGACACAGGGTGGACTGGTTGCATAGAATATACAACTCCTGGTTGTTGAGGCAGTATTGGTACCCAACTGTTGGATGTAATTCCAGTTTGACCTGAACTTTGTTGTGAACTCACGGATGGGCATCCTCCCGGAGGAGGTAATGAAAAGGCATACTGCCCCCCATATGGTATCAATCCGGAACTCAAGGGGATCGATTGCCCAGGTTGACCTCCAAATGGATCAATTTGGCGAGTTTCAACATAAGAAATACCAGATGACAATCCGGACGAAGAAATAGGAACTAACCATGTCATCGTCCCTGATGGGACTCCGGCTTGTTGTTGACAACTTGCCGGGACAGATGGTATACCAGCGAACATCGTTGGAGTAGCAGTAGGAGCCTCTGCTGCTGCTGTGTCGGACGACACAGTCCTAGATGTCGACGGTTGTTCAGACATATCTAGTCTATCGAAAAGATTTCTAAGCGATTTTACAGGAACTTCCACTTGTGGTGGACTAACTTCGAAGATCAACGAGGGAAGGGTGATGATTATTCCGCTTAAAATAAATTTTATAACGACGCTTTAGACACAACTTGCTTTTTCATGTTTTAAGAGTCGAGAAAAAGCTAAAGATGACTCTAGTCGCCTTCGATGTATTAACGAGCCCGAAGTGACAAATGCTCGGTTGGACTTTTTCAGTTATAGAGTTTGAAAAAGGCCAAAAGAAACTGCTCTGGAGATCTAGGCAGAGGGTGTGCCAAACCTTTCGCGAAACCACAGAATACGTTTTACGGTACGGGTGGTCGATCTTCGTGAATGCTGTGTTCACTGCATCGCGATCAGTAGGGCGGCCGACACGGCTTCCTAAGGATAAAGGATAAAAGCCTATAGGGGTCTCCCAATATACGCGACGGTACGCGGGAGCACAAGTCCGTATTAGTGCCACCGACTCTCAGGAGGAATCACCCACCTTCGTAGAGATCGACAGTCACTATGTTTAACGACGCCGGAACACGTCTCTACCTAGACCTCTAGATGTTTGCGTTATGTTACAAAGCGTTGTTATGTAAATTGGGTTTATTTTAATGTTGATCTTGTTTAACAGTTTGTCTTTCAGGATCACCACGAGATGTATTGGTACAAATTCCTAGATGCAGCTAAAATGATAAGCAAGCTTTTACAATCTTTTTAGCTTTGAAAATCCTAGCTACTGAGGGGAGAGAAAAACAATATCTTTCCACACAGAGCACAAAGCACAAACTAATGCACTTTCTCCTAGATCAGACACGCAAACTTATCAAAAATGCAAATGCAAGATGCATGTATTTCTTTTCTTTTCCTTTAATGTTGATGTAGACAAAAGGAAATCGTTGTATAATTTTCGAATTCAATTTGAAGCGTAAACAAACAAGTTTCGTCTAAAATGAAAAGACACCTTACAGGTACTTGTTTCAACACTAAAAATATATGAATTCAAACCATAATATGAAAAACAAACAAACTCAAACAGCCATGAACAGTAATGAAACTAACTCTTAAGATCATACAGACACTTTTACAGTTCAGGATCTAAGAGGTCACAGCTATACTGGTTCGCTTTTCACAATGGGAGACTGTAACTGAAACAAGAAATACTGAAAGAACATTCACAGTTTCATCACACAACTGAGGCGGAATAATGTCAAGGAGAATGGTTCACAGCAAGTACAATGACCAGCAAGCAATCAGCAAAAAAATCAGTGAAAACAGGGCCAAGACACAATGGGAAAACTGAGCAAGACAATGGCTAACTGGACCAGCGCAGGCTCTAGTCTGTCAGTTTGACTCTCAGCGCAGTTCCCGAAGGGAGTACCTGCGCTGTAATGCAGACTGCCTGTGGACAGCCTGCACTAACACACGAGAGTTGCGTCTGCAAAGTTTTCCGGGTCATAAAAAGCTCAAAAATGCACTGTTTTTGCTGAAATAAAAAGCTATAGGTCAAGTACAGGCTAAGGGATGATCAAGAGGATGAAGATCTATCACAAAGAGTAAAGAGTCTTTTGTAGATTAGCTCTTTAAATATTGAATTTGCTCAGCAAAGGAGCAAGAGTAACAGTCCCTCTACTTCACTTTTGATATAGTCAAAAGCTTTTCGATTTGGTACTCTTTTCTTCAAGAAATGAATAGCAAAATACTACAAACACCAAAAAGATACTAGGTTACCCAGCGGAGTCGCCAGTTTGTTTTGGGGAAAAGTATCCGATGCGGATGACCCTATCCCTACTCTAAAGGTGACAGTCTTTAGCAACAACTGAAAGTAAAGCTTTGATGTTTTCCTTTATGAAAGTACAGAGAGGGGGAAGAAATGATCAACCAACCTGGTATCCTTCGCTTAGTCGATCTTGATCCTCTCTCTTTGTCTCTTGTTCCCAGCTCCTTGTTCTCTTTGCCAGTCCAGCTACACACAAGCCCTGCACAAAACAAGAGAAGAAACTACAAGATACAAGTACTCATAACTGATGCATGGATTAGAGTGAATCAAATATACATGTAAATGCAACACATCAATGCAATACAAGTATATAGGAGAACATGCAAAACTTTATTGATAGAAGTAACAGGGTTCTGAGAAGGTTACAACCAATGATGGCTCCAATCCAGCAGCACCTCCCCAGCAGCAAGAACTCTCCTCTTCACCTCTAGTAAAACAATCACCCAATAGCTCTAACTGTAATCCAACAGCACCTCCTTGCTTTACACAAAATTCCAGCCTCCTTAGACCTCGTAGGAGAGCTCTATATATAGGAGAGAAGAAGAGAGGATGAGTCAGCTTGAGACTGACATGAAGCTGCCTTGTGTCCTCTCCCTCTTCAGTTAATCTTCAGTTCTTGAGTCCACTTGGAGATCCTTGCTTACACATGGTGATCAAGTACCTCTTACTCATCACAGGGCGAATCTCATGAACCAAGTGTCAGTTTGGAAGCTTCCTGGGCAGTTGACACCTTGCAGGATGACTGTGCCACTTGGCCAATCTCGCCCAGCGTAGGTAGCCTTCATTAATCTTGACTTCCAGCGCAGGTACAAGGAGGGACAGTTGCATTCCAGCGCAGAAGCTCAGTGGAGCAGCTGACATGATCCAAAATAAGCCTGTTTTGAAGTGTTTTCAGGTGGAGAACTGATTGGAAGTGCTGTTGTTTGATGACCTTGTTCTTTTAGGGGTAAGAACAACATGTTTAGGGACTGATGATCCCTGTAATTATCGACATTTCATGCTCCATGACGCGAGGCACAAAAATGTCTATAACAGTAGAGTCGACTGACTGTCTTCCATTTTGGTTGAGCTAAGCAAACAGAATTGGCAAGAGCTGGCACCACCTTCTCAGAAAAATTGATGATATACTTGAGAGTCATCCACTGACTATGTGGCTTTACCGTGTATGCCCAGTAATAATTTCAGTTCAACTTGGTTAACCATTGGATTGCTTCTACCTTTTCTTTAGCTTTCTGTTTCCAGTTTGTTTTTATCATTGCTTTCTTGCAATTTTCGGGCTTACAGGTGATTGAGCAGTTAGAGGCTTTCTTTCTCGAGCAATTTTCTCAACGATGCACGATTAGCGCTAGGCGGTAATCGCGCATCAGAAACTGCCTCTGTTCTTTGATCCGGGCTTCTCTGATGTGTTTTTTCGCCTTTTGCGCCTCTTTCTCTTTATCAAGTATAAAGCTTAGAATTTGTAAAAATAATGCTTTTGTGAGTTCTTGACCTTGAGCATTAAACTATCTGTTTATGATATCAGCATCACTCAGTACCCATTTAACCATGGCTGTAAATGAAATATTTGTAATGGATGGCTCAACAACATTCTGTGAATCTACGGCTCTGTTGCATGTGGTGTCTGCGTATAAGGGCGCCTTTTCTCTGTCTTTGGACATTGAAGCCTTACCCTTTTTCCCCATAGCTTCCTGCACATTGCTTTGTGTAACTTTTGTTCTTCATTCCTGAAGTTCACAAGTGAGGAGAGAATAATGATAATAAATAATGACAGGAAAGATTTAAATGCCACAGATATGCAAAAACATCCCATCTGACGTGAACTAGCTCTTCGGAAAACACAAAACCATATTTTATTAACAACTAGAATTTAACTCATTAATTATCATCAAAGCGCGTAACCAGTTCTTAGTTTATGGAAAACTTTTTCTTGAATATTGGGCCAGGAAAATCTGCGATGGAATGTTTCTGCGATTTGCATCGTAGTATCGCATATCGTTGTATCGCATTACCGCAATTTCATCGTGCTACTCTATCGCAAGGTTGTTTGATCACAATATCGCAAAGATCGCAGGTCACAATATCGCAAGATCGCGGATCAATTAATCGTTTAATCGTTATGTGTATTTTATGCGACTTTGCAATATGCGATATCGCATATCGGTGATTTTAAGGTTTTCCAACGTGAGTTTTTATTAATGCATGCAATGCGATGGAGTTCATGTCGCAATCTCGCATTTTATCATTTTGACTCATAAGAAAATGCCCTATCATTCTTGGCGCGATGCGATATTTCTTAAGGAGTGACATATAAGCACTAATTAATTTTTTTAAATTTTTTGACTAAGGGTCCCCACTTACATAGTGTTATTGCTAATACTAAATAAGGAGGAGGATTTTTGGTGGCCACAACAATTGGCGATTTACTTGGAGGAACCAGTTATCTCTGTTTTTCTATTGAATTTTCTAAACTTCCAAAACATCAAAATTTTCATAAGTTAAAGTTTATTATGGAAAGATAAAGTACATTATGCTCTAACCTGTCAATGACACTTTGTTTCAACTATTTTCAACTTTGATTATTTGCTTCCTCAAGCTAGCCCTTGTATTTACATCAGTCATTACTTGGTCTTGTAAAGATAAAACAAAGTCTTCTCTGTAAACCAGTTTTAAATATGCTCATTTAGCGTAGGTAGAGCCTATGCTGCCAGCAGGCGTTTATAGCCTCAACAGGGTTACCTGTTACCCAACAATGATCTTGTATCCTACTTAAAGCAGCCTACAACTTTCAAAGAAGAATCCATATCCACACTTCTTGCTTTGATTTTCTTTTTTACTCTTAAAGAACAATGTCTTGGTTTGGTAGCCAATTTTTGATACAGTCATTCACTTGATTTATAACTTTGCTGAACAAGCTGGCTCATGATGAGACCCCTTGTCTTTTGATTGCAACAATCTTGAGTCATTGCCCTGCTGTGGTGTACAATATTTGGCAAAGTGAGAAAGTTATAATATATGTGATTATGATAAGCCGGCTCGTGATGAGACCTCTTATTCTTCAAGATTAAGTGTATCCTTGGGTTGTTCCTCTGAAAGTTGTGATCTCCTTAGCAGGGAGGAAGTCATTGTTTCCTTAAGATAGCTCTAGACGACAATAATAGAGTCTTTTGAAACAGTTGTTCTACAGAGAATCTTTATTTTGTTATTGATACCTTTCATTGTACTGAGATAAAACAATTTCTTCATTAAAGGTTGTTTTCATCAAACTTTATGAAGTTGAAACTAGTATCATATCTAGGCTAGAGCCTTTAACTGTATCTATCAATAATAACGATCAATTTTCCAAAATATTTGCTATTTATACAAGCGAAAAATCAAAATCTGAAAGAGAATTGGTGTCTTTATTCGTAAATTCCTAATGTAACCACTCACAACTGGTTTTATTATGAAAATGAAAACAACTACTCTACAAAAATAGAAGAATAATCTTCTATGGAAAATATTTCTTGAGAATTTGTCCGTTAACAGGCAAAGAGTCTCTCTTACCTGCTAAATCCTGTAACACAAACGTTGATGGACGTATGACTTCTACAATTTGAAAAGGCCCAAGCCACATTCTTTGAAATTTTGTATGTTTGCCTTTCTCTTCATGAGCCTTGTCCCATTCTAAAACTAAGTCTCCCATCTGAAAATATTTTCTGGTCATTATGTTTGAATCAAAAGAGGATTTTACTAGTGCTTGATGATAAACATGGGTTTTCTTAGCCTGTTCTCGTTGTTCTTCTAATTTGATTATTTCCATTTGTCTTAGCTATAAGGAGGAAGTGGGTACTTCATCAATGTATTGAACTAGAGACAAAGAGGAAATTGCTAAATGAGTCGGAAGAACCACTTCTTTCCCATAAACTAAATTAAAGGGAGAAGTGCCGATAAAAGTTTTTTTCATTATTCGGTCTGCCCATAAAGCATATATCAAAGCCTTATGCCAATTTTTATGATTTTGGTCAACTTTTCTTTTGATAATCTTGATTAGGTTTTTATTTGTAGACTCAGCTAGCCCATTGCCTTGCGGGTAATAATTGGTCGAATATTTAATTTTGAATCCTCTTTTAAGTGCAAATTCAGTCATTGCGTTTCCAGAAAAGTATGATGCATTATCAAACACTAAAGCGGAAGGAAATCCAAACATGGTGATTATAAATTGATCTATGAACTCAATGATATTTTTAGCACTAGACGTCTTGAGTGGAACTGCTTCTACCCACTTAGTAAAATAATCTGTTGCTATAAGGATATATCTATGCTGCTTAGAAAAGTGAGGAACGATCTCACCTATTCTGTCCATCCCACTGACTGAAAGGTTGCTCAATGTTAACCGGTTGTAGTGGAAAGGATGGCTTCTTTTGTCTCCCAGCAGTAGTTTGGCAGACTTGACATTTCCTCACGTAACTGTGCGAGCGTTTAAATAACGTGGGCCAGTAATAGCCTGTGTGCAAGATTTTATGTGAAGTAGCATCTCTAGCATAGTGTCCACCTACTCACTTATCGTGGAGTTCCTACAAAACTTTTTCAGCTTCAGATTTCTCAAGACATCTAAGAAGAAGAGAATCGTAATTTATTCTAAAAAGGATATCATTTATGAGCTGATATTGCTTGAATTTCAACCTTAGAGCTCTTTTCTTAGTATGATCGAGGTGTGAAGGAGCATACCCGTTCTTAAGATAATAAATGATATCAGTGTGTAATGACTCTACATCATTTAGGCTTACCTCGCACATTTGTACCTCTGCAGATGGAATTTCAGAAATTTGCGACGCTCCAGCCAACATTTTTCAAAAGCCTTGACCTCTTACAATGTTTGCTGGTTTAATCTCAATGTCATATTCTTGTAAGGCAGTAACCCAATTGGCTCTTTTCTCACCCACATCCTTCTGTACTAGAAGATTTCTTACCGTTGGAAATGGTACTATAATTTTAGTATGGGTTTTGAGTAGAAAAGGTCTGAAGTATTTGACTACTTTGAAAATAGCGTAAGCCTGTTTCTCCACATCTGAATAATTTGATTCAGCGCCCTGTAAATTTGAACTGAAAAAAGCAATTGGGGCTTCCGCTTTTTCTTGATTTGCTTGAGTGAGTATCGCATCATATGACCTATCTGAGGCAAATGTATATAAAATAAAAGGCTCTGAAAAATTCGGAGTTGCTAAAGATGGAGCATTAATAATAGCTTGTTTGATCAGGTTGAATGCTTTGTGTTCATCTTGGTCCCATTTAAAATTTGAGTTCTTTTTAATCATGGCTTGCAAAGGAGACACGATTCGTGAAAAATATGGAACGAATCTCTCTACAAAGTTGACCTCACCAAGGAAGGATTGCATGGCTTTTTTGTTATGAGGTAGTGATATTTCAGAAATCTCTTTGATTCTGTTGGAATCGATGTGAATTCCGGATTTTGACACTATGAATCCTAGAAGTTTCCCTTCACTTAATGTGAAAAAGGATTTTTTCGGGTTAAGTGAAATTCAATACCTTAAACATCGTTGGAAGATTTGTTTTAAATCTCTAAGATGGTCGCTTGGTTTCTTGGAATACACGGTTATGTCATCCAAATAAATTACTACAGATTTATTGACTAAACCTTTGAATGCGATGTCCATGGCTCCCTGAAATGTGGCACCAACATTAATTAAACCAAATGGCATATTTCGATATGCATATGTGCCCCATTTAGTTCGAAATGTGGTTTTTAATTGATCATCAGGATGTACCAACACTTGATTGTATCCTGAAAATCCATCCAAGAAAGACATTAATTCTGAGCCCGCCACTGCCTGCAATATCTGTTGCATAGGTGGTAAAGTAAAGTTATCTTTTTCGCAGGCCTTGTTATGGTTTCGAAAGTCAATGCAAATGCTAATATCTCCATTTTTTTTCTAACAGGTACCATATTGGAGACCCATTTAGAATGCCTGATGGGAAAGATTATTCTAGCTTTCAATAACTTATTGAGTTCAGTTTTTATTTGATTTTCTAAATTGGGATGGATCTTTCTCAGCTTTGTTGGACAGGTTTTTCATTATTGATCATTGGAATAGTATGTTGGATGATAGAAGTGTCGTGTGCTTTGAGTTCATCATAATTCTAGGCAAAAACATTTTTATATTGTCTCAAAAGACGAATATACGCTAATTTTTCTTTAGGGGCTAGGCAGAGACCTAGATTAATGTTTTGCGGTTTGGCATCGGTTCCTAGGTTTACTAATTCGTAGTTCAAAGTTGAACTTTGGAGTTTGAATTGGTAGACCTTTTAAACCGATCTTTCAAATCGTACAAGTCTTCTAACTTGACTACATACTTAGGTATAGCATTGTTAGTGCTATCTTGTTGCAATTGTCGATCATGTTGGTCTTTGTCAATTATTTGATTGGAGTATGATCCTTCAGATGTGAGGAAATTTACGATATCAGGATCGTCATTGAATACTCTCAAATTTGTCATTTTATCAGGAATAGATGGTCTAAAAATTAATTCTATTGAGAATCTATCTGGACTAAAATCTTTTGAAGGAATAAGCTTAGAAGCTACGTTAGCCAAAAGGTCTGCACTTGCATTTTGGAGTTTGGGAATTAAAGAAATATTGAATGCTATAAAATGCTCAGTCAGATCTTGAACTAAGGATTGATAATGTTTTAAATGACCTGATAAATAATGTATATTATTACGTACCTGTCTGACTACAATTTCAGAGTCTCCGAAAACTTGAAGGTACTTGACATCTAACGCGATTGCTTTGTACAACCCTTGGACCAAAGCCTCATATTCTGCTGTATTGTTGGTGCAATCAAATTCGAGTCTGCATGTTAGCATAATTTAATCTCCTTCTGGACTAATTAGAATGCATCCTGCTCCTGCTCCTTTGTCAGATTTAGAACCATCAAAAAATAATTTCCAAAACAAAGATTTATTTACAGGACTATCTAAAAAATTGATACATTTTGAACTATTAGTTCGAGAAAAAATTTCGACTTGGGACAAAACATAGTGTTCTAAATAGGGTGATGTATGAGCATTGAAATTGCCGAGGAAAGAATCTACTGAGTAATTGCTAATAATGCTACTGTTATATGCTACTGGTTCATTTCCCCCCTCTAGCTCCGTTACTATGTATTTCTGATGTAGTTCTCATTCAAATTTTATTTGATTTGGTTTACCATTGTAGGGCAGCCACATGTGCAACCAGTCAGTTGCGAAGTATCCATGAAGTTTTTCTGATCAATCCCTGCTAAGAATTAAGCCATAAAATTTTGGAATATCAGCAACCAAAATGTCAATAACTTGACATACCTTTGGGTTGGATGAAAGCCTTATGGTTACTTGATTTAGTTCGCCAATCACTTCGACTTGAGATCGATCTAGCTGAACGATGCACACAATGGATTTCTGTGGTTGAGCGTTTAACTTAGCACATATGGACTTTGGCAAAATATTCGATGAAGCACCAAAATCCACTAAACAATTGTGCACGTTTTTATTGAAAATTTCATAAGTAAGGAGAAACCGGGGAGTATGAGATCTAGATCTTCCTCCAATTAGAGTGATGTCATTTGGATCAATCTTATTGGTCACATTAGTTGGAGGCCTTCCCATGTTATGAGAAGCTTGAGAAAGTATAGCGGCAGGACAAGGTGCAACTGGCACAACATGTACTCCTTTCAACATTATCTTTTGTTGATGCTTTAACTTGCTCAATTCGTAAAGAGTGATGTTGGCCCTAGTCTTTTTCATATCTTCTATAATATTGTACTCCATTTCATCTGACACAATTAGTGTTTTAGATGGAGTTGATGCATCTGTTTGGACTGGGCTGGTTTGAGTCGCTTTAGATGTCGTTTTCTTTGTTGTGACTTTATCCTTTATTGCAGAGCTTGCGCTCTTTGGCTTAGGGGTAGTCTGGGGAGGATCAAGCTGATTTTAACTTCGTGTGCTAACTGGGAATACTTCTTGATCTTATTCTTGTGGGAGGATGAAATCCCACATTCCTTGTAATTCTACAACTTCTTCTTCATCAGTTTGCCCTTCAATGGCAATTTCCTCTTCCTCTTCTTCGGACTCGGCATTTGAAATAGCATTGGGTGGCTTTGAATCCGTTGAAGGGCCTCTTTTAAAAGCTCTGTAGGGATTTTTTGAAGAAGTTTCTGCTACTTTCTTCTTGATGTCGACCATTTCATTGGACATGGTCTTCAGAAATTTCTGCAATCCTTCCAAATCAAATGGATATTTTGTTTGTTTCTTCTTGGAGTCTTCCTTGAAGGTGACTTTCTTAGATTTCCATTCCTCTATCGCGGATTTCTTCTCTAGGGCTATTATACATTTCTCTATTGCTATTGCTTCTTTCATGTTTTCAGCTAAGGTTGTTTTATTAGCCCTGTCCATGAAGATTGCTATGTTTGATGGTAAAGCAGTGATATACCATTCACTTCGTACTTCTTCGTTGGGCTGGGACGTAGTAGGAATTTTGTTTAGGATTTTATTGAAACATAAATTGAAATATTTGATAGGTTCTCTTGACTCGGCCCTAAGGTTAGATAGGTCGTTCATTAGCGTTGCCGTAGACCTGTCATCACCAAACTTGGTCAGGAATTACTCTTGGAAGATGTCCCAACTAGTGGTAGATCCAGAGGGTAATGAGAAATACCATGATCCGACTGTTCCTTGCAGAGTATAAGGAAAAAGTCGAACAACATCATCTTCATTAGTAACCCCATTGATATTAATGGATAACATAAAGTTGTTTATATGCTCTTTTGCTAGCATGCCTGCCTCGGGATTAAATTTAGGCAGCCATTTCTCAGGATGGGCTGGTATTTGACTCAAGGGTGTAGGCATTAAGACTGCCCCAGGGTTATTCCATGGAGATTAGGCCATTGCTGAACTACTAACAGAGGAAAGTGCAGAAGATGATCCCTGAAGTTGGGAAGATGGGGATACTACGATTGCAGATGATTGAGGAGGAGTTGTGGGGGTTCCAGTGGACGGATGGACAATGATCTGAAGTGGCAGAGTGGATGGTTGACTTCGCGGTGAAGAAGTTGAGATGGATGATGATGATGAAAGACTCTCACTATCATACTCCTTTGGTGATTTCCTTGCTCTTTTCCTTGTGGGAAGAGGTAATTCGATTGGTTGAATCCCAAACTTTTCACTCTTTAATCTGGTCAGGGGATGAGCAGGGTTATATTGCGAAGTCACGGTGCCTTGAGATTTATCAGATCTTTGATGAGAAATAGAAAATTGCTGAAGCTTGTGAATCAGAGATTCGATTCCGAAGGTTCAATAGTAGATTGTTCTAAAATGTCAGGGTTTGTAGCAGCGGTTGATGCTCCAACGACTTCTAACTCTGGATTTAAGTATAATGGAGAAGTTGGGGGAGATGGTAAGGGAAATTTACTCTCAGAATGGTATTCAGATTTAGATTGACTTGCCATTCATAGTTCAGGCCCTCCTTCTAGTGCCAAATATGTTGAAGCCCCGAAAATTGGGTCTACAACAAAGGGGATACCCGCTCGGTCCAGACCTTGGTTGGCACCTCCTTATCCCTTTGGTATAGCAGGTCCGACTGGGGATATGGGACCAGTTTCCCAATCTATTAGTGTGTGTGTGTAGAATTTGATGTTCCCGATCTAACAGTTACTAATTGAGATATTCTAATTTTAACTTTAATCTATTGCTATGCTACTGTAATCTAATAAGCAACAACATCTAAGTCTATACCAACCCGGGATGTAATTCTTTGATTATGCGATCTAAAAACATTTCAAATAACAACTCGTAATAAAAATCATTCAGCTATTATGAGAAAAGAAATCAATAAGGATGAACCACTTCGCATAAAAAGTTAAACGAAACAGTTGTGAAAAACATATCTCATAATGAGCTATTCATACATTACGCATAAATAAATAGCTATCACCGTACAAAAGTGCCAAATGATAACTCAGGCATTCATGCAGTAATACATAAACAACTAAAAATTGTATATTGCTTTAACACATAAGCAGAAATGGTTAAGCAATAAAAGTACCATTTATAACTAGTCCTACTCATGAGCTTCAAGCGACAATGATTTATCTCTCCTTGATCTAACATCCACTAAGAGTACAGAAGTGCAACATCAGTAACAGATATCAAATGCAAACATCAACAAATCCTGTTTGATTCATTCATCAAAACCTCCTCGAAGGGTGCAAAAGTGCATGTTCTGAGGACAAGTTTTTGATAAATTTCTGAACCCTTCTCTAAATGCATGAGAAGGGTTTAAATACTACTAACTAAATAACTTATTTACAAAAATTCAGGATACGGTTTAAATGACTGTCCTTTTTCTAAGAAAAAATAAAGCAAAACTATTTCTAAAATTAAATCTAATATCTAACTATTTATGCATTTTCTCCTTACGTTGCAAGCATTCAGTATTTGCTTGAGTAGAGTTGGCTAACTGTCTTCTGCTTTTTTTTTAGCTAAGCAAACAGAATTGGCAAGAGCTAGCACCACCTTCTCAGCAAAATCGATGATATACTTGAGAGTCATCCACTGACTATGTGTCTTTACCGTGTATGCCCAGTAATAATTTCAGTTCAACTTGGTTAACCCTTGGATTGCTTTTACCTTTTCTTTAGCTTTTTGTTTCCAGTTTGTTTTTATCATTGCTTTCTTGCAATTTTCGAGCTTACAGGTGACTGAGCAGTTAGAGGCTTTCCTTCTCGAGCAATTTCTTAGCGATGCACGATTAGCGCTAGGAAACTGCCTCTGAGGCGCTAATCGTGCATTGGAAACTGCCTCCGTTCTTTGATCCGGGCTTCTCTGATGCGTTTTTCGCCTTTTGCGCCTCTTTCTCTTTATCGGGTATAAAGCTCATAATTTGTAAAAATAATGCTTTCGTGAGTTCTTGACCCTAAGCATTAAACTGTCTGTTTCTGATATCAGCATCGCTTAGTACCCATTTAACCATGGTTGTAAATGAAAAATCTGTAATGGATGGCTCAACAACATTTTGTGAATCTGTGGCTCTGTTGCATGCCGTGTCTGCGTATAAGGGTGCCTTTTCTCTGTCTTTGGACATTGGAGCCTTACCCTTTTCCCCATAGCTTCCTGCACATTGCTTTGTGTAACTTTTGTTCTTTGTTCCTGCAGTTCACACGTGAGGAGAAAGTAATGATAAGAAATAATGACCGAAAAGCTTTAAATTCCACGGATATGCAAAAACATGCCATCTGACGTGAACTGGCTTTTCGAAAAAACACAAAACCATATTTTATTAACAACTAGCATTTAACTCATTAATTATCATCAAAGCACGTAACCAGTTCTTGGTTTATGGAAAACATTTTCTTGAATATTGAGCCAGGAAAATCCACAATGGAATGTTTCTGCGATTTGCATCGCAGTATCGCATTACCACAATTTCATTGTGCTTCTCTATCGCAAGGTTGTTTGGTCGCAATATCGCAAAGATCGCAGGTCGCAATATCGCAAGATCGCAGGTCGCAATATCATTTAATTGTTATGTGTATTTTATGCGACTTTGCGATATGCGATATGCGATATCACATATCAGCGATTTTAAGGGTTTCCAATGTGAGTGTTTATTAATGCATATGATGCGATGGAGTTCGCGTCGCAATCTCGCATTTTATCATTTTGACTCATAAGAAAATGCCCTATCATTCTTGGCGCGATGCGATATTTCTTAAGGAGTGACATAAAAGCACTAATTAATTTTTTTAAATTTTTTGACTAAGGGTCTCCACTTACATAGTGTTATTGGTAATACTAAATAAGGAGGGGGGTTGTTGGTGGCCACAACACTAACTAAGAAGAAAAATGATGACATTGCTACACTCACGAAGTAGCTAAAGATACCACAGTTGCATCACCCATAGACATAGGAAGTCCTAGAAGCATAGCAAGGACATGAAGAACGCATGGACTTCATCCTGAAGCTAAACGATCAACTCAAGGAGATAGAGAGGAAGTTGGATGCTTTAATTCATTCAAAGAAAAGTGACTTGGCCACAACTTCTAGAATCGTCATCCCCATAGTATCTACAGTAGTTCCATCCACACTGGAAGCATCATTGGCACCCATATCTCGACCTGCCACAACATTGCTAGTAACATCAAAACCTACTACAGCAACAAGTACACAGGGAGAGAAAGAAGCAGAGTTAGTAAAAGCCATGGAAGAGATGTCTATCCAAGCTACAGAGATGAAGAGACTAAAGGAAAAGGTAGCAAGTCTAGAAACTGATTGTAAACTTGCTCAACTCCAGCAAAAGGAAGAAACACAAAAAGCACTGAGAATGGGAGAGAGAATCAAAATCCTGGAGAAGGATTTAACACTACAGAAACCACTGGCACAAACAAAATAAATTCTCTAGGCCAATATCATTGACTCTGTCAATGATATTTGACCATCAATTCAAGTTATATTTGAGCAGACAGAATTAGTGAAGGTAGCCACTAAAGCTATCCAAAAATTAAGGGAAGAACTGGGGAATAAACCAGAGGATGCCAATCGACTCATCCACTTCTTAAATAGCAAGAACAGATATGAGCTCCATGAGTTGAACATAGAAGAGAGGAGTAAGGTCATTCTGTAGATTAGGAAGGTTCTTCCAAAAATAAACCTTATGCTTAACCTAGAATAGAAGTGCCATAACATGTAGGTAGCCATTGATAGATTCATGGCTAAGTTTCAGATTTTGAGGGAGAAGGGTCTTCCCAGTCCTATGGTCATAAATGAAAAGCTCATGCCTCAGCTCGACTATAGTGATAGACTTAGGAAGTTGGCCAAGGAACAAGCCAGCTCTTCAGCTATTAAAGCTTTGCCAACAAGCAAAGTGTTATATGATACATTTGAAAAATTGTTTTTCCTAGAGCATGAGGTGAAACACTTGTTACTCACTAAACCAAATTTTGGAAAGTACATAGAGGCCGATGAAATCTATAGGAGGATGATGAGTGTAAAACTACGTGATGTGGAATGGTGACAAAACATGACAGATTTACTGTAATAAATTTACACTAGAAAGTTACTACATAGTAAATGAAGGCAGTCAAGTGAAACAAGTAAATGCAGAGTAGCAGGGTCAAAGAGTATCAATTGAAAAATAAAAGTAAAGAAGATTCCAGCGTAGAAATTCTACAAATATCATCCAGCTTAAAGGGCTCCAACTTAACTAAAACATCCAAAAACACCACAATAAAAGGGACAACATGAAGCAGTTTCACATCTGTCTCTATCTTCATGCAAGAAGATATTTTTATTCCCTAGATTAATTCTCAAGTTGTTTTGAGATATTTTGTAAATATTTTTGTATAAATACTTCACATTTCAAAGTATGTAGTGTGGATTCCAAGACATTTCTATAGACTTTTTCTCTCAAATCAAAATTCTATTATATCAATGACTGGATTGGCTTGCTGGATCAAGGAATAAAGATCAGATATTTTACAGGATTCTTGTGTAAAGTGAAATACAAATAAGTATTCTCTCATGTTCAATGTTGTCTTTCCTTATTTTTTTTCCATAATCTTATTTGTATCTCTAAAATCTAAATGTATAGCATGGAATGATATTTTAGAAATTGCTTAAATGCACTCTGTCTTGACTGTTTTACATTTTGAATGTTTTCTCCTAAACTATCTTAGCTAGGGAATTCTTAACTGCTCCTTAGCTTCTATAGTTTCTCCTCTGGTCTATAGAAAAGGATTCTTAATTTCTCTTTGCTCATGATCATCCTCTATTCTTCATTTTGATCCCTACCCAAGGATTCTTAAGTTCCCTTTCACCCTGGTTAGAATTACTTCACCCATTAGGCCTGAAGATTTGCATTTTTCTTTGCTAGCCTACCCTGTGAACATTCACTTTAATGATCTGGTCTAGTTATGCTATCCATTTGTTGACTCCATAACCCAATGGCTTGAATACCTATCTCTATCCATCTACTCCAAGAATTCCACCACCCAACCTTAAAATCAAAACCAACACCCCATGAACACTAAGAACTAGCCGAAAATCCCATAAAAACAAAGCTAATTATAAAGGGAGATCCCTCTCTGGACTTAGGTTGGCTAGATCCTAAGCCTAAAATATTGGTTTGTGGTTACCTGAGTTGCGTCCTTCTACTGATAAATTCTCAGGAAAATACTGAGTGATAATACTATATACTCCTCCATTATCTGATCTCAACACTTTAATCTTCTCACCTGTTTGATTTTTCTACAACATATTTAAACTCTCAAAACATCCCAACAACCTCATCCCTAGTGTTCATGACATAAAAACAGAGCTTCTTGTTACACTAAAATTTGTCACCATGACTATTTGCAGTCAGTATGGCTCCATCAATAGTCATACTGTCCTCCTTGGCAAGTCTTAAACCTCTGCTCCTCGTGTCCAACTCCAAAAAAGAGAGAAAGCCTTTAAAAATCAATATAACTCTGGTTCCACACTTTCTCTTACTCTTACCTGCGTGTACGCACCTCAACTTCATAATACCTGCATACTTGTACGCTCTGTCTGTAAAGGGGTGGGTGCGTACCCCTGTAAAAGTCAAAAGGCGCAAGTTTTACTTCAAAAAACTTACTTGTGGTCGATTCTAGAGCATTCTAGAAGATGGTTTGACGTGGATTGAGCGCCTCCAGATGGTTCATGCATCCCAATGAAAGAGGAACTTATCCCACGAAGAGGAGAGCTATCCCTTTGAAGGGGGGGCTTATCCCATTGATGGTGGACCTGTTTAACTTCCTCCAAAGCATTATAAATACAGGCATTGGGCTAGAGGGAGGGAGGTTGAAAGCTGAACATTCCTAAGGGTAGATGCTGCTGAAATTAAGACTCCCTTATAGAGCTTGAGAGGAGAGATCCCAATCCTTTCTTAGCTTCATTTGGAAGTGGGTGAGCTGATCAAAGTAGAGGAGAACTCTTGCTGGACCCTGGGAGGGACCTGCACAACACCAAGGCACTGGTTGTAAGGTTTCCTTTGTTTCCAATTAATACAATTAAGTTCATTTTTCTCAACAAGTTGTTATATATAATTTGTTTCATAAACTCCTTGGTCTTTATTATGAATATGTTTTATTATATGAGTTATTGAGGTGCTATGTAATCGTTTTCTTGTTTGTGTATGCAGGTTTCAAGGAGAGGAGCTCATCTGGATCCAAGAGGCTTGGCTGCTACAAACAACGTTGGACTAAAGGTAAGCCTTAAACACCTGGTTGCTTTTATTTTAAATGCATATTTAGGGAAAGATAGTGCTTGATTGTTTTTTTTGTCACTAGAAACGCCTTAGTTTCTAGGGAGGTCGGTTTTGTCCGCAAAATTGACTCTTTCCGCATAACAAAATGGCGACTCCGCTGGGGACTTGATTGTTTTCTTTGTCTATACTTTGACCTGAGAAACTGTATTTTCTGTTTCTGTTTTTGACTTGATGATTGTGGGATTGGGTGAATTTAGTTAATTTTGATTTATTTTTCATTTTTCATAGTTTTGGGAGAGGTACGTACCCTCTGAGTTAAGCACAGTGCATACTTGTACGCACTTTTGCTTTGTGCACAGAGCGTCGACGCACCTGTGTAAACAGGTTGCCTGCTTACCCTGTCAAAAATTTGGAAAATTTTAAAATTTTCTCTTTTTTATCAGTTTAGAATTTGTTTATAGGTTTTAGCCATTTCCCAGACCTGCTTGTTCCCTGTCAAAAACTTTCCTTGGTTAATTTCATTGGCATTCCTGCTTTAAGCTTTTATCAATTGGGTGTTTTGAGTCTCTTTTTTGAGAAATTCTTAATTTGATTTCCTTTGGTCATTACTTGGAGGTTTGTCTCAGTCTTTTCATAATTTTGCATCTTTTTGCTTTTCTTTTTGCAAAGCAAATTGTGTATGAGTGTTAATCACCTTTGAGTGTTTTTATTTTTGATCTTTGGAACTCTCACCCAATTTTCTTGAATTGCACTTGATTGGTTCTTAGATTACATTAGAATCATCTTGTGTTTGAGAATTCTCTTGCATAGATCACATTTTCATAATTAGAATTCTCATTTTCAGAATATGAATGAAAAGTGTCCATAGATTACATTTGCATCTTATTCATGTGAACTGTGCATAGATTACAATTGCATAGTTTACATTCTGAAAAATCAATCATAGATTTAGATCAGTTTCTTTGATTTGAATTTACATATTTTTATGCTTGTCTTTAACACATAAAAATAAAAATAAAAAAAAAAGGTTTTGAAATTGATTTGCATTAGTTTTTCTTGATGAAATTAGTGCATTAGAGAATTTGTTATATTTTCTCTTAGTGATCAATTTTTGCATTGTTGGAAGTAAATGGAAACTCTCTCCTTACTTTAGTTAGGATTCATCGAATTGAAAAGATTACATTATCATATTCGATTGCATTCAGTTTTCGGTCGGGTTATAACACCATTTGTTTCATATCCATTTATCCATTTGATTAATAACAACCTTAATAACACAACGCTTAATTAAAATTTATCTAGTAATTTTTACATTTTTAGGGCTCTTTCCACCAATCTAGCTTAGGCTAGTGTCTTGGAATAGGTTTTAGTTAACTCTCCAAGATAGTAAAACAAACAAGTAGCTGTATCTTGTGGTAGGAAGACATCAAACTGTTGCATTTATGCTCTGGGAAAGCTCCTCTTAAAGGAGAAGCACGAGATCGTGTCCGAGCCAGTGTGGGAATCAATCCTTCCTCATTGGGAACGACGCCAGATATTCACGTATTAAAAACGGTAAACCTCGGATTAACCATTGTCGAGGAGCCTGGGGTCACTTGTTGGTAAACCTTGGATTATGTCAAGGAGCCTTCAAGGGGATTGAGCTTGCTACTCTGCCCTTGCGTGCATATCGGATCGCAGACTGTTCCCCCAGGTATACTTGTTTCAGTTGGTAACCTTAGTGGCCATATTCTTTAGGATTCTTCCTAAGGTGACAGTGGTGGGAAGATCCCACTGTACCTGGAGCAGACGTCGGCTAGACTCACTTGGATTTTCTGGGGGGTTCTCTTCACTCGAGACGGTTAAGTGGAGAAACTTGTGCCAGTCTATTCATTAAGCAGGTTGTCGGGGTAACTGTTCCAACCGCCATTTCTGTATTGAACTCTGTGACGTTGGATTTCATCACCAACTAGTGTTTTCAGTACGGAAAGTTACTGTTTGTGTGTGGTTTGACTCCTAGATTTGATAGTGCGTGTTAATTTGTTTGTTTTTACTTTTAGAGACCATAGGTGTGAATTGTGAATTTTAATTGTTAGGTGTGAATTGTGAATTGTTAATTTTAGTTTTAAATTGTTAATAAAATTCACTGAAGTTGAATATAATGGCAACTGTTCCAGAATTTACCAACCTAGGAACCCCTCTTAACGAGGATCCTAGTACTTTTCCTTTCTTTGGAAATGTTGGTCCTCCTTATATGGCTACTTTGTCATTACCTGGATTTACTATAGGTCTACCGATATGGTTATTTTCAACTTCGTTGGCCCCAAATACTCCAATTGTTCCACCTCAACCGAATGCTTCACCTCAACAGAGTTCACCATCTCAACATCACCAACCTTCTATTGACCCTTTACCTTCTTCACCTAATTTTTCTTCCTCCATTTCTTCCTCTTCGCTTGGTAAAAGCCTTGACGCTAGTAACCAGGTGTCTAAGAAGAAGAAAGGGAAGAAGAAGAAGAAGAAGCAATATAAGAAAGAAGTCAACCAACAAACCATGGCTGTAAGTGTTAGTTGTGTTGAGGAAACCTCCAACACGCATCGTACCCAAACACCCTTGCAGGCTTTGTAAGGGTGACCACTTCCTTGTCAATTGTCCTGGTATTCCAAACGTCTTGGAAGTATGGTCAGAAAAATCTCATCAACTTTCCATTGATCCATCAACCAGTGATAGTCAGGTTCCTGGGAAAAAGGGTAAAGTTAGGTTTCCTTGTAAGTTATGCAAAGGGAATCATCAAACTCACATTTTCCCTCACATGGATGAAGCCTCAACATTGTTGGAAAACCTTACTGTTCCACAGCAAGAATTTCCAACTGGTTACCATAAACTTTCTCCCAACCTACCGTCAACTAACGGAGTGATTGATCTAATTTCAAGTACAGTCGATCACACTCTTCCATTGGAGAGTGAAACTCATGTCACTCAGGTTGATGATCCATTATTTGATCAAGTGGTCGATTCAATTTCACATTCGGTCGATCCCACTTTCCCTTTAGAGAGTGAACTTCATACCGCTCATGTTCTTCTTGTTACATCAAATTCTTCTATGCCGGGGGCATTTCACCTGTTTCTACAGAACCCCCTCCAAGTACTGAGGTCTTTCCCTTTGATTGGAATAGACTGACAGAACCTCGTCTTCCTTCCTCCATCCCTTTCCAAATCATTGTCAAGGTTGGTGGTAGGGACATACGCTGCACACAGGTAGATGAAGGTGCTTATGTTAGTATTTTATCCTCAACTGCTTGGAAAGCTTTGGGTTCTCCTCAGCTTGCACCTATTACGCAGAATCTGAAAGATTTTAACAGAACCATTAGTGAACCTTTAGGGATCCTTCCTATGTTTTCTATTACCTTGGAAGGTAAAACTATCTGTATTGATCTTATAGTAGTTCAAGGTCCCTTGGATTTCAATTTACTCCTTGGGCAAGACTATGTTTATGCAATGAAAGTTGTCGTATAAACACTCTTTCGTGTGATGTCTTTCCCTCACAATGGAAATAATGTGACTGTAGACGAGCTTTCGTTCCCTAGTCTTGTTTCAACTACCAATAATATGACACCCCTAAACGTTCCTGATTCTAAAGTGGTGTCTACCCCGCCACGGGTTAATTATGTGGCAACTGGTCCCATGTTTTCAGTTACCGATGTAAGTGAGCCTCTCACCATTTGCTCATCTTCCTTTGATTTAGATCCAGTAATTAACATGGAAAAATCTATGGGATTATTTGAACCCGATGTTCTTATCCCTTTTGAGTCCCTTGACATGTGTTCCTTCCAGAGAACTATTCTTCCTTCTGATGAAGACCTCTTGGAAGCCATGATCAAGGTGTGTCCATTGACATCTCTTTCTTCCAGTTGGAAGCCATGATCAGTGTTGCGAGGATAGTTCCTTTTCCAGTGCCAACCTCGTTAAAAAATGAAATAGGCGTCAACGAGGATAGTTCCTTTTCCTGTGACTACCTCGTTAAAAAATGAAACATGTGTCAGCGAGGATAGTTCCTTTTCCTATGCCAACCTCGTTAAAAAATGAAACAGGTGTCAGCGAGGATAGTTCCTTTTCCTGTGCCAACCTCGTTAAAAAATGAAACATGTGTCAGCGAGGATAGTTCCTTTTCCTATGCCAACCTCGTTAAAAAATGAAACAGGTGTCTGCGAGGATAGTTTTTTCCTGTATCAACCTCGTTAAAAAATGAAATAGGCTAGTATGAGGACAGTTCTTTTCCTGTGTCAACCTCGTTAAAAGATGAATCAGTTGTATGAGGATAGTTCTTTTCCTATGTCAACCTTGTTTAAAAACGAATCAGTTAAGCAAGGATAGTTTTTTCCTGTATCAACCTCGTTAAAAAATGAAACAGGCGGTTACGAGGATAGTTTTTTCTTGTATCAACCTCGTTAAAAAATGAAACAGGCTGCTGTGAGGAAAGTTTTTTCCTGTATCAACCTCGTTAAAAAATGAAACAGGCTGTCATGAGGTCAATTCTTTTCCTGTGTCAACCTCGTTAAAAAATGAATCAAGTTTGAGGACAGTTCTTTTCCTATGTCAACCTCATTAAAATATGAATCAGTTGGTTAGAGGAAAGTTCCTGTTACTAAGTCAACCTCATTAAAAAATGAATCAGGTATGAGGATAGTTCTTTTCTTGTGTCAACCTCCTTAAAAAATGAAACAACTCCCTTTTCAAGTTAAATCTTGAAAGTAAACCTTCATTCCATCCACCTGGTTGAATGCAATGAAGCTTGGGGGGCATGTACCTCGCTTTGCATCATTATGCTGGGGGCATGTGAACTTCAGGAGCATAGTTCCTTGTCTTGCGTCAAGCTCGTTAAAAAATGAAACAAGGAGTCTTGAGCATAGTTCCTTGTCTTGTGTCAAGCTCGTTAAAAAATGAAACAAGGGTAGGTTAAGTAGGTAGATTGTAGAGAGTATTTATGAGCATAGTTCCTTGTCTTGTGTCAAGCTCGTTAAAAAATGAATCAAGGTTTTTTAGAGCATAGTTCCTTGTCTTGTGTCAAGCTCGTTAAAAAATGAATCAAGGTTATTAGAGTAGAGTTCCTTGTTAGGTAGATTGTAGAAAGTAGTTATGAGCATAGTTCCTTATCTTGTGTCAAGCTCGTTTAAAAAATGAAACAACGGTTTTGAGGATAGTTCTTTTCCTGTGTCAACCTCACTAAAAAATGAAACAACTCCCACAAGTCTTTCCAAGATCTTGAAAGTAAAGCTTCATTCCATCCACCTCATTGAATGCAATGAAGCTTGGGGGGCATGTACCTCGTTTTGCGTCATTATGTTGGGGGCATGCGAACTTATAACAAGCATGGTTTTTCGTTTCAAGCTTGCGTAAACATGAAACCGAATCCGAGCATAGTTCTTTTCCTATGTCAAGCTTGTCTAAAAATGAAACAAATCCTCCTCTAATTGAGTCGAGAGTTTGACTAGATCTCATAAATGTTAAGTTGTATATTTAGGTTAGTTCTTTCAGTTTTTTGCATAATTTTCTTACAGTTTAGGTCGAGTCTTTCAAATGATCTCGTAACTCAACCTTCATTTCATCCAACTGGTTGAATGAAATGAAGATGGGGGGCATGCGCTCTAGCAGTTACGCTTAGGGGGCATCAAGCACATTTTTTTCTCTGTTTCAAGCTTGTGTAAAAATGAAACTACTTTGAAGCATAGTTTTTCTCTGTTTCAAGCTTTTGTAAAAATGAAACCTATCTCGAGTCAATTTCAGTTATTTTCAAGACTCGTTAAACTCATGAAAATCCCGAGATAATTTTTCTATCTTTCATTCTCGTAAAACAAATGAAAATGCCGAGTTCTTTCCATCTTTTCCTGCAAGAAAATTAAATTGAAAGTCGGCCATATGAGTACATTTTTATCATTTTTTCGAACTCATTAAAACTTACGAAAAAATGAAAACCATGAGTACATTTTTATCATTTTTTCGAACTCGTTAAAACTTACGAAAAAGTGAAACCTTAGAGTCATCTTTAAGCTCTTTTCTGACTCCTAAAATGTGAAAAGATTGCTGAGTTTTCTTTTTAGCTCGTTAAAATAGAATTAAAAATACGGTCCTCTTACAACCCTTTTCTGACCGTAAAAACATGAAAAGTTTTCTGGATTTTTGTCGTTTCAAATTCGATATTGGAAATAAAACGACGTGTCCTGGATCGCTTTCTACTTTTCAGATCAGAGACACTAATCATGAAAGTACTCCTTGGTCGTAAAGATCAAGCGGTTCTCTCAAGTATTATTTTATACTTTTTCGAGCTTGGGAGACACAAATTTACGAAAAAGGTCAACCCTGGAGTCTTCTTAAGTTTTTTCAGACTCTCTAAAATTGAAAAACGCTGAGTTTCTCCTATACTGGACTCGTTAAAATTTCACAGTAAAGGAACTGTTTGATTACAAACAGGAACGGACCACTCCTTCTTAGGGTTCGAATCTAAACTAAGTTGGACTCATCCGAAGGATGAGCTTATAATCAAGCAAATGTTATCCTCCTCAAGCTTGTAAAAAATAAAGAGGTACTTGGCAGAAATGGTGGGGGAAAAGAGAGGAAAATGAGCCTATTTTTTATACTTTGTCTCGGAAAAACCTTATCACCACTCTTGAACACGACACTTTTCATTCACTTGGGTTGGGAAATCCTTTGCCTAATAGTTGATCAAACCACATTGAAAGTCTTCAGCCGGTTTCCGGGTATTAACTTTGGGACAATTGTCACCAAACCATCTGTAGTGTTGTTATGTGTTCAAGAGGAGTCTTGAAAATAAACCATTCATCTGCAAAATATCTGTCATCCATCTTGACCATCCCTAAGTCAGTCCTTGCAACTAAATTTTTTCAACTTGATCTATGATTTCGTGTTGTGGGCTTGCCTACGACGGATCGCTTTCTATCGACATCAGCACATTATCTAGAAAGATGATCTAGGAATCATCAGTACCTTGAAATCTGCATGCCTCAATGGCAGGTTTCTCGCCTTTGACGAAAGTTTTCATCATTGACTTTCGATCGAAGGATTCTGTGACATGTTCGACATCAACACATTCATTCACATCTCATGGATTGTACTGGGTACTTTGAGAACCATTGACATCACTAGTGGTTTCTCTCACACTTGTTAGCAGTTTACATCATTGACTGGTAATCAAGTGGTTTCTACCATGTTCGACATCAACTCATTTATTCGCATGGATAGAATCGTACTATTTCGGGAAGCAGAGCAGTAGTTAGTTTGTTAGTTAAGTTTTTGATCTGAGTATGGGAATGCCTACCTCAGCGATGATATGATCTCATATATGTATTTTGTGTTGAATATTTGCAGGTTCCGACTGGGCTCTCCACAAGATAATCCTTGAAATGATAAAGTGCTTCACCCTTCCTAGATGATATAAAACCCTAATCTACTACAGACTTCACACTTTAGGGGGCAATCTGTTACACTAAAATTTGTCACCATGACTATTTGCAGTCAGTATGGCTCCATCAATAGTCATATTGTCCTCCTTGGCAAGTCTTAAACCTCTGCTCCTCATGTCAAACTCCAAAAAAGAGAGAAAGCCTTTAAAAATCAATATAACTCTGGTTCCGCAGTTTCTCTTACTCTTACCTGCATGTACGCACCTCAAGTTCATAATACCTGCGTACTTGTACTCTTTGTCTATAAAGGGGTGGGTGTGTACCCCTGTAAAAGCCAAAAGGCGCAAGTTTTACTTCAAAAAGCTTACTTGTGGTCGATTCTAGAGCATTCTAGAAGATGGTTTGACATGGATTGAGCGCCTCCAGATGGTTCATGCATCCCAATGAAAGAGGAACTTATCCCATGAAGAGGGGAGCTATCCCTTTGAAAGGGGGGCTTATCCCATTGATGGTGGACCTGTTTAACTTCCTCCAAAGCATTATAACTACATGCATTGGGCCAGAGGGAGGGAGGTTGAAAGCTGAGCATTCCTAAGGGTAGATGTTGCTGAAATTAGGACTCCCTTATAGAGCTTGAGAGGAGAGATACCAATCCTTTCTTAGCTTCATTTGGAAGTGGGTGAGCTAATCTAATTAGAGGAGAACTCTTGCTGGACCCTGGGAGGGACCTGCACAACACCAAGGCACTGGTTGTAAGGTTTCCTTTGTTTCCAATTAATACAATTAAGTTCATTTTTCTCAACAAGTTGTTATATATAATTTGTTTCATAAACTCCTTGGTCTTTATGATGAATATGTTTTATTATATGAGTTATTCAGGTGCTATGTAATCGTTCGATTTTTTGTGTATGCAAGTTTCAAGGAGAGGAGCTCATCTGGATCCAAGAGGCTTGACTGCTACAAACAGCGTTGGACTAAAGGTAAGCCTTAAACACCTGGTTTCTTTTATTTTAAATGCATATTTAGGGAAAGATAGTGCTTGATTGTTTTGTTTGTCACTAGAAACGCCTTAGTTTCTAGGGAGGTCGGTTTTGTCCGCAAAATTGACTCTTTCCGCATGACACTTCTAAGAGAAATAAATGAATCATCAATTAACAATGAGATTGAAGTAATGGTTTCATATACATCTGAAATTTGTCCTCCTTTCCAATTTGACCCAGACTTTCTAATTTGCAAAAGTATAGAGACATGCAAATTAGATTTTAGAAATCTAATGTTGCAACCATTGATAGGATGCCAAGGCCCATCCTCCTTCAAAAGCAACTGCAACTGACATATACAAGCAACAAAATTGGAGGGTCCTTCCAATCAATCTTCATATTTGAGATTAAAGGTGGTTACATTGTCACTCCTACAACATAGAGCTAAAAAAACAAAGCATCAACATTCAGTAAACTATCGTAGGTCCAGAATGGATCTTGGACATCCCATGCTTAAAAAATTATAACAAAACTTCCCTATCCTAGGTATTAGACCAACTATCCATATACATGGAATCTTAGAAGATTTCAGAATGTGCTCCCATAACATGTTAAATTTGCAGACCATGGTAAGAAGAGCTACAACACATTGATCTAGAAATACATATGATTCATGAACAACAAATACAACTCTCAAACTTAAACACTCAAAGTCTCAAAATTGCAACTATCATCACATTAAATAAGAAAAAAACTAAATACACAATGAAAGCCTCAGAACTAGAATACCTCACTCTATTCTCATGCCTTGCTTTTATAACTATAGCAAAGGGTCATGAGTTATAGTCAAGTTTGGACTAAATCTATCCTAGTTCCCAACCTGCATGGAAAATCATCTTAGAGAAATAAATGCACTCCAAATGAATGCACCCTCTTACTCCAGACTCATATGTTGTGCTACCATGCCAAGAAAATTGTGTTAAAAACACTTTCCAAATATATCTAATATGTTTTTAACTTCTTATAAAATATTTTTTTTGCTAGTTTAAGAAAAACAACCTATTCTAGTTCTGGAAAAACCATAAACGAAATAAAACTTGCTCAAAGTAGATCAACTATTGAAAGATTTTCAACTGTCTACATTAAGAAAATATGCCTCACTTGGAGGTTTTTCTAGTGCACCCTCCACCATCTTGGATCTAAAGTTACAAAAGATGTGTTGCTAAAGGTACATTGTGAAGACACTTTCAGAGAAACGAAGTAGATATTCTAACAATTTGGAGGAGATTTATCACTTTTCTTTTCTTTTTCCTGCCTCTATTCACTATAGCTTACATGTCATACCCTTCAAAATCCCAATTTCAAGAATTAAGTGAAATGAATCCCAAGAAAATTGATGATGGACTTGAAGTTTAGGGTATGTTTATGTGGTTCATAGTCCTTGGAGAATGGTAACTATTACATCTAAGGAATATTTGTACCATGTAGATCCTCCCAAAGGAGTCACCTCCTATCGGATGGACAAAAAGTTGCTACCAACAACAAGAATATAGAAAAGGACTTGGCTCACATCATCCCCAATGCATATTTTTCAAGAAACAAGAAGAACAACTCCTCTTTGACCATAGATCTATAATAGCATGCCAAAGAAATGATAGCATGTCACATGGATTTAGCCTCAAAGAATAATCCCCTATTGAATAGTATCAAGGGAAAGCTACAACAATTCAATGATGAATACTACTTATTGAAATCCCTCCAAGGTTTAGAGCTTTCTCCAAAATATAGGGATGAGAGGTAAATGGAAAACCACAAGGCTTGAGAAGACCCCCACCATCCCATTTCCTTGAAGTGAATAAATTACATGAAGAATCTTAGGTCCCCTTCTCTATGAGGGTTTAGTTTATATATTTTATTTCTACTGTTCTAATAGCATAGGATTTAGTGGCTAGGAGCCAAACTATATTCAACAGTGACATGTCTTGCTACTATTATATTTAGTGTCTAATGACCCAACTGTAGTTAGTATTATTTTCATTTGACTATAATACGAGACAATCGAGAAGGGCCCAACACTAGTGCTCTAAAACATGGTCTGACATGGCTCAATGGGCAAATTTGGTACCAAATACACCCAACTTAGCCAAGAAGATGCATCATGACCCCATACAGAATCTAAGAAAAATTAAGTATTAAATTAGAAAACTCAAAAAAGCAAAGCGTTAAACTGAGCAGATTGCTATAAAGAGATCTCCCACCATTCTATTTGTATGACACCTTTCTCATATAGCATTTGTGAGCATTTGGAGTTTTGGAGAAAAGTAGAAATCTTGAAGAGAAATGTGAAGACAATCCATCTCTCTCGAGAAACTTCATTGCCATGGATGTGACTTTGTAAGTTGCACACAACTGAAGAACCACTTGAATTGTAACTTTTGGAAGGTGTAGTTGCAAATATTTGCAAGATATAATCATTACTCTATTGTTCATCTGTTTTTATGTATCGCAAAGGCTTTTCCAAAATGTTCATGAATGGAGTATTGACCTTAATGTTTTCATCCAAGGAAGAGTTTTTACTGTTATCTACAACACCTGCACCAGCTAAAGTTGTATCTTTAGAATCAGAGACAAGTGAAGCTCCTCCCATAGAACCAGTGTTCTGGGGATCTATGGTCATTTGAAGTTTGGATTGTAACATATCGTCAAGTACGAGCAATAACAAAGTCACCCACTTCGAAACTGAAACTTTTTCCCCTATCAGGTTATTTGGCATAAAAAAATTCAATAAAAGAAATGTATACCAACAAGTCCATTATTGGCTCCCATGTCTCTAGTATTGTTGTCTTCACTCAAAACTAATGCCAAAATATGAGAAACAGTTGATAATGGACTAGTTCCTTTTTCAGATCCATCCACGTTACAAAGCTTTAGTTGTTGAATAAGAAGGGAAACAACTCTCATAAGGTATTGGCCTTTGTTTCAATTGCAAAAGTCAATCAAATTAGTCATGGAAAAAGCAATCACGCCTGTACTTTGCAATAGATTCATACATGTAGTTAAGATATCCTCAATGGGAGGATTTTCTAGGGGCTTCTCTTCACAAGAAACCTCTCTTCCTTTTTCACTGGCATTGTCCTTTTGAACCTCATAATTACCAAGTTACAAGGCAAGAGCTTGGGCAAGTTCATCACCTTCTTGCATGGGTTCCTCAGGATGACTAAAGAGCCACTACATAGCCAGTTCAACAATATCTGTTTCAACACGCCTCAATGCTTCCTCTGCCCTGGACCTTGGAAATCCCATTTCAACCATCATAGAAATGGAAACCTCATCAAGTGGATGACGTCTAAATCATTGACCTATGCTTCCAGGAATACTATTTCTGCTTCCTTTAACATCACCTATGGCAGTGTATACATGGGTAATAATGGAAACAACAAAGGTAATCAAAGATGGACTACAATGACAAAACATTGGATTGCTCCAGATAGGTAGAACAACATTGAGAACTTGAGCTTGTAGAGTGCAAAAAAAACCTTTGGATCCCTTGGAATAGTGATAGAGCCTCCAACAAATGGTTGCACTAACTATGATGCAGAGGGCACAGTTAACAGTGAAGAAGAATTCACAAGGTACTCCAAAAGCCTGCAATAGATTTGTAATGCCTCTAACAACCAAGGTACATGCTCTAGCTTGTCATTTTCTGTTTCCATTCCTTGCTATGACATAAATGGTATTGCCCACAGATAATGACCTATTGCTTCAAAATTAGTCAAAATACTTTTAATTGTACCATGAGCATAGAAATAATTCACCACTTTTGTAATGCACATTCGCTTATGGTTTTCATATATAACTGTTGTCATGTCATCCACAACTTTCCTAGGGTAGTGAAAATTTGAAGAAAGTGATGAATCAAACTTAGATGAGCTATAGTTCTCATCCACATCAAGACTGTCATGAATTTTTTTTACAGGAGTAACCACCACACTTCAAGCCTCAAGCATGCTATGGTGCTATCCAAGCCTCCTAAATCCCTAAAGGAGGTTGCAACAAAAATTTGTCCATGACCTCTATGATAAGAACAAGGGTGAGTGGTAGTCCCTTTATGCCATATGTGGAGAGCAATGGGATGAAATGGTTTCATGATATGTCATGTTGATGGCCTCTATTTCAATAATCTATCATTGTCCATGCTAGTGACACCCAGTATCTTGTGTCCATACTAGTGACACATTTTATCCAATATCTGTCATGATATGCTAGCTTACAGCAGGAACATGTAGATGTTTACAAATATACTAATACATTCCCACTTGCCACTTCTCACCTAGTATTATGCTCACCTCTTCCTCCTTGCTTGCAAGGAATTGTTCCCTAAAATAGCAAATGGAAACCATTATTTCATCCCTCACATGGAAACCACATGCTTTCCATTGAAATGGGTGGCTATGATATTTCTTTGGGTGATGAATGGGTAAGAACAGTAGGACCTATCACCATGGATCTCTTGGAATTATACATGAGTTTTCAAGAGAATGGAAATTCCTACATGCTCAAAGGTTTCAAAGCAACCACTATAGAAATAATCAACTACCATTGTATGGAAAAACTTTTGAAAAAGGGCCATTGGTTTGAAAATGGGGGATATGTGAAACGTGAGGGAAGACATATAAGTTTCCATTTTACTAATTGATTAGATGAAAAACTCAACTATTTTCCATACTTCCTCATGGATGACATGCTACGGGTGTTTTTCGTGGGAAAATTGGGTCTATCAAAGGGGTTAGCCAAATTTTAGCCCAACATAATTAGTGTACCAAAGGAAATTTTTTGAGAGTGGCCACAAGTAGTGGTATGAGCTGGTCCACAAAAAATGAAAAATTAGTTACCGTAAAGTGACACCAAAACAATCAAAGTTGCACAAGGATCTTGTTGAGCTAGGTCTACTGTAACAGTATTGGGCGGACCTAGATATATTTTTTCAATTTGAGGGGAGTATTACTACAATGATGAAATTCCAAAACTGTTGATACGAAAATTTGTAGGAACTTTGTTACTTGTGTTGCAAAATATATGGCTTAGAGGAAGAGGCTATGATTCTTAGGGTCCTAAGGATAAAGGAGTGTCAAGTTCCATAAATCTTAATATACCTATGGTTTCCATCAATAGTAATCTACTGAATCTTTCATTGCACCAACTAATAGCGATAAATTATACCCTTAGTCATACAACCCAATTCCCTAGTATGTTAGAGTTATCACCCAAGTGTTATTCTCCATGTACTCATGGAAATAGGATGACTAATAAGGTTAAGTAAGGTTGGTTTCAAGTGTACTGAGGGGGATTTTGACATACCTGAAGGAACATGGAGGATAATTCCATATGTAGGTGTTATTTGATACAATGCTACACAAAGGAGTTCCAACAAATGTCAGAAAGGTGTTCAACAGGGTGACGCCTCTATTATTTTCTACATGTATTCCTCCACAATTATAGGCTTTCCCATTGAATGATAGATATTTTTGTTATGTAAAGATGTTGAAACACATCTATAACCTAAATAATGTTTTTCTAAAATTGGAACATATGTTGGCATGAGAAAGTGCTCTGGAACCACTTGTATTTGTGTTGTTTCTTATTAGTTGAAATAGAATATTTAGAGAAAAAAGGGCATAATTTAAATTCAGGAAGCAATTAAATAAGATACATGGAATGCAACTATGGAAAGAAAATAATAGAACTAAAATTAGAAAATAACACTTTAAGAAATCCTTTATTGATATTCCAAACTAAATGAAATGTTCACTTTCCTTTTCTAAGGGGAAATATTCAACATGAGGAGCTCCAAATACTACAATATTCACTTGATAACCAATTACGTAGATTCTACTACTATATATATAGTTTCTAATAGACAAAAATTATAACCACCTAATGAACTTCCATTAATAAGGCCCCAACCATTAACTAATGGACCTTCTTTAATAAGTTCACTTAAATTTATTGATTTCACACTATACTACTATGTAGAGCCTTATTTAATAAAGATGGTTGTCAATAAATTAACAATATATTCCACTAATTATGGAAATTAAGGTGGCCGTGGAACCCTAACAACAATGCAATGTTGTCACACTAAAAATTGATAAAGGCCCAACTAGCCTAGGAATCAAAAAAACTCAATGACTTGGCATGACTCAGTGACTTGGGGAAGACTCAACAAATACAACTAAAACTCAAAATACGATAAATTCAGTGCCGAAAAAAATGGCGAGTCTCGATGAGCATGGAAATTTTATGGTGAGAATAGAAAGTGGTGAGTTTGTTAGTGAGCTTTTTAGTGACTGTGGGGGATAGAGACCACTCCACAAGACTCAACAAAAGATTCTTCGATGATTCAAACTACATTGGTAAAATGTGTATAGTTCAGACAATTCCTCTCTTGCATTTTCTTGTTATGTGAGTGTTCTCTCATTGTTGTATTTTGTGCACATATCAGATCTGGAGGTTTAGAAGCTTCTAGTTGTCCAGAGCTCTAGATTTTTTCATTGGTCAATTTATTTTAGTACTATTTTGGATTGGTGTTTAAAATGATTGGCTCTATGAATATACAATACTATGGTAGGGGTTTATCTATTTCAATTTTTGAGTTACAAGAAAATAAACTAGTTTTTTTCAAAGTCGGGCCATGTTAATTGTGGAAGGAAAACATCGGTTGAAACGATGGCATACAAATTTCAAATTTCAGCCCTTCCATAAACAAAAAATTCAAACTATGTAATTTTGAGTTTGACTCCTAAATTTGTTAACACAATTTTGGTATGAATCTTCCTTGAAGAGTATAGGAAATTTTCTAAGAAAGTACCTGAGAATGCAGCCTTCCATAGTTGGTCACATGTCTTGTACAATTATTTTTGGAAGTGAATCTTCATATAATGCTTCCTCTGAAATTAAATATTTTTACCTATAAACAGGGTTTAGATTATGAAAAGGTCACCCTACAGTGTCGGTCTTGCCATGAATATGGCATATAGCCCTACTATTTCCCTCCCCATTATTGATTTTTTTGTAGCTTGGGAGGTGCTCCAAGCCCTAGGGTTTAGTGTTTGAACGGTAAAGCGCCCCAAGTAGGCTTGTGGGCTTGGAACCCAAGAATGGGGTTTTTCACCCATCGAGGTTCAGGCAAAAACCATCAAGAATTTGATCGTGGGAAAATTTGAGGGGATAGAGCTTGGTGTGTCAATTCCAATGCTTCGAATATCACCCAAATCGAAGCTCTAGAACTTGAGATATGAATTTTTGAAGGCCATGATTGGGTTTACACCATATTGTTATAGACATTTTTGTGCCTCGCGACATGGAGCATGAAATGTCGATAATTACAGGGATCCTCAGTCCCTAAACATGTTGTTCTTACCCCTAGAAGAACAAGGTCATCAAACCACAGCACTTCCCATCAGTTCTCCACCTGAAAACACTCAGAAACAGGCTATTTTTGGATCATGTCAGCTGCTCCACTGAGCATCTGCGCTGGAATGCAACTGCTCCTCCTTGTACCTGCGCTGTAAGTCAAATTTAATGAAGGCTACCTGCGCTGGGCGAGATTGGCCAAGTGGCACAGTCATTCTGCAAGGTGTCAACTGCCCAGGAAGCTTCCAAACTGACACTTGGTTCATGGGATTCGCCCTGTGATGAGTAAGAGGTACTTGATCTCCATGTGTAAGCAAGGATCTCCAAGTGGACTCAAGAACTGAAGTATAACTGAAGTGGGAGAGGACACTAGTCAGCTTGAAGCCAGCCTCAAGCTGACTCATCCTTTCTCCAAATCTCCTATATATAGAGCTCTCTCATGAGGTCTAAGGAGGCTGGAATTTTGTGTAAAGCAAGGAGGTGCTGTTGGTTTACAGTTAGAGCTATTGGGTGATTGTTTTACTAGAGGTGAAGAGGAGAGTTCTTGCTGCTGGGGAGGTGCTGCTGGATTGGAGCCATCATTGGTTGTAACCTTCTCAGAACCCTGTTACTTCTATCAATAAAGTTTTGCATGTTCTCCTATATACTTGTATTGCATTGATGTATTGTATTTACATGTATATTTGATTCATCCTAATCCATGCTTCAGTTATGAGTACATGTATCTTGTAGTTTGCTCTCTTGTTTTGTGCAGGATCTGTGTGTAGCTGGACTGGCAAAGAGAGCAAAGAGCTGGGAACAAGAGACAAAGAGAGAGGACAAGGATCGACTAAGCGAAAGACACCAGGTTGGTTAATCTTTCTTCATTCTCTCTGTACTTTCATAAAGGAAGTCATCAAAACTTTACTTTCAGTTGTTGCTAAAGACTGTCACCTTTAGAGTAGGGATAGGGTCATCCGCATCGGATACTTTTCCCCACAACAAACTGGCGACTCCGCTGGGGAGCCTAGTATCTTGTTGGTGTTTGTAGTATTTTGCTATTCATTTCTTGAAGAAAAGAGTACCAAATCGAAAAGCTTTTGACTATATCAAAAGCGAAGTAGAGGGACTGCTACTCTTGCTCATTTGCTGAGCAAATTCAAGATTTGAAGAGCTTATCTACAAAAGACTCTTTACTCTTTGTGATAGATCTTCATCCTCTTGATCATCCCTTAGCCTGTACTTGACCTATAGCTTTTTATTTAAGCAAAAACAGTGCATTTTTGAGCTTTTTATGACCCGGAAAACTTTGTAGACGTAACTCTCGTGTCCCAGAGCAGGCTGTCCACAGGCAGTCTGCATTACAGCGCAGGTACTCCCTTCGGGAACTGCGCTGAGAGTCAAACTGACAGACCAGAGCCTGCGCTGGTCCAGTTAGCCATTGTCTTGCTCAGCTTTCCCTTTGTGTCTTGGCCCTGTTTTCACTGATTTTTAGCTGATTGCTTGCTGGTCATTGTACTTGCTGTAGACCACTTCTCCTTGACATTATTCCACCTCAGTTGTGTGATGAAACTGTGAATGTTCTTTCAGTATTTCTTGTTTCAGTTACAGTTTCCCATTGTTAAAAGCGAACCAGTATAGTTGTGACCTCTTAGATCCTGAACTGTAAAAGTGTCTTTGTGATCTTAAGAGCTAGTTTTATTACTGTTCATGGCTGTTTGAGTTTGTTTGTTTTTCATCTTATGGTTTGAATTCGTATATTTTTAGTGTTAAAACAAGTACCTGTAAGGTGTCTTTTCATGTTAGACGAAACTTGTTTGTTTACACTTCAAATTGAATTCGAAAAATTATACAACAATTTCCTTTTGTCTACATCAACATTAAGGGAAAAGAAAAGAAATACATGCATCTTGCATTTGCATTTTTGATAAGTTTGTGTGTCTGATCTAGGAGAAAGTGCATTAGTTTGTGCTTTGTGCTCTGTGTGGAAAGATATTGTTTTTCTCTCTCCTCAGTAGTTAGGATTTTCAAAGCTAAAAAGATTGTAAAAGCTTGCTTATCATTTTAGTTGCATTTAGGAATTTGTACCAATACATCTCGTGGTGATCCTGAAAGACAAACTGATAAACAAGATCAACTTAAAATATATTGAATGAATCTAAAAACGCATTGTAACATAACGCTCACAATAGAGGTCTAGGTAGAGACGTGTTCCGGCGTCGTTAAACGTAGTGACTGTCGATCTCTACGAAGGTGGGTGATTCCTCCTGAGGGACGATAGCACTAATACGGACTTGAGCTCCCGCGTACCGTCGCGTATATTGGGAGACCCCTATAGGCGATTATCCTTTATCCTTAGGAAGCCGTGTCGACCGCCCTACTGATCGCGATGCAGTGAACACAGCATTCACGAAGATCGACCACCCGTACCGTAAAACGTATTCTGTGGTTTCGCGAAAGGTTTGGCACACCCTCTGCCTAGATCTCCAGAGCAGTTTCTTTTGGCCCTTTTCAAACTCTATAACTGAAAAGGTCCAACCGAGCATTTGTCACTTCGGGGTCGTTAATACATCGAAGGCGACTAGAGTCATCTTTAGCTTTTTCTCGACTCTTAAAACATGAAAAAGCAAAGTTGTGTCTAAAAGCGTCTAATAAAATTCATTCAATACGGAAACATAATTCCCCTTTTTGTATTTTAGTTGATCAAGTAATCCGCAACCGTGGAGGAAAGTCAATTAAAACCCCGTCGTTCAGGGAGGATTGCGAGTCAACCGCCTTTGTCTCCGGAACCGAGAGTAGTACGGACGAAGCGAACTCGCTTGACCAGGTCAAAATCTCCTTTTAAAGTTAGAACGGAAGTTCCAACAACATCTGAGATTCTGATCACTCCCAATATTTCTGGAATCCCTGCCTCTATTGAAGAAGTTCAACGGCAACAGAGGGACAGTTGTATTGATCCTAGTCTGAAGACAAGTACTTGCATAACTGAACCAGTTCCATCTGAAACTGGTCCACAGAGTCTTGTTGTTCAAACAACTGTCGCTGTCGAAGCAACCCCTTCTTCGGCACCAGAAATCTTTTACGGACCTGACGGTCTTCCTCTTCCTCCTGGTCTGATTGCAATAGAGGAAATCGTAGAGGACCAGCAAGCAAATACTCCAATTAATTTTGGAGTAGGTACCACTCTTTTTCCTTCTGCATCAGAAGTTTGTCCATCGCCACAGGAAGTTCCTGAAGAATCGTTAGGAAGTTTATTGGATAGACTTAAAATGTCTGAACAACCGTCGACATCTAGGACTGTGCCAAACGACACAGCGACAGCAGAAGCTCCTGCTGCCAATCCAACGATGTTTGCCGGCATACCAGCCGTCCCGACTAGTTCTCATCAACTAGAAGGAGTCCACCCAGGGACTATTATGACAACTTGGTCTGTTCCAGTTTGTTCTTCCGGTATAATACCCGGTAATTCTTATGTTGAAACGAGACAAATTGATCCCTTTGGGAATCAGTTTGGGCCATCCAGTCCTCAAAGGCCATCTATACCCTTGAGCTCCGGATTGTTACCGTATGGGGGGCAATATGCCCTTTCACTTCCCCTTTCGGGGGGATACCCATACGGCAGTTTTCAACCACATTCAGGTTTGACCGAAGTAACGACGAGTGGTTGGGTACCTATGTTACCCCAACAACCAAGAGTTGTATATTCCATGCAACAATGTGTACCTATGTCTAGTATCCCGACGACGCCAGCAATTGTAACCGTGTCGCAAGTTCAATCGATGCCTGTTGTATGTCAACCCCAAGTTGTAATGCAACAGCATATTGACCCTGCAACACAAACACAATCGCCAACTGCCGGGACGACACAGATACAAACGGGAACCATAACCCCGCATCTTGGTCCGTCGGTTAGTGTCGCACAACAAAACATGGCTTCACAACCATGGATGGTGCAATACCAACAACCTCAATTTCAACAGGTGTATCAGGGGTCTGAGCAACAGATCTTTGCAAATAGTGGGCAACCCTATATTCAGAATGGGTTAAACCAACCACTTTACAGTGGCCAAGCCCACCAACCATATCAGTCATATCAACATCAGTTGCATTATACTGGTGTGCAAAGACCTACTGCTCAGGCGATTCCATCATATCCTGGGTACGCCTCGCCAAACCTGAATCAGCAGTTGCCATTCGTGGCGACCTTAGAATTACCAGATTTACATCGATTGACGAACGATCCAATCGCCTATGCCCATTGGTGGCCAGCGATTCCTCACAAACTTCCTTCGGACATTCCTAAATTCAATGGAAATCCGGGCGAAGACCCGTCGAATCATGTGATGACATTCCATCTGTGGTGTTCGTCAAATACCTTGAATGATGATTCGATAAGGCTTCGTCTTTTCCAGAGGACATTGACTGGTCCGGCGGCCAAATGGTATATTGAATTACCTAGAGCCTCTTTCGACAATTTTAGTTCCCTAGCCACGACTTTCTTAACACACTTTCAGTTACCTATAAGGTACGAAACTGGGACAGAGATCTTGACCAATTTCAAGCAGACAACAGCCACACATATATTTGATCATATACATGAGTGGCGTCGTCGTCGCAGAATGGTAAAAACCTATGTTCCAGATCAGCTATTAGCTGAGTGGTTTATAAAGTCGCTTCTGCCAGCAATAACAGAAGATGTGGCCAAGGGAGGTGTCGTAACAGAGGAGCAGGTTATTGCTCGTGCTCAATATTTGGACTTAGTATATACTCAATCGGGCACGCTCTATGATAAGATACCTGACGCCCCCAGACCGGAATTTTCAATCCCTCCTCCTCCCGGATCAAATAGTGACTCTCATGCCGGTGATGGCGTGATTGGAACTGCAAACGCTAAGTCGACAAGGGATTCCGATAAGAAAGCCTGTAAGACTTCGAATCAAAAACCAAATCAAGAGATTCTTGCTTCGGAGGTAAATGTTGTATCTACGGATAAAGGCAAAAACTCCAATCAACCAGGAAGCAAGAAGAATCAAAACAAAGGGAAGAAGAAGAAACAAGGAGAGTCATCTCCTCGAAAAACTTCTTCAAGCCCTCCTCGAGATAGGAAACCACCTTATGGGTGTCAGATATGTGATGAGGATCACTGGACGAGAGAATGTCCATACAAAGCTGATCTAAAAAGATTCTTAATGAGTTCGCAAACTCCAGCTGTGTTAACTGATCCGTTCCCCGATCGAGGAAAAAATCTGGTTGGTAGTGGAAATGCTTCACCGTCGCAAGTGCTTATGTTATCGATATCGAAGCAACAGGATGATGCTTTAATTTCGACAAGGAACAAAGATTACGGGAATCCACAGGTGTCGAACGATAAAGGTAAAGATCAACCTAGCAGTTCGACAACAACTTCGGCAGAAGTTGTACCCCCCATCACACATGAATTAACAATAAAACCGCCAAAGGGAGTAGTACACAAGTCGACATTTAATCCTCATGCCAGAGCGGCACAACATTATAATATAGTGGAAGATTTGGCGCAATCGCCATCTGCTATGTCGACTCTTGAGGTACTACAAAATTGCCCATCCCAAAGGCAGGCATTGTTATCAGCAATTGGTGGGGTGGATCCTAAAGATTCCAATCTTGTATCCTTTGATCACAAAGGATATGATCCTCAGTTACCAGCTCAACTAGCTTTCCTCATCCAAGTGAAAGCCCTCAACAAAACTGTTCATCGAACAATTATTGATGAGGGGGCATCGACATGTATTATGTCGATGAGTTGCTGGAAAACTTTAGGATCTCCAACCTTGACGCGATCATCAACAACATTAAAAGCATTCGACGGAAGGACATATACCCCTTACGGTATCCTTAGTAACTTGAGAGTTGAACTAGGGGGCAAAACAGTAGAAATAGATGTTGAAGTCAACGATGGCAATCTTGACTATAACATCCTACTGGGAAGACCATGGATTTATGCCATGGAAGCTGTTGTGTCGACCTATTTTAGGAAAATCGCATTCCCTTTTCAAGGAGAGATTACGATCATTGACCAACAAAATTTCCTCCCTAATGGTTCACAAGTTACAGGAAGCGTTCCTCTGATCCATAGAAGCGACCATTCGTTTCAAAATATCGGAGTAGGTCTCCTAAAAGACCCTGCCTTAATGGGTACTTTCGCCCTACCGCCTCCAATTAATCTGGCGGAAGTGGCCACGGTGGAAACCTACAAAATGAAATCTAATCCAATCTTCTGGTTGGATTCGGAAGATTCCTAGATATTTGGTCGGCTTCGAGGATAGTTCCTATCTCAGGTCAACCTCGTTAAAAAATGAAAAACCATGAGGATAGTTCTTTTACTATGTCAACCTCATTAAAAAATGAAACAATCCCCTTTCCAGATCTCAATGGTAAACCTTCATTCCAATCAACAAAGTTGAATGCAATGAAGCTTGGGGGGCATGCACCTCGGTTGCATTATTATGCTGGGGGCATAACGAGCAGTTTTAGCACATAGTTCATGCTCGTTAAAAAATAAATGCAAGATCCGAGCAGTTTTAGCGCATAGTTCATGCTCGTTAAAAAATAAACATAAGTTGTGAGCAATCTTTCCCTAGCAGTTCAAGCTCATCCAGAAAAAATGAACCGGTAAACAACCGTGGTAAATGTAACCTTTGACAGCCATATTAAAGCCTTGGTCATGTTTGTGCACCGTCACCTCCATCCGTTCATTTGGCCAATCGTTCATCTCCATATGTCTGTTTACCTTTTTTGAGGAACATCTGCGAAGAGTGATTTCACCTAGCCATCCTTGTGACACTGCCGTGATTGGAAAATTCCAACCTGTACCTGGAATCTGCTGCTACCCCTGTTTATCACTCGTTCCTCAAAAGACGAGTCTTCTTTGAGCTCTTTTCACTGACTCGTAAAAAATGAAAAGTTTGCCGAGTTTTGGCCTTCCAGCTCGTTAAACGACCGGAACGCTATCCCTCCTCTAGATTTTAATCTTTTTGGACCTGAGGGATTATTGCACAAAAAGATCGAGCGCTTGTCTTGTTCGGCTCGTTAAAGCAATCGAAAATTCATCCCTTCTGTATTTTTTTATACTTTTTCAGACTTAAGGGATTAGATGACGAAAAAGGAATCATGGAGTTAACTTTCTGTACCTTTTCAGACTCTCTAAAAATGAAAAGGACCGAGTTATCCTTGTCGTTAGACTCGTTAAATTCATTAAATAGCGACAAACTTGTCTTTAGACGAGAACGAGTTTCCCTATCGCTAGGCTCGTTAAATCATAGCGATGGGCTTGCCCGAAGGGCAGGTTATAGAACAAGCATATGTTATCCTCCTCAAGCTTGACAAAAATAAAGAGGTACTGGTCAGAAATGACTGGGGAAAAATTGGGAGAACATCAAAGTTTAATGGTAGCAAGTCACTCTTGAACATGACACTTTTCCTCCGTACCACATCGGGTTGGGTTGTTTCATTCACCGGTCTCATCGCCATGGTCCTCGCCAAACCATCCACATTTGGGGTAATGCTACCGATCCATCGCATCAGTGTCGTTATATGTTCAAGAGGGGTCATTATGAAAGTGTCAACCGTGTCCCATCCACTGCCATACATTATCCTTCATCCATTCATGATCGCCACCCTGAATCACATGTCACAGTTTGTTTTCACCTCCACTAAAGTCATTAGCTCCGTTCCGTGTCATTGCTATGGGATTCATTAAGGCCCTCCTTTGACGGATCGCTTCTTGTCGACTTCAGCTCATTATCCAAGAAGTTGATCTAGGAACACCCCCATCAGTACTTTGAAGCTTGCATGCCTCAATGGCAAGTTTCTCACTTCCGGCGACAGGTATACATCAATGACCTTCGACCAGAAGATTTTGCGTGGCGTTCGACGCCAAGTCCTTTATTCACACCACGTGAATTGTACTGCAGTACCTTGAGGGTCATCGTCATTATTGGTGATTCCTCTCGCGCTTGTTAACGGTTTTCATTATTGACCGGTAATCAAGCGATGTCTTTCTATGTTTGACTTCAGCGTAATTCTCACATGGATCGACTTGTACTTAGAGTGAAGATCGAACGAGTTTGAAGACCCCGGATCTAGTTTCATCCATCTGGGCTGCGATATATATTCAGGAAATATAAAAGCATTTGTCATTGCAACAGATGATCATCCTATTCAAAGGATGATAATTTCAGCAGAAAATTATCAGTCTACCTTCAGACGATCGTCTGTCATATGTACCAAAATGTATTTATAAAAGCTGAGCATGGGAATGCCCGCCTCAGCTAGATCATGAAAATAGAATGAGAAATAATGTATTGTATTGTATTGTATTACAGGGCGCCTCCTCAGCACTGGAATAAACTCCGGACCCTCTAGATAAAGCATTTCACCCGATAAACGGCCTCATACTTTAGGGGGCAACTGTTATAGACATTTTTGTGCCTTGCGACATGGAGCATGAAATGTCGATAATTACAGGGATCCTCAGTCCCTAAACATGTTGTTCTTACCCCTAGAAGAACAAGGTCATCAAACCACAGCACTTCCCATCAGTTCTCCACCTGAAAACACTCAGAAACAGGCTATTTTTGGATCATGTCAGCTGCTCCACTGAGCATCTGCGCTGGAATGCAACTGCTCCTCCTTGTACCTGCGCTGTAAGTCAAATTTAATGAAGGCTACCTGCGCTGGGCGAGATTGGCCAAGTGGCACAGTCATTCTGCAAGGTGTCAACTGCCCAGGAAGCTTCCAAACTGACACTTGGTTCATGGGATTCGCCCTGTGATGAGTAAGAGGTACTTGATCTCCATGTGTAAGCAAGGATCTCCAAGTGGACTCAAGAACTGAAGTATAACTGAAGTGGGAGAGGACACTAGCCAGCTTGAAGCCAGCCTCAAGCTGACTCATCCTTTCTCCAAATCTCCTATATATAGAGCTCTCTCATGAGGTCTAAGGAGGCTGGAATTTTGTGTAAAGCAAGGAGGTGCTGTTGGTTTACAGTTAGAGCTATTGGGTGATTGTTTTACTAGAGGTGAAGAGGAGAGTTCTTGCTGCTGGGGAGGTGCTGCTGGATTGGAGCCATCATTGGTTGTAACCTTCTCAGAACCCTGTTACTTCTATCAATAAAGTTTTGCATGTTCTCCTATATACTTGTATTGCATTGATGTATTGTATTTACATGTATATTTGATTCATCCTAATCCATGCTTCAGTTATGAGTACATGTATCTTGTAGTTTTCTCTCTTGTTTTGTGCAGGATCTGTGTGTAGCTGGACTGGCAAAGAGAGCAAAGAGCTGGGAACAAGAGACAAAGAGAGAGGACAAGGATCGACTAAGCGAAAGACACCAAGTTGGTTAATCTTTCTTCATTCTCTCTGTACTTTCATAAAGGAAATCATCAAAACTTTACTTTCAGTTGTTGCTAAAGACTGTCACCTTTAGAGTAGGGATAGGGTCATCCGCATCGGATACTTTTCCCCACAACACATATGTGTCGAGGTTGGCTTGAGTTAAATAAGCCTCTTGACAAGTTCGATGGCGCTAGAATGATGTTGGAAGAATCCCTCTTGTTTTGTATAAATAAGAGGTGATATGTGATCATTTAATCATTCATTTTGTGCAACATAAGGACAAAAAAATGGTTGCGTAGAAGGAGAAGAGGTGTAGAAGGGGAAGGTGGTATATTGAGGGTTGTTGCAGTGTACAAGTGCCCTAACTAGGGACCACATAGATATATTAGAACTGAAGTTGAGTTTGCCTTCTATTGGGTCAAAGCTTTGACCAGTATTTGGATCAGTCTAGATTACAGTTTGTTGGGAGCCATTTGTTGGAGTTTCCTTGGTCATGAAGGAACTCCAACTAGGAGTAGATCCAAACTGATGTAGGTGTCCTAGTGTGGATAGAGTCATTGCATCATGTGGAAGCCAAGGAGGTAGGGCTCACGTGGCATGTTAGAAGCCCTAACTAATGGCCAATTTCATAGTGAAGTTTGGAGCCTAGATTTCTGCAATAGCTCGTTTATTGCAGAGTAAAGAGAAAATGTGGAGAAGTTTGCGAGAAGTTATGTGTAAGGGTCTCCTAGTTGTGGGGATGCCCTAACTAAGTGCAGATGCTACATCGTGGACTTGTTGAATTGTGGACTATTGGAGGGTAGCGTGAGAGTAAACCAAGTGTGGACGTGGATTGGTCACTTATGGTCTACTGGATGATAGTGTGATAGTGTCGAAGTTGGAGCTTGATGAGAAAAATCTTGATGGACAAAGGTATTTGTGAGAGAGGGATTTATTGAGCTTAAGGGTCTGATCAACCAGGAGTAACTGTGGAGCCTGAGACTTGTGTGTGAAAAAGGAATTCTACAACAGGTGATGGGTAGTCCCGTAGCCCATGTTCATTGTGGGAGATGGACATCATGCAATGATAGTTGGTAGCCCTTCATGCCCTATGTTCGTCTTCATCGATGTAGTGCAGGAAGACCATAGTGGGTTGAAGTCCCTCACTAGCTGAGGAGCAATAGTGGGAAGTTGAGAGTTGTTTAGAAGTGAAGCTGTGAATAATTTGACAGGAGTCTCGATGTGTTGTGGCCTTGATGTAGTAAGGCACAACTAAAGAGTCAATTAGCAGCCAAGGTTCAGTGGCTAGATGGACTTGGAGCATTGATAGAGGTAGGATTTGTAGATCAGGAGCCGAAGGACCAGGTAGTTATAGGGTATGACCGAGTAGAGCTGAGAAAGTTGACTGCATCATCCATATGGTTTGGGTATCTTTTTGAGGGTAGATTGGTTGTCGATGGACTGACACCAAGCCCCAATTTGTATCTTGTACTAGTGGATGTATGAGGGCCATTATCCCTGGTACGGGAGCCCTAGATTGTTGTATTATATTTTTTTTAATATAACCAATTCAGGTTAAAATTTGTAAAAAGTTGTCTATATTTTGTGCGTGTGTGATTTACTATTGTTTATATTCTATTGTGCAAAGTAGTATTATTGAGATTCTTGGTTTGGTAGCGTCAAAGAGTTTAAGATTCTATCATAGACCCAACATTGTGGAAATTCAACATGGTATCATAGCATATCGAAGCTACTTTGAGGGACAATGAATCAGAGTGTGCACGGTGAAATAGCTTAGAGGGAGTTGTGGGCGTTCAAATCATGGAGTAGAGGGTTTAGCTGAAGGCATGGACATGTGCTCTTGATAGACTACGTGATCTCAGTTGGGAGTTCTGGTGGATTGGTGGTGAACCTGGTGCACTTCAATATGTTGTGTGACAGTTTGTAGATCGTGGACTTCATATGTCTTATCATGGATGATTGGGACAGCTCGAGGGTTTCTTTGGCATGGACGAGATCAAGTTGATTGAGATGGCTTCATGTGATGGATTAGATATTGGTAGGCTACAATATTCATCAGATCATGATGTTGCATATCCTAGATTGGAGGGATTTGCATGATTGGTATTTGATCCAAGAGGATGAGTGCTTACATGAGTGAGCCAGTGGATATTGTTTAGGCTCAAAGGGAGTAGCCCTATGGAGGTCTGGGGTCTTTAGGTTCAAGTGTGATGAGGCAGAGGCACTACTGACATTTTTGGATTCATTCTATAGGGTATGCTACAGTGGTGGATGCCAGATGTGCTAGTGTTGCCAGAGATGATGATGGTTACTTCCTAGTCTTGGAAGTACCTCCCTCGCTAAGAGGGAATGTTGATTTTTTTCTAGCTTGGGAGGTACTCCAAGCCCTAAGGTTTGGGGTTTGGAGGGTAAATTTCCACAAGTAGGCTTGTGGGCTTGGAACCCAATCATGGGGTTTTACAACCATTGAGATTTGGGCCAAAACCATCAAGAATTTGAGCATGGGAAAATGTAAGGTGATATGGCTTGGCCTGTTGATTCAAAACGCTTTGAATATCACCCAAATCTGAGCTCTAGAACTTGAGATGTGCATTTTTTAATGTCATGAGTCAGTTTACACCATATGTGTCATGGTCGCCTTGAGTTAAATAAGCCTCTTGACAAGTTGGACAACCCTAGAATGACGTAGGAAGAAGCCCTCTTGTTTTGTATAAACAGGAGGTGAGATGTGATCATTTAATCATCCATTTTATGAAACATAAGGACAACAAAAGGGTAACGTAGATGGGGAGGAGGACTCTAATTAGCTACAGGAGACTAGGGAAAAACAACGAGGAGTAGAAGGGTTTTTTTGGAGCCTCTTGTGACTACATTGAGGATTATTCCATGTTGTAGCTAGGCCGAGGGTGTTAGAGGCTGAACGCAGGACTGATATGGTAGTAACAAGGTGATTTAAGCCCTGTTTTGTGTGGGTTGTAGGCGTTGGAGGTTAACTATGGTAGGCCACAATCCATATCACCATAGGAATGCATCTATGCAAGGTTGTTTAGGGTGGTATATGCCTAGAAGAACAACACAATAGGTGGGCACGATGCCATGGTTAGATCACATTGATTAGCAGTTGTTTGGGTGGCATATTTAAGGTTTTTGCAATGTGGAAGCACCCTAACCTGGGACAACAGAGATATATCAGAACTGAAGTTGAGTTTGCCTTCTATTGGGTCAAATTTCTAACTAGTATTTTCGACCAATCTACGTTACAATTTATTCGGAGCCATTTGTTAGAGTTGCCTTGGGCATGAAGGAACTCCAACTAGGAGCGGATCCCGCTATGGAGTGATGTAGTTGTCCTAGTGTGGATAGATTGTTGTAGCCTGTGGAAGCCAAGGAGGTAGGGTTGACGTGGCATGTTAGAAGCCCTAATCAATGGGCAATTTCACAGTGAAGTTTGGATCCTAGATTTGTGCAATATCTCCTCTATTACAGAGAAAAGGGCAGATGTGGAGAAGTTCATGGGATGCCTTTTGTAAGGGTCTCCTAGGTGTGGGGATGCCCTAACTAGGTGCAAATTCCAAATCGTGGACTTGGTTACTCATGGACTATTCGAGGGAAGCGTGAGAGTGGAACAAGTGTGGACGTGGATTGGGCACTTATGGTCTGTTGTAGGACAGCGTGATAGTGTCCAAGTTGGATCTCGGTGAGAAACACCTTGATGGACAAAGGTATTTATGAGAGAGGCAGTTGTTGAGGTCAAGGGTTTGATCAACCAAGAGCAGTTGTGGAGCCTTAGACTTGTGTGTGGAGAAGGGCTTCTACAACAAATGATGGACAGTCCTCCTAGCCTGTGTTTGTTGTGGGAGATGGACATCTTGCAATGATAGGTGGTAGCCATCCATGACCTGTGCTGGTCTTCACCAATGCAGCGCAGGAAGACCATAGTGGGCTAAAGTCCCTGAGTAGCTTAGGATAAGCAATAGGCAGTTAAGAGTTATTCACAAGCAGAGCTGTGAACAACTCAACAAGAGTCTTAATGTTTTGTGGCATTTATAGACTATGGCACAACTAGAGAGAATATTGACAGTTGAGTTTTAGTGGCTAGATGGATGTGTTTCATTGATAAATGTAGGAGCTGTATATCGGGAGCCGAAGGACTAGACAGGTACAGAGTACGACTGAGGGGAGGTGAGAGAGTTAACTACAACAACCAGATGGTCAGAATATGTTGTTGAGGGTAGCTTGGTTGCTGATGGACTAACACCAAGCCCCAGTTTGTATCTTGTACTAGTGGATGTATGAGGCCCATTATCCCTTGTACGGGCACCCTATATTGTTGTATTATATTTAGTTTAATACAATGAAATTGGGTTCAAAATTCTAAAACGTTGTTTATATTCTATGCATGTGTGATTTACTGTTGTTTATATTCTATTGTGCAAAGTAATATCATTGAGATTCTTGGTTTTGTAGCAGCAAAGATGTTAAGATTCTATCTTAGACCCAAGATTGTGGAAATTCAACATCCATAACATAACTGCTAAAGTATTGGAGGGTTTTGAGATGCAAGGAGAAGGGAAAAAGGGCCTGCAAAGCAACTCGATTCTATTTATTTTTCATGTGGCGTTGAGAGCCACCATGCGTTGCACTTGAGAACCGATCACTCACATGAATTATAGACGAAGATGGTCGAAATCATTACAGATATCTGTCTCAGAAAATTTCAGAAAACTAATGTGAAAAAGTGTGAATACACAACGCGAAGTCCATGACAATACTCTGCCCCTAGGCCTGTCAGTTGATAAAATTGTCAAATAATGTTGTAGGGTTTTAACAACTCCTCCTCCTCCTACCCAAAATCCTGATGGCTCCTTTGAAACATGTGGGAGTTGGCTTCAATTCTCAGCTGCTTTCACATCTTTCAACCAATTTTGAACAGAAAAGTGTAGTTTATAGCCAAGGAGTTCGAAACTGCAGTGATCACGCCAAACTGCATGTTGGGAAATATACACATACCTCTACTGAAGGCAATTCCTCTTGGTGGCTCTAAGAAGGATGGATATGATCATGGGAGTGGAAAGCCTCTTGCCATGACTTCTAAAGGTGTTGCATCAGCTGTTAACGCAGCTACGAAGATGCCGACAAGTTTTTGTGGTCTTTCTCAAGGTATCACAGAAGTTAAGGTTAATGATAAGAAAGGTGGGATGAGTGCTGATGCAGCTGCGGCATTTGTGATTGCTGCTACCAGGGGTTCACGGAGGCATCAACACAGCTTTAGAGTGTGCAAATCCTTCCTATTGAAACAAAGATATCCGCTCCACATGGGTGGATCCATCTTGTAATGGGCACTCAGCTTTATACATCAATTCTCTCTTTAACATTAGCGACTATTCAAAATCAAGAATGCAACAGGTTGCCTCCTCTTTATGTAGTTGTCTCTCTCTCACCACCCATTTGATGGACAAACTAGCACACTCTCTAGCAAACGAAAAATTTCTCAATGAACACACATATTCTCTATTTCCTTCAGCACTCCCATGAGCGGCCAAGCCATAGAGATCTGATACCACATGAAAAATAATCACAAAGCCATAAAACCATATACACAACAAATTAACACAGTAAAATTAAACTGGCAGAAAAGGCAGAGAGCCATCATGTGATCTCTCATGCTCATGTAATTCACATTATTCAAAATATTTAATAATATGTTTAAATACACGAGTAAGTGGCCTTAAGATAGTGTGTTGATCTTAGACTCACTTGGTTGAGACAATTTCTCAACTTACACACTAATTTAGGAGAGTTGGTTGGAGAGAATCTCTCATCCCAACTAGACACCTTAGTTTGAGGAATTCTCATGATTTTATTTCCTTAATTTAATAATTGGATTTATTATTCATTTTTAAGAGAGTGAGGCTAACAAATGGGTTACGCAACAAACCTAAGAAAGTGCAAGATCAAGGAAAACCCCCATCAAATACTAAAGTGAACTTGGAAGACAACTCTAATTGGAATAAAAATGAATGTAAAGAAAGAATGTTGCAAAACAAGAGAGAAGAAACCATCATCAACTATGAGTTCAAGAAGGAAAAAAATCAACAAAGGAACTACAAGTTAAGAGGTACAATAAAATAAGGTTTTAGTTAGGAAAAAGAGGCAGCAAAATGAAAAGAAAGATGAGATGAGATGAAAAAATAGTTGAAATCATGCACAAACAAAATGTAAAGTTAGTTTTAAAACATCCATATAAGTAGTAAGGGCTTTCATTGAAAAAGTTTCAGCTCTAATAAAATTATTTTGTTTCTATTAAAGAGACAAAGATCCTAGATCTAAGTGATTTTTGACAAAATTGGTGAGAACTAGAATTCAATCTAATAGATCTATTTAGGCTGAATGAGGGAAAGAAATATAAGAGAACAAATCATGTTTGATGAATCAATGAATCATTAATTAACAGAAAACAAGTCTTTTATATCTTTGAAGTAACATTTTTCAAGTCAACTACTGTGTTTGTTACTTTTAACTATTGTTTCTTTCATCTGGTTTTCTTGCAATAAATTAAGTTTGGCATACTAAGAACAACTAGTCATATGAGTCCTTCACAATCAAAACTTCTAATGGGTACAAGTTTCTTCTTTTCAATATATCCTTGTCCTTGGTTTGTACCTATTCCAATCTCACATTTCTCTAGCAGGAGGAGGTTTCCCATGTTTTGGTTCTTATAGTTACAAAACTTGGCTCTATGAAAACTTGCGTGAGACCGGAGAGAAAGTGATTGGCTCAAACATGAGAAAAACTTACGAAAACTAGGCTAATTTTTTCTTACAAGAATGGTAATTTTGTATTGGCCAAGAAGCAAGTTTGACTTTCCAGCAAGTCAGTTTGACTTGTTTTCTCTATTTGCTTGAGTTTGAATAGGAAACTGTAACAAATTTTGTAACAATTATCTTGATAATGTTATCAAGTTATAAATACATATTTTTAATGTAGTGGAAGACTAAAAGAGGAAGATGGAGATGAAAGTAAGTATGATAGTAGGGATAGTAGTAATACCACGCTAAAGAGTTTTGGCATGTCCCCAAGAATGGATGACAATGAAGAGGACTTCTCAGATCCAACTGTGCCAAAAATTGCCACCAAAGATCCACTTTGAACCTCAAGGTTGATATTTTGAAGAGCAGATTTGGATTCCTCATCATCCCAAAAGGAAGTATTATTTTCAACTACAACAACAATCTCTTTGCCTAGCGGTAACCTTTTGACTACATCACGATCAAGATTCTTGTTGGTCATATACATGTCAAGTCTATCCAATGACACCATTACTTGTGAGATAGATATTAAATCTTGAGGAAAGTTCCTAATTTGTTCTTGAATAATTTTGAAAATTGATTTTGCAGTGAACACCTTTGCTGCTATAAGTTTTTCTCCTACAGAAATGCATATAGTGAATGTCACTATTGAAACAAGTGAAGACGTCCTCCATGTAGTGAATGTCACTACTGAAACAAGTGAAGGCATGCTCCAGGTAGTGAATGTCACTACTGAAACAAGTGAAGGCATTCTCCATAGAGTAATTATATTCACTGAAATCAAATACATAGTTTTGCAGAGCCATTCATATTTGGAATTCCTAAAAGACTCTACATGTGTTTGGAAATGGTCTTCCCATGCTTGAAGTTTGATAACCCTCATATAATTCAAAAACTCATTAGCTGTATGAAGATCACACATTTTCACTAACTGGAACTCATATCTCCTATTTCTCTTGGATCCCCAAGCTACAATGCCCATTATTAGTGCGATGTAAACAAAACCAAACAACATAGAAATGCCTAAAACCTCAAATAGGATTGATAAAGCAGCCCCAACTTGTAGAGGCATCATCCAGATGTAATGAAGCTGCAACATCGCATCCGAAAGCTGTTGAGCATCCACGACCATGTAATTTACACTCTGGCCAACACCATGAGCTTTCCTAGTGGAGCTTGACAATATTAAACCCTTTCTGTATAAAGTTGTGATCAAAATAGACATTATCAGCATGCCCAACTTCCGACATTGAAAGTTATATTGATGGGAACAAAGAACCTCAATGGATTTTGCTAAAATAGTATCAATACAAGGACAAATCCTTCATAAGGAAAGCTTTGATATTCAGATGTAAAATAAACAAATTTTTGTATCAAAACTAGGCCAATATACATCACACATAGTTTTGCAATGGCCAAGAATGCAGTAAGTGCAATATTTGGCCAAAATCATTGAACCAACGTGTGTTGGTGTTCCACTATGTCATTAGACCAGTTTTATTTAAAAAGTTCAAATATATTTTTAGTGCTATCATTAGGTGCCAGTGTAATAATATCTATCAACTACAAAGCATTTATGTAACCTTTGTTCAATACGTGATTCAACCATAACCATGTAGCCCTTGACAAAATACACGTTGTAGCATCAGGGGTTATTATTACTTCTCAGTGCCAAAATTCAAAGTGCTACCATCGAGAGGAGGTCCATGTAATGTTTTTTCTATTTCTTGAACAATGGTGATCCTTGTAGTCCCTTTGAGGGCTAATGCCAACAAAATCCCACGGGTAGGGAAAATTTTCAATGCAAAAAGGTCATCAAGAGGGACAATAATATATGTATTAGGAGTTGTCGACATGAACCTGATGATTGTAGAGATCAAGAATATTGTATTCATAATGAAATCCATAAGCCGCTAGAGACATAGAGACTTTGGACATGTTGTAGCTTTGAATTTCTTCTCATGTCCAATTTAATGCCCCAAATACAATCCATGAAAGTGCTTGGATTCTAGATAAAGCAATAGGAAACCAATGTTGACGAGGATGTCAAATCATGTTGGCATTATGATGCATATGTTGTACTTGATGGCAACACTCTCATAGAAGATCATCTCACTTATATACATTTAGATGAATCTACAGAAGAGATGTGACATATTACAGGATAGCTCAAAGGAATCAAATGGCAAGCTCTTTGTAAGCAGAGGTTCAAATATTGTTGAAATTATGAAGGACGCAGGTACACCTTACAGAAAGTGCGTCCCCGCAGGTATACCGTGCAGAACCCGCGTCCAGAGACGCAGGCCAGCCGTTCAGGGGGTGCGTCCACCTAGTGCACACATTTCAAGACAGAGAAAAGCACGTGGGGGTCTCTTGTGTGGTATCTAGCCGACGGTTTTGTGTTTCTATGGTGTCGGCTCGTGGTATTGTTCCATGTTTTGGGGAGAAGCTTGCCTATATAAAGCAAAGGAGTTCATTTGGATTAAGCATCATCTTTGTTGAATATCTTTTGGTGAGATCTAGTCCAGATCTATGAAGGCGAATCTTCTAATGGACTATGATCGCTATGGCGCACGATCAGATCTGTAGATCTGACTGTTTGGGTTAGTCTTGAAGTCTTTATATATTTCATATCTAAAGAGACGCAGGTGCAGCAAGGGTTCAGGTGCGTCTGGGACGCAGGAGCAAACCAGTTCAGGTGCGCCGGACGCAGGCGCAGAAGGGTTCAGATGCGCCGAGACGCAGGAAGTTCAAAAGACTCAGAGCGAGGGACGCAGGCTAGCAGTTGAGCAGAGTGCGTCCGGGACACGGGCTAGCAGTTGAACAGGGTGCGTCCAGGGACTCAGGCCAGTAGTTGAGCAGGGTGAGTCCGGGACTCAGGCTAGCAGTTGAGCAGGGTGAGTCCGGACTCAGGCTAGCAGTTGAGCAGGGTGCTTCCTTCTCTTAAAATCTTTGTTTATCATTGTTGTGTTCTGGGTTTGGTCCTATTATTGTTGATCTGGTTACTTCAGTTGATTGGGTGTTTCAGAAGGTTGTTTGAGCTTCAATGTTGTTGTTGGGTCCAGTATGAAAATTGGATGAAATGTGGCCTTTCAGTTTATGGGTTGTGCTTCAGTGTATCCAGTATGAAAATTAATGAAACGTGGTACTTGAAGGAGAGAAGATTGTAGGCCGGCGCCTACGTACTAGTATCTAAGCTAGTACAAGAGCTAAAGGAAATCTTTGGAGCATTGTAGCAGGTAGTAGCCTGCGTACTAGTAAATGGATCGGCTAGTACAAGAGCAAAGGGGGTTGTAGCTCCCGTACTGGTATAAGGCTGCACCAGTACAAATATTGTAAAAGAATTTTCTTATTAAGAAGAAGATTGAGATGACTTGCAGCAGGTGGTTTTTCTCCCGCATTGGGTTTCCACCTTACATCATTGTGCTCATGTGTGTGCCTTATGTGTGATGATCTACTTTATGTTACTGCATCTGTTAACTGATAATATGGTTGATAATGTTCTAATGCACTCATTGAAGATCGATTAACTTAATCATAAGAAGTTGTGGAAGTAGCATATATGAATCTGATTATGGAAATGAAAAAGTTTTATTAATATGATAATACTGATTCACCCCCCCCCTCTCAGTATTATTTCCAACAATTGGTATCAGAGCAGGTCCTTTGATAGAAGCTTGATCGCTTGAAGGAGATCTGTGGAACAATGGGAAAGAAGCTTAAGAAGAAAGCTAATAAGAAAAAGAAGTCATCTCAGAAGAACTATGACAGTGGAAGAATCGATTGGGGATTAGGCATAAGAAGCTCTTCAGATTCAGAATCAGATTCAGAGTCATTATCAGGTATGAATGTGTTATCCTCTGATGTTCCAGCTATATTTCCTTGTGAAAGAGATGAAAGTGATAGCGAAACTACTGAATTTGCTCTTATGAGTGAACAAGAAAGATATCAAATAGAGGCAGAATTTAAAAGGCTGACAGACAAAATTAGAGATCAACAAGATCTATTGAACAAAAAGGAATGTGATTTCAAAGAAGAAACTACCAAACTAAGGGCACAACTAGAAGAAGGAAACAAGGTAAGAAAGCTACTCAAGGACAAGGAAGACCAATGTCAAAAATTGTAGCATGAAGTGACATCATTAAGAAAAGAAGTCAATGAAAGAAGCACAACCATCAAGAAACTCAAAGATAGATCCAGCTACTATGAAAATCTTGAAGCTACAATCCTCTCACTAAAAGGAGATCTTGAAGAATCAAAGAAGCAGAATACAGATCTACTCCAAGCTATTGCAAAACAAGAAAACGAAGTCACCAGCTTAAATTCTCAACTGGAATGTGCTTTCTGAGTTCGTCAAATGCAGCAGGATCTGTATGAAGAACAAGAAAAAGAAATTCTCAAACTAAGGGAACAAATGGAAGAAGGAAGGAACGCTGAAGAAGTTTTGAAAGAGAAATCTCTTGAAAAGGAAGAACAGCTTCAGGTTGAGGTAAATATCTTGAAAAGTAAACTAGAAGAAAAGGATAAGCTTTTACGATTTCAAGATAGCTCTAAAGTATTGGATGATATTCTTAGTAGTCAAAGGTCCCCTGCTATAAAGACTGGTCTTGGTTTCCATGAATCTGTTGAAGGTGAATCTAGTTCACAAGGTGAGGCAAGAAACTCTAAAAGGAAATCTAAAGTGATCAACGAAGAAGTAAAAGATCAATCTCATCATCAACCAAGGAAAGAGATTCCTCAAAGAAAATCCTTTACTCCTCCTATGAATAATGTTGAATGTTATGTATGTCATAATCTTGGACATGTTGCAGCTAGATGTAGAAGAAGAAGAGTTCAAGACCATTATGCAGAAAGGTCATCTCAATCAAGGTACTTTTATGGATATTGCTTTGCTTGCAATATGTTTGGTCACAAAGCTACTAATTGTTACAAGAGGAATATAAAACATGTAAGATGTTATGCATGTAACAAGCTTGGACATATAGCCAAGGAATGCAGGAACAAATTTTGGGCACCATATCAAAAGGAGAAAATGTCATCATCACGCTTGAAGATATGGAGGAAAAAGGAAGTACAGTTAGGAAAGGATGGCACAGTACAATGTACAGACATACCAGAATCAGAGGAAGCTGAAAGTACAGGATGCAGTGCAGTAACAGGAGACCTGCGTGCGGACGCAGGCCAGACCAAGTCCAGGTGCATCCAGGACGCAGTTCAGTAACTGAAGATCTGCGTGGGGACGTAGAGCGACTGAGGATCAGGTGCGTCCCTGAAGAAAAAGGACGCGGCGCGATAGTAATTTTGGGTGCGTCCCTGAGTAAAAGTACGCGGCGCGATAGTGTTTTTGGGTGCGTCCCTGCAGCAACAGGACGCAGCGCAGCAGAAGATGAAGTGCGTACCTGTCTCAAAGCATTTATTGGCTGATTCTTCTTGATATGCATGATCAGATTTAACAGATGGCACTGGTTCAGGGGGAGCATATGTCCTAAATGCATTGTTGGCATTATGGTCCTTGGTGACAATGCTTATGATTCATCTTGCTATTATGAGTTGGTCACATGATCAGATGTATGGTTGATTCTCTAATGATGCTTGCATGAAGTCTTTATTGAGGATTGTTGGCTGGATACAGGGATGATTATTCATACATATGTTGATTGATGCTGATGCTTTCACTTGATGGCTCTTGATTCATGTAGATCTGGATGGTTATGAGTTGATGATACTATGGAGCAAATTATACAGTGCTGTTGTTTGTCATGATCTTTAGATGTTTGGAAGGTCGTAGCAAGACTCATGGTGTAATGGTCTATCTATTATAGTCATCTCTTTAGGTCATGTAACGGCCTATGTCTCCCCACTATGCATGGGATGAAGATGTAATACATTTGGTCCTCATATTTCTGATGTATTCCCACTTGGTTGGATGGATGATCCTTATTGTGATGGGTGATGGATGTATGTATTGAGTCTTTTGGTGATAGGAAGGTCATTTATGATATATAGAGTCATGTTCTTCTTGTAGAACATCTTTTTGCAGACCTTGCTTATAGTCAGGGGGAGTTTGAGCATGAACAAGCACTATACAGCAGAGCAGACATCTCAGCTTGTTCTCAGAAAGACCATTATCAGATTGGAGCACCATGACATATACAAAGGGGGAGCTCATTCAGAGACTTCAGCAGATCTGGCTCATAGTCAAAGGGAGCATGTTCTTAGGGGGAGCATACCCCTTTGCCCTTGATGTCAAAGGGGGAGAGTGATTCGGTGTTGTTGCCATCAAGTCCAAAGGGGGAGATTGTTGGCATTATGATGCATATGTTGTACTTGATGGCAACACTCTCATAGAAGATCATCTCACTTATATACATTTAGATGAATCTACAGAAGAGATGTGACATATTACAGGATAGCTCAAAGGAATCAAATGGCAAGCTCTTTGTAAGCAGAGGTTCAAATATTGTTGAAATTATGAAGGACGCAGGTACACCTTACAGAAAGTGCGTCCCCGCAGGTATACCGTGCAGAACCCGCGTCCAGAGACGCAGGCCAGCCGTTCAGGGGGTGCGTCCACCTAGTGCACACATTTCAAGACAGAGAAAAGCACGTGGGGGTCTCTTGTGTGGTATCTAGCCGACGGTTTTGTGTTTCTATGGTGTCGGCTCGTGGTATTGTTCCATGTTTTGGGGAGAAGCTTGCCTATATAAAGCAAAGGAGTTCATTTGGATTAAGCATCATCTTTGTTGAATATCTTTTGGTGAGATCTAGTCCAGATCTATGAAGGCGAATCTTCTAATGGACTATGATCGCTATGGCGCACGATCAGATCTGTAGATCTGACTGTTTGGGTTAGTCTTGAAGTCTTTATATATTTCATATCTAAAGAGACGCAGGTGCAGCAAGGGTTCAGGTGCGTCCGGGACGCAGGAGCAAACCGGTTCAGGTGCGCCGGACGCAGGCGCAGAAGGGTTCAGATGCGCCGAGACGCAGGAAGTTCAAAAGACTCAGAGCGAGGGACGCAGGCTAGCAGTTGAGCAGAGTGCGTCCGGGACACGGGCTAGCAGTTGAACAGGGTGCGTCCAGGGACTCAGGCCAGTAGTTGAGCAGGGTGAGTCCGGGACTCAGGCTAGCAGTTGAGCAGGGTGAGTCCGGACTCAGGCTAGCAGTTGAGCAGGGTGCTTCCTTCTCTTAAAATCTTTGTTTATCATTGTTGTGTTCTGGGTTTGGTCCTATTATTGTTGATCTGGTTACTTCAGTTGATTGGGTGTTTCAGAAGGTTGTTTGAGCTTCAATGTTGTTGTTGGGTCCAGTATGAAAATTGGATGAAATGTGGCCTTTCAGTTTATGGGTTGTGCTTCAGTGTATCCAGTATGAAAATTAATGAAACATGGTACTTGAAGGAGAGAAGATTGTAGGCCGGCGCCTACGTACTAGTATCTAAGCTAGTACAAGAGCTAAAGGAAATCTTTGGAGCATTGTAGCAGGTAGTAGCCTGCGTACTAGTAAATGGATCGGCTAGTACAAGAGCAAAGGGGGTTGTAGCTCCCGTACTGGTATAAGGCTGCACCAGTACAAATATTGTAAAAGAATTTTCTTATTAAGAAGAAGATTGAGATGACTTGCAGCAGGTGGTTTTTCTCCCGCATTGGGTTTCCACCTTACATCATTGTGTTCATGTGTGTGCCTTATGTGTGATGATCTACTTTATGTTACTGCATCTGTTAACTGATAATATGGTTGATAATGTTCTAATGCACTCATTGAAGATCGATTAACTTAATCATAAGAAGTTGTGGAAGTAGCATATATGAATCTGATTATGGAAATGAAAAAGTTTTATTAATATGATAATACTGATTCACCCCCCCCCTCTCAGTATTATTTCCAACAATTGGTATCAGAGCAGGTCCTTTGATAGAAGCTTGATCGCTTGAAGGAGATCCGTGGAACAATGGGAAAGAAGCTTAAGAAGAAAGCTAATAAGAAAAAGAAGTCATCTCAGAAGAACTATGACAGTGGAAGAATCGATTGGGGATTAGGCATAAGAAGCTCTTCAGATTCAGAATCAGATTCAGAGTCATTATCAGGTATGAATGTGTTATCCTCTGATGTTCCAGCTATATTTCCTTGTGAAAGAGATGAAAGTGATAGCGAAACTACTGAATTTGCTCTTATGAGTGAACAAGAAAGATATCAAATAGAGGCAGAATTTAAAAGGCTGACAGACAAAATTAGAGATCAACAAGATCTATTGAACAAAAAGGAATGTGATTTCAAAGAAGAAACTACCAAACTAAGGGCACAACTAGAAGAAGGAAACAAGGTAAGAAAGCTACTCAAGGACAAGGAAGACCAATGTCAAAAATTGCAGCATGAAGTGACATCATTAAGAAAAGAAGTCAACGAAAGAAGCACAACCATCAAGAAACTCAAAGATAGATCCAGCTACTATGAAAATCTTGAAGCTACAATCCTCTCACTAAAAGGAGATCTTGAAGAATCAAAGAAGCAGAATACAGATCTACTCCAAGCTATTGCAAAACAAGAAAACGAAGTCACCAGCTTAAATTCTCAACTGGAATGTGCTTTCCGAGTTCGTCAAATGCAGCAGGATCTGTATGAAGAACAAGAAAAAGAAATTCTCAAACTAAGGGAACAAATGGAAGAAGGAAGGAACGCTGAAGAAGTTTTGAAAGAGAAATCTCTTGAAAAGGAAGAACAGCTTCAGGTTGAGGTAAATATCTTGAAAAGTAAACTAGAAGAAAAGGATAAGCTTTTACGATTTCAAGATAGCTCTAAAGTATTGGATGATATTCTTAGTAGTCAAAGGTCCCCTGCTATAAAGACTGGTCTTGGTTTCCATGAATCTGTTGAAGGTGAATCTAGTTCACAAGGTGAGGCAAGAAACTCTAAAAGGAAATCTAAAGTGATCAACGAAGAAGTAAAAGATCAATCTCATCATCAACCAAGGAAAGAGATTCCTCAAAGAAAATCCTTTACTCCTCCTATGAATAATGTTGAATGTTATGTATGTCATAATCTTGGACATGTTGCAGCTAGATGTAGAAGAAGAAGAGTTCAAGACCATTATGCAGAAAGGTCATCTCAATCAAGGTACTTTTATGGATATTGCTTTGCTTGCAATATGTTTGGTCACAAAGCTACTAATTGTTACAAGAGGAATATAAAACATGTAAGATGTTATGCATGTAACAAGCTTGGACATATAGCCAAGGAATGCAGGAACAAATTTTGGGCACCATATCAAAAGGAGAAAATGTCATCATCACGCTTGAAGATATGGAGGAAAAAGGAAGTACAGTTAGGAAAGGATGGCACAGTACAATGTACAGACATACCAGAATCAGAGGAAGCTGAAAGTACAGGATGCAGTGCAGTAACAGGAGACCTGCGTGCGGACGCAGGCCAGACCAAGTCCAGGTGCGTCCAGGACGCAGTTTAGTAACTGAAGATCTGCGTGGGGACGCAGAGCGACTGAGGATCAGGTGCGTCCCTGAAGAAAAAGGACGCGGCGCGATAGTAATTTTGGGTGCGTCCCTGAGTAAAAGTACGCGGCGCGATAGTGTTTTTGGGTGCGTCCCTGCAGCAACAGGACGCAGCGCAGCAGAAGATGAAGTGCGTACCTGTCTCAAAGCATTTATTGGCTGATTCTTCTTGATATGCATGATCAGATTTAACAGATGGCACTGGTTCAGGGGGAGCATATGTCCTAAATGCATTGTTGGCATTATGGTCCTTGGTGACAATGCTTATGATTCATCTTGCTATTATGAGTTGGTCACATGATCAGATGTATGGTTGATTCTCTAATGATGCTTGCATGAAGTCTTTATTGAGGATTGTTGGCTGGATACAGGGATGATTATTCATACATATGTTGATTGATGCTGATGCTTTCACTTGATGGCTCTTGATTCATGTAGATCTGGATGGTTATGAGTTGATGATACTATGGAGCAAATTATACAGTGCTGTTGTTTGTCATGATCTTTAGATGTTTGGAAGGTCGTAGCAAGACTCATGGTGTAATGGTCTATCTATTATAGTCATCTCTTTAGGTCATGTAACGGCCTATGTCTCCCCACTATGCATGGGATGAGGATGTAATACATTTGGTCCTCATATTTCTGATGTATTCCCACTTGGTTGGATGGATGATCCTTATTGTGATGGGTGATGGATGTATGTATTGAGTCTTTTGGTGATAGGAAGGTCATTTATGATATATAGAGTCATGTTCTTCTTGTAGAACATCTTTTTGCAGACCTTGCTTATAGTCAGGGGGAGTTTGAGCATGAACAAGCACTATACAGCAGAGCAGACATCTCAGCTTGTTCTCAGAAAGACCATTATCAGATTGGAGCACCATGACATATACAAAGGGGGAGCTCATTCAGAGACTTCAGCAGATCTGGCTCATAGTCAAAGGGAGCATGTTCTTAGGGGGAGCATACCCCTTTGCCCTTGATGTCAAAGGGGGAGAGTGATTCGGTGTTGTTGCCATCAAGTCCAAAGGGGGAGATTGTTGGCATTATGATGCATATGTTGTACTTGATGGCAACACTCTCATAGAAGATCATCTCACTTATATACATTTAGATGAATCTACAGAAGAGATGTGACATATTACAGGATAGCTCAAAGGAATCAAATGGCAAGCTCTTTGTAAGCAGAGGTTCAAATATTGTTGAAATTATGAAGGACGCAGGTACACCTTACAGAAAGTGCGTCCCCGCAGGTATACCATGCAGAACCCGCGTCCAGAGACGCAGGCCAGCCGTTCAGGGGGTGCGTCCACCTAGTGCACACATTTCAAGACAGAGAAAAGCACGTGGGGGTTTCTTGTGTGGTATCTAGCCGACGGTTTTGTGTTTCTATGGTGTCGGCTCGTGGTATTGTTCCATGTTTTGGGGAGAAGCTTGCCTATATAAAGCAAAGGAGTTCATTTGGATTAAGCATCATCTTTGTTGAATATCTTTTGGTGAGATCTAGTCCAGATCTATGAAGGCGAATCTTCTAATGGACTATGATCGCTATGGCGCACGATCAGATCTGTAGATCTGACTGTTTGGGTTAGTCTTGAAGTCTTTATATCTTTCATATCTAAAGAGACGCAGGTGCAGTAAGGGTTCAGGTGCGTCCGGGACGCAGGTGCAAACCAGTTCAGGTGCGCCGGACGCAGGCGCAGAAGGGTTCAGATGCGCCGAGACGCAGGAAGTTCAAAAGACTCAGAGCGAGGGACGCAGGCTAGCAGTTGAGCAGAGTGCGTCCGGGACGGGCTAGCAGTTGAACAGGGTGCGTCCAGGGACTCAGGCCAGCAGTTGAGCAGGGTGAGTCCGGGACTCAGGCTAGCAGTTGAGCAGGGTGAGTCCGGACTCAGGCTAGCAGTTGAGCAGGGTGCTTCCTTCTCTTAAAATCTTTGTTTATCATTGTTGTGTTCTGGGTTTGGTCCTATTATTGTTGATCTGGTTACTTCAGTTGATTGGGTGTTTCAGAAGGTTGTTTGAGCTTCAATGTTGTTGTTGGGTCCAGTATGAAAATTGGATGAAATGTGGCCTTTCAGTTTATGGGTTGTGCTTCAGTGTATCCAGTATGAAAATTAATGAAACGTGGTACTTGAAGGAGAGAAGATTGTAGGCCGGCGCCTACGTACTAGTATCTAAGCTAGTACAAGAGCTAAAGGAAATCTTTGGAGCATTGTAGCAGGTAGTAGCCTGCGTACTAGTAAATGGATCGGCTAGTACAAGAGCAAAGGGGGTTGTAGCTCCCGTACTGGTATAAGGCTGCACCAGTACAAATATTGTAAAAGAATTTTCTTATTAAGAAGAAGATTGAGATGACTTGCAGCAGGTGGTTTTTCTCCCGCATTGGGTTTCCACCTTACATCATTGTGTTCATGTGTGTGCCTTATGTGTGATGATCTACTTTATGTTACTGCATCTGTTAACTGATAATATGGTTGATAATGTTCTAATGCACTCATTGAAGATCGATTAACTTAATCATAAGAAGTTGTGGAAGTAGCATATATGAATCTGATTATGGAAATGAAAAAGTTTTATTAATATGATAATACTGATTCACCCCCCCCCTCTCAGTATTATTTCCAACAATTGGTATCAGAGCAGGTCCTTTGATAGAAGCTTGATCGCTTGAAGGAGATCCGTGGAACAATGGGAAAGAAGCTTAAGAAGAAAGCTAATAAGAAAAAGAAGTCATCTCAGAAGAACTATGACAGTGGAAGAATCGATTGGGGATTAGGCATAAGAAGCTCTTCAGATTCAGAATCAGATTCAGAGTCATTATCAGGTATGAATGTGTTATCCTCTGATGTTCCAGCTATATTTCCTTGTGAAAGAGATGAAAGTGATAGCGAAACTACTGAATTTGCTCTTATGAGTGAACAAGAAAGATATCAAATAGAGGCAGAATTTAAAAGGCTGACAGACAAAATTAGAGATCAACAAGATCTATTGAACAAAAAGGAATGTGATTTCAAAGAAGAAACTACCAAACTAAGGGCACAACTAGAAGAAGGAAACAAGGTAAGAAAGCTACTCAAGGACAAGGAAGACCAATGTCAAAAATTGCAGCATGAAGTGACATCATTAAGAAAAGAAGTCAACGAAAGAAGCACAACCATCAAGAAACTCAAAGATAGATCCAGCTACTATGAAAATCTTGAAGCTACAATCCTCTCACTAAAAGGAGATCTTGAAGAATCAAAGAAGCAGAATACAGATCTACTCCAAGCTATTGCAAAACAAGAAAACGAAGTCACCAGCTTAAATTCTCAACTGGAATGTGCTTTCCGAGTTCGTCAAATGCAGCAGGATCTGTATGAAGAACAAGAAAAAGAAATTCTCAAACTAAGGGAACAAATGGAAGAAGGAAGGAACGCTGAAGAAGTTTTGAAAGAGAAATCTCTTGAAAAGGAAGAACAGCTTCAGGTTGAGGTAAATATCTTGAAAAGTAAACTAGAAGAAAAGGATAAGCTTTTACGATTTCAAGATAGCTCTAAAGTATTGGATGATATTCTTAGTAGTCAAAGGTCCCCTGCTATAAAGACTGGTCTTGGTTTCCATGAATCTGTTGAAGGTGAATCTAGTTCACAAGGTGAGGCAAGAAACTCTAAAAGGAAATCTAAAGTGATCAACGAAGAAGTAAAAGATCAATCTCATCATCAACCAAGGAAAGAGATTCCTCAAAGAAAATCCTTTACTCCTCCTATGAATAATGTTGAATGTTATGTATGTCATAATCTTGGACATGTTGCAGCTAGATGTAGAAGAAGAAGAGTTCAAGACCATTATGCAGAAAGGTCATCTCAATCAAGGTACTTTTATGGATATTGCTTTGCTTGCAATATGTTTGGTCACAAAGCTACTGATTGTTACAAGAGGAATATAAAACATGTAAGATGTTATGCATGTAACAAGCTTGGACATATAGCCAAGGAATGCAGGAACAAATTTTGGGCACCATATCAAAAGGAGAAAATGTCATCATCACGCTTGAAGATATGGAGGAAAAAGGAAGTACAGTTAGAAAAGGATGGCACAGTACAATGTACAGACATACCAGAATCAGAGGAAGCTGAAAGTACAGGACGCAGTGCAGTAACAGGAGACCTGCGTGCGGACGCAGGCCAGACCAAGTCCAGGTGCGTCCAGGACGCAGTTCAGTAACTGAAGATCTGCGTGGGGACGCAGAGCGACTGAGGATCAGGTGCGTCCCTGAAGCAAAAGGACGCGGCGCGATAGTAATTTTGGGTGCGTCCCTGAGTAAAAGTACGCGGCGCGATAGTGTTTTTGGGTGCGTCCCTGCAGCAACAGGACGCAGCGCAGCAGAAGATGAAGTGCGTACCTGTCTCAAAGCATTTATTGGCTGATTCTTCTTGATATGCATGATCAGATTTAACAGATGGCACTGGTTCAGGGGGAGCATATGTCCTAAATGCATTGTTGGCATTATGGTCCTTGGTGACAATGCTTATGATTCATCTTGCTATTATGAGTTGGTCACATGATCAGATGTATGGTTGATTCTCTAATGATGCTTGCATGAAGTCTTTATTGAGGATTGTTGGCTGGATACAGGGATGATTATTCATACATATGTTGATTGATGCTGATGCTTTCACTTGATGGCTCTTGATTCATGTAGATCTGGATGGTTATGAGTTGATGATACTATGGAGCAAATTATACAGTGCTGTTGTTTGTCATGATCTTTAGATGTTTGGAAGGTCGTAGCAAGACTCATGGTGTAATGGTCTATCTATTATAGTCATCTCTTTAGGTCATGTAACGGCCTATGTCTCCCCACTATGCATGGGATGAAGATGTAATACATTTGGTCCTCATATTTCTGATGTATTCCCACTTGGTTGGATGGATGATCCTTATTGTGATGGGTGATGGATGTATGTATTGAGTCTTTTGGTGATAGGAAGGTCATTTATGATATATAGAGTCATGTTCTTCTTGTAGAACATCTTTTTGCAGACCTTGCTTATAGTCAGGGGGAGTTTGAGCATGAACAAGCACTATACAGCAGAGCAGACATCTCAGCTTGTTCTCAGAAAGACCATTATCAGATTGGAGCACCATGACATATACAAAGGGGGAGCTCATTCAGAGACTTCAGCAGATCTGGCTCATAGTCAAAGGGAGCATGTTCTTAGGGGGAGCATACCCCTTTGCCCTTGATGTCAAAGGGGGAGAGTGATTCGGTGTTGTTGCCATCAAGTCCAAAGGGGGAGATTGTTGGCATTATGATGCATATGTTGTACTTGATGGCAACACTCTCATAGAAGATCATCTCACTTATATACATTTAGATGAATCTACAGAAGAGATGTGACATATTACAGGATAGCTCAAAGGAATCAAATGGCAAGCTCTTTGTAAGCAGAGGTTCAAATATTGTTGAAATTATGAAGGACGCAGGTACACCTTACAGAAAGTGCGTCCCCGCAGGTATACCATGCAGAACCCGCGTCCAGAGACGCAGGCCAGCCGTTCAGGGGGTGCGTCCACCCAGTGCACACATTTCAAGACAGAGAAAAGCACGTGGGGGTTTCTTGTGTGGTATCTAGCCGACGGTTTTGTGTTTCTATGGTGTCGGCTCGTGGTATTGTTCCATGTTTTGGGGAGAAGCTTGCCTATATAAAGCAAAGGAGTTCATTTGGATTAAGCATCATCTTTGTTGAATATCTTTTGGTGAGATCTAGTCCAGATCTATGAAGGCGAATCTTCTAATGGACTATGATCGCTATGGCGCACGATCAGATCTGTAGATCTGACTGTTTGGGTTAGTCTTGAAGTCTTTATATATTTCATATCTAAAGAGACGCAGGTGCAGTAAGGGTTCAGGTGCGTCCGGGACGCAGGAGCAAACCGGTTCAGGTGCGCCGGACGCAGGCGCAGAAGGGTTCAGGTGCGCCGAGACGCAGGCAGTTCAAAAGACTCAGAGCGAGGGACGCAGGCTAGCAGTTGAGCAGAGTGCGTCCGGGACGCGGGCTAGCAGTTGAACAGGGTGCGTCCAGGGACTCAGGCCAGCAGTTGAGCAGGGTGAGTCCGGGACTCAGGCTAGCAGTTGAGCAGGGTGAGTCCGGACTCAGGCTAGCAGTTGAGCAGGGTGCTTCCTTCTCTTAAAATCTTTGTTTATCATTGTTGTGTTCTGGGTTTGGTCCTATTATTGTTGATCTGGTTACTTCAGTTGATTGGGTGTTTCAGAAGGTTGTTTGAGCTTCAATGTTGTTGTTGGGTCCAGTATGAAAATTGGATGAAATGTGGCCTTTCAGTTTATGGGTTGTGCTTCAGTGTATCCAGTATGAAAATTGATGAAACGTGGTACTTGAAGGAGAGAAGATTGTAGGCCGGCGCCTACGTACTAGTATCTAAGCTAGTACAAGAGCTAAAGGAAATCTTTGGAGCATTGTAGCAGGTAGTAGCCTGCGTACTAGTAAATGGATCGGCTAGTACAAGAGCAAAGGGGGTTGTAGCTCCCGTACTGGTATAAGGCTGCACCAGTACAAATATTGTAAAAGAATTTTCTTATTAAGAAGAAGATTGAGATGACTTGCAGCAGGTGGTTTTTCTCCCGCATTGGGTTTCCACCTTACATCATTGTGTTCATGTGTGTGCCTTATGTGTGATGATCTACTTTATGTTACTGCATCTGTTAACTGATAATATGGTTGATAATGTTCTAATGCACTCATTGAAGATCGATTAACTTAATCATAAGAAGTTGTGGAAGTAGCATATATGAATCTGATTATGGAAATGAAAAAGTTTTATTAATATGATAATACTGATTCACCCCCCCCCTCTCAGTATTATTTCCAACAATTGGTATCAGAGCAGGTCCTTTGATAGAAGCTTGATCGCTTGAAGGAGATCCGTGGAACAATGGGAAAGAAGCTTAAGAAGAAAGCTAATAAGAAAAAGAAGTCATCTCAGAAGAACTATGACAGTGGAAGAATCGATTGGGGATTAGGCATAAGAAGCTCTTCAGATTCAGAATCAGATTCAGAGTCATTATCAGGTATGAATGTGTTATCCTCTGATGTTCCAGCTATATTTCCTTGTGAAAGAGATGAAAGTGATAGCGAAACTACTGAATTTGCTCTTATGGGTGAACAAGAAAGATATCAAATAGAGGCAGAATTTAAAAGGCTGACAGACAAAATTAGAGATCAACAAGATCTATTGAACAAAAAGGAATGTGATTTCAAAGAAGAAGCTACCAAACTAAGGGCACAACTAGAAGAAGGAAACAAGGTAAGAAAGCTACTCAAGGACAAGGAAGACCAATGTCAAAAATTGCAGCATGAAGTGACATCATTAAGAAAAGAAGTCAACGAAAGAAGCACAACCATCAAGAAACTCAAAGATAGATCCAGCTACTATGAAAATCTTGAAGCTACAATCCTCTCACTAAAAGGAGATCTTGAAGAATCAAAGAAGCAGAATACAGATCTACTCCAAGCTATTGCAAAACAAGAAAACGAAGTCACCAGCTTAAAATCTCAACTGGAATGTGCCTTCCGAGTTCGTCAAATGCAGCAGGATCTGTATGAAGAACAAGAAAAAGAAATTCTCAAACTAAGGGAACAAATGGAAGAAGGAAGGAACGCTGAAGAAGTTTTGAAAGAGAAATCTCTTGAAAAGGAAGAACAGCTTCAGGTTGAGGTAAATATCTTGAAAAGTAAACTAGAAGAAAAGGATAAGCTTTTACGATTTCAAGATAGCTCTAAAGTATTGGATGATATTCTTAGTAGTCAAAGGTCCCCTGCTATAAAGACTGGTCTTGGTTTCCATGAATCTGTTGAAGGTGAATCTAGTTCACAAGGTGAGGCAAGAAACTCTAAAAGGAAATCTAAAGTGATCAACGAAGAAGTAAAAGATCAATCTCATCATCAACCAAGGAAAGAGATTCCTCAAAGAAAATCCTTTACTCCTCCTATGAATAATGTTGAATGTTATGTATGTCATAATCTTGGACATGTTGCAGCTAGATGTAGAAGAAGAAGAGTTCAAGACCATTATGCAGAAAGGTCATCTCAATCAAGGTACTTTTATGGATATTGCTTTGCTTGCAATATGTTTGGTCACAAAGCTACTGATTGTTACAGGAGGAATATGAAACATGTAAGATGTTATGCATGTAACAAGCTTGGACATATAGCCAAGGAATGCAGGAACAAAGTTTGGGCACCATATCAAAAGGAGAAAATGTCATCATCACGCTTGAAGATATGGAGGAAAAAGGAAGTACAGTCAGAAAAGGATGGCACAGTACAATGTACAGACATACCAGAATCAGAGGAAGCTGAAAGTACAGGACGCAGTGCAGTAACAGGAGACCTGCGTGCGGACGCAGGCCAGACCAAGTCCAGGTGCGTCCAGGACGCAGTTCAGTAACTGAAGATCTGCGTGGGGACGCAGAGCGACTGAGGATCAGGTGCGTCCCTGAAGAAAAAGGACGCGGCGCGATAGTAATTTTGGGTGCGTCCCTGAGTAAAAGTACGCGGCGCGATAGTGTTTTTGGGTGCGTCCCTGCAGCAACAGGACGCAGCGCAGCAGAAGATGAAGTGCGTACCTGTCTCAAAGCATTTATTGGCTGATTCTTCTTGATATGCATGATCAGATTTAACAGATGGCACTGGTTCAGGGGGAGCATATGTCCTAAATGCATTGTTGGCATTATGGTCCTTGGTGACAATGCTTATGATTCATCTTGCTATTATGAGTTGGTCACATGATCAGATGTATGGTTGATTCTCTAATGATGCTTGCATGAAGTCTTTATCCTTGGCACATATATAGATGAGGATTGTTGGCTGGATACAGGGATGATTATTCATACATATGTTGATTGATGCTGATGCTTTCACTTGATGGCTCTTGATTCATGTAGATCTGGATGGTTATGAGTTGATGATACTATGGAGCAAATTATACAGTGCTGTTGTTTGTCATGATCTTTAGATGTTTGGAAGGTCGTAGCAAGACTCATGTTGTAATGGTCTATCTATTATAGTCATCTCTTCAGGTCATGTAACGGCCTATGTCTCCCCACTATGCATGGGATGAAGATGTAATATATTTGGTCCTCATATTTCTGATGTATTCCCACTTGGTTGGATGGATGATCCTTATTGTGATGGGTGATGGATGTATGTATTGAGTCTTTTGGTGATAGGAAGGTCATTTATGATATATAGAGTCATGTTCTTCTTGTAGAACATCTTTTTGCAGACCTTGCTTATAGTCAGGGGGAGTTTGAGCATGAACAAGCACTATACAGCAGAGCAGACATCTCAGCTTGTTCTCAGAAAGACCATTATCAGATTGGAGCACCATGACATATACAAAGGGGGAGCTCATTCAGAGACTTCAGCAGATCTGGCTCATAGTCAAAGGGAGCATGTTCTTAGGGGGAGCATACCCCTTTGCCCTTGATGTCAAAGGGGGAGAGTGATTCGGTGTTGTTGCCATCAAGTCCAAAGGGGGAGATTGTTGGCATTATGATGCATATGTTGTACTTGATGGCAACACTCTCATAGAAGATCATCTCACTTATATACATTCAGATGAATCTACAGAAGAGATGTGACATATTACAGGATAGCTCAAAGGAATCAAATGGCAAGCTCTTTGTAAGCAGAGGTTCAAATATTGTTGAAATTATGAAGGACGCAGGTACACCTTACAGAAAGTGCGTCCCCGCAGGTATACCATGCAGAACCCGCGTCCAGAGACGCAGGCCAGCCGTTCAGGGGGTGCGTCCACCCAGTGCACACATTTCAAGGCAGAGAAAAGCACGTGGGGGTTTCTTGTGTGGTATCTAGCCGACGGTTTTGTGTTTCTATGGTGTCGGCTCGTGGTATTGTTCCATGTTTTGGGGAGAAGCTTGCCTATATAAAGCAAAGGAGTTCATTTGGATTAAGCATCATCTTTGTTGAATATCTTTTGGTGAGATCTAGTCCAGATCTATGAAGGCGAATCTTCTAATGGACTATGATCGCTATGGCGCACGATCAGATCTGTAGATCTGACTGTTTGGGTTAGTCTTGAAGTCTTTATATATTTCATATCTAAAGAGACGCAGGTGCAGTAAGGGTTCAGGTGCGTCCGGGACGCAGGAGCGAACCGGTTCAGGTGCGCCGGACGCAGGCGCAGAAGGGTTCAGGTGCGCCGAGACGCAGGCAGTTCAAAAGACTCAGAGCGAGGGACGCAGGCTAGCAGTTGAGCAGAGTGCGTCCGGGACGCGGGCTAGCAGTTGAACAGGGTGCGTCCAGGGACTCAGGCCAGCAGTTGAGCAGGGTGAGTCCGGGACTCAGGCTAGCAGTTGAGCAGGGTGAGTCCGGACTCAGGCTAGCAGTTGAGCAGGGTGCTTCCTTCTCTTAAAATCTTTGTTTATCATTGTTGTGTTCTGGGTTTGGTCCTATTATTGTTGATCTGGTTACTTCAGTTGATTGGGTGTTTCAGAAGGTTGTTTGAGCTTCAATGTTGTTGTTGGGTCCAGTATGAAAATTGGATGAAATGTGGCCTTTCAGTTTATGGGTTGTGCTTCAGTGTATCCAGTATGAAAATTGATGAAACGTGGTACTTGAAGGAGAGAAGATTGTAGGCCGGCGCCTACGTACTAGTATCTAAGCTAGTACAAGAGCTAAAGGAAATCTTTGGAGCATTGTAGCAGGTAGTAGCCTGCGTACTAGTAAATGGATCGGCTAGTACAAGAGCAAAGGGGGTTGTAGCTCCCGTACTGGTATAAGGCTGCACCAGTACAAATATTGTAAAAGAATTTTCTTATTAAGAAGAAGATTGAGATGACTTGCAGCAGGTGGTTTTTCTCCCGCATTGGGTTTCCACCTTACATCATTGTGTTCATGTGTGTGCCTTATGTGTGATGATCTACTTTATGTTACTGCATCTGTTAACTGATAATATGGTTGATAATGTTCTAATGCACTCATTGAAGATCGATTAACTTAATCATAAGAAGTTGTGGAAGTAGCATATATGAATCTGATTATGGAAATGAAAAAGTTTTATTAATATGATAATACTGATTCACCCCCCCCCTCTCAGTATTATTTCCAACAATTGGTATCAGAGCAGGTCCTTTGATAGAAGCTTGATCGCTTGAAGGAGATCCGTGGAACAATGGGAAAGAAGCTTAAGAAGAAAGCTAATAAGAAAAAGAAGTCATCTCAGAAGAACTATGACAGTGGAAGAATCGATTGGGGATTAGGCATAAGAAGCTCTTCAGATTCAGAATCAGATTCAGAGTCATTATCAGGTATGAATGTGTTATCCTCTGATGTTCCAGCTATATTTCCTTGTGAAAGAGATGAAAGTGATAGCGAAACTACTGAATTTGCTCTTATGGGTGAACAAGAAAGATATCAAATAGAGGCAGAATTTAAAAGGCTGACAGACAAAATTAGAGATCAACAAGATCTATTGAACAAAAAGGAATGTGATTTCAAAGAAGAAGCTACCAAACTAAGGGCACAACTAGAAGAAGGAAACAAGGTAAGAAAGCTACTCAAGGACAAGGAAGACCAATGTCAAAAATTGCAGCATGAAGTGACATCATTAAGAAAAGAAGTCAACGAAAGAAGCACAACCATCAAGAAACTCAAAGATAGATCCAGCTACTATGAAAATCTTGAAGCTACAATCCTCTCACTAAAAGGAGATCTTGAAGAATCAAAGAAGCAGAATACAGATCTACTCCAAGCTATTGCAAAACAAGAAAACGAAGTCACCAGCTTAAAATCTCAACTGGAATGTGCCTTCCGAGTTCGTCAAATGCAGCAGGATCTGTATGAAGAACAAGAAAAAGAAATTCTCAAACTAAGGGAACAAATGGAAGAAGGAAGGAACGCTGAAGAAGTTTTGAAAGAGAAATCTCTTGAAAAGGAAGAACAGCTTCAGGTTGAGGTAAATATCTTGAAAGGTAAACTAGAAGAAAAGGATAAGCTTTTACGATTTCAAGATAGCTCTAAAGTATTGGATGATATTCTTAGTAGTCAAAGGTCCCCTGCTATAAAGACTGGTCTTGGTTTCCATGAATCTGTTGAAGGTGAATCTAGTTCACAAGGTGAGGCAAGAAACTCTAAAAGGAAATCTAAAGTGATCAACGAAGAAGTGAAAGATCAATCTCATCATCAACCAAGGAAAGAGATTCCTCAAAGAAAATCCTTTACTCCTCCTATGAATAATGTTGAATGTTATGTATGTCATAATCTTGGACATGTTGCAGCTAGATGTAGAAGAAGAAGAGTTCAAGACCATTATGCAGAAAGGTCATCTCAATCAAGGTACTTTTATGGATATTGCTTTGCTTGCAATATGTTTGGTCACAAAGCTACTGATTGTTACAGGAGGAATATAAAACATGTAAGATGTTATGCATGTAACAAGCTTGGACATATAGCCAAGGAATGCAGGAACAAAGTTTGGGCACCATATCAAAAGGAGAAAATGTCATCATCACGCTTGAAGATATGGAGGAAAAAGGAAGTACAGTCAGAAAAGGATGGCACAGTACAATGTACAGACATACCAGAATCAGAGGAAGCTGAAAGTACAGGACGCAGTGCAGTAACAGGAGACCTGCGTGCGGACGCAGGCCAGACCAAGTCCAGGTGCGTCCAGGACGCAGTTCAGTAACTGAAGATCTGCGTGGGGACGCAGAGCGACTGAGGATCAGGTGCGTCCCTGAAGCAAAAGGACGCGGCGCGATAGTAATTTTGGGTGCGTCCCTGAGTAAAAGTACGCGGCGCGATAGTGTTTTTGGGTGCGTCCCTGCAGCAACAGGACGCAGCGCAGCAGAAGATGAAGTGCGTACCTGTCTCAAAGCATTTATTGGCTGATTCTTCTTGATATGCATGATCAGATTTAACAGATGGCACTGGTTCAGGGGGAGCATATGTCCTAAATGCATTGTTGGCATTATGGTCCTTGGTGACAATGCTTATGATTCATCTTGCTATTATGAGTTGGTCACATGATCAGATGTATGGTTGATTCTCTAATGATGCTTGCATGAAGTCTTTATTGAGGATTGTTGGCTGGATACAGGGATGATTATTCATACATATGTTGATTGATGCTGATGCTTTCACTTGATGGCTCTTGATTCATGTAGATCTGGATGGTTATGAGTTGATGATACTATGGAGCAAATTATACAGTGCTGTTGTTTGTCATGATCTTTAGATGTTTGGAAGGTCGTAGCAAGACTCATGGTGTAATGGTCTATCTATTATAGTCATCTCTTTAGGTCATGTAACGGCCTATGTCTCCCCACTATGCATGGGATGAAGATGTAATACATTTGGTCCTCATATTTCTGATGTATTCCCACTTGGTTGGATGGATGATCCTTATTGTGATGGGTGATGGATGTATGTATTGAGTCTTTTGGTGATAGGAAGGTCATTTATGATATATAGAGTCATGTTCTTCTTGTAGAACATCTTTTTGCAGACCTTGCTTATAGTCAGGGGGAGTTTGAGCATGAACAAGCACTATACAGCAGAGCAGACATCTCAGCTTGTTCTCAGAAAGACCATTATCAGATTGGAGCACCATGACATATACAAAGGGGGAGCTCATTCAGAGACTTCAGCAGATCTGGCTCATAGTCAAAGGGAGCATGTTCTTAGGGGGAGCATACCCCTTTGCCCTTGATGTCAAAGGGGGAGAGTGATTCGGTGTTGTTGCCATCAAGTCCAAAGGGGGAGATTGTTGGCATTATGATGCATATGTTGTACTTGATGGCAACACTCTCATAGAAGATCATCTCACTTATATACATTCAGATGAATCTACAGAAGAGATGTGACATATTACAGGATAGCTCAAAGGAATCAAATGGCAAGCTCTTTGTAAGCAGAGGTTCAAATATTGTTGAAATTATGAAGGACGCAGGTACACCTTACAGAAAGTGCGTCCCCGCAGGTATACCGTGCAGAACCCGCGTCCAGAGACGCAGGCCAGCCGTTCAGGGGGTGCGTCCACCCAGTGCACACATTTCAAGACAGAGAAAAGCACGTGGGGGTTTCTTGTGTGGTATCTAGCCGACGGTTTTGTGTTTCTATGGTGTCGGCTCGTGGTATTGTTCCATGTTTTGGGGAAGAGCTTGCCTATATAAAGCAAAGGAGTTCATTTGGATTAAGCATCATCTTTGTTGAATATCTTTTGGTGAGATCTAGTCCAGATCTATGAAGGCGAATCTTCTAATGGACTATGATCGCTATGGCGCACGATCAGATCTGTAGATCTGACTGTTTGGGTTAGTCTTGAAGTCTTTATATCTTTCATATCTAAAGAGACGCAGGTGCAGTAAGGGTTCAGGTGCGTCCGGGACGCAGGAGCGAACCGGTTCAGGTGCGCCGGACGCAGGCGCAGAAGGGTTCAGGTGCGCCGAGACGCAGGAAGTTCAAAAGACTCAGAGCGAGGGACGCAGGCTAGCAGTTGAGCAGAGTGCGTCCGGGACACGGGCTAGCAGTTGAACAGGGTGCGTCCAGGGACTCAGGCCAGTAGTTGAGCAGGGTGAGTCCGGGACTCAGGCTAGCAGTTGAGCAGGGTGAGTCCGGACTCAGGCTAGCAGTTGAGCAGGGTGCTTCCTTCTCTTAAAATCTTTGTTTATCATTGTTGTGTTCTGGGTTTGGTCCTATTATTGTTGATCTGGTTACTTCAGTTGATTGGGTGTTTCAGAAGGTTGTTTGAGCTTCAATGTTGTTGTTGGGTCCAGTATGAAAATTGGATGAAATGTGGCCTTTCAGTTTATGGGTTGTGCTTCAGTGTATCCAGTATGAAAATTAATGAAACGTGGTACTTGAAGGAGAGAAGATTGTAGGCCGGCGCCTACGTACTAGTATCTAAGCTAGTACAAGAGCTAAAGGAAATCTTTGGAGCATTGTAGCAGGTAGTAGCCTGCGTACTAGTAAATGGATCGGCTAGTACAAGAGCAAAGGGGGTTGTAGCTCCCGTACTGGTATAAGGCTGCACCAGTACAAATATTGTAAAAGAATTTTCTTATTAAGAAGAAGATTGAGATGACTTGCAGCAGGTGGTTTTTCTCCCGCATTGGGTTTCCACCTTACATCATTGTGTTCATGTGTGTGCCTTATGTGTGATGATCTACTTTATGTTACTGCATCTGTTAACTGATAATATGGTTGATAATGTTCTAATGCACTCATTGAAGATCGATTAACTTAATCATAAGAAGTTGTGGAAGTAGCATATATGAATCTGATTATGGAAATGAAAAAGTTTTATTAATATGATAATACTGATTCACCCCCCCCTCTCAGTATTATTTCCAACAATTGGTATCAGAGCAGGTCCTTTGATAGAAGCTTGATCGCTTGAAGGAGATCCGTGGAACAATGGGAAAGAAGCTTAAGAAGAAAGCTAATAAGAAAAAGAAGTCATCTCAGAAGAACTATGACAGTGGAAGAATCGATTGGGGATTAGGCATAAGAAGCTCTTCAGATTCAGAATCAGATTCAGAGTCATTATCAGGTATGAATGTGTTATCCTCTGATGTTCCAGCTATATTTCCTTGTGAAAGAGATGAAAGTGATAGCGAAACTACTGAATTTGCTCTTATGAGTGAACAAGAAAGATATCAAATAGAGGCAGAATTTAAAAGGCTGACAGACAAAATTAGAGATCAACAAGATCTATTGAACAAAAAGGAATGTGATTTCAAAGAAGAAACTACCAAACTAAGGGCACAACTAGAAGAAGGAAACAAGGTAAGAAAGCTACTCAAGGACAAGGAAGACCAATGTCAAAAATTGCAGCATGAAGTGACATCATTAAGAAAAGAAGTCAACGAAAGAAGCACAACCATCAAGAAACTCAAAGATAGATCCAGCTACTATGAAAATCTTGAAGCTACAATCCTCTCACTAAAAGGAGATCTTGAAGAATCAAAGAAGCAGAATACAGATCTACTCCAAGCTATTGCAAAACAAGAAAACGAAGTCACCAGCTTAAATTCTCAACTGGAATGTGCTTTCCGAGTTCGTCAAATGCAGCAGGATCTGTATGAAGAACAAGAAAAAGAAATTCTCAAACTAAGGGAACAAATGGAAGAAGGAAGGAACGCTGAAGAAGTTTTGAAAGAGAAATCTCTTGAAAAGGAAGAACAGCTTCAGGTTGAGGTAAATATCTTGAAAAGTAAACTAGAAGAAAAGGATAAGCTTTTACGATTTCAAGATAGCTCTAAAGTATTGGATGATATTCTTAGTAGTCAAAGGTCCCCTGCTATAAAGACTGGTCTTGGTTTCCATGAATCTGTTGAAGGTGAATCTAGTTCACAAGGTGAGGCAAGAAACTCTAAAAGGAAATCTAAAGTGATCAACGAAGAAGTAAAAGATCAATCTCATCATCAACCAAGGAAAGAGATTCCTCAAAGAAAATCCTTTACTCCTCCTATGAATAATGTTGAATGTTATGTATGTCATAATCTTGGACATGTTGCAGCTAGATGTAGAAGAAGAAGAGTTCAAGACCATTATGCAGAAAGGTCATCTCAATCAAGGTACTTTTATGGATATTGCTTTGCTTGCAATATGTTTGGTCACAAAGCTACTAATTGTTACAAGAGGAATATAAAACATGTAAGATGTTATGCATGTAACAAGCTTGGACATATAGCCAAGGAATGCAGGAACAAAGTTTGGGCACCATATCAAAAGGAGAAAATGTCATCATCACGCTTGAAGATATGGAGGAAAAAGGAAGTACAGTTAGGAAAGGATGGCACAGTACAATGTACAGACATACCAGAATCAGAGGAAGCTGAAAGTACAGGACGCAGTGCAGTAACAGGAGACCTGCGTGCGGACGCAGGCCAGACCAAGTCCAGGTGCGTCCAGGACGCAGTTCAGTAACTGAAGATCTGCGTGGGGACGCAGAGCGACTGAGGATCAGGTGCGTCCCTGAAGCAAAAGGACGCGGCGCGATAGTAATTTTGGGTGCGTCCCTGAGTAAAAGTACGCGGCGCGATAGTGTTTTTGGGTGCGTCCCTGCAGCAACAGGACGCAGCGCAGCAGAAGATGAAGTGCGTACCTGTCTCAAAGCATTTATTGGCTGATTCTTCTTGATATGCATGATCAGATTTAACAGATGGCACTGGTTCAGGGGGAGCATATGTCCTAAATGCATTGTTGGCATTATGGTCCTTGGTGACAATGCTTATGATTCATCTTGCTATTATGAGTTGGTCACATGATCAGATGTATGGTTGATTCTCTAATGATGCTTGCATGAAGTCTTTATTGAGGATTGTTGGCTGGATACAGGGATGATTATTCATACATATGTTGATTGATGCTGATGCTTTCACTTGATGGCTCTTGATTCATGTAGATCTGGATGGTTATGAGTTGATGATACTATGGAGCAAATTATACAGTGCTGTTGTTTGTCATGATCTTTAGATGTTTGGAAGGTCGTAGCAAGACTCATGGTGTAATGGTCTATCTATTATAGTCATCTCTTTAGGTCATGTAACGGCCTATGTCTCCCCACTATGCATGGGATGAAGATGTAATACATTTGGTCCTCATATTTCTGATGTATTCCCACTTGGTTGGATGGATGATCCTTATTGTGATGGGTGATGGATGTATGTATTGAGTCTTTTGGTGATAGGAAGGTCATTTATGATATATAGAGTCATGTTCTTCTTGTAGAACATCTTTTTGCAGACCTTGCTTATAGTCAGGGGGAGTTTGAGCATGAACAAGCACTATACAGCAGAGCAGACATCTCAGCTTGTTCTCAGAAAGACCATTATCAGATTGGAGCACCATGACATATACAAAGGGGGAGCTCATTCAGAGACTTCAGCAGATCTGGCTCATAGTCAAAGGGAGCATGTTCTTAGGGGGAGCATACCCCTTTGCCCTTGATGTCAAAGGGGGAGAGTGATTCGGTGTTGTTGCCATCAAGTCCAAAGGGGGAGATTGTTGGCATTATGATGCATATGTTGTACTTGATGGCAACACTCTCATAGAAGATCATCTCACTTATATACATTTAGATGAATCTACAGAAGAGATGTGACATATTACAGGATAGCTCAAAGGAATCAAATGGCAAGCTCTTTGTAAGCAGAGGTTCAAATATTGTTGAAATTATGAAGGACGCAGGTACACCTTACAGAAAGTGCGTCCCCGCAGGTATACCGTGCAGAACCCGCGTCCAGAGACGCAGGCCAGCCGTTCAGGGGGTGCGTCCACCTAGTGCACACATTTCAGGACAGAGAAAAGCACGTGGGGGTCTCTTGTGTGGTATCTAGCCGACGGTTTTGTGTTTCTATGGTGTCGGCTCGTGGTATTGTTCCATGTTTTGGGGAGAAGCTTGCCTATATAAAGCAAAGGAGTTCATTTGGATTAAGCATCATCTTTGTTGAATATCTTTTGGTGAGATCTAGTCCAGATCTATGAAGGCGAATCTTCTAATGGACTATGATCGCTATGGCGCACGATCAGATCTGTAGATCTGACTGTTTGGGTTAGTCTTGAAGTCTTTATATATTTCATATCTAAAGAGACGCAGGTGCAGCAAGGGTTCAGGTGCGTCCGGGACGCAGGAGCAAACCGGTTCAGGTGCGCCGGACGCAGGCGCAGAAGGGTTCAGATGCGCCGAGACGCAGGAAGTTCAAAAGACTCAGAGCGAGGGACGCAGGCTAGCAGTTGAGCAGAGTGCGTCCGGGACACGGGCTAGCAGTTGAACAGGGTGCGTCCAGGGACTCAGGCCAGTAGTTGAGCAGGGTGAGTCCGGTACTCAGGCTAGCAGTTGAGCAGGGTGAGTCCGGACTCAAGCTAGCAGTTGAGCAGGGTGCTTCCTTCTCTTAAAATCTTTGTTTATCATTGTTGTGTTCTGGGTTTGGTCCTATTATTGTTGATCTGGTTACTTCAGTTGATTGGGTGTTTCAGAAGGTTGTTTGAGCTTCAATGTTGTTGTTGGGTCCAGTATGAAAATTGGATGAAATGTGGCCTTTCAGTTTATGGGTTGTGCTTCAGTGTATCCAGTATGAAAATTAATGAAACGTGGTACTTGAAGGAGAGAAGATTGTAGGCCGGCGCCTACGTACTAGTATCTAAGCTAGTACAAGAGCTAAAGGAAATCTTTGGAGCATTGTAGCAGGTAGTAGCCTGCGTACTAGTAAATGGATCGGCTAGTACAAGAGCAAAGGGGGTTGTAGCTCCCGTACTGGTATAAGGCTGCACCAGTACAAATATTGTAAAAGAATTTTCTTATTAAGAAGAAGATTGAGATGACTTGCAGCAGGTGGTTTTTCTCCCGCATTGGGTTTCCACCTTACATCATTGTGTTCATGTGTGTGCCTTATGTGTGATGATCTACTTTATGTTACTGCATCTGTTAACTGATAATATGGTTGATAATGTTCTAATGCACTCATTGAAGATCGATTAACTTAATCATAAGAAGTTGTGGAAGTAGCATATATGAATCTGATTATGGAAATGAAAAAGTTTTATTAATATGATAATACTGATTCACCCCCCCCCTCTCAGTATTATTTCCAACAATTGGTATCAGAGCAGGTCCTTTGATAGAAGCTTGATCGCTTGAAGGAGATCCGTGGAACAATGGGAAAGAAGCTTAAGAAGAAAGCTAATAAGAAAAAGAAGTCATCTCAGAAGAACTATGACAGTGGAAGAATCGATTGGGGATTAGGCATAAGAAGCTCTTCAGATTCAGAATCAGATTCAGAGTCATTATCAGGTATGAATGTGTTATCCTCTGATGTTCCAGCTATATTTCCTTGTGAAAGAGATGAAAGTGATAGCGAAACTACTGAATTTGCTCTTATGAGTGAACAAGAAAGATATCAAATAGAGGCAGAATTTAAAAGGCTGACAGACAAAATTAGAGATCAACAAGATCTATTGAACAAAAAGGAATGTGATTTCAAAGAAGAAACTACCAAACTAAAGGCACAACTAGAAGAAGGAAACAAGGTAAGAAAGCTACTCAAGGACAAGGAAGACCAATGTCAAAAATTGCAGCATGAAGTGACATCATTAAGAAAAGAAGTCAACGAAAGAAGCACAACCATCAAGAAACTCAAAGATAGATCCAGCTACTATGAAAATCTTGAAGCTACAATCCTCTCACTAAAAGGAGATCTTGAAGAATCAAAGAAGCAGAATACAGATCTACTCCAAGCTATTGCAAAACAAGAAAACGAAGTCACCAGCTTAAATTCTCAACTGGAATGTGCTTTCCGAGTTCGTCAAATGCAGCAGGATCTGTATGAAGAACAAGAAAAAGAAATTCTCAAACTAAGGGAACAAATGGAAGAAGGAAGGAACGCTGAAGAAGTTTTGAAAGAGAAATCTCTTGAAAAGGAAGAACAGCTTCAGGTTGAGGTAAATATCTTGAAAAGTAAACTAGAAGAAAAGGATAAGCTTTTACGATTTCAAGATAGCTCTAAAGTATTGGATGATATTCTTAGTAGTCAAAGGTCCCCTGCTATAAAGACTGGTCTTGGTTTCCATGAATCTGTTGAAGGTGAATCTAGTTCACAAGGTGAGGCAAGAAACTCTAAAAGGAAATCTAAAGTGATCAACGAAGAAGTAAAAGATCAATCTCATCATCAACCAAGGAAAGAGATTCCTCAAAGAAAATCCTTTACTCCTCCTATGAATAATGTTGAATGTTATGTATGTCATAATCTTGGACATGTTGCAGCTAGATGTAGAAGAAGAAGAGTTCAAGACCATTATGCAGAAAGGTCATCTCAATCAAGGTACTTTTATGGATATTGCTTTGCTTGCAATATGTTTGGTCACAAAGCTACTAATTGTTACAAGAGGAATATAAAACATGTAAGATGTTATGCATGTAACAAGCTTGGACATATAGCCAAGGAATGCAGGAACAAATTTTGGGCACCATATCAAAAGGAGAAAATGTCATCATCACGCTTGAAGATATGGAGGAAAAAGGAAGTACAGTTAGGAAAGGATGGCACAGTACAATGTACAGACATACCAGAATCAGAGGAAGCTGAAAGTACAGGATGCAGTGCAGTAACAGGAGACCTGCGTGCGGACGCAGGCCAGACCAAGTCCAGGTGCGTCCAGGACGCAGTTCAGTAACTGAAGATCTGCGTGGGGACGCAGAGCGACTGAGGATCAGGTGCGTCCCTGAAGAAAAAGGACGCGGCGCGATAGTAATTTTGGGTGCGTCCCTGAGTAAAAGTACGCGGCGCGATAGTGTTTTTGGGTGCGTCCCTGCAGCAACAGGACGCAGCGCAGCAGAAGATGAAGTGCGTACCTGTCTCAAAGCATTTATTGGCTGATTCTTCTTGATATGCATGATCAGATTTAACAGATGGCACTGGTTCAGGGGGAGCATATGTCCTAAATGCATTGTTGGCATTATGGTCCTTGGTGACAATGCTTATGATTCATCTTGCTATTATGAGTTGGTCACATGATCAGATGTATGGTTGATTCTCTAATGATGCTTGCATGAAGTCTTTATTGAGGATTGTTGGCTGGATACAGGGATGATTATTCATACATATGTTGATTGATGCTGATGCTTTCACTTGATGGCTCTTGATTCATGTAGATCTGGATGGTTATGAGTTGATGATACTATGGAGCAAATTATACAGTGCTGTTGTTTGTCATGATCTTTAGATGTTTGGAAGGTCGTAGCAAGACTCATGGTGTAATGGTCTATCTATTATAGTCATCTCTTTAGGTCATGTAACGGCCTATGTCTCCCCACTATGCATGGGATGAAGATGTAATACATTTGGTCCTCATATTTCTGATGTATTCCCACTTGGTTGGATGGATGATCCTTATTGTGATGGGTGATGGATGTATGTATTGAGTCTTTTGGTGATAGGAAGGTCATTTATGATATATAGAGTCATGTTCTTCTTGTAGAACATCTTTTTGCAGACCTTGCTTATAGTCAGGGGGAGTTTGAGCATGAACAAGCACTATACAGCAGAGCAGACATCTCAGCTTGTTCTCAGAAAGACCATTATCAGATTGGAGCACCATGACATATACAAAGGGGGAGCTCATTCAGAGACTTCAGCAGATCTGGCTCATAGTCAAAGGGAGCATGTTCTTAGGGGGAGCATACCCCTTTGCCCTTGATGTCAAAGGGGGAGAGTGATTCGGTGTTGTTGCCATCAAGTCCAAAGGGGGAGATTGTTGGCATTATGATGCATATGTTGTACTTGATGGCAACACTCTCATAGAAGATCATCTCACTTATATACATTTAGATGAATCTACAGAAGAGATGTGACATATTACAGGATAGCTCAAAGGAATCAAATGGCAAGCTCTTTGTAAGCAGAGGTTCAAATATTGTTGAAATTATGAAGGACGCAGGTACACCTTACAGAAAGTGCGTCCCCGCAGGTATACCGTGCAGAACCCGCGTCTAGAGACGCAGGCCAGCCGTTCAGGGGGTGCGTCCACCTAGTGCACACATTTCAAGACAGAGAAAAGCACGTGGGGGTCTCTTGTGTGGTATCTAGCCGACGGTTTTGTGTTTCTATGGTGTCGGCTCGTGGTATTGTTCCATGTTTTGGGGAGAAGCTTGCCTATATAAAGCAAAGGAGTTCATTTGGATTAAGCATCATCTTTGTTGAATATCTTTTGGTGAGATCTAGTCCAGATCTATGAAGGCGAATCTTCTAATGGACTATGATCGCTATGGCGCACGATCAGATCTGTAGATCTGACTGTTTGGGTTAGTCTTGAAGTCTTTATATATTTCATATCTAAAGAGACGCAGGTGCAGCAAGGGTTCAGGTGCGTCCGGGACGCAGGAGCAAACCGGTTCAGGTGCGCCGGACGCAGGCGCAGAAGGGTTCAGATGCGCCGAGACGCAGGAAGTTCAAAAGACTCAGAGCGAGGGACGCAGGCTAGCAGTTGAGCAGAGTGCGTCCGGGACACGGGCTAGCAGTTGAACAGGGTGCGTCCAGGGACTCAGGCCAGTAGTTGAGCAGGGTGAGTCCGGGACTCAGGCTAGCAGTTGAGCAGGGTGAGTCCGGACTCAGGCTAGCAGTTGAGCAGGGTGCTTCCTTCTCTTAAAATCTTTGTTTATCATTGTTGTGTTCTGGGTTTGGTCCTATTATTGTTGATCTGGTTACTTCAGTTGATTGGGTGTTTCAGAAGGTTGTTTGAGCTTCAATGTTGTTGTTGGGTCCAGTACGAAAATTGGATGAAATGTGGCCTTTCAGTTTATGTGTTGTGCTTCAGTGTATCCAGTATGAAAATTAATGAAACGTGGTACTTGAAGGAGAGAAGATTGTAGGCCGGCGCCTACGTACTAGTATCTAAGCTAGTACAAGAGCTAAAGGAAATCTTTGGAGCATTGTAGCAGGTAGTAGCCTGTGTACTAGTAAATGGATCGGCTAGTACAAGAGCAAAGGGGGTTGTAGCTCCCGTACTGGTATAAGGCTACACCAGTACAAATATTGTAAAAGAATTTTCTTATTAAGAAGAAGATTGAGATGACTTGCAGCAGGTGGTTTTTCTCCCGCATTGGGTTTCCACCTTACATCATTGTGTTCATGTGTGTGCCTTATGTGTGATGATCTACTTTATGTTACTGCATCTGTTAACTGATAATATGGTTGATAATGTTCTAATGCACTCATTGAAGATCGATTAACTTAATCATAAGAAGTTGTGGAAGTAGCATATATGAATCTGATTATGGAAATGAAAAAGTTTTATTAATATGATAATACTGATTCACCCCCCCCCTCTCAGTATTATTTCCAACAAATCATCCCAACTGCAATGAATTGAAAAATATGATGGCCATATTGCTACTTATAGGCAGAGGATTTTCTACTTATTTTCAGTGCAAGCCTTAACACGTACAACGGTGGAGGTTTCGTGTTCTATTTGGCTCAACAACTTGTCTTTATTTGCAGCAATTTCCTTCCAAAAACTTCATAACGATGAGGAAAACTTCAATTCTTTCTTGAAGATAAATGTTGTAACTATTGATTCTAGGAAACCTCCACTCAAAATCTCATAACCCATCTAAATATCTCTTTCATTAAAATCCATAAGTGGCAATAGATTTTCTACATACTGACATGGATTCACTTCATTATAATACATGTACTACATCCAACATAAATGAAATAGATAGAAAGAGAAACTGACAGTGTGATGCCCAAGGCCCCAAACATATTCATCGTGAAACTTTTTCCTTAATGGAAGTCTGAAAGAATTCTTCATGATAACAGTGAATGCAAACTTTTTGGAGATATCAGAAATCTCTCTATCCTGGCAAGAATAGTGAAGGGATTGTATAATCACCAAGCCAAGGACTGAACAAATCCTCATGCCCACATTGAAAGGCATCATCTTTATCTTCCTAAAACACCGTTTTTGATTCTTTCAGCTCAAAATATTCTTCTTCCTCGTCACCTAAGTGATTCAGAGAGTAATTCATAGATTAAACTTATCAACATCCTCCTCATATTCATATTCTGAATCCACTTCCTTAAGATAGTTTGTCATCGATCTTCAGGATTTCATTTGCTAAGCTCTCACTCTTTTGATCACCTTGTTGCTTCAACTTTGAAGGATCATTTCAATATTCAGCTATCTCAGTCTTGGCCTTAGCAATTCTCTATTTCTTTTCAACAATTACAACACACTTCATTTGTAGAGTAAATGGCGTTACAAGCCATAAAACAGTGCACAATAAGGCTGCTAATCCTTGCCACTCCCAGGATATGTTCTCTCCATACCGGCTGAACAATGTGCCTTTAGTCTGTATGTATCACTGAGCATAAGAAGTAGCCATTCTTTCCAAGTGTCTCATCCCTGCATTCTCTAAAGGCTCCAGGTGGCCATTAATATCACCATAACCATGTAATATCTGAACCTTCATCAAATCATCCCAGCTGCAATAAATTGAAAAAGAGGAGGGTCGTATTTCTATTTACAGGTAGAGGATCTAGCTGGGAGGTTATTTCTTGTTTTCTCATTATACACTCTTGACCTGGATAGCATTATACATCTCCACAATTGTATAACTATTGTGGAGGATGCAACTTACACATCCTCGACCACCGAAAGAGGGAATTTTGAGCTTCTTCAGCTAAACAAATAGTCTCTTGAATGTATAGAATGGATGGCATATGTTTTTGAATCAACCTATTCGTGGATCGTTGTTGGGAGGACATCCTTATTCCCCTCATTTATGGGATAGCACAATCATCTTTTCATTCGAGGGGGATGGTTTGCTAAGGGCCCCAAGTATCATTTGTTGCCTACCTTCCAATATTTCTCTTTTTGCGACATTTGGAACTACAAACCAGGAAGGCACTACAATGCTAAGTCTAACCCAAAGCCTGGTACAAATTATAATTTATTTACAGTAAAATCCCTCGCTACTCAGTGTTATTAGCTTTGAGCCCCCTCCCAACGTGGTAAGGAATAAAAGTAGTGGGGAAGGGGAAGGAGGCCCTAACTACTTAGTGTTATTGGCTTTCAGCAGTCTCCCAACCTGGTAAGGAAGAAAAGTAGTGGGAAAGGAGGGAAATTAAATTATTATATTCTAGCAATTTGTAAATTTTTCAATTGTAGCGGGAAATTAAATTTTAATGGGTCAATTTTAGATTTTAGAGTGGCCCAAAATTATATTTTAATAATTTTTCCATTGTTTACGTTGTTATTATTATGTTTCTATTATTGAGTACGAGGTCTCTTCGCATAGAGGGGTCTACAAAATGATAATTTTAGATTGCAGTATCAATAAAATAATTATAAAAAAAAAATAATTTGAAAAATGTTTTTAGGATCTATTAAATGAGACTATAAACAATTTCACTAGTATGCTTACATAAAGAGGAAAAGAGAATATCAGGTTTAGACATAATGGGAATACTAACATCATAGTGTAATGATTATGTTTTTTTGCTCTAAAAGTTATGGAAATTCTAGTTATATTTTGAAAAAATCCGGCCAAGATTTTTGTAAATCCAAGTAAAAGTTGTCAAACTTCATAATTTTAGGTGCCTTAGAGGTTTTTGATGGTGCTAAATCTATTTCTGCCATCAAAAACATGATTCAAACACTACATCTACAAGATTTTTTGAAATTGTTTTGCCTTGATTGTGGCCACTTTTGGTCATCCGGGAAATTCCTCCACCTTCGTAGACGACTGCAATATTAACTAACCCTTAGGGAGGTGGAAAATATATCTAATTATATGAATAATATTATTAATAAATTCAAGTAGTCCTAGGTAGCCCATTATTTTTGTGGAATAATGTTATTAATAAACGTCAAGTAGTTCTATGTAGCTCAAAAATGAATTATTAGAAGATAGTCATAGATTAGTTTACATTAGTCATTCACATTAGTCATTTTTGGTTGTGTTACTTATTAGTTATTCGTATGTTTTAACCCAAGACTAAATTAGTTATTTATTTTATTGTTTTTAGTTGGGTCACTTAAAATTGCTAATTTTTTGTAGTATTTCAATTGGAAAAGTTGTGGTGACTAATGTTTTTAGTCACATAGTCACTAATTTCTCATTTTCTACTAGTGTTTAAATTACAAATGGAAATCATCTGGAACCTGTCCCTGTTTTGAATTTGACTCAGACATTTCAATTTGCACATGTCTAGAATTATGCTACTCGGATTTCTAAAATTTAATGTTCTCTTTCAAACCCTATATTGGAATTTTTCCATGGTTTCCACCCTTAGAGTCAAATATCCTTCATAGATCCATGCTAATCTAGATGATGTGAAAATTTATTGCAATTACTGCAAGAAATGAATTAAGAAGGGAAGGGCGAGTGGGAATTCATAGATTTAAAGAGCACTTGGCTAGTATAAGAGTCCAAGTTTCCCCATGCATGACCCCATTAGAAGAGATTGGACATATTATATTTTAATTGTAAAACCATATTGCAAAAGTTGAAGAAGATGAGGCTAGGCCAAAAGGAGGTGGTTGTGGCATGTTTTTCAGACTCTAATGCCTATGGAGGCCATTAAGAGCCTCATTGTTGGTTATATATCTATATATCTATATATATATATATATATATATATATATATATATATATATATATATATATATTTAGCTTTACATGGTATATGTATGAGCCATGAGAAGAATTTTACATATTCCGTTTCAATGATTTGGAGTCATATATTTTTTGGTAAATTGAGTCATTGAAATAATATTAGTTTGAGTCTGAGTTTTCAAACATTGATCAACACATATACAAACTTTCCAAACTTCATATATGACATTATTCAAGCCAATGGACTTGATAGAATATATAGTAGTTTCAATGTGAGGGTTTCTCAACTATATTCTCAAATAACATTTAAACATTTTGACAATTCATATATATGAACAAATTACTTACCATTTTATTATTAAGAAACTAGAAGAAACCAATGCACCATAATTACAAAACCTCTCAAGAGGATGACACACTCAAAATGAAGATTTATGTGCTCCTAGTTTCTATTGTGCCCCCTACACTATCTAGGTGAACCATTTGAGCTTCCTAAATGAACTAGAAGTAAAAATGGTCTTTGTACCTCCATTGTCTTGGTATCTAATTGATTTCAATTTGATTTCACTGGAATTTGTGGAACGACCTCTGAGGAGGAAAGCTTTTCTTCTTCCCCAATATTTTTTGCATGACACTAAGGCCTAATATTCCTCTCTACAACCACATTTTGATGTGTTTTGTAAGTCACTGTCAACTCACTCTTGATCTTTACTTCCCTGCAAAAAGTGTCAAACTATTTGGAGGTATATGCCCCTCCATTATCTCATATCAACACTTCAATCTTATCACCTATTTGATTTTTCTACAAAAGATTTAAACTCTCTAAACTTCCTAAATACCTCATCCTTGGTCTTCATGACAAAAACAAAGATCTTATAAGAGAAATAAATTATTCATTAATAAACTTCAACTAATAATGAGATAGAAGTCATGGTTTCACATACATCTGAAATCTGTCCTCCTTTTCAATTTGACTCAGACATTCTAATTTGCAAAAGTCTAGAGACATGAAACTCAGATTTTAAAAATCTAGTGTTGCAACCTCTTTCTTCACAGGATTCAAATTCGCGTGCTCCTTCAAAAGTAGTTACAACTGACACATACAAGCAACAAAATTGGAGGGGCCTTCCAATCAGTCTTCATATTTGAGACTAAAGGTAGTTACACTATCATTCCTACAACATAGAGCTAAACAAAACAAAGCAGCAACCTTCAATAAACTATCATAGGTCCATAATAGATCTTGGACATCCCATGCTTAAAACCTTCTAACAAAACTTCCCTATCCTAGGTAGTAGCCCTACTATCCATATACATGGAATCCTAGAAGATTTCAAAATGTGCTCTCATACTATGTTAAATTTGCAAACCATGGTAAGCAGAGCTAAAACACATTTATCTACAAATACATATGATTCATGAACAACAAACACAACTCTTAAACACTCAAACTTACAACTATCATCGCATTAAATAGGAAAAAAAAATACACAATGAAAGGCCCAAAACTAGAATACCTCACTCTACTCTCATGCCCTACTTTTATAACCATAGCAAAGGGTCACGAGCTACAATCAAGTTTGGACTAAATTTGTCCTAGTTCCCAACTTGCATGGAAAATCATGTTAGAGAAGGAAATGCACCCCATATGCATGCACCCTTGTCTAGATTCATATGTTAGGCTACGATGCCAAGAAAATTGTGATAAAATCACTTTCCAAATATATCAAATATCTTTTTTACTTCTTATAAAATACCTTTTTTTCTAGTTTAAGAAAATAAACATATTCTAGTTATTAAAAACCATCAATGGAATAAAACTTTCTCAGAGTAGATAAACTATTGAAAGACTTTCAAGTATCTACATCAAGCAAATATGCCTCACTCGGAGGTTTTTCTTGTGCACCCTCCACCATCTTGGATCTAAAGTTACAAAAGGTCTGTTGCTAAAGGTACGTTGTGAAGACACTTTCAGAGAAACCAAGTAGATATTCTAACAATTTGGACGATATTTATCACTTTTGTTCTCTTTTTCCTGCCTCTATTCACTCTACCTTACATGCCATACCCTTCATAATTCCAATTTCAATAATTAAGTGAAAAGAATTCGAATAAAATTGATGATGGAATTGAAGTTCATGGTATGTTTATGTGGTTCACAATTGTTGGAGAATGGTAACTGTTACATCTAAGTAATATTTGTTCCATGTAGATCCGCCCAAAGGATTCACTTCCTATTGGATTAACCATGAAGCTTGACCCTGATAGTTCTAAGTCAATTGAACTTGTGAACTCTCAATAGAGAAAGAGGTATTTTACCGACTAGGACTCGACTAGTTGAGCTATCCCTAGGGACTAATTTCAGCGTATGTTTATTTCTATATTTTGTCTTTTTATTTTGGTTTTTCCTTGGGATGGGCTTGGGTGGTGTGGTCAAAGTGAGTTGACAGAATCATAAACAACCATTGAACAAGGGCTAACAAAATTCAAGTCCATTTCCTACTTTTTGTTTAATATATTGAACATTCAACTGGATATATCGTTTAGGAATGATATTTGGTAACTAGGGTATCTAGAAAAATAGTGCAGAGTAGAGATTGAAAGAAAAAAATAATACATACCTAAAACATTTTGATGTCTTTCTGATTTCCTTTAGCTGAAATTGTTTCTGCATTTACGAATGCTTAGGATGACCATGGCAGGACCTCCTAGTAGATGTCAACTGTGAAACATTAGCTTGTTGGTGCGTCGATGCCATATCAAATACACAGAACAATAAGCATTATTATCGATTTCCAAAAACAACCAACTTGAATTCTTCCTCCCTATAATTCCTTGTCTTCATCCTCTCCTTGCCAATCCACCCACCCACGAAAAAAAAAAAAAATTACCTTGTTTTTTTCCATCTATCATCACAATTCAAATGGCTTACTGGAAAAAAAATAATAATAATTAAAAAAAAATCAAACCTACACTATCTTACGACTTCACCTTGAATTCTTCATCCCTGTGATTCCTAGTCATCTTTGTCCTCTTCTTGTTAATCCTCACACCCAAGAAAAAAAAAAATCTCTTACTTATGACTTATTACTTTCTTTTTCATTCATTTTCATTAATTAATTAATGACATATCTGTTAATTTCAAACATAAACTCTATTTTGCACCTCCCTCCTCTTACTCGCTTTGGAACATGCATCTCTTTTCATAGGTTTTGTAAATAGAGTTGTGGGAATTGGGAATGTGAGCCACCATTAAATGGTTTTTTTAATATAATTATGCTATATTGGATAACTGGTATGGTGGATTTTTATTTTCTAATTAAAAAACATTATTTAAACGTAAAATGAAAATTTTGTCATGTAATATAAAGTTTTGTTTTTAAATATTAAGTTTATTTTGGGAGATTAAAAGGGGAAAATGTTATTTTCCTCACTCATATTCAATTATTGCTTATAATATATTAGTTATTCATGAATTTATTATTGATTACAATTTTTTTTTAATCAACTATTGATTGAGGGTCACAAGGTATCAATGATCTCATTCTCACTTTTGGATTCAAGGGTGATACAAAATGTTACATGTAGATATTGAAGATTGATAATGAAGGGTGATACAAATAATTACAGGATTGATAATAAAAATGATCAGAGGAACTCATCTCCTTCTCAACTCAATGGCACCTACCTCAAACCCTTGGTTCCAGGCATAGATTGCACAAGGCCTTTGGATTGCAAAGCAAAGCAAGGAAATCAATAATTTAAAGGGAGAAGAAGAGACACGACACCACTAAATATCATAGATTCTTCTTAGGAATTTTCTATAACCAAACTCAAAGGATTTCTCTCATGTTTTATGTGATTTTCAAAATAAGAAAACCTCGTAGACCTACTTCAAAGGCACGCTATCCTCCATAACTTAACAACCTTTCGATGATGGCAATCGGCATGTGTATTTTGATTATGGTGGTGTCCATGTGTTTTTTGTGTATCTTATTGAGGGTGACGGGAAAATGTCTTACGTTTATGGCAACTTGCATGTGTATTGCTTTGATGGTATTGACCTTGTGTCTTTTATTGCTATTTCATTGACATATATATTGACAATGGTGAGCTGTTAGTATGGGCTTGGATCTTTTGCTCATCGTGGTTCCTAGTGTCTTTACCTTCATTGAAATGTATCTTATTGTACACAATTAAAATGACTAACGTAAACCACTCATTCATATTATTGTATTACTTGGTAGGTAGTCATTGTTTTGTTCCGAGACTAAATTAGTCATTCACGTTAGTCATTTTGAGTTTTATTACTTATTAGCTAGTCATATATTTTATCCTGGGACTAAATTAGTCATTTATATTAGTCATTTTTAGTTGGGTCACTTAATATTGCTTATTTTTGGTAGCATTTCACTTGAAAAAGTTGTGGTGACTAACATTTTTAGTCACCTAGTCACTAATTTCTCATTTTCTACTAGTGGTACCTTGATAATTTTATATGCCTGAACATAGAGAGCATAAGGTGAAATATAAAGGTTGATAGCTAGATTATCTTATGGTCTACAACCCTACGCAATCAAATTTCCAATAACAATCTCTAAGCATTAGGTATTACACATCAACCATAGAAATTTATTTGGTTTGGCACTTTTCTCCAACTCTAGAAACACACACAGGCTTAAAATAATTTGCATACCATATTCTCATTACAAATCCAAATTCCAATCCTTGAAATATATGTTCTTCTCAAGCAACCAAACACAAATAAAAGAGGAAGATTTACATCGAATCATAGGCCTGAGAGTTAATTATCTTGTTTGCAATCATGCCATTACCTTAACAACAAAGCGAGCCTAGATTTTGTCACTGTGAGCTTCCATGACTCCCTTTAAAATCATAAGCCCCAAGCCTGAAATGATGTCAGCTATTTCAAGGAAGAGCCCCCGCTCCTCACAAATCATCTACAATATTGGTGAAAACCAACAAAGGATAACATGACAATGTTAAACCATGCCTCAAAATAAAAAAAATTGAGTTATTGAATGAAATATAAAAGCCTTGCTAATCTAAGAAATTAACTGACCTCTATAAACAATTCTCGAGGCTCACTCATATTCCCCACTATGATAGGGCACCCCATAGTTTAAAGACCCAATTCGACTGTCAAGCTTGCACCACATTCCAAGTTACCTTTTGAAAGAAATCCACCATCCCTATCAAGAACCTACATAGTTTCGAACGTAATAAACAATTATACTTGATTGCTAAGTTTACAATGCTATTTTTCTTTTCTTAACTATTGGAAGAAGCAATTTATCAGTAGGAGCAAAATAATTACTGCATGGATGGACAATACATAAATAAGCACAAGAAGATCGGAATTGCAAACTTAAATCCCCAGTATATCATAATGGAAATTTAATATTTTAAAGTGCCAGTAAACACCAAGAATGGAGGTGAAACACCAGTCTAGTTGCAGTAATTGTAACTTGGTCAAGTTGTTGTTATAGTTAAGTTGTTTTTATAGCTGAGGTAGGATTTTTTTGGGTTCCCATGTTGCAAAAAATGTAAGGGTATTTGTGAGGGCATTATAGTTGAGTGTGAGGGTGTGCTAAGGAATGAAAAGGCATGCTAACACATGCCAGACATTTTTGCAGTCTGATGGTTTGATTTAATTTTATGGTGTTATTTTTATTGTCTGCTTTATAGAACACTTTTCTTCCTAGTTTGGAACATTACAATCAGGTTCCAGGTGTGTTAAGGAGGGAGTGAAAAGGTATGATATGCATTTCTTCGAATGCATGCTAGAGTGCTAGGGAAGCATACCAACATATGCCAAGTGCCAAGGTGTGCCAATGTGTGCTAAGGAGTGTTAGGGAGTTCTAGAGAAACATAAGTGTTATAGAAATTTTTGGGCACTACAACCCCAAGCATGAAATGTTCATAAACTAAGGGCTCCTAAGTCCCTAAAATTGTTGTTCTAACCCCTAAAGGAACAGGGTCAACTGATTACAGCTTCTCCCAGAAGTTCTCCATGAAAACCTGCTTAGAACTGGTCAAAATAGGATCATTTCAGCTGCTCCATAGGCAAAGTGCATTGCATCTCACCTAAACACACTGTGTGGGTGCGTTGCATTTCAAAAAGCCCTTCTATGGGGTGCGATGGGCGAGAAGTGACAAATGGCAGTGTCATTCCGCGAGGTGGAGAGGCATGGAAACTTCCAGAAACTTCTCCTGTGACACCTGCCTCTCTGAATTCGACCAAGGATGAGTAAGAGATCATCAATCACCAAGTGGAAGCAAGAACTATCAGAGGGAAGACACTAATCCAATCACAAGCTGACTCATCTCCTTTACAGATATCTATATATGGATCCCTCATCCTAGAGATCTAGAGGCTAGAATCTTGCATCTTGTAAGGAATTGTTGTTGGTTTCTTGAGACAACATCAGATTGTTGGGTGATCTAAGCTTTGTATGAGGTGAAGAGGGGCTTCCTTGCTGAGAGGATGATGTTGGGTCAGAACAACTGGTTGTAATTTCCTTGGCTCTTTCTTGTTTATCAATAAAAGTTATTCAAGTTTTCCTCCATACTCTTGTGTAATTTATGTTTCATGCATTTGTATGGTCAATTTACATCTGATCCTAGATTGTTTATGATTATAGATCCATGTCCTTGTATAGTGCTATGCTACTGTGATCTTACAAGTACTATGTGAAGCTGCGCGTGCAAGGGAACAAGTAGCGAAAGACTATCAAGAGAGAGAGGAATTGAACCAGGAGACTAGCACAAGACAGAGGTTGGCCTTCTTTGTTCTTCTCTCATCTATACTTCATAAAGGAAAAACGAAAGTAGCTTTACTTTGTTTATTTCTAAGGTAGCTATCACACCTTAGTGGGATAAGCAGTTCTGTGTAGACACTTTTCCCTGTAACAAAACGGTGACTCCGTTGGGGACGAATTAGTTTGTTTGTTTATCTTCCTTGTTGTCTATTTTATAAACTTACAGAAGGAGCCTGAAGTCGAGCCAGGTAGCTTTCGAACTGCATTTGCTATGCAAATGCAAAGTAGATAAATGCCGCTTCAGTCAATTTTCGGGATTTGTTTATAAATTAAACAACTGATTTACAAACTCTTTGATTGCCCTTTGTGATAGCTCTTAGATCCTCCTTAGATCTACCCTTCATTGTTGCATTACTGATTACCATTTGCTTGGCCAAAACCCATGAACTGAACTGCAAACTGTGACCCGGAACCCAAGCAAAGTCTTGTCTCTGGCCCAACGCAGGTACTGCTCTGTGAATCTGAAATTCAGCGCACTTCCCAAGTGTAGTAGGTGCACTGCATTTCAAATTCCCTGTGTTACAGGCACCCTGATCACACTAGGCATTGTTTAGTTTTGGTTTCTGTGACTCATTCTTTCCAGTTCTATTCATGAATTTTGCTGCCTATGATCAGTATATCTCTGTTTGAAACCCCTTTTCTTGCTGTTATTCCGCCTCCTTTGTACAAAACAACTGTAAATGTTTTTGTGTGTTTCTTGAGTCATTTTCAGTTCTCCTTTGCAAAATTAACGTAATCGTATTGTCGTCCTTTGATTTGAAAGCGTCACGAGTGTCGTTTTCAGGCATAGGAAAGAGTTTGATTGCTGTAGATAGTCGATTATCCTGTTACTATTGTATTTGGTCTGAATTTGTAATTTTTCTAGTGTCAAAAAAAAGTATTCATTTCCAAATCGTAAAGTGTTGTGATTGCCTCCATTTTTTGATTTCGAAAAGAAACTTGTTGATAATTGTCGCTTGAAAAGTAATTCAGATTTGTGCATTAGCTTTTGTTTCTCCATTCACATACTAAGAAAGCCGAAAACAAATACATGCATGCGCATTTGCATTTAGACTGTTTGATTGGTTTGATTTAGGAAAGTGCATTTAGAGTGTGCTCTTTGCTCTTTGTGAAAGAATATTGTCTCTCTTTCCTTAGTAGCTAGGATTTTCATTGCACAAAGAATATAAAAGACTGTTTATCATCTTAGATTGCATTTTAGGAATTACACATCTACATCTCGCGGTGAACCTGAAAGGCAAACTTCATAAACAAGATCAACTATAAAATAAATTCAATGAATCTAACAACGCTTTGGAACCTAACGCACAACATTTAGAAGTCTATGCTAGAGATGTATTCCGGCGTCGTAAAGCCTGGTAATTGTTGTTCTCACTGATGGTTGGGTGATTCCTCCACATTGAGATGATAAGTGGCAGTACGGACTTGTGCTCCCACGTACCATCGAGTATATTTTGGGAGACCACAATAGGCTTAATCCTTTATCCATAGGAAGCCGTGTCTGCCGCCCTATCGATCGCAATGCACTGAACACAACATTCAGGAAGATTGACTATCGTACCGTAAAAAGTATTCTGCAGTTTTGTGATTGGTTCGATAATCCCTCTACCTAGATTTCCAGAGCAATCCCTTTCATTCCTTTTTAGACTCCTTAACGGAAAAGGTCCATCTGAGCACTTGTCACTTCAGGCTCATTAAAAATCGAAGGCGACTAGAGTCATCTTTCGTTTTTTCTTGACTCTTAAAAATTGAAAAAACAAGTTGTGTCAAAGCGTCTAAAATTCATCTAATTCGGAAACATACATCCCCTTTATTTTTAGTTGATCGAGTAATCCGCAATCGTGGAAGAAAGTCAATTGAAACCCCATTGTTCACGGAGGCTTACGAGTCAATCATATTTGTCTCCAGAATTTAAGCTAGTACGGACAAAGCGAACTCATTTAAATGGTTCCAAATCTCCTGTTAAAGTTAGAACAAGTGTTCCAACAACATCAAGGATTCCGGTTACTCCAAACATTTCTGGTATCCCTGCCTTTACAGAAGATGTTCAGCAACCACAGAAGGACAATGGTATTGATCCTAGTCTAAGGGTAAACACTTGTGTCACTGAACCAGTTCCATCTACAACCGGTTCGGAGAGTGTTGCTCCCCAAACATCTGTCGCTGTAGATTCCATACCTTGTTCGGCACCAGAAATAATCTACAGACCTGACGATCTTCCCCTTCCACCTGGTCTGATTGCTATAGAAGAGATTGTAGAAGATCCTCCATCTAGTACTCCATCGCAATTTGGAGTCAGGATCACTCTGTATCCTTCTTCATCAAAAGTTAGTCTACCGCCATTGGAAGCTCCTGTAAAAACGCTAGGTAATCTTTTGGATAGACTAGAAATGTCTGAACAACCGTCAACATCAAGGACTGTGTCGTCTGACACAGCGACGGTAGAACTCCCTGCTATCACTCCAACAATGTTCGTCGGTATACCATTTGTCCAAACTAGCTCTTAATTGCCAGAAGGAGCCCACTCAGGGGCCATTTCGACAGTATGGTATGTTCATGTTTTTTCATCCGGAATAATATTCGGAAACTCTTATGTTGAGTCTCAACAAATTGATCCATTTGGAGGTCAATTTGGGCAGTCCGGCCCTCAAGGGAAAACCATTCCTTTAAGTACCAGATTACCACCGTATGGGGGGGCAGTATGCCCTTTCATTATCCTCTCTGGGAGGACAGCCATACGGGAGTTCACAACAAAATTCAGGTTATGTTGGAATTACATCAAGCAGTTGGGTACCGATACTAGCTCAACAAACAAGAGTTGTATATTCGATGCAACAATGCTTACCTATGTCAAGTATACCAGCTATGCCAGCTATTGTGACGGTGTCGCAAGTTCAAGCGTTGCCTGTTGTATGCCAACCTTAGGTTTCTCAAGTTGTAATGCAACAGCCCCTTGACCCTGCAGCTCAACCACAATCGCCGATTGGTGGAATGACGCAGGTTCAAACGGGTACAATCACCCCTCATCTTGTTCAAACAGTTAGTATCGAGCAACAACACATGGCTTCACAACCATGGCTAGTGCAATACCAACAACCGTAGTTCCAACAAGTATACCAAGGTTCTGAGAAACAAATCTTTGCGAATAGTGGGCAACCGTATATTCAAAACGGCCAAAATCAACCATTTTACAATGGTCATGCCCACCAACCTTACCAAAGTTACCAGCATCAAATGCATTATGCTGGTATGCAAAGACCAACTACTCCGGAAATCCCATCTTATCCTGGGTATGCTTCACCTAACCTAAATCAATAGTTACCCTCCGTGGCAACTTTAGAGTTACCTGATTTAAATCGGTTATCAAACGATCCAATCACTTACGCCCCTTGGTGGCCAGCGATTCCACATAAACTTCCATCAGATATTCCTAAACATAATGGAAATCCGGGTGAAGGTCCATCGAATCATGTGATGACCTTTCATCTATGGTGTTCATCATACACTTTAAACGATGATTCGATTAGGCTTCGCCTTTTTCAAAGGACATTAACTGGTCCGGCAGCAAAATGGTATATCGAATTTCCTAGAGCTTCATTCGACAATTTCAGTACCCTAGCCACAACCTCTTTAACCCATTTTCAGTTACTGATAAGGTACGAAAAGGGAACGGAACTTCCTACCAACTTCAAACAAACGACTGCCACTCACATATCTGATCATATACATGAGTGGCGACATCGTCGTAGAATGGTGAAATCCTATGTTCCCAATCAGCTCTTAGCTGAATGGTTTATCAAGTCATTACTGCCTTCCATCACGAAAGATGTGGCAATAGGGGGGGTCGTCACCGAAGAGCAGGTTATCGCTCGCGCGCAATATTTGGATTTGATTTACACTCAGTCCGCACGCTCGACGATAAAATACATGACGCTCCTAGACCGGAATTCTCAGTTCCTCCTCCTCCTAAATCAAACAATGACTCTCATGTCGGCGATGGCGTGATTGGCGAAATAGACACGAAAAAGACTCCATCTAAAAAGGCCCGTAAGATTTCCAGTCAAAATGAAAATGAGGAACTTCTTGCCTCGGAAGTAAATGTCGTATCGACAGATAAAGGCAAAGAAACCAAGCAACCAGGGGACAAGAAGAAAGGCAAAGGGAAGAAGAAGAAACAGGGAGAACCATCACCTGAAAAATCTTCTGTAAACCCTCCTGGAAATAGGAAACCAAAAAATCCATGCTTTATATGCGATGAGGATCATTGGACCTCAGATTGTCCACATAGAGCTGAGCTTAAAAAACTCTTTAAGAGTTCAAAAACCTCAGCAGTATTGACTGATCTGTTTCCAAACCCAGGAACCAAACTGGTTGCTAATCAAAATGCTTCCTCATGCCAAGTGCTTATGTTGTCTATCTCAAAGCAGAAAAATGATGCTTTGACAAGGAATAAAGATTACGAGAATCCACAGTTGTCGAATAACAAGGCTAATGAACAACCTAGTAGTTCGACAACAACTTTGACCGAAGTTGTGCCACCCATCATTCCTGAACCAATGATAAACCCACCAAAGGGAGTAGTACACAAATCGACATTTAATCCTCGTGCCAAAGTAGCACAGAATTATTTTATAGTAGAGGATCATGCCTAATCATCATCTGCTATGTCGACACTTGAGGTACCGCAAAATTGCCTCTCCCAAAAGCAGGATCTATTATTAGTAATAGGTGGGATTGACCCAATGGATTCCAATCTTGTATCCTTTAATCACAAAGGATATGACCCTCAGTTACCAGCTCAACTAGCTTTCCTTATTCAAGTGAAAGCCCTCAACAAAACTGTCCAACGAACAATTATTGATGAGGGGTCATCTACATGTATTATGTCGATGAGTTGCTGGAAAACTTTAGGCTCACCACCCTTGTCATGATCATCAACAATGTTAAAAGCATTAGATGGACGATCATACACTCCATACGGGATTTTAAGTAACTTGCAAGTTGAACTAGGGGGAAAAATAGTAGAAATTGATGTTGAAGTAATCAATGGAAACCTCGATTACAACATCCTACTGGGAAGGCCCTGGATATATGCCATGGCCGCAGTTGTGTCGACCTATTTCAGGAAGATTGCATTTCCCTTCTAAGGAGGAATTACAATCGTCAACCAACAAACATTTCTCCCCAACAGTTCACAAGTTACGGGAAGCATTCCAATGATCCATGGAAGCAATCATTCACTTCAAAATATTGGAGTAGGCCTCCTAAAAGACCCTGCCTTAATGGGTACTTTTGCCCTACCGCCTCCAAGTAATTTGGCAAAAGTAGAAACCTGCAATATGAAATCTTCTATATCTAATGGATTCGGAAGATTCCTGAACATTTTGTTAGCATGGATCATCGCCATTTTAGAAATATTATAGCAATCAATTTTCTTGGCCTGGGGGGCAAACCCAAATCAACGCTCATCGAGTGTCTAGATAGATAGCTCTAAGGAATACGGTACCTCTTCAGATCCTTCGTCAGATGTACATTCTACAGACAATGGAATCATTCAGTCAATGATGTTAAGAGAGGCACCATGGGAAGATTACCACCATCATTCCCATCTTCCGGATTACCACGAAGATTATTCCAGTGACCTTAATCATCCTTCAGTTTTTGACTTTCTATCAAATACTGTAAATATGGTGGATTTCGAGGATGGTTCTTATCTCGTGTCGACCTCGTTAAAAAATGAAACAAGGAGTCATGAGGATAGTTATTTTACTGTGTCAACCCCATTAAAAAATGAAACAACTCCCTTTCCAAATCGAGTCTTTGATTACGATCTCACAAAATCAAAGTCGAGTCTTTCGAAGATCTCGAAGGTAAACCTTCATTCCAACCACCGAGATGAATGAAATGAAGCTTGGGGGGCATGCACCTCGATTTTCACCTCGATTTGCATTATTATGCTGGGGGCATGCAAACTTATCATGAGCAGTGTTACCGCAGGGTTCGAGCTCGTTAAAAAATAAACCTGCATCAAGTCGTTTTAGCACATAGTTCAAGCTCGTTAAAAATAAACATAAGTCATGAGCAAATGTTTCTCCCCGCATTTATGCTCATTAAAAAATGAACTATTTCCCGGTAAATAACCATCGTGAATGTAGTACTTCAGCCTTTAAAGCCTTGGTCGTGTTCTCATGATCACCTCCACTCTATATTGGCCGATCATTCACCTCCATTTGATTGTTTACCCCTTTTGAGGAACAACTGCGAAGAGTGATCCCGCTAGCCATCCTTGTAACATTGCCATGGAAATTTCCAAACCTTACCTCGAATCAACTGCTACCCTATTTTATCACTTGTTCCTCAAAAGACGAGTCTCCTTTAAGCTCTTTTCATCTGACTCGTAAAATATGAAAATATTATCGAGCCATTGGCCTCTCCAGCTCGTTAAAGGGACTGGAAGTGCTATCCCTCCTTTAGATTTGAATCTTTTTGGACCTGGGGGATTATTACACAAAAAGATCAAGCGCTTGTTTTGTTCGGCTCGTTAAAAGTATCGAAAATTCATCCCTTCTGTATTGTTTTATACTTTTTCAGACTTAAGGGATTAGATGACGAAAAAGGAATTTTGGAGTTGCCTTTACGTTCCTTTTCAGACTCTCTAAAATTGAAAAGGACCGAGTTATCTTTGTCGTTAAACTCGTTAAAACTTAATAGCGACAAACTTGTCCATAGCAGACAAGAACGAGTTTCACTATCGCTAGGCTCGTTAAAACATAGCGATGGGTTTGCCCGAAGGGAAAATTATAGAACAAGCATATGTTATCCTCCTCAAGATTGACAAAAATAAAGAGGTACTGGTCAGCAATTACTGGGGAAAATTGGGAAGAAAACTTGAAGAAACATTGTTGGTAGCAAGTCGCTCTTGAACATGACACTTCCACTCCGCATCCAAGTCGGGTTGGGTTGTTTCATTCACCGGTCACATCACCATGGTCCCATCACACCATCCACATTTGCGGTAATGCTACCAATCCATCATGTCAGTGTTGCTGATATGTTCAAGAGAAGTCATTCAGAGAATTCACCTTTGTCTCACCCACTACAATACATTCATACTCCATTCTTTCATGACCGCCACCCTGAACCGTATGTCATCAAATCGTTTTCACCTCCATTAAAATCATTTGCTCCGTTCTGTGTCATTGATGTGGGATTCATCAAGGCCCTCCTGTAACGGATCACTTCTTGTTGACATCAGCTCATTATCCAAGAAGTTGATCTAGGAACACCTCGTTCAGTACTTTGAAGCTTGCATGCCTCAATGGCAAGTTTCTCACTTCCGGCGACAGGTTTACATCAATGGCCTTCGATCGAAAGATTTTGCGTGGTGTTTGACGCCAAGTCCTTTATTCACACCACGTGAAATGTACTACAGTACCTTGAGGGTCATTATCACTATCGGTGATTCCTCTCGCGCCTGTTAACAACTTAGATCATTGGCTGGTAATTAGGCGATATCTTTCCATGTTCGACTCCACAACATCTCTCACATGGATAGACTTGTACTTCGAGTGAAGATCAAACGAGATTGAAGACCTCGGATATAGTTTCATCCATCTGGGCTGAGATATATATTCAGGGAAATAAAGAAATCAAATGTACATCATTGCTGCACAGATAATCATCCAATCAAAGGGATGATGGCTCTACCAGAATCATCAGTCTACACTCAGACGATTGTCTGTCCTATGTACATGAAAATGAATTTATAAAGTTGAGCATGTGAATGCCCGCCTCAGTTAGATCATGAAAATATTATGAACATAATGTATTGTATTGTATCTTATTACAGGTCTCCTCCCAGCTTGAAAGAACTTCGGATCCTCATAATAAAGCATTTCACCCGACATCAAAATATTAATGACCTCATGCTTTAGGGGGCAACTGTTATAGACATTTTTGGGCACTACAACCCCAAGCATGAAATGTCCATAAACCAAGGGCTCCTAAGTCCCTAAAAGTGTTGTTCTAACCCCTAAAGGAACAAGGTCAACTGATTAGAGATTCTCCCAGAAGTTCTCCATGAAAAACTGCTCAGAACTGGTCAAAACACGATCATTTCAGCTGCTCCATAGGCAAAGTGCGTTGCATATCACCTAAACACATTGTGTGGGTGCATTGCATTTCAAAAATCCCTTCTATGGGGTGTGATGGGTGAGAAGTGACAAATGGCAGTGTCATTCCACGAGGTGGAGAGGCATGGAAACTTCCAGAAACTTCTCCTGTGACACTTGCCTCTCTGAATTCGACCAAGGATGAGTAAGAGATCATCAATCTCCAAGTGGAAGTAAGAACTATCATAGGGAAGACACTAGTCCAGTCACAAGTTGACTCATCTCCCTTACAAATATCTACATATGGATCCCTCATCCTAGAGATCCAGAGGCTGGAATCTTGCATATTGTAAGGAATTGCTATTGGTATCTTGAGACAACATCAGATTGTTGGGTGATCTAAGCTTTGTATGAGGTGAAGAGGGGCTTCCTTGCTGAGAGGATGATGCTAGGTCAGAATAACTAGTTGTAATTCCCTTGGCTCTTTCTTGTTTATCAATAAAAGCTATTCAAGTTTTTCTCCATACTCTTGTGTAATTTATGTTTCATGCATTTGTATGGTCAATTTACATCTAATCCTAGATTGTTTATGATTATAGATCCATGTTCATGTATAGTGCTATGCTACTATGATCTTACAGGTACTCTGTGAAGCTGGGCATGCAAGGGAACAAGTAGCGAAAGATTATCAAGAGAGAGAGGAATCGAACGAGGAGACTAGCACAAGACAGAGGTTGGTCTTCTTTGTTCTTCTCCCATCTATACTTCATAAAGGAAAAATGAAAGTAGCTTTACTTTGTTTGTTTCTAAGGTAGCTATCACACCTTAGTGGGATAAGTAGTTCTGTATAGACACTTTTCCCTGTAATAATAAGGGAGCACTAGGTCGAAATGCATGGAAATGAATGAATAAGAGTGTGTGATAGGGAGTGTCAGTGAGTTCCAAGTGTGCTAAGGAGAGATTGACATGGTATGCGAGGTTGTTCTAAGTCATGCTAGATTTATAGGGTGACATGCAGGCAAGATGTTCCACGTGCCAAGATGTGTCAACATGTGATAGGATATATTAGGGAGTGACAGGGAAACACAAGGGAACACGAGGTCAAATTAGTGCATGCAAATGAACATATAAGAGTTTGTGATAGGATGTGTCAGTGAGATACAGGTGTGCTAAGGGAGTCACAAGGTATGGTAGGCAGTGCTAAGGCATGCTACAGGCTAGGGCAACATGCGAAGATGTGACACGTGCTAGGGTGTGCCAATGCATGCCAGGGAGTATTATGGAGTGCCCAACAAGCAAAAGGGATCACTAGTTTCAAATACATGGAAATGAATGAATAAGAGTGTGTGACAGGGAGTGTTAGTGAGTTCTAGCTGTGGTAAGGAGGGAGTTACAAGATATGGTAGGTAGTGCCAAGGAATGCTAGAGTGCCAAGGAAACATACAAAGATGTCCCATGTGCCAGGGTGTGTTAATGCGTGTCAGCGAATGTTATGGAGTGCCACAAAAATACAAGGGAGAACTAGTTCAAAATGCATGGAAATGAAGAGATAAGAGTGTGTGATATGGAGTGTCAACGAGTTCCAAGTGTTCTAAGGAGGGAATGATAAGGTTATATGCTAGGTAGTTCCAGGGCATGTTAGAGTGCCAAGGAATGTCAGAGAGTACTAGGCTGTGCTAGGGAGTAAAAATCATGCCAATAAATGTAGGGGATTCCAACACACGCCACATAGGGCTAAGGGATTGTTAGACATGCCCTGTGCCATGGCATGTCAAGATGTGAATTGTGTTTCTTCATTGTTTCATGGCCATGGTTGGATGTGAGCCTTGAATTGGTAACTTATTAAGTGGGATGAGTTGAGATTGGACATGAGTAACTTAAGATGTCTTATAGGAAGTTTGTAGGTGAACAAGGCATAGTCTAGTTGTAGTAATAACTTGGTGAAGCTGTTGTAGTCGGGGAAGGATTTGGTTGGGTTTCGACCAAGTATAAAAAAAAAGTAAGCATAGTTGTGATGGCATGATAGTTAAGGAGTGTCAGGTCATGTTAAGGAATGAAAAGGTGTGCTAACACATGAAGGAAAATTTCAATGGATGGCAAGGAGTGTTAGGGAGATTCAGGGGTACACAAGGGAGAAATAGGTAAAAATTCTTGGAAATGAAAAAATAAGAGTGTGTGCCAAGGAGTGTCAGTGAATTCCAGGTGTTCCAAGGATGAAGTGTTTTAGGAGAAGTTCAGAATAGGACTTGCAGGTGTCTTCTCTATGGTTTTGATAAGGCGTGGAGAAAGCAATTTGAGAGAAAGAGAGACTTTGGGTTGGGCACAATATTGTTTTGCTAATGAATTTGTTGGGTTCCCATGTCGCAAAAAGCGTAAGGTTATATGTGAGGGTGTTAGTTTCATTCAGTTCAGTCTACCACCAATGATCAAATATGATCTTACAAGGTGTTGTTAGGGTGTTAAGTCAAATTTTTGTCATTTCAATGAGTCTTCAAATAAATATTTGGTCATTGGCTAGTCTGTCAAGGGCTATTTCCACTCTCTCAAGAGTTTCATATGTCGATCACTTTCCTCACTCAGTTGAGTCTACCACCATCAAAAAATCATTAATATCACTTTAGTCACATCATTATGGTCTCCATTTAGCTCAGTGTCACCATTACGTCATTAGGGTTAAGGTCACAAAATCAATCATTTCATGTATAAATCCGGAAAATGAGGAGTAACAATAGGTAAATTTGTTTAATAAAACTTGATTTCGAATGTAATTTATGTTTTCAGATGTAAAAATGTTCCTAAGGTTCTAAAGCTACAAGAAGAGGTCCTAAGGCTACAAAAATAAAAAAGAAAGTGAATTGGTGATGTAGGCCATCCTACCTCATTAATCACTTATACACCAAAAGCAAATTATAAAAGAACATGGAGGAGCTCATTCACACTTATTTTCACTTGTCTACAATCCTAGCATCGAGATCCTCTGTCTCCTTTGAAAAAAAAATTGATTCCATATTCCTCACTGGAAGAAACTGACTCTCGTTGCGCACATGAAGCCTTCGTTGCACATGGGGTAGAGTTGTCAAAAATTGTTGTTTGACCACCAAAATTCATTTTTCAAAGCTCCTCTTCAGTCATTTCATGCTCTAGGCTCTATAATAAGTAACTTTAATCATTTTCATGCCCTCCTTTGCCTCATATGTCAAGAAAATGATCAAATACTTCTTCTTCTAGGGTTTACATGATTTCCATGTTTTTGATCCTCAAATGATGAGTTTCTACCCTAAACCCTATATTTGTTTTCCCTACACCTTTGTTTGTAGCTAATACACCATTTCCATCCATCACAAAGCCTTATCCCCTCATTTTCTATCATTTTCCACTAAACCCTAATCTACCCTATCTATTTCTAAGATAGGTCTTTGTTTTGGCCTTTTCCACCCCCTCCCCTCAATCATTTCCAAAAATTCCTCTTTCCCCTACTCACTGACATCATCCCCTACCCTCCTAAATTTCCCTACAAATTTAGGTAACTCCTAAGTCCATCATACCACCTTGTTCCCTCACAGAACCAAATTTCACCTTTTTTCCTTGCCTTTCGCCTAAGGTTTGAAGTATGGAACCTGACTCGTCGTCATCATAGAAGAGGAAGTACAACAAGGGGGGAAGATACTAAGATTTGAGCCCTCTAATTGTGATGAAATCAACTCCTCCCCATTTGTCATGAAATGCTTTAAGGATGCCAAATGTTTAGGGTTTTTCAAAGAGTGCACGATGTAGGTTACCATGAGCATCTCACAAGTATATTTTCCCTCACGTTGAAGGAAGACAAGATCACCATTGCAAGGACTGATTTCATGTTTTTGGTGGATGTCGTCTCTCAAGCTAAACACATACCAAACCATGGTGAAAACTAGTTCAAAGGCATGAACCTATACCTAGAACAGTACAAACCCTACTTGAAATCACAATACAAAGGAGCTCACTCACATGTTTTCCCATTCATATACTTGTTGGAGAGATACGCACCATTGATGAAGGTTCTCATGAATTTCTTCACATGTGAGGGCATATTTTCTAGGATATATCAATACCACATAAGGCTGCTCATTTACTTTACAACTTTCAAGTCTCTAAATTTGTTCAGCTACATGTATAGGAGCCTAACCAAAATGTCTGAAACGGTGAAATTGAAATTCAAAGTGCATTATCCTAGCCTCTTTCACTATAGCCTAATAAAGGTTATAGTACTCCATCAGTTGAAAGAGAAGAATATGACATCAGACACCTTCACTGAGGCAACCTTGAAAATGCATATAACCACTTCACCAATCCAACACCAAACCATGTGAGTACAACCCATGGAGGTGGGTTCATCAAGCAAACATGATAACGTTTCCAACACACCTAGGCATCAAGTGACCAAGACATATCAAAGAGGGGGAAACATTTTATTTTCTCCTCAAATTGAGGAAGGGGCCAAGCCTACTACATCAGCAGAACATGGATCACCATCACATCATGAGGCTTCTTTGCATGATGAGGAGCCCATTAAGCATGACTTTGACCTAGTTTACTTGGAGGCACATGATCAAACTCAAACCCTACAATAAGTAATCAAAGAGAAGGATTATCATGTCATGGAGCTTAAGGAAAATTTGGAAACGTCCAAATTCATCATTTCATTCCTTGAGCAAGAAAACAGTCACTTAAGGCAAAACAACTAGTCATGGAGAAAGAGCAATTCAAAAACAAGAAACAAGAGATGAAAGAAAAGGTAGTGGTGGACCATGAGGACACTGAGTAGCATGAAGGACATGTGGCAAGGAAGATACCAAGGATTATGGGTCTTAGGAAGGCACTTTAGAGGGAAAGAGAACAAAAGCCACCAATGGAAGAATTGACCTTTGAAGAGAGGATTTCCATGGAAATAAATGAGGACAAGGAGTTTTGGCTTGACAAAGCCAACAGGCATAAAAATTTTCAAAAGAAAATGCCCATCCATTATTACACAAGGGATCAGGTCGCCAAGGTCAAAATCCAGCAGTTGAAGGAAACCCTAATCAGACAAGAGGAGAAGGGTAAGTAAGATTTGCTTGCTGATGCATCCACGATTGCAAAACATACCTCATCAGGCATCTTCGAAGAAATTTTGGGAGGATTTGGAGAAAATTTTGTGTTTTGGTGCAGACTGGAGCATACTTGCAGTGTTTTGTCAATTTTCTGTCTAGGAGCACAACGAGCTCATGCTGTGATTCTTCTTTAGGGCTCCAAATGATGGAAAGTCAACATTTTTGGAAATATTATGACCCCCTATCAAAACCCATTTTCCCACTTTCCTGGTCTGGTGCTCATTTTTTGATAAATTTGCAAAAAAGAGGAAAAAGATCACCCTTCTACCTATCCTTTTTCATTTCACTACGCACTTGGAGACACCTTGGGAGAATTGCCATATATCAGCCAAAAATGGGTCATTTTGAGTGAAAAAATACTCTAAAGACATCTAGACTCTCCCATATTTCTAGAAAAGGCTTCACATCTAGATTTGGACTTCAAAAAGGCACTCAAAAATGGCGTCCAACAACTCGCTGCACACCTGTAAATTTCTGAGATGTTTGCAAAATTTTCACTATGTAATTTTTTGTAATTCAGAGTTTGACTTTGGGAAAAGTCAAAAGGGTGAAGTAGATGAATGCGAGGGGTAAAAGTAAATGTAAATAATTTGTGGTTATTATTTGTAAGTTATTTTGATTTATATTTTACCTCATTTATGAGAGAGGTTGGAGTCAAAATTAATTGTAGAAGTTGTTTTTAACTACCCTAGACATTAGGGCTTGGTTAGAACACCTCATGGAACAGTTCCTAGAGTCACGGATTCGACCACTGAGAGTGGGGAGATGTTGTTTTGGTCTTTATGTATCAATTTCTTAGTGATAGAATGGGTTGGATTCCAGAAGAGAGAACTATTGTAGCTTGTACAAGTTTGCAACTATTATCTAGGAATTCATGTGTAGTAAGTTTGTGATGTTATTTTTTCTCTGTTATAGCTTTATATGAAATATATTCATCTTCCCTTTCCATTCATAAATTATTCAATGGTTTTCCTTATAGTTTATGAACAAAATTCATTGCATAAATCTATGTTTTGATGGAAAAATCATTATCACGTGTTACCTTCTTTCTTGCTTAATGAATTCATGTTTCATGCTCATTAAGACCTTTTCCTTCTTCTAAACACTACATTACACCGAAAAACCCTAAGATACATCACAAAATTAATGCTACCTTGCTCCTTTATATCTTTTTTGTTGTAACCCTTTGATCCTCAAACATCACTACCTGGTTTTTCTCCCTTATCCATCAACAAAACCCTAAATTTGCCAAAACCCACCTGAGCCTAGCTATCTAGCCTAAAATCCTTTACATTATACTCATCTCCTGGCTATGATTTCATAGAGAGATCCCTCTCCGGTTTGGTAGGGCAACCTACCAAACTAAAATCTTGGTTTGTGGTTACCTCTGTCGATCTCCTCACCAACCTAGGACATTTTGGAGGATAATAGAGGGCATGACAAGTAGGGAGTGCCAAGGTGTTCTAGTGAATGTATGATTCCCAAGTAATGGAAAATTGTAATTCTAGTTGTGAGGTCATGACTCCCAAGGTGTGTTGCGGAATTCTAGGGTATGCTAACATGTGCCAGATAGTATGAAGACATGTGAAACAAGCTAGGATGTGCCAAGTGATAAGGCATGTGAAGATGTACAAGGGTGTGACAATGCATGCCAGAGACTATCAAGGCAACAAAAGGGAGGAACAATTTAAAATACAAGGAAATGAGCACATAATAGGGTTAATAAGTCATCAATTTACCTTTTACATGAGGGGCATGCTAAGCACACCAACACTAGGTTCCAAGTGCCAACTGTCAATGCATTCTAAGTGCCAAATATTCCTTTGTTTCTTCTCATCTAGTTTCCAACAATTGATCTCAAATAACTTTAATATTATACCATGCCAAACAATACTAAGTCATCTCAATGCATGCCAAACATGTTAAGACTTGCTAAGTGCCAACACATGCCAAGTGCCAATTTGCGTGTGGTAGTCTGATGCATGCTATGAAGTGGCAGAGCATATTGAAGAGTTCTAAGTTGTGCTAGAGAGTGCCAATGCATGATGAGGAGTGTTATGGAGTACTAGGACAACACAAGGGATAAATAGCTCAAAATGCATGGAAGTGAATGAATATGAGGGTGTGTTGGGGAGTGTTAATGAGTGCTAGTTGTCATGCCAAGGAGGGAGTGACAAGGTATGCTAAGCATGGGTAAGGCATGCCAGGGAATATCACGAAATGTTAAGAAGTGCTAGAGTGTGCTAGGTACTTCCAGCGTGTTCTAACATGTGTCAAATAGTGCCAAGGCATGCCAAGCACTAAGACATGCTAGGATGTGTAGGGTGCCAGAGTATGCCAATATGCATTAAGGAGTTTCGAGGCAATAAAATGAATAACCAAGCTAAATTGCAAGGAAATGAACAGATAATAGGGTTAATAAGTCAGGACTTTATCTTTTTCAAAAGGGGCATGCTAGGCACACTAATAATATGTTCCAATACATGTCAAGTGCCAATGTGTGCCAAGTGCTAATGTTTTTCAGTGCAATATTATGCCAAGGTGTTCTAGGGAATGCTAAGGACTACAGAGCATTCCAAAACATGATAGGGGAGTGCTATGCTATACTAGGGCATGCCAGCATGTTGGGCATCCTACTCATGGCAAGTTGTTCTACGTACAAAGATTTTCCAGGTAAAAGGATGTTCTAAGGCATGCTAGGTACTAAGGAATGTTAGTGTATTGTTCCAGAGCATGTTAAGGTGTGCCATGAGTGTTGAGGAGTGCTAGGTCTCTCTCATTAATAGAACTGATAGAGCTTGATTATGTATTAAATAATATAGTTCCTACACACACTAGTGGAACTTTATTTAAAGGAAATTTGGTAGATAATAAACCTAATAGAGATGAATCATGTGTTGACTCATAGTAAAACTATATTCTTATGACTTGATAGAAATGATACACACTAATTACTTCTTAACAAATTGACTGTCTATTTTTATGCTATGACCTTGGACACATAATAAAAAAGACTCCACAATGATGGTCTTAAACCATTATCTTTTGACAAACAATATAGTAACAGGTACATAGTGTCATCAAAAACTCATTGGAATGATCAATGATCACTAACATTTTTTTACCATCACCAAAAGTAACAAAAAAGAGCATTGGTGAGGGTCAATAACAGATCATCACTTGAAGTGTCACCAAAGAGACAATTAGTGTGGGCCTTTAACGACCCTAACCAAAAGTGTCACCAAAGAGAGAATTGGTGTCGGGCCTTTAACGACCCTCACCAAAAGTGTCATTGAAAATGGCTTTGGAGACAAACCTTAAAGGACCATCACTATATACCCTTACAATAATGATTTTTTAAAGATTGTCACCATATGAGACAGTCGTGACAGACCTTAAAGGTTTGTCATAGGCATGAAGCGTCATCAAAAACTCATTGGAATGATCAATGATGATGAAAATTTATTGACCGTCACCAAAAGTAACCAAAAATGTCATTGGTGACAGTCAATAAAATGTTGTCAATAGAAGTGTCACCAAAGAGAGAATTAGTGATGGTTCTTTAATGACCCTCACCAAAAGTGTCACCAAAGAGAGAATTAGTGATGGGCCTTTAACGACCCTCACCAAAAATGTCATTGAAAATTCCTTTGGTGACAAACCTTAAAGGACCATCACTATATACACTTACAACAATGCTTTTTTAAAGACCATCACCATATGCAACATTGGTGATGGACCTTAAAGGTTCGTCATAGGCATGACCCCCACTAATGACCTTTTTTCTTGTAGTGCATGTGAATACTAGAGTACTCCAAGCATGCCCCAAGAATGCTCTAAGTGTGCAAGAGTATGAGAGAATGAGAGAATGAAGCAAGAGCTCCAAAATTTAATTGAGAAAATATATGAACTGATCCCCATAAGAATTTTTATCATTCAGGCCTTTGTTTTCTTCATTTTCCTTCATTTTTCTTCTAATGTCCTTAGCATGCAAATTTGTGTATCTTCACCTTCCTCTTGTCATGTTTTCCTTATTTTCATAATTAAAATGCAAATAAATGACTCTTTTTCTTTCCTAATTTTCATACCCATTAATTTATCACAAGTGATACCCATCACTATCTTTCTACCGAAAATTTACCTTGGAATATGTGTCCCATGAACTTGGTCTTATTTTATTCACATTGAATTCAACCAGGGTTGTTACATCTTCCATACGATAATAATACACACCATTAAAACATTATTGGAGTCGATAATATGATTCTATGTGACCTGATCTTTCAGGAGAAAAGTTTATGAAAATAAACAGAAGCTCGCACAATACTCCCATATTTTAAACAAAATTTTCAAAGAGAAAAAATTACATGCTCTTCTTTATGAGCAAATATCTTCTCTCTTTTCTCCATTAATGATTTCAAATTCTTACTGGCTCATTTCCCTAGAAGTCAATGCCTATTATTTTTTGTGCGTCCAACACATGTCACGAAACCTATGTATCAGAGAGAAAACAAGCATCCAAACATTTTTATCATCCCAATGTTTGTCCTCTTCTTAATACAAAACACCAATACCACTAAATATCAGTCCTCCTCAACATGTATTATGTTATTGTTCTCCCCAATGATACTATAACTTACACAATTTCATTATTGTCAATTCAAGAAGAGTAATGTTCCTCACACGGAGTAAAAAGACACTTAATTGAATATTCACAAATGTAAGAAGCAAGAACAAGTGTGCAAAACAAATTTTCTGAAAGAAAATTTATTTGCAAGATTGCAGCAGTCTGGATGAAAGTTTGTTTTACACTACGAGTTAAAGTGTTTTCTCTTTCTCCACACAATCATTCTCCCACACAACACTAATTGTTTACACACATCTAAAAGACGCTTATGGAAAACGAACATAGTATTCTAAAGTATTCTAAAAAGAGAAAGAATTATACATTCTGCTATTCAAAAAACATAATTATGAGTAAATAAGTTAATTTTATCAATGCAAATAAAGTTTTCCCCGCACTATTCTAGACATTTTAGATGCATGCAGACTCGTTACGCTAGAAATCAACACCTACTATTATTTTGCAGCTAAAACATGTTACAGAGATAAAGATACCATCAACTTTTTTTATTGTCTCGATGTCTATCTTTTGATTAATATAAAACACTTTTGGGGGCATTCATTTTAGCATTTAAGTTTATTACTACGAACGTGTGCATCTCTTCAATCAATGTACTAATCCATAGACAAAACCAGAGACTTGCATAAGGTATCAACATTCACTGTCCTTGTTCTGCACATTCGTTCTCTGGCACAACACTACTTGTTCACATGCAATGAAATACACCTAATATAATATTGCATAATAATAATAAGTATTTAATCTACAATAAATTCGTTATTTTGAGTTTACAAACCACTCTTTCTAGTTACACCTATTACATTATGAGTTCAAGATTTTGTTCATAGTTAATAGATTAATTTCACAAATAGGGAATAAAGTCCCCCTTTGCAATCTCATTCTCTTGCACATCCTTCATTCCACACATACCGACATCTTTATGTACCTCCTCTTCCTCACTGCTAGATATGTAAAAGTTTTAAATGGAAAAAAGTTTGAAATTAATTCCAACCCTGCAGAATAAAGTCATCTTTGCACCCCCATTCTCCCGTAAATACCTTGTCAATCACACATCTTTCATTCCACATAGATTCACAATTCTATGCAATTTCTCTCCCACACATCTAAATCTGTAAAGATTTTAAATGGAAAATTTCTTAAAATGAGATAATAAAAAATAAACACACTATAAATACATGTCAAAGCACTAACCAAAGAAAAATTGTTGGAAACTATATCACTACCAGGGGGGTGAGTCAATAGTGATAACCTTTATATCAATTCTAAAAAATTTCGTCAGATTATAAATTTGCAACACATATCCAAAATATTATCTTATCAAAACGCGAAAACAACAATAAAATCAATTCATAATAATCATGGAAACCATGAACAAAAATAATCACAGATGAAGACACAAGTATTTCTAGTGGAAAGCCTTTTAGGAAAAAATGACCTTGCTGTTGCTGTGCTACTCAAATTTTCTTTTAATATGTTGAACAAGATTTTACATCGATTAGCTTACAACCATAAGTCAAAAGACTTGGATTCCTTCATAGTATGCTAGCATCTATTAATCATGAAATTCTTTTTTATCATAGATCTATGGACTACCACATGTTGAAGGCCACCATGATCAATGATCCTTGCCCAACTTTCATTGGACTATCCATGTCCTATTGGATGGAGAGATTTTTTCCTTCTACCAAATCTACTGAATAATTGTCTACTCCGAATTCTCCATTCCTTCATTTCCTCCACACAAACCACGTTTCATAAATTTTCAAACTCGGTTCTCAATCTTCTCAACATGATCAACCCAATAACACCATCGTTCCACACATAAAATTTTAATCAAAACTCTGACCTGGAGGAGGGAAATTCTTCACTTCTTCTCTCACCAAAACAATTCTCTCAAGCACACCACTAGCTGTCAATTCTCCTCCACTCCGCAACACATAAAACTCTTAAATTCTCCTCAAATCATCTCTAAAATTTTCATATAAAATTCTAATAAAAACAATTCCACAATATGGGAGTAGTTGTTGCAATCTATACTCACTCTAAATTCCTTCACAATGGCATACTCTCACTCTCTCAATACAACCAACCTAGTAGACTCAAATCCTTCCTATATTTATCATTTTTTTCGTCATGACTAACTCTGTAAATTCTACAGGTTATGGAGCACTCAATAATTTGTTTTTCACATGTGAATTTTATTGGGTCTAGCTCACTGACTTGATCAAGCTACTCTTCTCCACCAGATAATGGATATTTTCATTTTTAACCAGCTTTTAGAAGATCCCTTACCATTTCCGACCGTTAAAAGAAAAGTTTAGAACAAGAGAAGGTGGAAAAATTATAAATTAGCCTGAGACACATGAGGAATGTAGATAAAAACACTTCCAAGTTGTGCACCCAAGTTTACTTCACAAGACTTGCGTATATGGAAGTGTATACACATTCTTACTTCATGAAAGTAGTGTATACCCTATAAAATCCAAGTTTCCAACTTGTTTGGCCATCATTTAGATCATAGTGCCACGAGGGTGTGAGGGATGCTATGGAAAACCTCTATAACATGTATAATCTACTGAGGCATCCTCTAACACTCGTAGATCCTCTCCAATCCCTATGTATAACATCATCAACATGAGATACTTAATCCAAGACATGAAGACCTAATCAGCAAGGATCCCCAACTCTACCTCTTGTAGAAGAAATTAACACCTAAATGCAACAACATGAACAAGGAATTCATCACGTCTCTACTTTGTACTAGTCATGCAACATTTATGCAGAATCAATCATCATGGAAAGTGAATCTCACCACCATCCAACTCTATATGCAACACCTGAAAATCGCATCTACATCTCCATGCTAGTAGACATGCAAAAACCAATACAAGACTTCAACCATGTACATTCCACCTATAACTAAACATATAAGTGCTATCCAACTCTCTTGCAACCCATGCTACTAGGTTGACATTAATGCCAACCAACACCAAATTTGTAACACTACAACACACGTCAATGCCTACTATCTCCCCCTTTGTCATTGATGGAAACCCCATCTGAAATGATCAACTGAAAAATAATCAACATCCTCACATTCTCCCCCTTTGACATTAACGGAAAAGGGCTAAATATGTCAAGAAAAAATGTTATATGCTCCTCTCCATGGAATGGGCTCCATAGAAAAAAACATATAATCCAATCAATATCATATGCAGGTGATGAACAACACTCCCCCACATAAATTAAAATTATGTGCACTAAACTCCCCCTAGACACAATCTTTCTCCAATCAACAACACACTAGAGCAACAATCAACAACAAATATAAACTCTCTCACTCCCAAGGCAACATGACAATAACCAACAACAACAATAATTGAAACACATGATGTCTCCGCTAAAGCAACAATGACATAATCCATGTCAGAATAGTAATAGCAGATCAAATCACCAACATATAGCGACAACAACATAATGGTACCAACTAATGGTATCAACTTTGATCAACTCCATAACAGCAACAACATATATCCAACCAAATATAAAATGACAACATCAAATACTTCCTCTCCACAATGTACTCTCCAACAACAAGAAACTCATATATCAGCAATAATGACTATCTAGAAGCATCATCTCTCTAAAGTAGACATGGTAGCAGTAAATACATGATGGCGAGTCACAACAATATGACTGACCATGCTCCACTAGATGTAAAGATATCCATGGCTAAATGTAAACTGATATATATATATATACATACATACATATATATATATATATATATATATATATATATATATATCTATATATATATATATATATATATATATATATATATATATTATATATATATATATATATATATATATATATATATATATATATATATATATATATAGATAGCTGCTTGTGCCTCCTTGCCATATGAAGGAGGCTACAGTAGATAGACCAATGACTATGACCAAATGATATGCAATAGAGTACAAGGCTTCATAGTCTTGTTACATGGCTTCAAAAATGATAATACATTATTGTAGAGTGACATCAATAATCTTATTCATATGGTTGAACCATGTTTCACATGACGCTTTTTCATTGCATGCATGACTCCATAGATCTCTCCATCTCTAATAGGCCAATAAAGATAGGAAAATGAAAATACATGACTCTTACAATCGCACACAAGTGTGATCTCCTCTATGCATACCCTAATATAATGATATAACATGAGTACATGATATCCATGAGCAATAACGTATGCTCCATACAACAACATCAATTCAAATATAATACATGGTGTATGCATCAACTACTATCCCTCCATGAGAAACGATATAACCTCCATATGCGGTAGAAACAAATAGGAGTACATAGATAGAACATGGTATTTCATGGCTAATCTCAACATCTCAACCTCTCACCAACAACATGTGCGTAACAACAACAATAATATTTGCAACAACAACATAATAATATCCACCGTGCTCAACATACACATAACCATCTAAAAGCCACAACATGGTAACATCAATAACCATCATATGGGGCATGAATTTCTACAATATAAACTAAAATGGCAATAGAAACAAGCATACTGATGTAAAAACAACATCAATATCACATGAGCAACCATGCTTAGGAATATATCTGTCATGATCAACTTTAGTTTTTCTACATATATGCTACAAATCTCTAATGGATGAATGGAAACAATTATAACCATACACCATCATTGTATTAATATCCATGGCACCAACACATGGATAGCATCATCAACCCGAAACACATAATCCATGCACGACTAAGTTTCAAACTCCCACAACAACCTCATGTTAGATAAGCACATAACATGGAACATATAGTAAACTCCTCCAAGAAACCATTATGCCATAAAAACGATCAGAATATTGGAAGCATATAAAGTTCTCCCCATGAACATGTGGTATCACATTTGATCAAACTTCCCTCCATGAGAGATTTGTGTTAAAGCTTACATCGTAAATCCTCTATCATAATATTATCACAACATATGTGGCAAACACAACATTAGTAGCATAAAGGAAAATCCATCATAAAATCCTAAGCATCACCAACATCACATCCTAACTGTATTCATAAAAAATAACTGCTGAATAGATAAATATATCCACACACACTTCACCAGTTATGGCAACATCATCAATGATTCCACATGCAAAATAAGATGCACCATAGCCCCCCATGAGGCCATGTGAGCCTCAAATTATTTATTTTTTTCCTTGCTACTCCTTTGTACTCCAAACTTTGAATGGATTCTGTCTTGCATGCAAATTTCTTCATGTCGTCATAGTTGGACTGTTTTGCAAATTCTTCTTTCCTTGATTAGGTGGACTCAAGTGTCTTGGAGTCTTGCAATCCTTGGTCATATGACCAAGATTATCACATATGTAGAATTTTATATGACCGAGAGATGGAGGAAAAGATTCAAATCTCTTGATCTTCCTTTTACTCCTCATTGCATGCAACCTACATTCAATAGGCTTATGGAAAAACGCATTCCGTGAGTAGGAATAACCATAAAAATGACCATTACATATGATTTCGGTTGACCTCCGAGAAGTGGTTTGTCTTGTTTATTTTTTTATAGGACCTTCTATGTCAATGCTTCTTTTATTGCATGGATATACAATTTGTTGCAATATGTCTTACTTTCTTGCACTTGTAGCATCTCACATCACCCAAAGGTGAGAATGATATTCTATGTGCTTTTCTTAGCATCACCTTTGGTTTTTCTTACTTGAGTACCTTCCTTGGCTTCTTGACCTGTTGATGGTTCTTCTTCTTTCTACTTTTTCTACTACTATCATCGATTATACTTGTAGCTTCAATTAAATTGGTTTCCCCTTCGTGCATGTTGCATTATTATTTGCAAAATGAGGAAATTTCCCTACTCGTAAACTGAGTGGTTTTCTTCTCTAAATCGCTTATTACTTAAACCACTTCTTCTTCCAATCTCTCACATTTCTCCTCCTTTTCTCTATATTTCTTCTTCATATCATATTCTATCTTCTTTGCCACCTCAAAGCTAAATTTTCAATCCATTGATTTCTTCTCTTAGCCATTTTTCTTTCTAATTGGAAACCTGAAAAAGTCTTACTTGATCTTTACATGTTTTGGTTATGTTTTCTACTTCAGTAGCTATTTCCTTGATTACAATCATAGTTGACTCATATTTAGCCTTAATGAGAGAAATATACTTCTCATCATCACTATCAAACTCAATAGAATCATCAGGATTATAATTAAAAAAGTATTTCAGCATATTACGTCAAGTCATAATTATTTTAGATGAAGTTTTGGAATTGTTGCTCTATTTGAAATAGGCTTAATCTTTTCCTTCTTCAAACCCTTTGTCTTTTAAGACATATCCTCTTGCTTCTGGCCATGATCCATTATCTACTCTCCAAGCGGTCGAGACTCACTGAAGAGCATTGGCTTTGATATCGATTGTTGGAAACTGGATCACTAATGAGAGGGGGGTTGAATAAGTAGTGATAGCCTTTATATTAACTTTACCTATTTTTAATGGATTATCAATTTGCAACACACATCCACAATATTATCTTATCAAAACATGAAATAAACAACAACATCAAATAATAATAATCACGGAAAGAATAAACAAAAATAATTGCACATGAAGACAAAACTATTTGTAGTGGAAACACTTTCAGGAGAAAAACACCCTACTGCGGTTGTGCTGCTCGATTCTTCTATTAATTAGTTGATTAAGATTTTACATGGATTGGCTTACAACTGTAATTCGGAAGACTTGGATTCCTTCATAGTATTTCAGCATCTATTAATTAGGAAATTTGTTTCTCTCGTGAATCTATGGACTACCATTTACTAAAGGTCGCCATGATCAATGATCCTCGCCCAACTGCCATTGGACTATCCAACTCCTTTTGGATGCAAAAATCACTTCGTTCTATTGAATCTTCTGAATCACTATCTACTTTTATGCCTTCATGCCTTCACTTCCTCCATGTGAACCACATTTCATATATTTTGAAATCGGGTTCTAAATCTGCTCAACATGAGAAACCCAACAACATCATCATTCTAGATAGAAAATCTGAATCAAAACTTTTACCACGAGGACGAAAATTCTTCTCTTCTTCTCACACAAAAACATGAATCTGAAACACACCAGTAGGTACCAATTTCCTTGTACTCTCCAACACATAAAACTCTTAAATTCTCCTCAAATCATCTCTGAATTTTGCGTACACAATTCTGATAAAAACATTGCAACGCTATGTGAGTAGTTGTTGCAATCTCTACTCACTCTCAATGCCTTCACAATGGCATGCTATCAAACTCTCAAGGCAACCAACCTAATAGACTCAAAGCATTCCTCTATTTATCATTTTTCTGTGATGATTAACTTAGTAATGGCTACAGGTTATGGAGCACTCCACAATTATGTTCACACATGTGAATTTGATTGGATCTAGCTCCTTGACTTGATCAACTCACTCTTCTCCAATAGATAATAGATGTTTTCAAGTTTAACTATCTTCTAGAAGCTCCCTTACCATTTCTGACCTTTACATCGAAATTTCTTAACAGGACAAGCCGAAAAAACTATAAATTAACCTGATATGTTCAAGGAATGGAGAGAAAAACAATTCCAGGATGTATACATAGGTTTTATTCACAAGACTTGTGTATATGGCAGTGTATACACTTATTTGTTTGATGAAACTAGCATATACCATTTAAAATCCGAGTTTCCATTATGTTTTGGCCATCCTTTGGATCACAATTGCAGGAGGGTGTGATGGACACCATGAAAAAACTCCAGAACTTGTACAACCTACTCAAGCATCCTCCACCACTTGTAGATCCTTTCTAAGCCCTATTGATAGCATAATCAACGTGAGATACATAATTAGGGACATGGGGACCTAACGAGCAAGGCTCCTCACGTCTAACTCCAATAGTAGCAATCAACACCTCAATGCAGCATCCTTACTATGTACTAGTCATGCAACACCTATGCACAAATGATCATCATGTCAAGTGCAACACACCACCTTGCAACTCTATATGCATAACCTGCAAATCACATCTACATCTCCATGCTAGTAGACATGCCAAAACTAATGCAACACATCAAACATGTACAAACCACCTGTAACAAAACATACAGGTGCTAACCAACTGTCCTGCAACCCCTTCTACCATGTTGACATCAATGTCAACCAACAACACATTTGCAACACTGCAACACACATCAATGCCAACAAACACCCCATTTTCAATGTCTATTTTAGAATTTGAATAAAGTCCCATCCTCCACACATGCCTCACCCTCGTCACATCCTTCATGTCACATAGTTTCGTATCTCTATGAAACCTTTCTCTCCACAACAAAATCTATAAAAGTTTTAAATCAAAAATACTTTTAAATGGAAAGGAATAAATTCCAAGTTGCACCCCCATTGTCTTGCACATACCTTGTCGTCCACACATCCTTCATTCCACACAACAAAAAATTCTTCCTTAGCTCAGTATTCTCACACCCGTTCTACCACACATACCTTGTCATTTGCACTTTCTTCATTCCACACATATTCTGACATATTCATAGCTCTATGCAACTACTCTTCTAGAAAACTATTAACAGATGCTTATACATAGAGCTTCCATTGTGTGAAGTGCTTTCATTATTAGAGAAAAATATTCATTGAAATAATCAGCTCTATGTAACTGTTCTCCTTGACAACTAAATATGTAAAAGTTTTAAATAATAAAAAATAAACAAACTAGAAATACGTGTATGAGCACTAATGAAATAAACTCCCCTTGCCCCATAAAGGACCTGCACCCCTATTCTCTCACACATACACCGTCCTCCACACAATACGAACTTCAAAGAACGAAATATACTAATATTAATTGGATATTTGTTTAGTGCACCCCACCCATTCAAAGGACTTGGAATTGTGTCAATTCTACAATCATTTGGAAGATCAGTAATGTAACAGTGTCAATGTTAGAGCACTCACCAATGGAATGGACACTCACAAAATTACTTCGTCCTCCACGCAGTAAAAGCTCTGCACAAGGAAACATAATAATATTAATTACAAATTTCTTTAGTCTCACCCTTCCTGCCCATACAAAGTACTTGTAACCACATCAATTATGGCATCATTGGGTAGAGTAGTAACATAACAGTGTAGATGTCAAAGTACTCACCAATGGAATGGCCACTCACTAAATTAATTCTTTTATCATTATTTTAAAATAAATTCTCAGACACTAAAAAATATCAAACATAAAATGCTTTCTACTACAAAAATTATGTCATATTAAAGCTCCCTCACCCAATCCAAAATTAATAATAAGATTTGCAAAAAAATAGTACATTATTTTTAAATTTATCTGAAAATAGAAATAATAGGCATTTTCGAGAAACTTTAGTTAAAATTAGAAAAACATAGCAAAATAGTGCAAAACGAGCGCACTTTAAGCCCAAATCAAATGTTATAGTCCTTAGTGTTTCAATAACACAGATAAGACAGAAAACAGTTCCAATCTAATTATATGCATCTAATTCCAAAATAGAACAATATTTGTATTTATTCGAAACCTGGAATATCAAGCTCCGAAAGCGAAGCTTCCTTCGATCCATTGCTTGAGCCTTAGACATGCTGTTACTTTACCCATGACAAGTAACCATAGCAAGGGATTCTAAGTATGTGATTGAGTGGGCTCAAGGTTGCTCAAAATTTGGGGCCCCATCTCTCTTCCACTCGATGGCTCAAATCTGGGCTATTGTTGTCTCATTGAATCTCATTTCCTTTTGCCGCATCCTTCGGGATCAGAACTCGGAGGCAGGCCTCCTTTCCCAAAGAAGTTGTCTGGCTCGCCCTGGAGTCATCAGTTACTCTGTCCCTGCTGCCAAGCCGTTTCATGTTCGAGAGGCAGGGTAGCCCTCTCGTTCCCTTCTCTTATTTCTCTATTTCTGGTGCATGATGTTTCGATGACATCATGCACTGAAGACGACCATACGGAAGGCAGTTGTCTTGATTCCTGCTGAGATTACAGGAAGACTATATGAGACTTTTAACTCGCATTCTCTATGCGTATGATTGTGAGAGCACATGACAATTAACAATTGATTTTTTTCATTTCTACACAAATAACGAAACTATATGACGCGTATGATAATGACACTTACCAATTGAAATTTTGGTCAATTCACTCATTTGTGAATGCTTTCCTTACCCATTTTAGTCACTACGAAATATATACACATATACGAGGTTAAGTTTATATTTATTTTGTTGGTTATTTTGACATATCTATTTTAAATATGGATTTATTATGAGTTGAGAGGGGTCCAATTTCTTTACATGCAATTGTTTTTTATGAGCGAATATTATTTAGATGTTTTATATAGTTATTTAATTTTTTTAATTTTTAGATTTTATAAAATAAATATTTTAGCCAATATGAGTCAAATTTCAATTTTGATGATGGATGGATAGGCTTACACATCATACTGGGCTATAGAATGAGCTTCTCTACTCAATAATTAAAAAATATTATAATTAATTTATTAATGTTGGAGTTTATTAGTGGGAAAGTAAGTTAATTTAAAAAATATGTTGGAAGATTAAGGTTGAAAGATGGGTGCACTCAACAATGTTAAAGAGAATGACCTTTGGGGGCACTCGAGGACCTCCACTTGGTGCATTATTGATGACGCGTGGATAGGAGTTAGGTTACGGAGAAGGTGATTACAAGGTGTTGGCCTCAATGCAATAAATTCACAACGGTGGGAACAAAGGAAGCGGGGAGTGTTTAAATCATTGTACATTCTATTTCACACCTTCAACGTAGGCTTGATTTGGTCTCACAAGCGATCAGGTGACATTCATGATAGCCATATCATGCGAGTTCTTAGTTAAGATGAACTCAAAGGGAGGTCTTCCACTTGGCGCGTGTTGGGTGTCTCGCTCTGACCTTCTTCAAGGATTGAGAATTGCCAAGTTTTGTATGCAATGTTATATATCACCCTGCACATGGTACAAGGGTGGTGAGGAGTTGAAACTAGTTAACCGTGGCATATCCAAGCCATATCTCTCTTAGGGTATACTATGGATTTTCGCCTCGACCATTGTATTTTTTCTTATCAATTAATTTCTGGTTTAGGTTATGCAACCAGCTCACAAAATAGAAGAAGAGATAGATGGCCGACTTCAAAATTACCCTCTTCGAGGGGGAAGCCTCCTTTATATTACACAAATGAACAATTCTTGGATGATTCAAATGACAAAACCTCTTTTCTCTATATAGAAGTCTAAGGGGTCACAATATAATCAGAATCGACATAACAATAATAGTGTAAGGGTACAACAATAACAATAGTGGGCTTCTTTGGGGCACAATAATAACAATATGGGAACAACATGGTCATAGCAATAACAATAAGGGGCTACAATGATAATAATAATTGGGTAATACACTAGCATTATAGGGACTTAACATGCCCCTCTCCTTAAAAAACGTGTTGTTGACAATGCTTGAGTAGTTTTGTATGCTTTTGTATAACATTCTCATCCTCCCATGTGGAGCCTTCAGGAGGTATGTTCTTCCACTTGTTGAGATACTTTGAAATTGATTGATTTCATCGCTGTTGAGTTCTTGTTTCTCTGATTTCTTCAAGTTCCAATATGATTTTTCCTTCCTCATCAAGTTTTGGCAATATTGTTTGAACTGGGACCGTGTCACCTGTAACCTTGTTTATACATGAAACATGGAAAAATGGGTGCACTTGGGAAGATGCAGGAAGCTCCAATTTGTATGCCATAGTACTAATCCTTTGCAGCACCTTGTATGGACCATAATACTTTGGTGAGAATTTATTATCCTTCTCAGCTTTCATGAGGATCATTTGTTTGTATGGTTGTAGTAATAGAAATACCCAGTGACCTAGATCAAAACTTCTTTCATTGTTATGTTGATCTATCTATTGTTCCATTATATTGTGTGCCAAAGTGATGTTATCCTTTAAGAGTTGGAGAACTTGTTTTTGATGCTCGATGTGATCTTCCACTGCTTGAACCTTAGAATTTTCTCTTAAAGATGATTTTATGGATTGTGGATGGTATCCATAAAATGTCATAAATAGGGTCATTTTTACTGCAGTATGGAAGGAAGTGTTATACCATCATTAAGCAAGAGGCAACCACTTGACCTATTGTGTTTTTTTATCATATACAAAGCAACGAAGATATACTTCCAAACATTTGTTCACTATTTTAGTTTTCTCATCAGATTGAGGATGATAAGATAAGATATGAGCTAACTAAGTGCCTATACAAGAGAATAATTTCGCCCAAAAATTTCTAGTGAAAATGTGATATTTGTCGGTTACAATAATCTTTGGGATTCCATGTAGCTTTTCAATTGTTTCCATAAATGCAATACCAATTGTATTGGCTTTAAATGGATGAGATAATGCAAATAAGTGTGCATACTTCGTAAGTCTATCAACTACAACCATGATGACACTCTTTCCTTCAGAATTAGGTAAACCTGTGATAAAATCCATTGAAACCACCTTCCTACATTGACTTGGAATGGATAAAGGTTGTAACAAACCCGGGGTCATAATTGTCTCAACTTTATTTTGTTGGAAAGCCAAACATTCAACCACAAACTTTTGAATATCAGATTTAAGATCATCCCAAAAAATTCCTTCTTAACCCTATGGTAATTTTTTAAAAATCTTGAATTCCCTCCTAAGGGATAGGTATGCAATTCTAAATGAATGTTTTGTTTGAGTTGGGAATTCTTATAGAGTTATAAGCAACCTTTGTACCATAACAACTGATTTTTCCAGCTAAATGTATCAGATGTATTGGGCTCTTGCTACAAATTTTGAATGAGTGCCCACACTTCCGTCTCATTTTTCCATTCATCCTTTTCTTTGTTTATCCAATGTAGTTGGATAATATAAATGGCATAATGCAATGCTTCCACACCCTCTTCCTTTCTTGAGAGTGCATCTGCAACAAAATTTTTCTTCCATTTTTTATAGATGATTTGAAAGTCATAACAAAACATATTTGTCACCCTTTTTTTTGATCTTCTAAATATAATCTTTGTTCTAAAAAGTATTTAATACTATCATGATCCCTTTCTAGCTTGAAGTGTCTTCCCATTAGGTAAGGTCGGCATTTCTTAAGTGCATGTAGTATATTGCCAACATTTCCTTCTCACAAATAGCTTTGTCTAAATACTTTCCTTTGATTAGACGACTTTCAAAAGAAATGGGTCTTCCTTATTGCATTAAAACAACACTATTTCCATTTCTTAAGGCATCACATTCCATAATAAAGGTTTTTGTGAAGTCTAGCATAACTAAGGCCAATGCATGGCACATTGTCTCCTTAAGATGTTCAAAGGCCTTCGTTTCTTCTGGATTCCAAGAAAATGCATCTTTCTTTAGTAATGTTGTTACGAGTGCTACTATTCTCCCATAATTCTTAAGAAAACTTGCGATAATACCATGTTAACCCGAGAAATTGCCGCAAATGCTTTATGGATGTGTGGATTTTTCATTCCTTAATGGATTTAATTTTTCTAGAATCTACCTTAACACCTTCATGACATACAATATGACCGAGATATTCCACCTCCTATACTCGAAAGAAACTTTTGGAGGTTTTTGCATATAATTGTTTCTCCTTGAATAGTTTGAGCACCCTCTCAACATGTTGTATATGATTCTTCCAAGACTTCTTGTAGATAAGTATATGATCAAAAAGTACTAACAAAAATTTTCTATGGAACGATATGAAAATGGAATTCATCAAACCTTATAATGTATAAGGCTCATTGGTCAGGCCAAATGGCATGACCAAAAGTTCATAATGACCCTCATGGGTTCTAAATGTTGTTTTCTGAATCTCTTCAGTCTTCTTCTGATTTGATGATAACCTGAATGAAGATCCAACCTACTGAAGTAAATTTCTCCATGTAATTCATCAAGTAATTTGTTGATGACAGGAATGGGATATTTATCTTTAATAGTGAGCTTGTTGAGCTCCTTATAATCCATAGACATGCACCATGATCCATCCTTCTTGTGCTCCAATAGTAGTGAAGCAGAGAAAGAACTTTGACTATGTTGAATTATACCAGCCTCTAGCATTTCTACAACCATACATTCAATTTCGCTCTTTTGGGAACATGGACATCTATAAGGCTTGATATTATAGGTGACAGATCAACATCGCAGTGAAAGAAGTTTTGATGTAGGTGACTGGGTATTTCTATGAGTACAACCACACTAAAAAATGTCCCTCAAGAAAGCTAACAGGGATAATAAATTATCACCAAATTATTATGGTCTGTATAAGGTGTTGCAAAATATTGGTAGTATGGCATACAAATTGGAGCTTTTTTCATCTTCTTTAGTGCACGTAATTTTCCATGTCTCGTGCTTAAAGAAGGTTATAGTTGATAAGCTCCCAGTTCAAACAATATTACCAGAAGTTGATGAGGAAGGATACCAAATGTTACGCAACCAGCTCACAAAATATAAGAAGAGATAGATTGAATTCAAAATTATCCTCTTCGAGGGGGAAACCTCCCTTACATTACAAAAATGAACAACTATTGGATGATTCAAATGACAAAACCTCCTTTCTATATATAGGAGTCTAAGCGGTCACAATATAATTGGAGTTGTCATAACAATAATAGTGTAAGGGCACAACAATAAAAATAGTGAACTTCTATGGGGCAAAATAATAACAATGTGGGGACAACATGGGCACAACAGTAACAATAAGGGGATACAATGATAATAATAATGGGGGAATACACTAGTATTATTAGGACCTAATCATTTCTCTACAAGAACTATTTCTCTAGAGCGCTTTTTCGCAAAAATAAAAAGCCCAAATCATTTCAAGTTACAGTTATGGTCTATGTTTTTCAATTGAAAGTGTTTGTATCAAATCTAGTTTAAATCTGGTCATCTGTCTCAGGGATATTTAGGTAACTAGTCGTGGTTAATTGAAGATACACTAGGAATCAATATCTTGACTTCCTTGTAACTTGCTAGAAAACAAGTTTCGTTGCTGGGTATAGTTAAGGGAGGGATTCACCCTAGATGGTTGTGTCTCCTTTGTAGTCTTATTATCATAATTGTTACAAGAAGGGTTATGGGATTAAGAGAATGAAACAAATATTTTTTGTGCACTTTCTGCACAACTCTTTGTTGGAACCATCTTTTGAACTAGTTATTGTACTCTTTTCTACCGATTTATAATCTCTTGATCCCTTTGGAATATCGTTTAACTATCCAATCTTGGTTGTCGGGGATTGGCACAGTGGTACATTTTCCATTTGGTTTTATTCATATTGACCCTTGTTCCATACACGGGTTAAATTAGACATCTTAGGGGGTAATGTTGTCATTATTTATGAAACTCATCCAGTGTTGTGTCCATTTTGGTTATAAGATATATTATTGTAGGTTCATAGATGATGTCAATATAGTGAAGATACTAGTATTTTCTCAGTTACCAGTCTCTCTGATAGTGGTTTTCTGGGTACTTATGGTTACACCTTATCCAGTCATTACTCAACACCCCTTAGGGGGATGATCCAAAAATATTGTGTAAAGTTTGTTTGGAGGCTCTTGTTTTGGATGGTGTCGAGGCAACATTTAATCAACCAAGGGAGGTTGATTATGGGCTTCCTCTTCTAGAAAACGTCATATTTTTGGTTGGAAGATGTTGACCAACTTCTTTGATGTTGTGCCTATGGGGGTTCAATAAGAGATTCAGACCTTGGAAGAAAGAAAAATTGGTCAGAAAATGTATCACTCCAACTCTGAAGTTTGTATGGGCAAAACCAAATGGGTACCTAACCCAGGAAAATGGAGGAAGCGAAGGTTATACTTCCTGCACTTGTTGTTTCAACATAAACAAATGGATACTCTATTGCACATGGTGTTATAGGATAAACTAGTGGAAAACTATAAGAAATTTGTTGGATAGGAGGAATTAAAAAGGGTAATGAGGGAAATCTTATATGACATTGACAAAATAGTAGTACACTTGAATAAAATAGAGTGCTACATCACCACAGTGATTAGCCCCATAAATCGGTAATTATATGGGCTCATTTTGCCTCCAAGCATAGTTTAATCAACCATTCTCTTAGCTTATTGCATGTTTTTTATTATATTTATGCTTATGGAGTGAGTTGGGTTGGTTATTATGCCATGGAGTCTAATATGTGTTTAATGCAGATTTTCGTTGAATTTTGAAGACAAAGTCAAAGATTTAATGGACAATTGGCAGCAATAATTCGAAGTGGAAAAAGGGAAGGATTTATAGGAGGGAATCCCCCTCATTTATTACTCCTCCACTTCGAATTCTCCGTCGTGTAACTCAGAGCACAAACAACCAAATCAATGCACTAGGAGGCAACCAAGCAAGTGGAGGATAACTTATGTGTATCTCGAGTTTTGGGAGCCAAGCCTCCCTGATTTTCAGGAAGATATTAGGAGCTTCATTTGTATAAGTAGAGAGGCCTAGGGCATTATTAGGGAGTTGGTCAAATTTTTTAATTTTTGTTGCATCTTTGCTGTGCTCAACTTCGAGCTTACCTTTATTGACAGTTTCATGTAATCCTATTATTATTTTGATAATAAAAATGATATCCTTTTTGAGCTAGCACTGAGTTACCCCAGAGGGCTAAAGCTCTTGGGTTAGGGCCCAATCCAAGAAGCCATGTTCCTATTGTTTTTTATTTATATGCTTTGCTTCAATTTATGGATAAGTTGTTGTTAGATAAATTTCTTTCTTGGTTAAGAATAGGTTGCTTTTGGTGATTTAGAAGGTTGTTTTCATTTCAGTTTTCTATATCAGGTTGAAAAGTGATAGAAAGAAGATACAAAAAGGCTATCAACAAAGCCTTGGACTCCTTTCATCCCCTTGGGACCATGAAGTGAGGCCAAGATCCTCTTGTTGCCACAAAAACACAAATTTTCCTTCTCCATAGGATCTCTAGTGTTGTAGTTTGTTAGAAGGTTAATGCTTTGCTTTAGATCTCTTTAACCATGCTCATTTTTGTCTTTGCAATTAGTTTCCTTCCATGCTTTCTCTCATTATAGCATTTCTTTCCATAGCTCATAATTTAGATTAGCTTGATGCAAAATTATTATTTTTTTATGTAGTTAGTCTCCTTGCTTTCTTGATCTCGTTGTTTGACTTTCAGTTTCTTTTGCAGCAAATCTCTTATCACAGCAAGTCAGCCTATCAACCATCCCAGTCTCTTGGTGATCTATGCCCTACAGGTCACCCAATGTTCACCTCAAATCTGCCATTAGTTTCCTGCGTTTTTCTAGGATTTCTTCCTCACTCCTAACCATCTTTCCCTCTCCTAGTGATCCTTGGTGAACCCTAGGTGCCCTAACACATCATCCTATCCTTCATCTACCCTTTCCACCCACTCTTACACCTTCATAACCTTCAAAACTTCTCTCGGCATCCTCTTGTAGACCTCCTGTAAATCTCCTGTAGATCCCCTACAACCTCTTGTAGATTTTCCTGTAGGCTTCCCTTTGAAGTCCAATTGCAGTAAAAGCCTCCAAAAGGCCACCTAAGACCTCCTAGGACCCATCCACACCTTCCTACACCGTCTCAAGACCCGAGACAACCCTCCATCACTACCTAATCACTATCACATTCACAAACAAATAAATTACATGCATGACAATTTCACATAAAAACACATAAAAATCCAAAAAGGTGTTTTTTTCCTCATTTCCCTCTAGAAATCGCTTGAGTAGATGTTGTTTACTTCCTTGAGTAGGTAGTGGCATTCATTTCATGGTTTTCATGTTTCTTTTTGCAAAAGAAGGATTAGTTGGTTAAATAGGGTTTGCTAGGTTTACTTTATGCTTCAGTCTTCTTTTCCTTTCTGCAAGTAGAGTAGCCTCTGTAGAGTAAGATTTCCTTTCTTTCATCACATATAAAGCTTCTCTAGAATCCATAGAAGTTGTCTTGAGCTCCTAGTGATCTTGCGCCAATTGACCAAGTGACAGCCTACAGTAAGAACTAGTACATGTGCATACAACATCATCGCTTCTAAGTTTTTTACGAACTACTGCATTCATAAAAGTAAAGTAGGAAGCCCAAGAGTTGCAACATTATTACTGCAATGTTGGTGCTCACCACTTTTTGGTGTCGTTGCCCAGGACGTGTCAGAATATTTTGTGATTATTGCTTTCTTCTATTTTCTCTTGCAACATTCTGCGAAGTAGTTTATTTTAGGAAAAATAGAGTAGTTGTTTCTTTCAGTTTCTGCATTTCCCTGCTTTCACTTTCAATTCTGCAATTCCCATTTCAACAAAAACAGATTAGTCATTTCCTTGCTTCTAGTTTTGCATTTCATTTGCTTCCCTTTTAGTTCTGCAATTTCATTTCAACAAGTTCATTTCAGTTAGTAGCAATTTGTTTCTTCAATCAATTTTAGTTTTGTGGGTACAATTACTAAAAAATAAAAAACCAACCAAACTATTTCTTTTCATGCCTCGTAGGAACAGAGATAATTCAGGAAAATTCTTTCCCAACACCCCCACTACATCACATAGCCAACCTTCTCTTTTTCTCAGTGGTAGCGATCAAGAAGAACCTTTAGGTGAACAACCAGAGATATTTGAAGAACCTATAGGGGAATAAGAGGAAGAAAACATCCCTCCCGAGACAATGGCTGAAAACAGAAATGCTAGGGGAATGGAGAAAGAGTAGAGGGTATCTTTCCCATCCAGAAGACCAATGGGGACACCAAAATAAAGAATATAAGTCACTCAGCCCTACCTCACTTCCATGGTTTGACCACAGAAGATCCTGACATCTTCTTGTTTGAGTTTGTTGTCATCTGTTGAACCTATGATTATGCAAAAGATGAGGAAAATTTGAAACTATTTCCTTCCACCCTCAAGGATGTAGCATTGTGCTGGTTCATGTGGTTACTTGGAAATAACATCACAGCTTGGGCTCAGATGCAGCAAACCTTTAATAACAAATATCGAGACTATTGTAGGTCAAAATACACCAAGGAATAAATCTTCTGAATGACCATTGGAAGCGATGAATCTTTGGAAGATTATGAAGAGAGGTTCTAGCTTAGTTACAAAAGGGCCAACCGCACACTTAACCCTGAATCTCTGAAGTTGGTCCTGCTCAAGGGAATTCCGGAAGACCTTCTAGACAACTTTCACCTACTCGCTAGGGGAGACATCTACCAACTACCTTATGAGGACATAAAGACTGTTTTTAGAAACTGTTCTAGAGCAGCCAGAAAGAGAGGTAGGGGAAGTCAACCCATAGCCAGTACCTCCTCATCCAATTCATCCATCAAGGGTGAACTTGGAAACATGCTGGAAGACTTCAAGAGTGAGATGCTGCAAACTCTTGCCATGCAAATGGATACCTTGCATATCAAATGAAAACAAGAGGAAGCAGAGAGGGCTTTGGCCATTTTTTGTCCTAGGTGCACCAGGAGGCATCCTAGGAATGAATGCCCATTCAACTCTATATAGATTTATTCACTCTGTGAAGAAGATCATTTTACAAATAAGTGCTGCTCCTTTCCTAGACTTAAAACTGTATACCAGGGGGCCCAAGGAGCCACTGAACCACTGTATTTCATGAGCTAGAGGAGACTGCATGGACCTAAACCATCCCATCAGGGGATGCAAGGGACATCCAAGGCATTCTACAACCCCAACCAAGTCACTTTGATGCCTTCTTGGGGCCCTCCTGATCATCCTTCCTAGTGCACGCTTCCTCCTTGGTCCTATCCATCTCAATATCATGTCCAACCATCCACTCATTCATTTCAATCATATGCTCAACCACAACCTTAGTAGAATGCAACTCATCAGGGGTGGAGCCCCCAGTACAACTCTCCTCTCACTCTTTTTCCTCCACCACCTGATCAACCACAACCATTGCCTCCTGCTCTACCAAGGCAACCCCAAATGCCTACCCAACCTAACCTGAACCCGAACAATAGACAGGCTTAACAAGTATATAGTGGGGAACCATCATGCCCAGCTTATGATGTGGTGATTCAGGATATTAACCTGCAATCTGGGAAGTTTCTCCAAGATAGCCAATCTACCCCTCAGGAGGGTGAGGAAGATAAAGATGAAAGTGAACCTAAAGCAATTCCACCCTTTTATGAGAGACTATCCAGGAAAACACAACCCACGCCAAAAGAAACTGAACTTCTGGGAGAATTGAAATAGTTATGTGTAAAGATACCACTTCTCCAAGACATAAAGGATGTGCCTATATACAATAGGATGATCAAAGAGAAGTGCTTTAGGCATCCACACAGGCACAAGAGAGATGCCCCAACCATCAATGTCATAAAACAACTGTCATGTTATCACTCAGGTTTTCCTTGAAGTTGTTAGAAGAAGGAAAGGGGTCTGAGGTAACCACAAACCAAATTTTAACCACAGAATCTATATCCAATCTGTACTTAGAGAGGGCTCTCTCTTTATGATTAATCTTTGTTTCATGAGATATTAGGCTAGTTATAATAGCTTGGGGGGTTTTGATTTTGTTTGGTGGTGGTGGTGATTTTGTTATAATAGCCTGACTGTGAGCTTGCTAATGTAATTTGTTGAAGTAATCAATCTGAATCATTAGCTTATCATTGATGACTAAAGGACTTGGGAGTCTTTTACCTTGTAAGATGTCAAACTTCCTCATGAACTCATATATCTCTTCATGCATGCTTTGACATCTACATTCCAGGACTTGCATCATATTCCTTTTGGTCAAAACTTTCTTTTTTTCGATGATGGTAGCAGTCTTATCCTTAATTTCTAATTGCTCCAACTATTGCCTGTTTTTACTGTTTAGAAAATTCATTAGTCTGATAGCCTCTTCAGATTTCCTGCCCAATTTATCTATGGTCTTCCTAACTTCCTCAAGAGCAGGCTTAACCAAATCAATTTGTTCAAAAATAATTTGAATGGATGACCAAATATCATTGATGATATTGGTCCACAATATCTTCCTAATCTCTATCAAAGTCCTGTTAAATTTCAGGTCCTTCTCCAATGCTTTAATTTGTTGGGTCATGCTTTTATTTTTCCTCATCTCTTCTGCAAAATTAAACTTTGATATATCATATTTCTGCTCTAAAGTAATGATTTTCTCTTTCATTTTTTGTAGCTCTGTCACTTGAAGTCTCATTTCTTCCATTGACTTAATCAAGTCCTCTGTGCTATGTGTTGTTATACCTGCCTGTGATGTTCCTATTACCTCCACTGGTGTGGTTTTTGCCAAAGGAATATTTGGTGCTAAAGCTGATGCCAATGTGGAAGGGACTATTGTTGAAACTATTGGCACTACAGTTTAAAGTTGCGTGATTGACTCACCCTGCCTTGACTATATTTCTCTATCCAATTCCTGCTCTGTTTCTTTCAATTGCACATTCAACTTGAGGATCAAATTAATAAGTTCTTCATCATTCTTTTTCTCAATAACTTCAACAGTTTGAGGGTGTACGTGGGGTGGCAATTTCATCTATTCTCTAAGTACAGCTATGTCTTCATTCTTTTTCTTAATCAAGCCTTCTCCTGCCTTAACATCTTTTGGGTCATGGCCCAACTCAATTACTAAATCTTCTAATGATCTGATTCTATTATCTTTTTCCTGTGAGGAGGCCTTTTGTAGTTGCAATTGGGTAGTAGTGTTGCTCAGTGAATTTTGCAACCTATGTGCCATCATTGTCGTGCTAGTCAGTGTAGAATAGACCATCTCCCCTATTTGTTTATGTAGTTCTATCTGGTCTATGGGGTGTATGTCTTTAGCTAGGACCTCAAAATCAGTCCTGAAGTAATCTGCCATTGACTTCGGCTGCTGTACTGTGCGCTTTAGAAAAATCATCTACATTTTTCCTTCTTTGATGTCATAAGCTGACATTAATCTGGTCTGGCTTGTAGGGGCCATCTTTAAGTATTCAGCATAGGTTTGAGCCTTTAGTTGTTAATTCTTTGTCTTTATGTCATTGAATTTCCCCTTTATGTCTATGATCTTCTCAGATGAAGATCTAGGAGATGATACTTCTATGCTAGGTTGTCTCTCTAGCTCTCGCCTTTGTGAGTTGGAAGGTGTCCCATCTGTTGGGAACGTATGTAGACTGTCTCCACCTTCCCTTCTCAAACTCCCTTTAGATTCCTCAAATAATTTTTCCTCTGAAAAAGGGTTCAACCTTTGCCTCTTAGCAAAGGTTTGATCTATAGGTCTAATATAAGGGGTAGCTACTTCCATATCTCTTTTCAAGTTTTTTTCCTCATTCAGAGGAGTTTGTATAACTAGGGGATTTCCCATTTTTGTTGGAGCTAGATGGGGCTGTGGTGGAGTTTGTTCTTCAGAGATTTAGGTTTCTTTGGTACCTTCAGTTGTTCTGATGCTTGTGATTGTTTTGATTTTTGTGCACTTGTTCCCTAGTTTTGTTCCTATGGTGGCCCCGCTGTGAGAGAACTATTTTCTTGTGTGTTCCCTTGAGAAGTTCCTGTTGTGGGGGCACTAGGTTTTGGTGTTGGCCTTTGAGTAGATTCAACTACCGCCTGTCCAAAAGAGTCTAGGTCAAGTGTCTTCTCCAAATATTTCATCACATTATCAATCCCAACCTGATCACTATCTTGTTCTATCAAAGTCACTTCCCTCCATTCATCCAAATTTTCATACTGTTCTATCTCAGGGATTCTGTGATGGATATAGGGTGACATTTTATGTCTCATTCTCCTATCACAAATGAAACTCTAAGGATCATATGTCCAAGAAAAGCTCTTCTTTACTTTCATTGTTTTTTCTATGATTTCTTCTGCTTCTTTCCCTGCTTCTCTATTGTTGCACACAAATGGGCCTAAGTGGTCTTTGATCCTTAATTGGGCTTTCTTATTTGCATTGGTGAAATGAATTTGGTCAGAGTTTAATATTTTCCTGTAATATGCCAGGGAAAACAATATCATAGGGACATATTTAGGCAGCTTGAGATGAGGGAGCTCACAACCATAGATTCAGATCTCATTATGATTCTAGTACAAGTGCCAGTCACCTATCTTGTATCGCTTTAACAGTTGAATAATTCTCTTGATATCATCATTGATTCTTGGGTGAGAATGTCCAGTCAACATGGTGGTTACAGGATATACAAATTGATGTATGAATTCATTCTATGAATAGCCAGAAATGTATGAGTGGTGTAAGATGGAAGTCCAGAAAATGATTGATCTGGGACTACCTTTTTATCAAACTTATTCACAGAGAATGGGAATTTGTTAGTTTGATAATACTGGAAGAGGTGATACAAGACTGGAATACTTGAACACTCTCTCATTTTCAAACTGATGAACTGATCATGGATTTTGTCAGCTATGAATGTAGCATAGTCATACTTGGCAGCAAGGGGCTGGCCAGGGGTGAAGATAGTCATATAAGCAAAGGTCATTTCATCCACATATTCATTGGTTGAGAAACCAAGAATACAGGAAATCATGATAATAATCTCCCTCCTTAAGCTTGTAAAAGAAGCTGTCAAGTAGGTTGGAGGGTTTTTTGAAATGTATTGTTCTAACATGAACATTTGGCAAACTCTGGTGATCTCTGAACTAGATAGTTTGGAAGATTTTTCAAGTAAGTCAATAATAGACAGAGGGATAAGGTCCTAACTAGGTTGAAACTGTAATATTTCATTGATGGAGTCTATTGTAATGGTAAAAAGGATTTGCTGGTTGTGGGACATTACAGCTCTGAGATTAGGGTTGTAATTGGCATGACACTAGTGAATAATGTCTGGGAATATGTACACAGAAGGGAATTGGTACTTTGGGAGATTTGATTCCCATTGACCAATATTATCAGCATTATTGAGGTAAAGGTCCCGGTATATACAATGTAGATTCAAGGGGGAGTCGTCAAATGTGAGGTCTTTGATTTGGAAGTCCTTATCAGCTAAGGAAAGGTGGTCCAAATATTTATGGGGGGCATTGACTGGGGCTACATTGAGGGCCACAGTGGTTTTCATTTTTGGTTCCTGTGGATTCAGAAATGAAAATGAAGCTTTTGAGTGAAAATGGATGAAACAGGGGTCCTGGGAGTCTTTAATTTTATGTTCCACAACTGAATTACACTAAATTTTGGGTTTTTTAACGTAATCATAGAGGAAATTAAATATTTATAGGGTTTCTAGAAGGAAACTGGTAAATACTTGTTTATGGAGTGATTGGTAATGGAGTAATGGTTCACTGGGTGAAAATGGTGGACTGGAGCGGCGTCGGACTAGAATTTTTGCAGTAGTTGACTGTTGGAGTACGAGTTGGTCGAATTCACATTCTGGTTGCATGCGTGAGTTTTTTAGAATAAGGATGGAAAATAGATTAACTTTCTTTCTTATGCAAAGTCAAAGTATTTGGCAGGTTTTTTGATACGGACAGGTGGCGTCAGCGGGGAGGCGACTTAAATTTTTTTCATTAGCGAGAGGTAGTAAGTGGGTTTCATCATGCCGCTCATGGGTGGGAAGTGGTTTTTACGGAGGACAATGCAATTCCACACATCTTGCAACACGTAGCATCGACACTATTTGGGAAACCGCTCTCATTGCACATTAAATGTCGACCAAAAGGCATGTGCGATATGAGCGATGGCCGTCAAATCTAAGGGATCCGATCAAACAGTAGTCGGGGTACTGAAGTGATTGATGGATAATGGAGGGTGGGCCCAATAGTAATTAAATGATTTATTCATATCGGGGGTGTTTGGATTGGTTGGGAAAGTTATTAATTAGTCTGGATGACTAAATTAATCCTCATTAAATGGTGCTAGGGTCCGGTTCTTAATCAACTACAGATTAGTTAATTAATCCCATTTATTATGTGTTTTATGGTTATACATAACCATTGGGACGGGATATGTAATAATTTGGGGTTTTGCATAATATAATAATATAGGCATGGGTAATTTTCTTTTATTTGGGAATTATATAAGAAAACATTAATAGTTAATATGACCAAATGAATGGGAAAGGGCTGAGTCCAATGTTTTCTGAAAGTATTTCATCATATAACATATTGACTTAGGCTAAAGTGTATAAAAGGCTTTCTATGTAGAGAATGTGTTAATTTCCCTAAGTAAAATAGGATTTTACTTAAGAAAATTTTTATCAGAGGAATGAGTGATCATATAGGGGGGTAATGTTGATGAAAGGGACTTAAGTACTTTAGGAATTTTCAATTATTGGGCTGAGGGTACGGTCCCTCCAAAGGTCATAGAAATTCTTTGAGCCCCTCTAGCTTTGGTAATTACCTTTAGCACTTAGGGAATTAGTGAAAGTTTATTGGAAATGAATAGGGAAGTTAATTATTATGAATTTGAATATTGATGTGCCTTCCATGTGATACATGCCTTGTCCGGGTGATGAAAGCAAAAGATTTAAGCATTTACCTTAATCATTCACCACACATTTATTCTACAACCACCATCTACTTACCCTACCTACTTAACCTAGCATTTTCACTTGTTTATTAGGGTGCACTTAGACTGGCAAAACTTTATCAATTTTTTTTTTTCTTTTACATATGAATTCGTATCTAAATATATACTTATTACATCCAAGGGCTCAGATTAAACTGTTGAGCTCCTTTATTTACTCTACCTATCTACTTATCTGCCAGGTTTACACTATTTGGTTAGATTTTATTCTTTATTTGTAAAGCATGAAATTTAAAACATGAAATAACCAAGTTTAAACTGTTTGGTTACAATGGATTGTGGGATAAGTGAAAAATTGCACACAATCCCTATTATACATTAAAGTAAATAGTAGTGCCATTTAGACTTGCACACTTTCATGGTCATGGTGGTTATATTGGCTATGTTTTGAGATCAAGATCAGCAAATCCCATTGTTTTGGTCTCTTTCAGTTTTTCTACGAGCAATATTTTTGTGATCTTTCAATTTTTGGCGATCTCTGTTTTTTCCTGGATGCAATGGTAATGCAAAACATTGATCTTTTTGATAAAGTCGGTCTAATCTTTACTTCTTTTAACCTCTTTTCTTTCAAGTAATAGAAATAAGACTGTTTTTTCTTGTTTCAAAAAAGTAACCATGCATTTACAAATCCTCATTCCAAGATCTTTACAATTTTCTATTTCTTATTGGGAATATTTTAGAATTGGCCAAAGCTTAAAGGTTGAAGTCACTCTTGTTTATTGAATTTCAAAATATTAATGACGGAATTAAAAATACTAAACAATACATATCTCAGAGAATAGTTTCAATTACTCAAATAAACAACTCTACTAATCAAATGAACAACTAAATTCTGGTTTCTATAACTCTTTGACATGGGTATCTGAATATCACAGATTCACATGGATATCATGCCAAAAATAACATGACTAGCACAGATTCACATGGATATCATGCCAAAAATAACATGACTAGCACAGATTCAAAGGTACATGACTAGCACAGATTCACATGGATATCATGCCAAAAATACTTGAATAACACAAATTCACAAATTTGTTTTGATTAGTCAAATGGGCATCTCTACGAAACTAATGAAAAGCTAAATTCTTTGTTCAACCCAATATTTATTTTTCACAATCACATATCCGATCCACTTGTGTCTTATAACCATGTATATGATCCAGAAAATATAATACACAAAATGAAAGCCCTGCATTAAAAAAGACACCTAAATTTGTATTTCTTAATTAATACAGTTTCGATGACATCATGCACTGAAGACAACCATACAGAAGGCAGTTGTCTTGATTCCTGCTGAGATTACAAGAAGACTATATGAGGCTCTTAACTCGCGTTCTCTATGCGTATGATTGTGAGAGCACATGACAATTAACAATTGATTTTTTTAAATTTCTTGACGTGATTTCACTGATTTTTTAATGGATGCATTTTTCATTTCTACATAAACAACATAACTATATGACGCGTATGATAATGACACTTACCAATTGAAATTTTGGTCAATTCACTCATTTGTGAATGCTTTCCTTAACCATTTTAATCACTACGAAATATATACAGATTTACGAGGTTAAGTTTATATTTATTTTGTTGGTTATTTTGACATATCTATATCATTAGAGATCTATTTTAAATACAGATTCATCACGAGTTGAGAGGGGTCCAATTTCTTTACATGAAAATTTTTTTATGAGTGAATATTATTTAAATATTTTGTATAGTTATTTAATTTTTTAATTTTTAGATTTTATAAAATAAATATTTTAGCCGACATGAGCAAAATTTCAATTTTGATGGTGGATGGATAGCCTTACACATCTTACTAGGCGATAGAATGAGCTTCTCTACTCAATAATTAAAAAATATTATAAGTAATCTATTAATATTGTAGTTCATTAGTGGGAAAGTAAGTTAATTTAAAAAATATGTTGGAAGATTAAGGTTGAAATATGGGTGCACTCAACAATGTTAAAAACAATGACCTTTGGGGGCACTCGAGGACCTCCACATGGTGCATTATTGATGATGCGTGGATAGGAGTTAGGTTACGGGGAAGGTGATCACATGGTGTTGGCCTCAATGCAATAAATTCATGACGGTGGGAACAAAGGAAGCAGGGAGTGCTTAAATCATTGTACATTCTATTTCACACATTTGACGTAGGTTTGATTTTCTCTGACAAGCGATCAGGTGACAGTCATGATAGCCATATCATGTGAGTTCTTAGCTAAGATTAACTCAAAGGGAGGTCTTCCACTTGGCGCGTGGTGGGTGTCTGGCTCTGACCTTCTTCAAGGATTGAGAATTACCAAGTTTTGTATGCAACGTTATATATCACCCTGCATGTGGTAAAAGGGTGGTGAGGAGTTGAAGCTAGTTGAGGGTGGCATATCCCAACATACCTCTCTTAGGGTATACTATGGATTTTCACCTCGACCATTGTACTTTTTCTTATTAAGTAATTTCTGGTTTAAGTTATGCAACTAGCTCACAAAATAGAAGAAGGGATAGATGAACGACTTCAAAATTAGCCTCTTCAAGCAGGAAGCCTCCTTTATATTACACAAATGAACAATTCTTGGATGATTCAAATGAAAAAACCTCTTTTCTATATATAGAAGTCTAATGGGACACAATATAATCAGAGTCAACATAACAATAATAATGTAAGGGCACAACAATAACAATAGTGGGCTTCTTTGGGGAACAATAATAACAATACGGGGACAACATGGGCACAACAATAACAATAAGGGGCTACAATGATAATAATAATCAGGTAATAAACTAGCATTATAGGGACTTAACATGCCCCTCTCCTTCAAAAACGTGTTATCCACAATGCTTGAGTAGTTTTGAATGCTTTTGTATAAAATTCTCATCCTCCCATGTGGAACCTTCAGTAGGTATGTTCTTCCACTTGATGAGATACACTGAAATTGATTGATTTCATAGCTTTTGAGTTCTTGTTTCTGTCATTGCTTCAAGTTCCAATATGATTTTTCCTTCCTCGTCAAGTTTTGGCAATATTGTTTGAATTGGGATCTTGTGACTTGTAACCTTTTTTATGCATGAAACATGGAAAAATGGTTTCATTTGGGAAGATGCAGGAAGCTCCAATTTCTATTCCATAGTACTAATCTTTTGCAACACCTTGTATGGACCATAATACTTTGGTGAGAATTTATTATCCTTCTCAACTTGCTTGAGGATCATTTGTTTGTTTGGTTGTAGTAATAGAAATACCTAGTCACCTACATCAAAAAAAATTTCATTGTTATGTTGATCTATCTATTGTTTCATTATATTCTGTGCCAAAGTGAGGTTATCCTTTAAGAGTTGGAGAACTTGTTTCTGATGCTCGATGTGATCTTCCACTGCTTGAACCTTAGAATTTTCTCTTAAAGATGATTTTATGGATTGTGGATGATATCCATAAAGTGTCAGAAATGGGGTAATTTTTGCTGCAATATGGAAGGAAATGTTATACCATCATTAAGCGAGAGGCAACCACTTGACCTATTGTGTTTTTTTATCAGATACAAAGCAACGAAGATATACTTCCAAACATTTTTTCACTTTCTTAGTTTTCTCATGAGATTGAGGATGATAAGATGAGCTATGAGCTAACTAAGTGCTTATACAAGAGAATAATTTCGCCCAAAAATTCCCAGTGAAAATGTGACCTTTGTCGCTTACAATAATCTTTGGGATTCCATGTAGCTTGTCAATTGTTTCCATAAATGCAATAGCAATTGTATTGGCTTTAAATGGATGAGATAATGCACAAAAGTGTGCATACCTGGTAATTCTATCAACTACAACCATGATGACACTCTTTCCTTCAGAAATAGGTAAACCTGTGATAAAATCGATTGAAACCACCTTCCTACGTTAACTTGGAATGGATAAATGTTGTAACAAACCTAAGGTCATAATTGTCTCAAGTTTATTTTCTTGGCAAACCAAACATTCCACGACAAACTTTTGAATATCAGATTTAAGATCATCCCAAAAAAAATTCCTTCTTAACCCCATGGTAAGTTTTTAAAAACCTTGAATGCCCTCCTAAGGGATAGGTATGCAATTCTAAAAGAATGTTTTGTTTGAGTTGGGAATTCTTATAGAGTTATAAGAAACCTTTGTACCATAACAAATCATTTTTGCAGCGAAGTGTATCAGATGTATTGGGATCTTGCTACAAATTTTGAATGAGTGCCCACATTTCCTTGTCATTTTTCCATTCATCCTTTTATTTGTTTATCCAATGTGGTTGGATAACAGAAATGGCATAATGTAATGCTTCCACATCCTCTTCGTTTCTCGAGAGTGCATCTGCAACAACATTTTTCTTCCATTTTTATAGATGATTTGAAAGTCATAACACAACATATCTGTCACCCATTTTTGTTGATCTTCGGAAGATAATCTTTGTTCTAAAAAGTATTTAAGACTATCATGATCCCTTTTTACCTTGAAATGCCTTCCCATTAGGTAAGGTTAGCACTTCTTAAGTGCATGTAGTATATTGCCAACATTTCCTCTCACAAATAGCTTTGTCTAAATACTTTCCTTTGATTGGATGACTTTCAAAAGAAATGGGTATTCTTCCTTGCATTAAAACAACACTATTTCATTTCTTAAGGCATCACATTCCATAATAAAGGTTTTTGTGAAGTCTAGCATATCTAAGGCCGATGCATGGCACATTGTCTCCTTAAGATGTTCAAAGGCCTTTATTTCTTCTGGATTCCAAGAAAATGCATCTCTCTTTAGTAATGTTGTTACAAGTGCTACTATTCTGCCATAATTCCCAAAAAAACTTGCGAGAATACCATGTTAACCTGAGAAATCGCCGCAAATTCTTTATGGATGTGGGGATTTTTCATTCCTTAATGGATTTAATTTTTCTAGAATCTACCTTAACACCTTCATGACATACAATATGACTGAGATATTCCACCTCCTATACTCTAAAGAAACTTTTCGAGGTTTTTGCATATAATTATTTCTCCTCGAATAGTTGAGCACCCTCTCAACATGTTGTATATGATCCTTCCAAGACTTTTTGTAGATAAGTATATCATCAAAAATTACTAACAAAAATTTTCTAAGGAACGATATGAAAATGAATCAAGTTGTATGTAGCTTTTCTAGCCAAAATGGATCAAGTTGTATGTAGCTTAAGTATTTTAATCAATGGAAAAACCTGTGAGCAAATTTTGAAACTGACCTTTCGGACTAGCTAGGTGAGTCCATCATCAGGGTAATGAAATTTGTATTTTGAGAAGAGAGAGCCAAGCAATTGTGAATCTATTAATAGAAGGATAGAAAGGGTAGAGAGATAACTTTGGGCATGTGAGGTCGGCTAGATTTTCATATATTTATAGATAAATTAATTAAATAAACTAATTTTTTAATTAATTTTTTTTTTTACTTTAATTGATCGACTTAAACCTAAATTAAAAATAAAATTAATCTGACCTAAATTAAAAATAAAATTTAAAATTAATTTAACCTAAACTAACTTGAATTAAATTAATTTTAACCTAAATTGATTTAACCTAACATGCTTTACTTTAACTTAAATTAAATTAATATGACCTAAATTAAATTAAATTACTTTAATTTTGCCTTAAATAAAATTAATTTACCTAAATTAATTTTATTTAGGTTAAATTAATTTAACCTAATAAAATATTTATTTTAATTTATGTTAAATTAGTTAACCTAAATAAAATTCAAATAAAATTCAAATTAATTTAACTTAAATTAAATTAATTTGAGCTAAATTAAATTACTATTACCTAAATTAAATTGAATTATTTTAACCTAAGATAAAGCTAAATTAAAATTAAAATAAATTTAAACTAAATTTAAAATAAAATCAATTTAATTAATTAATTAGTTAATTAATTAAATTAATTTTAAATTTAGTTTGGATTTTGTTTTAATTAGTTAATTAATTTATATATCTATATATATATATATATATATATATATATATATATATATATATATATATATATATATATATATAATTTTTATTTTAATTAAATTGGATTACTTTAAGTTAAATTAGTTAACCTAAATTAAAAATAAAATTCAAATTAAAAAAAAAAAATTAATTAAAAAATTAGTTTATTTAATTAATTTATCTATAAATATATGAAAATCTAGCCGACCTCACATGCCCAAAGTTATCTCTCTACCCTTTCTATCCTTCTATTAATAGATTCACAATTGCTTGGCTCTCTCTTCTCAAAATACAGATTCCATTACCCTGATGATGGACTCACCTAGCTAGTCCGAAACGTCGGTTTCAAAATTTGCTCACAGGTTTTTCCATTGATTAAAATTCTCTACCAGCCTGTATGGAATCTCTCTTCAATAGCTTAAGTATTGATCAAGTTGTATGTAGCTTGTATTTTCTTGTCTTTGTGGTTTTATTGGCTATGTTTTGAGATAAATATCAACAAATCCCACTGTTTTGGTCTCTTTCAGTTTTTTTGTGAGCAATGTTTTTGTGATCACTCTATTTCTGGAGATAGGTGTTTCACTTCATGTTCAATGTAAAAATGGTTCTCCAAACCATTATAGAGAAATTTCCCTATGGGCAATGCCTTGACTGCAGATGAACTAGCCTGACTGTCAGCTTGCCGTTGTAATTTGTTGATGTAATCAATCTGAATCATTAGCTTATCATTGATGACTAAAGGACTTGGGAGTGATTTACTTTGTAAGATGTCAAACTTCCTCATGAACTCATCTATTTCTTCCTGCATGCTTTGACATCTACGTTCCAGGACTTGCATCAGATTCCTTTTGGTCAAAACTTTCTTTATTTCGAGGATGGTAGCACTCTTATCCTCAATTTCTAATTGCGCCAACTTTTTCCTGTTTTTAATTTTTAAAAAATTGATCAGTCTGATAGCTTCTTCACGTTTCTTGCCCAATTTCTCTCTGGTCTTTTGAAATTCTTCAAGAGCAAGCTTAACCAAATCAATTTGTCCAAAAATAATTTCAGTGGATGACCAAATATCATTGATGGAATCAATGATATTGGTCCATAATATCTTCCTAATCTCTGTCTAAGGCCTGTCAAATGTCAGGTCCTCCTCCAATTCTTTAATTTTTTGGGCCATGCTTTTATTTTTCCTCATATCATCTGCAAAATTAAACTTTGATATATCATATTTTTGCTCCAAAGTAATGAATTTCTCTTTCACTTTTTGTAGTTATGTCACTTGAAGTCTCATTTCTTCCATTGACTTAATCAATTCCTCTGTGCTCTGTGTTGTTGTGCCTGCCTACGATGTTCATGTTTCTTCCACTGGTGTGTCTATTTCCAAAGGAATATTTGGTGCTAAATCTGATGTCAATGTGGAAGGGACTGCTGTTGAAACTATTGTAACTACAATTCTAGGTTGTGTGGTTGACTCACTCTGCCTTGACTGTATTGATTTCTCCAATTCCTGCTCTATTTCTTTCAATTGCACATTCAACTTGAGGATCAAATCCATAATTTCTTGATCATTCTTTTTCTCAATAACTTCAACAGTTTGAGGGTGTATGTGGGGTGGAAATTCCAGTGGTTTTCTAGGTACAGCTATGTCTTCAGTCTTTTTCTTAATTAAGCCTTCTGCTGCCTTAACATCTTTTGGGTCATGGCCCAACTCAATTATTAAATATTCCAATGATTTGATTATGTTATCTTTTGCCTATGAGGAGGCCTTTTCTAGTTGCAATTGGGCAGTAGTGTTTCTCAATGAATTTTGCAACCTATGTTCCATCATTTCCTTGCTAGTCAGTGTAGAATAGACCATCTCCCCTGTTTGTTTATGCAATTCTATCTAGTCTATGGGGTGGATGTCTTTAGCTAAGACCTCAAAATCAGTCTTGAGGTAATCTGCCAGTGACTTGGGCTATTGTACTGTGGGCTTTAGAAAAATCATCTGCATTTTGCCTTCTTTGATGTCATAAGCTGACATCAATATGGTCTAGTTTGTAGGGGCCATATTTAAGTATTGAGCATAGGCTTGAGGCTTTAGTTTCTCATTCTTTGTCTTTATTTCCTTGAATTTCCCCTTTATGTCTATAATCTTCTCAGATGAAGGTCTGGGAGATGATACTTTTGTGCTAGGCTGTCTCTCTAGCTTTTTCCTTTGTGAGCTGGAAGGTGTCGCACTTGCTAGGAATGTATGTAGACTATGTCCACCTTCCCTTCTCAAACTCCCTGTAGTTTCCTCGAAGAATTTTTCCTCTGAAAAAGGATTCAACCTTTTCCTCTATGTAAAGGTTTTCTCTATAGGTCTACTGGAAGGGGTAGCTACTACCATATCTCTTTTCAAGTTCTTTTCCTCATTCAGAGGGGTCTGTACAACTGGGGGATTTCCAATTTTTGTGGGAGTTGTATGGGGCTATGGTGGAGTTTCTTCTTCAAAGATTTCAGGTTGCTCTGATACGTCCGACTGTTCTGACACTTGTGATTGTTCTGATGTTTGTGCACTTGTTCCCTGGTTTTGTTCCTATGGTGGCCCTACTATGGGAGCACTATTTTCTTGTATATGCCCTTGATAAGTTTCTATTTTGGGGGCACTAGGTTCTGGTGTTGGCCTATGAGTAGATTCAGCTGGCACCTATCCAAAAGAGTCTGGGTCAAGTGTCTTCTCCAAATCTTTCATCACATTGTCAATATGAACCTGATCACTATCTTGTTCTATCAAAGTCCCTTCCCTTCATCCATTCAAATTTGCATACTGCTCAATCTCACGGATTCTGTGATGGATATAGGGTGACATTTTATGTTTCATTCTCCTATCACAAATGAAACGGTGAGGATCATATGTCTAAGAAAAGCTCTTCTTTAGTTTCACTATTTTTCTATGATTTCTTCTGCTTCTTTCCCTACTTCTCAATTGTTACACACAAATGGGCCTAAGTGGTCTTTGATCCTTAATTGTGCTTTCTTCTTTGCCTTGGTGAAATGAATTTGGTCAGAGTTTAATATTTTCCTATAATATTCTAGGGAAAACAATCTCATAGGGACATATTTAGGAAACTTGAAAGGAGGGAGCTCACAACCATTGATTGGGATCTCATTACGATTCTAGTACAAGTACCAGTCACCTATATTGTACTGCTCTAATAGTTGAAGAATTACATTGATATCATCATTGATTCTTGGGGGAGAATGTCTCGTCAACATGGTGGTTACAATATAGACAAATTGATCTATGAATTCATTGTATGAATAGGGAGAAATGTATGAGTGGTGGAAGATGGAAGTCCAGAAAATGACTAATCTGGGATTACCTTTGGTATCAAGCTTATTAAGAGAGAATGAGAATTTGTCAGTTTGATAATATAGGAGGAGGTGATACAAGACTGTGGAATACTTGAACACTCTCTCATTTTCAAATCTGATGAACTAATCATTGATTTTGTCAGCTATGGATGTAGCATAGTCATACTTGGTAGCAAGGGGTTGGCTAGTGGTGAAGGTAGTCATATAAGCAAAGGTCATTTCATCCACATATTCATTGGTTGAGAAACCAGGAATGCAGGCAATCATGGTAATAATATCCCTCCCGAAGCTTGTAAAAGTAGTTGTCAAGTAGGGTGGAGGGTTTTCTAAAATGTATTGTTCTAACATGAATATATGGCAAACTCTGGTGATCCTTGAGATGGTTAGTTTGGAAGATTTGTCAAGTAAATCAAAAATAGATAGAGGGGTAAGGTTCTGACTAGGTTGCAACTGCAATATTTCATTGACGGAGTTTGTTGTAATGGTAAAAAGGATTTTCTGGTCGTGGGACAATACAGCTCTGAGGTTAGGTTTGTAATTGGCATGAAACTAGTGAATAAGGTCTCAGAATATGTGCACAGAAGGGAATTGGTAGTTTCGAAGATTTGGTTCCCGTAGACCAATATTATTAGCATTATTGAGGTAAAGGTCCCGGTATATATAATGCAGTCTTAAGGGGGAGTCATCAAATTTGAGGTCCTTGATTTGGATGTCCTTATCAGCTAAGGGAAGGTGGTCCAAATCTTTATGGGGGGCATTGACTGGGGCTACATTGAGGGCCACAAGGGTTTCCCTTTCTGGTTCTTGTGGATTCAGAAATGAAAATGATACTTTTGAGTGGAAATGAATGAAACAAGGGTCCTAGGAGTCTTTAATTTTAAGTTCCACAACTGAATTACACTAAATTTTGGGGTTTTTAATGTAATCACAGAGGAAATTAAGTATTTATAGGGTTTTTGGAAGGAAACTAGTAAATACATGTTTATGGAGTGATTGGAAATGGAGTACTGGTTCACTAGGTGCAAATGGTGCACTGGACCGGCATCAGATTGCAATTTTCACGATAGTTGATGGTTGGAGTACGAGTTGGTCGAATTCACATTCTGGTTGCATGCGTGAGTTTTCTAGAATGAGGACAGAAAATAGATTAACTTTATTTTTTATGCAAATTCAAAGTTTTTGACAGGTTTTGTGATACAGACAGGTAGCATCAGTGGGGAGGCGACTTGACATTTTGTCGTTAGCGAGAGGCAGTAAGCAGGTTTCATCGTGCTGCTGATGGGTGGGAAGTGGTTTTTATGGAGGACCGCATGATTCCACACATCTTGTGACACGTAGCATTGACGTTGTTTGGGAAACCGCTCTCATCGCATGTTAAATATTGACCAAAAGGCTCGTGCGACAAGCGCGATGGCCATAAGATCTAAGGGATCCAATCAGACGGTGGTCGGGATGATGAGGTAATTGATGGGTAACAGAGGGAGAGCTCAATAATAATTAAATGATTTAATCATATTGGGGTGTTTTGATTGGTTGGGAGAGTTATTAATTAGTCCGGATGACTAAATTAATCCTCATGAAATGGTGGCAGGGTTGGGTTCTTAATCAACTACATATTAGTTAATTAATCCCATTTATTATTTGTTTTACGGTTATGCTTAACCATCGGGGTAGGATATGTAATAATTTGGCGTTTGGCATAGTATAATAATATAGGCATGGGTAATTTTCTTTTATTTGGGAATTATATAATAAAAAATTAATAGTTAATATGACCAAATGAATGGGAAAGCGTTGAGTCCAATGTTTTTTGAAAGTATTTCATCATATTACATATTGACTTAGGCTAAAGTGTATAAAAGGGTTTTTATGTAGAGAATGTGTTAATTTCCCTATGTAAACTAGGATTTTACTTAAGAAAAGTTTTATCAGAGGAATGAGTGATCATATGGGGGGGTAAAGCTGATGAAAGGGACTTAAGTACTTTAGGTATTTCCAATTATTGTGGCGAGGGTCCGGTCCCCCCAAAAGTCAGAGAAATGCTCTGAGCCCTTCCAACTTTGGTAATTACCTTTAGCACTTAGGGAATTAGTGAAAATTTAGGGGAAATGAATAGGGAAGTTAATTATTGTGACTTTGAATATTGATGTGCCTTCCATGTGATACATGCCTTGTCTCAGTGATGAAAACAAAAGATTTAGGCATTGAACTTAACCATTCACCACACATTTATTCTGCAGCCACCATCTACTTACCCTACCTAGTTAACATAGCATTTTCACTTCTTTCTTAAGGTGCACTTAGACTGGCAAACCTTTGTCAAACTCTTCTTTTCTTTTACATATGAATACCTATCTAAATCTACACTTATTACATCCAAGGGCTCAGATTAAACTGATGAGCTCCTTTTTTTACTCTACCTATCTACTTATCTACCAAGTTTACACTGTTTGGTCAGATTTTATTCTCTATTTCTGATGCATGAAATTTAAAACATGAAATAACCAAGTTTAAACTATTTGGTTACCATGGATTGTGGAATAGGTGACAAACTACACACAATCTTTATCATACATAAAAGTAAATAGTAGTGGCATTTAGACTTGCACACTTTCACGGTATTTTCCTTTTGTTGGGGTTCATTTTCTTTAATTTTTTGACCTTCTCTTTATTCTTTTTCTATGCCATACACTCTTTACATCTTTTAATTTTTGATTTTTTACAAATATAGAAAACGTTTGCAAAAAGTAAAGGTATGAACATATTTCAGAACTAGATCAAGTAAATCATGACATATGACACCTATTGGTATAGGGGCATAACAGTGGCTCCACTTGGGGATGGATTTTCCTGGTGGAAAGTCAAGAACAATAGGTCAGTGGCCTTTGGATGACTTTGATTGTGCTCTAGAATCTTCTTTTTCTTATTGCTTTATTTGTATGTATGACAGTAATGCTTCTGAAGCTTAGGGCCTTCTCTTTGGGTTTCAACTTCACAAACTTACCATCCAATCAACATTGAACATTACAAAGGATATAGTATGTATACTTAGGAACATGGTAATATCAATAACTAGGATCAAAGTAATTCTTTAACATCCAACCATTGACTAGTCCTCCTTCAACTTCTGTACCATTTAACTCTTTGAGAAAATATGCATTGTTTCCTCTAAAAGCATATATTATGTATGGTCCTTTCCATAGGAATTCAAACTTCCTATGTTTCCCTTTTTCCTCTCTTCTTGAATCTGATATTAATACTTTGTCTCCCAGATAGAAGTCTTCTGCTTTGGACCTTCTGTCAAATATCTTCTTGAGTTTCTCCTACAATACTTGGGCTCTTTGGTATACTTCTTCCCTGGTCTATTGTAAATGGATGGTATGGTTTATCCTTCTTTGTACATCATTGGGTTCCACTTGAGCTTCTTGCAGTAACTTCATAATAGAGACCCCTAAAGATGAAGGAAAAACTACCTCCATACCATACACAAGTTCATAGGGAATGGTTCCAATGGACTTCTTGGTCGTAAGCCTATCTACGCATAGAGCATTGGCCAACAATTTATTCCAAGTTTTCTTATTTTCTTCTAATATTTTTTTGATAATATTGATGAGACTTTTGTTGGAATATTCTGCAAGTCCATTCCCTTAAGGATAGTAAGCTGTGGAATGGTCGAGTGCTATGTGATATTTGTGACAGAAGGAAATCATTTTCATGGACCTGAAGGCTGCAACATTATTAGTAATGATTTTAGTGGGACAACCAAAACTGCAAAAAATATTGGCCTCTAGGAAACCTAAGATAACAGTGTCAGTGGCTTGTCTAGAGGGAATGGTTTCTATCCATTTAGTGAAATAATCAGTTGCAGAGAGTATCCATTTGTGTTGGCTAGAAGAGGAAGGGTGAATTTCTCTAATGAATTCGAGACCGCATTGTTGAAAATGTTTATCAGTGGAAATAGGTTTCAAGGGTAAAGGTAACAATTTTCTTTTACCTTCAAAGATTTTTCATTTATGGCAAGAAGTTACAGATTTCTTCACATCTGCAAACAAGGTTGGCTAATAGAATCCAGCCCTTAGGATTTTTTCGGCAGTTCACTTCCAATAGAGATGTCCACCACAGTCCCTTGCATGAAATTCTTGGAGAGCCTTGTTAGCCTTATCTTTTAATAAACAATTTAACAAAATTCCTTCATGATTTTTCCAGAAAAGAGTATTATCTAAGATGCAAAACTTTCAATCTTGCATTTTAAAACTCTGTTCTTGGTTCTGAATAACCTTGGCAGAGCCTGTAGGTTTTGTAAAACATAAATTATATTAGTATACCAGAGTGAATCGGAAAAGTCCTGGCTGATTTGTGGAGTCTCCATCTCCTATTTGTTATCCATCTTTGCCCCAAGGTTTATGTCTAGGGCTTGACAATTAGTTTCTGCCATGAGTTTGGCCAATCACTGATCTCTAATTAGCTTGGTTGGTTTTATCTCTATAACATACTCTAAGATAGTAGCTATCCATTTTCCTCTTTTTCCATCAACTCTATCCTTAGTTAGGATGTCTTTGACAACTGCATTAGGAACATAAGCTATCACATGGGAATACAGTATATAGACTCTAAAATCCTTAATGGCTTTCACCAATGCAAAAGCTTGTTTCTCCAATATTTTGTATTTTAATGATGCATCTCTGAGAGCTTTACTAAAAATGGCTATTGGTTTTTCACATCCTTGATCATCCTTTTGTAGTAAAACTGCAGCTATGGTATGCTCTGATGTAAAATAAAAAATGATGAAACTCTGTCAAATTTTCGACTTGTATGGACCGATGTTCTGGTTAAGGGAATTTTGATTTCTTCAAATGATTGCTTGGCCCCTACTATCCATTTGATACTTGAATCCTTTTTTAATATGGTATTTAATAATCTAATGATTTCGGTTAAGTTAGAAATGAATCTCCATAAAAAATTTATCTTCCCTACGAAAGCCTGAAGCTCTTTAATATTTATTGGATGGGATATTTGTAGAATAGCTTTAATCCTAGAAGGGTCAATTCGAATGCCATCCTTGGAAATGATGTGACCTAACTGTTTTCCTTCCTCCAGACCGAACAAAGACTTCTTTGGATTCAAAGAAATGCCATATTTTTTTCACTTTAGAAAAGCTTTCCTGAGATGCTCCACGTGTTTTTGATCTGATTTAGAAAAACCAGTTAGATCATCAATATATATAAGAAGAAAATCATGAATTTCTTTGGCAAAGGCAATGTCCATTTCTCTTTAGAAGGTTTCTCCTTCATTTTTTAGTCAAAATGGCACTTTAATGTACATGAACGTACCCCATGGTGTTGTAAAAGCAGTTTTCTCTTGGTCATCAAGATGAACCATGATTTGGTTATATCCTGAAAACCCATCTAAAAGTGAAATTCTAGAAGAACCCACTACCCTTTGCAAAATATGATCCATTTTGGGTAAAGGATAGTTATCTTTAAGAGAGACCTTGTTTAAATTTCTCAAGTCAACACATAATCTGATTTCCCTTGATTTCTTCCTAGTAGGTACCAAGTTAGACATCCATTCTGAAAATCTAATAGGGCCAATAATTCTTACTTCATACATACGTTTGATTTCTTTCTCAATTGATGGTAATAACACAGGGTTAATTATTTTGAGTTTTTTTTAAAGGGCTTTTGATCTTCTTTTAAAGGTATGGTATGCTGAATGATAGAGGTGTCATAGGACTTCAAATATTTGTAACTTTAGGCAAAAACATCCTGGAATTCCCTCATAAGTTCAGCACACTTTAGCTTCTGATCAGGAGGAAAATATTTTGACAATTTAGTCCATTTAGGATCATCATGTGTTCCTAGATTATACTCCTCAATATCTACTTTTAATGGCTCCATTTTAGGTTTATCGAGAATGTCATTGGAGTCAAAAAAATATTCCAAAGGAGTTAATCCTTTTGGTATATGATTATCCTTCATATTTATAACCTATGTTTCTTCTTCAATTACCTCATCTAGGTCCATTTGTTTCAGGTCTTTGACTTTTTCTTGTGAGAATTTAGTGGGACAAAGCATGTTTATTGAATTCTCCTCCAGATTATTAATGTCTACCTCATTAGTATGATCGAAGCTAGTATCTATATCAACATCTATGTTAGTGTTAGAAAACTCTTTATCTAAAGTTAGAAATTTATCGATCTACTTATCACTATCAAAGACCTGCCAGTTCTTAATATTATCAAGGATGGCTAGTCTATGCCTAATCTCAGTAGTATACTGGTGATTAGGTTGAAAAGGTAATTTGTAGGTGCTGGAAAAGATGGCCAGGCTGTGGGATTGCATCTTGTGTTTTCTAGGAATACTTGCAAGCTGGGTTTCTAAAAAAGTGATAAGAATTTCTATGATTGTTCCTCTATAATATCCTAGTCTAGGATCCCTGGTTAAGTAAGTTCCTTTTAGCTGTTTAATTATCAGTTCAGAATCTCCTATGATGGACACCCTGATAGCTCCTAATCTTTTAACAAGTTTAAGACCTAACAAGAGAGCATCATATTCGGCCATATTATTGGTGCATCTAAAATTTTACCTGTAGGCATGGCCTTTAGCATGATCATTTTCTAAATTATATACCCACACATCTACCCCTACATCTAATTTGTTTATTGAGCCATCAATTTCTAAATGCCATAAAATTCTCATGTTCATAATTTGTGTTTGGGGTAGTGTAGTCTTTCTTAGCTAAGGTTTTAGGATTTTCTTCCTTATCTAGTTTTTCTTTATCATCTAATTTTACTTGGCCATTTGATATCTATTGAATTTGAATAGATGACCTTTTTTCTTTTTCAATATCTTTTGGTTCTACTGCTAAATTTTTAGGATTATCAATTTCTAGATTTATTTCAGCATTATAGAAAATAAAGGAATCCATGTCAGAATTTACTGAGTAAATGGAAAAAAATTTAGGCTTCTCCTGACTATTCACTACATACTTCATTAACATTTCTCTATATACTTTCTTTGGTTGTCCAAAAACTGATATAGTGGCATATGACATATCTAGGTGAAGAGACCCTTGAAGCTTACCACCCCAGGATCAGGACAATAGCATGCCATATTTGGGTGGTATATCTGCTACCACTATGTCCATTAAATTTTTTTTTGCAGGGTATTGAACCAATGAGACACATAAGTATTTTATGGTCTAGTGATGTCTAGGTCTAGATTTTCCATGACAGACTTGGGCATAAGATTATGAGATGCACTAGATTCGAACATAGCATTGTGAAGAATCTTATCATGTATGTTTAGGCTAACATAGAAGGAAGGAATTCCTCCTTCCAATGGTTTCCCATTCACTTCTGGGCCAAATATTAATTTGGATTGATTATCAAAATGATTGACTAAGTCTTCAGTTACAATAATTATCAGTGATCTATTGATTTGATTTCTGTAGGCATCATGTTTGTTTAATTCAGATAATGGGACATAAATTTTTAGCTTGCCTACTTCTATTTCCAAATTAAAGGGTTTCTCTATTTGGGCTTTTGGGTTTCGAGAAGTAGCATTTTCTCTGTTTTCTGTGTTCTTTTCCTTTTCAGGGTTAGAATCAAGATTTGTTGATTCTCCTAGATCAACCTTTGGAGGTTCTTCCACTTTTTCCTTAGAAGGAAGGGAAGTGGAAGGCCATTCATTGTTTGGTTGATTATCAAAGACATCTCCAATTATGTGGTTAGAAGGACTATTGTTTCATCTAGAAAGAATTTGCAAAGGTTTAGTTACTGTCTTACCTTTTTTGGGATGATTTGAGACTATTTTCTTGTTTGTTTCAGGAACATCAATTCTCCTACTTCTTAGATTGTATTGCTTGTGCACCTCAAATATGGCAGAGTCATATCCTCGCCTAAAGTCAAACAATTCTCCTGATTGGGTTTGAAACCGTTTAAGTATGTGGGCCTCTTAATCATCTTGGGATAAGAAAACTCCTCCTTCATCATCAAGCCCCATCAAATTGATTTGAGTATCTTCTTCTGGGCCTTCAGAGTGAGAAGCTTCTGCATAGTTTTCCTAGAAAGGGGGTCTAATTTTTTGGTTAGGACCATTCTTTCCAGTGTTCTGGTTTTTATTTGTTCTAAAATTAGGATTTCTCCCAATATTAGCTTGCTGACTATCCTAAGGAGATTTCCTTTCAATGTCTCCGCTTTGTCTCCTAATCTATCCATTCCGTAAATTATGGCATCTAGTTTTTGTTCGAAGGGTGAGCTTTCATCTTTTAATGGTATCCTCCTTTCACTCCTGGCCTTGGATCTTTTAGATAGAAGGTTGGCTTCAACACTGACTATTATGCTTTGCATATCTTCCAAAGTAGGGGGGTTTCGTTCTCGCAGCTAGAAAGCCATATCAGAATTGAATCCATCTAGGAATTTGATTAAGGCTAAACTAGGTTGGGGTCTAAGATCTAGTGGAATGGCACTATACACACTGTTAAATCTAGTGCAATAGTCCTGGACAATTTCATGAGGTCCTCTTCTTAAGTTCTCATATTCAGATAAAATCTGAAGGGTGTCTTTCCTTTCTCCCATCTGTTTAGGAATTGTTGATAGAGAGTTCTTAAGCTATCTATACTATTGGGTGTTAAGGCTTTGAACTAGGTTCTAACATCTCCAGTAAGGCTTTGTACAAAAATTCTCATTTGTCCATCAGTAGTGTCAATTTCATACATTTTGAAATAATTAGTCATTTTGCTAGTATGTTGTTGGGTTGTGTAGGTTCCAGTGCCATCAAAGTATGTGATTTTACTTTGGTAGTCAGCAGGCATAGCACTTGGGGAAGCAAGAAACACAAGGGGAGCATATGTATTGGCCATGATTCTTGGTTGAGTAGTAATAGGAACGAGAGTTTGGGTAATAGGAGGCGTTTGTATTGTGGAGGAGGAACTAGAAGCAGTAGTAGGATGCTAGGTGGTGGTTGGTTGGGGGGAAGTGAAGGGATGAAAGGAGGAGTGGAATGAAATTCAAATGAATAAGGGAATAATGATGAACTGGAAGAAAGTGAAGTGGTTTCAGACAATTCAGGTATGCTTTCAGTGGTAAGGAATAACTAAGAAGAGTTTTGCAAGTATCGATCAATTGACAAATTGGCTGCTTGGATTTCAACTTCTCTTTCAAATACTAGATCTAGGACTGTGTCCAATAATTCACTGTCAGATGAGGTCCTGAAGAGAGAGAGTTCAAACTGTTCATCAAAAGGAATATCTTCTAGGAAAAGAATCTTAAAAGGGAAAGAATGTGATGTGAATGGAGGTCTAGGACTTAATGAAATTTCTTGCCTTCTAAGGATTCTTGGGATCAGATTGGGGTTCTCAAACACTTGGGGTGGATTAGGGCCAGTATTAGCCCTAGTGTATAGAGTCCTTTCTAAAGCTAGATTTTATGTTTTGTTTTCCATTTTTTTATTTTTTATTTTCTTGACAGATATCAAGACAACTTCTATGAATTCTTTAAGATGGTTATAGATTTAAAGTCTAAGTTTCTTAAAGATTTTTTTTGACTGGGGAATGCTCTTCCCTATTATGGTCACCACTATGTTATCACTCAGATTTTCCTTCAAGTTGTTAGAAGAAGGAAAGGGGTACAAGGTAACCACAAACCAACTTTTAAGTACAGAATCTAGCCAATCTATACTCAAAGAGGGCTCTCTCTTTACGATTTAGCTTTGTTTTATGAGATATTAGGCTAGTTATGACAGCTTGGGGGGTTTTGATTTTGTTTGGTGGTGGAATTCGGGGGTAGTTGGATAGAACAAGGTATTTCAGGCCATTGGGCTATGGAGTCAACTGAATTTTGGCATAATTGGATCAGGTTGATTTAACGAAGGAAAGTGTCACCGAGAAAGATAGCTAAACAAAATACAAATGATAGCTTGAAATGGTTGAAGTGGTCTTGAACAGGGAGGAAGGGCAACTAAGAATCCTTCAACAGGTCCAAGATGATGAAAAGAGGGTGCAAATTAACAAAAAGAAATTAAGTATTCTTTGTTAAATGGTCAGAGTGATAAACTATGAAAGCAGGGAGAAATCAAGAATTCCCTACCTATAATAGCCTGGAGGAAAACATTAACAAAATAAATGATTTTAAAGACAAAATGCAATAAAGCTCTTTCTGAAATATAATTTTTCATTTATCATTCAGATATGAAACACATATGAATACTTAATAAACCAGAAAAACTATAAAAACACAAGATATAGAATAATTATTTGTTTCTTGTTTGACACAGGTATCCTATAAAAGTCCTTTTCTTTATTACCTTGTCTAGCCAACCATACAAAATTTATTCAACAACACTTCAATTCCAAAAGTAAATTGTCTACCGAAATATCTAAGAATCCACACTCAATACTTCGAATGAGGAAGTATTTATAAAAAATTTACATCAAAATATCTCACAACTAAATGAGATTTATTCTAGGAAAACTTAATATCTTTTACATGAATATAGAGACAGATGGTCTCGAATGTAGAAACAGAATGTGAACTGATTGTTGTTGTCCCTGTTTTTGTTGAAGGAGCTGGATGTAGGTTCTATGAATATGCATCTTGCTGTCGTGCTAGTAACTCTGTGCTGGACATCTAACTTTATCCTTTCACTGATACTCTTTTACCTGTAACTGATACTCTTTACCTATTTACCAACATTCACCCTTTTTACCAAAATTTACTGTGGTAAATACTTCTATTTACCTCACTGTTTACCATGGTAATTTATAGGATGTTTGTCATGCTATTCCACCAATCATCTTTTGGTATACTCATCCTTGTCAACTTCCTGTAGATTTCATCTGCTTCAATGTATTTTACAAAATTAGGCTGGACTGTGAATAGGTGTTTCACTTCATGTTCAATGTAAAAAAGGTTCTCCAAACCATCATAGAGAACTTTCCTTGTGGGCAATGCCTTGACTGCATATGAACTAGCCTGACTGTCAGCTTGCTGATGTAATTTGTTGATGTAATCAATCTGAATCATTAGCTTATCATTGATGACTAAAGGACTTGGGAGTCCTTTACTTTGTAAGATGTCAAACTTCCTCATGAACTCATCTATGTCTTCTTGCATGCTTTGACATCTACGTTCCAAGCCTTGCATCAGATTCCTTCTGGTGAACACTTTATTTATTTCATGGATGGTAACAGTCCTATCCTCAATTTCTAATTGCTCCAACTGTTGCCTGTTTTTACTGTTTAGAAAACTGATCAGTCTAATAGCTTCTTCAGGTTTCCTGCCCAATTCCTCTCTGGTCTTTCCAACTTCTTCAAGAGCAGGCTTAACCAAATCAATTTGTTCAAAAATAATTTGAATGGATGACCAAATATCATTGATGGAATCAATGATATTGGTCCACAATATCTTCCTAATCTCTGTCAAAGGCCTGTCAAATGTCAGGTCCTTCTCCAATGCTTTAATTTGTTGGGCCATGCTTTTATTTTTCCTCATCTCTTCTGCAAAATTAAACTTTGATATATCATATTTCTGCTCCAAAGTAATGAATTTCTCTTTCACTTTTTGTAGCTCTATCACTTGAAGTCTCATTTCTTCCATTGACTTAATCAAGTCCTCTATGCTCTATGTTTTTGTACCTGCCTATGATGTTCTTGTTACTTCCACTGGTGTGGCTTTTGCCAAAGGAATATTTGGTGCTAACGCTGATGCCAATGTGGAAGGGATTGTTGTTGAAACTATTGGCACTACAGTTTGAGGTTGTGTGGTCGACTCACTCTTCGTTAACTGTATTGCTTTCTCCAATTCGTGCTCCGTTTCTTTCAATTGTAGATTCAACTTGAGGATCAAATCCATAAGTTCCTACTCATTCTTTTTCTCAATAACTTCAATACTTTGAGGCTGTATGTGGGGTGGAAATTTCAGTTGTTTTCTAAGTGCAGCTATGTCTTCATTCTTTTTCTTAATTAAGCCTTCTGCTGCCTTAATATCTTTTGGGTCATGTCCCAACTCAATTATTAAATCTTCCAATGATTTTATTATGTTGTCTTTTTCCTGTGAGGAGGCCTTTTCTAGTTTCAATTGGGAAATAGTGTTGCTAAGTGAATTTTGCAACCTATGTGCCATCATTACCTTGCTAGTCAGTGTAGAATAGACCATCTCCATTGTTTGTTTATGCAGTTCTATTTGGTCTATGGGGTGGATGTCTTTAGCTAAGACCTCAAAATCAGTCCTAAGGTAATCTACCATTGATTTTGGGTGTTGTACTGTGGGCTTTAGAAAACTCGTCTGCATTTTGCATTCTTTGATGTCATAAGCTGACATCAATATAGTCTGGTTTGTAGGGACCATCCTTAAGTATTGAGCATAGGCTTGAGCCTTTAGTTGCTCCTTCTTTGTCTTTATTTCCTTGAATTTCCCATTTACTTTTATGATCTTCTCAAATGAAGATCTGAGAGATGATACTTATGTGTTAGTATGTCTCTCTAGCTCTTGCCTTTGTGAGCTAGAAGGTGTCCCACCTATTGGGAATGTATGTAAATTGTTTCCAACTTCCCTTCTTAAACTCCCTTTAGTTTCCTCAAAGAGTTTTTCCTTTGAAAGAGGATTCAACATTTTCTTCTTAGCAAAGGTTCAATCTGTAGGTCTATTAGAAGGGGTAGCTACTTCCCTATCTCTTTTCAAGTTCTTTTCCTCATTCAGAGGAGTCTGTACAACTGGGGGATTTCCAATTTTTGTTGGAGCTAGATGGGGATGTGGTGGAGTTTGCTCTTTAGATATTTAAAGATGCTCTTATACCTCTGACTATTCTAATTCTTTTGATTGTTCTGATGTTTTTGTACTTGTTCCCTAGTTTTGTTCCTGTGGTGGCTCTGTTGTGGGAGCACTATTTTCTTGTGTGTGCCCTTGAGAAGTTTCTGATGTGGGGGCACTAGGTTCTAGTGTTGGCCTTTGAGTAGATTTAGTTGGCACCTATCCAAAAGAGTCTAGGTCAAGTGTATTCTCCAAATCTTTCATCACATTGTCAATCTCAACCTGATCACTATCTTGTTCTATCAAAGTCCCTTCCCTCCATTCATTCAAATTTGCATATTTTTCTATCTCAGGGATTCTGTGATGGATATAGGGTGACAATTTATGTTTCATTCTCCTATCACAAATGAAACTATGAGGACCATATGTCCAAGAAAAGCTCTTCTTTAGTTTCATTGTTTTTTCTATGATTTCTTCTACTTCTTTCCCTGCTTCTCTATTGTTGAACACAAATGGGCCTAAGTGGTCTTTGATCCTTAATTGGGCTTTCTTCTTTGCCTTGGTGAAATGGATTTGGTTAGAGTTTCATATTTTCCTGTAATATTCCATGGAAAACAATCTCATAGGGATATATTTAGACAGCTTGAAAGGAGGGAGCTCACAACCATAGATTCGGATCTCAGTATGATTCTGGTGCAAGTACCAGTCACGTATCTTGTAGTTCTTTGACAGTTGAAGGATTCTCTTGATATCATGACTGATTCTTGGGGGAGAATTTCCAGTCAACATGATGGTTACAGGATAGACAAATTGATCTATGAATTCATTGTATGAATAGGGAGAAATGTATGAGTGGTGGAGGATGGAAGTCCAAAAAATGACCAATCTGGGATTACATTTGGTATCAAGCTTATTCACAAAGAATGGGAATTTGTCAGTTTGATAATACAGGAAGAGGTGATACAAGATTGTGGAATACTTGAACACACTCTCATTTTCAAATCTCATGAACTGATCATGGATTTTGTCAACTGTGAATGCGGCATAGTCATACTTGACAGTAGGGGGCTAGCCAGGGGTGAAGATAGTCATATAAGCAAATGTCATTTCATTCACATATTCATTGGTTGAGAAACCAAGAATATAGGTAATCATGGTAATAATATCCCTCGCTAAGCTTCTAAAAGTAGTTGTCAAGTAGGGTGGAGGGTTTTCTAAAATGTATTTTTCTAACATGAATATTTCATAAACTCTGGTGATCTCTGAGCTAGATAGTTTGAAAGATTTTTTAAGTAAATTAGCAATAGACAGAGGGGTAAGCTTCTGACTAGGTTGCAACTGCAATATTTCATTGATAGTGTCTGTTGTAATGGTAAAAAGGATTTTCTGGTCGGGGGACATTACAGCTTTGAGATTAGGGTCGTAATTGGCATGACACTGGTGAATAATGTCTGGGAATATGTGCACAGAAGGGAATTGGTACTTTGGGAGATTTGATTCCCATTGACCAATATTATCAGCATTATTGAGGTAAAGGTCCTGGTATTTACAATGTAGTCTCAAGGGGGAGTCATCAAATGTGAGGTCTTTGATTTGGAAGTCCTTATCAGCTAAGGGAAGGTGGTCCAAATCTTTATGGGGAGCATTGACTAGGGCTACATTGAGGGCCACGGGGGTTTCCATTTTTGGTTCTTGTGGATTCAGAAATGAAAATGAGGCTTTTGAGTGAAAATGGATGAAACAGGGGTCTTGGGAGTCTTTAATTTTAAGTTCCGCAACTAAATTACACTGAATTTTGGGGTTTTTAACGTAATCACAGAGGAAATTAAATATTTACAGGGTTTCTGGGAGGAAACTGGTAAATACCTATTTATGGAGTGATTGGCAATGGAGTACTGGTTCATTGGATGCAAATGGTGGACTGGAGCTTCATCAGATTGCAATTTTCGGGGTCGTTGATGGTTGGGGTACAAGTTGGTTGAATTCACGTTCTAGTTGCATGCATGAGTTTTTTAGAGTAAGGACGGAAAATAGATTAACTTTGTTTTTTATGCAAAGTCAAATTTTTTGGCAGGTTTCATTATTCGGATAGGTGTTAGCAGGGAGGCGACTTGACGTGTTGTCGTTAGCGAGAGGTGGTAAGCGGGTTTCATCACACTGCTCATGGGTGGGAAGTGGTTTTTAGGGAGGATCGCGTGATTCAACACACCTTGAGACACGTAGCATCAGTGATGTTTGGGAAACCACTCTCATCACACATTAAATGTCGACCAAAAGGCCCATGCGATATGCGTGATGGCCGTCGGATCTGAGGGATCCAATCAGATGGTGGTTGGGGTACTGAGGTGATTAATGGATAACAGAGGGCGGCCCAATGGTAGTTAAATGATTTATTCATATCAGGGGTGTTTTGATTGGTTGGGAGAGTTATTAATTAGTCCAGATGACTAAATTAATCCTCATTAAATGGTGGTGGGTTCGGGTTCTTAATCAACTACAGATTAGTTAATTAATCCCATTTATTATTTTTTTTATGGTTATACTTAACCATCGAGGTGGGATATGTAATAATTTGGGGTTTTTCATAATATAATAATACAGGCATGGGTAATTTTTTTTATTTGGGAGTTATATAATAAAACATTAATAGCTAGTATGACCAAATGAATGGGAAAGCATTGAGTCCAATGTTTTCCAAAAGTATTTCATCATATAACATATTGACTTAGGCTAAACTGTATAAAAGGCTTTTTATGTAGAGAATGTGTTAACTTCCCTAAGTAAAATAAGATTTTACCTAAGAAAATTTTTATCAGAGGAATGAGTGATCTTATGGGGGGGTAATGATGATTAAAGGGACTTAAGTACTTTAGGCATTTCCAATTATTGGGCCGAGGGTCTAGTTCCTCCAAAAGTAAGAGAAATACTCTAAACCCCTCCAACTTTGGTAATTACCTTTAGCACTTAGGGAATTAGTGAAAATTTAGGGGAAATGAATAGGGAAGTTAATTATTGTGACTTTGAATATTGATGTGCCTTCCATGTGATACGTGCCTTGTCCTAGTGATGGAAACAAAATATTTAAGCATTGAACTTAACCATTCACCACACATTTATTCTGCAACCACCATCTACTTACCCTACCTACTTAACCTAGCATTTTCACTTCTTTATTAGGGTGCACTTAGACTAGCAAACCCTTATCAAACTTTTCTTTTCTTTTACATATGAATTCCTATCTAAATCTACACTTATTACATCCAAGGGCTTAGATTAAACTATTGAGCTCCTTTTTTTACTCTACCTATCTACTTATCTGCCAAGTTTACACTGTTTGGTCAGATTTTATTCTCTATTTCTAAAGCATGAAATTTAAAACATGAAATAACCAAGTTTAAACTGTTTGGTTACCATGGATTGTGGCATAGGTGACAAATTGCACACAATCTTTATTATACATAAAAGTAAATAGTAGTGGCATTTAGACTTGCACACTTTCATGGTCTTTTCTTTTTGTTGGGGTTCATTTTCTTTCATTTTTTGACCTTCTCTTTATTCTTTTTACCCTTTTATTCTTTTTCTAGGGCATATCCTCTTTACATTTTTTAATTTTTTGATTTTATGAGTTTTTACAAATATGGAAAACCTTTGCAACAAGTAAAGGTATGAACATATTTCAAAACTAGATCAAGTCAATCACAACATATGACACCTATTGGTATAAGGGCATAACATATCCGACCTAATATTGGGGCAGATAATCTATCCAAAATATCTGGACCCTAGAAGCCCAGTAGTTGATGTCCACATCAATGGCACCATGATCCCACATACTCTGATTGATCTGGGAGCTGTCGTTAATGTGATGAAAAAGGACACCATGCTCAAACTTAACCTCCAAGGTTCCTTGAGGAAGACCACGACAGTATTGCAGCTAGCAGGCCGCTCCACCGTGACCCCTGAAAGGATTGTCGAAGATGTGATGGTCTCCATTGATTCTTGGGAGTACCCTACTAATTTCTTAGTTTTCCAGCTGAAGGAAAATCTCACTGGGTATCCTCTCATCCTGGGGAGACCCTGGTTTGCTACTACCAATGCCTACATCAACTGTCAGGCTGGGAACATGAACATCAAGAACGAGCATATGTCCAAGCAGTTAATCTAATACCCTCCCGCTCAACCGCTGCTAGAGCATGATCTACCCCTTGATCCCTTTCCATTAGAAGATATAGTGAAAGAAACCCAAAATCGTCCCTTAAATGATCTCTGTGTGGTCGACCTAACCTCTCTCTGTGTTAAGAATATAGAGTTTGGCCTAGAAATAACCTTGAAAACCAATCCATCCCTAACCACTTCCCAAGAGAAGGAGCTGTGCAGCTTATTGAGAAAACATTTAGATGCCTTCGCCCGGAGTTATAAGGAGACTAAGGGAGTGCACCCTTCAGTATGTACTCAACATATATACATTAAGGAATATTGCAAACCAGCCAGACAGCCTCAAAGAAGGATGAATCTATGTTAAAATTGGAAACCAGGGAAAAGCTTCATGTGGGTCATATTATTCATGGCCGATAATATTTTTATTAGATTCCTCTCGTTGAGAAGTGTAGGATTGATATAAATATCATCCGATTCCAATAAGTATTATGGAGATATGAATTTATTTTGATTATGGAATTATTATCAAGCCGACCTACAACTCATGTAGGCTCAGAAGCCCAACAGTAGCATCTATTCAAAAATCAACGTTGTGTATAAATATAAGAGGTATTTTCGCCATTTGGACTCACTCATCTCATCACATCTCTCTCTCTCTCTCTCTCTCTCTCTCTCTCTCTCTCTCTCTCTCTCTCTACTGCACAGAAATGAGTCTCTTCTCTACTGCACTGAAATGGGTCTCTCTCACACATGTGAAGCCGAAAGCTGTTGAATTTGAAGCTGCAACTGTAGAAGTAAAGATTGACATGTGTGGCCTAGAATATCTCATTTTGGAACTGTGCTATAGGTTCATCTGAACCTCCTCTGAAAGCCGCATCATTTTGTGGTGGAATGAAGTCAATCAGACGAACGGTTTGCGGGATATCGACTGCCTTAGTTTGAAGCCAGAAATTGCTGAAACTGAAGCTGCAACTATAGAAGTAAATATTGACTTGCATGGCCTAGAATATCTCCTCTTTGGAATTGTGCTATAGTTTCATCTAAACCTCCTCTGAAAGCCGCAACTTTTGGTGGTGGAATGAAGTCAATCCGACGAACGGTTTGCAAGATATCGACTGCCCTAGTTTGAAGCTGAAAACTGTTGAAGCTGAAGCTGCAACGACAGAAGTAAAGATTGACTTGCATGGCCTAGAATATCTCCTCTTTGGAACTATGTTGTAGGTTCATCTAAACCTCCTCTGGAAGCCACAACTTTTGGTGGTGGAATGAAGTCAATCCGACGAACGGTTTGCAAGATATCGATTGCCCTAGTTTGAAGCTGGAAACTGTTGAAACTGAAGCTGCAACTGCAAAAGTAAAGATTGACCTACATGGCCTAGAAGATCTCCTCATATGAACTATGTTGTAGGTTAATCTGAACATCCTCTCGAAGCCGAAACTTTTGGTGGTGGAATGAAGTCAATGCGACGATCGATTTGTGAGACATCGTCTGTGCTAGTTTGATAATGAAGCCACTAATGCTGATGATGCTGATCTAGGGTTTGCTACTGCTGATATGAATCAGATTTATTGTACTATTTCTCCCTGCTGAATTATTGAAGATAAAAGAAGATTTGATCAAAGGGTTTCCCCACACATTGTGTGGTTTGTCCCTGGCTAGCCGCCACATCTTGTGTCTCTTTTCTTGGCTTGTTTTCTGTCGATCGTTTAATGTTCTATTTGCACTTTACTTTATGTATATGTGATTGCTAATCTGTGGAATATAATAAGAAAAAGAAGTAAACTGTTGTAAGCATAGAACATACCATAACTTAACAATCTATCCCTTAAAGACATTGTTGAGGAAGAATTGCAAAAGTTACTTGATGCAGGATTCATCTACCCCATCTCTGGCAGTGAATGGGTCTCTCCTTTGGTGCTAGCGCCAAAGAAAAATGGTAAGTGGAGAATCTGTTTCAATTATTGGGAATCGAACAAAGCCACTAAAAAGGACCATTTTCATTTTCCTTTCATAGATAAAGTGTTAGATGGTCTGGCGGGGAAATTTTTTTTCTCCTTCCTAGATGGGTTTAGAGAGTATAATCATATCCTTGGGGTACCTTTGAATATCGGGTCCTTCCTTTTGGTTTGTGCAACACTCTAGCTACTTTCCAGAGAGCAGTATTGAGTATATTTTCTGAACTGGTTCATAATGCAGTGGAAATATGTATGGATGATTTTACTCCTTCTGGTTCTAACTTTCAGGAAGCTTTATCTAACCTAGGAAAAGTCTTGGACAAGTTTATTGAAATGAACCTATCCCTCAGTCCAGAAAAATGTGAATTTTTTATGACTGAAGGGACCATGCTAGGTCATGTAATATCTTAACAAGGATTGCAGGTGGACCCCAACAAAGTTGCCATCATCCAAAGGGTCCCACCTCCTCAAAAGGTGAGAGATGTCAGAAGTTTCCTAGGCTTAGCTGGATATTACAGAAGATTCATTAAAGATTTCAGTAAGTTAGCCTCTCCATTGTTTGGGGGAAAAGAGGTTAAGTTCATATGGACTGAACACTTTCAAGAAGCCCTAAATGCCTTGAAAAGAAAACTTGTGACTGCCTCAATTTTGAGAGGCCCAAACTGGGCCCTACCATTCCACATTCATACAGATGCCTCGAACAAAGAAATAGGAGTAGCCTTAGGAAAAATTGATGAAAAGTTACCTTATGCCATATACTTTATAAGTAATAATTTGTCAAAGGCAGAGTTAAACTACATGGTAACTGAGAAGGAACTCCTAGCTACAGTGCATTCCTTAAACAAATTCAGAAATTACATCACAAGCTATCAAACCTTGTACACACTAATCATGTTGTAATTATATATTTAATGAACAAACTAGATGTAAATGCTCGCATTATTACATGGTTGCTTTTACTACAACAATTTGACTTTACCATTGTTGATAAGCCCGGTAAAGAAAATGTTGTTGCTGACTTTTTGTCTAGAGTAAATTTCCTGCAGGTGAAGAAGGAATGGTGGATGATAAAATGCCAAATGAACACCTGTTTGCTATCTCAGTACTCTCTCCATGGTTTGATGATATAGAAAACTACTTGGTTTCAGCACAGTTCCCACCACACCTGTCCTCAAAGGAGAAGAGAAAGATCGTGAGGAAAAGCATCCCTTTCAGTTGGATTAGGGGCAATCTCTTCAAACTTGGCCTAGATTAAATCTTGAGAAGATGTGTGAGGGAGGAGGAAGTTTTTGACATTCTCCTGACCTGTCATGATGGGCCTTTTAGAGGACATTTTGCAGCAAAGAGGACTACCTTCAAAATATTGCAAGCATGCTACTATTGGCCCACTCTTCATCAAGATGTAAGGATATATACCAGCCAATGTGATCGGTGTCGAAATATGGGGAAACCTACTCCAAAGGATGAGATGCCCATGAAACCTCAAGTGACCTTTGAGACATTGGAGAACTGGGGCATGGACTTTATGGGTCCTATCAACCCTCCTTCAAAACAGAAGAAATACATCACTGTGTTCGCCAATTATCTGACAAAATGGGCATAAACAAAAGAAATCAAAGCAAAAACAGAGGAAATAGTAGCTGAGTTTTTAAGAGAAAACATATTCTATAAGTTTGAGTATCCAAGAGAACTGGTCACAGATCAAGGCAGTCAATTCACTTCCAATTTGATTGAAGACCTACTCACAAATCATAAAATCAAGCACAAGACTTCCACCCCTTACCATCCAAAAGCCAATGGGTAGGTGGAAGTCAGTAACAGAGCTTTGGAAGGAATTTTGACCATGGTAGTGAGTAGTGGCAGAACAAAATTGGGTAGATACACTAGTTGAGGCCACCTAGGCCTATAACACAACATGGAAGGCCACCACAGGGTTAACACCCTATGAAATGGTCTACGGGAAGAAGTATTTTTTGTCAATAGAATTTGAATACAATACATTAAGGATGGCATCTTAGCTAGACCTAGACCTTAGTCATGCATGGAGGGAAAGACTACTCCAGCTCAATGGATTGGACAGACAAAGATTGCAGACCCTTCTCCACATAGAGGTAGTTCAGATTTAGAGGAAGATATGGCATGACAAAAATATCAAGGAGACGAAATTCCAAGAGGGAGACTGGGCACTACTCTATGACTCAAGGTATAAAGAATTCTAAGGTAAGTTGAGGACAAGATGGCTTAGACCCTACATTGTGGAAAAATGCAATGAGAATGGTTCAGTTCTAATTAGAACCATTGATGAGGAAGCCATCCCCATGCTTTTCAATGGACATAGGTTGAAAATTTACAAGAAGCCCCTCTCCAAGAAAGAGTTCACTGAAGATCTCAATAAGAAAGTCATGGTAGTGGAGAAGGTCTTAGCCTCGACTTCACCCATTCACTGAAGAAGCTGAAAAAAAAAATAAAAATAAAAATAATGAGGACTCAAGTGAAAGCCTCCACGAGGCGCTTGAGTCCTATCATTGGGTTGAAAACCTCTTTTGAGGTGGCCTAGTGATGAAAAAAACAGAAAAAAGGAGAGAATAAGATTCCTGGGTGAAAACCTCCCGTGGAGGCACCCAGGGCAGGCAATTAGGGTGAAAACCTCCTTGAGGCACCCTAGTTGTCTTTCAATATATATATATAACAGAGAAAATAAGAAAAAAAATTGAATTTTAATGTGCTTTCTAGGCTACAGGTGGAACACAGGGAGTAAGAGAAGATCCCAGATAGCCTATTTCATCTCCCCCACACTCTTCTCCATCATTTTTAACCTTTCTTCCACCCCATATGTTTTTTTCTGGAAACTATGTGTTCTACAGGAGGCCCTATGTTTTCTATCGTAGGCTCCTATAGAATTCATAGAGAGCTAGAAATGGTTCCAAAAAGTAGTTTGAGGGGATGGGAAGTTTTATGAAGAGCATGTAGACCCTTCTACAACTATCCACCCTACTTACCATCCACTCCACATCTACATTACATCATCATCATCATCATCATCATTTTGTCCTTCTTGTCATAGAAAACACAAAAAACTAGTTTCTAGAAGGAAAGAAAAAACAAAAAATAAAGGGAGCAACACCTCCAAATCTCACCTGTAACTTACCAAGTACCTCTCCATCTCCATCAACATCTCTGGTATCATCCTCACAGCTCCTATCACAAAAATCATCTAAACATTTTAAATGGAGAGGCACCTACAGTAGCTCCTATAGGAATTCTTGTAGCGGACGATCCCATTAAAATCAAGCCACATCAGCAAAAGAAGTGAAACCATGGGATTGAAGGTGACATCTGAAGCTAGATCCAGCTAGAGGATACTTGCACAAAGCAAGCAAGCCACACATCAGGAAGTAGAAAGCATGCAACAAAGGAGATACAGGCATGCAACAAGTGAAATAAAAGCATGCAACAACAAAAGGAACCGAAATGCCTCATAGCATGTACATTCGACTCACAGGTAATTGAATAACCCTCTCCCCTGTTGCATCTGTGTAATTGGAAAATATGCATAATTGAATGAGATGGTTATGGTTCAATAAAAAAAGCTGGCCAGTTCACTGGCCACCCTCATCCAGTTGACTGCGCTCATCTGGAGATGCCACCACACGTGTGCCTAGTCAACTCAAAGAAAAATCTAAAGGATAGGTAGTGGAGGGTATGCAAACTCCGATGCAATGATGGGAAGTGATTGTGGGAAAGAGCCAATGGTCCAAATATGGCAACGTACATTTTTTCCAGCTCACCCCATCACTGGAAATATCTAAAAGAAGAAATAAGTACTCCTCCTCGAAACTCCTTCACCACCTTTTCTTTCATTCTATCGTTGTCCACTTAGCTGCAACAAGCTCTTTTCCACCACCACAGCCTTGAAACCATCGTTCTTCTTTGCTTTCATCCATCCTCCTGCTATCGTCATTCTACAGTTTCACTTACATCTTATACAGGATCACCTACAGGAGGGGTAGCAAGCTGTTTTTAAGGAGAAAACAAGGGTTTTTTGCTCGATTTCTGGCTTGAGGGGGTAGGTTCCATGCATACCCACCTTGGTTATCAATATGTTCAAGTCATGATGCAATTTTTAGGAGGAATTGAGTCCATAGAAGAAGAGGAATTCCATAAAAATTTTCTGCCAGTTTTCTTTAAAAAACACAGTTTTCCTTTGTTTTCCTATTTTTTTCTAAATTCTTGTCTCCATCTCTACATTGGGTGTTCAAAAGCGGTATAAGAAAAATGAAAGGAGGATTCATGAGGAAGGAGCCAATCAATTCAACCAATATCCATGAACATCCCAAGGTAGTATCCATATTCACCAGAGCAAATTGGATGCCATTTTTTGAGAAATTCCAAGAGTTTGATCAAGAAGATGCTCAGGAATTTGCCCTTTCGTTAGTCCCTCACTCAAGGACCCATGCCATCGTCACTTTTAGAGGTCTTTCAATGGAAATCACCCTAGAATTTATTAGTAGTGTTACTACCCTTCCTCTTGGATTACCTTGGAGCAAAGATGAAAAACCCATTGGACAGGCTACCAAGAAAAACGTCTTCCGAAACAATGAGCATCCCATAGAAGAAAAAAATGGCATTAGAAGGACAAGCATACCCTACCCTTGGGATGAGATCAAGGGGTATAGCATACTCTATGGATACCATTTTAGAATCCTCCATGAGATGAGATATGGCATAGACACTCCAACACCCCAGAAACTCAGCATCCCCTATTTTCTCCTGCAATCCCTTATAGACTCTAGCATTAAGTTAAAGGCAAGAGGTCTAGATCTACTGGCACACCATGGGTTAATTAAAATTTTAGTGCAAGAAGCCCTCCATACCTTCACAATCCCCATAGCATGGGATATTGTTGGGTCCCTATAATACTAGTAATTACCCCATTACTATTGTAGTTATACCCCTTATTTATATTGTTGTGCCCCTATTACCCCCATATTGTTATTTTTGTGCCCCATAGAATCCCTCTATTATTATTTTTGTGGCTTTATATTATTATTGTTAGGTCGGCTAGATTATATTGTGACTCCTTAGACTCCTATATATAGAAAGGAGGTTTTGTCATTTGTATCATCCAAGAATTGTTCATTTATGTAATGTAAAGGAGGTTTCCCCCTCGAAGAGGCTGAATTCTAAGGCGTTGATCTCTCTTTTCTATCTTTTCTTGAGCTGGTTTCATAACATTTGGTATCAGAGCTTTGGATTCTAGGGTTTCGCTGCTCCAAACAGGTCATCGTGCCATTTTCGCTATAACTTTTTTCTGTGCCGTTTCAGAAGTCACAAAAAAAACCCATTTGAGAAGAGATCGTGCTGAACCTTGGGTCCGAATTTCAAAGATTTTCACGTGATATTTTCGGAGATATGATCTGAGGAAGTTGGTCTTTTTGCAGACTCCTGAATTACACTCAAAACAGGTGACTTGGGGAAAATCGTCATAACTTTCTTTCTGAGCATCAGATTGAAATTTTGTAAGAAGGTACAGAAAGATGACGGATTGTACTTTTCTTTTATATGTTTTTCAGAGTCAAAGGTTGAAACAGTGACACATGGAACTTCGTACAAGTTCGCTCTACTGAACTAGTCTATAATCAGGTCACTGCGGGAGATTGTGGATAACTCTTTCTTGGAGAATCAAATTTGGATCAGACTAGTGGAATTGGAAAGAGGACATAGAAGGCTACTACAAGTCACAATTTCAGAACTGGATGATTCGAAATTACAGAGATACTTCAGATTCAATATCAGGATTCTACAAAGTAAAAAAAAGGTGTGTAGGTTTTTTTTTAATTTTTGCATAAGCTTGGTTTGAAGGAATTCAAAGGGAATAGTAAAGCATTATTATCGGTAACTGATGCCCCGAGGAAAGAAAATGCAAACACCTAGTAAGGAACCTGAAAGCTCTAGCATGACTCATGAAGAAGAGGAAGAAATGCTACATGATATATCAAAATTACAAGAACAAGTGCAACAAATGTCACACTCACAAAAGCTAACAGATGCTAAGATAAATGGCGTGGAATCTAAGATAAAGGGCATGGAAGCTCAGGTGAATGGCATGGATGCTAAAATTGATGGCATGGATGATAATATGGAAGAATTGAAGATAAATATGAATAAGTTGCTACAAGAAATGGTCACTAAGGGTGAAAGAGTACTAAAGGAAACTCATGATGAGAACAAAAGAAATGTTAATCATGATTCCATAGACTCTAATGTTGGATCGAAGACTCACCATGTTCCAAAAATCGATATGAGGAAGTTTGATGGCAAGGATCCCGCCACATGGATATTACAGATGGAGCAATTCTTCGATCTCAATAATGTGCAAAACACACAAAAGGTACGTATGGCAACTTTATATTTGGAACCAAATCAGTTTGTATGGTATCAATGGCTTTGTTCTCGTAAACAATTTATCACTTGGGCAATTTTTACGGAAGAATTGATAGCACATTATGAGGATACAAAAAGCAACACTTTTTTTAGCCAATTGATAAGTCTCAAACAAAAGGGTTCAATAATGGAGCACATTGAGGAGTTCCAAAAATTGAACATAAGGGTAAAAGATATTCCAGAGGAGCATAGGATTGATGTGTTCATAGGGTCTTTAAAGGATAATATCCAACATGATGTGTGCCTTTGGGAACCTGATTCATTAGAGAAGGCATTCAGGTTAGCAAGAAAAATGGAAAGCAAAATTATGGCAACTAGGAAGCATACCATTCACAACTATAAAGACGGAAGTGTTGTTTCCCATAGTCTTCCACAACCTACAAGGTTGACACCACAACAATTGGAAGAAAAAAGAGCAAAAGGGCTTTGTTACAATTGTGATAGCAAATACACAAAGGTCATAAGTGTGCTGAGAAGAAATTATTCTACATAGATTGTGAAGAGGAAGAAGAAAAGGAGCAAGAAAGGTCAAAAGAAGAGGATATATTCCAGGAACAAAGCCTAGATGAAGAACAAATAAATCCGACCATATCTTGTAATGCATTGGCGGGAATTACCACTCCTCAAACCATCAAGATAGAAGGACAAATCAAGAAGAAAAAGGTAATAGTGTTGATTGATTCAGGAAGCACCCACAATTTTATTCATTGTAGGGTAGCAAAAGAATTGAATTGCTTCCTATATCCAGCACCAGAGTGTCAAGTGATGATTGCAAATGGAGGAACAATAAATTGTTCTGGAAAGTGCCATAATATCAAGCTATCCATGGGAGAATATGTATTGACTAGCCCAATGCTTTCCATTCCAATGGGAGGTGCTGATGTTGTACTAGGAGTCCAATGGCTACAATCCTTGGGTACAATAGCTTTTAATTTTCAAGAACTTTTCATGAAATTTTCTGTGGAAGGAAAGGAAGTTGAATTAAGGGGTATTGCAGGGAAACCAGGAAAGATAATCAGCTCTAATGGCATGACAAAGCTTCTAAAAAAGGAGCAAAGAGGTGTAATTGCACAATTATGTTCGCTAGATGTTTCCACATTGGAATCATCTATTTCTCCAGATCTCCAAAAAGTCCTGGACAATCATTCCAAGGTATTTGAGACTCCCAAAGGTCTCCCACCTATGCGTGATCATGATCATGCTATTCATCTGATTCCAGGAAGTGTTCCTCCAAACATCAGGCCGTACAGATATCCATATGTCCAAAAAAGTGAAATTGAACGTATGGTTGCAGAAATGCTAGAGGCTGGTATAATTCAACCAAGTCAAAGTTCTTTCTCAGCTCCAGTAGTATTGGTGCACAAGAAGGATGGATCATGGCGCATGTGTCCAGATTATAGGGAGCTCAACAAGCTCACTATTAAAGATAAGTTCCCCATTCCTGTCATTGATGAATTACTGGATGAATTGCATGGATCAATTTACTTCACCAAGTTGGATCTTCGTTCAGGATATCATCAAATCAGAATGAAGATTGAAGACATTCGAAAACGGCATTTAGAACTCATGAGGGTCATTATGAATTTTTGGTCATGCCTTTTGGCCTTACCAATGCACCTTCAACATTTCAAGGTTTGATGAATTCAATTTTCAAACCATTCCTTAGAAAATTTGTGTTAGTATTTTTTGATGATATACTAATCTACAACAAGTCTTGGAAGGATCATGTTGAACATGTTGACAAGGTGCTACAACTATTGGAGGAGAAACAATTATATGCAAAAAGATCCAAATGTTTCTTTGGAGTCCAGGAGGTGGAATATTTGGGTCATATTGTATCTCATGAAGGAGTTAAGGTAGACCCTAGCAAAATTAAAGCCATTAAGGAATGGAAAATCCCCACATCCATAAAGCATCTGCGAGGATTTCTTGGGTTGACAGGGTATTATCGCAAGTTTGTTAAGAATTATGGGAGAATAGCAGCACCTCTAACAACATTATTGAAGAAAGATTCATTTTCATGGACTCCGGAAGCAACAAAGGCCTTTAAACATCTTAAAGAGGCAATGTGCCAAGCACCGGTCTTAGCTACACCGGACTTCACAAAAACCTTTATTGTGGAATGTGATGCTTCAGGAAATGGAATTGGTGCTGTTCTAATGCAAGATGAAAGACCCATTGCTTTTGAAAGTCGTCCAATCAAGGGAAAGTTTTTAAGCAAAGCTATTTATGAGAAGGAAATGTTGGCAATACTCCATGCACTTAAGAAATGGCGACCCTACCTAATGGGAAGACACTTCAAGGTAAAAACGGATCATGATAGCCTTAAATACTTTTTAGAACAAAGATTATCCTCTGAAGAGCAACAAAAGTGGGTCACAAAGATGTTGGGTTATGACTTTGAAATCATCTACAAAAAAGGGAAGCAAAATGTGGTGGCAGATGCACTCTCAAGAAAGGATGAGGATGTGGAAGCATTGTTGTGTGCCATTTCTATTATCCAACCAGATTGGATAAACGAAGCAAAGGAGGAATGGAAGAATGACGAAGAAGTGTGGGCACTTATTCGAAAGCTACAACAAGATTCCAGTACTTCTGATACATTTAGCTGGAAAAATGATTCGTTATGGTACAAAGATCGCTTATACCTCTGTAAGAATTCCCAGCTAAAACAAAAGATTCTTATGGAATTGCACACTTCTCCCTTAGGAGGGCACTCAGGATTTTTAAAAACTTACCACAGGGTTAAGAAGGAATTTTTTTGGATGGCCTTAAATCAGATATTCAAAAGTTTGTGGCGGAATGTTTGGTTTGCCAACAAAATAAAGTTGAAACAATTAAGACACCGGGTCTATTACAACCTTTATCCATTCCAAGCCAACGTTGGGAGGAGGTTTCAATGGATTTTATCACAGGTTTACCCAAGTCTGAGGGAAAGAGTGTCATCATGGTGGTAGTTGACAGACTTACCAAGTATGCACACTTTTGTGCATTATCACATCCATTTAAAGCCAGTACAGTTTCTACTGCATTTATGGAAACAGTTCAAAAGCTACATGGAAACCCAAAGATTATTGTAAGTGACAGAGATCCCATTTTCACTGGAAATTTTTGGACAGAATTATTTTCTTGTCTTGGTACTCAGTTAGCTCATAGCTCATCTTATCATCCTCAATCTGATGGGCAAACTGAGATAGTAAACAAATGTTTGGAAGGATATCTTCGTTGCTTTGTATCTGATAAACAGACACAATGGGTCAAATGGTTGCCTCTGGCTGAATGGTGGTATAACACTTCCTTCCATACAGCAACAAAAATGACCCCATTTATGGCACTTTATGGGTATCAACCACCATCAATCACATCATATTTAAGAGAAAATTCTAAGGTTCAGGCAGTGGAACATCACATCGAACATCAACAACAAGTCCTCCAACTCTTAAAGGATAACCTCGTGTTGGCACAAAATAGAATGAAACAACAGGCAGATCAACATCGCAGTGAAAGAAGTTTTGATGTAGGTGATTGGGTATTCCTACGGCTACAACCATATAAGCAAATGTCCCTAAAGCAAGCTAAGAAGGATAATAAATTATCACCAAAGTATTATGGTCCGTACAAGGTGTTGGAAAAGATTGGTACTATGGCATACAAATTGGAGCTTCCTGCAGCTTCTCGATTGCACCCAGTTTTCCATGTTTCATGTTTAAAGAAGGTTATAGGCGACAAGCTCCCAGTTCAAACAATATTGCCAGAACTTGACGAGGAAGGAAAAATTATATTGGAACCGGAAGCAGTCACAGAAACAAGAACTCGACAGCTACGAAATCGATCAATTTCAGAGTATCTTATCAAGTGGAAGAACTTATCCGCTGAAGATTCCACATGGGAGGATGAGAATTTTATGCAGAAGTATCCAAAACTGCTCAAACGTTGAGGACAACACTTTTTTGAAGGAGAGGGGCATGTTGGGTCCCCATAATACTAGTAATTACCCCATTACTATTGTAGTTATACCCCTTATTTATATTGTTGTGCCCCTATTACCCCCATATTGTTATTTCTGTGCACCATAGAATCCCTCTATTATTATTTTTGTGGCTTTATATTATTATTGTTAGGTCGGCTGGATTATATTGTGACTCCTTAGACTCCTATATATAGAAAGGAGGTTTTGTCATTTGTATAATCCAAGAATTGTTCATTTATGTAATGTAAATGAGGTTGCCCCCTCGAAGAGGCTGAATTCTAAGGCGTTGATCTCTCTTTTCTATCTTTTCTTGAGCTGGTTTCATAACAGATATTTTCTGAAACATGACAGTAGAAGATGACATAAAGGCCCTCACCTATGATTTCAGTCCTTCTGATAGTGGGGAGGAGAAGTAGCAAGGGGGAGAAGGGGAAGAAAATGAGGAACAAGAAGGGAAGAAAGAAGAAACCAAAACAGTGAAGGAGGAAACCAAAACAGAGAAGGAAGAAACCAAAACAAAGAAGGATGAAACCAAAACAAAGAAGGAAGAAACAAAACAAACAAAGTTAGAGAAAAAGGCAGAAGGAGAAGAAAGAGGGGCAGAAAAGATAGAAGTGTCCCCTAAGACCCTAGAAAGAGAGGCAGCAGCTGCTCTCACTGCCCTAAACAGCACAATAAAACCAAAACAATAGAGGAAGCAGAAAACCTCAATGTATTTCAGCGCTAGGAAGAGCACAAGGATCAAAACAGGGAAACCCCAGCCTTCTTCTAAAGTGCCTATTGTTATTGAAGATTCACTCTCTTCCCAAGGAAAGGAATCCCCTTCCAAGGCACATATAACTTATGAAAGTGGGACTCCTAGATCTCTGACATGGAAGGAAAGAGGAGAACTACAAGACTCAAAAACAGTTCTACATGAGGCACAATCATTTCTAAAAGAGACCCTGTCCAGACTGCAGGAGACCGAAAAACTTGGAAAAAGGGTAGAAGGACAGGCACAGGAGAATGAGGAAGCAACAAAGGCTCAAGAACCTAATCCCCAGCGTAATCTTGGCTCTTACTACAATCTTCTTGAGGGGCATAGAATCATTCCACAAAAATTTGCAATCCCACTTTCCTTTGAGTTGGAGAAAGAGGGAATAAGGACCCACGGGTGGATGCAAATAGCCAAATACAAGGGAGATGAGGATATTGGCCATATGGATAATCAACTCAGAGAAATGGATAGAGACTTAAGTGCTACCAGACATAGAGAAGTGATCACAAGAACTCACCTTCAAACAGAAAATGGATTGCTAAGAAGACAACTGCAAGAAAAAGAGGCACAATTGGCATGCATGGCCAACTGGTCCATTGAGGCACTGCGATGTAGGACATCAACAAAATCATATGGATTATACCTCAAGGACCAATGGTTGTAGTTTCAGATAAATACTTTGGCACAGAGAGGCATAATTCCTTTCCAAGATTACAGATAGTTTATGGACCTATGTGACCAAAGTTCATTACAAGACAAGGCAAAAATAGCAGAATTCTATTTGCATAACATGGCCCTCACAGACATGAATGTGTGGAACCCAAATGCTAGGCTAGGGGACGTGCAACTGATGGCCATGGCATAATGGATGAATCGTGAGGACTTAAGGGCAACATAAATAAGAAAGTTGATGATAAAGGAGCAGAATGAGCCCTTAATGATCAGAGCTGAGCCATCAGATCCCATGGCTCTTATAAACACACACCAGCTTCTTGAAGATAATCCTCGAATTTCCCCTAGATATATAAGTGACCAAGCATAGGTCATTGCACATTTTGAGGACATGGAAAGGTTACTTGGGGATGACTGTATTCATGCTTGTATTAGGAGGTGGAACACCCTACCACACAGTTTGCAGATCAGGAAGTATCACTCCCCAACAAGGATGAAAGATGCATTAAGGAGAGCGTCTTTGTACAAACGCTCTATGCAGAGTTTGAAGTTCAATTGGATTGGCCTCAAATTGAGTTCCCCACTGCTGCTAGGCATGCTAGAAGGCAGAAAAGAGGAAGAAGAGTAGCAAAAGTTGGAATAGGTGGATAGAAAGGCAGGATTCCATGACAAGGAAGAGGAGCTCACATCAGAAGCATGGGATGTTAGGGAGGCCACCAGGGCCATCAAAGATGAGGAGATGGACTAGGTTGCTCAGAGGATGAGAAACACCTTCAGTAGGGGGGTGATGATGAGCCCCATAAATGGGTAATTATATGGGCACGTTTTTCCTCCTAACATAGTTTAATCAACCATTCTCTTAGCTTATTGCATGTCTTTTTATTATATTTATGCTTATGGAGTGAGTTGGGTTGGTTATTATGCCATGGAGTCTAATATGTGTTTAATGCATATTTTTGTTGAATTTTGAAGACAACGTCAAAGACTTAATGGACAATTGGCATAAATAATTCGAAGTGGACAAAGGAGAGGATTTATGGGAGAGAATCCCCCTCATTTAGTACTCCCCCACTTCAAATTCTCCTTCTTGCAACTCGGAGCACAAACAGCCAAATCAATGCACTAGGAGGCAGTTGAGCATGTTCAGGATAACTTATGTTTATCTTGAGTTCTGAGAGCCAAGCCTCCCTAATTTTAAGAAAGTTGTTGGGAGCTTCATTTGTATAAGTAGAAACACCTAGGGCCTCATTAGGGAGTTTGTCAAATTTTCAAATTTTTTTTCCAGCTTTGCTCTGATCAACTTCGACCTTACTTTTGTTGACAGTTTTATGTAATCCTATTATTATTTTAATAATAAATATGAGATCATTTTTGAGCTAGCACTGAATTACCTCAAAGGGCTGAAGCTCTTGTGTTAGGGCCAAATCCAAGCAGCCAATCTCCTCTTGTTTTGTATTTATATGCTTTGTTTCAGTTTATGGATTAGTTGTTATTAGATAAATTTCTTTCTTGGTTAAGAATAGGTTGCTTTTGGTGATTTAGAAGGTTGTTTTCATTTCAATTTTCAATAGCAGGTTGAACAGTGATAGAAAGAAGATACAAAAAGGCCATCAACAGAGCCTTGGCCTCCATTCACCCCTCTGGGACCATGAACTGAGGCCAAGACCCTCTTACTGCCACAAAAGCACAGATTTTCCTTCTCCATAGGATCTCTAGTGTTGAAGTTTGTTAGAAGGTTAATTCTTTGGTTTAGATCTCTTTCACCATGCTCATTTCTATCTTTTCAATAGGTTTCCTTCCATGCTTTCTCTCATTATAGCATTTTTCATCATTTCTTTCCATATCTCATAATTTAGATTAGCTTGATGCCAAATTTTGTTTTTTGATGTACTTAGTCTCCTTGCTTGCTTGATCTCATTGTTTGAATTTTAGTTAATTTTGCAAAAAATCTCTTCTCACAGCAAGTCAGCCTATCAGCCATCCCAGTCTCTCCTTGATCTATTCCCTATAGGTTGCCCAAAGTTCACCTCAAATTTGCCATTAGTTTTTTGCATTTTTCTAGGATCTCTTCCTCTCTCCCGACCATATTTCCCTCTCCTAGTGATCCTTGGTGAACCTTGGGTGCCCTAACACATCATCCCAGCCTTCATCTACCATTTCCACCCACTCTCAGACCTTCAAAACCTTCAAAAATACTCTCGACATCGTCCTGTATACCTCCTATAGATCCCCTACAACCTCCTATAGATTTTCCTGTATGATTCCTTTTGAATTTTGATTGCAAGAAAAGCCTCCAGAAGGCCACCTGAGACCTCCTAGGACCCATCCACACCTTCCTACACCCTCTCAAGTCCCAAAACCGCCCTCCATCCCCACCTAATCGTTGCCACATTCACAAACAAATAAATTACATGCATGAGAATTTCACATAAAAACACATAAAAATCCAAAAAGATGTTTTTTTCCTCATTTCCTTCTAGAAATAGCTTGATTAGATGTTGTTTACTTCCTTGAGTAGGTAATGGCATTCATTTCATGGTTATCATGTTTCTTTATGCAAAAGTAGGATTAGTTGGTTAAGTAGGGTTTGCTAGGTTTACTTTACATTTCAATCTTCTTTTCTTTTCTGCAAGTAGATTAGCCTCTCTAGAGTAAGCTTTCCTTTCTTTCATCACATATCAAGCTTCTTCTAGAATCCATAGAAGTTGGCTTGAGATCCTATTGATCTTGCGCTAGCTGACCAAGTGACAGCCTACAATAAGAACTATTACTTGTGCATACAACATCGTTGCTTCCAAGGTTGTTACGAATTACCAGATTGATAAAAGTAAAGTAGGAAGCTGAGGAGTTGCAACATTATTGCTGCAATACTGATGCTAACCACATAGACTTGGATATAGACTCCACTATACCTCAGAATGTAGAAGTGGTTATGAATGCTAACCCAATCAATATGGTTATTGTAAAATTCTTTCCATCACAACCACTGACCATTCTAGATGAATGAATCTCTATCTGACTTCCTACTCTTCGGAATTTCTCTCGTGTTGTGTTTTTTATTCTGTGTATTCTTGTTATATCATATTTGTTTTCGACCTTTACTCTCATAGAGATCAACTATATAGTGATTATACAAACCTATCAGCATTTTGGTTTTTGTCTATTGGCCATTTCTGAAGGCTACCCATTCACGCTAGCATAAATGTTTGTTGGTAGTTGTTTTCTGGGTTTGCGATATCAACAAGTTTTGGTATGGTGGACAAGGTCCACAAACTATTTCAAACAATGTCAGTCGTAATCTAGTTTTATCTTGAATATCAATAGAAAAATTGGTTGGATTTTAAAAAAAAAATGTTACATAGAATAATCAAATATTGGAACAAAGGTTTGTTTGATTTCTAGTAATTTCATTTTGAATTCCAAAATTAAATTTTCTTACCACATAAGACTGTAAATGCATCTCAAATTTTCACATAAGTAATTTAGGTAGCCTTCTTAACAAATGAAAATTTATTTTTTTATCATACATCTTTTATTTGAAAGGTTGTGAAGAATTTGTTATAGATGATAAGAATTCGTTATTACATTCATGGTAAGAGTAAGTGTTTTCTCTTAAAAGGTTCCATGTTCAAATCTAGAGGGTGGATTATGTCATAAATTCAATTTAATATGGTTATTAATATGTACTATTGGTCATTTATAATTTAAGGGCTTCGTCATTTGGTAACCCATGCGTTTGCATATGGTATTTTCCTGTAATGTAATCGTTGACTAGTTTATCGATAACATAATAAAGGTCCTATACATTTCTTAGAAGACATAGCCCATGTCGGGGGCATGATAAAAAATGAGTATAAAAATGATAGATTTATTGAGAAAACATAATAAAAGGCCTAGAAATTTCATAATGGACATAACCCATATTGAGATAACTAGAATAGTGTTATCACTCAGGTTGTCCCTTGGCTCCTTAAGGGATACGGTCGAGGTAACCACAAACCAATCTTTGGGCTGCAGGTCCTAGCCTACTTGCAGTTAGAGATGGATCTCTCTTTATGATTTAACTTTGTTTTGGGTTGATTTTAGGCTATTTATGGTGTACAAGGTTTTTGTTTTGGTTTTGGTGGGAAGGAGATGTTTTCAAGCGGAGTTGGGCTGCATAGTGTGAGAAGTTCAAACCATTGGGGATGGAGTCATGGATTAGGTCTTGTTGTTGCATTTTCTTGGTCACAAGAGGAAAATAGAGCAGGATAGCTACACATAGAACAATATCAAGCTGGAATAAAGATGGAATGAAGGTCGAAAATGAAAGGCAACTAAGAATCTTTCATTAGCTAACATAGAGGGAAGGTGGATGAAAGTTTGTCTAGGAGCAGTAAGGAATTCCTAAAAAACAGTCATATATGAAAGAAACAGGGTAAATATGATCATTTAAGTATGCATATTCATAACCATTTCTGAGGAAAACATATATAAATAACAAGAACCGAGCATAAGGTGCAGTCAAGAAAAACTTAAGCTATTCTTTTTTCTTGCTATTTAGATGGTAACACAATTGTGAATAAACATAATAAAACTGTAAATAGAGGTAGAAAACTTATTGAGCCATGTAGTAGCACAGGAATTCCAAAGTCACTCTTTAACCATTAATAACACAACAGTCAGTTCTTCATCCAAAGCATTCCAGCAGTCTTTGAATACAGAGCTTCTAAAAAATACAACGCAAGTCCAGCATGAGGAATATCATCCAACCAACCCTTTGAACAATGAATTAGGGTGGTTTATATAGGGAAATATCTAAAAATATCTATTACAGCAGACCTTAAACAGGTCTAAGGGAAATAACTTCTTTAACCTAATTTTGTCATGAAATTAATGCAGGAAAATATCTTTGAGCTACGCTGGAGGCAGCGATGTCAAAATGAGTTAATAAGGTGTCATTTTGGCTCTATGCTGTCCATTTAGCCATAACTCTGCATTGGGCTTTGATCCCCTACTCTCGAGTGGTTTTGATGTGCATTAACTGTGATATGAGAGCCTTAAATGGCTCTGTTGCTTTCTTTGACTTTGCTTCGGGGCCTTTAATGTTCACCTACTTTCGTAATGCCATTCTGATACTCTTTGCTACTTCACTAATAATCTTTTCTGCTTCACTGATACTCTTTTCCACTTAACTGATACTCTTTAATTCAATCTGGGTTTCGTCTCTCCTCTAATACTCTTTTACAGTTGAATTGGGTCACCTTCTCCCCCTTGATGTGTTTGAAACTGTCAAATCGCCCCTGTTCTGAACCTATATGAAGAAATCTTGTCAATTTATGAAGTTTCAGGCCTGCTGGTAGCTGAACAATAGGCAGCCTTCCATTTCGATCGTTTTTCCTTAGCGATGCGCATCAAAAATTGCCTCAGTTTTTAATTCTCAGCTTCCTTCGCTGCGATTTTCGCCTTCACGACTTTTTTTGGTGATGACGTCAGTTGTGGGTCCCGGTATGACGGTGACATGGCAGGGTGACGTGGCAGGGTGACATCAACACAGTGACGTGGCAGTACAGTAGGGTGACGACGTGGCATAGGACATAGTGGCGGGTTGATGCGGGGGTGACCTAGTACTGCGGTGGCGATGACATCAGGGGTGGAGAGACAGAAGGCGGTTTATGGTTTCATCGGACCGCCTTCTGTATGAGAGCGGTAATTGTCAGAGGGGCTTCGACGCAATAAAAGGTGGACACCTGTCTTTTGTACAACGACAAAACTGCCAGGTTATCGGAGGTAACGTCGATCATCCGAGCCGATCCGAAATCACCGAGAGCCATTGGATTTGGGCGGGTGGATCGGAGGGCTAACGGAGTGCGGAGCTAGCAGCAGGTTTATATGGGGGGGCCCGCCCAATATTAGATTAATATTTATGTGTGGGGGGTCAAAAATTTGGGAAATACGGGTTTTTGAGGCCTCGGAAGGGGTCCAATAACCTAAAAAAGGAATTGCACGCTTCGGAGGAGTTCAAATGCACTTAAGAAGAGTTTAGGTGTTTTCAAAAGGGTTTATGGCCAAAAAGGGGTTTATGCGTTGGGAAAGGTAAAACACGGCCAAAGATAGATTGTATACATTTGGAGGGGAATTTTATGCATAGGAATGAGTCCTAATGCATTTTTAGAAGATGGTTTGAGAGGCAAGCTGAGAGTTCTGGCTAAGTTTCAAGAAAACTTAGTGATTCCCAAGCATAGTTAAGGTTATCTTTCAACCAAAGGGAGGGGATATGTACATAGGGGAGCTATTTAGTGCTTTTTAGTAAGGAGAAGGGAAAATAGATAGGGATTTACATAATAATGTTAGAAGTTAATATGAATTTTTGAGGTGAAGTGTAGGGGAGAGGCTAAGTTTGTGAACTGAAACTTTAAAACACGGGAAGTGAATGAACTGTGGAGAAACAATTTTTACACAAGAAATGTGGCTTCTTTTCACTGAAGAAAGTCAAAGCTTGACTTAGTAGTTTACAAAAATGAAGTGGTAACAGGACTTGTTGGGCAGATCCCAAGGTCCTCAAGGGGATGTTAGTGAGTGATTTGGGCAATAAGAAGGGGGAGTTAGACATGCCTGAGGCCTCGCTTGAGTTGCTCCAAGGAAAAATTGCCTTGCACTTGTGATCTGAAGTAAAATAACACTTTGAAATACAAAATTGATCACACTTATTCATTCTGCTACCTCAAAAACTACTTACCCAGCCTACTTACCTAAAAGTTTTTCTTCTTTTTGGTTTGGGTGCACTTAGACTTGCAGACCCTGATTATGTTCTTTTCTTTTGACTGCCCTCCTATCTAAATGTACCCTTATATCTTCCAAGGGCCCAAATTAAGCAGTTGGGCTCCTTCATTTATCTACCTAGCTACTGATATGCCAAGTTTAAGCTGTTTGGACAGATATTCATTCTCTATTTTCTAAAAAAAGTAATTTAAACCTAGGGAAGCCAAGATTAAGATGTTTGGCTTTCCCTTATTTGTAAAACTCTTCAAAAATGGTATGATTCTTCAAAATGGAACTTCTTGGAAATATGGAATCTTGCAGCATGAAAAGATGACATATTTGGCATGTAAAACAGTCAATCATGAAATATGAAACCTATTGCAATAGGAGGCTAACAATGGCTCCACTTGGGGATGGTTTTTCAAGATGAAAAGCCAAGAACAACAGGTCAGAATGCCTTGATCTTCACTTGTTGTTGTAAACTGAAAATTTCTTTCTTGTCAATTACTTTGACTAAATTCTCATAAGCTGATATGTAGTATTCTTTTGAGCTGAATTGCAGAAAAATCCCAGCTCCGCTTCTTGCCCTTTGGGTGATTATAATCATTTTGAAATTTGCTTGAGCACTTATTTGTAATTATTTCAAAAACAGAGATCTGAAATAGAACTTTCTTTGATCTTTCCTTCAAAATTTGTTGCATTGTTCCCTCTTATTGGCCTGTTATAAGAAAAAGTGTTGAAAATACTAATATTAATGCACAGATAGTATACAAAATTGTGCTGCCTTCACCAAATGGGATCATGATAGTGCTTTAGCATTCGGCCATTGACAGGGCCTTCTTCAACTATGATGCCATCCAAATTCTTCAGAAAATATGTGTTGTTACCTTGAACAACAGAAATAATAAAGGGGCCTTTCCATAAGAAATCAAACTTGCCATGCTTTCCTTTGTCCTCTCTTCTTGAATCCCATCTTAAGACTTTGTTGCCTATGTAGAAATCTTCAACCTTGGTTCTCTTGTCAAACATTTTCTTGAGCTTCTCTTGTAAAATCTAAGCTCTATCGTACACTTGCTCTCTTGTTTGCTACAAATGGATGGTTTGGTTTATTCTTCTTTGGATATCATTTGGCTCTACTTGCATTTCTTGCAGCAATTTGATAACAGGGATTCCCAAAGAAGAGGGGAACTAGGCCTCCATGCCATAGATTAACTCATATGGGCTCATCCCGATGGATCTCTTGGTTGACACTCTGTCTGCCCATAGGGCATTTACAAGCTTTTTGTGCCGGTTCTTCTTGTTCTCCTCCAAGACCTTCTTAATGATGTTAATCAGACTTTTGTTGGATGATTAAGCCAAGCCATTCCCTTGAGGGTAATAGGCTATGGAGTGGCCTAAGGTAATGTGGAATTTGTGGCAAAAACTAATAATTTTCTTGGATTTGAAGGCAGTAGTGTTATCTGTAATGATCTTCTCAGGACATCCAAATCTGGACAAAATGTTGCTTTCAAGGAATTGGACAATGGTGGAGTCATTGGCTTGCCTACATGGGATGGCTTCAATCCACTTGGTAAAGTAATATGTGGTTGTTAAAATCCACTTATGCTGGCCAGAAGAGGATGGATGGATTTCTCCAATGAAGTCAAGACCCCATTGTTGGAAAGGCTTCTCGTTTGAAATAGGCTTAAGGGGCAAGGGGAGAAGCTCTCTTTTGCCTTCAAAGATTTGGCATTTGTGGCATGAAATAGCAAACTTTCTTACATTAGCAAACAAAGAGGGCAAATAGAAACCAACCCTTAGTATTTTATCAGCAGTGGACTTCCAATATAAGTGCCCTCCACAGTCCCCTGCACGGAATTCTGTCATGACACTGTCAGTTTCATTCATAGTTAGACAATTCAGCAATATTCCTTCATGATTTTTCCAAAATAGGGCACTATCTAAGGGACAAAATTTTGATGCTTTCATCTTTAAAAATCTCTTTTTGGTTCTGGACAACCCTGGAGGAGCACATAGGTTTAACAATATAAATCATATATCAGCATACCATGGGGATTGCAAAAAAGCTTGACGGATCTGTGGAGTCCCCAGCTCCTGTTCATTGTCCAGTTGGTTAATGTCTAAGGCCTGAAAATTGGTTTCGACATCAGTTTGGCTAAACCTTGTCCCTTTATTAGCTTGGTGGGTTTTATCTCAATGTCGTACTCAAGGATATTGGCAATCCATTTTCCTCTTTTTCCTTCTATGCCTTCTTGAGTTAATATGTCTTTTACAATAGTATTTGGTACATAAGCAATCACATGTGAATATAAAATGTAAATTCTGACATTTTTTATTGCTTTTACAAGGGCATATTCTTGTTTCTCCATGATTTGATACTTCAAGGGTGCATCTCTAAGGGCTCGGCTAAAAAATGCAATTGGCTTTTCCTTTCCCTGATCATCTTTCTGCAAAAGGACAGCAGCAATGGTGTGTTCAGATGCGAATGAAAAAATGATGAAATCTTTATCAAATTGAGGACTTGTGAGGACTGGGGCTTAGGTTAAGGTAGATTTTATGCCCTCAAAGGTTTGCTTGGCCTCTAAAGTCCATTTTACCTTGGAATTATTCTTTAACATCTTATTTAGCATTCATATCAGCTCGACCAAGTTTGGGATAAATCTCCTTAGGAAATTGATCTTTCCTAGGAATGCCTGCAATTCTTTGATGTTTCTCGGATAAGGGATTTGCAAGATGGCTTGAATTCTTTCAGGATCAATTCTAATCCCATCCTTTGAAATGATATGGCCTAGTAATTTTCCTTCTTCTATGTCGAAGAGATATTTCTTGGGGTTCAAGGAAATTCCATACTTCCTACAGGTTAGGAACACTTGTCTCAAATGTTTTAGGTTCTCTTGATCAGATTTTGAGAAAGGAGTAAGGTCATCAAGGTAAACCACTAGGAAATCATGGATTTCCTTGGCAAATGCAATGTCCATGGCCCTTTGAAAGGTAGCACCTGCATTCTTTAGTCAGAAAGGCATCTTCACATACTTGAATGTTCCCCGCAGTGTTGTAAAGTCTGTCTTGTCTTGGTCATCTGGGTGAACAAGTATTTGATTAAAACCTGAAAATCCATCTAGCAAGAAAATTCTTGAAGACCCCACTACTCTTTGTATAATGTGGTCCATTTTTGGCAGAGCGTAGTGATCTTTAAGGGAGACTTGGTTCAGATTTCTTATGTCCACACATAGTCTAATCTCCCATGTTTTCTTCCTTATGGGAACAAGATTGGATACCCATTCTCGAAATCTAATGGGTGCTATGATACCAGCGTCAAACATTCTTTTCACTTCTTTCTCAATCAAAGGAAGGAGCACATGATTGATTCTCCTTAGTTTCTGTTTGAAGGGCTTTTGATTTGGTTTTAAGGGAATGGTATTTTCAATAACAGAGGTGTCATAGGACTTAAGGTCCTCATAACTCCAGGCAAATACATCTTGAAACTCTTTAAATAAATCAACATATTTTGGTTTTTGATCGAGAGGTAAAGACTTGGACAGTTTAATAATTTTGGGCTTCTCTGTTGTCCCAATATTACAGTCTTCCACAACAGCGTTTAAGGGCTGCATCTTTGGCTTTTTGGGGACATCGTTTGAATCAAATATGTCTTCTAATGGAGTGAGGCCAGCAGGTAGCAAATTGTCTTTTAAATCAATCACTTTGGCCTCTGCTTCAACTATTTCTTCTGAATGCATTTGCTTCATCTCTTGCATGTTTTTCTCCCCAAAAATGGTTGGGTGCAGCATTTGATTTGCTGCTTCAGCTGTTATAGTTTGCTGATTTTCGTTCATTTGCTGTTGTGGGTCATTCATGGCATCTTCATCAATGTTTAAGCTTGAGAATTCTTGCTGTAAGGTAAGAAAATTGTTGATTTGAGCATCATCCTCAAACACTTGCCAATCTTTGATATTGTTAGGGACAGCAGGCCTGTGCTTTATTTCAGTAGTAAAGTGGTGATTGGGCTCAAAAGGCAGCCTGCAAGTGCTAGCAAAAGTAGCTAGACTATGAGCATGCATGTTATGATTTCTGGAAATCTTAGCAAGCTTGGATTCGGTGAAGGAATTGAGTATTTCTATGGTAGCAAACCTATAAGCTCTCAGCCTATTGTCATTAGTAACAAAGTTACCTTTCATCTATTAGATGATCAAATCGGAGTCACCTAGAATGGACACTTTTGCAGCTCCTAGAGCTTTGAGCAGTTTAAGGCCTAAAAAGAGAGCTTCATACTCTGCCATGTTGTTGGTGCATTTGAAGTTTAGTCTGTAAGCATGACCCTCTGCATGGCTATTATGTGTATTGTGAATCCATATTCATGCCCCTACTCCTAGCTTATTAACAGAACCATCAAACTCTAAATACCATGTGATTTCTTGCTTGTGGTTAGTATTCCGAGTTTCAGTCATTTTAGGATTGGGTGGACCTTGGTCTTGTGCTTCATGTGGTTCTTCTTGTATGCTGGTTGCACTAATTATTTTAATAGTTTCATGGGTATGGGCGACTGAATCTTGATTGAGGCATGTTTCTTGTGCTAAAGGCAAAGGCTTCTCATCATTGAGAGGGCAGCTATCATCATCGAACAATATAAAGGAATCCATATAAGAATGGATGGAGTAAATGGGAAAGTTTTGGGGTTTTTCCTCACTACTTACCACATACTTCATCAGTGTTTCTCTATACAGTCTCTTTGGTTGCCCAAAGACTGACATAGTGGCATAGGAGAGGTCTAGTTGGAGATATCCTTGGAGTTTTGCTCCCCAAGATCTTGACAAGAGCATACCATACTTTGGTGGAATGTCAGCAACCACCACGTCCATTAGGATCATTTTATTGGGAAATTGGACTAAAGACACACAAAGGTCTTTTATTAAGCCTAAACACTCGACCTAACTAGAATCGAATGAGAATAAGTCTTTGTAGGGTCTAGTGACATCAAGGTTTAGCTTCTCCATTACAGGTTTGGGCATTAAATTGTGTGAAGCACATGAATCGAACATAGCATTGTGCGACACTTTATCATGAATGTGCAAACTACCATAAAATGGTGGAACAGCTCAATGTCCTAATTTACCATTGACCTCAGGACCAAAAAGTAATTCAAGTTGATTATCTAAGATATTAACATCATCCCTGTTCTCTGGTAATTACAGTGATCTTTTGGTTTGCTGTCTATACACATCATGTTTGGTAAGCTCAGAGAGAGGAATAGATATCTTTAATTTACCAATTTCTGCTTCTAAATCAAAAGGTTTTTCTGATTGTGTTTTAGTATTGTGACTGGCGAATTTTCCCTTTTCGATTGTATCTTCAGCGATCTTTTCTTCGTTATCAGTGATTTCTTGAGATTGTTACGTTTTGGGAATGCTTTGAGGAGTGCTATTTTACATTGTCTTTTGAGGGAAAGGATACAAAAGGCTGGTTATTAGAGGACTTCATGTCAGATACATCCTCTATGGTCACTTATTTTAATTTTGGGTTTGTTTTATCAGTAGGTTATATGATAGCGGTCTTGTCCTTTACTTTCTTAGCTAGCTTGGCATCCTTTGGCTTGATGGAATCAGACACATCAATAGGTTTTGTTCTCAATTTGTATTTTTTATGGACTTCATAGACAACCAAATCATAGCCTTGTTTGAAGTCAAATCATAAATGACTCTCCAGACTTGGTCTGAAATTGATCTATATCATGGTCATCTTGGTCTTCTTGAGTTAGAAATACTTGTTGTTCAATTTTCAAACCCATCAAGTTTATGTGAGTGTCCTCTATCTGCTCCTTAGATGTGGATGCTTCAGCATAGTTTTCATGAAAAGGATGTCTTATATCATGGTCAGGACTTGCCCTTCCAACGTTTGGGTTCTGATTTTTTCTAAAGTTTGGATTTCTGATAGGATTATTTTGTTGTCCTGCCCATGTGGCTTTTCTTTCAATAGTTCCCATTCTATTTTCAAATGTGTCCATACCTTTGATTATTCTGTCCAATTTTTGCTCAAAGGCTGAAGGTTCATCTTTGAAAGTGGTTCTTCTCTCAACTCTTGCTCTATTTCGCTTGACAATCAGATTTGCCTCCACACTAATAGCTACATTCTGCATGTCTACTAAGGTTTGAGGGGCTCTTTCTCTTAACTGATAAGCCATGTCTGAATCAAATCCATCAGGGAATTTGTATAAACCAAGATCAGGTGGAGGTCTAAGGTTTTGTGGAATAGCGTTGTAAACATTGTTAAACCTGGCACAATAGTCTAAGACAACTTGTTGAGGACCTCTTTTGATAGTGTCATACTCAGATAATATGTGTAGAGGGTCCTTGTTCTTCTCCCATCTGTTAAGAAATGTTTGGTAAAGGGCCTCTGGGTGAGCTATGGAATTTGCAGTAAGTGCTCTAAACCAGGGCCTTACATCTCCTGTTAAACTTTGGACAAAAATCTTCATTCTTACACTATCATCATCTATCTCATAGCTCTCAAAAACGTCTTGCATTTTCTTGTTATGCTGCAGGGTTGTGCCAAAACCAGTAGCATCAAAGTATGTGATTTTAGTTTGATAGTCCTGAGGCATAGCCCCTGGATTTGTAGGTAATTGTAAAGGTGCATATCTGTTAGCCATATTTATAGGGATAAGTTGTACGACTGAACCATCTAGAAGAGCTGTAATAACAATGGTGGTAGTGGTAGTATGCGCAGTGAATGGGGGTGTGGAAAAGGTGCTTGGAGAGGTGGATGATGAACAAGGGGAAGTAGGGTTTGAACGAAACAAAACTTTAACAGGGGTTGGAAAACAACTTGGCTGAACTATTTCAGGACTAGAATCAACAAGCTCTCCTTGTTTTCATTTGCTAAGGTTTCTAGAGATTAAATTGCGATTTTCAAAAATAGCTGGGGGATTTTGGTTTGGGTTTGACCTAGTATTATGTGTTTTCTTCTTGGGAGCCAGCTTCTAACTTGTTTTTTGGAATTTTCTGAATAAGTCCCCAGTGAAGCTTTCCAACTTGATTTGTGAAATTATCTGAGGATTGTCCCCTGTGGAGTCACCAATGATGTTATCACTCAGCTTGTCCCTTGGCTCCTTAAGGGATACGGCCGAGGTAACCACAAACCAATCTTTGGGCTACAGGTCCTACCCTACCTGCAGTCAGAGAGGGCTCTGTCTTTACGATTTAACTTTTTTTTGGGTTTATTTTAGGCTACTTATGGTGTAAAAGGGTTTTGTTTTGGTTTTGGTGTGAAGGAGTTGTTTTCAAGTAGAGTTGGGCTGCATAGTGTGAGAAGTTCAAACCATTGGGCATGGAGTCATGGATTAGGGCTTCATGTTGCGTTTTCTTGGTCACAAGAGGAAAATATAGCAGGACAGATACACATAGAACAATATCAAGCTGGAATAAAGATGGAATGAAGGTCAAAAATGAAAGGCAACTAAGTATCTTTCATTAGCTAACATAGAGGGAAGGTGGATGAAAGTTTGTCTACGAGAAGTAAAGAATTCCTAAAAAACAGTCATATATGAAAGAAACAGGGTAAACATGATCATTTAAGTATGCATATTCATAACCATTTCTGAGGAAAACATATAGAAATAACAAGAACTAAGAATAAGGTGCAGTCAAGCAAAACTTAAGCTATTCTTTTTTCTTGCTATTTAGATGGTAACACAATTGTGAATAAACATAATAAAACTGTAACTAGAGCTAGAAAACTTATTGAGCCATGTAGTAGCACAGGAATTCCACAGTCACTCTTTAACCATTAATAACACAACAGTCAGTTCTTCATCCAAATCATTCCAGCAGTCTTTGATTACAGAGCTTCTAAAAAATACAATGCAAGTCCAACATGAGGAATATCAACCAACCAACCATTTGAACAATGAATCAGGGTGGTTTATATAGGGTAAATATCTAAAAATGTCTATTACAGCAGACCTTAAACAGGTCTGAGGGGAATAACTTCTTTAACCTAATTTTGTCCTGAAATTAATGCAGGAAAATATCTTTGAGTTGTGATGGAGGCAGTGGTGTCAAAATGAGTTAATATGGTGTCCTTTTGGCTCTGTGTTGTCCATTTAGCCATAATTGTGCATTGGGCTTTGATCCCCTGCTCTCGAGTGGTTTTGATGTGCATTAACTGTGATATGAGAGCCTTAAATGGCTCTGCCACTTTCTTTGACTTTGCTTGGGGGCCTTTAATGTTCACCTGCTTTGGTAATGCAGATATGATACTCTTTGCCACTTCACTGATGCTCTTTACTGCTTCACTAATACTCTTTAATTCAATCTAGGCTTCATCTTTCCTCTAATACTCTTTTATAGTTGAATTGGGCCGCTTTCCCCCCTTTGATGTGTTTGAAACTATAAAATCGCCCCTGTTCTGAACCTATATGAAGAAATCCTGTCAATTTGGGAAGTTTCTGGCCTGCTAATAGCCGAACAATAGGCAGCCTTCCATTTTGACCATTTTTTCTTAGCGATGCGTGCTAATCGCGCATCAAAAACTGCCTCAGTTTTTCATTCTAGCTTCCTTCACAGCGATTTTCGCCTTTGCGCCTTTTTTTGGTGATGATGTCAGCATGACATCAGCGGTGGGTCCTGGTATGGCGGTGACATGGCAAGGTGACGCGACAGGGTGACGTCAGTAGGGTGACATGGCAGTACAGCAGGGTGACGACGTGGCACAGGATGCAGTGGCAGGTTGATGCGAGGGTGACATAGTGTTTCCGTGGTGATGACGTTAGGGGCGGAGAGACAGAAGGCGGTTTGTGGTTTCATCGGACTGCCTTCTATATGAGAGCGGTAATTGTCAGAGGGGCTCCGACGCAATTAAAGGTGGACACCTGTCTTCTGTATGATGGAAAAACCGCCAGGCTATTGGAGGATAATCGTCGATCATCCGAGCCGATCCGAAATCGCCGAGAGTCGTTGGATCTGGGCGGGTGGATTGGAGGACTGACAGAGTGCATAGCTGGCGGCAGGTTTATATGAGGGGGCCCACTCGAATATTAAATTAATATTTATGTGCGGGGGGTCAAAACTTTGGGAAATACGGGTTTTTGAGGCCTCGAAAGGGGTCCGATAACCTAAAAAAGGAATTGCATGCTTCGGAGGAGTTCAAAGGCACTTGAGAAGGGTTTAGGTGTTTTGAAAAGGGTTTATGGCCAAAAAGGGGTTTATGCCTTGGGAAAGGTAAAACACGACCAAAGATGGATTTTATACATTTGGAGGGGCATTTTATGCATAGGAATGAGTCCTAATGCATTTTTAGGAGATGGTTTGAGAGGCAAGCTGAGGGTTCTGGCTAAGTATTAGGCAAACTTAGCGATTCCCAAGAATAGTTAAGGTTATCATTCAACCAAAGGGAGGGGATATGTACATAGGGGAGCTATTTAGTGCTTTTTAGTAAGGAGAAGGGAAAATAGATAGGGATTTACATAATAATGTTAGAAGTTAATATGAATTTGTGAGGTGAAGTGTAGGGGAGAGGCTAAGTTTGTGAACTGAAACTTTAAAACATAGGAAGTGAATGAACTGTGGAGAAATGATTTTTACACAAGAAATGTGGCTTCTTTTCACTGAAGAAAGTCAAAGCTTGACTTAGTATTTTACAAAAATGAAGTGGTAACAGGACTGGTTGGGCAGATCCCAAGGTCCTCAAGGGGATGTTAGTGAGTGATTTGGGGAATAAGAAGAAGGGGGAGTTAGACATGCCTCGCTTGAGTTGCTCCAAGGGAAAATTGCCTTGCACTTGTGATCTGAAGTAAAATAACACTTTGAAATACAAAATTGATCACACTTATTCATTCTGCAACCTCAAAAACTACTTACCCAGCCTACTTACCTAACATTTTTTCTTCTTTTTGGTTTGGGTGCACTTAGACTTGCAGACCCTGATTATCTTCTTTTCTTTTGACTGCCCTCCTATCTAAATGTACCCTTATATCTTCCAAGGGCCCAGATTAAGCAGTTGGGCTCCTTCATTTGTCTACCTAACTATTGATATGCCAAGTTTAAGCAATTTGGATAGATATTCATTCTCTATTTTCTAAAACAAGTAATTTAAACCTAGGGAAGCCAAGATTAAGTTATTTGGCTTTCCCTTATCTGTAAAACTCTTTAAAAATGGTATGATTCTTCAAAATGGAACTTCTTGGAAATATGGAATCTTGCAACATGAAAAGATGACATATTTGGCATGTAAAATAGTCAATCATGAAATATGAAACCTATTGCAATAGGAGGTTAACAAAGAGTATGAAGATGTGTGTAAGGTCCCACCTTACCAACCATCAATAGTATAGAGAAGTTAAGGTCACATTGAATATGATTACTCAATTTTTATTTTTATTTTTGTGTTTGTTTTACTCATAATATGACTAAGTTAGCTATCATGTAATCATGTTCCTTCAACTATTTCAATGTAAGAATATAACATAATAAGTGAGGGATAACTTTCCCTTCATACCAATTCCTGAACATGTTTCCTCTCAAACTTAAAATATCATAACATGTGCTCTTTTCATACTTATACATGAGTTGTAAGTAAGAGTGGAAATAAATTCTACCATAATTCCATGTGTGAACATTAAGCTAGATCAATCTATTTGATTTCATAGATTATGCTAAATAAGCTTCATTTATTGACTCTTGATATCATAACCACAAACGTATTATACTTGTTTTACAAAAATCACAGATAAGTGTATGAGTATTAACCTACCTATAGCAAGGTAACTAAGGGAAGAATATGTCTATCATCATCAATAAATCTAATAAATATGATATGTTTATGAAATAGAATCACAAAATATATTGATCCAACAACATTTACAAATTCATCAATTAAAATTCCCAATTCCAATTATTAAGGTAATGCTACAATCATGAGAATTATATAATGAATGTTGAAACAAAATCAACTACTGTTGCTAATTCAGAAGCATGTTATTCTTCAAAAGTGTCATGTAAAACAATGAAGTTGCATAAATTGGACACAAGTAGTTGTTTTCTATAGTCATTGAAGCAGAAGAATGTGCCCATGAACACATGCAGCTCAGACAAAACTTATTATGCTCACTTGCACAAAATCCTCCATACAGTCACTATAAAATTGTTTCCAACAACCCCCTTCTTTATGAAAGATTTAGATAATAAAAGTAACAACAATCATATTCTCTATTCAGACTTCAGCAAATTATTAAATTAATTTTCACGTTCATACCAAAAACTTGGAGACATAAGAAGCTACACCCATCAAATAGTCTATTCATAAATTTCTAGTACATAAAAACTGCGTTAAGGACTATTACTCTAACAATTTATATGTACAAAAGATACAACCATTCATGTCTTTTAACAAACATTTTGCATGACAGTAAGTAGGACTTTTACTCTAACAATTTATATTCATAAAAACTACAGTCATTCACATCGTTTGACAAACACTTTGCATGACGGTAAGTAGGACTTTTACTCTAACAATTTATATGCACAAAAACTACATACATTTATGTCTTTTGACAAACACTTTGCAAACATGCAATCTACACCCATTGAGGCATTTTGACAAACACTTTGCAAGCATGCAATATACAACCTTGAGGCACTTTGCTAAACATTTGGCAACAATGAATTTGAGATTCTTCTTCAACATATTCAGCTCAGAAAATTCAGAAATTGAAACTTCAAATGTTGGCATCTTGAAACAGGGTCTAAATGATCTTAGTTTTTCATCAAAAAATCAAAAACAGGCGCATGTAATTGACAGCAACAATTTATAAAATCACCTAGCTTTTCAATCTAGTTTCTAAAAAGTACTTTTATAGAATCAAATGGGGGGTTAAATGGTCAAATGGCATGGATACCCCCTGATGTTGAGTGGAAAGACAACAGAACATTCGAGAGATGTGATTTGTTAAAACAACAACAACAAAAACATTCCTACTATCTCATTTATCACTTTGTCAAACACTTAGTGTGCAAACCCCATCTACAACTGTACATGGAGAAAGAAAAAACTCAAATTTATGATAAATATGGTATTTTATTCAACTCATGGAAACTTGCAATGGACCTAAAATCATTATAAAAAGAACTTAAAACTTTTTGCAACACATTATTATTTTAATCCCCTTGCATGTACATTCTCAACTACAACTGCCATTCATTATTGGTTGGCTCATACATAAATATGTAAATATCTCATAAACATTCACAAGTAGAAATTTCCAATGAATTTCAGAGTTCTACAACACTTTTAAATTAACAATAAACTCAAATTTCAAGAATGCTTATGAAGATACCTTGCATTGTATTTATACAATTCAAAAAAGATGGGAATATGCTACAGCTCCAATGAGATTGGGCTCCTACTTAAATATCCTTACCAACTCATTGTGAACCATCTAGTTTTCCGCCCAAGCATATCCAGGGAGAACTTCTCCTCCTAGAACCCCTGAGGTGTAAGAGCTCACAAATAGTTCCAAAATATAGCAGTAGAGAGATATCCAAGGGAAGCTGAGGAAGATAAGTTTCACTTCCTCCCAACACCGCTCATGCTCAGCTCCACCAGATAGAGCTACATACTAATTTATATTAGGAATTTCAAACTCATTTCGAAAATAATTGGCTACTCTCCAAGTCTCTCACTCTCATAATATTTTTCAAATCTATCAAACTCTTGGTATCACAATCCACCTCCCTCCCCCTAAGTGAGAATACATGAGACACATATATAGGAGGAGCAAAAAATTATTGTCATAAAGGAGGAGTAATATGCATGCATTTTATTCCATTTAGAGGAGTGTAACTCATGTCACTAAGGAGAGGTATGGATGTCTTAGTTAAGAATAGTGTAACTTATGCATTAAAGAGAGCGTAAGAGGAATCTTTTATGACATGTATTTAATGAGTTGAAGAGGAATATGTGATTCTTTGATGAGTGCATAAAATAGAGTGTAATGTATTATTAAAAGAGAGATATTTACATAGAGCCATGAGAGTCATCAAGGAGAAAGGTGTGATGAAATTGAGGAGATGAAGGTGACTTGTAATTATCTTTTAATAATAATCTCATAATCTCATAAAAGATATTAATAATATTAATAATATTAATAGTATTAATAATATTAATAATATTGAGGATTAATTCGATATTGAATGATTACGATTTATTAATGAGAATTTAAGTGATTTTCCTTCAACTATACTTGATTTCCAATTTATGTAAGGCGATTTACTATTTTTAGAAAGTCATGCTTGAGATGATAGACATGACTTTATATTTTTATAAAGTCACTCTAGGATTGTTATAAAAGAGATTTTATTAAGGAAATCCATCCTTGAGCTTCTCATCAATGGTATTTTTCTTCCAGATAATTGGGATTTTTTACCCCTATGGAATGCATCTTCGTGCCTTAGTAGATTGTGGACTTTGCGCCCTGATCTACTCTAAAGATGCAAGATTCCACACCTTGAGCTTTTTAAATATTCAGGACTCCACGCCCTAAACATTCTATTATATATACAAGACTTCACGTCTTTACCTTTCATGGATTGAGGACTCCATGCCCTAATATCCATGGCTCCACATCTACTCTACATTAAAACTCCACGCTTGACCTTAAGGTATTGATTATGATCTCATACCGATATGATGGTTTGTTGGTAAGGACTTGTTCCAAGACCTTCACACATCACAATCTCATAGATCAAAGGAATCAATGAATTTCATAATTAACTTATTCACATTTTACCAATGATTGTGCATGACTTCCACAACCATTTTGGTTCTGTTAGTGACAGTATTTGCAGCCTTCCTCCAGTGATTACACATGCTCTTACAAAGTGATTTTAAGGTGTCACGGTCAAATTTTGTCATTTAAGTGAGTCTTCAAGCAAAAATTTGGTCACTAGGTACTAGGTCTAGGGTTTGCTCTTACTCCAGTCAAAGTTGTCCAAATGTCAGTCCATGTCACCGTTCAGCTAGGTGTACCATCATTCAGAGGGTTTTCATTATCATGTCAAGTTCCACTAGGTCATTTTACACCTTGTTCATGCTTCAGTTGTGCCTAGGTAAGGTCATTTCCCTCTCCTAGGGTTTTGAAGGCAATTTCTCTTGGACGGTCAAATCATCAGCAAAACTTGTGTCTTGATGTTCATACACCTTCCCCTATCCTTAAAGTACCTTATCAAACACTTCCTATCACTGATATCCCCCAAATTCCTCATTTTCGCACAAACCCTAGTTTCTTGCTACAACCTGGCAATTTTGTAGGTTGGACCTGTGTTTTGCCTTTTTGGACCCCTTTCCCTCACTCAATATTTGAAATTCCACTTTCCCATGCTTCTTGACATCCCTCACTAATTCCAAGAATGTTTCCCAAGAATTTAGAAGCCACTTATCCCCTTCATTTCGCTTCATTTCGACAAATCTCTTGTGCCACACATCGAGATAGGTTTTACTCCAATGATGTTTCTGAGCAATAAAATATGAATTTGGGAAAACTGAGAGAGGTTTTTGTCCAAAACATGCCAAGGAAGAAAAAAATCCTTCATGTTTTACATAGGTGTCATGCCTCTAGAGAAATGTCAAAAATATAATCGCCTCGGGAGAATTGATGCACCTCTGAAGTGATCTTGGTAAAATCCATTTTTCTCCTTTCCTGGTTAGCCAAATGATTTTATTGATGCATCAAATGATACTTAGACACAAAGAGCTTTCTAAAGAGCTATCATGAGCTCGATTTGGAGTTAACGAAGTCATTCAAACGTTGACCGCAACAACACCCTACCTTTAGGCGGCCTCATTTGGCACATTTTGACCAGCCTTGGGAGATTTCATTTTTCATAGGGAAAATGAACTCCAAATTCAAAAATTCTAGTGGAGTTAGAAAGTAGACTGAAATAATTTTCCAACAAGCTATCTTGCTCCAAAATTGGAGACCGGGAAATCTTCCCAAAGTCACCTACAAAAGGGCGCGACGCACATAGAGAGCGCGGTGCACTGGGAGAAATTTTCCAGTGTAAATTTACACTGGTGCGGCGCACATGGGAGGCACAGCTCACATGGCTAAAAGGCCTTAATTTGAATGAAATCTTCCTCCAAAATTGAAAATTATTCATTCCACAAAGTTTCCACAAGGAACAAAGTCATTGAGCATACCAAGGTAAAGAGAAACATAGCAAAGTAATTGGGAGAGCAAAGCACACGTCTTAGGAGAGGTTGGAGTCGTTTTCAAGGGCGTAGCACACACACAGAGGAGAACAGTGCACATAGAGAGTGTGACCCTGCAGTGGTAAAAATACAAGGGCGTGACGGATATACAGAGTGCGGCGCACTGGGTTTGCTGCGCAGCGCACACCCACCAAGGCCCAAATTTGTGCCAAATTTGCATCAAATCACTTGGAAACCCTTCAAATCGACAGGTAGGGTCTACATCTTGATGGCTCATGTATTTTTATGAATGTGATGATGGTGTATGGCCGTTTATAATTGCAAGAAAAAATGCCTAAACCCTACCAATTGAAAACATTAAAGCCATTGCTCTAGGGTTGCAAAATGGTGGTGTTGATGCCAAGGCTACTATTTCACCTCTCATTTTTCCCCTTCTTTCCATTGTTCCCTTGCCCCCTATCCTATTTTTCCCTATTCTCCCTACCCTAAAACATTACTAAACCCCTATTCCCTATCCCCTCCACTCATTTGTCAAACATAAAACCCCAAAACCCTACCTTATAAAATCCCCAAACCCTCCTACATGTCCATAAACAAAATTTCTCCCCATAATCCCTAATCCCATTATATTATTCCCCCTTCCTAACAGTCCCTTTTGCATTGTTCCCCTTGGTGGCAGAGTTCATAACAACACATAGTTTCATACCATCATCAAAGGGCATTCCAAGCACAACACATATACAACAGACATGACATTTGATCCATCATATGATCATGATGAAGAGACACACAGTGATTCACCAACAGAGGTACATGCACCCAGGAGGCCTCATAAAGGAGCTGCAAAACATCCATGAGAATCGACAAGCTGCCCAACAATGGAGGATTGAGCTCACTACCTTGGAGCAAGAGATAAATAATGACCATGAGTCCTAGATAGAGCGGATCAACATCCACCTGGAGAGACTACTAGAGAAGGCTGATAGAGACAAAACCATACTGAGGAGGATGGTTTATCATTACAGGGCACGAAATATGAGTGCAAAGGCCCGGATAAGGAGCTTGAAGGCAAAATGGAGCAAAGAAACAAAAGAGGAAAAAGAGGAACAAGAGCAAGATTGGCTTCTAATATTCGCTGAGTCTTATTTGGCACAACATAGCACTTCATAGAGGACCTCCAGCCCAAATTTCAAGAAATTTGGGGAAATTTTGGTTACATGACAAATTTTTGGGCAAAACACAGGTTTTTTTTCTCCCTGTGCGTCGCGCTGCTAAAAATTGGGAGCTCGAGATGAGGAATGGTTTGAATTTTTGGATTTAGCATGAAAAATCACAACTACTAGTGCTTGGAAAATAAATTTGGGCAAGATATGAGTCTACAGGAGGTCAAAAACACCCAAAAAATGACCTCTCTGCCCCTGTTTTGACAGACAGGAAGCAGTCTTCGGAGAGTGAAGATTTGGAGGGGAAAATGAGCACCAAATTCAGAAATTCCAGTTGGGTTAGAAGTTAGACAAGACAGGCTTTCCAAAAAGAACACTTGGGCACATTTTGGACACCTACAATTGCCTCAAATCAGGTACCAAAGTAGCGCGGTGCACAGAGAAAATGGCGTGGCGCACACAGGAAAAATTGCCAAATTTGCTTCCATTTTGCGAAATTTCGATTCGCGACATTCTCCAAGTGGGCCCGCTCATCTACGTTTTGGTTTTTTTGGCACCTAAGGCAGCATTTAAAGTATTTTCTCTCCAGATTGGATTCTATCCATGTGGCGAAGGAAGGCGAACGGTCACCCAAGCCATTTGTCATGTTTGTAACGCTGCACCTGTAGCTGATGGTTGGCTCTTCACCTCCATTTTGTAATGATTCGAGTAACTCCCCAACCCTTGGGTGTTCTATCTCTTCATGGAACATTCTATATATTGCATGCAAGCTACTTGTAAAGGGTTGGTTGGCTTGTAACTTTTGGGAGACTATGGGAAAGAAACTCTGCTTCTTCACTGTATATTTTTTACAAAGAATTAATGAAACGCAGCGGCTCTGTTTCATGAGATTCATGTGGTTGTGAGTGTAGAAAATTTGTCTCTTATGTTTTCATATTTTTTTTTTTATGTTTCATAATTCAATTCATGTTCATTTCCAGTGAAATGTTTTGAGTTAGATAAGGTAGAATTCAATTTTATTGCTCTGCTTGAGGGAAAATTTCATGTTCAGTGTTCTTCTTTTGTTGAAAAGGATTCATGTTCCTATGCCCTTTTTACTCTCCTCAAAAATCTCTCCATTATGTGTTATTTCAAACTAAATTGCTACACTTTCCACGTGCCTTGCCTCACGAAGTAATCTGTGCCTTCGTATTACATTCTCTGTTCTTTGCTGACCGTTGGTCCCATACCATCCCATAAGCTCAGTCATTCATAAAAATTGTTTCTTGTATCCCTATTCACTTACTAGCCTAAGATCAATACTTCATTGTAAGTCATCTCAGACCTTTTTTTGTTTATTTATTCACTGAATGTGACTCGGAGAGAGCCCTCTCCTGTTCTGGTAGGGCTAGCTACCATACTGAGCGTGGTTTGTGGTTACCCAGAATTTTACCTTCCTTCAGCCTAGGGCATATTTAGGCTCTGACATAGTGGCGACTCCGCTGGGGACGAAAATGGTTTGCTTGAAGATTGTTTTGCCCCAGTACATCTATCAAGCTCAAATCTGATGGTTGATGGTGAACAACGATCAAACATAAGAAGATGGCTGAAATCATTCACTTGGCCACTCCATTCACTAAAGAACCCAACAATCGGTGCTTCATGGTGACTCCACTAGAGGACTAACTCTTTCTCTGTGAAAATGGAAGGATCTTACACAAATTTCGGGTATCCAAAATGGAATGGTATTCAGGTTCTACTCTGCTTTCTTGTAAATTACTTCTTCGTTGTTCTTGAAGCTGCCCTATAAGTTTTTCAGAACTTGTTGTATGATAAAGGTGATCAAAATCTTCACTCGATCTATTCAAAAAGTGTAAATAGTGGGTTTCCCTTTGATCCTGGCCTCCTTACTTTTCCTACATCTTATGATGATTCTCTGCAAAGTGATGAGCCTAAAGAAAACAAAATAGATCCCGTAGCTCTTGTACATATCCCTAGAGCTGTAATAATCCCAGATAGGTATAAACCTCTTGTTTTACCTTCTATTCTTCATGCTTTCCCCAAAAATCATGATCTATACTTGCCAAGATTTGATGGTGAATGTAAGAATGTCAATGCTGAGCAACATGTGTAGAATGTTGAGAGTTTTCTAGACCTCTTTGAAATTGATGAAGAAGATGTGAGTATAATGGTTTTTGCTCTTTCTTTGCAATGCAAAGTCAGGAGTTGGTTCAAAGCCCTACCGGATGCGAGCGTCACAGATTTACAACAGTTCATCAAATTTTTTCTTGACAGATGGACGATTGGACAGAACATTTTCCTTATCATAGAAGAGTATAATCAGCTGAAAAGATTGCCAGGGGAGACAGTACAACAGGTTTAAGCCAGATTTAATCAAGTTTATTATTCAATGCCGGTTGATATAAGACCCCTTCCTGGATCTGCTCTCTTACACTACCCGGGTGCCTTTGATCCGGAAATGGAGTTTCAGCCGAGAGAAAAGAATTTCGCAACACTTGAAGAGATGTAGAACAATGCAGTAAATGTAGAGGCTCATTTGCTGATCAGAAGGGCAAGGTTGAAATAAGAAGAGATGAAAAATGTGGATCTAGAGAAAACTACACCTTCAGAGGAAAAGCTTGACATTTTGGTGGGTGCAGTGGAAGAGATGGTGGGAAAAATGACTGCAAAAGATGAAAATGGCGTTCATGAACAAGTGGCTGATCCAAAACATTTTGTTTCTTATCTCAGTAGTCATAAGGACTGTTTTGTAGATCATATTGGAGAGGAAAGGCCTATTCATATGACATGTATGCTTGATGACGTGTTTTATACTGACGATTTGCCTCATTTTGATTAGTTTGATGATGATGATTATGCTCTCCAAACAGAAGCTAATCTTGCAGACAAATCAGTAGCTAGTTTATGGGATGAGGAAGTTCGCTTACAACAACTCGAGTACAGTGATCAACCGAGGCATATCAGCTATGAAAACAATGAGGAAAGTGCAGCAGATTTTGAAGTAAGTGAAGGATCTTCACCTTTGTGCTTTGATTCATGTCAGTTCATCAGAGATAATTTCCATGCAATCAGAGATCAGCTATCGAAAAATCTTGATTTGGATCTTCTTGAGGGAGATGAAAAATTTGTTCCAGACTTCTTATATTCAGAGTTCCAGCCCCCAAATGCCATTAATAGTCAGGTTTCTCATGAAGAAATAGGAGCTGGCTTATATGATCAAACGATACAAGAAGATTCCTTACCTCTCTGTTTTGAATCATTTCAGTTTTTTTGAGGTAAATTGCATAGTAAATATTCAAATGAAAATCTTGTAGGAAATCAACAATCTCTCAGTTTTAATGTTGAAGATGAGACAAATGGTGAAATTTTTGAGCAGGTCGTTAATAAGAAATCTTCCCCTGAAATGATTGATGAAATCGTTTTGGATACAAAACTAGATTTGAAGCCACCAAATACAATTCAAGGTCAGATTACAGATGAACGTAAGGCAACTGAAATACATGATTTAATGATGCAAGAGGATTATGTACCCTTGTGTTATGAAGCATTTTAGTTTATAAGGCAGAACCTTCGTAATATCTCTAAAGAAAAGGATGAATAGCCAATAGGATGTCATACAGTTTCAATAGATACATCGCAGCAGTCTCCTGAAGTTTTTGATGATCCTTTTGCTCATGTGTTAGATTTTGTTTCATGTAAAACTTCTTCTCCATCAGCCAACCATGAGACAAAAGAGAATGTTGATAATCATCTGTTTCAAAGGTCACCTTCATTGTCTTGTTTAACAGATTGCTCATTTCATAGCCCATACCGAAGTTTGCATTCATATGAGGAGATTGATAAAGGAGGCTTTGTTTCTATTTGGAATCAAAAACAGAGTTTGGTTCTTCACAAAATTCAGGATCCTTTTGACCGCTTGCTGCAATCATCAGAGAAAGACAGTGCAGATGTGAGGAAAAGTTTAATATCCAACAATGAAGATTACTTGGACCAGAGCAGTAATGTGTTAATGGAAATCAATGGTGATGCTTATGAAGATCCTTTTGCAGTATTCTTGAAGTCATCCAGCCAATTCATGCTTTGCAAGTTTGTCAGCAGTGAACTTGATTCCAAGTTTCCATGGGAGTTGCCTTTCAATTCTTCCTTTTTCTTGTGCATCAGAAAGCATTTGGGAAGAAATCAAATATCAGCCATAAGGCTTACCTGGTTGCATTGGTTGTTCCATCTCACTTGACCGAGTGGTGGAAAGAGTAATTATGGTAGGTTTGTTGAATAAGCTCAAATATGAGCATCTTTCCAGTTTGTTAGTTACGATTTAGTCATGTCTGGCTTTATTATGGTTTTCGATTGAGTCTTCAGTCAGATTTCGTCTGCATAATGTCAGTTTCTGTGTTTTGACTCCATAGCACAATGGACGAAGGCACTGTCTGCTCACCCAAAGATCTACAGTTCTTGGCACCTCCAAGGAGCTGGATCTGCCATCCTTTTGGAGCCAATGTTAGTTTCAGTCTTTGCAACCTTCCTCCAGTGATCAAACATGCTCTTACAAAGTTATTTTAAGGTGTCAAGGTCAAATTTTGTCATTTCAGTGAGTCTTCAAGCAAAAATTTGGTCACTAGGTACTAGGTCTACAGTTTGCTTTTACTCCAGTCAAAGTTGTCCAAATGTCAGTCCATGTCACCGTTCAGCTAGGTGTACCATCATTTAGAGGGTTTCCATTATCATGTCAAGTTCCACTGGGTCATTTTACACCTTCTTCGTGCTTCAGTTCTGCCTAGGTAAGGTCATTTCCCTCTCCTAGGGTTTTGAAGGCATTTTCTCTTGGATGGTCAAATCATCAGCAAAACTTGTGTCTTGATGTTCACACACCTTCCCCTATCCTTAAAGTACCTTATCAAACACTTCGCATCACTGAGATCCCCCAAATTCCTCATTTCCGCACAAACCCTAGTTTCTTGCTACAACTTGGCAATTTTCTAGGTTGGACCTGTGTTTTGCCTTTTTGATCCCTTCCCCTCACTCAACCTTTGAAATTAAACTTTGCACTACTTTTTAACATCCCTCCCTACTTCCAAAAATTTTCCCAAGAATTTAGAAGCCACTTATCCCCTTCATTTCGCTTCATTTCAACAAATCTCTTGTGCCACACATCGAGATAGGTTTTACTCCAATGATGTTTCTGTGCAATAAAAGATGCATTTGGGAAAAATGAGAGAGTTTTTTGTCGAAATTATTCCAAGGAAGGAAAACCTCCTTCACTTTTTACACAGGTGTCATGGATCTAGAGAAATGTTGAAAATACAATCACCTTGGGAGAATTGATGCACCTCTGAAGTGACTTTGGGAAAATCAATTTTTCTCCTAGCTTGGTTAGCCAAATGACTTGATGGATGATTAAAATGATAACTAGACACAAAGATATTTCCAAAGAGATATCATGACATCAATTTGTAGTTGAGGAAGGCATTCAAAAGTTGACTGCTAGAGCACCCTGCCTTTAGGCAGCCTCATTTGGAACATTTTGACCAGACATGGGAGATTTGCTTTCTGACAGGTCAAATGAACTCCAAACTGAAACATTTTGGTTGCGTTGGAAAGTAGACTGAAAGAAATTTCCAACAAGCTATTCTCTACCCAATTTGGACATAGGTAAGGCCTCTAAAAGTCACCTGGAAAAGGGTGCGATGCACATAGAGAGTGCGCCACACTGGGAGAATTTTTCTAGTGTAAATTTACACTGCCGCAGCGCACATGGGAGGCACGGCACACATGGCTAAAAGGCCTGAATTTGACCGAAATATTCCTCCAAAACTGAAAATTCTTCATTCCACAATGTTTCCACAAGGAACAAAGTCATTGATCATACCAAGGTAAAGTGAAACATAGCAAAGTAATTGGGAGAGCAAAGCACGCATCTTAGGAGAGGTTGGAGTCGCTTTCAGTGGTGCGGCGCACACACAGAGGAGCGTGGCGCACATAGGGAGTGCGGCGCATAGAGCGGGACCCCACAGTGGTAAAAGTACAAGGGCGTGATGCATATATAGAGTGTGACGCACTAGGTTTGTTGTGCGGCGCACACCCACCAAGGCCCGAATTTGTGCCAAATTTGCATCAAATCACTTGGAAACCCTTCAAATCGATAGGTAGGGTCTGCATCTTGATGGCTCATGTATTTTTATGAATGTGATGATGGTGTATGGCCATTTATAATTGCAAGAAAAAATTCCTAAACCCTACAAATTGAAAATATTAAAGCCATTGCTCTAGGGTTGCAAAATGGTGGTGTTGATGCCAAGGCTCCTCTTTCACCTCTCATTTTTCCCCTTCTTTCCATTGCTCCCTTCCCCCTATCCCTTTTTCCCCTATTCTCCCTACCCTAAAACATTACTAAACCCCTATTCCCTATCCCCTCCACTCATTTGTCAAACATAAAACCCCAAAACCATACCTTATAAAATCCCCAAACCCTCCTGCATGCCCATAAACAAAATTTCTCCCCATAATATATAATCCCATTATATTATTCCCCCTTTCTAATAGTCCCTTTTGCATTGTTCCCCTTGTTGGCAGAGTTCATAACAACACATAGTTTCATACCATCATCAAAGGGCAGTCCAAGCATAGCACATTTACAGCAGACATGACATCTTATCCATCATATAATCATGAAGAAGAGACACACAGTGATTCGCCAACAAAGGTACATGCACCCGGGAGGCCTCATAGAGGAGCTGCAAAACATCCATGAGAATCGACAAGCTTCACAACAAAGGAGGATCAAGCTCACTACCTTGGAGCAAGAGATCAATAATGACCATGAGTCCTGGCTAGAGAGCATCAACATCCACCTGGAGAGACTATTGGAGAAGGCCAGCAGAGACAAAACCATACTATTTAGGATGGTTTATCATTACAGGGCACGAAATATGAGTGCAAAGGCCCGGATAAGGAGCTTGAAGGCAAAGTGGAGCAAAGCAACAAAAGAGGCAAAAGAGGCAAAAGAGCAAGATCGGCTTCGAATCTTGGTTGAGGCTTCTTTGGAACAGCATAACACTTCATAGAGGACCTCCAGCCCAAATTTCAAGAAATTTGGGGAAATTTTGGTCACATGACAAATTTTTGGGCAAAACACAGATTTTTTTCTCGGTGGCGCGGTGCTAAAAATTGGGAGCTCCAAATGAGGAATGGTTTGCATTTTTGGATTCAGCATGAAAAATCACGACTATTGGTGCTTGGACAAGAAATTTGGGCAAGATATGAGTCTTCAGGAGGTAAAAAACACCCAAAAAATGACCTCTCTACCCCTATTTTGACACACAGGAAGCAGTATCGGGAGAATGAAGATTTGGAGGGGAAAATGAGCACCAAATTCCGAAATTCCAGTTGGGTTAGAATGTAGACAGGACGGGATTTCCAACAAGTACACTTGGGCACATTTTGGACACATGAAAGTACATCAAATCAGGCTCCAAAGTAGCATGGCGCACAGAAAAATGGCGCGACGCACACAGGAAAAATTGCCAAATTTGCTTCTGTTTCACGAAATTTCGATTCACGACTTCTCCAAGTCGGCCCTTTCATCTACATTTCGGTTCTTCTGGCACCTAAGGTGGCATTTAAAATATTTTCTCTCCAGATTGGCTTCTATCCATGTGGCGAAGGAAGGCGAACGGTCACCCAAGCCATTTGTCATGTTTGTAATGCTGCACCTGTAGTTAATGGTTGGCTCTTCACCTCCATTTTGTAATGATTCGAGTAACTCCCCAACCATTGGGGGTTCTATCTCTTCATGGCACATTCCATATATTTTATGCAAGCTATTTGCAAAGGGTTGGTTGGCTTGTAACTTCTGGGAGACTATGGGAAAGAAACTCTGCTTCTTCACTATATATTTTTTACGAAGAATTAATGAAAGGCAGCGACTCTATTTCATGAGATTCATGTGGTTGTGAGTGTAGAAAATGTGTCTCTTATGTTTTCATATGTATTTTTTATGTTTCATAATTCAATTCATGTTCATTTCCAATGAAATTTTGTTAGTTAGATAAGGTAGAATTCAATTTTATTGCTCTGCCTGAGGGAAAATTTCATGTTCAGTGTTCTTCTTCTATTGAAAAGGATTCATGCTCCTATGCCCTTTTCACTCTCCTCAACAATCTCTCCATTCAACATTATTTCAAACTAAATTGCTACACTTTCCACCTGCCTTGCCTCACGAAGTAATCTGTGCCTTTGTATTACATTCTCTGTTCTTTGCTGACCGTTGGCCCCATACCGTCCCAGAAGCTCAGTCATTCATAAAAATTGTTTCTTGGATCCCTATTCACTTACTAGCCTAATATCAATACTTCATCGTAAGTCACCTCAGACCATTTTTTGCTTATCTATTCATTGAGTGTGACTCAGATAGAGCCCTCCCCTGTTCTGGTAGGGCTGGCTACCAGACTGAGCGTGGTTTGTGGTTACCCTGAATTTTGCCTTCCTTCAGCCTAGGGTAGATTTAGGCTCTAACAGGTTCTAGAAAAGTGACTTCAACAAAAATTTAAAATTTGAACATCCTTGTTTGAAAATAACCACGTTCCATATCACATCCTGCTCAATACAACATTAATAATATAAAATCATGTACCATGACTTCCACATTCATTTATAATTTGAGCATCCTTGTTTGAAAATAACTATGTACCTGCCACATCTTTCTCATTACAAGATTAAACATATATAATAATATAAATCATGTATCATACATAAATCATAACTAACTATATGTTCCACATAACCATGATCATTCATGGATCTATGTGTCTCAATCCTAAATCAACATCCATGTCACACACATATTGCTAAACTAAGATACCAAAAGAGAAAAAATCTATAATGTGTTCTTAACCAAAATCAATTCTTATACACACAACCATAGACATTATCATATGCACACAACAACAAGGTGACCCAAACCAGGTCTATAGCATATAAGCATGCACATAAGTTTCTCATGCATAATATTATATCATTATATAAAAATCACCCTCTAAGTGTCATCAAAGCTATCTCACCAAGAAGGGACACTACAATGTGGAGGGAAATACTAATGTAGATGGAACTCATATCAACATGTCCATCATGAAGGTGAGAGGATAGTGGCTTAAAGGGACAACAATAACAAAATAAATAAAAATATACTTTGGAGATGTAAATTACACTTGGTATGAAAAAGTGTGAGGTGAGACTATGGTGGCTTATGCACTAGGACAAAAATAACAAAAATAAATAGTAAAAAGTTACTTTTGATATGGAAACTCGTAAACACTACATAAATAGGCATAGGATTGTATGAGTTGGTTAGCTATGTGTACCCCATCTAGTAAATTCCTCACATATACTTAGGTGATAGGGGAGGAGATCATGTAGGTTTTTATATTAGACAATAATAATTTTATCAGCCAATTGTAAAGGGGGGATTGTTATGTAAACTTGACTTAGTGAAAGGGTGAAGGTTGTAAGGTTAAGAGCTATGGTTTCAAGCACCTAGTATTCATGGCTTATGCTATTTTATGTAATTAGTCCTTTAATTGATGATTCTCCATTTTACTCTTCTAGATGATCGCCTTTTAAATTTTACATTGAAAGGCCCTTCTATAACCTTTTTCATCAAGGAATACATGTCTTCCTAGGCATGATTATTGTGCATTTTACTAGTTTAGATGACATTTGTTAATTGTTGAAGTGTGTTCCTAAGCTAGTTAACCATACTAATTAATTTTGTGACCTTTGGAAACTTTAGTGTCCTAATTTAGACATGTTTTTGAACGCCAATGAGCTCCTATAGTAGCTCCCTAATATCTTATCATCAGGATAGGGATCCCATCCCCTCCACTTTCAATATACACCTACAATATCACTAAAATATTGGTTACATTGGTTATAGTCCTATGGGAACAATTATGATTATGGTAGGGGTTTTTCGAGGGAAAAATGACCCTCCTATTGAGGAGGTTGCTACCTCACATTTTTTATAAGTAGGGGAACTCGAGTTAGTAAAAAAAACTTGTTTGTTGTGAGAAGAGAATCATATTGTTACCTTGTAGACTTCTATCATTTTGAATTTACATTCCTATAATAAAAACTTTTCATTAATGAAAAGAGTGATTTTTTTTCAATTCTTCCAAGTTTATTTTATTTAACGTTCCTCAGACCCTTTCGAGGGCCCACCCACACATGCTCTAGAACCATTCTTATACCATAAGTACCTTCTTTCCACATGTTTCGATAAGTTGTTAGAATTTCTTATTGTTTCACAATGGTATTAGCATAGATTAATGTCCCCGAAGATGCTTGAAGATAACATTTCTTAGTTGTTGAGTGATGGTTAGAGTATTTGTATGTTATGACTATCTTCATTCCACTCATTTTATATATCCTTCATTGGTTTGTCACACTTTGTTTTTTCATTGTTATTTAAGATTTCATGTTGGTTATTCATAGAACAAATAAATTAATTAATTTAAAATGGCTAAGTGAATGAATAGGAACTCAAACGAAAGTTGTTACAACTATAGGATTTCCTATAGAATCACATATTTTCTTATTTCAGTTTTGTTGAATGGATTTCTTTACTTTTTTACAATAGTAGAATAGCATTGTTTGCCTCGGAACATAGTGTATTTCCTTGAGTTCCATTAGTGTATTTTGAATTATTACAATTTTTATTCCTAGAATTTTTACTTCTCCAACTTTGATTCTCTAATTTCAATTCCCACAATTAGTTTCTTGAGTCTTCACCTCTTACTATGATAGACCAATTGAAATGAATGGTTATTACCATTAAAAATTAATTAAATTGATCAAGAAATTAAGTTCTTGTAGATTATCATGCATTAAAAGAAAGGAAAAACTACAAACTGAATACCTAATGCATGATACCTCTTAAATTTTTATGAACCTTTGGTTTCTATATTAAATATATGATCCTCAAGGCTACAACATTATTCTAAAATACCAAGGACCATCACCTTTTTTTCATTTCCATGGTGGTTTAAAATTTTGCAATATCTCTTTTCTTCTTATCATAGAAAAAGAAAAATAATTCTTTTAAAAAATCCCATGCATGCCTCATGAAATCATTTATAAGTTAGTGTTGACAGTGCTCGACCCGCCAACATGTCAAGGGGATCTCCCCAATAACAAGTCCCAATTAGACCTCAGACCGTTTGGTCTAGGAGTCTGAGCAATGGGTCGTATGGTAATGCCTTGACCATGATTTCATATGGAGAAAAGTAAGATAACTCTGTCAGTAGCAAGGATGTGACCGTTGCAGTGAGTCAAGGAGGGTGCATGAGAGGTTGTAACAGAGGGACTCGGATTGGGAGGGAACACATGAGAAAAGATGCATCACAAAGTTGGAAATCAAGTTAGTTGGCAATCCAAAGTGATGGTTAAACCAACAACACATCTACAACAAGGTTCATATAATTGCAAACAAAACAGTTCATACACAACTACGTAAGTTAAACAACATACATTGCTACAGCAACCGAAACAGTCCAACTCAATAGCAACATATGCATAAAAATGTGTTGGATCTTATTATATAAATAAGTGTAAGTTCCAGTCATACAATACATCCATGTAAGGTTGCTAGACCCAACAATGGAATGTTACAACCACATCCTCCTGCTCTTCCAAAGAAATGTACTAGCTCCGTGTAGTGGAGAAGCCAAGGCATTTTACAATATTTTCCGATCTCACTCCAAGATAGTTTTATTAGAATCTTGGGTGACCAAAAGCCTATACAATGAGTTATGAGGGACTATTTATAGAAAAGGGTGGGGTGACCCTTGACAGTTCCTCTACCCTCATGACTCTTCATCTACTCTATGATTGTTACATCCAACTATTGACACTTCGCTTAGCCTTGACATGACATTACATTACAATGCACATGTACTCATGTGAGACAACATGGCTTGAGCAAGCCATGAAAAACATCACTAACACTTGGTCCATTGTGATAAGACCAACTCTTTGGCATGTTGGTGATGGTGAAGGTGGTGAGTTGATGCCAATCTTGGTTGTCTATGATGGTGTGCATGCACCTCATGTTGACATCTTGCTGAAGCAAACTCTTGCCTCCATTCCAAAGGGTGCATTAGTTCTACTCCTTCATCCAACTCATTTGCTAACATGTACGTGGTCGTCTTCGGTGCGCCTGAACCATCAACACACTAACGCATAGTGTTCGTGCTAATATTAAAGTGTGTGTTGGTGGTCATGCGCACCAACTTGCCGAAGTACATGTTCAGCTCCAGTTGGACTTCCTTCTTGTCTTTCCTTTGGTGAGTGTGTTGAATGGGTTGGATTGCATGTGTGTGCACAATGACATGCATGCTGCCAAATCCCTTGCTTGTGATCAACAAAACTCTTCACCGTGTCTACTTCATGCTAGTTCGTGGGATGGATATTTAACTTTTACGGACGTAGTTTCATCCGTGAGTGCATGTGCCACCCATTGTTATTCATGTTCCTACTACAACTTATTCATCTATCTGTGCAACTTCATGTTCTTCCTTGAGTTGCTGCTTCAACACATTCAACTCCTTCTTTATTCCATTCTCTATCTTCATGTCATCTTCATGTTGTACCGTCACCTCATAGCTTGAGTCTCCAAAGTTGCTTTCATCATCAGTGGATCTGCTTGATCTTGCAACTTTGTTTCGCCTTTGTGTTGTCAACAACCTTCCTCTTGCATTTGCTGCATTCATTGTGTTTGTTGCGTTCATTGTATTCACTACATTCATTGTGTTCACTGCCTTCATTGTGTTTGTTGTATTAATTGTTTTCTTTGCATTAGTTGCATTCACTGCATTTTCTGCATTCGGTACTTTCATTGTGTTCATTTCGTTCGCTGCATTCACTATGTTTGTTGCATTCATTGCGTTCATTGCATTCACTACATTCATTGCGTTCAGGATGTTTCCTTCAGTAGCTGTTCATTATGATACTCATTGTGATATTTTGATGCTCTTGTCTACAAACAACTTGATATCTATGTGAGTAGGCAAGCTCATAGACATTTCATAAACTACATCTCCAAGTGTGCTCTAAACAATGTCTTCAACTCTACCCTCTTGGAAACCATTGTACCTGCACTTCTAAGAGGAAAATGAACACTTGCAATACCTTGAGACATGGATACACTCATGGCAAGAAATCTGGCAGTCGAAAACCAAAATGAACTTGAGAACTAACTTTCAACAAACCTGTGTGACTAATCATGAAGGTTGTGCAATTTTGGCTGGGAGGTCGAGAGACTAACTACCAAGACTGCAAAAGGAATAGTCTGGGCTACTGGGAGACTCAATGATTACTAGAACTATGTAATGCACAGTCTAGTTTGGCTACTTACTATTGGAATTGTGCAATGCGTAATCTCAGGTGGAAATGAGTGCAGGCTCAGTGACTGTATTACACAATTTTCTCGGCCATCAATCACTGTCCCTCAGAAATGTGCAAAAAAATCTTGGAGGATAGTGCCTAGGTAGAAATGCACATTTCTGGAGAGGAAGACAGAGCCTTCCTTCACCATATTGCACAATGTTGTCTCAGTGAAGGCAGACTTTGGACCAAGGTTGGTCTGACTCACCAACGGGAAACTAAAATCAAATACTACAGTGGATGCATGGCAACACTTAGTGAAAGTAGAAGTGATTGACAGTGCATGAAAACATGAATGAAAGATTCAGTAAACAAATCAACATGCATTTGGGTGAACTGAGTCAATGAATCAGTGACGATTCATGAAAAACAGTTTCATGCATGCGACAACAGTGAGATAACAATGAAAACTAAGACATTATTAGGACAAGCTAATATACATGTAAATGACAACAAGCATTCAAAGAAAACAAGCAAACAATACTCATACAAGTGAAAACACAAAAATAGACAGAAATGGAACACAAGTCATGGAAACTGGGCTTACCCCAAAACGACTGAGCTGAATGTGACAATAGCTCCTAGATTTGATGTGGGATGTTGGAGCCGCAAGGTTTATGTGAGGAAAGATCTATGCAACGTTAGGTTGATGCATTTTTATAACACCAAGGTTGTCAGACAGATGCCACAAATATAGGGGTAGCGACACTTGGCGGGAGGTTTCTGAAATTATCCTTGCATGTAGCCTCTAGTTGCACAAATTAGCTCCCTGAGTCAAGGGATGCCTCTACATGCTGCCTTGGGAGAGGGAGCCCATGCACACAAGTTTGTTTTGCTTGGTCCTGGGGGGAACCGATCAAGTCAGCTTCACATGCAAGAGGTTGTTCAACCGCTGGGAGAAAAAGGTGCATTTTTGGCTGGGAGTTGGTCTAGTTTCCTAGGGGATTTATGCAATTTCTGGGCAGAGAAGGTGATTGTTTCCTTGATTTGTAAAAATTCTGGTGTAAGGAGCCCTACTAGGGAAAATTGCTCAATTTTCATTGTGAGTGTTGACTACCAAAATTGCGTAATTATGGAGCCTAGTAGGTTTCCAGTTATGATTGCACAGTTTTTGTAGGGAAGGTTGGTTGCCCTCCATAATTGTACAATTTCTTGGGGAAGCTTCTTAATTTGCAGCTGGACCAAGTCCGAGTGAACATCCTATGAGGGGAATGCATCAAGTTATGATCGACAGGCTGCTTTTGTCCATGTAGAACACTAAAACTTGTGAACTTGACAAAGCAAGGCAAGTTGTTGTGAAAAGTTGGTAGGGAGGCTCGAAAATAAAGCTAAGGAAAACATTTTAAGTGTGGCTGTAGTTGCTACAACACTTGGCGACACATTGGTAGAAGACCAGCTCTCTAAATGGACCTTGTTTGTGAAAAAAAAGTCTAACACCTCCAGAAGTATTGTTCAATTCTCAGCTTATCTTGGTTTCACACTAGCTTGGTTGTAAGATGTAGCATCGCTTAATCTCTTAGTCGATTGACACACATTCCAAGCCAAGACATCATAGATTTTTTGATTTGGGTTGAGGGGTATATAGGTTCACAAGAATCGTAGTCGTTAGAGTCTTAGTTTCATCCCTGGTGTTGATTCGCTGCTAGTAGTCCTGGACAGTACCCCGGTAGAGTCACATAGGAATACAAGCATGGCTGTGTTTCGAGCGAGCCTGGTCAGTACCCTGGCATAGTTACTTGCATCACCTCCATACACAAGATGCCTTCCTCTTCTTCCACCTTATTCATTTACCATTTGATTTTTTATACTTTTTGGAATATTTCATTTTTTTCATTTTTCATCTTCATAACTGTGCATAACACTTATTCATTTCAGAGGTGGAATGGGGATCCCGACTTATGGAGAGAATAAGAGGTTGTTATAGCAGAGAAGTAGTTTATTGTATCTCTGACATGATTGTTAAGGTTTTTCCACTCACCTTACTCTACTTGACTAAGCTGACAAGGGTTAGCCCAAAAACAACTGACTAGAGAAGGTGACACTAGTTAGCATGCAAGCGTTTTGTTTTCACCAACGTTCACTTCGAATAGTGTGTATTTTCCTTTAATGTATCATGGACTAAAAGTAACAAGCTCTTCATCAAGAGGCAAGATGAGAGATAACCAAGTAATGATAGTTGTATAAGCCCTCTTGTACTACACACAAGTTGTTTCAAGAGTCATACATGGTTTCATGCGAAACTAACCTACAAACGAAACGAGAAAACTAAACGAAACAAAAGAACTAAAAAAAAACAAGGCAAAGAAATATCAAAAGAAAAAGTGAAAGAAAAGCAAGTAAGCAAAAAAGTAAGCAAACAAACAAACAAGCAAAGCGAGTAATCAAAGAAACATGCAAGCAAACTAACTGAAAGAAAACACTACTCCTACTCCTACATTAACGGTGCATGGGCCTGATCACGTGAAGTGATATTTCCAATGCAGACACAAGCGCATTAGTTGACCCATGTCGGTGAAGGCTTGGTCTGTGAGCAACACAGTTGTGCAAACTAGCAAGCAAGAAAGGTATGAAAATTAAGACAACCACACTTCATGTTTCAAAGTGACCACAGGACATAAGTGAGCACAAGTGCATAAAAAGCAATATGTAGACTTATCATGGTGTTGTGTGACACTACATGCAACTTTGGAGCATAAGCACACTCTAGACTATGGCATGCAAGAAAACGAAAGAAACAAAGATAAATTGCATTGCGAACGAGTGCTTGTAATGTAATATTCCTCCAACACATGACCAATGGGATCATGTTGTCCAAGTAGTGTAAGTATGATCTGTGTGTGAGATGGACCTTCAATGCCTACAGATGAGTGATGAGGATCCTTGGATGGTTGAACAGTTTCATGATCGAAAGCGAGGCTAACCCGAAGAGAGTGAAGACCTGACATAACCATCAACTCAGGCCGAAGTGCCTCGGCAGACTTCGGTGTTTCAACTTCATCACTAGATATATCATCATAAACTGGTGGATTCAAAAAATCAGCTACAATAGAGTCATGATTGTGATTAAATATGGAAACAAATGGATCATGACTGCCATGATTAGAAAAGTCAACGAATTCATCAACATCCTCACGATCCAATGAATTAAATAGAGGGCTAGATGAAAAGTGGACAAACTCATCCTATGTGTTTTTGTAAAATACAAATGAAATATCAAGTGGATTTTCAACGAATAACTTATCCTCTTCTTTATCGAATGATGGAACAACATCCGCTGAGTCCTGCGAGTGATCAACAATGAGTGAATCTGTTGATGAAGACACACATGTGAAATCATGGATGGCAGGTTCACCAAGTATGTTAGGAAAGAATAGAGGGGGTTTAGACAGAAGGGAATCATCCTTCGTAGAGTGTTGATGCTCAAGCGCCCACTCATACTCTTTGTGAATGATAGCGCATGTTGGTTGTGCAACACCCACTCCATCAATGGCTTGTTCCTCATTCACAACAATTGAAGAGTCCAGAATGGACGAACACAAGACAATATCATCCAGAGGAGCACCTGAGTGCGAAGTCAAAGGCCATAGAAAAGAATGCATATGTTAACTCGAAGGACTCATAACCAAATCTACATGAAAATTGATTGAAGTGATGTTGAGAGGATGTGAAATATGAATAATTGCGTGAGCATGATCCTCAACATCACTCAGTAGTAGTCGAGCTATTGCATGAGGGGAAGGCAGACAGTCAGTTGAGACAATTACCACATCCACATGAGATTGTGTAGCTCCCTCACTAAATAACGTTGAGAAAGGATTGATCTCAAGCTCTTCTTGGAACGACAAGATTTCTTAAGGAAATACTTGAACTGGTCCCAACGATAGGTAAATTTCATCTGGCTCCTCGGAGCTTGAAACTGCAAGTCACAGAAGCACTACCAAAAATCTATAACTAATTCATGTGGAACCCTCTGTTGCTGTAACATTTTTTCATCAAGATTCTCTATATCAAAATGACATAAGGTGTCTTCAATAAGATCACAAAAGTTCTCAAGTGAGTGCACGATGTTAGCTAGTAGGCTGTGAAGCCATCGACATGGAGATTCGCGAAGTGTGTGTGCAAGGAACAAGATGACCTTTTCATTAGAACACCCATCTTCCCCATGAAGAATGGAAATAAAGTCATGTAAGTACTCAGGCTAGGGCACTTCATCTTCACCAACATGCATGTAAGTGGAAAAGAGATAAAAAAACTCCCCCCATGATGGAGACATATTTACGATTCGAAAAACATCGCAGAGGGAGAAGAGTGGAAGAATCCATGAAAGGTAAAGAAAGGTTCAAAATTAGATGAGAGGACACAACTTGTCATCTAGACCTCCTTCTAGCGCTAGAAATGTTGATGGTGTTGGACCCACCAACATGTCAAGGGGATCTCCCTAGTAAGAAGTCGCAATTAGACCTCAGACCATTTGGTGTAGGTGCCCCAGTAGTGTGTCATATGGTAATTCCTTGACCACTATATCGCACAGAGGCAAGTAAGATAAGTTTGTTAGTAGCAAGGGTGTGACCATTGCAGTGAGTCAAGGATGGTGCACGAGAGGTTCTAACACATGTGTGTTGATATGAGTGAACCCCTTGGAAACCTATAGCAGTACTCGAATGGGAAGGGAACACATGAGTGAAGATGTATCACAAAGTTGGAAAGCAAGTCAGCTGGAAATATAAAGTGATGGTTAAACCAATAGTACATATGCAACAAGATTCATATAATTTCATAAAAAATAGTTCATACGCAACTACGTAAGTTAAAGAAAATACATTGCTACATCAACTGTAACAATCAAACTACAATAAAAACATATGCATGAAAATGTGCTAGCTCTGATTATATAAAGAGGTGTAATTTCCAGTCATACAACACATCCATGTAAACCGGCTATCCCTAATAGTGGAACGTTACAGCCAAATCCACCTACACCTCAAAAGAGATGTACTAGATTCGTACAGTGGAGAAGCCAAGGCGCATTACATTATTGTCTAAGCTCTCTCCAAGATAGTCTTATTCGAAGCTTGGCTGACCAAAAGCCTATACAATGAGTTACGAGGGACTATTTATAGTAAAGGGTGCAATGACCCTCGACATTCCCCTTTGTGATAATTAATCTACCCTCATGAATCTTCATCTACTCTATAACTGTTACATCCAACTATTGACACTTGACTTACACTTGACATGACGTTACATTACAATTCACATGTAATCATGTGAGACAACACGGCTTGAGAAAGCCATGAAAGAAATCATTGACAATTGATCCATTGTGATGAGACCAACTCTTTAGCAAGCTAGTGATGGTGAAGGTGGTGAGGTGATGCCAAGCTTCGTCATCCATGATGGTGTGCATGCACCTCATGGTGACATCTTGTTGAAGTGAACGCTTGCCTTCGTTGCAACCAGTGCATCAGTTCGGCTCCTTCATCCAACTCATCTACTAACATGTGCATGGTCTTCTTGGGTGTGGCTGAATTGGAAACACACCTATGCATAGTGTCCATGCTAATCTTCAAGTGTGTGCTGGTGGTCATGTGCATCAACTTGCCGAAGTACATGTTCAGCTCCAGTTGGACTTGCTTCTAGTCTTCTCCTTGTTGAGTGTATTAAATGGGTTGGATTTTATGCATGTGCAAAATGACATGCATGTTCCTGAATCCCTTGCATGCGATCAACAAAACTGCTCACCATGTTTGCTCCATGCCAGCTAGTGGGATGGATCTTTAACTTGTACCGGCGCAGTTTCATCTATGAGTGCATGTTGTGCCCACTTTTTTCATGTTCCTATTGTAACTCATTCGCTTGTCTGTGCAACTTCATGTTCTTCGTTGAGTTGTTGCTTAAACACATGTAACTACTTCTTTGTTCCACTCTCTGTCTTTGCGTGATCTTCATGTCGAGCCATCACCTCATAGCCTGAGTCTCCAAAATTTCTTTCATCATTAGTGGATATTCTTGATCTTGCAACTTTGTTCTAACTCTGTGTTGTCAGTAACCTTCCTCTTGCATTCACTGCATTCATTGCTTACGCTGTATTCGTTGCATTCATTTTCTTTGTTGCATTTGTTGCATTTGCTGTGTCTGCTGTGTTCACTAGATTCGTTGCGTTCGGTATGTTGCCTTTAGCTATTGTTCATGATGATTCTCGTTGTGATATTTTGATGTTCTTGGCTATGAACAATTTGATATCTTCGTGAGTAGGCAAGTTCATAGGCATTTGATCGTCTGCATCTCCAAGTGTACTCTGAACGCTGTCTTCAACTCTGCCCTCTTGGAAACCATTGTACCCACACTACTGAGAGGTAGATGAACAGCTGCAATACCTGGAGACATGGAAACACTCATGGAAAGCAATCTGTCAATCGAAAACCAAAATGAACTTGAGAACTGACTTTCAACATACCTGTGGGACTGATCATGAAGGTTGCATAATTTCGGCTGGGCGGTCGGGAGACTAACTACCAACACTGTAAAATGCTCAGTCTTGGCTTCTGGGAGACTGGCTAAATGCTGGAACTACACAATTCACAGTCGAGTTTGGCTGTTGACTGTTAGAATTGTGTAATACACAATCTCAGTTGGCAATGGTTGTAGGCTCAGTGACTACATTGCACACTTTTCTGGGCCAGTAGCCACTGTCCCTCATAAATGTGCAAAATAGTTTTGGAGGACAGTGTCTGGGAGGAAATTCATATTTCTGTAGGGGAAGATAGATCCTTCCTTCCCTGGATTACGCAATGTTGTCTTAGTGAAGGCATAGTCTGGACCAAGGTTGGTTCGACTCATTGACGGGAAACTAAAAGAAAATATGAGAGTGGATGCATGCCAACACATAGTGAAAGTAAAAGCGATTAACAATTCATGTAAACATGAATGAAATATTCAGTAAATAGATCAACGTGGATGTGGGTGAAGTGAATCGCTGAATCAGAGACCATTCGTGAAAAGCAATTTCGTGCATGCTAAAACCGTGAGATAGCAATGAAAACTGAGACAGTGCTAGGAAAAGCTAATATACATGTAACAACAACAAGCATTCAAAGAAAACAAGAAAATAGTACTCATACAAGCAAAAACACAAAAGGCAACAGAAATGCAACAAAAGGCATGGAAAGTGGGCTTACCCCACAACAGTTGAGTTGAATGTGCCAACAACTCCTAGACGTGATGTGGGATATCGGATCTGGTTGATATGAGGAATGAGCTCTGCAGCGTTCGGTTGATAATTTTTTATAACATCGAGGTTGTGACATGCATGCCACAAATCTAGGGAAGTGACACTTGGTGGGATGTTTCTAAAATGATCCTTGCATGTAACCTCCAATTTCCAAAAATAGATCCCTGAGACATGGGATGCCTTTGCATACTACCTTGGGAGAAGCAAGCCATGAATGCAAGTCTGTTTTTCTTAGTCCGAGAGGAAACTGGTTAACTGAGATGCAAATGCAAGAGGTTGTTTGACTACTCAGAGAAAATGCACATTTCTGGCTAGGAGCTCAGTTGGGTGCCCAGGCGATTTGCACAATTTCTGGGCAAAGTAGCTGACTGCTGCTTAGACTTACGCAAATTCTGCGCTAAGAAACACTGCTGGAGAAAATTGCACAATTTTTGCTGTGAGAGTTGACTCCCAAAATTGCGTAATTCTAGAGCCCGGCATGCTACCAGTTAGGATTGCGCAATTCTGGAGCCAAACATGCTAGCAGTCAGGATTGGGAAATTTTTGGAGGGAAGGTTGGTTGCCTTCTAGAATTACGCCATTTCTCATGGAAGTTTCTTAGCTTGCAACTGGACCAAGTCTGGGTTAACAACCTGTCAGGGGAATGCATCAAGCTATGATCGACAGGTTGTCTTTATGTAATCAATACACTTAAGCTTGTGAAAATTGACGCAGCAAGGAAAGATGCTATGAAAAGTTGGTAGGGAGGCTCCAAAACGAAGCTAAGGAAAAGTTTTGGAGGGTGGTTATAGCCGCTACAATAGCTAGCAAACTTTTTACCAAAAAATTCCACTTTGTTGCCTTTAAATAGTAAGCAACAATAGCTAGTTGATTGTGAAACACTACTTTTTGCAATAGGGATGTTTGATACTTATTTAGAAGAGTAGGCTAGATCATATGAAAACCTTTCAGAAATTGGTATCTCCCCATATTATTATACAATGGATGAGAAGGGAGACTTGCATGAGGTCCTTCAATTTCTTAGAGAGCCAGTGGACAAGATAGAATGAGGAACATCAATACATCTGTATTTACCCACATATGGATTAACCACTGAGCATCTAAAAAATTTTCCATTTGAATTTCTGTTATATTCAGGACTTATGATTATCTTATAGATGAACAATAACTCAAGCTCTTTCCTTCTACCATGAACGACGTAACACCAAGATGGTTATCAAACCTTGAAGGATGCAACATTACAACTTGGGAGAAAACGAAATAAGAATTCACTAACAAATAGAGGGATTAGTGTTGAAGTAGAGACATAAGGGAAGTGATTTTCAAATGACCCAAGGAGACAAAGAATCATTATATGACCTTGCAAAACTATTTCAACTGAGCCACAAAAGAGCACACAGTTGTACCATGGATGATCACTACCTAAAATTTGTTCTACTAAGAGGATTAAGGAATATTTGGTGGGAATAGTGAATTTCTCAGCCAATGGGGACATATACTAGTTAGGATATGCTACCAGGAAACATATTTTCAAAAATAATTCCAAGGCTAATGAAAGGAAAGGTAGATCTCGTAGAAATTTGGTATGTCTTTCTACTTCATCTCTTGTGATTATAAAAAATTAGATTGGATGAATGTGAAAATATGTGGAGATAAAGATCTTAAACTATTTACCTTTATAGATGGACAAATTGTAGGATAAGAAAAATCAAGAAGAGATAGAGAGGGAATTAGTTTCCCTTTTTACTAAGTGCACCAAAGGGCACCCTCAAAATGAGTTCCCACTTAATAACATTGAAATATCTGCACTTTGTGAAGAATAGAATTGCACTGATAAATGTCCTTTCTTTATAGTATTGAAAGTTGTCTACGAAGGAGTTGAGTGGAGAATGCAACTAGTATATTTCATCAACCAAAAGAGATCTGCAACACCAAGACTTTAGGAACAAGTTATGGGTTATAAATCTTTCTAGTATTTGAATAATTACATCGAAAAATTTCAACCTCAACATTGGTTCGCACCTGGTGTCATGTATGTATCCATGTTAGTCTATCATTTCTTGTTACCAACCATTCAAAAATTATTCCTCAAAATAAATATTCACAAGGGTGTATGTCTCGTATTTCTCAATAACTAGCCTTAATGTCTCCTCTTTAATATCCTGGCATACAACAAAACATTGTTCCACAAAAGTAGTGTCGTTTTCCTACCCATCCTACCGAAAATCATATAATTAGTAGTAACAAACTATTTATAATTGTGAAACTTATTACCAAAATTATTCATTTTAAGCTCAAGTATAGACACCAATTCAAGGAGGGTCCTGTAGGAACTTCCTCAAACTTCTCCACAAGAATATTCTAATAAGGAAGAAAATAAATCTATACCTCATCAAATTCCTCCTTTCCATGAGAGATTAACAATTAAAATTACATATACACATAAGTAGTTTGAACTTGTAGGGGAATTGAATAATTTATGTGTTAATATACCACTTATACATGAGATCATGTTTGTTCCCATATACGACAATTTTATTAAGGAATAATGTCTCAGAAGTCTTGGAAGAAGAATAAGGGATCTGCCATAATAAATTTTATAGTAGAACTAGATGGTATAATGGTTAGGAGGATGATTGTTCCTAAGTACTTGTATTTTAATGACCCAATTTTAGATATTCATATCAATAAGATACATGTACCAAATCCCATGACTATTCTAGGAGTTATTATCAAGATCATTACTAGGGACACCATGCTCAAATTTAATCTGTAGGACTCCATAAGAGAAACCTATACTATGCCTCAACTAGTTGACAAATCTATACTAAAGATAAAGGGAATAATAGAAGATGTTATGGTTACCTTAAAGTCTTAGGAGTACCCTACTGTTTTCCTAGTTTTATCACCAAAGACTAAGTTAAATGGATATCCACTTCTTTTAGGAAGTTGTTCGTTAGTGACAATATATTCCCATATCAACTGTAGGTTTGGTAATATGACTATCACTACTGGGAAATCATAGAAGAAACCTATATTTTATCCTTTTTTCTCAACCTCTAGTTGAGGAATATTTTCTTCTTTGGGTGGAAGATGAAGAAGAATACAATTCCATTCTCTACTAATCTTATCCTTTCTATACCATTGAAAAATCCCTTAGCAGTAAGCAAGATGATGAATATGATATTATTAACAATTTTAAGAAAACTCAGTATCTTGTTATTATGCAAATAAATGGTTTATGATCAATCCACAAGATATCCTCATAGTTTAGTGGGCCATGAGTGGGTAAAATTAATCATTTTTGTATATGACAAAGAGAACAATAAGAAAGTCGAAATCTAACTTTCCAAATAGATAAAAATTGACACCTCCCTTACTATTGATTAAGATAAATAGATGGTAACTATTTTAAAAAGGAACATTGATGCTTTTCCTTGGCACTATAATGGGATGAATGGGATCCTTCCATCCATCTACATCCATAAAATTTATGTTAATTAAGGTCACACGATCATTTTTCAATACTATAAAAGGATGAACCCTACACTAAAGGACATTGTCAAACAAGAAATACAAGCCATCTTAGATGTTAGGTTTATTTATACTATTTTTTATGTTGATTCAATGTCTCATTTGGTTGTTATTCTTAAGAATAATGGAAAGTGGAGAATATGTGTCGATGACTTGGAGTAAAATAAATCCACTAGAAACAAACACTTCCCTTAACTTTTGTTAGTCAAGTTCTAGATGTTCAGCAGGGAATAAATTATTCTCCTTTCTATATGGTTTAGGGTAAAAATGTGAATGTTACACTTTTGGTCCTTTTTTGAGAAAAAAATATCATTTTTTGAAGTTTTTCAATTTTTGGCAAGCCAAAGTATTGATTTTTTTAGAATTTCATTTTACAGTAAAAGGAAAACTTGTTAGAAATTTTATTAGCTTTCTATTGCTTATTTTTTAGAATTTTTTATTAACATTTGATACGTCAACTTAGAAATTGTTTGACAGTGTGTACTTAAAAAATCAAGGGATTCATAAAAATTTGTTTTTTTTGGCCCCGTGTATTCTTTGTTAACCTTCCATTTTTGAAAAAAAACATGTTGCAACAATCTAGACAAACTCTACTTTACTAAGGCTATATTTACGAAATCAATAGATGCACATCATAATTACTAGAATTTTTTGAATTGAACCAGTATGATAAAATTGTAGATTTTGAAGATGTTTAACACAGCACCATGTTTCCCAACATATTAGTTAAAAACTATAAATCTAAAAACTACCTATTAAAGAAGACAGACAAATGTAATGCACCATAAATTTTCCATATTTTTTTATAGTGTACATTGGAAGATACAAAATTTTGATTTCACTGAATCATAATGAGCTTCAGAATTTTTTTGCACACATTTTCCTAGAAAATTAGTTCAATTTAGCAAATATATACAAAATTCCATAAAATTTATATATACTAAAAGTAGATTCAATTATGAAAATGTTGGTATTGGTTTCAAAAGTAAATTCTCCATATTTGATAGATTTTAACCATTCCAAACTTCGAGAAAGGTGAATAGTGTTGAGTTGTTACAGAGTTGTAGGTTTTCGCCGAAAAAAAGAAATATTTTTGACTGAAGTACTTTTTGTCACCAACGAATGTTAAAACAAATAGAAAAAAAAAAATCGGCTGGAAATTTGAAAAATATTGACTGAAAAACCTATCCATATTTTCCACCGGGTATGAAATTGAAATGATGTGACCCTCCAAATTGAATTTGATAGATTTTAACCATTCCAAACTTTGAGAAAGGTTAATAGCGTTGAGTTGTTACAGAGTTGTAGGTTTTCGCCGAAAAAAAAATTCGGGAAAAAAAGAAATATTTTCGACTGAAGTACTTTTTGTCACCAACGAATGTTAAAACAAATAGAAAAAAAAAATTCGGCTGGAAATTTGAAAAATATTGACTAAAAAACCTATCCATATTTTCCACCGGGTACGAAATTGAAATGATGTGACCCTCCGATATAACTGTTTAAGCCGAACGCTATAAATAAACTCGACCGAAACGTCATTTTCACACTCACATTCTTCATGTTCATCTTCTGAATACAAAACTTCTTTGAATCTAATTTTTTGTTCATAATTTTTTTTTGCACTAGATTTTTAAAAGGAGTTTTTCAGGCTAAATTTTTAAAGTGGGTTATTTGGGCTAAATTTTGAAAGTAAATTTTTTAGGCTAAATTTTGAAAGTGAACTTTTTTGGCTAGATTTTGAAAGTGAGATTTTTTCCTAGATTTTGAAAGTGACTTTTTTGAGTTTGATTTTCAAAATCCACATAAATTGAATTATATGGAGGATCAAAGAAATTGCAAGAGAAAATATGATATAATTAGAGACATTGAGGCTCATAGATAACACTCGAGAAACTATTACAAAATAAAGAAGGAAGAAAAATTAAATATTGAAATGGAAAATCTCAATAAGAAGTTGAACTAGGTATGTAAATGTAGATATTATAAATGACATTTAAAATTTAATAGTGTATTGTGGAATTTAATTTTTATTTGATGAACTAATTTCAAAATTATTTTATGCAATGTAAATAGAGAGAGATTTTCCTCATAACATTGATGATGAGATTGAAAATGTTGAAAGACAAAGTGAAGAAGAAAATCAACCAATGATTGATGATTTTGTTGAAGATGTTGAAAGAGATTTAACTAAAGAAGTTGAACCACCCTTAGTTATGTATATATATGTCATGTATTATTGACATTATATATATTTATTAGCGTCAATTTCAAGAACTCTATTTTTTAATTTAATTATTTAATGTGTATTTATACTCATTCACATTAAATTATCATATGTATATATTGTAGAAAATCTCGTAGATTCACAAGTTCATGCAATTTACTAAAGCACAAGACAAGAATCTAATTCTACCTTCAACCAGTGGAAGCCAATAGATTGATGAAAACAATAACAACAAGAAGAAGATAAATGAAAGGCACATAACACAAGATGTATCTACAGAAAGCCACTGCTCAAAACCCCATTATCTTTATTGCATATATCAGAAATATGAGTGAAGATACAAAGCTTGTTCTCACTAGAACAATTTCACACAAGTATGCTCAACTCTCTCAACTTACAAGAAATCTCTTGGCCAACACTTATCAAATTTCACACCTCTCCAAGACCCTATTTCCTTGTGTAATTCCTATGTTGAATAGCCATATTAATGGGAATCCAATGCATCCAAAACTGTGTAGTCCAAACTAGGTCTAGTTCTTGATTTCATGCATGATCTATACAACTCAGTAAATCATACAATGGTGTTGACGTTGCTGGACTTTCCAACCTGTCAGGGGATCTCCCCAGTAAGAAGTCCCAACTAGACTTTAGACTATTTGGTGTAGGAGTCCCAACAGTGGTTCGTACGATATTTCCTTGAACACAATTACACACAGAGGCAAGTAAGATATCCCTATTGGTAGCAAGGGTGTGACATATGCAACAATTCAAGGAAGGTGCATGAATGATTCTAACACATGAAGAGTAATGTGAGTGCACCCCTTGGAAACCTGTGAAAGCACATGTCTAAGAAGAGAACACATGAGCAAATATGCATCACAAACTAGAAAGAAAGTAAGATAACAATCCAAAATGATGGTTAAACCAACAACACATTTCAACAAGGTTCATACATACTGATATAGAAAAGGTTCATACATGTATGCGTAAGAAAATAGATACATATATAATTAGAGTAAACAAGTTAGCTGAAATACAATAACAACATATGCATAAAGCATGCTGGCTTTGTTATATTAAGAAGTGAAAGTTCCAATAATATAGTACAACCATGACCAACCACTAGTACTGATAGCAGAACGTTATAGTAACCACCACCTACCCATCCAAAGAGGCGTACTAGCTCTACACAGTGGAGAAGCCAAGGCTAATTACAATACCCTTCAAACTTTCTCTAAGAGACTCCCATCATAAGCTTGGCTCACCAAAAGCCTCTAAAATGAGTTATGAGGGACTATATAGAGCGAAGGATGGGCTGACCCTTGACATTCCACTTTGTGACTGTTCATCTACCCTCATGACTCTTCAACTACTCTATTACTGTTACATTCAACTACTGATACTTGAACTTTCACTTGACAAAATGTTACATACAATCTGCACATGTATGCATGTGAGAGAAAATAGGATTGAGAAAGCCATGGAAGACATCACTATGAATTAGAAAACTGTGAGAAGACTAGCTCTTTGACATCCTCCCGATGGTCGACGATGACAAATTTATGCCATGTGCAGTAGTCCGCAGTGATGTCTGTGACTGTATGGTGACATTTTTCTGGAAACAAACTCTTGCATCCGTTGTATCTAGGTACACTACTTTGGCTCCTCTGTCCAACTCGTCTAATAACATCTGCATCATTATCTTGATTGTGGCCATACCAGTGACATATTTATGCACGGTGTCTACACTAATCGCCAAGTCTGCAGTGGTGGCTATGCGCATAAACTTGTCAAAGTACAAGTTGCAGTGGGATTGCATGTGTGCAAACAACAACATCCATGCTTTTGAAGACCCATACATGGGAATCCTGCAAACTAGTGATGAGATGCAGGAGTTCTTCATAGTTATGGATCTAACTCCAGGTACGGGCCTTCAGCTCAACTACTCTGGGCTTCATCATCTTGGGAAAATGTAATGGGGCTCCCTTGTATCTCATTGTCCATGTTTGCAAGTAGTCAATAACAGTGTGAAACTTTGACAATATATGTGCTCTCCTAGCACATTGTTGCTTCAAACCTTTGAAATGGACAACTACCTTATGAACAGTAGCAAACATGGAATACAACACCCGCATGACTGTCTCAAGGGATGATACTTCGTCTAGTATCACCTTCTTCAACTCTGCTCAGGTGGATGTTGTAACTAGTTCTCCTCCCTACTTGGCCATCTGTAACTCCTTAGCCATTCACTTGTTCTCTACTATCAAGAAGCAAAAACTAGAGCTAATTTCTTTGGCATATGCTCCGGTAGCATCGACCAAGGATTTTGGATGCTTGCGCACATAGGAGATCCTCATTCCTAAAACTACGTAGGAGATGTGTTGCCATCTAGAGTAGACATTCTATGTGATTGCAAAATTCTATGATGTGACTCGTCGAATGATACGTTATGTATCTCTTCTTATGGATTGTCTCCACGGATCTCAGTGTTTCCTTGGTCACTCGGGAATTGCTCTTCTTCTAGATCCAGTGAAGCTAGCAGATCGACCTCTTGGTAATAAGCCATGAGGTCGACGTCTTACTCTAATTCGTGTTGTTCCATATCTGTATCCATCTGCTCAAGTACTCATTCAATCTCTTGGGTGAAGTCTTTCTCCTATGACTGCTCCCCCTCTCTACTTTGTGCCAGTTGTTCAGATGAGTCTACTACCTATACTGGCATACTTTCATCTATATGTACAAGTTGTGCCCCCTACTAACCTTATCCTTCTTGTGCTTGTTTCTCGTGTCTACGTAACTCATGTTCCTTCTGGAGGTGCTCCTTCAACTCATACAACCCCTTCACTATTTTCTTGATCCTCTATTTTTCGCTCTGCCTTTTCGCTGTCCTCCATGCAGGTTGTTTCCTCTTCGCCTCTATTGCCAAAGCTAATTTTTGTACAAGTGGGTCTACCCTAAATTTACAATTTTGTTCTTCCTCTACACAGTCAACAATATTTTTCTTGCCTTTGGTACACACTAGTATGTTTACCTCCGTTGTTGGTATTTTTGGTGTTGTCCTGGATGTTGCTTCACTCTACTTCGCTAACCATTCCACATTGACGCTCACCCATTCATTGGGTATGGATAAGTTATGACAATATCTCCATGAGTCTTCCTCCACCCAATGACATGCCTTGTTGATCCACAGAAACTATACACTTGTGCAGTGATCTTTCACCAAACAATGCGGTTCATGAAATCAAAGCTTCAGGTGTCGAAAGGTTATTTCTTGATATCCTTTATTTTGGCATCCACATGCTTGAGATTTTGTATCTCATACAACCCATTCTGCACTGGAAGAGTTGGCCAAGGTGTCTTCTTTTTCCGGTTGTAACCTAGCTCAGAATCTTGCCGAGATGTGGTATGACACTTCTTACATGACAAGCTTGTCCATGGAAAACTTGTAAGAACATGCGGATGATTCTCTGCATTGTACATACATATGAAGGTGCCAGACAGTGAGGCATACCAATCCGCTATGATGATCATTGCCTCAATTTCTACCTTTCACATCCCAGGTGGATCCTGCTCAAATATCATCTTGTACACAAGTGTGACAAAATGATCTGATTGTTGTGTGACAACCCCTCTGAAGCTGCATTTGGAAAACAATTTACAATAATTATTGATAGAGTTTTCAATTAACATCCATGCCCACTTCATGCCTAAGAACTCCTAACGGGCACAAATTGCATCCAAGATGTAGGCAGACATGTATATTTCTGATTTCAGATGTGTTCCTTTAGCTTGTGCGCCAACATGTCGGACTAGTTGCATGCTTTTCCTTCAATGGCTAGTTGGTCCAATGCAATCACCCAGCTTTTCGCGAACGTCTCGGTGCTCTCTTGGCCATACAAGAGACATTCAAAGATGACCAAGTATTGATACACCTTCCGTAGTATCTTCGTCTTGTAAATTTGGTTGGGTGTAATCCTAAATTTGGTTGGCACCTTCACTCAGTTCTTCAAAACATCCCTGGACCTGACATTGTTTCCTGGTATGCTGAATGGTGTCTCCATGGTGATCACTGGCTTCGGCAAGTGGTACATTTGCTAATAATCATGTCCCTTGAAGGTAGCAATCTTTGTCTCGCTGACACTGCTCAATTTCATCATCTCAAGATTACTGTGTGATAATATCCAATGTATCACGTTCACACATGGGAACGCGGGGTATCTGCATGCAATCCGGTATAAGCCAAACTTGTGAATGTTCACATAGACTTGGCAGTATTCGATATTTTCCCCAAATGTGCTCAACGATGCATCATCAAACCCTTTCCATTTCAACTTGATGTTTTTGTCTACGATTAGCTTGGTGTCTTTTTCAATCATCAAACTCGTAGGCACTCGCTCAACTTCTGCTCTAGTTGCGCTATCGCCTATGTCTGTTGACCCTGCTCTCTTGGAGGCCGCTGATCCTGAAATGCTGAGAGGCAGATGAACACTTTCTATATCTTGAAACATGGTGACATGCATGGCAAGAAATCTGCCAATTAAAAACAAAACAAACATGAGGTATGACATGCAGCATACCTAGGGAATTGCTGGCAAGGATTGCACAATTTTTACTGGGAGGCCATGACACTGACTGCCAGAACTACACAAAAGATAGTATGGACTATTGGGAGGTTGGTTGAGTGTTTTAATTACGTAATATGTAATCTATACTGGCCTACTGGGTGCTAATATTGCACAATCCATAATTTCAGCTGGCAAGTGATCAAGGTCCAGGGAATGCATTACACAATTTTCTGGGCTAGCACTCACGGCCTCTCATAATTTAGCAAAACAAGATTGGAGGGAATTAAATGACTAGATTTTCACATTTTCTTGTAGGATGGTAGAGTCTTCCTTCTCAGAATTGCGCAATGTTGTATAGGTAAGGCAGAGTCCGGGCCAAGGTTGCCCAAACCCACCAACGGCAATTGAAAGAAAATGAAGATGTTAATGCATGGAGATACTGAGTGTAAGTAGGAGTGAATGATCATGCATGAAAACAACAAATGCAAGATTCATAAAATGGAACAACATGCATGTGTGAGAAATGAGTCGCCGAATCGGCGATCGTTCGTGCAAAAACATTGTCATGAATGCGACAATAATAAGATGGTAAGGAAAAATAAAATGGTGCTTGTACAAGTGAACGTGCATGCAAATGATAGCAAGCATTCGAAGAAATCAAGCAGACAACACTCACACAAGACAAAACACAAAAAGTGACAGAAATACTGCAAAATACAAGTAAAGCAGACTTACTCTGAAATAACTGAGCTGGATGTGTTGAGAACTCTTGGATGTGATGTGGGATGTCAGAACTCCAAGATCCATGTGAAGAATGAGCTCTAAAGCATTGAATAAATAACTATGAGGCTCATGACGTCTATGCCACAAATCTAGGAAAAAGTGACAGTTGGAGGAAAGTTTCTAAAACGTTATTTGCATGTAACCTCTAGTTGTTAAAAATAACTCCCTAAAATATATGGATGCTTTCTACATGTTTCTTTTTGCTATTTCGGGGAAAGAATCCCATTCATGAAAGTCCATTCTTCTCGGTCCTAGGTGGAACTGGTCAACCTTAAGGCACATGCAATAGCCTGCTTGAATGAAAGGTATCTTTGTGCAATTTCTGGGAGGCAGATGGGTTCGTTGTCCAGAGGGAATGCACAATTTATGGGAGGAGAAATTCACTGCTACCTAAGTTGCACAATTTCTGTGCTGAGCTACACTATTGGGTTAGATTGCACAATTTTCTAGAGCAAGTTTGTTTGACAATATTGCGTAGTTTTTGTGCCCAATAGGCTGCTAGTCATATTTTCGCAATTTTTCGAGGGAAGGATAGTTCCCCTTTAGAATTTCATAATTTCTTGAGGGATTTTCTTAGCCAGTAGCTGGACCAAGCCTAGAGTGGCAGCTTATGAGGCAAGTGAAACAAACAATTATGCACAGGCTGGCACGCTGTTGCAAAACCAATGAAGATGATGTACTTGATAGTGCAAGACATGCTACTAGGATGGTCGGTAGGGGGGCTCCAAAATGAAGTTAAGGAAAAATTTTGGAGGTTGGTTGTAGCCACTAAAATACTTGGCAACACATTGTTTGAACTCCAACTCTCTGAATGGACCTTGTTCAAGGAAAAAAAGTCTAACATCTCTGGAAGTATTGTTCAGTTCTTTGTTCATCTTGGTTTCCACACTTTCTTGATTGTAAGATGTGGAATCTAACAAGCTCTTGGTCGATTGAAACACATTCCAAGACAATCCAACACAATTGTTTCAATTTGGGATGAGGGATATATTGGTGTAGAAGCTTTATACTTGCCGGAGTTTTAGTTTAATCTCTGGTGTTGCTCCACTACTAGTAGGCCTAGACAGTGCCTCGGTGAAGTCACGCAGGAACACAACCACAACTCTGCTACCAACGAACCTAGTCTGTACCCCGACGGAGTTACTTACATCACCTCTCTATGAAGGAATATTTTCTCTTCTTTCACCCTATTCATTTTCATTTTTTTCGAAACTTTTCACTTTTGATTTTCTTCATCTTTCATAATTCTGCGTAGCACTTATTCATTTCAAAGGTGGAAGAGGGATCCCAATTTATTGAGAGCATACAAGGTTGTTCCTTCAGAGAAGTAGTTTATATATGCAACTGATGTGCTTGTTAGGGTTTTCCTCATCACCTTTCTCTACATGACTGAGATGACAAGGATTAACCCAAAAACAATAGCCTAAAGTAGGTAACACTAGATAGTGTGTAGGTGTTGTGTTTTCTGAAAGGTTCACTCTGAATAGTATGTAATTTCCATTGACGTATCATGGACTAAATATAACAATTTCTTCATATAGAGATAAGACGATAGGTATACAAGTATTAACAAATACACAAGTCCTCTTTTACTTTACCCAACTTGTTTCAAGATTCGCACACGTTTTCATGTGAAACAAACCTACGAGCACAAACAAACAAAAAAGTAACAAACGAAGCAAAAAGCAGAAGTGAATGCGTAAGAAAAGCGAGTACGAAAACAAGAAAGAAAATAAACATGCAATGTGAGAAGCAAACATACATGCAAGCAAACAAACCAAAAGAAAACGCTACTCCTACTCCTAAGCTAATGGTGCATGGGTCTGCTCACGTGAAGTGATACTTCCAATGTAGTCATCGGTGATCCGAGTTGACTCAATTCCTGAATTTAACCAAGGAATTTTACTTTCATGATGTGATTAGAATTGCATTTTACATAGCATGATTGGACATATATTCATGTTGTAAAGAATAAGGAACATGACAATCATCAACAACATAAAATAACAAGACGTTGATAACGGATTTTGTCCAGGAGGGACTACGTTCCAAGCCCCAGTGTCAAGATGGTGTAGGCCACTACATTCAGTGTTGTCAATAATGAGGATGTACATAAGACGTAATGACGGTATCATACAAGGAAAATGGCCTCACACAAGAGTGGCTCCTAGAGATGTTCCGCTATAGGAACTCTCAGTCAAAAGGACTCCTATTAGTATGACATAATTTCACATATGACGAGAATGAGCATCTTACCAACATGGCATCAAAAGGGATCTCCATTGAAACATACATGGCGACAACATGAGTATCCAATCAACATGACGACAAAGGGATCTCAACAAAAACATGATGAATCGTGACAACAAGTACATCCCATAGATGATTCTCTCTCACAGTATGCAGGAACCATGAAACAAGTAAGAAAACAAGATCCCACAATAAAACATCAAACAGGGATTTATGCAACACATTGCATCTCATAGAAAAAAGAAGTACATGAACACAATGCATATACCTCACATCTAGGGGCCATCTGAAGAAAAGGATGTTAAGATACTGAAGTTGTGCGTACCATCGACGTCATGGCGTCAAAATGCATAGAAATAATTGCTCACACATGAATGCTGACACCTACACTTCACTTTGAAAAGTAGTCGAAAAATGAAATGAGCAACTAGAAAATCTGAATGCACCATGACATTTGTGGTGTCTAATAGTGCAAAATCGACTGTCAAATTTGTTAATTCTAAGAAAATGAAAATTTGGGGCTCAAGGAATATTTTAGATTCCCCATAGATTCCTCAAACGTTCCATCCTCCGGTTCCACTGAAAATCTATTGCTTAGATCAAGAAATTGACTATGCCATCAGGTTTGTGTCGCTGAGGGGTGTAAGATCGACATAAAAGTTGTCCAATTTTGACACTGCAAAAATTTCACCATCTTGAGAATTTCACCCAATCATGGTTCTGCCTGCCTCTTCTCTAGGCTCATGGTTCCACTTACAATAAATTGATTAAAAATTGACTCGATTTCCATGTGTACTCTTGGCTCCTCCATGTTGGGCACATTGAACAAATGATAGGTTCATATATAAATTTCTGGGTGGAATTTTCGAAAAAATGTGGTTTGGCATCGTGGTAAAAATCCTGAATTTGGTGCAGGAGGTCGGGTGGTCAAACCTCGAATCCTCCATGTTAAAATATTTCTCCTTTTAGAAAAACCAAAAATGTTTTGGTTTGGGGGGTTGGGTCCGCATTGCCTGCCCAGCCTCATAATCCTCTGTAGCACATTAATTTTTTGGCATGGTGCATTAGTGTTTTAGTTGGCGTATTAAAAGGGTGGTTGGTGGTCCATTAAGTATGATGAAGGTCTATTTGGAGTGTGGGTTGTTTGGTTGGGCCACCTATGGTGTAGGCTAGCCACATGGCTGGGCGAGTTCGATTCCTATAGCCCCAAAATTATTTATCATATAGTGTGGTGGGGCATGGGCCAAGTCCACCAGAGGTTTCCCACCACTGCCCATACTTAGGTTTATGCGGGTGGATGGTTGGGGGTCCAACGGGGTCATGGATACTTGCCCATTTTAAATAATATTTGATTTGTGTTCCAGTGGGGGTGGCAGGGGTCATGGCCTGCCACCCAAATTAATAATTGTTTTATTTTTATTTTTAAATAGGGTCATTTTAAAAAATTCAGAATTTGGACCGAAGGAGATGATTTAACGAGGGGAAAATTTCACCCAGAGTCCAGCAGGAGATGGTCGGATTCTATCCACGAGAAAAAATCCAAATTGTGTCTCCATTAAGCCTGCCTAGTTAGCAAAAGCCAACCAAAACTTTGAATGGCTCATTCTCCTTCATACTAGCTTTGATTAACGAACCATTCACATCGTTGCAATTAGGAAGACAAGATCTATGCTTTGGTCTTGGTTCGTAAGAATTCCAATCAATTTTTTTTTGAGCTTTCATAAGCTCTCTTTGTCCTATGTGTTCTCTAGAGCCATCTAGATCAATCTTCCCCACTAAGGAGCTTTTGGTCCTCCAAAAGCATGAAAAGTAATCTGCAACTTTTATGTACCTTGTCTACATCAGAAGCATCCTGAAAAGGTCTCACTTCCATCTCCTTCACCTTTGTTCTTTGGAGCCTTAAGCGATGAGCCGACAACTGCAGCCTATTCCACCTTCAATACATTATTTTCGCAAATTAAATGCTTGACTTTCATGACCAACTATTGACCCAAGCATCCCACACTTGCCACGAGTGTATAAGACATACTTGGTGGTCAAGTTTACAACGACATGGAAGCAATCCACCAGCTATGAAAACAAGGCCATATATCTTTGTTGCTCCAACAAGTGATGGAAAACACATCATCACTACAACACATGATTTACAAAAATAAGGCCAAACACTATTTTTGTTTTGACAACTGATGGAAACACAAACATCACTTTCAGAGCTTTAAAAAGCAACACAAAACAATATCAGACATCCTAGTTGCCTAACAAGTGATGGAAAACACATCATCACTTTTACATTTTAAAATGCAACAAATGATTTACAAAATCATGACCATGACAAGCTAACATATCTAGAAACCATGTTTCACTTATCACTGTCAATGGGTCATCCCCCTGTGGTAGTTTTTCTCGTTGAACAATAGTTTCACTTGGTTCACGCATCAACACTTTGTCTTTAAGGCATTTCTCTGGATGGATCCTCCAACAAGTGGCTCTTTGGTGGCCACTTCTGTCACGATGACTGCAATACTTCTTCTCCTTCCATATCTGCTTAACATGTTTCTTTACCTTCTGTTGAAAGGGCCTTTCATTCCTCCTCCTTTGGTGTGTTACTATTCTTTTCCAACACTTTGAAAATGTATGGTTATGTAATCCACAAAAGGTACATGTGTTTCAATTCCATGATTTGCATTCATATTTAACATCATGATTATAATTGAAATCAACATTCAAATGTCGAGAGTGTCCATACCTTTAATTGCTTCCTCTCGTGTCATTATGGTGATGAGTGCTTGCCTCAGCTCTTTCCCTGCAATGGAAACTACCATGGGATGATGGGGATGTGTTCCCATCATTCTCTTTCCTCGACGATTTCGACGATGTCTCTAAAGAATATGACACCTTCGAGCATTCTGCTTCGATGTATCCCAAGCCTCCAAATGGAGGTCTCTACTTAACCTCCAATGGTTGAGTTATGACTTGTTTATTAACACCAAGTTCTTTTGCGTCCTCGTGCCTCTTCCTGGTAAGGAGCCTCATGTTTGTCCCCGTAATTGGTATCTCCACATTTCCAATAGAAATCATACTTTGTGAAGATGAAAATTGAAAGAAATCAACATATTTTACCTCCTTTGTTGATTTGGAAAGAATTGATGAGGGATTCTCATCATCTATTGTTGGCGCTTTGCTAGCTATCTCGGCGCATTCCCCAACTTCCTTTTTGACATAGCCAAGTCCTGTCTGACATTGTAATTCTTATACTTTGATGGGGTTGACAATGCCTTAGCCATCAACACCCAAGCCCTTTCCTTCATACCCCATTTTCTTCAATAGTTTGGAGCCAATTCCTGTGGTATGATTTTCAAAAATAGTGAAATCATCATCAGGAAACATACATGAATTTAGAGAATTACTTTTTACCTCACATGGGTCACGCTGCAACTTTTGCAAGGCCTCGTCCTTAGCTTGTAGCTATTGTAGCAGACTTTGCTTTTCCTCTTTCTCTTCATGTAGAAGCATCTTCAATTTAGCATTCTCTATTTGAAGATTTTGTATGTTGTGCTTCAGTTCTTCCAGGGCCTCTTCTATGGTTCGTAACTTAAGCTGCAATCTCTCCTTTTATTTTGATTCTTTTTGTAGAGCTCCATACATAATTTCCACCCTTTAAGAAATTTTGAGCATGGTCGTGTACATCACTTTTTCATCCTCTGTCGCTTCACGTTCCATTGTTCACGCTTGCAATTCACATCCACACAAAGACTACTCTAATACGAAACTTTATTCGAGTTGGCTCAACTAACGGATTTAACCAAGATCTTTTACTTTCGTGATGTGATTAGAATTTCATTTTAAATAGCATGATTGGACATATATGCATGATGTAAAGAACAAGGAACATGACAATCATCGACAACATAAAATAACAAGACGTTGATAACGAAGCTTGTCTAAGAGGGACTATGTCTTTGGGCCTCGATGTCAAGATGGTGTAGACCATTGCATTAAGTGCTATCAACAGTGAGGATGTACATAAGAGGTAATGTCACTATCATACAAGGAAAATTCCCTCACACAAGAGTGGCTCCTAGAAATGTTCCCCTACAGGAACACTCAATGAAAAGGACTCCTATCAGTATGACATAATTCCACATATGAAAATAATGAGCATCCTGCCAACATGGCATCGAAAGAGATCTAAATTCAGACATACATGGTGACGACATGAGTATCCCATCAACATGATGACAAAGGGATCTCAACAAAAACATGACGAATCATGACAACAAGTACATCCCACATATGATTCCATGTCACAACAAGCAAGAATCATGAAACAAGTAAGAAAACAAGATCCACATCAAAACTTCAAACAGGAATCTATGCAGCACAATGCATCTCATAGCAAAAAGAAGTACATGAACACACTGCATATACCTCACATCCACGGGCCATCTGAATAAAAGGATGTGAAGCTACTGAAGTTGTTTGTACCATCGATCTCATGGTGTCGAATCACATGGAAATGATTACTCGCACATGAATGCTAACACCTGCACTCCACTTGGAAAAATGGCTGAAAAATGAAATGAGCAAATGGAAAATCGAAATGCAACATCAGATTTGTGGCATCGAATAATGCAAAATCGACTGTCAAGTTTCTTAATTCTTAGAAAATGAAAATTTGGGGCTCAAGGAATCTTTTAGATTACCCTTAGATTCTTCAAAGTTTCTCTCCTCTGGGTCCTCTTAAAATATATTGCTCAGATTAGGAAACTAACTGTGCCATCAGGTTCATGTCCCTGAGGGGTGTAAGATCGACATAAAAGTTGTCCAATTTTGACACTGCAAAAATTTCACCATCTTGAGAATTTCACCCAATCATGGTTCTGCCTACCTCTTCTCTAGGCTCATGGTTCCACTTACAATAAATTAATTAAAAATTGACTCGATTTCCATGTGTGCTCTTGGCTCCTCCATGTTGGGCACATTGAACAAATGATAGGTTCATATATAAATTTATGGGTGGAATTTTCGAAAAAATGTGGTTTGGCATTGTGGTAAAAATCATGAATTTGGTGGAGGAGGTCGGGTGGTCAAACATTGACTCCTCCATATTAAAACATTTCTCATTTTAAAAAAACTGCAAATATTTTTATTTGGAGGGGTTGGGTCCATATTGGGCGTCCCGCCCCATAATTCTCTGCAACACACAAATTTTTGGGCGCAACACATTAGTGTTTTAGTTGGCATATTAAAATGGTGGTTGGTGGTCCATCAAATACAACGGAGGCTTTTTTGGAGTGTGGGTTGTTTGTTTGGGCCACCCGTGGTGCGGGCCGACCATGTGGCCGGGTGAGTTTGATTCCCACTAGCCCAAAAGTATTTATGGTATAGTGTGGTGGGGCATGGGTTGGGTCCACCGGAGGTGACCCACCCATTTCCCATACTTAGGTTTATGGGGGTGGATGGTTGGGGGTCTGGCAGGGTCATTGCCGCCAACCCATTTTAAATAATATCTTATTCGGTTTTTGGTGGGGGTGGCGGGGGTTGTGGCCCACCACCCAAATTAATATTTTATTTTATTTTTTATTTTTAAATAGGATCATTTTAAAAAATTCAAAATTTGGACTGAAGGAGATGATTTTCCGTCTGTTGGAAAAATTCCAAATTATGTCCCCATTAAGCCCACCCAGTGAACAAAAGTCAACCAAAAATTTGATTGGCTCATTCTACTTCATACGAGCTCGAATTGAAGAACCGCTCACCTCATTGCATTCAGGACGACAAGATCTACAGTTTGGTCCTGGTTCAAAATCATTTCGTTCACTTTTATTTTTGAGCTTCCATAAGCCTTGTCTGCCCTGTGTGTGTCTCTGGAGCCATCTGGATCAATTGGTGCATTGGTCGACCCACATTGGTGAAGGCATGGTTCACGAACAATACATTTGTGTGAACCAAAAAACATGAAAGATGTAATGATGAAGACAAACACACTCCAAGTTTAAATGTGTCCATAGAACATAAGTAAGCACAAGTGCATGACATGCGATCAAAGGAATTATCACAGTGCTATGCAACACTGTGTACAACTGTTAAGCATACGCATACTATTGATTGTGACATGCAAGTAAATGAAAGAAACAAAGACAACTTGTGTCATGCACATGTTATTGTCATGTAAGATTCCTCCAATGCATGAGTGATGGAATCATGTAGTTCAAGTGGAGGAAGCATAATCTGTGTTTGAAATTGATCTTCAATGCATATAGTTAACGGATGAGGAGCCTCGCGTGTTTCAAAAATTTCGTAATCGGAAGTGAAACCAACCTCTAGACAGTGAGGGCCTGACATAACCATCAACTCGGGCTAAAGTGCCTCAACAGTCTTTGGAGTTTCGACTTCGTTGACAGATAGATCATCATAAACAGGTGGATTGGAAAAATCAACTGTGGTAGAATCATAATTGTGATCAAATACAAGAGTAAATAGATCACAACAACTACGAGCAGAAAAATCAATGATGTAATCGGAATCCTCATGATCCGATGAATCAAACAGAGTGGTAGATGAGAAGTGGAAAAATTCACCCTCTGTGTTTCTAGAAAAAGAAGATGAAACATCAAGTGGATTTTAAATGATTAATTTATCCTCTCTGCTGTCAGATGATGGACTAACATCCGGTGTATTTGGTGAATGATAAAAAATGCATGCATCCATAGATAGAGATACGCAAGTGAAATCATTGATGGTAGAATCACCAAAGATTTAAGGAAAAAATGAAGGAGGCTCAAACAAAAGGCATTCATCTTTCGACGAGGGTTAATGCTCAAGCTCATAGTCATACTCTTCATGAATGACAATGCAGGTTGGTTGTGCAACACCAACTCCATCAAAAGCTTGATCCTCGTTCACAACAAGTGTAGAGTTCGAAATGGAAGAACACAAGATAGTACAATCCATAGGATTAGAATAACACGAATACGAAGGTTGAGGTAAAAAAAGATGGGACAACCCATGGGATTCCAAACCAAATCTGCGATAAAATTGAGAGAAGTGTTTTTGGGAGGATGTGACAGTTGAACAGATGTGTGTGCCTATTCCCCCACATCACTCTGTAGTGGTGAAGTTGTCTGATGAGGGGACGACAAAAATTCACTTGTGACAGTGACCGTGCTCATCTGTGATTGCGCAACTCCATCATTGAAGTATTTTGAGTGGGGCTTGGGCTTGAACTTTCTTTTAGGATTAACATATTTGGTAAGGCAGTTCTCAAATCTATCCATGAGATACTGGAATGTCATCTAACTTTTTGAAGCTTGAAACTACAACACACGGAAGTGGTCCCAAAATTCTAAAGGCGATTCATGCGAGACCTTCCATTGTTTTAACATTTTTTTGTCAAGAGGTTCTAGATCAAAATGATGGAAAGTAGATTCAATGAGATCACAAAACTGGTCAAGTGACTACATGCTGCGAGGAGGTAGATTCTAACAACATTGTTGTGGGGATTTGCGAAGTGTGTATGGAAGTAGTAGGATGACCTCTTCACCATAGAACTCATCTGCATTTTGAAGGAATACATATAAGTCTTCTAAGTAGTGAGGATAGGCTACTGCACCTTCACCATCATACATGAATTTGTATAGGAGATCAAAAAAATCCCTTATGATGTTGAGAGGTTCGGCATGAAAAAGACATCGTGGAGGGATGAGTGTAATAGAATCCATGATAGATGTGCAAAGGTTCAACACATGATGAGAGGATGCAGCTTATGATTTGGCCTTCCTTCTAGTGCCAAAAATGTTGATGGTGTTGGACCCGCCAACATGCAGGGGATCTCCCCGGTAAGAAGTCCCAACTAGACCTCAGACCGTTTGGTGTAGGAGTCCCAACAGTGGGTCAGACGGTATCGCATTGACCAAGGTTGCATGTAGAGGAAAGTAAGATATCCCTATTGGTAGCAAGGGTGTCACGCCACATTTCAGTAAGATTCATACACAGTTATAGAGAAAAATTCCATGCATGCATGAATAAGAAAACATATACATATATCATTCGAGTAAACAAGTTAGCTTAAATACAATAACAACATATGCATGAAACGTGCTTGCTATATTATATTAAGAAGTGAAAGTTCCAATCATACAGTACAACCATGACTAACCACTAGTCTCGATAACAGAATGTTGTTGTCACTTTTGTCTGCTCCTCCAAAGAGATGTACTAGCTTTGCACATTGGAAAAGCCAAGGCTCGTTACAATACATACCAAGATTTCTCTAAGATGCTCCTATCAGAAGCTTGGTTAACCAAAAGCCTCTACAATGAGTTACGAAGGACTATATAGAGGAAAGGGTGGGGTTTCCCTTGACATTCCCCTTTTTGAATGTTCATCTACCCTCATGACTCTTCAACTACTCTTTGAATGTTACATTCAATTATCAACACTTGAACTTCCACTTGAAAAGAATTTACACACAATCTGGACATGTACCCATGTGAGACAAAACGGGCTTGAGAAATCCGTGCAAGCCATCACTATGACTTGGACAACTGTGGGAAACCATCTCTTTGACATCCTAATGATGGTTGACGTTGGAAAATTGATGCCAACCTCGATAGTCTATGATGGTGTCGATGTACTCTGTGGTGACATCTTTCTGGAAATGAACTCTTTCCTCTGCTGCATATAGGTACACTACTTTCGCTACCCTGTCCAACTCATATAATAACATGCACATCATGGTCTTGACTGTGGTTGGACTAGCGAGATACTGATACATGGTGTCTACACTGATCGCTAAGTCTGCGCTAGTGGCTATGTGCATCAACTCGTTAAAGTATGAGTCAAGGTCAAGTCAAACTTGTCCCTTTGTCTTTGCCTCATTGAGTTTCCCAATAAATGGCATGACATGTGTTCGCACAACAACATCCATGCCTCTGAATAACTATCCATGGGAATCCTACAAACTAGTGATGAGCTGTGGGAGTTCTTCATAGTTTCAGACCTGAATCCAGATATGGGCCTTCAACTCCACCGCTCTGGGCTTCATCAACTTGGGAAAGTGTAACTTGGTTCCCTTGTATCTTATTTTCCACGTTTGCATGTACTCAACAACAGTGTGCAAGTTTGAAAACATGCGTACTCTCCTAGCATATCGTTGTAGACAATTGTTGAGATGGACAACTACCATATGCATGGTACGAAACTTGGAATACAATGGCCGCACGACTGTCTCAAGGGATGATACTTCATCTAGTATCACTTTCATTAACTCTCCTCAAGTGGATGTTATAACTAGCTCTCCTCCCTTCTTGGTTGTCTGTAACTGCTTAGTCATTCGCTTGCTCTTTGCCATCAAGAAGAAAACACTCAATTTAGTGGCTCTAGCATATGCTCTGATAACATCGGCCAAGTCTACTGGATGCTTGCGCACGTCAGATAAGATCACTCATTCCTCAAACTGCGTAGGAGATGTGTTGTCATCTATAGTAGACACTCTACATGATTTCACAACTCTATGCTACAACTTGTCAAACGATATGTTGTGCATCTCTTCTTCCATATTGTCTCCAAGGATCTCAGGGTTTCCTTGGTCGCTTGGGGCCTGCTCTACTTCCGGATCCATTGAAGCTGGTGGATCAAACTCTTGGTGAAAGGCATGAGGTCAATGTCTTGCTCCAACTATTATTGTTCCATATTTGTATCCATCTGCTTAATTACTCATTCAATCTCTTGAGCGAAGTCCCGCTCCTGCAACTGCTCACACTGTTAGCTTTGTGCCAGCTATTAGGATGAGTCTACCACCTGTACGGGTGCAAGATGAGTCCTCCTTCCACATTGTTGCCTCTTTGCATGTATTGCCAAAACTACTTTCTACACAAGTGGGTCTACTCTATGTTATCACTCAGGTTTTCCCTTGGCTCCTTAAGGGATACGACCGAGGTAACCACAAACCAATCTTTGGGCTGCAGGTCCTAGCCTATCTGCAGTCAGAGAGGGCTCTCTCTTTATGTTTTAATTTTGTTGAGGATGATTTTAGGCTAGTTATGGACTTCTTTGGGTTTTTTTTAAGTTTTGGTGGGATGATTGATGTTTTCAAGTAGGGAGGCATGCATAGTGTGAGAGGTTCAAACCGTTGGGCATGGAGTCATGGAGTAAGGTTGTTGTTGCGTTTTCTTGGTCACAAGAGGAATATAGAGCAGGATAGCTACACATGAAACAATCATTCAAGCTAATAGGATGAAATGAAGGCTAAGGAATGAAAGGCAACTAAGAATCTCTCATTCAGCTTAACAGAGGGAAGGTGAGTGAACTATATTTAGGAGCAGTCAAGAGTTCCTAAATAACAGTCATACATGAATGAAATAGAGCAAATATGAGCCATGAGGAATTCATATTTATGCCTAAATCATAAGGAAACATATAGAAGTTACAGAAACTAAGCATAGAGTGCAGCCAAGCAAATTCTAAGCTAATATTTCTTTCTGTAACTTAGATGGTGATATATGTATGATATAAACATATATGAATTGAAAATAGAGGTAAGAAACACTTATTGGGCCATGTAGCAGTGCAAGAATTCTATATTTCACTCTTCAGCCATTAATAACACAACAGACAGTCCATCCTCCAAGCTTTTCAGCAGTCTTTGATTATAGAAATTCTCAAACATACAGTGCGAGTCCAGAATGAGGATTATCAACCAACCAACCCTTTAAACAATGAATCAGGGTGGTTTATATAGAGAAAATATCCAAAAATATCTATTACAGCAGATCTTAAACAGATCTGAGGGAAATGAGTTCTTTAATCTAATCTTGTCCTGAAATTAATGCAAGAAGATATCTATTTGAGCTGCGCTGGAGGTAGTTGCATCAAAATGAGTTAATATGGTGTCCTTGGTGGCTCGGTGCAGTGTTTTCTGCAATAACCATGCCTTTATTCTCCCATCTACACCTCTTAGGCGGTTCTGCTGCTTTTTAGGTGGCTTTAATGTGCACTAATCTTGATCTGATGAGTTTTGAATGGCCTTTACTGCTTCTTTGACTTAGATGGAGACCTTTAATGTTCAACTTCTTTGTTATTGCCGATCTGATACTCTTCGCCGCTTCACTGATACTTTTTAATTTAATCTGGGCTTTATCTTTCCTCTGATACTCTTTAACACTTGAATCGGGCCACTTTCTCTCCCTTGATATGCTAGAAACTGTCAAATCGCCCCTTTTCTGCCCTTTCAAGGAAAAAATCGCTGCTGCAAATGCTTTCATGGCCTCTGGAATGACATCGACACTGGCCGATTTGAATATGAATATAAATGAAGAAATCTTATCAAACTGCGAATTTTCGGGCCTGTTGGTAGCCGAGCAATATGAAGCCTTCCATTTTGGTCATTTTTTCTTAGCGACGCGCGATTAGCGCTAGGCTATGCTAATCGCGCGTCGAAAATTTCCTCTGTTTCTCATTTCAGGCTTCCTTTGCTGCGATATTCACCCTTCGTGCCTTCGTTCAGTGATGACGTCAGAGGTGGGTCCTGGTATGACAGTGACATGGCAGGGTTACGTGGTAGTACGGTAGGGATTAAATCGGCGATCGGCAATCAGCAGGGACAGGGGCCAATGGCTTTTATATATGCGATGCGATGGGAGCGATCGTCGATATCAAAAAAGTGATGAGGCATGCGGCTGCGCGAAAATGGAAATAATACGGAAATGTCATATATTGAGGTAAAATGAGGTTAGCGATAAAACTTATGTTTTGCAATATAATCAAGTTTTATGGGGAAGCAGAGGTATATATGGATAAATGATGCGATTGTGATAATGAGTTGATCGTGATGCGATATGCTTTCGGGTGCGATAGCAATATCACATTTGCGGATGAGAGGGGGGCATATATATATATATATATATATATATATATATATATATATATATATATATATATATATATATATATATATATATATATATATATATATATATATATATATATAGGTACAAAAACCTTGCGACTGCCGATCGCGAAGTCGCGGTCGGTGGTTTGCCATCAGAGTGTGAATATATATGGGTCAACAAAGTCATTGTCACCTCCGACAGCGATATCGCGTCGGAGGGAGGGGAATACGGATCGAAGGAATTTTTTGTTAATCGGCAAAGGCCTAATGCGATCAGAAGAAGGCTTAATGTAATCGAAGATGGGTTTCGGTGCATTGGATGAAGATTTTCAAGCTTTAGGAAGGGTCCTTAATGCATCGGAAGGGGTCCGATAGCATTTCAAGGGGCTTCTTGTGTTTGGGAAGAAGTCCAAACACCTTAGTAACATGGTTTTTGAGCAAAATGAGGGTTCTTACTAAGTTTCAAGTAAACTTAGTAATTCCCAAGCAATATTTATGGTTATACTCCAACGAGAGGAGGGGATATGTAAATAATGGGGATTTGTACCATATTTTTTAGTATGGGAAGGGGAAATAAGGAGGGATTTACATAATAGATTTTAGGAGTTAATACGAATTTTGTGAAGAAAGTGCTAAGGATAGAAATATTTAGGCTTTTAAAGGGGAAACAAGACCTGTATAAGAAATATAAGCATCCTTAAGCAAAGCAGATCTTTGCTTAGGCAATGATATGAAAAATGATGAAACTTAAGAGATATCAAGCAGATCTTGACCTCTTTGGGGAAGCTAGTGAATGATTTGGGGAATAAGAAGAAGGGTGTTGTTGGGAAAAGTATCCAATACGGAATGACCCTATCCCACTCTAAGGGTGATAGTTCCTTAGCAATAATCAAAGCAAAGCTATCTAATATTACTTCTTTATGAGATGTAAAAGAGGGGAGAAAGAGATCCACTAACCGATGTCTTTCGCTAATGGTTGATCCAATCTTCTCTCCTTGCTGCTTGCCCCCCAGCTCCTTGCTCTTTCACTGGCCCAGCTACACCAAGATCCTGCAAAATGGCAAGAGAGGGAAACTACAAGAAGCATACATTCATAATTGATTCAAGGATTAGAATAAATCAAATACACAAGCATAACAATACACCATTGAGACACATGCATATAGAAGAACCTCAAATGCTTTATTAATGGAAGAAGTAAGGTTCAGGAAGTGATACAACCATAAGAGGCCCAATCTAGCATCACCTTCCCAGCAGAAAGAAATCTCCTCTTCACCTCCTTCAAACCAAATCACCCAATAGTTCCAAACTCAATCCATCAGCAATTCTTTACATTCACAAGATTCCAGCCTCTGGATCTCATGGGAGAGAGATCCATATATAGGAGTTTGGAGAGAGGATGAGTCAGCCTGCGATGTGACTAGTGTCCTCTCCCACTCCAATTCTTCTTCAGTTCTTGAGTCCACTTGGAGGTTCTTGCTTCCACTTGGAGATCTAGAACCTCTTACTCATCACCAGTCAAATTCCTTGATCCAAGTGTCATTTTGGAAGCTTCCTGGGCATTGACTCATTTATGGAATGGGACTTCCACATGTCAAAACTCGCTCAATGCAGGTAGCCTTTGTTGGAGTTGACATTCAACGCAGGTGGTCCATGGAGTAGTTGACATTCAGCGCAGATGCTCAGTGGAGCAGTTGACATGATCCAGAATTGCCTTGTTTTTGAGTAATTTTCAGTGGAGAACTTGTTTGGATTGCTGTGGTTTGCTGACCTTGTTCCCCTAGGGGTAGTAACAACATGTTTAGGGACTTTGGATCCCTTAGATTATGGACATTTCATGCTTCATGCTGTAAGGCACAAAAATGTCTATAACAGTTGCTCCCTAAAGTATGAGGTCGTTTATCGGGTGAAATGCTTTATCAGGAGGATCCGAAGTTCATTCAATCGCTGAGAGGTGACCTGTAATAAGATACAATACAATACATTATTTTTCATACTGCTTTCATGATCTAGCTGAGGCGGGCATTCCCATGCTCAGCTTTATAAATACATTTTTCTGTACATAGAACAGACAATCGTCTGATGGTAGACTGATAATTCTATGTTGAAATTATCATCCTTTGAGTAGGATGATCATCTGCTACACATGTAAATGTCTTTATTTCCTGAATATATATCGCAGCCCCGATGGATGAAACTAGATCCGGGGTCTTCAAACTCGTCCGATCTTCACTCTAAGTACAAGTCGATCCATGTGAGAATTTCTTGGAGTCGAACATGGAAAGACATCGCTTCATTACCAGTGAGTGATGTAAACTGTTAACAAGCGCGAGAGGAATCACCGATAATGATGATGACCCTCAAGGTACGACAGTACAATCCACGTGGTGTGAATAAAGGATTTGGCATCGAACACCACGCAAAATCTTTCGGTCGAAGGTCATTGATGTATACCTGTCGCCGGAACTGAGAAACTTGCCATTGAGACATGCAAGCTTCAAAGTACTGAGGGGGCTGTTCCTAGATCAACTTCTTGGATAATGAGCTGAAGTCAATAAGAAGCGATCCGTCAAAGGAGGGCTTTAACGAATCCCACATCAGTGACATGGAACGGAGCTAATGATTGTGATGAAGGTGAAAACGATCTGTGAAATATGATTCAGGGTGGCGGTCATGAAAGGATGAAAGATGATGTATGGTAGTGGATGGGACATGGTTGACTCTTTCTGAACAACATCTCTTGAACATATAACGACACTGATGCGATGGATCGGTAGCATTACCCCAAATGTGGATGGTTTGGTGAGAGCATGGTGATGAGACCGGTGAATGAAACAACCCAACCCGATGTGGTACGGAGGAAAAGTGTCATGTTCAAGAGCGTCTTGCCACCATTAAAGCTTTGAGGTTCTCCCAATTTTTCCGCATTCATTTCTGACCAGTACCTCTTTATTTTTGTCAAGCTTGAGGAGGATAACATATGCTTGTTCTATAACCTGCCCTTTGGGCAAGCCCATCACTATGTTTTAAAGAGCCTAGCGATAGGGAAACTCGTTCTCGTCTAAAGACAAGTTTGTCGCTATTTAATGCATTTTAACAAGTCTAGCGACAAAGACAACTCGGTCCTTTTCATTTTTAGAGAGTCTGAAAAGGTACGTAAAGTTAACTCCAAAGGTCCTTTTTCGTCATCTAATCCCTTAAGTCCGAAAAAGTATAAAACAATACAGAAGGGATGAATGTCCGATAGTTTTATCAAGCCGAATCCAGACAAGCGCTCGATCTTTTTGTGCAATAATCCCTCAGGTCCAAAAATATTAAAATCTAGATGAGGGATAGATCTTCCGGTCATTTTAACGAGCTGGAAGGCCAAAACTCGGCAAACTTTTCATATTTTACGAGTCAGAAGAAAAGAGCTCAAAGAAGACTCGTATTTTGAGGAACGAGTGATAAACAGGGATAGCAGCAGATTCCAGGTACAGGTTGGAATTTTCCAATCACGACAGTGTCACAAGGATGGCTAGGTGAAATCACTCTTCGCAGCTGTTCCTCAAAATAGGTAAACAATCAAGTGGGGGTGAATGATTGGCCAAATGAAAAGTGGAGGTGACGGTGCAAACACGACCAAGGCTTTTATGGCTGATGAATTTACGGTCTCAAATGGTTATTTACCGGTTCATTTTTTTTGGATGAGCTTGAACTCTGGGGGGAAGCTTGCTCACAGGTGCATTTATTTTTTAACGAGCATGAACTCTTGCTAAAACTGCTCAATTGTGTGTTTATTTTTTAACGAGCATGAACCTTGCTAAAACTGCTCGTATATACCAGTCATAAGATAAGAATGTCTCCTGAAAGATCCCATTTTTTATAGAGCTTGCGCCTTACCAAAGCTATTCTCACTCTCCTTTCTTTATGCAAGTTCGGAAACGGCTAATCCTACGAGTTTAAAGGGTTAGACCTACAGGTTTAAAGGGAGGACCTAAAATTTTAAAAAAATAAATAGTCGCCCCTTGCTTGCACTCCAAAAGGTTTGCATGCCCCCAGGTATAAAGTACGATTTCAAGGTTACCCCTCAATTTGCAGATAAAACATTTGTTTTACCGGGAGAGGCCTACCTCTTTCAGGTTACCCAAAGATTGTCTTGTTATTCTTTCAACAAAACACTTCCTCAGCAATGTCTACCGAAATAGACAGAGGTGAGCGAAAAGCAGATTATTCCACTCACATAACTTTGACAAAAGAATCCTATTCTAGAACAACCCCTCTTCCAACCACGGACGGGGTACGGACTAGTCATATTCTCCCGCGGAAACCTACCCTATACCCAAAGTTCTCCTGCTGAAGCAGGCCAGGATGCATGTCCCCTGGGTTCCAGTCCCATCTTTCCGAATCACTCGCATTCATCGGGAAGAAGGACTGGGGATAGAGACATTTCTTGATTGAATAGACCATTCAGGGTTGGTATGTGACTATTTGCGATGCGTGATCCCGGAAACGAAAGTTGGTCTACGAGCTTGACCATTCTTCCTTCGTGTGGAAAACACATTACTCTAAAGAGTGAGGAGACTATTGCTCCCATGCAATATATATAGTCTCGTCCAAGGAGTAAGTTATAATCCAAGGGTCCTTGAACGACCATCATGTTCATTTGAAGGGCCTTCCTTTCAATGTAATGGGCACATTGGGGAGGATCCCTAATGGTCGACTGGTTCCTTTATCGAAACCCGAGAGATTTCTCATCTCAGGTAAGAGTGCCGGTGAACCAAGCGCTCTCCAAGCAATAGAGGAAAGGATACTCACAGATGCCCTTTCATCAATGAGAGTGTCAGCCATTACCATTCTGTATATTTGGACTATGATTCTGAAGGGTATATTGGCTGGCAACCGGGGTCTGCCTAGTTGGTTCCAATCAAAGGACACAACCAGGTTGCTTGGTGGTGGGACCGAATACACGGCCGGATATGACCCTGACAATGTTCCTTCCTGCGATAAAGGAATGGGCGCATTGCCCTGACGCTCGTCAGAATCTATGTTGATGAAAAGAATCTGGATGGTGTCATCCTTATTCTCTTCAGTGAGGGTGTCATTTGAAGATGAATCTTCAGTGACGGTGTCATTTGAAGATGAGACTTCTGAAGGGAGACCTGGGTCAGCTACCATTTCGACCTTTGGACTTTCGTCCGGTCTGGATTCAGTAGGTTCATTTTCAATGACTGACGCTTCAGCTGACCACTTGAACGGGCCAGCTGTATTCTCAACCAACGAAGGACTTGGAACGAGTTTTTTGTATCCAGGAGGAAGTCTCAACGGTGAAACCGGACGATCTTCCAAAACTCTCTTCGCTTCATCTAAGAAGGGACAACGGTGGATGGCGTGATCGCCTTCACATAGCCTGCAGGGGGATCTTTCTTCCCCTCTTTGTCTTGAACCTTCACTTTCGCTGGTTGACGATAAGCATTCAACATGGCTATCAGAGGTTGATGCTCTCGAACTGTGCAAACGAGGGGACCAATCCCTTAGTATCCTGGGAAGACAGGGACAATCTCTATTAAAGTGGTCTCCTCTACATATGACACATGGCGATTTAGGCCTGGTCTGTGCTGTGTGTGGATTGTTGTCAGATGTCTTTTGCTTGCCCCCAGCCGCCTTAGGCTCCTTCTTCTTCTTCTCTCTCTTCTTCTTCTCCTTCTTCTCCATGGGAGCTTGGCTTTTGCCGGATCTACCTTGCGAAGATGAAGGATTGGAGGAAGAGTTATAGGAAGTAGAAGGCTGGTGGGCAGCTCTAGACTGATCTAACTGTTGACTCGACTGTTCAGGAACCATGGTGTTCTGAACTACATTGGTTGAGAATAGCCAGATTGGCAGGCCAATTGTCAGTCCTGGAAGTGACAATGTGGCCATGTGGGGCACACCAACTTCTCCCCAAGAGGAGAAAGGACTAGGATTTCCATCATGGGGAATTCCTTGGTTGGTGTGTTCCATGTTCTCAACCTACAGATCAACGCAGGAATAGGAGGTGATTATGTTCCATTTTAAAATAAATTTTATAACGATGCTTTAGACACAACTTGCTTTTTCACTTTTTAAGAGTCGAGAAAAAGCTAAAGATGACTCTAGTCTCCTTCGATGTTTTAACAAGCCCGAAGTGACAAATGCTCGGATGGACATTTTCAGTTATAGAGTTTGAAAAAGGCCAAAAGAAACTACTCTGGAGTTCTAGGCAGAGGGTGTGCCAAACTTTTCGCAAAACCACAGAATACGTTTTACGGTACGGGTGGTCGATATTTGTGAATGCTGTGTTCACTGCATTGCGATCAGTAGGGCAGCCGACACAGCTTCCTATGGATAAAGGCTTTGTTCCTATAGGGGTCTCCCAATATATATGCGACGGTACGTGGGAGCACAAGTCCGTATTGATACTTATCGCTTCACCGTGGAGGAATCACCCAACCAGTCAACGCTAAGATATCACGTTTAACGACGCCGGAACACGTCTCTAGCTTAGACCTCTATGTGTTTGCGTTATGTTTCAAAGCGGTGTTCTGTAAATTCAATTTATTTTAGGTTGATCTTGTTTAGTAGTTTGCCTTTATGGATCACCACGAGATGTATGGTACAACTCCTAAATGCAGTCTAAAGATGAGAAGCAAGCTTTTTCAATCTTTTCAACTTATGAAAATATTAACTACTGAGGGAAAAGAAAGACATCATCTTTTCACACAGATCATAGAGCACACACTAATGCACTTTTTCCTAAATCAACATGCAAGCTGTCAAAATGCACATGCACAATGCAGGTATTTCTTTTCTCTTTCTTAATGTTGGTGTACTACAAAAAGAAAGTTGTTGTATAACTTTGAATTCAATTTCAAGTGAAATCAAACAAGCTTTTGTCCAAAATCAAAAGACACCTTAAGATTTACTTGTTTCAACACTAGAAATACATAAATTCAAACCATATGACGAAAGAAAAAGCTCAATCAGCTATGAACAACAGACAAACTAACTCTTAAGATCAGAATGACACTTATCACAGGTCTAGATCTAAGAGGCCACAACAAGACTAGTTCACTTTCGTTATGGGAAACTGCAAATGATGTAAGAAATACACAAAGAACAAATACAGTTTCTTTATACAACCGAGGCGGAATAGTGGCAAAGAAAGGTGGTTTCAGATAGGTACATTGACTAATAACATGCTGCAAAAACAGGGATCAAAACAAGGAAAAAAGGGACAATGAACCCCAGTTGCACAAGGCCACCCTGGTTCAGCGCAGGTAGAACACTGTCAGTTTGACATTCAGCGCAGGTAGCCCCTTCGGGACCTGCGTTGAAATGCAGACTGCCTTCATAGTGCCTGCAATGAAGAGAGAAACTCTCGTTTCTCTTGGGTTCCGAGTCACGGATTGCTCAAAAATCAACAGTTTTTGGCCAAATCAAAGCTACCAATCAAGTACACACTAAAGGATGATTCAAAGGAGGATGAAAAGATATCACTAAGAGATGTTCAGAGTCCTTATGGATCAGCTCTTTAAATCATAAACATGCCCAGAAACTGAGCTAGAGTAGCTGCCCTCTACTTTGCATTTGAAATATCCAAATGCAGTTCGATTCGGTACTCCCTGTGTTTAGGAAATGAAGCAAAAACACAAACAACCAACAAGATACGATCCCCAGTGGAGTCGCCAATTTGTTGTTGGGAAAATTATCCAATACGGAATGACCCTATCCCACTCTAAGGGTGATAGTTCCTTAGCAACAATCAAAGCAAAGCTATCTAAGATTACTTCTTTATGAGATGTAAAAGAGGGGAGAAAGAGATCCACTAACCGATGTCTTTCGCTAATGGTTGATCCAATCTTCTCTCCTTGCTACTTGCCCCCCAGCTCCTTTCTCTTTCACTGGCCCAGCTACACCAAGATCCTGCAAAATGGCAAGAGAGGGAAACTACAAGAAGCATACATTCATAATTGATTCAAGGATTAGAATAAATCAAATACACAAGCATAACAATACACCATTGAGACACATGCATATAGAAGAACCTCAAATGCTTTATTAATGGAAGAAGTAAGGTTCAGGAAGTGATACAACCATAAGAGGCCCAATCCAGCATCACCTTCCCAGCATAAAGAAATCTCCTCTTCACCTCCTTCAAAGCAAATCACCCAATAGTTCTAAACTCAATCCATCAACAATTCTTTAGATTCACAAGATTCCAGCCTCTGGATCTCATGGGAGAGAGATCCATATATAGGAGTTTGGAGAGAGGATGAGTAAGCCTGAGATGTGACTAGTGTCCTCTCCCACTCCAATTCTTCTTCAGTTCTTGAGTCCACTTGGAGGTTCTTGTTTCCACTTGGAGATCTAGAACCTCTTACTCATCACCAGTCCAATTCCTTGATCCAAGTGTCATTTTGGAAGCCTCTTGGGCATTGACTCATTGAGGAATGGGACTTCCACATGTCAAAACTCGCTCAGCGCAGGTAGCCTTTGTTGGAGTTGACATTCAACACAGGTGGTCCATGGAGCAGTTGACATTCAGCGCAGATGCTCAGTGGAGCAGTTGACATGATCCAGAATTGCCTTGTTTTTGAGTAATTTTCAGTGGAGAACTTGTTTGGATTGCTGTGGTTTGCTGACCTTGTTCCCCTAGGGGTAGGAACAACATGTTTAGGGACTTTGGATCCCTTAGATTATGGACATTTCATGCTTCATGCTGTAAGGCACAAAAATATCTATAACAAAGGGAGAGTTAAACATGCCTCACTTGATCTCCTCCAAATGAAAACTGCATCATAATTGCGATCTGAATAGATATAACACTTGAAAACATGAAATGGATCACATAGCTTGATTCTGCAACCACAAAACTACTTACCCAACCTATTTACCTAACATTTTTTCTTCTTTTTGGTTTGGGTGCACTTAGGCTTGCAAACCTTGATTGTCCTCTTTTCTTTTGACTGCCCTCCTATCTAAATGTACCCTTATCTCTTCCAAGGGCCCAGATTAAGCAGTTGGGCTCCTTTGTTTCTCTACCTAGCTACTCATCTGCCAAGCTTAAGCTGTTTGGACAGATATTCATTCTCTATCTTCTAAAACAAGCAATTTAAACCTAGGGAAGCCAAGATTAAGCTGTTCGGCTTTCCCTTATCTCTAAAACTCTTTATAGATGGTATGATTCTTCAAAATTGAACTTCTTGGAAATATGGAACCTTGCAACATGAAAAGATGACATATTTGGCATGTAAAATAGTCAATCATGAAATATGAAACCTATTGCAATAGGAGGCTAACACTCTAAACTTGCAACTTTGTTCTACCTCTACACTGTTGACAATCTTTCCCTTGCCTTTTTCATGTGCCGGTATGTTTACCTCTATTGTTGTTGTTAATGGTACTCTCCTGGATGCTTCTTCACACTCATTCGCTAACCATTCCATAGCAATGTCTACGGGTTCATTGGGCCTGGAGAATTTGTGACAATATATCCATGGGTCTTCCTTTGCCCGATGACATGCCCTGTGGATCCATAGAAACTATACTGTCATGTAGTAATCCTTCACCAAACAATGTGGGTTATGTGGGTTAAAGATTCAGGTGTTGAAAGGATATTTCATGATCTCCTTTGTTTCAACATCTGTAAGCTTGAGATTTTGTATCTCTTACAACCCAATCTGCAATGGAAGAGTGGGAAAAGGTGCCTTCTTCTTATTGTGTTGCCTAGATGATAGTCCTACCGAGATGTGGTATGACACTTCTTGCATGATGACATTTTCCATGGAAAACTTTGTCAAAAAAAGGGGAGGCTTCTCCATGTTGTACATCGATATGAGGGTGCCAGATGGTGAGGCGTACCAACCTGCTATGTCAATCAATTACTCCATTTCTTCCTTTGAAATGAATGGATGATCCTGCTCAAATATCATCTTGTACACCGGGCTAACAAAATGATCCGACAATTATGTGATAACCCCTCTGAAGCTACATTTGGAAAACAATTTACAATAAGTATTGACAGAGGTTTCTGCTAATGTCGATGCCCACTTCATGCACGGGAACTCCTAACGAGCACAAATTGCATCCAAGATGTGGGAAGACATGTAGATTTCTACTTGTTAACCTTTGGGCGGCTGCCGAGCTCATATTACCCTTTCCTTCAACCTGTGAGCCAACATGTCGGACTAGTTGCATGCTTTGGCTTAACTGGTCAGTTGGTCGAATGCGATCACCCAACTTTGTAGGAAGGTCTCAATGATCTCTTGTTCATACAAGTGACATGCAAAGATGACTAATTATCGATATGCCTTCAACAATATCTTCCTCTTGTAAATCTGGTTTGGTTTCATCATGAATTTGGTTGGCTCCTTCACCAAGTTATTCAAAACATCCCTGGAGTTGGCATTACTATTGTGTATGCTGAAGGGTGTCTCCATGGTGATCACTAGCTTAGGAAAGTGGTACATGTGGTGATAATCATGTGCCTTGAAGGTAGAAATCTCTATCCTACTGACACTACTCAATGTCATCGTTTTGAGATCAGTGTGCGAGGAAATCCAATGTATCATGTTCGCTTATGGGAACACGGGGTATCTGCATGCAATCTGGTATAAGTCGGATTTGTGAATGTTCATGTAGACTTGGAAGTCTTTGATATCTTCCCCAAATGTGCCTGAGAATGCATCATTGACCTATTTCCATTTCATCTTGATGTCTTTTTCTACGATCTACTTGGTTTCTTCATAAATCGGCAAAGTCGTAGACACTCGCTCAACTGCTGCTCCAGTTGCACTACTATCGATGTCCTTTGACCCTGCTCTCTTAGAGGTTGTTGATCCTGAAATGCTAAGAGATGGATGAAAACCTGTTATATCTAGAGACATGGCGACATGTATGGCAAGAAATATGTTAGTTAAAAACAAAGCAAACTTGAGGGATGACATGCAACATAGTTGAGGAACTACTGGCAAGTATTGCACAATTTTCACTTGGAGGCTAGGAGACTAACTGCCAGAATTGTGCAAAAGGAATTCCGAACTATCAAGAAGCTAGCTGACTACTGGAGTTGTGCAATGGACAATCCAGACTAGCCTACTGGGTACTGAGATTTCGTAATGTGCAATTTGAGCTGTCAAGTGATGCAGACCTAGGGATTGCATTGCGAAATTTTCTGGGCTAGTAATCACTCTGTCTTAGAATTGTGAAAAGAAAGACTAGAGGGAAATGAATGGTCAGATTTGCACATTTTCTGGGAGGAAGGTTGAGCATTCCCTTTGATAATTGCACAAAGTTGTTTGGGTAAGGCAGCGTCCAGGCCAAGGTTGCCTAGACCCACCAATGAGAAACTGAAAGAAAATGAAGATGTGAATGCATGGTGTTACTGAGTGCAAGAAGGAGTGAATGATCATTAATGCAGACAATGAATGCAAGATTCATAAAATGGAACAACATGGATGTGTTTGAAACGAGTCGCCGAACAACGACCATTTGTGCAAAACAATGTCATGCATGCGATAACAGTGAGATTCTAACGAAAACTGAAATGGTGCTTGTACAAGATAACATGCATGAAAATGATAGCAAGCATTCACAAAAATCAAGCAGAAAACACTCAGATAAGCTAAAACAAAAAAATGACATAAATGGTGCAAAAGACAAGTAAAGCAGACTTACCTGGAAATAGCTAAGCTGGATGTGCCGAAGACTCCTAGATGTGTTGTGGGATGTTGCATTTGCGATATTCATGTGAAGAATGAGCTCTGAAGCATTAAATAAATAAGTTTGAGGTTCATGAAGTGCATGCCACAAATCTAGTAAAAAGTGACACTTAGAGGAAAGTTTCTAAAATGATCTTTGCATGTAACCTCTAGCTACTAAAAATGGGTCCATAAAATCTAGGGATGCTTTTTTCATGTTTCTTTTTGTTATTTTGGGAAAAATCAGCCCATGCATGCAATGTGGGAACAGCCCAGATCACCAGCTAAGGCCCCTATTCTCGGTCTCGGGTGGAACAAGTCAACCTGAAGACACATGCAACAACCTACTTGACTGAAGGAGATTTATACGCAATTTCTGGGAGGAAGCTGGGCTGGATTTCCATAGGGGTTGTGCAATTTCTGGAAGGAGAAATTGATTGCTGCCCAAAATTATGCAATTTTTCAGCTGAGCTGCACTACTAGACTAGATCGCACAATTTTATAGAGGAAGGCTGTTTGACAGGATTGCATAGTTCGTGGGTCCAGTAGGGAGAGAGTCAGATCTGTGCAATTTTTGGAGGGAAGGTTGGTTCCCCTCTAGAATTGTGCAATTTCTTAAGGGAGCCACTCAGCGAGTAGCTGGACAATGTCTAGAGTGGTAGCCTATGAGGGGAGTGAAACAAATAATCAAGCATAGGCTAGCAAGCTGCTCAGAAACAAATAAAGCTCATGTACTTGATAGTGCAAGACATGATTCTAAGATGGTGGGTAGGGAGGCTCCAAAACGAAGCAAAGGAAACATTTTGGAGGGTGGTTGTAGACACCACAACAAACTGATAGTACATTTTCCCTACACTCTAGTCTCAACTGGGTCTTTCTAAGAATCAACATTCATGATTTTCTGATGAGGGAATCTTTAGTTAACTAGATTGACACTTGTGGATGCACTAGTGCCCCAACTGACTGTTAACTCTCTATTAGTTTCAAAAACAGTTTGGAATTAATTTAACTTAAGGTAACTCAGTTATCTAATACAATTAAACTTATCTTGGGCCCATAGAACTTACGGAGAACATATACATGACTTCAGAAAGGCTTATAGCTCGAAATCCTTAAGCTAGTTAAGCTAATTAAACTTAATTAACTATTTACAAGTTTTTATGAGAATAGAACTTGATTTTAATTCTCACTTTAATTCAAAGACGAATTAAACTGAAATTTCTTGTTGCCATATCTCAACACTCCCTGTCAACAAGAAATGCATTATCAAATACCCCGTTCATGTCTTTGTGAAACTTGAATTTACGTCTTGAAAATCCCTTTGTAAAAATGTTAACATATTTCTCGTCCATGGGAATGTACTCTAACAACATAATCTGCCTCAATGCACAATATCTGAGATGATGATATCGTATATCAATATTCTTGGACCAATCATGAAAAACTAGATTTTCATAGAGTTTGATACAACTCTGATTATCATAGTAAATCAAAGTTGGATCCATCTGCTGCCAAATAATCCAACCAATATCTTCCTCATCTAGATGGCCTCACAAGTTTCTTGACTCGTAGCCATGTACTCTACCTCTACCAAATTGAGTGCAACTGATCTTTGTTTCTTGCTATGCCAAGAAACTGTCACTAACCCAATACTAAAGATCCCTCTTGATGTGCCTTTCCTCTCGGATGGAATCCCTACCCAATCTGCATCAGTGAAGCCTTGAAGCTTCACTCCTTGTGTTTATTTGTACCATAATCCATACTGAGAAGTTCCCCTGAGGTATCTCAACACATTCTTTGTCGCCTTCCGATACAACCTGGTAGGCCTAACCATCGCTTGACTAAGCTGGTTAACTACATAGCACATATACAATCATGTGTTCATGAAGTACATGAATGAACCTAGAAGCTTCCTCTAAATAATAGCTTCCAATACCTCCCTTGAAGTAGCATCCTCCTTCCTCTAGTTACCTGCTAGAGGAGTCTCTATGGCGTTTTTTCTCTCCATGTGGAATCTCCTGAGTATCTCATTGGCATACTTGACCTGAGACACAAACAAGTCCCCATCTCCCTGCCATAGCTCCATGCCAAGAAAGTAATGCATGAGCCCCATGTCCTTCATATCAAACCATCTTGCAAGGTCCTCCTTGTAAGATTTGATTAGCTGATCATCACATCTTAGTATGATATCATCAACACAAAGTACAATGATCAAGAACTTACCTCCCACCACTATGTGGTACATGTTCGAATTTGGTTCAATCTTCGTGAAGCTCAACCTGGTGAAGTAGATATATATCCTAGTGTTCCAAGCATGGGGTGCTTGCCTCAACCCATACAACACTCTCTTGAGCCGAAACACACAATGGTCTCAAAAAGTAATTTTTCCCAAAGAGGATGAGAAGCTTCATGATCTAAAAGATTCCATAGCGGCAAGATGGAGGTGGTTTCACATTGATGAGATTGAATCCTCCTAATTTGACCTCTTGGTGTCATAACTATGAGCCACTTCCTTGAGATATAGGCCTAATCCTCCCTTTGGAGGAGTCCTAACTCCCTCTCCCAGCCTATAAATTCCTCATCTCCCATTCCCAAAATGTTGGTCTATGTCTATTTGCACCCCTATGCTGAGCTTGTGCTTAGAGGCTATTCATTAGACTTGGAGAAGGAGTGTTTGGAGAGTTTATTGGCTTGTACTTTGACTACCGCTCAATGAGAGCCTTCGCACATCAATGCTATGATTGTGAGCTTCCTTTTATTCATCAAATAACATACAACTATTGGTTCATCTTCCCAAAATATATATGTTCATGTATGTATTAGCTTGACATTCATTGATCAGCTAAGTAGGTTATTATTGGATTTGCTATTGGTTTTTTGCATGCTTTGTTGTCTGTTGACCACTTGTGTAGGTACATAAGAGTTGAAAGAAGTAGGAACAAGTCCATGACACAAGCGGTTCGAGGATCTCAACAAAGGAAATTAGAATAGCATCAGAATGAGGTAGGCCATCTCTCTCATTCTATTTTTCAATTATAACCTAGGAAGATGTCTAGTCGATTCTCAGTCAGTTGCTAGACCCACTCATTTGGCTAAAGGGATTGATTTTGTCCACAGAGGAGATTAACCTTCTCAACAATATGGTGAATCCTCTGGGGAGCCTATGACCCTTTCCTTCCCTTTATTCACCTTGCCTTTTGATGTGTTTGGTCAACCATTCATTTTTAGAACTCATTGCTTGTCTGGAGTCAGTGTCACTTTCTGGTAGATATCTGAAGGTTCTTAATTTGAATTGTTCTTGAAGATTTTGAGTTTATTTTTCGTTTTCCTCAACCATCATGGGTTTGAATCTGATAGTCGTGATGATGTCGCGGGTCTTCTAGTTATAGTAGCGATGATCACTACTTTCCTCCTCGCAGGTGTGATGATTGCAGGAAATTAAGAAATTAAAGATTTTATTTGTTATTTTTAGTTTTTTTTTTTCCTTCTCCTGGTGATTTACCAATGTGCTCTGCAGTGACTCTATCATTCTTTGAGTGTAATTGTCTTTTTACTTGGTTTGACTGTGCTTGAAATTTGGTTAGCCTTTTAGGGTTCTATGTCTTCTAGGTCAACCTTCGTCCACTCGTTGGTCTTCCCATTGGAGATTAGAGACAACTTGTATGTGTTAAATAGTCTTTGTTTGTTTACACATACTTTCAAGATCGCTTTTTGGTTCTTATGCCTTGAGTTTTTTTCATTAGTGGATATTGTGAAAATCACTTAAGCTTCATTTCATGAACAATAGATTACAAATTGATTGTCCCATTGGAATCAAAGGGATGTATTTGCTTTGAAATTTTGTTTGTTTATAAATGTGAATGTGAAAGTGCTATTCATTTCATAGTTTTTGAATCATTTTGAGTTGCATTCAAATCATTCATGTGAAAGAGATTTTCATATTTTTTGGCTTTCTTGAATTCTCTTCTACTTTTCACTAGATTACATTAGTTTCATTTTGAGAAAGAGAAAATACCATCACTATATCTTAAGGAAATTTTCTTTAAGATTTATTTTGGCATTGAATTTTCTTATTATATGAAAGATCAGATTTCATATTTTACATTTAGCATTTAGAGATTGTCATGGATGAACTTTTTCATTTGGTTTGATCCACGATTTGAGTGATCTTCTTCCCTACATAGATATTTTTCATCGAATTGAAGGATTTCATTTCATCATCTAGTTTGCATTTGAGGAACAAGTAACATCATTAAGGCCTTGAAATTGAAACATAATTAAAAGATCAACTTTAAAATATATCAATTAATATAAGGATCATTTGAAACATTAACATTCATATCTAGTGGTCTAGGTTAGAGACGTTTTCTGGTGTATTTAAAACTTAGCAGCTGTCATTCACTTCGGCATTAGACAACGCTAGCATGGACTTGTGCTCCCCGTACCATCGCCTATATAAAGGGAGACCCCCATAGGATGCAAATCTTTAGCCATAGGAAGTTGAGTTTGCCACCCTGTAAACATGATACATTGAGCACAACATTCAGGGAGATTTCCTACACATACATCAAGTCCTTGCTAAATTTATTTACTAAGGTTTATATTGTAGTTCATAGTTACTTGGTAATCCTTTTACCTAGATTCACATGAGCAATCATTTGATCTTTTCTAACATTTTAAATTTAAAAATATCATTGAGCAACTTGTCCTTTCAAGCTCGCAAAACTATTGAAAGAGACTAGAGTCATGTTTTCGCCCTTTTCTCAACTCTTAAAATATGAAAAGGAAAAGCTTTTGTTTCCAAAAGATTGTTGCCCATGATAAACATGTCAAGCCTAAGAATTTTATTCTTGGACCAATATTGATTAAATCTTTCTTAATTTCAAGATTGTTAAAGCCTTAAACGAACTTTCATTTTCCTTTTGCTATTGAGAGGAAGTCATTGTGGCTGAACCATTGAGTCCATCTCATAGTTCCCCTTCATTTTTTGATACCGAAGAGTCCTCCCAAGAAGTTCATCCAAAGCATCCTTATTTTGTTGAGGATCAAGGTTTTAAACTTGGAATTGTTTCGAGTATTCAACCTTTGTGTTCTCATCCGCCTCCATCAGATTCTTGGTCACCTCAAGAATCTAATATAGATTCCTCTGATAATCCTACTCCGACTGTTGAGAGTCTGCAAACTCTTGAAAGTTTACAGAGGCTTGTTGTCTATTTGTCGAATCCATGGTTTGATCCTATTGTGGTATCTCCTCAGCACCCTTATAGTCTGTACGATTATCTCGATATTAGTTTGGAGTTATATCCTCGTACATCTTAGGTTCCTCGTCACCAATTATTTCCATCTATGGAGTCAGAAGGTGAAATTATAGTCTCCTATCCGAGTGATTAAAAAGTTTCCACTACCCATTCTCCTCACATGGATGATGAGCAGGGATATGAATTACCTCCAGAAGGCTTTCCTTATATAGGAAGAGTCTCATCTCTCTCCTATCCTAAAAATAATGGACCCATGTTGCCACATGGTTATACCACTTCATCTCAGTTAGTCTCGGATACTCCTAGTGCATCTTCATTGTATCAAAACCCCATCAAGTCTCCAATGCTATGCATACATGAGGTTTTTTGATTCCGAGCATGACCTCTCGAAAAACTATATAAACTGTGGTCACTTCAGTTCCTGTTCAACCTACCATTCTGTCTCAACTTTCTTCAGAATTTCAACTAACTCTTTCAGTTCAACTGACTGTCTCAGGTCAGGTGTCAGTAAGTTCTTCTATCCCTCCATCAAGTGGATAGACTGTGCCACTACCTCGAGGGAAAGATTTGAATTTTCCTCTTATGTCAAGCAAAACCAATGTGAGTGGATTACAAACTCTCACCGTTGGAATGAATCAACCCTACTGGTCTATTTGGGTCAGGTAATATCCAATTCAGTAGTCGTATATGGCTCAGGTCCCATTCCAATACACTTATGTCCCATATGGTTCACATGCCTTGGTTAATCTGTCTTACATTCCTCAATTAAGACCTTATGTTCATCCCCTATTCCCAGTGTATATGGCTACATCCAATTCGAGAACTATCAATACCCTCAGGGTATAAACCCATGAACACTCCAGCTACCCTGCAGCAACAAGGACAACAATTACAGCAGCAAGGACAATATTTTCAACAGCAAGGGAAACCATTAGAGTAGAAAGAGAAAATATTACAAGAGTAAGGGCAACCATTGTTGTAGTTGCACCAGCCTTTGCAAATGCAAACTTAGTTTGCTCAACAGTCCTGCTAACCTTTGTCATCGTAAGGCCAACCTTTGTAGCTGCAAGGTCAAACTTTATAGCAGCAAAATTAGCCTTTGCAGCAACAAGGTTAGCCTTAGCAACAACAAGCTTTATATCCGTATCAACAAGGTTGGCCTTTGTAAGGTAAAGATCAACCCTACAGCAAAAGGGTCAATCTCCTAACGTCCAGGGTAAATAGGTTCAACAACCTTATAGCCCATACTCTACGTACAATGCTTATCAACAGCCTATGGTAGGGAAGTATCAAGCCTAAATTGGATTGCATCCACCATATGAGAAAGTGAATCCTCAGTGGAGTCAAAACAGGTTCCAAATGGACAAAATCCTCCACTATGGGGGCAAACTCCTTACCAGAAATGATGGACTCCGCGGTTTGGGTCTTCTCAAAGGCCCTATATGTCATTTAACGGACAATTTCCTTTGTTCGCTACATTGGAGTTGTCCGATGTCTCGAGGCTCACAAATGATCCCATTCTTCATTCACCTTACTGGCCTCTAGTTTTGATGAAAATTCCAAGCGATTTCCCCAAATTCGAGGGAAAAGCGAAGGAGGATCCACGAGACCACTTGATGACATATCACCTCTGGTGCTCCTCCAATTCGTATGTCGATGATTCTATCTATCTTCAACTCTTTAAAAGAACTCTCATAGGTGCTGCCACTAAATGGTACATCAAATTTTCCTCAAGGTACCTATAGTTATTTCAACTCTCTTTCTATGGATTTCCTCACTCATTTCTAATTGTTGGTTCGGTATGAAACTGACACTCATTTTCTTACATCTCTTAAGTAAGACACCGCGACCCACATTTATGATCATATCAATTAATGGAGACATCAACGTCGCCTCATCAAGTTTGAGATTGTTGATGAGTTACTGACAAAAGGGTTCAAAAAATCATTCATCAGCAAAATTTATAAGGACATAACTATCGGTGGATTTGTTAGTGAAGAGAAAGCTATTGCCCATGCCCAGTATTTAGACTTGGTCTATTCACAATTTGGAATATTGGATGAGATATTACCCAATGCTCTGAGACCATCATCAGATCTGACAACATCAAAGTCTCCAGATACACCACCTATTGATGTTGTAATTGGTTTCGTGTCTCAGACTTTCGTGAATGCTTCTTTGAAGCATAAATATGCCTCGAACATTGCTTTCAATAATCCCTCCGAAAATTGATCCAGTCTTGGTAAAACCTCTGAGTTACATGTTGTCCAGTTTACTGCAGTAGAAAAGACCTCTAAAGGTAAATAGAAGGGTAAAGGTAAGGCCAAATTCCATATCACAAAACAGGACCCTCCTAAATCCTCTGTTGATGATGCTTCTAGAAGAAAGCCGAAATATCCTTGCCTCATCGATGACGAGGATCATTACACTAAGGATTGTCCCCGATAATATGAAGTTAGTCTCTTACTGAAAGGGAATCTGGCTGTCTTAAAAGAACCCTTTCCATCACACCAGGCACTGTTGGTAAACCAACCTCAATATTCTACTTCCTCAGCTTCCCAAGTGTTCATGATGCAAGGTTCATCACTTATCTCAATTGCTAATTGAACTAATGACTATCAAACCACATCTAAGGAGATGATGGAGAAAGAAGCTACGAATACTCCTTCTACTTTTAATCCCTCTAGTTCTGGTCTGCTCCATATCGAGCACCCTCACAGTGAGTCCGTCATTTTTCCACATCCCAAAGGTGTTCTTCAGAGGTCATCTTTTAATATGAATGCTACAGCTACAAAACATTACAATATTGTTGAAGCTTTAGCTCAAGCACCTTCGATGAAGTCTGCCTTAGACGTTCTCTAATCCTGTCCAATGTAGCAGAAGTCATTATTTTCCGCTATATGTTCTATCAATCCTCTTGATTCGAGTCTGATTACATTCGACCTAGAGAATAATGTGCCTCATCGTCCTCATGAGATTTAATTTCTAAAACAGGTCCTTATTGAAGGAAAGACAATTCATCGAAGGATTATTGATGAAGGTGCCTCAACCTGCATCATGTCAGTTTCTTGTTGGAAAGCCATTGTCTCTCCCTCTCTTAACCAGTCTCCTAATACCTTGGAAGCCTTTCATCACAGAGGTTCATGTCCATATGGTATTCTCATGAACTTACCAATTACATTAGAATGAAAGATTGTTGAATTAGAAGTAGAAGTTGTAGATTACAATCTCAACTATAAGCTTCTTCTTGGGTGAAGCTGAACTCATGCCATGTTTTGTGTTGTGTCTTCCTTGTTTCCCATACTTCGTTTTCCTCATGAAGGAAAAATTGTCAGGTTGATCAATTTTCCTTCTTTTCTTCTGGATCATTGAACGACAATGTTCCTTACGTGGTAAATACCGAGATTCCTTATGAGAGTGTGGTGGAAGGTCTCCTCAAAGACTTTGATTTAACGGGTACCTTTTCTATCCCACCTCCAAATTTTTATTCGATCAATATGATATCGGACTCTATGGATCCTTGGATTATCCCTACCAATGATCAAATTGACTCATTTGGTGATATTATGCCTTTAAGTCCATTGGACATAAATTATCAAGAAATTGTCTTAGCTTCAGTGGCCACTTTAGTAAGTCATAATGTCTTTGGTATGAACCTAGACACTTACGTGTGATCTCCCTAGTCGGGTTCTTGGGATTCTCCAAATCCTTTGACCAAGATATTTTCCACCGATGAAAGTATTGTTGAGGTCATGTCTCTGGATGATATTCCATGGAACAAACTACATCATCGTTCTTCTTTTCTTCCTGGCCTTGATGATATGCCTTCCTCTCTTCAAGTGTTTGTTTCTCCTACACCTCCACTTCAGACACCTGTCCTGGTGCATGAATTCTTTTCGGAGGGTAATATTGGAAAAATCACTACTACAATGCCTCCTGAAATTTCCGTTAAACCAAGAATTGTCGAGAACATTCATACTGGGGTTTCCTATTCTCCAGATAAGATTAGGATTTATACTTAGCCTTTTAAAGAATTTCGAGATGATTTCATTTGGTCATACGAGGAAATTCCTGATAGCGATCCAGCCATAGTGGAGCATGAGATTCCGAATTATCTTGGCCCTAAGCTTGTTTGAAAATGACTTCTTTTAGTGCACCCTCAAAATGCTACTGCTATCAAAGAAAGAGTAGAGAAGATTTTGTAAGTGGGTTTCATTTATCCTATTCCATTGACAAATTGGGTATCCAATATCATCCATGTTGCAAAAAAGTAGGGCATAATACGTGTTTGTGTTGATTACCTCAATATCAATCATGTGTCTCCTAAGGAAAATTATCCTACTCCCTTTATCAACCAAATCATCGACGAATGCACTGGGAGTGATATTTTTTCATTCATGGACAGTTTTTCTGGCAATAACCAGATTAACATTTCACCCAATAATCAGCATAAAATGGACTTTATCTATCCCTAAGGTACTTTCACTTATCAAACGCTTCCTTTCAGTTTCAAGAATGTCGTTTCTACTTTCGAACGAGCAATTTCTTATGGCTTTCAGGACATTTGACACATTGTTTAGCCATACCTCGATGACTTACCAACTCATTCGACTAAATTTCGTGACCATCTGAATCACTTAAGAGCTATCTTTCTATGATTTCGGCATTACAATATCCATCTCAATCCACAGAAGTGTGTGTTTTGCATCAAGTCTGGCCAGCTCTTAGGTTTTGTGGTGTCTCATGAAGGTATCAGGATTGATCCTTTGAATGTTGAGGCCATATTCAATTTACCACCTCCTACATCATTACTACAATTGCAAAGTCTACTGGGAAAGGATAATTTTCTCTATTGATTTGTCCCTAATTACATCGAACTTGCCAAGGGTTTTACTCACTTACTTAAGAAGGGGATCCATTTTATTTGGGATGAAGTTTCCTAGGAATCCTTTGACACATTAAAGAGTGTATCGATTACTGTTCCTTTACTACATCCCCCTAATTATTGTTGCGATTACTTCCTGTATTTTGCTGCATTTGATACCACTATTGATATGGTGTTAGTTTAGGATGATGGCGATGACAATGATCATGTGGTTTATTATTTGAGCTAGAATCTTCTTGATACTGAGTCTCGATATGCTCATGTCGAGAAGCTTGCCTTGGCGGCAGTGCATGTTGTCCAAATATTTTGACACTCTATCCTTTTACGGAAAACCACTGGTGTTGTTGGGAAAAGTATCCAATACGAAATGACCCTATCCCACTCTAAGGGTGATAGTACCTCAGCAACAATCGAAGAAAAGCTATCTAAGATTTATTCTTTATGAAAGTAAATAAGGGGAGAAAGGGATCCACTAACCGATGTCTTCCGCTAATGGTTGATCCAATCTTCTCTCCTTGCTGCTTGCTCCCAGCTCCTTGCTCTTTCACTGGTCCAGCTACACCAAGATCCTGCAAAATGGCAAGAAAGGGAAACTACAAGAAGCATACATTCATAATTGATTCAAGGATTAGAATAAATCAAATACACAAGCATAACAATACATCATTGAGATACATGCATATAGAAGAACCTCAAATGCTTTATTAATGGAAGAAGTAAAGTTCAGGAAGTGATACAACCATAAAAGGCCCAATCCAGCATCACCTCCCAGTAGAAATAAATCTCCTCTTCACCTCCTTCAAAGCAAATCACCCAATAGTTCTATACTCAAACCAACAACACTTCCTTACATTCACAAGATTCCAGCCTCCTTAGACCTCATGAGGGAGCTCTATATATAGGAGTTTTGGAGAAAGGATGAGTTAGCTTGTAGCTGGAATGAAGCTGACTAGTGTCCTCTCCCACTTCACTTATTCTTCAGTTCTTGAGTCCACTTGGAGGTTCTTGCTTCCACTTGGAGATCTAGACCCTCTTACTCATCACTAGTCGAATTCCTTGATCCAAGTGTCATTTTGGAAGCTTTCTGGGCATTGACACCTTGAAGAATGACTGTGCCACTTGTCCCAACTCGCCCAGCGCAGGTAGCCTTCTTTGCAGTTGACATTCAGCGCAGGTAGACAGTGGAGCTCTTGACATTTAGCGTAGATGCTCAGTGGAGCAGTTGACATGATCCAGAATTAGCTTTTTTTTTAGTGTTTTAAGGTGGAGAACTAATATTTAGTGCTGTGGTTTGCTGACCTTGTTCCTCTAGGGGTAGGAACAACATGTTTAGGGACTTTGGATCCCTCAGATTATGGACATTTCGTTCTTCATGATGTAAGGAACAAAAATGTCTATAACAGTTGCCCCCTAAAGTATGAGGTCGTTTATCGGGTGAAATGCTTTATCAGGAGGATCCGAAGTTCATTCAATCGCTGAGAGGTGACCTGTAATAAAATACATTACAATACATTATTTTTCATTCTGCTTTCATGATCTAGCTGAGGCAGGCATTCCCATGCTCAGCTTTATAAATTAATTTTGGTACATAGAACAGACGATCATCTGATAGTAGACTGATAATTCTCTGCTGAAATTATCATCCTTTGAGTAGGATGATCATCTGCTGCAATGACGTACATATCGAATGTCTTTATATTTCCTGAATATATATCGCAGCCCGGATGGATGAAACTAGATCCGGGGTCTTCAAACTCGTTCGATCTTCACTCTAAGTACAAGTCGATCCATGTGAGAATTGCGCTGAAGTCGAACATGGAAAGACATCCCTTGATTACCGGTCAATGATGTAAACCGTTAACAAGCGCGAGAGGAATCACCGATAATGATAATGACCCTCAAGGTACTACAGTACAATTCACGTGGTGTGAATAAAGGACTTGGCGTCGAACACCACGCAAATTCTTTCGGTCGAAGGTCATTGATCTATACCTGTCGCCGGAAGTGAGAAACTTGCCATTGAGACATGCAAGCTTCAAAGTACTGAGGGGGGTGTTCCTAGATCAACTTCTTGGATAATGAGCTGAAGTCGACAAGAAGCGATCCGTCAAAGGAGGGCCTTAATGAATCCCACATCAGTGACACGGAACAGAGCTAATGATTTTAGTGGAGGTGAAAACAATCTGTGACATATGACTCAGGGTGGCGATCATGGGTGGATGAAGGATAATGTATGGCAGTGGATGGGACACGTTTGACTCTTTCTGAACAACATCTCTTGAACATATAACGACACTGATGCGATGGATCGGTAGCATTACCCCAAATATGGATGGTTTGGAGAGACCATGGTGATGAGACCGGTGAATGAAACAACCCAACCCGATGTAATATGGAGGAAAGGTGTCATGTTCAAGAGCGACTTGCTACCATTAAAGCTTTGAGGTTCTCCCAATTTTTCCCCAGTCATTTCTGACCAGTACCTCTTTATTTTTGTCAAGCTTGAGGAGGATAACATATGCTTGTTCTATAACCTGCCCTTCAGGCAAGCCCATCGCTATGTTTTAACGAGCCTAGCGATAGGGAAACTCGTTCTCGTCTAAAGACAAGTTTGTCGCTATTTAATCATTTTAACGAGTCTAACGACAAGGAAAACTCGGTCCTTTCCATTTTTAGAGAGTCTGTAAAGGTACATAAGGTTAACTCCAAAATTGCTTTTTCATCATCTAATCCCTTAAGTCCGAAAAAGTATAAAACGATACAGAAGGGATGAGTTTTCGATAATTTTAACGAGCCGAATAAAACAAGCGCTCGACCTTTTTGTGCAATAATCCCTTAGGTCCAAAAAGATTAAAATCTAGAGGAGGGATAGCTCTTCTGGTCATTTTAACGAGCTGGAAGGCCAAAACTCGGCAAACTTTTCATATTTTGCGAGTCAATTGAAAAGAGCTCAAAGAAGACTCGTCTTTTGAGGAACGAGTGATAAACAGGGATAAAAACAGATTCCAGGTACAGGTTGGAATTTTCCAATCACGGCAGTGTCACAAGGATGGCTAGGTGAAATCACTCTTCGCAGCTGTTCCTCAAAATGGGTAAACAATCATATGGAAGTGAATGATCGGCCAAATGACAGTGGAGGTGGCGGGTGCAAACACGACCAAGGATTTTTATGGCTAATAAATTTACGATCACAGTGGTTATTTACCCGGGTATGTTCATTTTTTAATGAGCTTGAATGCTCAATCTTATGTTTATTTTTTAACGAGCATGAACTATGTGCTAAAACTGCTCGGATCTCGCTTTTCTATTTTTTAACGAGCATAAATTCCGCGGTAAAACTGCTCGAATCTTGCGTTTATTTTTTAACGAGCATGAACTTTATGCTAAAACTGCTCGATATACCAGTCATAAGATAAGAATGTCTCCTGTAAGATCCCATTTTTTATAGAGCTCGCGCCTTACCAAAGCTATGCTCCCTCTCATCCTTTCTTTATGCAAGTTCGGAAACGGCTAATCCCAAAAACAGATAAATAACCGCTCTTAGCTTGCACTCCAAAAGGTTTGCATGCCCCCAGGTATAAAGTACAATTTCAAGGCTGCCCCTACTTATCTGTTAAAACATTTGTTTTAAAGGGTGAGGCTTTCCTCTTTCTGGTTACCCAAAGATTGTTTTGTTAACTTCTTCAAACGAAAACATTTCCTTGGCACTGTCTACCGAAGTAGACAATGGTGAATGACCTTTGTCAAACAAGTGACCTTGACAAAAGAATCTTATTCTAGAACAACCCCTCTTCCATCCACGGACGGGGTACAGACTAGTCATATTCTCTCGCGGAAATTCTACCTTATACCCAAGCTTTCCTCTGCCCGAAGCAGACCAGGATGAATGCCCCCTAGGTTCCAGTCCCATCTTTCCGAATCACTCGTACTCATCAGGAAGGAGGACTGGGGGTGGAGATATTTCTTGATTGAATAGACCATTCAGGGTTGGTATGTGACTATTTGCGATGCGTGATCCCGGAAATGAAAGTTGGTCTACGAGCTTGACCATCCTTCCTTCGTGTGGAAAACACATTACTCTAAAGAGTGAGGAGACTATTGCTCCCATGCAATATATATAGTCTAGTCCAAGGAGTAGGTTATAATCCAAGGGTCCTTGAATGACCATCATGTTCATTTGAACGGTCATCCCTTTCAATGTAACAGGCACATTGGGGAGGATCCCTAATGGTCGACTGGTTCCTTTATCAAAACCCGAGAGATTTCTTATCTCAGGCAAAAGCGCCGGGGAACCCAGTGCTTTCCAAGCAATAGAGGAAAGGATACTCACAGATGCCCCTTCATCAATGATAGTGCCAGCCATTACCATTCTGTAAATTTGGACTATGATTCTGAATGGTATACTCGCTGGCAACCGGGGTCTGCCTAGGTGGTTCCAATCAAAGGACACAACCAGGTTTCTTGGTGGTGGGACCGAATACACGGCCGGATATGACCCTGACGATGTTCCTTCCTGCGATAAAGGAATGGGCGCATTGCCCTGATGCTCATCAGAGTCTGTGTTGATGAAAAGAATCTGGATGGTGTCATCCTTATTCTCTTCGGTGAGGGTGTCATTTGAAGATGAATCTTCATTGACGGTGTCATTTGAACATGAAACCTCCGAAGGCAGAACCGGGTCAACTGCTGTTTCGACCTTTGGACTTTCGTCCGGTCTGGATTCAGTAGGTTCATTTTCAATGACTGACGCTTCAGCCGACCACTTTAGTGGGCCAGCTGTATTTTCAACCAACGAAGGACTTGGCACGATTTTTTTGTATCCAGGAGGAAGTCTCAACGGTGAAACCGGGCGATCTTCCAAAACTCTTTTCGCTTCGTCTAAGAAGGGACAACAATGGATGGCGTGATCGCCTTCACACAGTCTGCAGGGGAATCTTGCTCCCCCTTTTTGTCTTGAACCTTCACTTTCGCTGGTTGACGGTAAGCATTCAACATGGCTATCAGAGGCTGATGCTCCCGAACTGTGCAAATGAGGGGACCGGTCCCTTACTATCCGGGGAATACAGGGACAATCTCTATGGAAGTGGTCTCCTCTACATATGACAAATGGCGATTTAGGCCCAGTCTGTGCTGTGTGTGGATTTTTGTCAGATCTCTTTTGCTTGCCCCCAGTCGCCTTAGGCTCCTTCTTCTTCTTCTTCTCTCTCTTCTTCTTCTCCTTCTTCTCCATGGGAGCTTGGCTTTTGCCCGCTCTACCTTGCGAAGATGAAGGATTGGAGGAAGAGTTATAGGAAGTAGAAGGCTGGTGGGCAGCTCTAGACTGATCTAACTGTTGACTCAACTGTTCAGGAACCATGGTGTTCTGAACTACATTGGTTGAGAATAGCCAAATTGGCAGGCCAATTGTCAGTCCTAGAAGTGACAATGTGGCCATGTGGGGCACACCAACTTCTCCCCAAGAGGAGAAAGGACTAGGATTTCCATCATGTGGAATTCCTTGGTTGGGGCGTTCCATGTTCTCAACCTACAGATCAACGCAGGAATAGGAGGTGATTATGTTCTGTTTAAAATAAATTTTATAACGACGCTTTAGACACAACTTGCTTTTTCACTTTTTAAGAGTCGAGAAAAAGCTAAAGATGACTCTAGTCTCCTTCGATGTTTTAATGAGCCCGAAGTGACAAATGCTCGGGTGGACTTTTTCAGTTATAGAGTTTGAAAAAGGCCAAAAGAAACTACTCTGGAGTTCTAGGCAGAGGGTGTGCCAAACTTTTCGCAAAACCACAGAATACGTTTTACGGTACGAGTGGTCGATCTTCGTGAATGCTGTGTTCACTGCATTGCGATCAGTAGGGCGACTGACACGGTTTCCTATGGATAAAGGCTTTGTTCCTATAGGGGTCTCCCAATATATACGCGACGGTACGTGGGAGCACAAGTCCGTATTGATACTTATCGCTTCACCGTGGAGGAATCACCCAACCACTCAACGCTAAGATATCACGTTTAACGATGCCAGAACACGTCTCTAGCTTAGACCTCTATGTGTTTGCGTTATGTTTCAATGCGTTGTTATGTAAATTCAATTTATTTTAAGGTTGATCTTGTTTAGCAGTTTGCCTTTATGGATCACCACGAGATGTATAATACAACTTCCTAAATGCAGTCTAAGATGATAAGCAAGCTTTTCAATCTTTCAACTTTGAAAATCTTAACTACCGAGGGAAAAGAAAGACATCATCTTTTCACACAGATCATAGAGCACACACTAATGCACTTTTCCCTAAATCAACATGCAAACTGTCAAAATGCACATGCACAATGCAGGTATTTCTTTTCTCTTTCTTAATGTTGATGTAATACAAAAAGAAAGTTGTTGTATAACTTTGAATTCAATTTCAAGTGAAAGTAAACAAGCTTGTCCAAAATCGAAAGACACCTTAAGATTTACTTGTTTCGACACCAGAAATACATAAATTCAAACCATATGATGAAAGCAAAAGCTCAATCAGCTATGAACAACAAACAAACTAACTCTTAAGATTAAAACGAAACTTATCACAGCTCTAGATCTAAGAGGCCACAGCAAGACTAGTTCACTTTTCGTTATGGGAAACTGCAAATGATATAAGAAATACACAAAGAACAAATACAGTTTCTTTATACAACCGAGGCGGAATAGTGGCAAGGAAAGTTGGTTTCAGATAGGTATATTGACTGATAACAGGCTGCAAAAACAAGGATGAAAACAGGGCAATGAACAGCAAGGAACCCCAGTAGCACAAGGAAAAACTGGTTCAGCGCAGGTGGTACACTGTCAGTTTGAAATTTAGCGCAGGTAGCCCCTTCGGGATCTGCGCTGAAATGCAGACTGCCTTCACAGTGCCTGCACTGAAGAGATAAACTTTCGTTTTTCTCAGTTTCCGGGTCACAGATTGCTCAAAAATTCACAATTTTTAGCCAAATCAGAAGCTATCAATCAAGTACACACTAAGGGATGAAAAGGAGGATTAAAAGCTATCACTAAGAGCTATTCAGAGTCCTTGTGGATCAGCTCTTCAAATCATAAACATGCCCAGAAACTGAGCTAGAGTAGCTGCCCTCTACTTTGCATTTGAAAGATCCAAATGCAGTTCGATTCAGTACTCCCTGTGTTTAGGAAATGAATAGCAAAAACACAAACAACCAACAAGATACGATTCCCCAGTGGAGTCACCAATTTGTTGTTGGGAAAAGTATCCAATACGGAATGACCCTATCCCACTCTAAGGGTGATAGTACCTCAGCAACAATCGAAGCAAAGCTATCTAACATTTCTTCTTTATGAAAGTAAATAAGGGGAGAAAGGGATCCACTAACTTATGTCTTCCGCTAATGGTTGATCCAATCTTCTCTCCTTGATGCTTACTCCCAGCTCCTTGCTCTTTCACTGGTCCAGCTACACCAAGATCCTGCAAAATGGCAAGAGAGGGAAACTACAAGAAGCATACATTCATAATTGATTCAAGGATTAGAATAAATCAAATACAGAAGCATAACAATACATCATTGAGATACATGCATATAGAAGAACCTCAAATGCTTTATTAATGGAATAAGTAAAGTTCAGGAAGTGATACAACCATAAAAGACCCAATCCAGCATCACCTCCTAGCAGAAAGAAATCTCCTCTTCACCTCCTTCAAAGCAAATCACCCAATAGTTCTATACTCAAACCAACAGCACTTCCTTACATTCACAAGATTCGAGCCTCCTTAGACCTCATGAGAGAGCTCTATATATAGGAATTTTGGAGAAAGGATGAGTCAGCCTGTAGCTGGCATGAAGCTGACTAGTGTCCTCTCCCACTTCAGTTATTCTTCAGTTCTTGAGTCCACTTGGAGGTTCTTGCTTCCACTTGGAGATCTAGACCCTCTTACTCATCACCAGTTGAATTCCTTGATCCAAGTGTCATTTTGGAAGCTTCCTGGGCATTGACACCTTGAAGAATGACTGTGCCACTTGTCCCAACTCGCCCAGCGCAGGTAGCCTTCTTTGCAGTTGACATTTAGCGCAGGTAGACAGTGGAGCTCTTGAAATTCAGCGCAGATGCTCAGTGGAGCAGTTGACATGATCCAGAATTAGCTTGTTCTTTAGTGTTTTCAGGTGGAGAACTGATATTTAGTGCTGTGGTTTGCTGACCTTGTTCCTCTAGGGGTAGGAACAACATGTTTAGGGACTTTGGATCCCTCAGATTATGGACATTTCGTGCTTCATGCTGTAAGGCACAAAAATGTCAATAACAACTGGGATTTTTTCTTGTAACCCCATGTCATATATACTAACTCGTGAGTTACTAGGGGGAAATACTCCAAATGGATCATTATCATACAGGAGTTTTATTTGGAATTTACCACTACAAAATCAAAGAAATCACTCTTCCTTGATGAGTTGACCTGTGCTCTTTCATCTACAAGCCTGAATCGATTTTACTGAGAAGATACCCAACGAAACATTGTTTCTGATTAGCACTTTTGACCCACGGTATGGAGACATTATTGGTTATCTCCAAACCCAGAAGTTCTGATATTATTTGTCCTGATCTAACCGATGCCACATTCGACATCAGTCCCAACCCTATCGGATCCTCGGTGATATATTATATTGGGTTAGTGTGGACTCCGTTCTTTGCATATGTCTCACCCTTGAAGATTTTGAGTGGTCTTAAATGATTGACATTGTAGTTCCTCTGGTGGTAGTATGTATGGATATGCCACCACTCATAAAATCCTCCGTGTAGGTTATTTTTTGCCTTCTATCTTCAAAGACTGCATTCTAGCTATCCAAAAATGCCATGAATGCCAGATTTTCAACCCAAGCAGCACGACCCACCCTCAACCCTACATCCAATAATTACGTTTGACCCATGTTCCAAATGGGGAATTGATTTCATGACGTGTAACCCCCACTCAGTCGAGGGGCATGGTTATATCATCGTCACCGTTGACTATTTTACTAAATGGGCCAAGGAGATGCCTACATACAATTGTTTGGTAAATTTCGTGTCCTAAATTGCTCTACATAAATTATCAATTTGGGTATCATAAATTGATAAATTGTAGTGCACGCTTGTGCTAGATAACCCTTCTTATTTCATTGTTTTTTTGTTTTATGTTGTTTTTGGCGGTTTTTGGTCTTTTAATACCTAATGATTTACAATGTAATTATTGAAAACTTAAATGTATGTTTTGTAAGGACTACTCAAATTTCTAAAAATGAAACGTAGCTTTTAATAAAGAGATGAAAACAGAGTTGAGATAGACTTGGAATCAAAGCTTAAGCAAGAAATGAAAACAAAGTTTCTTTTCCTGTTTTACCATTATTTCTGAATCATGATTTAAGAACTGAAAGTGAAATTTGTAACTGATGCCTAACTAATGAAATAAATAAAACCAAATGAAATACTTACTCTGCCTCTCAATTTTGGGAGAAAGCCTCCTAGGGGTGACATTTGAGAAATTTTGTACTTCATTAATCTAAAAGAAAGTAAATATAGAGAGGCAGCAAAGACTCATTGCATAAATGAAATGCTCAACCACTTAGTTTAGGATGAATTATCAACTTGAAGGGTTTTTTTAGAGACATTCATTAACACCATGAGTTAGTAAACATAAAAATAGAATAGAAAATACAGTAAATGGCACTGACTGGTCTAATTGAGAATTTAAATACTAGTAAGACAATGAATGAAGAAAACTAGATTACATTATTGAGTTTCACCTTCTAACTACTAATAAGAAAAACTAGAAAGAGATCAAGCAAATGGAAGCTACTCTAAATTATGAACACTGTTAATAAGAAAATGATGGAAACTGCATTATGGACATTGTTAGCAAGAAAATGTTTATAAACACTGTGAAAGAAAATGACGAATTTACAGTTAATAAGAAGAAGAAAAATAACACGAAATGGAACCTTTTCAATGCAGGGGCCCTCTGCAACTAATTAGGCTACGCTTTCTCAATAAACTCCAAGGAAACTCCTTCAGATTCTCATAAAACATGCGGTCTTCATATTAACAATTGGGACGCAAAATGCCTAGAAATTACAAAGTTCAGAATTTGATTTCATAATAAAACTATCACTATCACTAATAACTTCCTCGGTTCTTTACACATGTATTTATAATAAAACCATCCAGCTGTTTTTGGAGAAAAATATGCTACAGCCAAAACACGTAGAAGCAGGTACGCAAAATTTCTTCCTCGACTGTTGGATACATAAATTCAAGATGGTGGTTGTTGGATTTAGTTGCACAGGTGGCTATTGGAGTCTGTAGGTTGAGTTTTTTTGTTTCAGATAATGCTTCCCATTACTGTGAAATGTGTTGGTTAACCACGAAATGGAGCCCTATTACCTTTGGTCTCTTCGTTTGAATTCCCCATTGATCATAGTATTATACCATATTCCTTGTCAACCCGGGCTAGGTGAATAGGACAGGATCCATGTCATGATGATTTCCAAGCTGCCCATGTAGCTAATTTCTCCTTCTGACACTTGGAACATGTTAAAGCATGAAGGTAGCTATGGAATAGCTGATTAGCTGCATAATAGGCAGCATTCCATAGCTAATATACAAAAACTTATTCAAATAGCAAAACATAAAAGCATAATATGTAAATCGCTAAATGTCCTCCTTAATATAGTATATACTGGTCATTGGTTATGAGAATGCCTCTTTCTTATTGTAAAAAAAGGAAAAAGAATGAAAAGTTTTGGTGTGGAAAGAATAATTATGAGGCTCAACATACCCCCACTGCAAAATCATTGCATTTCCCCATGCAATATTGCCAAAAATGTGAACTTTTTCCTTTATTGCATCTGCTCAGATACCTCTACCAATTCATCTAACTTTCTTCTCTTGCTTTTCTTTGAAGTAACAACCATCCTTGGTTTCTTCATGAGAAGTTTGTACTTGAGGTTGATCACTATTTTATTCAAGTTTCTATTCTTTCTCTTCAACTTCCTATTTTTCTTGTACCATAGGCCTAGGTGAAGTATGGTATTTTCATGAATGGCCTTATCCAAGTTGCTTTGTTCCTTTAGGGCTTCATTTTCTTTCTTAATATGCATGTTCAATATCTCCAACTCATAAATTTCCTATTTGAGTGTGTGAGTCAAAGGTTCTTGTGGACTAACAGGTTGTTCTAGATTAGATGAGGAACCTAGATCCCTTGAGGCATTTTTATTTTCTAGTGATTCTATGTAATCATAAATTTGATGTTGAATTGGATCTATGCCTGGGGATCCTCTATTGGGGCTGCCTTCAAAATAATGTCTAGGAGAGTTTTGAGGACTGTATATAAGTGGAATATTTTTAGTAGATGATGCTTGGGTTTCTCCATCCAGGTTGATGAACTCTGTTTCCTTTGATGAGACCTTATTTACCATTCCATTGAGCCTAGAGCTTCTTCTAAGGGGTTTTATGTTCTCCTCCTTTGCACCCTTTTTCTCTTTTCATGTTTTTTTCTTTGTCTCTTAATCTCCGTCAATTTTTCAGATGTGTTCTCAGTAATTCCACCAGCTTGTTGTTTTATCTTCTTCCTCTACTTGATTTGCTTTCTGATCTCCCATAATTTTTTAGAGATTGGCTCTTCTTCATCATTGTTCTGTACCAAAGGTTTAGGGTTACTTTGATTGCTGAGATTAGTCTTCTTTCTCTTACTCTTTCTAACACTATCGTTTCTAGTGGATTCTGGTATCTCTTGGAAATGGCTTCTCATCAGAAAGTTTTCCCAGGTGTACCTTATTCCTTTGAGATGATATTCAACCAGGATTTTGACCAATCTGTGGTCATACATGGTTGTTTCCAAAGATTTTATTTTCTTCTATACATTTTAAGCCATTCTCCTTAGACTATTTAGGAGGAAGAAAGGGAGGTTGATGTCCCCATCGTCTATAATGTTCATCAATAAATGTATTTGATAAACATACATACAACCAAATATTCCCTCATAGGTAATAAATTTTTGCAATATCAAAAGCATTCTTCTCCATTTATTTTTAAGTGCTGAAATAGGGATTTCTTTCCTAAACACAGTGACATCCATACCTGGGTTCTTGAGGAATACCTTCCATGATTCATTGTGGAATTCTTTTTTTTTGAACCACCTCTCACCAAGTCTTGGTAGACTTATAGCCTCTGCTATGTAGGATTCTGTTATTGCAAACTTGATGTCCCCAATCTCCACTTTTGCGCCATCAAAGGATCTAGCGAAAGATTTCATGATCTCTTTATGATATCCATCAAAATTTGCAATGAACTTGAGCCATCCAGTATTCTGCAGCATCTCCTTAATTTGGGTATATCCTTCCATAAATTTTGCCCCTACGGGCTCTACCCTGACGATGAGTCCCATGGTATTTGTTCTGTAGAATTTACTGATCTCAAAATTACTCTTTACTGTCTATGGAACGTGTGCTATTTAGGAAGTAGAATGACTGTGTGTATGGAAATGGAATGACTAGGTATATGGAAATATAATGACTATGTATATGAAATGGTTGCGTGAAAATGAGAGAAAAAAATCAAGAGGTGGCATGTAATAAATAAACAGTCAGTGTTTAGAGAGTCGTATATAGGTAGGTCACATCGTTATCTTGACCATTAAGAAGTGTAGAAAGTGCAGTTGTGGAGGACCATTTGAGTACAAGTTATGGAGTTTGAAGCAGAGATCAGTTATGAAAGAATCGTTGAGACCATCTGTCATTAAAGGCGGATGATATGGCAGAGACATCGTGGTGGTAAAATCAAATGATTGTTAATTAAGGAGACATGTGATCATAGATATTATACAAGCTTATGTTTCCAAATTGCTTTTTGAAATAAATTTTTTCATTTACCTTTGGAAACCTTACATTCTGCTTGCTAAAATTTTCCTTTGATGTTGATCCACAGGTGCCTTGAGCATGATTGGTCTTCAAAAATTGATTTCTTTCTCGAATTCCCTACATACATGATTTTATTATGAGTTGTGCACTTGTGCCTAAACTGATGAACAATTTGTAGTTGCAGAATTAGATTAGCTGCAGAATAGAATCAGTAGTAGAATGTGAAACAAAAAGTGAAATATGGATTATGGATCATGAATGAAATGGAAATGGCTATGTAAGTGAAATGAAATGGGATGCAAGACAAGATGATAAATGAAATGGAGATGGAATGAATATTGAGAAAGGAGAAATTTATTGATGGAATATGACAATGGGATGAAGTGAAACTATAAAAATAAAATGGAGTGGGGTGAGATGAGATGATGAATTTTCAGAATCTGAACTACAGAGTGACTGTGGCTTTTTGTCACTACTTATTACAGGAAGAAAATGGAAAATATAGGGTGTCAGAAACCTCTGATTTTCACCCTGTATTTTCTGTATAAGTATGCCAATCAATGATTGCTTTTCAACCTTATACAATTCATTACTTTTTATTATAAATTTTTTTTTTATAAGAAAAATAAAGACTAAGTTAGTGGAGAAGAAGGATTGTTCTTCACTAACTTCATTTCAAAATTGTCTTGGAAAATCTTGATGAACTCCTATTTTGAAATTGGTTTCTGAAATATCTTTAATCTATGACCATTCACCAGAAGGGGAGTTTTACTTTCATCTATTGTTCTAACCCTCACTGCGCCATTACTAAATAATTTTTCAATCTCATATGGCCCAAGCCAATGAGTTTGAAACTTCCATTGAAAATCTTTAAACTTTGAATCAAATAACAACGCCCAATCTCCCACATGAAACCTCTTGTCCTTGATGTATTTGTCATGCCATTTAGCCCTCTGTTGTTGGAATATACCAGTCCTTTGAACTGCATCTGACCTGATTTCAGCAAGTTCATTTAATTTCTCTAGCCCATGCTTTTGTGCCTCTGATAAATCTAGTCTCAATTGGACTGCCATCTTGAAAGTTCTAATTTGGAACTCTATGGGGAGCATAACTTGTTTCACATAAACAAGTTCATAAGGTGTATGTGTCTTTGTGCTCCTCCATGTAGTTCTATAGGCCCATAAGGCTTTAGGAAGCCTTTCTTCCCAATATCTTCTATGTAGATGCACAGTCTTGGTGAGGATTCCTTCAATCACTTTATTTGTAGATTCCACTTGACCATTTGGTTGTCGATGATAGGGAATAGATTTCCTATGCTTGATCTTGTATTCTTCCACAAGCCCTTCTACTATGTTAGATGTGAATTAAGATCCCTGATCTATCACAATTTCTCTTGGAACACCAAAACGAGTGAAGATGTCCTCAAGAAGAAAATTAAGTATAGATTTTTCATTAGCAAAAGGTAATGCTTTGGCTTCCACCCATTTAGTGACATAATCACTACATACCAATATATAATTTTTCTGCTTAGATGGAGGATTAATTGGTCCAATGAAACCTAATGCCTACCTTTCAAAGGGTTCGATGAGTACCTGAACTTATATTGGGATTTCATTTGAGGGGGTAGGTTTCCCTACCATTTGGCAGTTGTCACATCTCCTGACATATTCTTTAGCATCTTTGAAGATAGTTGGCCAATAATATCCTAATGAAAGGATTTTATAGGCTGTTCTCTTGTCAACAAAGTCTCCACCACATGGCTCATCATGACATGCCTTAAGAATCTCGCGCATCTCATCTTCCGTAACACACCTTCTGATCATAAGATCTGACCCTGTTTTATACAATTCGTTAGTGATCCATGAATATCTTGCACTTTCTTAAATAATTTTTCTTTTCTCTCTAGGAAACAAATGTGAAGGTAACTTCCCTGTCACCAAGTATTTAGAAACATCTACAAACCAAGGAGTTTGAGTAGTTACTACAAAAAGATATTCATCAGGAAACTTATCTTCAACCAGAGAATTTTCTTTGATATTTTGAATCCTGGACAAGAAATCAACAATTGTGTTTTGTTTTCCTAGTCTATTTAGCACAGTAATGATGAATTCTTGCAAAAGTAAAAGCCATATTGTAACTTTGCTATTAGTAATAGGTTTATTCATCAAATATCTAATTGCAGAGTGATCTGTTTGAACAAAGGTTTCATAGCCTGTTATATAGTGTCTGGACTTGTTAATTACATGAACAACAACTAAAAATTCCTTTTCAATCACAGTATAATTCAACTAAGTGGGACTCAAATTATTACTTGTATAGCATGTGGCATAAGGAATCAAATATTGTTGTCCTAATACAACTCCCAGAGCTGTATTTGAAGCATCTGTGGAAATATGGAAAGGGAGTTTCCAATTTGAACCTCTGAAAATGGGTGCTTCAGAAATTTTTTCTTTCAAGGTTTCAAATGCCAACTGGAAATCAGAATTCACAATCTTTGGTAAGCAATTTGAAGAGTGGGGATGCTATTTTAGTGAAGCTTTATATAAACCTTCTATAGTACCCTGTAAATCCCATAAAACTTCTAACATCCTTTTGGCAATTTGGAATTGACAATTTAGAGATGACTTCTACTTTAGACTTGTCAACTTTAATCCCATCTCCTAAAATGTGATGTCCTAAAATAATAACCTTCTGTAAACATCATAAAACATTCTTCATGGCTTAGTGAAAGGTTTGTTTCCTTAGATATTTTAAGAACTTTTTCCAAATTTTCCAAAGCTTCTTCAAATGTATTCACATAGACTGTAAAATCATCCATATATACCTCCACACAATCATGTATTAGATCAGAAAAAAATTCCTAGTACAGCTCTTTGGAATGCTGCAGGTGAATTAAATAACCCAAAAGGAAGTACTAGGTAGGCATAAGTTCCCCATGGACAAGTAAATGTCGTCTTATCCTAATCTTCAAGTGCTACCTGAAATTGATTATAACCACTAAAACCATCCAAGAATGACAAATACTTCTTACCTGCTAATGTATTTAACACTTGAACTATAAAAGGCAAAGGAAAATGATATTTAAGGGTTTCTTTTTTTCAGTTCTCGATAGTCCCTCCATTTACCATTCTTTTTAGGCACAATTACCAAAGGAAAAACCCATTGGCTATCTGAAATTAGATAAATGAAGTTTACATTTAGTAATTTTTGGAGCTCTTATTTCACAATCTCCCTGAGATTTGGATTCATCCTTCTCTGAGGTTTTCTGATAGGTCTACTATTTTCCTCAATGTATATGTGATGGATACAAGTCTTAGAATAAATTCCTTTCATGTCGGTGTATTCCCATGCAAATGCAGCAGATAGTTTTTGTAATGTTTTGATTAGCTCTTCTTGTTGTAGTTTCTCCAATTTTTTGTTTATGTTCAATGTCCTACCTTGAAAACTTTCAATTGTAGAGCTACCAAACTCTTCCATAGAATAGAGAGACATCTACCTAGATGAAAAATGCTCAACATTATATTTTTCTTGAAATTGTTCATGGTCATATTCTGAAGATGATTCAAAATTTTCCAATGTGTTTAAAATTTGAATATCTTCACTATTTTCTGAAATAGTAAAGAAAGGTTGAATATCATCTTCATCATCAATCCATTCTTTGTCATCTATTTCTGTGATTTCTTTTTCTGGACGATATAAAGTAAATTTCTTTGTTGAATTACCATCAGAAATATACATGTCACCAGATCTACAACTAATAAAGCATCAGTTGTGGCTAGCCAAGGTCTTCGTAATATGATTGGATGTCCTCCTAGATTATTCTTGGGAGTTAAGATCATGAAATAAATAGGATATTCCCAAGAATATAAGTATACTAAAATATCTTCTAGCACACCATCTGGTTCTATTACTGATCTATCTACTAGTTGCTGTAAGGTAGGTGTGTAAAGAAGATTAGGAAGTTTAAGTTGCTCCATAGTTTGTTTACTCATGATGTTTATTGTTGCCCTTAAGTTAATCAATGTATTTGGAATTTCAACTCCATTGATATGTGTTTTCACAATTGGACTTCCTGGATCCACATATTTTTGTATGGCAATTTTTCCCATCATTGTGTCTGCTATTTTTCCTACCAGGTGAATTCTTTTTTTTTCTTTTTCTTTTCTTCCTGGTTTTTTTTATGCTCAACTCCTTTATTGTTTTGGCTAGAATTGGAATTTCTCTAATGGCTTGTAGCAAAGGAATTTTGATACAGACATTCTTCAATTCATCTAGGAAATCATAGTTGGGCAACAAGATTTGTTTTTATACCCCTCTATCAATTTGTAGTCTTTCAAGAAAAGGAGGTGTAGAAGTAAACGTTGGCTGCTCAATGATGGTAGTTTTGTTCACTGATTCTTTTTGTTTTTGTTTTTCGATGTTTTTGGTTTTGGGGAGATGTTCCCTCAAAATGTTTATTGACCTTTAAAGAATCTTCCTCAGAACTGTCCTATTCCTAAATAACTACGGAAGGTCTTTCATTTTCTAATATCCTTCCAGATCTTAGTTGAACATCATTAACATCTAGAGGAGTAATCATGTAAGTTGGAAATTGTTGCCCTTCTACCATGTAAGAGTTCTGAGGGTTTTTATTGTTAGGGTTTGGTAATGGTTGGGAAGGTAGCTGATTTGGTTTATGCTGAAATAGCAGCAAGAGTTGAGGATTTTGGTTTTGTTGTGGAGGTCGTTGTGGAAATGGCAATAAAAGCTAAGGATTCTGATTTTGAGGTTGTGGTTGCTGATTTTGTTGTTGAATTTATGGGGGAGGATAATTCTGATATGATGGAGGATATTGATAATATTGAGAAAATCTCCCATGAGGATTTTGTACCCCTTGTGCCCATGGTTTTGATTGAGCTTGAGACCAAGGTTGAGATTGAGGTTGAGGTTGAGGCCAAGGTTGCTTCAAAGAATTCCAGTTTGGTGGGGGCTTAAGATACATTTGATTGTTAAATCCCTGATTTTGTGGCCCCTGCCAAGGCAATCTACCAACAAAAAGAGGTTTTGCAGAATTTGGAACTGTTTCCTCTTGAAATACAGCCTTAAGACATGGGATTGAAGGACAACCCTTGGTCTCATGGTTTTCTGAGCAAATCATACAGGTTTCTACAATTTTCACATCTAAAGGGCATTCCCTGAGAGCATGTTTTTTTCTACATTTTGGACAAAAAATGGCTAAAGAATCAGCCTCGACTTTCTGCTTGTTTTGTATTTTAGGGGTGTATAATTTATCAGTAAGGCTCCCTAGACTGTCAGTTTAAATTCATCAAGCATATTACCAATTTATACCCTACTTATATATCTCGTTGCAGATTTGTTTACTCTAACAAGAGAAGGATCTCTTGGCCCTTTCCTTGTTTTAGATTTCCCTCTTGAGAGATGAACACACAATTATCCTATATCATTTAATGGGAGTCGAGAAATATCTCCCTTCCCCATCATGTTAAGGATATCTATCCACTCATCTCTAATGGCTTTTAGTAAAAGAGCTTTCAAGGTTTCTTCATCTAAATCATTCGTCTTTGCTCTTTTCAAATTATAGTCGAACCTCTCAATCAAATCTTCTAAGTTTTCATCGCCTCTTTGCATCATTTTGAACACTTCATCTTTGTGATTGGTAGGCATGCAATAATCCAAGTACCTATCCAAAAACGTTTTTTCCATGTCGTTCCATGTTCTAATGGATTGAGTAACTAACCCCATAAACCATTCCAAAGTAGCTCCTTTTAGTGTTGAAGGAAGTAAGTTGAGATTTTGAGAGTCTTTTAGATAGTCATAGGTTCTTCACAAGACTTCAAACTCAAATAAGAATGTTTCAGGATCCTCCCTTTTCAATTCATGGAAGTTTGGGAGCACAAAGGGTGAGATGTTTTTAATTATGGCATTTGTTTCCTCATCCACTATAGGGAATCCAAAAGAATTATCTATTTCCCTATTTCCTAAACCTCCTACATTATTTCCTCTATCTTCTCCATTATTTCCCCTACTTCCTCCATTATTTCCTCTACCTCTCCCTCTAACCCCTCCTCAAAACAATGAGAATTCTCCATCTTGTTCTTCTTCTGCCATTATAATTTCTTTAGAGTCAGTATAGGGTTCAACTTGCAAGGTTACTTCCTCCTCCTCTGGTTCTTCTATTAATGGAATATTGGAGAGAGGTTCTACTTCTTCTTCCTCACTAGGTGTTCTTAATTCTTCAACTACAATGTGCTATCCTGTGGAGGTGAAAAAGGTCATTCCTGCTGTTGGAGATTCGAAATTTATCTCTCCTAAGACTGCCTTGGTAGATGAAGTAGGAGATTCTATTGATTGGATTTCTACCCTTGGAATTCTAGGAGTCATATGGCTAGGAGTATGAGTTTGGGATGGAGGTGTGGCTTTTCTTGTTCTCGGTGGAGTAGGTGGTGTTGTAGGAATTGAACTTCTACCCCTGGAGTCTCTTTCTCTACGCATGTCATTTCTTTTTTGAATGTAAGAGATAAGGCTACCTAGTTACACTTCCCCCAATGGCACCAAATGTTTGGTCAATTTAGTGTCCTAAATTGCTCTACATAAATTATCAATCTGGGTATCGTAAATTGATGAAATGTAGTGCACTGTTTGTGCTAGATAACCCTTCATACTTCATTGTTTATCTGTTTTATGTTCTTTCGGGGGGTTTTCTGTCTTTTAATACCTAATGATTTACAATGTAGTTATCGAAAACTTAAATCTAACTTTTGTGAGGACTACTCAAAATTCTAAAAATGAATTAGAGCTTTTAAGAATGAGATGAAAATAGAGTTGAGACAGACTTGGAATCAAAGCTTAAGAGAGAAATGAAAACATAGTTTCTATTCCTATTTTACCATCATTTCCAAATCATGATCTTAGAACTAAAAGTGAAATTTGTAGCTGATGCCTACCTAACTACAGAAATAAAAGTAAATGAAATATTTAGTTACTCTGCCTATCAATTTTGGGAGAAAGCCTCCTTGCGATGACATTTGAGAAATTATGTACTTCATTAATCTAAAAGAAAGAAAATACAGAGATACAGAAAACACTCATTGCATAAATGAAATGTTCAACCACTTAGTTTAGGATGAATTATCAACTTGAAGGGTTTTTTTAGAGACATTAATTAACACCATGAGTTAGTAAACTTAAAAATAGAATGGCAAAGAGAGTAAATGTCACGAATCAATCTAATTGAGAATTTAAAGACTAGTAAAACAGTGAATGAAGAAAACTAGATTACATAACTGAGTTTCACCTTCTAACTACTGATAAAAAAAACTAGAAAGAGATCAAGCAAATGGAAGTTACTCTAAATTATGAACATTGTTACTAAGAAAATGATGGAAACTGGATTATAGACATTGGTAGCAAGAAAATTATTATAAGCACTGTGAAAGAAAATGATGAATTTACAATTAAAAGGAAAAAGAAAACTAACATTAAATGAAACCTTTTCAATGCAGGGACCCTCTGCAACTGATTAGGCTACACTTGCTCAATCAACTCCAAGGAAACTCCTTCAAATATCGTAAAACATGCGGTCTTCATATTAACAATAGGGACACAAAATGCCCAGAAATTACAAAGTTGAGAATTTGATTTCACAATAAAACTATCACTATCACTTCTAACTCCCTTGGTTCTTTACACAGGTATTTATAAGAAAACCATACAATTGTTTGTGGAGAAAAATATCAGCGAAAACACATAGAAGATAGGTACGCATAATTTCTTCCTCGGCTGCTGGAGATGTAAATCCAAGATGGTGGCTATTGGATTTGGTTGCACAGGTGGTCGTTGGAGTCCGTAGGTTCAAGTAGTTGTTTTGGATAACGCTTCCCATCATTTTGAAATGTGTTGGCTAACCATGAAACAGAGTCTTGTTACCTTTGGTCTCTGCATTTGACTTCTCCATTGACCGTAGTCTTATACCATCTTCCTTGTCAACCTGGGCTAGGTGAATAGGACAGTGTCCATGTCACAATGATTTCCAAGCTGTCCATGTATCTAGTTTCTCCTTCTGACACTTGGAACCTGTTAAAGCATGAAGGTAGCTGCGGACTAGCCGATTAGATGCAGAATAGGCTACGTTCTTTAGGTAATATACAAAAACTTATTCAAACAACAGAACGTAAAAGCATAATATGTAAATCACTAAATGTCCTCCTTAGCATAGTATATACTGGTCATTGGTGATGAGAATGCATCTTTCTTATGGAAAAACAAGGAAAAAGAATGAAAAGGGTTGCTATGGAAAGAGTAATTTTGAGGCTCAACAACAATGTTGACATTATTACTACTGCTCAATTCCTTTTTAACCACATCATAGCAAGTTTTGGTGTCCTTGAAGCTATCGTGACTGACCATGGATCACATTTTTGTCAGAACATGATGGCAGAGCTGACTGCTTAGTTGGGCCTTCGACATGATAGCTCAACTCATTATTATCCTCAGACCAATGGCCAGGTTGAAGCAGTCAATAAAGTTTTGACTACTATGCTTCACCGTACTATTGGAAAGCACAGAAAGGATTGGACTTTAATGCTATTCTCAGCTCTTTGGGCTTGTATAACTTCTATTAAGACACCCATTGGATATACTTCATTCCACCTGATGTACAGTTTAGAACCAGTTCTTCCAATCAAATTTGAAATCCCTTGACTTGAGCTAGCTATTGAACTTATTATAAATACCTCGCCTGAAGAGGAGACACTACTGTATCTTACGAGACTAAACAAGACTCGTGCCATTGTTACGATGGTCATTGAAGCTCAAAAGAAGTGAGTCAAATTGCATTTTGACCAAACCATTTCTCCTCTCCCTCTTGCTAAAGGCGACTTGGTCCTACTTTAAAATCAAGCCAATGATAAATTGGGGGTAAGAAAATTTGAATCCATGTGGCATGGGCACTACATTGGAAAACGTGTCTTACAGAAAGGTGCCTATGAGCTATGTGACTATGAGGGAAATGCATTGTCACAGCCTCGTAATGGGTTGTATCTCAAAAAGTATTATGCTTTAAATTTGAGTAATAAGTTTTGTGTGCTTTTTATTTTTGGTGTGTTTGTTTGCTTTGCGGACATGTATTTTTCCACTTACCCTGTGTTCCACTCAGTTGGTAGATGTCTTCAAGCCATTACATTGATTTTGCTGATGGTGCTTGTCGTAGCACACAAAACCTCTCTTTCACAGCATGGGTAATCGATGACCCTAATAGAGAGCTAATTAATTACGATGTATCCAACTTTGTTGAACAACCAATAATATTGTTGAACATAGTGCAGTTACTGAAATCTTGTCAGAAGCAGTTGCTCTTGGCATTAGGGATTTAGTTGTCAAGTTCGATTTTCAGCTTGTTGTGTTACAATTAAACAATTATTACTCAATAATAAATCCACAAATATTGCGTATGTATCTACATGTTAGATTGTTGGAAAGAAATTTTTATTATATTACATATTAACATATTCCATGTAATTTAAATACATTAACCGGTGCATTAGCAAATTTTATTCTTGATAGGAATTTACGTCATTTATAAAACTGAATCATGTTATGAACACATAAGTAGAAATAAAAAATGCATACATCTATATATATATATATATATATATAGAGAGAGAGAGAGAGAGAGATAGATAGATAGATAGATAGATAGATTGTTGGCATTGTGGCATTGATTTAGAGCTATGGCATAGGTGTTGTCCTTAATACGCACTCACTTTGGTGACAGATCTTAGTACAGGCTCTCAGAGTGAAGGAAAAGATATACACGCAGGTTCATCTAGACAAAGCCACGTATGCACACAAGTTAGACGATGCAAAGACATGTACGCGTATACGTGCACTTTCACGCAAGGAAAAGCGCGTACATGTTAGAGAACTTACTTTTGGTCTGTGGTATTTAGTCCTTGGTAATTGAACCTATGGTTTTGGGCCATGGTATCTCGTCAAGAGTGTTGATCCCAAGTATTGGGTCCATGGTATTGTTTTTTTATGGTTTTGGACCATGGTATTGTGAAAGGCCTAAGCCTATAAAAGAGGAAGGAGATCGTTTGGCAAAGCATCATTGGAATTATTGAATTTCTGATAAAGGGATAGATCTGGAATATTGGTTATTGGGTTATGCTGCAGATCTAGATCTGAATAAAGGAGGAACCTGAGCGCAAAGAGAAGGATAAGTTCTATTGATGGATCATAATCTTAAGGCTGGAATAATAGTATCTTTGTATGATTTTGATCTGTTATATGTGGCGCATGATTGATCTATAAATCTGGTAATCTGGGTTAATTAAGGTCTGAATATTTGAAATTATCCTTTATAGATCTGTACGCAGGTTCAATGAAGTGAAGGTGCATATACACGCTAGTTCTGTGAGTAAAAACTGCGTATATGCAGGTTGGTCTAAACACAGAAGTGTATACAAGTATATTTCTAGTTATTGAAGTAGCGTACATCTCTTGAGTTGTGTTCTAGCTGCTTCTGTTAGATTGGTGCAGTGTTCTAGGTTCAGAATTTGGTGTGTGATTACCGTTACTGTGTTCTGGGTACAGCTGTCAGAGAAGTATCTACTTGATTCAATTCTAATTGGTGAAAAGGAGATTGTTTGATGTAGAAATTCCCGATGATTGATTGATGTTCATGGATCCAGTCTGAAAATTTATGGAAAGTGGACCCTGGAAGAAAGAGAAGGTTGTAGCCTTCAGTAGGCTAGCAGCTACGCACTACTATCTCGGCTAGTGCAAGAGAAAAGGGTGTTGTAGCTTCCTTCTAGGAGAAGCTAGAGAATGAGAGAGGGTTGTAGCTCTCTGCAGGTTGCAGCCTACGTACTAGTAAAGGACTGCACCAGTACATTGTAAGAAGAAGTTTCCAATTAAAAGAAGATAGAGACGAATTTCAACAGGTGGTTTTCACCCACATTGGGTTTCCACCTTATATCTTTTGTTCTTGAGTGTGATTGTCTTCAACTCGCTTTTACTATTTCTAGTTACTGTTTATTTGATTCTGATACACATATTAATGATCAACATCTGTAAGATAAATTAAATTATAAATTTGCATTGTATATGCGAGTTTACTTCTATGTAGTTGCGTATATACACAATTTTATCTAATTGAAGTAGCGTATATGATCTGGGTTTAAAAATAAAATAAAAGACTTGATAATACTTATTCACCCTGCCTCTCAGTATTATTTCCAACAATTGGAATCAGAGCAGGTCCTTCCGAAGAAGCTTGATCGCTTGAAGGAAGATCCATCATCATGAGCAACTACGAGAGAGAAGCATCGATCAGGCCACCAATTTTTGATGGGACCAACTTAGTCTATTGGAAGGTAAGAGTTACAACCTATGTTCAATCTCTTGGTACATAAGTCTAGGATATCATAGATATAGGGTACACTTTTCCTTTAGCAACTCCTATAGATCCGGCTGGTAAGAAGCAATATGAAACAAATGCAAAGGCTGTCAATACTCTATTAGGATGTCTATCTCAATCAGAATTCATCAAGGTTATGCAGTATAAATCCGTAAAAGAAATATTGGAGAAGGTTGTTCTAAGATATGAAGGAGATGAATAGGTAAAACGAGCAAAACTTCAAACCCTCAGAATTCAATATGAAAATCTCAGAATGCACAAGGATGAAAGTGTGGCTAACTATTTCCTTCGTGTAGATGAGATTGTTAATTATATGAAAAACTTGGGTGAAGAAATAAAAGAGGCTGTTGTGGTTGAAAAGGTTCTAAGATCTTTGTCCCCTAAGTTTGAATCTAAAATTTCTGCAATAGAAGAAAAGGAGAATCTACGAAACCTTACCATGTCACAGCTGCACGAAATTTTGACTACTTACGAAATGAGGAAAGGAGGACCATCAAATAGGAGAGAAGCTGCTTTCAAGGCTTCAGGCAAAGGAGATTACTATGAGTTAGGACACATGTCAGAAGACGAGGAAGAATCAAATTTTGTCAAGAACCTTCAATGGGGTGCTGGAAGATTCAGAGGTAAGTTACCCTTCAAATGCTTTGCTTGTGGAAGAGTTGGTCACTATGCTGCCAAATGTCCTCATAAGGATAAGATTGACAAGGGTAAGGAAAATGTTAGATGGAACAAGAAACATAATGTAAATAAGAAAAGCTATTACACTCATGAAGATAGTGATGGACTTTCAAATAGTGATGAAGATGAACAAGGTAATAAATATAAACTTTTAATGGCTTTTGAAGATGATGATTTTATGGATGCTATAGATGAATAAAGTCTTTATGAAGATATTTCTAGACTCAAAATTTGTTTAGAAGAGAAGAATGTGATCATAGATACTCTACAATTCCAACTTGCTGAAAAGGGGAAACATCATGAAAAGTTAGAATGTGAAATTGTGGGACTGAGGTAAGAGATTGAGAAAATAAAAGCTCTTAATCTTAGATTTGTTAAAGGATCTGAAACATTAGATGAGATTATCAAAGTGAAGCGCTCTCCACTATTCAAGACAAAGTCTGGGATATAATGAAGAAACAACTCAAGCGTAGAAACCATCTACCTCCAAGAGTTATCTTGATGCTGCAAGGAGAAGTGAACAAAGACCCAATGGAAATAACCAGTTAAATCGGGGGCAATCTAATTTAAGGAAAAACAGAAGCTATAACGAGCCACAGGTAAAACCTTCTCAATTTTCCTCAAGAATGGATGTCAATAGGAACTACAATCCTTTGGCTGGTAGATTTGATAATCACAGGAGTTTCTTCAATGGCCAATGTTTTTCTTGTCATAACTTTGGTCACAAAGCAACTCAGTGTGTTTCCTATAAGACAATCATGACTAGAGAAGCTCATAAATAGAGGAGTATAACTGGGATCATGAAAAGGACTTACAACAACTTCTCTGCTCTTGAAAATGAAATAGAATGTTCTATTTGTAACAATTTCGGTCTTGAAGATTCTGAATGCAAGAGCAGGTTTCGGCAGACAACTCAGAAGGAGCAAGCATCAATTGCCAAATCAGGGAGAATAAAATAACCACGAACAGAAAGATGTGGTATAGCCTTATATGCGGAAGGGTAGGAAAATCAATGGTACATCGACAGTGGATGTTCGAAACATATGACAGGTGATAAAGAAAAACTTCAGTCATATAGTTCCTTAGAGAAGGAGAAGAAGGTTTCTTTGTAAATGACACCCCTGCTCTCATAAAAGGTAAAGGTTCTGTTCAGTTGAAAGAAAGGGTCAAAGATAGAAATTTCATGTATGTTGATGGCTTAAAGCATAATCTATTAAGTGTCAGCCAGATGTGTGATCAAGGAACTGAGGTAATATTTCGATCAAATGGATGTAGTGTTCGTGATCTTGATACCGGAAAAACAATGATCAAAGGCGTAAGGACTCCAAATAATTTATACATATTCAAAGAAGGACAACATCAATGCTATCTGAGCAAGAATGATGAACACTGGCTATGGCACAGAAGATTGGGGCATCTTAGTTTCTCACAGATAAGGAAAGCATGCAAATACCAGGCAGTTCGTGGTCCTCCAGACATCAGAATCCCAGACAATAGAATATGCAAATCATGTCAGTTTGGTAAGCAAACCAGAACTAACTTCCCTAAGAAGGAAGGATCAGCCAACATGCCACTTGAACTTGTCCATACTGATGTATGTGGTCCAAATAGGAAAAGGTCACCTCGAGGAGAAGAATACTTTATATTATTCATTGATGACTATTCCAGGATGTGTTGGATAGGACTTATGAAGCACAAAGACAAAGCATTTGAAAAGTTCAAATCATTCAAAGCCTTGGTGGAGAACGAATCAGATCACAGAATCAAATGCCTCAGGTCTGATCGAGGAGGAGAATTTACCTCGAATGAATTTTTCAATTTTTGTGAGGAACACGAAACAAAAAGGGAATTATCTACAGCTAGGACTCCTCAGCAAAATGGAGTAGTGGAAACGATGAATAGAACGGTTCAACAAATGGCTCATGCAATGCTTGATGAGTCTGGAACTCCCGCAACTTTATGGGGTGAAGCCGCATTTGCTACATTTCTTATTCTCAACAACACAAATTTCCGGGTGAACAGCACTCAAACTCCTCATGAGCTCTGGTACGGTGAGACTCTTTTGGTAAAATATTTCAAAATTTTTGGAAGCAAATGCTATATTAAAATAATGATGAAAATCTTGGTAAGTTTGAACCTAGAGCATATGAAGGCATTCTCCTTGGTTATTCTCCCCACAGTAAAGCATATATAAGTGTTACAACAAAAAACTTGGAAGAATTGTTGACAACATTGATTTAGTGGTTGATGAAGAAGGAAACATTCCTAGGCAAGTGAATTCTGAAGATTTTGAAGATGATGAGGACTATACTTCAACATCAAATCAGACTTATGATGAAGAAGAAGCTCAAGAGGCACCAAAAGAACAAATAAGAATAGGAGATAAGACTCCATCCAGGTACGTTCAGAAGAATCATCCAGAATCTCAAATTTTGGGGCAGAAACAGGCAGGTATACAAACAAGAAGAACAATTGCAGAAGCCTCAAGATATTTGGCTTTTCTCTCATCCACTGAACCACAAAATGTAAAAGAAGCATGCAAAGATGAATTTTGGGTCAAGGCAGTGGATGAAGAACTTGAGCAGATCGAAAAGAATAACACTTGGGAGTTGGTTTCAAGACCAAAAGATAAGAATGTCATAGGGGCAAAATGGATCTTCAAAAACAAGTTGAATGAAAAGGGGGAAGTGATTAGAAACAAGGCCAGACTTGTTTGTAAAGGGTATGCTCAACAATAAGGAATAGACTTTGAAGAAAAATTTTGTCCCGTTTCTAGACTTGAGGCCATCAGAATGTTCCTTGCTCTCTCTAGCTTTCAGAAGTTCAAAGTATTTCAAATGGACATGAAATCAACCTTTCTAAATGGAGACTTAGAAGAAGAAGTGTACATTGAGCAACCAGATGGTTTCATTCTTGGGAATGATCCAAATCTTGTATGCAGACTAAAAAAAAGTTCTCTATGGTCTTAAACAGGCTCCAAGGGTTTGGTACTACCATTTGGACAAATACCTTCATCAACAAGCTTTCTCAAAAGGATCAGCAGATAGCAATCTTTATATAAAAATTGCAAAGGAGAAATTGCTAATACTTGTTGTGTATGTAGATGATATTATCTTTGGCAGCAATGAAGAAGCTATGAGTCAAAACTTTGCCTTGGTGATGCAGAAAGAATTCGAAATGTCATTACTTGGAGAGTTGACATATTTTCTTGGTCTACAAATCCAACAAAATGAAGGTGATATCTTTTTGTCTCAAACCAAGTATCTCAAGCAGATCTTGAAGAAATATGGCATGGAAGATTCAAAACTAGTATGTACCCCTATGGTTATAGGATGCAACCTCAGTGCAAATGATGGATCAGCAGCAGTGCATCAACCAACCTATAGATCCATGATTGGAAGTCTGCTTTATTTTACAGGTACCTGACCAGACATCATGCATGAAGTGGGAATAGTTGGAAGATTTCAGGAAAATCCAAAGGAAACTCATCTTCAGGCAGTGAAGAGAATCTTCATGTATCTTCAAGGAACTTAAAACTATGGCTTGCAGTATCCAAGAGATACAGATCTCACTCTTCATGCGTATAGAGATGCAGATTGGGCTGGAAGCATGGATTACAGAAAGAGAACAAGTGGTGGTGCATTCTTTATGGGTTCCAGATTAGGATCTTGGTTCAGCAAGAAACAAAGTCCGATTTCTCTATCTACAGCTGAAGCAGAATATGTGGCTGCTGCATCTTGTTGCACTCAACTCCTTTGGATGATGCAAACCTTGCAGGATTTTCAAATCACTTGTACACCACCTATCTCCATCTTATGTGATAATACAAGTGCAATCAATATTTCAAAGAACCCAGTTATGCATTCAAAGACCAAGCACATACCTATCAAATATCATTTCCTTCGGGAACAAGTGCTTGAGAAAAAGGTCAAGTTGGAATATGTTCCCTCTAAGGAACAAGTTGCTGATATACTCACCAAACCACTGCCCAGGGAGACATTTGAATACCTTAGACAGAAGCTAGGAGTAGTTGATGCTTCATACTATTGTTGAAACTTGTTTGTTTTAGAGAAAAGTGGTTGTACGTGAGTTGGCTAAAGAGGATCCACGTACATACGCTAGTTTATACAAATACAATCGCGTATATGGAGGCTTGATGGATATCAGTAGGGACAGGCTCTAGTTGAAGATAGTATGATATGGGTCTGACAAATACCATTTGGCACAGGTTCAGGGGGTGCAGATAAACTTCTAATGATGCATTGTCGGCATTATCTTAGAAGCTTTTGGTTCAAGTTCACATCTATTGTTGGTTTCAGGTGGAAAAAATGCAGAGGGAGAATAGAAGGAAAACATGGTTGTTGATCTGAATGGTGATTTACAGATGCCATTGATATCAGTTATTGTTGACTTTCATAAGTCTTGCTCTAGATATTTCGCCTCTATGTCATGTATCTCTTTTATAGTGTCAAGGTCATGTAACGACCTATTTTGGTTTCCCCACTATGCCTGGGATGAAGATGTAATGTACTTGGTTGTCATATGTAAATTTATGATGAATCCCCACTTGGTTGGGTGATGGATGTACGTATTGAGTCTTTTGGTGATAGGAAGGTATTTTATGATGTATAAATCATGGTTCTTCTTGAACAAAATATTTTTGCAGATCTTGCCTACAGTGGGGGGAGCATGGTCAGTAGAGCAGGGCAGAGATTTCAGCATGTACTCAGGGGGAGCACAACCCTTTACCCTTGATTACAAAGGGGGAGAATGATTATGAGGATCCTTGGGTTGCCATCAAGTCCAAAGGGGGAGATTTTTGGCATTGTGGCACTGATTTAGAGCTATGGCACAGGTGTTGTCCTTGATGGCAACTCACTTTGGTGAAAGATCTCAGTACAAGCTCTCAGAATGAAGGAAAATATATATACGCAGGTTCATCTAGATGAAGCCGCGTATGCACGTAGGTTAGACGATGCAAAGGCACGTATGTGTATACGTGCACTTTCATGCAAGGAAAAGCGCATACATGTTGGAGAACTTACTTTTGGTCCATGGTATTTAGTCCTTGGTAATTGAACCTATGGTTTTGGGCCATGGTATCTCGTCAAAAGTGTTGATCCCAAGTATTGGGTCCATGGTATTGTTTTGTTATGGTTTTGTACCGTGGTATTGTGAAAGGCCTAAGTCTATAAAAGAAGAAGGAGATCATTTGGCAAAGCATCATTGGAATTATTGAATATCTTATAAAGGGATAGATCTGGAATATTGGTTATTGGGTTATGCTATAGATTTGGATCTGAATAAAGGAGGAACCTGAGCGCAAAGGGAAGGATAAGTTCTATTGATGGGTCATAATCTTAAGGCTTGAATAATAGTATATTTTTATAATTTTGATCTGTTATATGTGGCGCATGCTTGATCTATAAATCTGGTAATTTGGGTTAATTATGGTCTAAATATTTGAAATTATCCTATATAGGTCTGTACACAGGTTCAGTGAAGTAAAGGCATGTATACACGTTGGTTCTATGAGTAAAAACTGCTATACGCAGGTTAGTTCAAACACAAAAGTGTATGAACGCAGGGTTTTGGTTATTGAAGTAGAGTACATCTCTTGAGTTGTGTTCTAGCTGCTTCTTTTTGATTGGTGCAGTGTTCTAGGTTCTGAATTTGGTGTGTGATTAATGTTACTGTGTTCTGGGTACAGCTGTCAGAGAAGTATCTACTTGATTCAGTTCTAAATGGTGAAAAGGAGATTATTTGATGCAAAAATTGTTGATGATTGATTGGTGTTCATGGATCCAGTCTGAAAATTTATGAAACATGGACCCTGGAAGAAAGATAATATTGTAGCCTTCAGTAGGCCAGCACCTACGTACTAGTATCTTGGCTAGTGCAAGAGCAAAGGGGGTTGTAGCTCCCTTCCAGGAGAAGCTGGAGAACGAGAGAGGGTTGTAGCTCTCTGTAGGTTGCAGCCTGGGTACTGGTAAAGGACTACACCAGTACATTGTAAGAAGAAGTTTCTAATTAAAAGAAGATAGAGACGAATTGCAGCAGGTGGTTTTCACCTACATTGGGTTTCCACCTTATATCTTGTGTTCTTGTGTGTGATTGTCTTCAGCCCTGTTTTACTGTTTCTGGTTACTGATTATTTGATTCTAATACACAGATTAATGATCAACATCTGCAAGATAAATTAAATTATAAGTCTGCATTGTATATGCGAGTTTCCTTCTCTGTAGTTGCGTATATACGAGGTTTTATCTAACTGAGGTAGCGTATATGATCTGGGTTTAAAAAGAAAATAATTGACTTGATAATACTGATTCACCCCCCCTGTCAGTATTATTTCCAACATAGATAGATAGATATATCATGCCTACCTAACTGTTTACATCAAAATGTCAAAAAATAGAGGGTTTTGAGACACTTGGCTTTGAAAGCCTACAAATGTGTAAAAGACCTAGATAAACTATCAAACTGCACGATTCTCATGATAACACGAGACCAGTATAAAACCAAACTCGAATTTCTTTAGGTGTCAATGCTTCCCCTTGGTTAGTCAACATTTCATGTTTGCCAAAAGGCCTCCACACCAGTTGAAAACGTTGGGGGTCAAGCATGCGATAACATATTGGAACTTGGATTTTGAAGCCTCATGCAAGGCCTGTGTACTAGATACACATTCCATAGTCAACAAAATCATTCTCAGGATGAGGTTGTTGGTGATTGTGGTAATCTTCACTTTACCTCCATTGGTTATTTCGGCACGATGACAATACCTCTAGACTAAACCCCTTGTACTCTCACCTCCTTGGCGAGATCTAAAGAGTTGAATTACTTCCCTTTGACGAGACAATCCTATGAAGAAGTAGATATCCATCTCCTCCAGTTCTAGTTCCTAGCATTTTATGATGAAGATCTCTTGATCTACATCCCAAGGACTGATGAGATAGGGAACCAACTCCATCTGAGCCCTCAACCGTGTGGTCCTAAAGAATTTTAACAGCCAGCAATTCCTGAAAACATATATGCATTCTGGAGCTTGAGCTGCTTGAACGTATTCAGGCTCATCGCCCCTTTCTTTCAACTCCAAGACCATATTCTCCTACAAAACAAAATTTAAGCACTTATTAACACATTTTCCATGGATCAGAATCATCATTTTTTTCTTAAAGGAGAGTTTTATTTTTTTAAAAGCTGCCCTTGGTTCCATTGCACTTGATTTTAAAAATAATGTGATGGCATCGCGTGAACCTTTAGAATCAAGTGTGAACATTACAGGTTCGATGACCATACCTGCGATGGTCACTGACGACCTGAATTTTTAAAAAACCTCCTTTCTAGCATAAAAATCACCATTTAAAATGCATAAAAAAGTAATAAAATGCAAGTGCAGGGATGAGCCTCTTAACTGTTGCAGACGGTTCATGAAACAGTACCTTGGATCACTCACAACAACCACTAGAAAATCAGGAGAATTAGGGTGAAAAAATCACTTTCAAAGCTCAGTTTTGTAAAATGGTAAAAAATGAAATTAAATTTACCTATTTATAAGTTTTGAAAGTCATTTTATCAATATTTTTCATAATATTCTAATATTATCTCTACATATTAGTGATGGGTGTGTTTCTTGTGTATTTACAAGTGCCTTCAATGCTAACAGTGATCATTATTGACCAATTTTGGGAGTTTTATTTTATCTCTTTTCTAGACTCATTAAACAAATGAATAAGGAACCCCGTGGAGTCATTTCTCACCTCTTTTCTAACTCTCAAAACCTGAAAATATTGCCGAGTGCGTTTCCTTTTGAACTCGTTAAAGTAAATGAATCGATTCCACCTAAGTATACGTTTACCCCTTTTCCGGGCTCAAATTGACTATTTATGAAATAGGTACACCTTGGTTGACATGGTCAAGGGGTTCCCTCAGATATTGTTTTCTACCTGTTTGGGTTCGAGGGACAAATTACAAAAAGGGACATGTTGAAGTTTTTGTTTCCGTTTCATTTTCAAACACTCTAAATGTGAAAAAGATACTGAGTTATTATTACGTTGAGTTCGTTAAAACTTTAAGATGAAAGACTCGTCACCATGATGAGACCGAGTTTCTCCTTCCTAGGGATCATTAAAATTACTAGGATCGATTCATTCAAAGAATGAACTTACATGACAAGCATATTCTATGCTCTTCAAGCATGTGATAAAAATAATTGGGTTACTCATTAGCAATAGCGGGAAAAAATGAAAATGATAGGTAGCATGTCTCTCTTGAACATGACACTCTTATGCTCTCGTGTCGGATTTGGGATATCCCGACTTCGACAATTGTCCTCCTGGGTTTGGGTGATCCATTTTTCCTCTCATTTGACTCTTCCACACTATCATCATGACCTTTAGTCCTATGTTAAGTCAAATTTTGCCACACTTCGGAGTCGTGTCACCAATATTTTCAAGAGAAGTCCAATCCACAGTTATTTACATATACATTATTTGAGTCATTGCTACAGTTTTGAATATTATTCCACTTTATTCCTTGTTTCATGTTGATGATGGGGGATTGATCATTACCCTCCTTTGATGGGTCACTTCATGTTGACTTCAACTCATTATCCAGGAGGATGACTTAGGAACTCCATTTTAGTACCTTAGAGTTGGCATGCCCTAATGGCTAGTTCTTCGCATCCGACAATAGGTCTTCATTATTGGATTTCGATCGGGTGATTCAATAAGTGTCTGACCTCAGCTTCATTATCACATTCACGGATTGTACTATTGTACCTTGAGATCCATTTTCATTATTGGTGGTTTCTCTCGTACTTGCAAATGGTCCACATCATTGGCTAGTAATCAAGTGGTTTTCTAGCATGTTCAACTTCAACACGTTTATTCACATGTTAGGATTCATACATTGATCGAGTCGAGATCGAGTGCAAGATGCTGAGTCTTGTCTGTTATGACTTAGGCTACATGGAGTTATACTTCATTCATGATTGTACACATATTTTTACTATACAGATGGTTGTTACCATACCGTCAGACTTTATATCTATTATCATCCTTGTTATCTATATGGTTGCGACCATACCATGGATCTTCTCATATAGTATTCATCATCTGGATGGTCGCGTCAATGCCATTGATTCATTTCTTGATCCCAAATATATCTATATCTATATATATATATATATATATATATATATATATATATATATATATATATATATATATATATATATATATATATATATATCTATATATATATATGTGTGTGTGTGTGTGTGTGTGTGTGTGTATGTATATGCGTCCTTGATTTGGAGGTCTCCTGACAATGTGTGTCCTCTTCCTTACTAAAAGCTCATAAAGCATCTTAGCCATCACTCCCCGTTCTGCCTTCATGCTTTAGGGGACATCTATTACACAGTATTTTGTCATGCCTCCTACAATTCCCTATGAAATACCTTGAAGTGCCTGAAACATGATCATTATACAACATACTCATCCATGTATACAGCACAAATCCCTTTAACTTTTCTTGGAAAATCTCTAGAGATTTCCCTGAAGAAATATCTCTTAAAACCCTAAAATGACGGTCATTTCCCTTATGAAGATCAAAACCATGATGATCACCTGTTCAACTATGTTAGGCCAACAATGGAATCACTCGATTCCCTTGCATACCTGTGATGTTCTAAAAAAGGAAGTTCTCCCAAGTAGGATGAGAAGCTTATTGATATAGAAGCTTTCAAAGTGGTGAGATGGAGGTGGTTTTGCATAGATGAGACTGAGTCGTCTTAATTTTATGTCTTTGTCTCATCCCTATGAGCTACTTCATTAAGATGTGGGCCTAATCTTATCTTTGGAGGAGTCCTAACTCCCTCTCCCAACCTATAAATACCTCCTCTCCCATTCACAAATGGTTGGTCTATGTCTATTTTCACCCCTATGCTCAGCTTGTGCTTAGAGGCTATTCATTAGACTTGGAGAAGGAGTGTCTGGAGAGTTTCATGGCTTGGACTAGGATTATCACTCAAGGAGAGCCTTTAAACATCAAGGCTATGGTTGTAATCTTACCTTTATTTTTCAAATAATATACAAATATTGGTTCATCTTCCCAAAATATATATGTTCATATACGTATTAGCTTGGCATTGCTTGATTAGCTAAGTAGGTTATTATTGGATTTTCTACTAGTTTTTGACATGCTTTGTTGTCTCTTGAACACTTGTGTAGGTACATAAGCAGTGAAAGAAGGAGGAAAAATTCTGTGACATAAGTAGTTCGAGGATATCAACAAAGGAAATCATAATAGAATCAGAGTGATGTAGGTCACCTCTCTCGTTCTATTTTTCAATTATAATCTAGGAAGATGTCTAGTTGACTGTCAATTTAGTTTCCAAAGCCACTCATTGGGCTAGAGGGATCGCCTCTGTCCGCGGAGAGGATTAGCCTTGTCAATGACAGATGTTCCTCAATCATGCCATTAAGGAATATTGTCTTCACATCCATCTAATCTATCTTCCAACCCATCTATGCTGATAGTGCTAATATAGATCTGATTGATGAGTACCTTGCAAAAGGAGAAAATATCACATCATAGTCAATCCCCTCTACCTGTGAAAATCCATGGGCCACAAATCTAGCCTTATGCTTCTCCAAACTACCATCTACAACTTTACTTCATTGTAAAGACAATGGGAGCTCATCACTAACTTATCCTCCAGTCTCGACACCACATCCCAAACACTATTACAAACTATGGAGTCATATTCCTACAGCATGGCATCAACCCAAACTGGTTGGTGCATTGCTTCCTTAAAGGAATATGGCTCTATCAATTTTTTTTTTTGCATAATAGCCATGTATCCAATGTACCTCTCATGTTACCTCCTCTGCCTACGGTGATAAGTGGGTGCTCCCACATTCTCCTGTTCATCATCAAAGAATCTGTCAGCCTCTCTGGAAGACGCTTCCCAAGTGGATGTGTCCACTCCTCGACCCTTTGCATGTGGTTTCTCCACATCAATCTGAGGTTTTTCAGCCTTAAGAGCTAAAAGTTCCAAATCCACATGTAGCTCAAGCTCCCTCTTAATGTAAACTTTCACAACCTTCTCCTCATCAAATCTGACATCCTTGCAAACCACTCTCATCATGTTGGTCAGCAAGTACACCCAATATTTGTGAGGTGCATCAGTGTACCCCACAAATATCCCTAACTCTATTGTCAGCTCAACCTTATTCCGTGCATCTTTGGTCACATGGTAATATACCAATGACCCAAAAAACCTGAAGTGACCAACATCTAGTGTGTTGCCACAATAAGCCTCCTCGGATGTCTTCATCTCATGTATCCAATGTGGGCTACCATCTTGAACATAAACCATTGTTTTGCATGTCTCATCCCACAAGTGTAGTGGTAGTCCATGATCATGCAACATTTCCCTCGCTACCCCTACTATGCTTATGTTCTTCCTATCAACCAACCCATACTGCTAAGGGTTATGGTGTGTCGTCAACTCTTGTTTAATCCTTTCTGCTCCAAAAAAATTCTTAAACTCATTTGAGACACACTCACCACCATTAGCACTCTGTAGATATTTAACCTTATTGCCCGACTCTTTCTCCACCAATGCTTTAAACTCACAAAACTTTGTGAAATTTTGATCCTTTTTCTGAATGAAAAATATCCAACATTTACGAGAATAGTAGTCAACAAATATAACATAATACCTATGTTTAGACGTGGATGCTATTGATAATGGTCCACACACATCTGAATAGACTCTATCTAGAATAGCATCTCCTCGAATGTGTTTGTCATGAAGGGAAGACTTGGTGTATTTTCCCAAAGCACAGTTGTTACATATCAACTTGCTGAAGTACACCTTTGGGAAGACTGGTAGATGTCTGCTGCAATATCTCCAAAGCTCCACGTTGCAAGTGGCCCGGTCGCCTGTGACAAAAATTGCTAACATCTCAGCTATACACCCTTTCTTCTTTTGTACTTAAATCATAACACTCCTCTACCTCCAACTTATAGAGATTCTTCACTTGAATCCCTATCTTCTCTACCTGACCCATGGCTATGTGTCAAAGGAACATGTTTCCTTTCAAGAAGATCACATCATAGGCTCTATCCTCAAGCATGGAAATGGATACCAAGTTCTTCTTTAGCCTGGGCACATACATAACTCTATTCAAGGTGAGTGGAGCCCCATCCTCCCTCTAAAAGGTAATCATGCCCAATCCAGTAACACCATACTTCCCGTCATCACCCATATCGATATGCATCTGGAGATCTTTCTCCTCTAGGTCATTGAATAACTCTTTGTTCCCAATCATGTGGAATGAAGATTGACTCTCTAAGTACCATACACTTCCCATCATTGATGAAACCATGCATTCAATGAGGGAAAAGTCTAATTCAAATTAAGAGGCAAAAGCCTCACCCGTCGCTCCTCTTGAGGACTTCTTCTTGGAATTCTTCAGTGGAAAATTTGTAACAAATTGGCCTAGCTCATGACAATGAAATAGCTTAACTTTCATCATGTCTTTCTTCTTATCTCCCTGATAAGAATCCTATCTAGAATGTGAAGCTTCCCCTTTCCCCTATTTTGTCTTAATTGATAAGGTGTAGTTCTCTTCATCATCATTATTTGATGAATAGCCATCCCTAGTGTTCCTCCTGAGATCCTCTTGCATCAAATCTGACCACAGTCATTCCAAATATGGAAGATTCTCTCGACCATTGATAGAGTACTGATAACCATGCTAACTCTTTTGGAGTCCAAAAGAGCAAGACTCACCATATCTGTTATAGCTCCAAATCTCACTCTTATGGTTTGTGATGCTGCACTTATGGCCTAGGGCAACCCCTCCTTCCAGACCTGGTCCAAAAATTTAAAAAACAGTGTTTTATTCCCTATACGCGACATTGCCCTGAGTTAAACGCGTGTACACGCGGGTCTGTCATACCCAACCCGCGTGTATCTATTAAAACACTTAAAAAAATAATAAATTCCTCTTTTTCGGTTGGAGATCGCGGGTTTTACCTGCTGGATCACCTGTTAGTGCTCGTGGCCCAACTGTTCCCAACCAACTCCTAACTAAAAAACTACTTTGGAGAGGGTATAAAAAGACATCAAAGGGAAGGCCAAGGGGAGAGAGAAAGGAGAGCAAGATTATTATGCTGAGATTTTCCCCTTAGACCAGGTCTGAAGTCCTTGGTTCTTTCTGCACTTCCCCCATTTTGCATAGGAAACCCTTGTTTCCATGTGTATTGGTGATCATTCATCCTTGATATCATCATTGAGTAAGACTTGGAAGGAGCTCTTGTTGGAGGCTTGAGGCTGGAACGAATCCGGGAGGAAGCTTTGCTTCGAGCCTGCTGAAGGTGTTCAGGTGATATCTTTCCGTTATATGTACTTTATTTGCCTTTATATATAAAGAAACACGTCTTTGTTCCCGAAACAATCTTTCTTTATGCTTATGAGATTCTCGTTTTGAATTCTTATGCAAGTGGTTACTTAAAGATTTTTATAACTAACTTTATAGCATAAAGATGGTTTATACATAAGTATCTGTACATGTACTGTTGTGTTCTTTGATTTGTTTGTCTTGCAGGTCGAAGGAAGAAGAAGGGAACTCCAAGAAGGGTTTGGACCCTAAAGGCCTTCTCGAACGTAGGACCTTAGTACATACCCTTAACGTTAGAATTTGCTTAAAAGTAAAAATGATGGCTGTGTGTCTGTTTCTTTGAATAAGCAATTTTCAGTCTGGTAGAGTCTTAGCCCAAAGGACCCTAGCGGTACTTTCCCTTCAACCAGAATTGGCGACTCCGCTGGGGAAAACACTCTTGTTGTTCCTAGTTTGGGTAGTCTTCAAGCCAATCAAGGCTCAACCCCTCTGTTTGTTGGCTCTGACTGTCTGATCTTTTCTTGAACTCCAAAATTTTCCAGTTTTTCAGTCTGTGTTTTTTTTTTTTTTTTCCTTGAAAGACTTCAGATATGCTCCTTTCCTGGATTACAGAAGCGTATATATGGACGTTGCACTAAGTGAACCCGCGTATACGCAGGTTTCCTTAGTTACAGCCGCGTGTACACGCATTCTGCACTTATTTTCAGGCGCGTATATTACATAAATTTCAAGATTTATAAATTATTTATTCTTTTTGCTGAATGATTGTCTGGTGGTTTGGGTCAGTGTCAAGCAGTCACTTTTCCAGTAACAGTTCTCTGTTGACAAGGGGTATCTTGTTCTGAACTCTCTCTAGCCATAAGGAGTATTAGTCTTGTTTTCGTTGATTGCAAGCGTCATTGATTTTTGACACACAAGATTTCTGTTTAAGAATCTTGATTGCTCTGTTTCGGCAGAGTAGGATGATTGGGTTCAATCTTTGTGTCCATTTTTGCTTTGATGACACTTTTGTTTGCTTAACGAAATCATTTTTGTGACCATTTGCTCCTTCGTTTTGGGAAAGTTGTTTGTTACCATTTTCTTGAAACTTGTCTTTTGATCTTTTGGGACTTTCATCGCTGCTTTTGATTGTCAAAAGTGATTCCAAACACATTTATTTTTGTTGAGTTTTCATCATTTGAAAGGTGTCAATCCACAAAAGTGTTTGGTTGCCCATTTATCAATCATTGGTGTCAGTATTTTTGAGAGCTTTCCTTTGAAAAAGACTTTTTGGTTTGATCGAAAGAAAATATTTTGAAAGTTTTTGAGTTTCGCTTTCTTAAACTCGCTTCTCATTTGATCTCCTTTTTTGCGAAGTGAAAGTGCTTTGTTTTTATCTTACAACTTGTTTTTATTGTTTGGACGAAATGATTGGTAACACATCATCTTCTATCTAAGCATTTTAGTGGCAAGACAAAATTTGGTAAAGCAGCAACTTTCCTTCTTTGTTTTTAGAGTAGTCTTTGAATCTTGCATCCACATATAGTTCTTGCATTAGGGTAGGATTTGCATCTCTTTTAGGCATATTTAGTTTTGTTAGTTTTTGTGAGTGTGGAGTCTGAAAAGAAAAACAAAATTTGTTTATATTACAAGTACCTCTGAACCTCATAGAAATTTCTCTTCATCGAAAAACAAAAGTGCATGTGCATGTAGCTAAGTTTTTTTAATTTCTTTTGTGTCCATAAAAAAACCACAAGTTTCATCTCCATTACCTTGTGACTTAAAGAACAGCCTAATAAAATCAAGCGCTTAATTAAAATCCACTAGAACTTTTTGTTTTAGTTATTACACCAACAAGTCTAGGATTTTAGGGCCTTGGATTAGGCGAGTGGAGAGTTAACTCTCCAAGGCCACATAAAACGTCAAACATAAGAACCTGATTAACGATAGTAAATCCAATAGCGTTAGGAAGACCAGGAAAGCTCCGGATCTGGGAGTTAAGCACGAGGGTCTGTGAAGACAGGGAAGAGAGATACCCCTTCTCCTACTTGTCCGAACTTACCTCACGACTGTTCCGCCTGGCTTCTGCGACAAGTTGGTACCCATAGTTGCCTCTCCTAGGGATCTGCATAGGTGGCTGCGGAGGGGAATCCCGTGGCACCTGAGGTCGACGTTGTATCACTCTCGATAGTACTACTGGAGGGCACCCTTGCGAAGCTTGGGGGCTTGCACCGGCGCAGGCTGTTGTTAGGAGGTCAGCGTAACTTCCTCTGATACCTTCGCTGATAGGACTAGGCCCTCATCATCCCAGACCATCTTCGGAAGGCCCTTTGATTCACTTTCTCGTATTTTGGTGTCCGGTCCTAATCACCCGGAGCGGAAATACTTGGAAGTTGTTTGACTGGCTGTATCTTTAGGAACTTTATAGTGTGTGCTCTGTGCTCCTAGTCGGCTTAGCTTTTAATTTTTTGAGTCTTTAGTTAGATCATAAAAAAAAATTCAAAGTGGCTGACCGGTCTCCAAGACGGTCTCGAAGACTTCGTGGTCTCTCGCCACCTAGTTTAGAGCCTTCTTCTAGAAGGCACAGAGGGGATACTACCGGTGGGGCCCGTCCCACGCTGGTTGACGCATCGGGGATTGATCCTCCTCTCGGGGATATTAGCGGCCAAGCAAGGCCTGGCACTTATGAGCAAGAGAGGGACACTCCAGTCCTTTGTCGAGTTTGCTTTCAAGCGGAGAATAACGTAGAGGTAGAAGAACTTTCAGAATCTCTAGTGATTCCAAATTCTCCACTACCATCTAGTTATCCGGACGTATTGCAATACGTTGGGACTCCGTCACATAGACCAGCGAGTCCAGGTTACGCTACGCGCTTACCATTTATGATCAATACTGGAAGCATGGCCTCTACGAGTGCTGCAACTATGCAAACCCCAACATCGGTGCAAGGGGGAGGAACCATTTCCATCCCCTCCGCTTCCTTGTTTGGATCTTTTGCTAGCACGTCTTTAATTGGGTCTACCTCCATTCCGTCCATGAGTGGAAATGCCTAAACCAATGCTTTTAGTACTGGTTCCTTCCTTTTTGGCACCCAATCACAGGGTATTCCATCGGTTCTGTTCAGTGCCGCTACGTCCATGATGGGCGGATCGGCTTCATTCCAGGGTTTTCCTTTCGGAAGTGGTCATATACCACATTCCAACCCGACGGTAGGATCCATGCCTTTTTATTCAATAGGACAAAGCAGCAATCCTTTCCAAGGTTGGAATAACCCTGGGGTTAGTACTGCAGGAACTGCGAATCCATTTATCGGCCAACAAGGAAGTAGGCCATATTCCGTGGTTAGCATGTTTCAAAGCATTCCTCCCCTTGCTTCGACTTGGAACCCATATCAGGGGTTATCAACTCCTTACCATTATTTAGGAGGAAACTTTGCGGGCTATGGAGGTTATACGGGAGGAGTTGGTCAAACTCCAAATTTTGCTGGACCACAAGGCTTGCCTTTTGGTTCAGCCGGTTCTACTAGTCACTTAGGGCAGCCTGGTGCCTCCCAAATCCCAGGACAATCTTTTCAGAACTTTGGGAGTTCTGCCCAGTCTGGGTGGAATCCCCTAGGTCCTCCTAGGCTTCCGTTTCTGGCAACGTTAAACTTGCCAGATCTCACTAAGCTAACGAACGACCCTATTAGATACAATCCGGCCTGGCCTCCGGACCCAACCAAACTCCCTTCGGATATACCAAAATTCGAAGGGAAGAGTGGTGAAGATCCGGGCGATCATGTAACCACATTCCATTTGTGGTGCTCATCCAACTCCCTCATCGAGGATTCGATTAGGTTGAGACTCTTTCAGTGCACCTTGACTGGTAATGCGGCTAAATGGTATATAGAGTTGCCAGGGGGTAGCTTTACATCGTTCGCAGACTTAGCCAATATCTTCTTGAATCACTTCCAGTTGCCTATCCGCTATGATGCTGGAACTGAACTTTTGGCTACCTTTCGTCAGGATAAGGCAACCCACATTTCTGATCACATTCAGGAATGGAGACGGAGAAAAAGGCTCATTAAAGCCGAAATCCCTCCGGAGTACTGTCTACAGTGGTTTTTGAAGTCTTTTCAACCCGAGATCTCCAAGGATGTCTTCATGTCTGGGGTCTATTCTGAGGAGCAAGCCATTTTCAGGGCCCAGCAATTATAACTAATTTACTCTCAGTCTGGGATCCTCCAAAAGTACTTTCCAGATGCTCCTGGATCTAAGGTTGATTTCGCTAAGCCAAAGCCAGGTCCGCACGCGGATGGTATCATAGTGTCAGTAAACTCGACTACAGTGAACTTGTTGAATCAATTGCAGTAGTTGTCATTACAAACTGCTCCTAACAACCAAGTCACGATGTCTAATCCTCAAGCCTCCCAAAATTCTTCCATTAACGCCATCCAATCCGATAACCCCAAAGGAAATCAAAATTCCAATGGGAAAAAGAAAGGACGTGGTAAGAAGAAGAACTCGGATGGGAAGCCCGATGGAAATAAATCCGGCAACAACGTTGCTGGTGGTAAAAGTGAGTCGAGAAAGAAAGTTAAGTTCCCTTGCAAGTTATGCAGTGGGGACCATCCAACTCATCTTTGCCCTAGAATTGAAGACGCTCAGCGCTTGTTAGGACAGCAAGGGACTTCTAGTTCGCAAGCTGTGTTAACTAACCCGTTTCCCCAAGGGCAGCAACTTCTTGCTGGCACGAATTCGAATCCTGGGACCTCCTCAGGGGGCAACCAGGAAGGGGAAAAATCGTCAAATGTTTTTATGATGGGTTCAAACGTTAACGTGACTACTCGGTCAGGTGATTATGGTGAAGCCGAAACATCTAAGGATAAAACGGTTCCCAGAAGTAATGACCTTCATATTGAGCGACCTCTTGTTGAGACTATACCTAGGATACCGAAAGGTTCCGCCAAACGCGCGACAATTAACCCTAATGCTAGGGCCGCCCAAAATTACTCCATTGTGGAGGATTTGGCTCAAAGCCCATGTGCTATGTCCGCTTTGGAAGTTCTCCAATCGTGTCCGTCTCAGAGAAGTGCTTTACTCTCCGCCATTGGAGCAGTCGATCCAGCTAACTCTTTAGTGCTCCCTTTTGACATGTCAAATGTCAAAAAGAGACTCCCTCATCATATGGCTTTTCAGGTAAAGTCAACATACCGAAAAATCAATATTTTTCGCACCGTTATAGATGAAGGAGCTTCCACATGCGTCATGTCCATGTCATGTTGGAAGGCTATTCGTTCCCCTTCGGCCGTTCCTTCACCAACCGTCTTAACTGCATTTGATGGCCATTCTCACAAGCCGCATGGGATTATCCCGGCCTTTCCTATATGTGTTGGAGGGAAGGTCGTTAATATCGAAGTTGAAGTCGTAGATGCTAACCTAGACTATAATCTCCTATTAGGAAGGAACTGGGTGTACAAGATGGAAGCCGTCGTATCGACTCTGTTTCATGTCATTTGCTTTCCTCATGAGGGGAAAATCGTTAAGGTTGATCAATTGGACTATGCTCCAATCGATCCTCAAGCAACCTCCGACTCTACTGTTCCTTTGGTGGATAACCCTCGCCCGCCGACTGAGAATTTAGGAGTAGGGATGTATTCCTCATTGATGGGTACGTTTGATCTTCCCTCTCCTTTTGCAACAATCAATGCGATTTCATCATCCAAGGAGTCTTCTCGAGAAGAGTTCTTTCGTACTCATTATTTTTCCGACCCTTGGACCTTGCCTTCACCTACGACCACATTAGTTGAAGGACAAGTGAATGGAATGGCGTTTCCTATATCTGCAGCTGAGCTTAGATATCAGTCTATCGTAGACTCTGCAGATAACCATTCTACTCCTTTTTCCGAAGAGGAGTTAGATGGTCATGTGGCCCCAGCTTGGAGCTTTGATTCTACCTCTGCCTTGGACTGCTTAGATTCAGTTCTACCTTCTGAAGAAGCAATCCTCGAAGTAATGATGGGTATAGATCGACCTTGGGAAGACTTACACCATTGCTCATATTTTCTTCCTCCATTGCAGGAAGTAGAATCTAGATTCTCAGAGCTCGTTGGTAGTGATGTTTTTACGGTGTCGAACCCTTTGGCTCCAACACACACACGTGCAGAAGGTAATATGTCGGTAATTTCAAAGACGATACCTATAAACATCTCTAAGGATCCTAACATCATTGAGAATATCTTCATCGGAGTTGAGTGTTCCCCTGAAGAAATTCAAATTTACACCGACCTATTCAAGGAATATCGTGATGTATTTGCTTGGTCTTATGAGGAAATGCCCGGCATTGATCCTTCTATAGTCCAACATGAGATCAAGACGTACGAAAATGCAAAACCGATTCGTCAAAGGCTTCGGCCGGTTAACCCTAGGAAAGCAGCGGCTATCAAAGCTGAGGTTGAGAAGCTGCTAAGGGCGGGTTTTATATACCTTGTTCCTCTTACGGATTGGGTTTTGAATCCAGTCTCTGTGGACAAAAAGCAAGGAACAATCCGCGTATGCATCGATTTTAGGGACTTAAACAAGGCTTGTCCAAAAGACAATTACCCCACGCCATTCATTGATCAGATTATCGACGAGTGTGCGGGTAATGAGATTTTCTCCTTTATGGATGGTTTCTCAGGTTATAATCAAATCTCTATTCGTCCTGAGGATCAACATAAGACTGCCTTCATATGTCCCTGGGGTACCTTTGCATATCGAAAGATTCCCTTTGGTCTTAAAAACGCTGGAGCCACGTTTCAGCGGGCCATGTCCTACACTTTCCACGACATCAAACATGTCATCGAAGCATGCTTAGATGATCTCGCTGCTCGTTCTCGAAAGAGAACAGATCACCCTAGTCATCATCGATTAGTCTTTGAGCGATGTCGTTTCTATAAAATCCGGTTGAATCCCAATAAGTGCGTTTTCACGGTTACATCCGGTCTGTTGTTAGGGTTTATAGTGTCCAATGAAGGGATTCGGGTTGATCCCTTCAAGGTTGAGGCAATAGTTCAGTTGCCTCCCCCGTCCTCAATCCGTCAACTTCAAAGTCTTCAAGGGAAGGCCAATTTCTTGAGATGGTTTATAGCAAACTACGCTGAGATCACTAAAGGGTTCATGCGTTTGCTACAGAAAGGAGTTCCATTTGTGTGGGACGACTTTGCGCAGCGGTCGTTTGATGCTTTGAAAAAGGCATTAGTCTCTGCCCCGCTTTTGAGTCCACCGGATTATGGTAGAGACTTCCTTTTATATCTCGCTGCAGCAGAATCTACCATTGGTATAGTTCTAGTTCAGGAAGACGATGCTCTTGTCGAGCACGTAATTTATTATTTGAGCTGAGGCTTAATAGGCCCTGAACTCCGCTATTCTCCAGTTGAGAAGTTGGCCTTGGCAGCTGTCCATGATGTCCAGAGGCTCCGTCATTATATTTTTCTACGCAAAACTTTTGTCCTAGCGGCGGTCAATCCATTCCAATTTGTGCTCAGTAGGCGAGTGATTGGGGGCAAATATAATAGATGGATAGTCATTTTACAAGAATTCGACCTCGAGTTCTTGTCCGCCAAGTCTAAGAAATCTATGGTCTTCGCGGAGCTAATTTCTGAGCTTCCTTGTGGAGAGGATATTGTTTATGAGGAAAGTTTACCCGACGAGCATATATTCCTCATCTCTTCACAAGACCCTTGGTATGGAGATATCATTGTTTATCTCCAGACTTCGAAGTTTCCCTCTACTTTCTCCAAGGATGAACGTCGCAAGTTACGTCACTTGGCTAAAAACTATGTTATCATTGGTGACACATTATACCATCGAGGGGTTGATTCAATTCTTTGACGTTGTTTAACCTTAGAGGAAGCGGAGTCTATTCTTAATGATTGCCACAGTGGAGCTTGTGGTGGTCATCTATCCGGGCTTGCTACAGCCCAGCGCATCTTACGTGCCGGCTACTTTTGGCCTTCACTCTTTATGGACTGTGTGGAAGCGGTCAAACGCTGTCACCCGTGTCAAATTTTTACTCGCAAGATGCACGCGCATCCAGCTCCCCTTTTTCCCGTTGTCACCGTCGGTCCCTTCACTAAGTGGGGTATTGATTTTATGACTTCTAATCCGCCTTCAGCGGCGAATCACAAGTACATTATCGTGGTTGTAGACTACTTCACGAAGTGGGCTGAGGCCATGCCTACTTATAAGAACAACAGTGACACGACAGCTTTGTTTCTTTTCAATCAGGTTATCTCAAGATTCGGTATCCCAAGAGAGATTGTCACTGACCATGGCAGTCATTTCCAAAATCAGCTAATGTTCGAATTGGCTCTTAAATTAGGTTTCTGTCAGGAGCATTCGTCTCCTTACTATCCTCAGGCCAATGGACAAGTCGAGGCGGTCAATAAACCTCTTAAGACGATACTCCAACGGACAATCGATAAAAATCGGTCCAATTGGCACATTATGTTGTATCCGGGTCTTTGGGCATACCGAACCTCCGTCAAAACGGCTACTGGTTTTACTCCTTTTCAGTTGGTTTACGGGATGGAATCTATCTTTCCGGTCGAATGTGAAATTCCATCTCTGAAATTGGCCGTTGAGCTGCTTCCTGAGACTTTGAGTCTCGAGGAGCGCCTAATTCACCTGGAACATCTCGATGAGCAGCGTCGAGATGCCGCCACGATGAATGAGGCCCATAAGAAAAGGGTCAAAACTCAGTATGATAAGTCTGTCCGTCCTCGTGTCTTTTCTGAAGGTGACCTTGTCTTGGTCTATGACCAAGATAAGGACGCCTTGGGGGCAGGCAAATTCAAGCCTATGTGGTACGGTCCTTTCATTATCAAACGAGTCTTAGAAAAAGGATCGTATGAGTTAATTGATTTCGAAGGAAACAAGCTGGCGGAGCCCTGAAATGGGCTCTATTTAAAGAAGTATTTTGCTTAGTTTTACCAGGCAATGACTTCTTTGTATTTTATGTATATTTGTACATATATTATCGAGCGTTTTCTGATATCAACACTTTTTGGTCTGCTTTGGCAGGTGTTGATGGATGATTTGGTTTATTTTGGGTTCGCCGATGGTGCTAGTCGACACACTCGGAATGTTGCTTCCGCAACTTGGGTACTTTATTACCCAACTGGTCAGTTGATGATATCGAGAGGCGTGTGTATCGGTCCTGCTTCGAACAATATGGCCGAGTATACAACTGTTATCAATTTATTATCCGAGGCAATCTCTTATGGGATCGACTCGTTGGTAGTATATCTTGATTCTCAATTGATAGTGTCTCAGTTAAATAACATTTATCGGGTTAGAGATCCATTATTATATCGCCAATATTTAAGGGTGAGGTTGTTGCAAAGATCATTTATTTACATTAATTATTTGCACATTCCAAGATCTCAAAATTGGTTAGCTGATTCTATCGCTAATCAAGCATTAGACTGGCATATCAATCATTCATCATCATAAAATCATGCATCAAAAAGTCAATATATATATATATATATATATATATATATATATATATATATATATATATATATATATATATATATATATATATCGCAAAGCGTCTCGAGTGTACATATGTGTGTCCAAAAATATACAAAATTGGGACTCAAATGCCCATAATCATGTTAGGCATATCTAATGCCTCGGCTCTGGATGAGCAGCTAAATAAGTAACTATAGCATTGGCCACGCGCCGAAAGACGCGAACCCAGTCACGTGGCATCCCAACCACGTGACGCTGCATATCTGGAGGAAGGTCCTCTATCTCGGCCATCGGTACTTGGCAGCTCAGTCTCCCCAAGTGTCGCTAGACGTTATTGAGGGTCCTTTCCGCATCCGCAGCCGCCTCTTCGACTCCTCGGCCACGCCGTCCATGCCGCGGGAATCCATCTGGTCGCACAGGCCCAATGTCTGGAACATGATCATCATATTAGTCATTTGAATCTCATCAAAAAATATTTTTCAAAATTTATCATTATATTTGAAAAATCCAAAAAAATTATATAATCATAAAATTCAAAAATCTTACCAATCTCGCCCCATGCTGCATCTGGTGGTAACACTAGATCAGGATCTCCTCGGAAATCCAGCCCAGCATCGGGGTAGTCATCTATGGCGATGATCTATTGCTCCCACCAAGCAAAAAAGTCATCGTCGAATGCATTCCTGGGTACTTCCCCACCCCCCAGATGTTTCATCAAGTCAGCCCACCGGCCCATGCGTGGATCACATGGACTACTGATGGGAACTGCTACCCTGAGGCAGAGTGCGGGAACCTTCTCGAAGAAGAAAGTGCATAAAATGGTTCCGTACCCAAAGTTCTTCGTCTGTCCCCTCCTGATAGAAGCAAGTTGTTCCTTCATGTTGGCAAGTAGAGGAGTACACCAGTCAAACACCGTGGTGAGACAGTCCACTGCTATGCTCATGTTTACCCGTGATGCCTGATGTAGTGAGGATGATCCGTTCACTCGAGCTATGGTGAACAAGATTATCCGCAGTGACAAACTCACCACGTGTGGGATAGAGATCTGGCTCCCAACCTTCCGATGACCTGGACAGTAAATTTGAACATAGTTGTCTACACTGAGACTATTCTGGGTCCTGCCCCGGGAGTGTACTACCTCTCCCCTTCGGGAAAGGCCCGTGATAAAATATATATCTTCCACTTCTACCCTGAGTGGCATCTGATCAATCACAAAAGCTTCCTCCTCGACATCCCAATAATCAATGAGTCTCTCGAGCAGATGCACGTTCGCTTTCATATTTGGCAACTTGAAGAATTTTAACAATTCGCATCCCCGTAGGGCGTCTAATGCCTCATCATTGTCCATAACTTCATTATCTACAACTGAGTGCTCTCTTTCACGCCATGTGAGAGTCATCCTGGAAGAAAAAATCACTTTCATCCGTTAGTTTTGTATATAAAATTAGTTTGTTGCGCACACGCGGGTTCCCTTGTATACAGTCGAGTGTAGGGCCATCGTATACGCGAGTTCTATACAGCCAACCCGCGTGTACACCGCAGAGCAATTTTTTGCAAAAGTCTAACGGTGAAACATTAATTAAACTTCCTAAAAACTATCACAATTAATTGCAAGACAAGTTTAGTGCTTACCTGGAAGTTTTCGGCAAGTTTGAACGGTTGAATAAGTCACGGGGAAGTTTGCTCCTTTTGCTCCATAATTTTTGCTCTCCAAGTCAAACGGTGAAAATGGTAAGTCCAAAATTTCTTTTTATAAGTTTTGAAAATGAAAATTTTTTCAAAATTTTATTTTGTTTGGTTTCATGTCACTTTTAACTTGGGAGCTTGGAATGTCGAGATTGGGTTGTTTTTCAGGACATTTTGGACATTTTTCGACGGTTCGAGACGGTTCCATGACTGCTGACCCGTCATGGCAGGTATCGTGTTCTCACTGGCATATAGGTTAGGGACACCATTTTTTCGCTGCATTATGCATACTAGCCTCCATTTGACCAATACATCTGCCGTAGGGTCGACCCCATCATGTTATGGTTCGTAAGCTATTTTCACTCACCGATTCTTTAAATCATGACATGATGGTAGAGCCATCCTTTTACATGGGCATCCTAGTTAGCACCTCACTGACATTTGTTGCCCATGCTGCTTCGTTTTGAGTAGGCTCGGGAGTCCTCTGTAGTCCCGCCATGACTTATGCGTTGAAGACTCATTCCCCTTTGCTTCTTCGCTTCGTTCTGGCCTTATACCCTAGAGGCTCCTATGTGTGTTGAGTTGTACTTCTGCATTGCATGTTGACCATTTCCACCTTTTGGCCTATAGCTGGCTTCACTTAGACTTGTGTTTAAGCCAACTTTTGACCATGACGTCTGCAAAATCAACCTTGCGTACCCTTGACTTCTGCAGCTTGACATACACAGATCCGTGGAAGGAACTTACCTCTGAGTGTCACTGACCAGTTTTTCACCTCCCTGCATTGAGCATAGGAACGTTCCTTTCCCATGAACTAGATCATCTGTTTCACCGACACTCGTTCTTTCCACTGTACCATAGCATTCTTTTATTCTTTTTCCGGCTTATCAAAAAAAAAAAAAAAAGAAATTAAATATTCCAAAAAAGAGCGGGAACAGGGACATTATTTCCATTTATTTTTGGCAGCTAGAATCAGTCGTGTCGCCCTTGAACAAAGCACTCAAAACAAAGTCTCCTCCGCATGGGTGGGATTTAGTTTGACTTAGGTACGCCATAACCTTGTTATCGAGTCAGTTCTCCCCCGATTGGTTATCTCTTCCAATCATATGGAGGGTTCGTTCGTGCCTCCTGCATGACGAACTTATACAGATTCATCATATGCTGCCACATAGTCACATTGAGTCGTGCTTTTGTTCAAGGGAAGTTAGCCTGAGTCGGCCTTTCTGCGGTGCCTCTTGACTTATTTTTCAGTCGGCCATCCCTGGTTGTTAGTGTCATGTCTATCATCACATCAGTTATATTGGTCCTTTACTCGTTCCGGTTTGAGAAGGTCCCCATTGACTTCTTGCTGGCGGGTCTTGTCCTTATCGACGACGACACCTTGCTCTGAGGACAGGCCTAGAGCCGCACCCTGGCCCTATTTTCATTATTGATAGGTCACCTTGTGCTCAGCATCGATCAGTATCATGGGTCTTTGACTGAGTGGTTTCCCTTGTGTTCGACATCAGCATACATTATCACACATTGGGATTCGTGCAGTACCTTGGTTTCCATTTGACCCTATTGGTGGATACCTCGCCTCTGTGTAGGCTTTCATTATTGGTTGGTTCAGAGGGTTTCTGCTGTGCACTAGCCACATCTTGTGTACGCCGAAAACGTACTTTGGTTGGGTTACTACATCTTTTTCGTCTGATTCCTTCCACATTATTGGCCTACGGGTTACACTCGCGCTAGATTGATGAAGGATGCCTTAATGCCTTCCTTCTAGCGGATCTTTCCCTATCGACTCTGACCCATTGCTCTGGGGCAAAGATCTAGAGTCCATTTGGCAGTACCTTGGGGTTTGCAGTCATTAGTGGCAGATTCCTCACTATCGACAGTGGGAAACCATCATTGTCTCCTGATTGATAGATTCTTACAGGTGTTCGACTTCAGCTCATCTATTCACACTTGTTAGATTGTACTGGGTACCTTGACACTCATTATCATTATCGGTGAGTAGTCTCATGTTTGTTAACGGTATACATCAATGACCGATAATCAAATGATTTCTCACATGGTCGACTTCAGATCATTTATTCCCATGATGTAGAAATGTACCACGGCGGTCGGTGAAGACCTCAAGTTGTATCAGCATTCATTGGTTCACTTGACAGTTGCTCCTGTTACTGCTAGTTGATACCACTCCACTTTATATGTTGCAGTCAGTCATGATGACATTCTATATGTTGGCACCTGAGTTTGCAGTGTAGTACCATCCTATTCCATAATGTTCAGTTGGTACCTTATGGGATCAGTCTTTGGTTTCAGTGATCCGTTGCATCTTTCAGCATCATTGACAGTCTTATATGTGATATTCAGACATGTACTTACTCATTATGATCAGATGATCCATTATGTATTTTCCAGTCATTTATACTTGTATACTTAGTGGATCCGCTTGTACTTGATATGCGGACATGCTTTACTTTTCCTGAGCATGGGTATGCCCGCCTCAGACAGTGTTTCTTTCTGATCTCCTTTCGGTGGCTTGGCAGGCTGAATTCTGGTGAAGTCCTCCTCGGTTTTTCGGCAGAGTTCTTTTCCTTGTACTTACTTAATATATTTCGGCCATCATGTTCCCCTTCTGACCTCATACATTAGGGGGCATCTGTTATAGCTCTAAATCTCACTCTTATGGTTTGTGATGCTGCACTTATGGCCTAGGGCAACCCCTTCTTCCAGACTTGATCCAAAAATTTAAAAAACAGTGTTTTATTCCCTATACGCGACATTGCCCTGAGTTAAACGCGTGTACACGCGGGTCTGTCATACCCAACCCGCGTGTATCTATTAAAACACTTAAAAAAATAATAAATTCCTCTTTTTTGGGCGGAGATCACGGGTTTTACCTGCTGGATCACCTGTTAGTGCCCATGGCCCAACTGTTCCCAACCAACTCCTAACTAAAAAACTACTTTGGAGAGGGTATAAAAAGACATCAAAGGGAAGGCCAAGGGGAGAGAGAAAGGAGAGCAAGATTATTATGCTGAGATTTTCCCCTTAGACCAGGTCCGAAGTCCTTGGTGCTTTCTGCACTTCCCCCATTTTGCATAGGAAACCCTTGTTCCCATGTGTATTGGTGATCATTCATCCTTGATATCATCATTGAGTAAGACTTGGAAGGAGCTCTTGTTGGAGGCTTGAGGCTGGAACGAATCCGGGAGGAAGCTTTGCTTGGAGCCTGATGAAGGTGTTCAGGTGATATCTTTCCGTTATATGTACTTTATTTGCCTTTATATATAAAGAAACACGTCTTTGTTCCCGAAACAATCTTTCTTTATGCTTATGAGATTCTTGTTTTGAATTCTTATGCAAGTGGTTACTTAAATATTTTTATAACTAACTTTATAGCATAAAGATGGTTTATACATAAGTATCTGTACATGTAATGTTGTGTTCTTTGATTTGTTTGTCTTGCAGGTCGAAGGAAGAAGAAGGGAACTCCAAGAATGGTTTGGACCCTAAAGGCCTTCTCGAACGTAGGACCTTAGGTACATACCCTTAACGTTAGAATTTGCTTAAAAGTAAAAATGATGGCTGTGTGTGTGTGTTTCTTTGAATAAGCAATTTTCAGTCTGGTAGAGTCTTAGCCCAAAGGACCCTAGGGGTACTTTCCCTTCAACCAATATCATACCTGGCAACCTTGATTCCAACATTTCCAAGTTCATCACAACATTGAGTGAACTTGGTCATGTATTTTGGAATAGCCTCTTCTTTCTCCATTTTGATTTTTTGAAGTTTTTCCTTCCGTAACAATTTCCTTTCTTCGTTGTTGTTCGGATACAATTCCATCAATTCTTTCCACATACTATACAGAGTTTCCTTTGCATGGAGACTCGAGACAATGTGGTCTCAACCTCCCTCATGGATTATCTGCCTTGCCTTCACCACACACTTCTTCCATTCAGCCAAACTTTGTGCATTCGATGTTGCTACCTTAGGAATTTGTTGATCAACAAATTCCTTCAAGCCATTATCCTCCAGCACAACATCCATTCTTTCCCTCTAGGCTATAAAATTCCAGTTTCATTCCAAGGCATACTCGAGTCACAAACCATAGAATGCCATCTAACAATCCTGAAGTATGTATTACAAATTTGAATTTCACTTGTAACCCAAAAATTGAAACTTTGAAATATCCTCTAGTATGTTGTTCTTAGCTCCGATACCATGTATAAAATCCTATAAATTCACAAGCTCATGTAATTTACTAAAGAATAGGACAAGAATCTACTTCTACTTTCAACCTGACAAGCCTCATCATTGGGTAAATATATGGACATTAATACACCTACTAGCTTATTCAAATAAACTCTTCTCATAATTTATTACATATTTTGATTGTATTTTGCTTAATGAGATGAGTCAAAGTGAGATATTATGCCTGGTGGACTAATGTGCATTGATTGCAGGCCCTTGAGAGAAAATCATAGAATTTTGGTTAATTACGGGCTGAAACTCGAATGAGACAAGTAGTAGAGATTGTAGTAGATAGATCCTCCTAATTTACCCCACTCATTCGAATATTCCTCCATCAATCACACTATCTCAGAGTTACAAGCAGCCAAGTAATGGATATCAAAGGCAGTCGTGCCAGTGATAGTTAAAGAGCCATTTTATCTCAAGTTTGGGAGCCGAGCCTCCCTAGATTTAAAGAAGTCATTGAAGAATTTAGTTGTATAAATAAGGAGGCCTAGAGCCTCATTAGGATTCAAAATTTTGTTGTAAATCACTAGCCATTTCTGAGTTCAAGAGTTATGGTAGACATTGTGATGTAGTTTTTTATTTTGATAATGAGAATGAGAATTTCCTTGAGCCAACATTGAATTGACTTAGAGGGCTCAATCTCTTTGGTTAGGACCCAACCCTAGTAGCAAAATCTCCTCTTCTTGTATTTGTAGACTTAATTTATCTCCTATATCAATGGTTGAATTGTATTTAGCATTATTTCGTTGCAAGTATAAGTGGATTTGATTAGTTTGGTTTCATTTGTGCCTTACTTCAGTAGTATCTTAGAAGAGATAAGGAATATAAAAAATCTTCCAGTAGGTAGATTTGGCCTCACTCCTCCCTTCAAGGATCATGGTTTGAGGAAATAACTCCTATGCAACCCCAAAAAGACAAAATTCTGTTTTTTCATGGAATTTAGTGTTCTCCGTTAATTAGGCCAACATTGGTTTAGTTTGTAGGAATAGGATTTCGTTATCATTTCTTCTATATTCAGTCTTACATTTGATCTCATCAATGTTTCATATCATTCTGCAGGTTCTCCCCATGCGTGAAATAAGTAGCTAGCTCATGAAATTATGTTTTCCTTAGTTAATTGAAATCCTTCTTGTTTAGATGGTTTATGAATAAATGTCAATGGTTGATGTAGTGCAATAATTTTAGCAGTACATAGTGATTTCATGATCGGCAACCCCATCCTAACCTCATCCATCCATGGTCATTACTTTCTTTCACTAAAACCCTCATCAATTTCATTATTTCACAAGAGTACTTCTCCAAGCTTGTTGAGCGAATTGAATCATCTCAAAACTCTGGTTTTGAGATCTGAAAGAGTCCTAGGCGCTCCCTTGGATCATTCCATCTACCGTCCACCTTCCGTAAGCCTTATGTTACCTTAAACATCCATCCTTTTTCTCTTGGATGTATCCTGTAGGAATACAAAAGATCTTTTAGGAATTTAGTACATCCTGTAGGTTGACCTATAGTGCCATGTTTTGAGGCCAAATTGTTGATAAAGCACCTAGGAAGCTATAGAAGGACCCCTACTTACCTCCCATCCTTCAGACCATTCAACATCATCCCTAAGCCACCTACCACATCACCAAAATAATTTAGCTTTCCCACTTTCACACAAAAAAGGACAAAAAGAAAAAGAGAGTTACTTTGTTCATTTACATGTTCAATAGTAGAATGTTTGATGTTTCAATTTGCATGCCTAAGACATTAGGATTGCATAAATGTTAAATTAGCATCCATTTGAAGTGAGGCCTCTTAGCAGTTAGTTATAAAAATGATGTGTTTAAGCATTTGATTTTAGTCTTTTTCCTTACTGCAATAGACAAGCTTTCTCTTAGTGTAGATTTCTCTTTTCCTCATTGGTAATCAAGCTTGGTCTGAATAAATAGAAGTCTGGTTTGAAAAACCTTAGTCATCTATCTCCATCTTAGAAATGAAAAAAAATAGACCCATCACATTTACATGTGTATACAACACTCTCACCTACAAGTTTGTACGAACCTCGGGTTGATAAAGTAAAGTTGGTAGTCCCAGCAGTTGCAACATTCTTGTTGCAATATTGGTTCTCATCACAACTAGTGGAATCCAATAGATCGATGAAAATAATACGAATTAGAACAATATAAACCAATGACACATAAAAAAAGATGTATCTAGGGAAAGCCACTACTCAAAACCCTGTTATTTGTATTGCATATATCATAAATATGAGTGAGGATACAAAGCTTGTTCTCACTAGAACAATTCCGCACAAGTATGCTCAACCGTCTCAGCTCACAAGGAACAACTTGGCCAACACTTAACGATTTCTATAGCTCTCTAAGCCCCTATTGCCTTGCAAAATTCCTATGGATGAATAACCCACATTAATGGGAATCCATTGCGTTCAAAATTGTGCAATCTAAATTAGGTGCACTTCCTAATACAACTTAACAAATCATACAATTGATAATACAATGTCCCTACACTCTAGTCTCAACTGGGTGTTTCTCAAAATTGACATGCATGAGTTTCTGATGATGAGATATTCAGTTAACTTGAATGACACTTGTGGATGCACTAGTGCACCAACTAACTGTTAACTCCCTAGTAGTTCCACAAACAGTTAGGAATTAATTTAACTGAACATAAGTCAAGAAATTGAGTTATCTAATTACAACTCACAATTAAGCTCATCTTGGACCCCTAAAAGTTATGGATAACATATAAATTACTTCAGAAAGACTTATAACTCAAAATTCCTAGGCTAATTAAGTTAATTAAACTAAATTAAGTATTTGCAAGTTGCTATGAGAATAGAATTCAATTTTATTTCTGAGTTTAATTCAAGGAAAAATTAATCTAGAATTTCTTGTTTCCATTTCTCAACACAGATGAAATGACTATTGACGATGAGAAGTTAGAAAATGCTGACACTGACACATATGGAGATAAAAAATTCACTATGTTATATGATACCATGTTAAGCTCATTGTTGATAATTTCTTCAAAGATGAAAATGTGATAGTTCAAGCTCAAATTTTGAGTGGTATCTTAACAACAAAGAAATTAAAAGAAGCTATAATAATATTGGGCATTCAGAAATCAATGAAACATTAAAAGGTGAAGGAAAATTTTATTCTTAATATAAATAGTTCTCTCAACTCAATTATAAGATTTATAAAGAAAAGATATCCAGATGGAAATAGCGAAATAGAAATGGCACTTTTCTCATCAAGTACTAAATAAAATCATTTGGTAAAATATATGGAAAAGGAATTATGGAAAAACCATTAGGGACCTCACACAAAACGTTGCTCAAGCATAGAAAAGTTCGATTGCAAATAGATACAAATGATGATCTTACTTGTTGGAAAGTTATTTGCAGGCAACCATATAAATATAGTCTTGGAGAAGATGTTAACATAATAATATATGAATATTTGATGGAAAATTCACATGTTTTACCAAAATTAAGGGATGTGATGTAATGAATAATAACATGAAATCAGTATGAAGAACATGAAAAACATACCTTGGACACCACTCATATAGAGTTCTTCAATGATTTCATAGAAGAGAATTGTGGAATTAATGTCTCAATCAATACTTTTGTGTAACAAAAATCATGGTATGTTAAACATATCACTATATTTGACACTTGTCGTTGTCTTTATCATGTGGAATTTCAATTATGTTATGACACCTTCCTAAATTTTGGTAAAACATTTTGGAAAAAATCATCTCCTCCTTCCACTATCCATGATTTTATATCTGAAATTCTATGTGGAAGAAACAATCATGAATTTTTTTACCAAAAGAAATGCGTTGGTGGTAAAATATGTGATCATTATGGAAATTTGACTTTGTTTCAACATAAATATCCTATTGATATGAATGATCAATCACTATTCAACATTAAATTTAAATCGAAGAGATACGAATATATCCATACATTGACTGGTTCAAGTAATAGTACAAGTGCCAGAAGGATTTATTTACAAGATGAAGAAATTTTTGTGATAGAGTTTTTGCCGCAGTTTGGGACATAAATTTATAAATACACCAAGAATTCTCATAGAGATTGATGAAAGGACTGGAAGTTCAAAAGATCCTATGAAATTTTTCCTCTAGGGAACATTTTGTGGATAGTTGATTTTGTATAAAATTACACATTTGTTACAGAAAATGAAATACAAAATGAATATTATCATTCTCACCAAGTCTCTATGCTTGTCCATGTTCTATATAGACATGTTGAACAAAATTTTGATAAAGAAATTGCAACAACTACAACAATAGCTTGATAAATCATTACTCCATGTCTACACCAAGCAATATTTTGATCTTAGATAGGTATTTAAAGAATGGTTGTGTGATATAAGGAAAATCACAAAGAGGTACGTAGTTTATCCAAGCATTCAATTATAATTAACTTAGAGAGTGATTATATAACTAATTAATTGACTCTATGAGGAAAGTGATGCTACTTAGGTGAATCTGGAATGGGCACTATTAATTTATCATACCATGGAAAAAGGCATTGTACCGAATTGAGAAAATATCCAATATAAACATATTGCTAGATAAATTATCCAATATCTCAGAGGGAAACTCACACAAGTTAACACTTTCGACATGTCAACTTAGTGGGTTGTTTAGATATGTGTCGAGTGCACACTTCCACTCATTATATCGAGGTAAAAAAGTCCAAAGTCCCAGTATAAATATATTGTAGTTGTCTATGGGTTGATAAATTTTGTTTCCATTTTGTTGGAGCATGTGACATAATTATGGCCTTGTTGTACCAATTCCTATTCAATAAGTGTGGTGCTTAAATCTCATAAGAAGCTCAAAAAATAAATGATCCCATTGGTCACTAGTTTGCAAAGGAGGATGAAGTTTTTATTTGCATTTACAAGGTCCTTGAGGTTCCCCGTCTAATCTCATGTTTCATATTGGATCTAGTCATGTTTTAGGAAATCATCTATCATACTATAATGGATAACATTAATTCCTTCCTCCATAATAGTAAAAAATGTTCCTAGTCATCCTATTTAACTTATCTTAGAGCTTACATGCTACAAAATCATTAGCATGCTAAACAAGACTCATATCTTGTTGAATAAGTACAAATTTTTGAAGATATGTTATGAAGGTACAATTTGAATATATAGTGAAGAAGGAATACCAGATCCTCAAGTTAAATTTAGAAGAATATTTGTGCTGCAAATAAGCCCAATTTTACAACCAGGTCTAGGAGAGGATGATTCAAACTCTTGAAGGACAGGAATTATAGCAATAACATGGTGAATAAGTTGAGAAATGAAAGTTAGAATATGAATAAAAGAGGTGGGGTATCAATCTCATGAGGTTAGAGAGGAATAAAGGGGCCTCGAGGAAATATATGATTCAAAGTGACTAATTAAAAGGGGGGTGGGGTGGGGGGGAGGTAGCTTTAGCTACGACACATGTACTAGTAATACAATAGGATCATAAAAATGAATATAAGGAGAAAATAATGAAGGATCTCAAGAACAAAATCACCAAAGAATACAGAAGGAACAATAAAGGGGAGATGGATCAAAAAGTGGTGGAGGAGAAGGGGTAGAGGAGAAAACAAAGATGAATTCCAATGAAAGGGCATTGAGTTCATTAGTCAAGAAAAGGTTGAAGTGCTCTTCAAGTTGCAACAAAGTGAATTACAAACATGGAACAACCCTCGAGGTGAATTGAATACTATTCTTTGACTACACTAATAGGTGGATTCCTCACAATCTAAGGATCTAAAGAAATAGTCAATTGATTTTAACTAAGAGTGCAAAAACAAAATTATCTTCTTTATGATGGAACAATGTATCAAGTTACTATCCTTATAGGGGAAATAACATAGTTGGTGAAGAAACAAGAGGATGTTATCAACATGAAGTTACAATAGGTCATTAGAGAACAATAGCAATACCTATCCATATTTAAGGAATGACTAGATTTGTACGAGACTTAATGCACAAGACTCAAGGAATTCCAACTACCATCATTTTCCTTGCTTCATAAAATGAGGGGATATAAAGAGAATCGTTTCATTCACATTCGTAATATTCATATTCACAATGAATAGATGGTAGAGTTGTCATGGAAAAATACATCACAGAAGGATGAAAATCATGAAGTACAATAAAGCATAGATGAAACTAAATAATATCCAAGAGTATTTGATTTTAATCCGTTGGGAATTTCAATGCTTAAATAAAGAGAGGTGATGAAATTCTAAACCTTGACTAATGAATGGAGGGAAGCTTCACTTAGTCTAGACTCAAGATTAAATACCCTCAATAAGAAGCACTCCAAGTTATGGGAAGGAATCCAACATATCACTGCTATAATTTATGTGGCTATCTTAATTGCATTGGATCTAACCTATGGTCGAAATTCCTTAAAGGAGTGCAATGAAACATTATATGAAAATGCTAGATATTTCTAACATTTAAAACGTCTTGAGAGGGAATCACTCCTACAATACCTCACATTATGTTCTTAAGAGGTTATTCATTTGGCCTTTAGAAGGATATTTTTTGAAAAGGAAATAGAGGCTATCATCTAAGCCATAACAAAATGAAATCTAGCATTGGATAAAATGCTCCACATGTACATAAATCTGAACAATTAAGTTCTTAGTGAATGGGAAACACAAAAAACTTGAACAATCCTTATTTACTTTTCAATGTTAGGAAGGAATATAATTGTATGTTTATGTTTTCTTATCACTTAGTATTTATGAATGAATAAGGAAATTTATTTGTAATGCTACAAATATTAGTCATAACCCCATGGGAAAATGGTTGAAATTTTTTGTAGTCAATGGATATTAATATTATTGTACAAACCATTTCTAATCAATTACTAATACTTGCTAAGAAATTCCATCTATATCTTGAAATATTTTGGGAATAGATGGTTTTTCTTCTCTAATTTAGATTCTCTTTGTTTTCTTATTCATAACTTAACTAGTTAATCTTCATTACTTAAGATAATTTCCTTGGCCTTTTACTATTATATGGGACTAATTTATTTTGTAGGATATAAAATAGTTCTATCCCTTTCTTTTCCTAGTTGATTGACATCAATCCTTGAGTTATGCATAAGGATTATTGAGAACTATGAATTCAATGGACTCATGCAATAAGATTTCATGTGTTGATGGACTAATATGTACATGCACATATTCCTTAAAATGTTATATTAATTGTGTATTTCTTTATTATCTAAATGCAACATTTTTTTCATTTATTTTATTAATGTGGAATAAAAAAATTCTTTTTTTTGCAATTCAAATAAATTCTTACATTGTCGTTCAGTGGATCTTATCTAGTCATATTTTCTAAATTATAGTTCCTCTATTCTATAATTGATAGGATCATGTTTTTATGGATTTGGTGGTTAACTCACATTCCATATTATCATAAAATATCATTAAAATTGGTTCTTGGTTCATATAATATGGATGATTCAATTATGCTAGAAAGGGGAGAGTCTAATTACGCCTCTCCTCTAGGCTCAATTCCTTCAACTAGATGGAGGTCAATTTACATCTATCACCACAACTCCCTAATCTCTTTAAATATTTCCCCTACCCTCCCTCCCTTCCTCTCTTCCTCTTTATCTCCCTCACAAAGTATCTCTCCATATTCTCCATTCTCCTTCACCCCTCTTTCTTTCTCCCCCACTCTCCCTTGTATTCTCCCCTCCTCCCACTCTCCACCCATATCCTACTACCTATACCTCCTTTCTCTCTTTCTCCCTCCATCCCCATTTCACCCCCCACCCCCCTTTCTCTATCTTTCTCCTCACTATACCACCCCCTCTCTCTCTCTAACTTCATCAATAACTATCATTCTCTCTCTCCTTATCACTCATATTTCTTGATATCTCCCCCCTCACTTCTCTATCCTTCCCTCCCCACTTTCTCTATCACTCAGCCATCCCTCCCCCCTCTCTCTATCTCTCAGCCACTTCCATATACTACCACTTACTACCTATCCCCCCCCCCCCCCCTCTCTCATATCCCTCCTCTATCCTACTCCCCATAGCCCTCCTCTCTCGTCCGCACACTCCTTCACTATCATTAGCGTCGTCTCACTCTCCCTCCATCTCGCTCTCTCTCTCTCTCTCTCTCTCTTTATGCACTTCTCATTCCTCCCTATCTCTTTCAATATCTTTATTCACCTCCCTCTCTTTCTCTCTCCCACATTTTTCTTACATATCACTTTTTCCCTCTCTCCCACTCTCTCTTACTCTCTCCTTGAATTGATCCCTCTCCCTTTCTATTTCACTCTATGTCCCTCTCTCCCCTATCTCTCTCCCCCTCTGTCTCCCAATATTCTCCCCTTCTAAGTATTTATCCCTCTCAAATTCTCATTCACACTCTTCCTCTATCACCACCACTCTACAACTATCACCCTCTTTCATCATCCCTCACTTCCATACTATCTCTCCATATTTATTTATTTATCTAGCTTTCTTCTTATCCTCCTCCCTCTACCCTCTTACTCTCTCCACCCCACTTGATACCTATGACTCTCCCCTTCCCCCTCTCACTTAATCACTTCCATTCTCTCTCCACCATTCTACCTCCCCATCCATACTTCCTACCCCCTCTCTACTCCTTCATCTCTCTATCCCTAACACTCGCTTCCCCTGCTATGAAGGTGTGTGCACGTTCCTTTACAACATATGAATTTTGTAAGCACATGCATGTTCCATAGTCCTCTTAAATTCATTCTTTTGTGTGGGAGAGTAAAACTTTAACATATCCATTTTCTAAGTTAGTTCCCCTGAACATAGGTTTAAAATTAAAAACTATTGGTTTTAGCCACAAATATATGAAAGCCTCCATTTTTTAGAATACATATCAATATTTATTTTTTTATTTTATTTTTTTGTAATGGCTAGACAAATCCATTATCCATGAATTATAGAAACATTTCGAATTGACTATGTATATTCAATATATAATTTTTTTTAAAGTTAATATTATCTAAAAAAATTAATATTTTCTTTCCTCAACATATGTCATAATCATAAAATTCATACATATTGTTTCTACTATAAATTCTTTTAACTTATCCATCTAAGAGAATTTGTATATGCACTACTATAGATTGATATCTACAATGTTAAAGAATAAGTAGTTTTTTATAATGTTAAGATCCTTCTACTTAGAATTGAGAGAAGGACTGTAATTTTGAAGGATATAATGAATTCCATAATTTAAAGTACATATAAAATTAGGATTATAAAATAACGTGTTCTCAACAATTATACAACTTTTTGTAGGGAAAGTCCATCATTTAGGTACTCAATGTTAGCACTAACAAAAACATGTGCATCCTATTTTAAATGAAAAATAACATGCCATTGTTAAGTGTTATAGCATCATTTATCACCCTTGTATATTTGATGCTCTGAGTCATGGCCTTGGGAAATCCTTTCCCTTCAGACTTGGTCCTTTTAGTAAAAAAAATTATTTTAAATTCCATACATCACGCTGCCCTTCAAAAGGGACGTTCACACATGGGTTCACCTATACCCGACCTACTTATATAATTTGAAATATTAAAAAATACAAAATCCCTATTCTATGGGTGGGATTTAGGGGTAACATTGGAAGCCCACCTACAGGAGCCCATGGCCTAACTGTATCCGAACTAAAACAACTATTTTGGGGTGATATAAATACACCTCATGGGAAGACCTTAGGTGAAAGAGCCCTAATCAATTCTGATTTCTCCTTGTGCCTCTTGCACTCCCAACTATAGGAAACCCATGTTTCCTCATAGAGATGTCCATCTCCTTTATATGGCATCTATATGTATACATTTGAATGAGGATTGATGACGCTTAGGATGGACTTATCCGAATTTGTGCAGGAATGAAATAAAGTACAAAAATAAAGATAAATACAAACATGCAGTAGAAATAGTACTTTATTTCATTAATGTAAAATACTGAAATATGCTTACAAATAGAAATGGATACAAACTAGCTAGGGCGATGGTAGCTTGTCTCTAAGAAGATATGTGGCAGCTACATGCCTCTGAACTATGTTACAATGAGGCTCAAAGGCCTATTTATTGTTGAGAAACAATGGAAAATACTAAACATCCAAAAACCTAACCCTAAGACATGAAGCCCAAAACTATGGGCCTCATTTGGGTAAATTGGTACATCAACTTGTTTGGGTCGTAACTTTGGCATATGATCTTCGTTTCACATGCAGAGCACTTTGTTATAAAGGTCTATATGAGGAATACAACTTTGGAGTGACCAACTTCAGTTCACGGCCCATGTTGGTCCCAACTTTCCTAAAAAACATTGTTAAGGGTCTCAAAATAGCTCTGGAAGTTATGGATCCATAAAAAAAAAATAATAAAAATAGTAAATTGTGTTACAATTAAGGAAATTAAAAAACTAAAAGAGAAGGTTGTGGGGGTCCAAGTGGGATAGGTGGGTGGCAACCGACATCCACCTGGATCATTCCTCCCCCATTAGGAAGCAGTGGTCCCCATTGTGTTGAGTGCTTCCATGAGATGGGGAAACTTCTGCGGAACTTGGTCCCTAGTGAGTTTTTTTGCAATCTCTAATGTGTCTAGTAATGGTGGGAAGCATGGTCGGTGCAAGCTAATGAATGGGTGAATGTTGTGCTCTAAATCATTATTTCCCACAACCTTGGTAATGTTGTAAGGAACATATTGGAGTGGTCTAAGCTTCCGATGGGCTCTGGTAAGGTGTTCGTTTTGAAAATGCAACCAACCTTTGTCGCCCATATGAAAGATGTGTGGCACCCAATGTTGATCATGTCATTGTTTTTTCTTGGAATTTTTCATAATGGAGTGGTGATATAGTAGCCTCTTAGGTAGAGGTGCTCGAGTAGTCAGATCAAACGAAAGCTTGACCTGATAGTGCAATGATACCCCTTTGGGTGAGGAGAAGATGTCTCTGTATTCTTTCATAGCCGTATCCACCAGTTTTTACTGCCCTGAGGAACCCTTCCCAAGGTCCATGGATGTGGCTATGATCTTCTGCTTACTTTGAGAGTGAACCAGAAAGAAAATAAAATTCCTAGTCTAGGAGACGATCTTACTGCAGTTATTGGCAGAGATCAAAGACGTGACGGTAGGTGGGGCTACCTTGGATATCCTGTATAATGTATTACAAAAAGAAATAATAACAGCACGAGACCTCGACTCATATACAACATGTCACTTCCATAAGTATGGTCGGTGTAATAATATATCATAAACATCAAGAGGAGCAACATCACATAATACCTCATCTGTGAAGGGCTTGATACTCTAGGGAATGTGGCACTGCTGGCAGACTCAGAGATCTCGTCCTTGGCGTTATAGACATTTTTGTGCCTTGCAACTCCAAGCATGAAATGTCCATAAACCAAGGGCTCCTAAGTCCCTAAAAGTGTTGTTCTAACCCCTAAAGGAACAAGGTCAACAAATTATAGCTTCTCCCAGAAGTTCTCCACCAGAAACTGCTCAGAATAAGTCAAAACAGGATCATTTCAGCTGCTCCACTGGCTAGGTGCATTGCATATCACCTAAACACACTAGCTAGGTGCGTTGCAACACACCTAAATGCACTATGAAGGTGTGTTGGGTGAGAAATGACAAATGGCAGTGCCATTCCGCGAGGTGGAGAGACAATGGAAGCTTCCAGAATCTTCTCCTATGACACTTACCTCACTGAATTCGACCAAGGATGAGTAAGAGGCCTTCAGTCTCCAAGTGGAAGCAAGAATTGACAAAGAGAAGACACTAATAAAATCACAAGCTGACTCATCCTCCTTGTATACATCTATATGTGGATGCCTCATCCCAGAGATCCAGAGGCTGGAATTTTGCACATTGTAAGGAATTTCTGTTGGTTTTGAGACAAATATCAGAGTATTGGGTGATTTATGCTTTCTTGGAGGTGAAGAGGGGCTTCTTTGCTGGGAGGTTTTTGCTGGGTCAGGAATCATCGGTTGTAACTCCTCCTGGATCTTCCTGTTTATCAATAAAAACTATTTGAGTTTTTCCTCCATGCTCTTGTATCATTGATGCTTGTTACATTTGTATGGTTAACTTAAATTTGATCCTAAGTTGTTTATGAATATAGATCCATGTCTTTGTATAGTGTTCTTCTTCTGTGATCTTACAAGTACTTGGTGAAGCTGGGCAAGTAAGGGAGCAGGGAGCTGGAAGCTATCAAAGAAGAGAGGGATTGGATCAAAGGATTAGCACAAGACACGGGTTGGTTATTTCTACTCCTCTCTATCTATAGTTCATAGAGGAAATACAAAAGTAGTTTTCTTTTTTTGTTTCTAAGGCAGCTGTCACACCTTAGTGGGATAGGGTAGTTCTAAATTGACACTATTCCCGGTAACAAAATGGCGACTACACTGGGGTAGGAGCTGGTACTCTCAGGCGAACTACTGGACGAACGGGACAAACATCTACATGTACACATGAGTTTGATTAAAGTCTTGATAGAATAAAGCACAAGGACATTATAAACAAAAAACGATAAACAACAATATGGTCAAAGATTTTACCAATGGCGCCCCACTGCTCGCCATCTGACAGTACTAAATCTGGATCACCCCGGAAGTCCATGCCAGCGTATGAATACTCATAATAAACTATCTCCTGACGATCAAACCACCTGAATAATGTATCAGAAAATGAAATCTGAGACTGGCCAGCATGCCTAGACATATGGTCAACCCATCTTTGCATACGTGGTTCAGTAGGAGAAGGTAAATCGTAAAGTGTCGTAATCGTCTTTATCTTTTGATTTCGAAAAGAAGCTTGTTTGTGTTTTTCGCTTGAAAGCAAATTCAGATTTGTACATCAACTTTATTTTTAGCATCAATGCTAAGAAAGTCGAGAACAAATACATGCATGTGCATTTGCATATTGACAGTCTGTTTGGCTTGATTTAGGAAAGTGCATTTACAGTGTGCTCTTTTCTCTTTGTGAAAATATTGTGTCTTTATTTTCCTCTAGTAGCTAGGATTTTCATTGCACAAAAGAGATAAAAGTTTGTTTATCATATTTAGATTGCATTTTAGGAATTACATCTACATCTCGTGGTGAACCCAAAAGGAAAACTTCATAAGCAAGATCAACTTAAAATAAATTCAATGAATCTAACAACGCTTTGGAACTTAACGCACAACGTTTATAGGTCTAGGCTAGAGACGTATTCTGACGTCGTAAAGCCTGGTAACTGTTGTCCTCACTGATGGTTGGGTGATTCCTCCACTTTGAGACGATAAGTGCCAGTACGGACTTGTGCTCCCACTTACCGTGGAGTATATTTTGGGAGACCCCTATAGGCTTAAATCCTTTATCCATAGGAAGCCGTGTCTGCCGCCCTATCGATCGCAATGCACTGAACAAAGCATTCGGGAAGATTGACTGTCGTACTGTAAAAAGTATTCTGCAGCTTTACGATTGGTTTGGTACTCCCTCTACCTAGATCTCCAGAGCAGTCCCTTTCGTTCCTTTTCAGACTCCTTAACAGAAAAGGTCCATCTGAGCACTTGTCACTTCAGGCTCATTAAAAATCGAAGGAGACTAGAGTCATCTTTTGTTTTTTCTCGACTCTTAAAAACTGAAAAAACAAGTTGTGTCAAAGCGTTTAAAATTCATTTAATTCGGAAACATACCTTCCCTTTATTTTAGTTGATTGAGTAATCCGCAATCGTGGAAGAAAGTCAATTGAAACCCTGTCGTTCGCGGAGGCTTACGAGTCAACCGTCTTTGTCTCTGGAATCGAAACCAGTACGGACAAAGCGAACTCGTTTAACCGGTTCCAAATCTCCTATCAAAGTTAGAGCAAGTGTTCCAACGACATCAGAGACTCCGGTTACTCCAAACATTTCTGGAATCCCCGCCTCTACAGAAGAATTTGAACAGCCATAGAAGGACAGTGATACTGATCCTAGTTTGAAAATAAACACTTGCGTTACCGAACCAATTCCATCTACAACCGGCTCGGAGAGTCCTACTCTACAAACATCTGTCGCTGCTGATTTCACACCTTCTTCGGCACCAGAAATTTTTTACGGACCTGACGATCTTCCCCTTCCACCTTGTCTGATTGCAATAGAAGAAATTGTAGAAGATCCTCAAACAAGTACTCGAACGCACTTTGGAGTCGGGATCACTCTATATCCTTCTTCATCAGAAGTTAGTCTACCACCAGTGGAAGCTCCTATAGAATCACTAGGTAACCTTTTCGATAGACTACAAATGTCTGAACAACCGTCAACATCTAGGACTGTGTCATCTGACATAGCGACGACATAACTCCCTGCTATCACTCCGACAATGTTCGCCGACATACCATCTGTCCCGACTAGCTCTCAGCTACTAGAAGGAGCCCACTCAGGGGCTATTTCGACAGTATGGCTCGTTCCTGTTTGTTCATCCGGAATAATATCCGGAAACTCTTATGTTGAGTCTCAACAAATTGATGCACTTGGAGGTCAATTTGGGCAGTCCGGTCCCCAAGGGCAAACAATTCCCTTGAGTTCTGGATTACCACCGTATGGGGGGCAGTATGCCCTTTCATTATCCCCTCCGAGAGGATATCCATACGGGAGTTCACAACAACATTCAGGTTACAGTGGAATCACCTCAATTGGTTGGGTACCTATACTACCTCAACAACCAAGAGTTGTGTATTCGATGCAACAATGCGTACCTATGTCAAATATCCTGACTACGCCAGCTATTGTGACGGTGTCGCAAGTTCAAACGCTGCCTATTGTATGCCAACCTCAGGTTTCTCAAGTTGTAGTCCAACAACCCTTTGACCCTGTAACTCAACCACAATCGCTGACTATTGGAGTGACACAGGTCCAGACGGGTACAAATACCCCTCACCTTGGTCAAACGGTTAGTATCGCGCAACAGCACATGGCTTCACAACCATGACTGGTGCAATACCAACAACCGCAATTCCAACAAGTATACCAAGGTTCTGAGCAACAAATCTTTGCGAACAGTGAACAGTCGTACATTCAAAACGGTCAAAATCAACCATTTTACAATGGTCATGTCCACCAACCTTACCAAACATACCAGCATCAAATGCATTATGCCGGTATGCAAAGACCAACTGCTCAGGAAATTCCATCTTATCCTGGGTATGCTTCAACTAACCTGAATCAACAGTTACCCTTTGTGGCAACCTTAGTGTTACCTGATTTAAATCGGTTAACAAACGATCCAATTGCTTACGCCCCTTGGTGGCCAGTGATTCCGCATAAACTTCCATCAGATATTCCTAAATTTAATGAAAATCCAGGTGAAGATCCATCGAATCACGTGATGACCTTTCATCTATGGTGTTCATCAAACACCCTAAATGATGATCTGATAAGACTTCGACTCTTTCAGAGGACGTTAATGGGTCCGACGTGAAAATGGTACATTGAATTACCTAGAGCTTCGTTTGACAACTTCAGTACCTTAGCTACAACCTTCTTAACCCATTTTCAATTACCAATAAGCTACGAAATGGGAATAGAACTTCTTACCAACTTCAAGCAGACAACGGCCACTCATATATCTGATCATATACATGAGGGGCGACGTCATCGTAGGATGGTAAAAATGTACATCCCCGATCAGCTCCTAGCTGAATGGTTTATCAATTCATTACTGCCTTCCATCACGGAAGATGTGGCAAAGGGGGGAGTCGTAACAGAAGAGCAAGTTATCGCTCGTGCACAATATCTGGACTTGATCTACACTCAGTCCGGCACGCTCTACGACAAAATACCTGACGCCCCTAGACTGGAATTCTCAATTCCTCCTCCTCCTAAATCAAACAATGACTCTCATGCCGGCGATGGCGTGATTGGCATGATAGACACGAAATCGACAAAGGCTACATCCAAAAAGGCCCGTAAGATTTCAGGTCAAAATGCAAAAGACGAGCTTCTTGCTTCGGAAGTAAATGTCATGTCGACAGACAAAGGCAAAGAAACCAAACAACCAAGAAGCAAGAAGAAAGGAAAAGGGAAGAAGAAGAAACAGGAGGAATCATCACCTGAAAAATCTTCTTCAAACCCTCCTGGAAATAGGAAACCAAAAACTCCATGCTTTATATGCGATGAGGATCATTGGACCTGAGATTGTCCACACAGAGTTGAGCTTAAAAAATTCTTCAAGAATTCAAAAACCTTCGCAGTGTTAACTGATCCATTTCCAAATCCAGGAACAAATCTGGTTGAGAGTGTAAATGCTTCCTCGTCTCAAGTGCTAATATTGTTGGTTTCAAAACAGCAAAATGATGCTTTGTTATCGACAAGGAATAAGGATTATGGGAATCCACAGCTGTCGAACAACAAGGATAAAGATCGACCAAGTAGTTCAACAACAACTTCGACAGAAGTTGTGCCACCCACCATTCCTGAGTTAACGATAAAACCGCCAAAGGGAGTAGTACACAAGTCGACATTTAATTCCCGCGCTAGAGCAACACAACATTATAAAATAGTGGAAGATTTGCCCCAATTGCCATCCGCTATGTCGACTCTTGAAGTACTACAAAATTGCCCATCCCAAAGGCAGGCTTTATTATCAGCCATTGGTGGGATTGACCCAAAGGATTCCAATCTTGTATCCTTCGATCATAAAGGATACGATCCTCAGTTACTAGCTCAACTAGCTTTCCTTGTTCAAGTGAAATCCCTCAACAAAACTATTCATCGAACAATTATTGATGAGGGGGCATCTACATGCATTATGTCGATGAGTTGCTGGAAAACTTTAGGATCTGCAACCTTTTCGCGATCTTCGACGACATTAAAAGCATTCGACGGAAGAAAATATACCCCATATGGTATCCTAAATAACTTGAAAGTTGAACTAGGAGGAAAAACGGTAGAAATAGATGTTGAAGCCATCGATGAGAATCTTGATTACAACATCCTACTAGGAAGACCATGGATTTATGCCATGGCAGATGTTGTGTCGACCTATTTTAGAAAGATTGCATTTCCCTTTCAAGGAGGGATTACGATCGTCGATCAGGAAAACTTCCTCCCCAATGGTTCTCAAGTTACTCGAAGCATTCCCATGATCCATGGAAGCCCTCATTCACTTCAAAATATCAGAGTAGGCCTACTAAAAGATCCTATACTAATGGGAACTTTCGCTCTTCCACAAAGAACCATCGATAGGAACCTGCAACATGATATATTCTACAAAGATCTCAGAAAACGATATCAACATGGATCATCCAGTGGTTTTGCCCCCAAGCCCAACGGAAACATTATAGCAATCAATGTTCCTAGTATGGGAAGCAAACCGAAATCAACGCTCATCAAGCGTCTGGATTGATAGGTCTAGAGAATATGGTACTCCTTCAGATCCTTTGTCGCGAGTGCATGTCACCGACGAAGGAATTGTCCAATCAATGGTAATTGAAGGAGCACCATGGAATGATTCCCACCATCGTTCTCTTCTTCCGGATTGTGGAGAAGATACTCAAAATGACCTTTATCATCCCTCAGTCTTTTATTTTCTATAAAATACTGTAAATACGGTGGATTCCCAGCGAAACGTGTCCAACATTGAAGAGACTATAGTCATAAATATCTTGACCAAAACAGATGTTGTAGAGAATATTTATGTTGGCAAATGTTCCTCTCCATCAGAACTGGAAATATATAACGCTTTTTTTTCGCGAATTCAGAGATGTCTTTGCTTGGTCATACAGTGAAATGCCAAACATTGACTCGAGTATCGTTGAACACGAAATTAAGATGTATCTAGATGTCAAAACAATACGACAATGGCTAAGACAGATGCACCCAAATAAAGCCGCTTCCATTAAAGCAGAAGTTGAAAAACTTCTCCATGTTGGTTTCATCTACCCGGTTCCTCTAACCGATTGGGTATCGAACATTGTCCCTGTTATGAAAAAACAGGGGACAATTAGAGTGTGCGTCGATTACAGGGATGTAAATAAAGCTTGTCCAAAAGACAACTACCCTACACCCTTCATTGACCAGATAATTGATGAATGCGCCGGATGGGAAATATTTTCATTAATGGATGGATTCTCCGGGTATAATCAAATAAATATCCGCCCACAGGACCAGTCAAAGACTGCATTTATTTGTCCGTGGGGCACATTCGCATATCGAAAATTACCCTTTGGTTTAAAGAACGCAAGGGCGACGTTTAAGAGGGAAATGAATTATGCCTTCCATGACATCAAAAACATCGTTCAACCATACCTCGATGACCTTCTGTCTCATTCACGAAAGCGGACTGATCATCCGCAGCATTTAAGAGCGATATTTCTACGTTGCTGACACTACAAGATATGACTCAATCCACACAAATGTGTATTTTGTGTCAGTTCTGGTTGTTTACTTGGATTTGTAGTCTCCAAGGATGGGATTCGTCTCGACCCATGTAAGGTCCAGCCAATCATAAATTTGCCTCCACCTTCGAATTTGCTTCAGATTCAGAAGATCCAAGGGAAAGCAAAATTTCTGAGGAGGTTCATTCCAAATTATGCCGAACTTGCTAAAGGTTATACACGTCTTTTGAAAAAGGAGGTACCCTTTGTCTGGGATCAGGTTGTGCAAGCTTCCTTTGATGCTTTAAAATATTCCCTAATGAAAGCATCATTAATGTACGCCCCTGATTATCAAAGAGATTTTAACTTGTATCTGGCTGCAGCAGATACGACCATCGCAATGGTTTTAGTTCAAGAAGTCGATGGAATTGAGCACCCTATATATTATTTAAGTAAAAACTTAAATGATACAGAAAGAAAATATTCTTACGTTGAAAAGCTAGTGCTTGCAGCTGTTCAAGCAATACAAAGATTTTGACACTATGTCCTCTTTCGGAAAACTACCATTCTGTCAGAATGCAACCCCATGACTTATATATTGTCGCGACAGTTACTGGGGGGAAAATACTCAAAATGGATAGCAATCCTACAAGAGTTTGATCTGGAATTTGTAACATCCAAGTCAAAGAAAGCTCTAGTTTTCGCAGAATTATTGTGCGATCTCCCATCGTCGTCCAACAATGAAACATCCGAAGAATCAATCATGGATGAAAGTTTGTTTCTGATATCTACAAGCAATGAATGGTATGGGGATATAATCATTTATCTCCAAACCCAAAAATTTAGGCCGAGCACCTCCCACTCTGAACAAAAACGTATTTGATACCAAGCAAAAGACTACATGATCGTCGGTGATACACTTTACCGTTGTGGTGTCGATACAGTTCTGAGAAGGTGCCTCACCCATGAGGAGTCCAAAAAAGTCCTGAATGAGTGCCATTCAGACGCGTGTGGGGGGCATCAATCTGGATATGCTACAACACAAAAAAATTTACGAGCAGGATGCTTCTGGCCAACAATGTTTAAAGATTGCATAACCGCAGTCAGAAGTTGCCATGCTTGTCAAATTTTTAATAGCAAAACCAGAAAACCACCCGCACCTCTACAGCCAATAGTTGTTGTCGGGCCATTCGCCAAATGGGGCATAGATTTCATGACATGTAACCCCACCTTGACCGGGGGCCATGGGTATATCATAGTCGGGGTTGACTATTTTACCAAATGGGCCGAGGCGATGCCTACATTAGATAATACTGGTGAAACAACTGCCCTCTTCTTTTTCAATCATGTAGTCGCCAGATTCGGCGTACCACATGCTATAGTCATAGATCATGGATCGCATTTTCGCAATCACATGATGGTTGAATTAGCTGCCAAACTAGGGCTGTCTCACGACAGCTCTACTCCATATTATCCGCAAGCCAACAGACAAGTTGAAGCGATCAACAAAGTCCTGAAACGCATGCTGCAAAGGATGATCGGAGTTCACAAAAGAATATGCCACCTAATCCTGTACTCAGCTTTGTGGGCTTACCGAACATCGGTAAGGAATGCAACCGGGTTCACACCCTTCCAACTGGTATATGGCCTGGAAGGAGTCTTACCAATCCAGTGTGAAATCTCGTCTCTCAAACTCGCAATTGATCTCCTCCCTGGAACTTCAGAAGAAGAGGCTCGTTTCTTGGAATTAATCCAATTGGATGAAACCCGTCGTGACGCTACTTTGGCTAATGAAGCCCATAAGAAACGAGTCAAGGCGCAGTTCGACAAAAATGTCAAACCCCGTGTCTTCTCAGAAGGTGACTTGGTCTTGCTTTACGACTAAGAATCCGATAAATTGGGAGTAGGAAAATTTAAGTCTTTATGGATGGGCCCCTATATTGTTAAACGAGTGTTAGCAAAAGGAGCCTACGAGTTAATGGATTATGACGGAATTCCACTGGCGCAACCTCGTAATGGGTTGTACCTCAAGCGCTACTATGTGTAATGGTAACTAGTATGCTTTTGTTATGTTTTTGTTTTCACTAAAGTGTTTGTTTTAGTTAAGTAATCTACTTTTTACATTTACTACAAATGTCAAACCTATTGGAGCCATGTGTTGGATATGCCGACGGAGCGAGTCGTAGTTAGCGGAACCTTTCCTCTGCAGCCTGGGCCATTTTTGATCCAAGTGGCGAGTTAGTAAGTTTCAGAGGTGTATGTATTGGTCGATCAACGAATAACATCGCTAAGTATAGCGCACTGATAGAGCTTCTCTCTGATGCCATCACTCATGGTATACGCCGACTAATTGTTAGGCTAGACTCACAACTCGTAATACTACAACTCAATGGTTTATATTCCGTCCGAAACCCAGCTATTTATCACATGTTCCTAAGGGTTAAGATTTTGGAAAGACGATTTGATCTTATTCAATATCAACATATTTCCAGAAACTTAAACACATTAACTGACTCATTAGCAAACTATGTGTTAGATAGACATTTGCAACATTTATAAAAAGAAACACATCATCAATGTTTTGCATGTGGATCATGTAGCTCAACCAAAATAAAACTCCAAAAATCATAAATATATATCACTGTTTATGGTTTACACAATGTTTTGTAACCAAGACAAAATCAGTCAAATGACCCAAAAACTCAAAATTCTAGGGGGCACCCTAGTCTAATGGGGCTCGTGATAGCAAGTCACAGCCTATGCGATCATGCATAGGAGACGAGTCCATCGTCTAGGCACACCAGTAGTATGCCGCTGTAACCGCAAAGGTAGCTCGTCGGTCCTCACATTTGGGATACCGAGAGTGAGACCCTCAACCTGCTCCTGCAAAGCTGTGAGAGTCTCAGCCACATTGAGGTCACGAAGAATAGCCCCTCCGATGGCCTCTCCTGCTGGGGCAGCAACTGGTACTCTCAGGCGAACTATTGGACGAACGGGACCAACATCTGCATGTACACATCAGTTTGATTAAAGTCTTGATAGAATAAAGCACAAGGACATTATAAAAAAAAAACGATAAACAACAATATGGTCAAATATTTTACCAATGGCGCCCCACTGCTCGCCATCCGGCGGTACTAAATCTGGATCACCTCGGAAGTCCATGCCAGCGTATGGATACTCAGAATAAACCATCTCCTTACGATCAAACCACCTGAAGAAGGTATCAGAAAATGAAATCTAAAACTGGCCAGCATGCCTAGACATATGGTCAACCCATCTCTGCATACGTGGTTCAGTAGGAGAAGGTAAATCGAGTGCAATGTACTACGGCTGCATCAGTGGCTTCTCCAAGGCAAAGGCGGTCAAAATAGAACCATACCCAAAGTTCTTCAACCTCCCGTTCTTTATCTTGGTCAACTATTCTTTCATCACAAGAAGTATTGCATCGCACCAGTTGAACACCTTCGGTTGGAGGCATTCCAACGCATGCTGCATATAAGATTGATTGGCTACATGAAGAGAAGCACTACCGGCCATCCTACCAAAAGTAAACAGAATAGTCCTAAGGGACTTGTCAGTGACATCACGGATGATGATATTGCCGTCTTTACTCGGCTGAGATCCTTCTCTGCAGTACTGGCAGACATAGTCTCTCACAGAATCGCCTCCTCAGGCCGAACCTGACAAAGAGATGGGGGCACCCCGCCTCGACAAGCCAGTCAAGGGATAAATGTCTACTGCAGTCACGGGGATAGATTTGCCCCTGATCTGGAAAACCTGATTGGTAGGATCCCAAGCATCGAGCAAATACTGTAATAAGTTGATTTGTTGTCTCATGCTAGAAATGCGGAAGAACTTTAGCAAGCCACAATTCTGCAGCTCGTTCATTGTAGCTGGATCATGTAGGGCAAGCAGGTCCTATTCTTCATGCTCACGTCCTCGCCATGTAATGGTCATCTTACTCCAAAGACCTCTGAAAAACAAACAAGAGAGGAGTTAGGTCCTGATTTTGGTGAGAAACAGGAAAAGATTCCATCAAAAATTGAGCATCAAATTCCTTTTTTGCGCCCAACGTACCTGCAGCTGTGTTCTAGGTGCATTGAGTGTCAGATAGCCTTTAGATAGGCCAACATTCAGTGCAGGTTTCGATACAATGAAGGTGCGTTGATAGCAGAACGAGTTCCTTAAACCCCAGGGGCTCAGAAAAGCTAGGAATCAAGCTCAAAATGCAAAATGGAAACCATGAAATGAAAGAGCTCAGGTTTAGCTCCTACCTGGTCCAGACGGCGCCGAGAATCATCCACTGAATCTCCCGAAATCAACTGATGAAAATCGAGGGGGAAAAGCACCTCCAAAGCTCCAACAAACCAAGTTCAAATGAAATGGTAAAATGAGAGGTAAAAAACACTTTTTAATTACTTTTACGTAGTTCAAAGTAAAATATTAGCGTTTTAACTCGTTTTCAAGAAAATATTGTTCATTTCTGACTAGTTTGATGAAGCAGTTGAAAATACAGTACGATCTCCGAAAGGATAAAGCTATTTATGGTAAAATCAAAACAAGACCATCTAATCGAGAAGTGTTACCGCAAGGTTCAAGCTCATTAAAAGATAAACCCACACCCAGCAAATGTTTCCACCCGCGTCTAAGCTCATTAAAAAATGAACTATTCCACGGTAAATAACCACCGTGAATGTAGTACTTCAGCCATTAAAAGTCTTGGTCGTGTTTGCACCGTCACCTCCACTTTTTCATTGGCCAATCATTCACCTCCACTTGATTGTTTACCCATTTTGAGGAACAGCTGCGAAGAGTGATTTCACTAGCCATCCTTGTGACACTACCATGATTGGAAAATTCCAAACCTTACCTGGAATCAACTGCTACCCATTTTATCATTCGTTCCTCAAAAGACGAGTCTTCTTTAAGCTCTTTTCAACTGACTCGTAAAATATGAAAAGATTGCCAAGCCATTGGCCTTTCTAGCTCGTTAAAGGGACAGGAAGTGCTATCCCTCCTCTAGATATTAATCTTTTTGGACCTGAGAGATTATTACACAAAAAGATCAAGCGCTTGTTTTGTTCGGCTCGTTAAAACTATCGAAAATTCATCCCTTCTGTATTGTTTTATACTTTTTCAGACTTAAGGGATTAGATGACGAAAAAGGAATTTTGGAGTTACCTTTACGTACCTTTTCAGACTCTCAAAAAATGAAAAGGACCGAGTTATCTTTTCCGTTAAACTCGTTAAAAAGACTAATAGCGACAAACTTGTCTTTAGACGAGAACGAGTTTCACTATCGCTGGGCTCGTTAAAACATAGCGATGGGTTTGCCCGAAGGGAAAATTATAGAACAAGCATATGTTATCCTCGTCAAGCTTGAAAAAAATAAAGAGGTATTGGTCAGCAATGACTGGGGAAAAATGGGGAAGAAAACTCAAGGAATCTTTATTGGTAGCAAGTCGCTCTTGAACATGACATTTCCACTCCGTGTCCGAGTCAAGTTGGGCTGTTTCATTCACTGATCACATCGCCATGGTCACACCATACCATCCACATTTGGGGTTAATGCTACCAATCCATCACATCAGTGTCGCCAACATGTTCAAGAGAAGTCATCCAGAGAAGCCACCTGTGTCCCACCCACTACCATACATTATACTCCATTTTTTCATGACCGCCATCTTGAACCGTATATCATCAGATCGTTTTCACCTCCATCAAAATCATTTTCTCCATTCCATGTCATTGATGTGGGATTCATTAAGGCCCTCCTTTGACGGATCACTTCTTGTCGACATCAACTCATTATTCAAGAAGTTGGTCTAGGAACACCCCATTCAGTACTTTGAAGCTTGCATGCCTTAATGGCAACTTTCTCACCTTCGGCGACAGGTTTACATCAATGGCCTTCGACTAAAAGATTTTGCGTGGTGTTCGACGCCAAGTCCTTTATTCACACCACGTGAATTGTACTATAGTACCTTGAGGGTCATTATCATTATCGGTGATTCCTCTCGCGCTTGTTAACAATTTACATCATTGACTGGTAATCAAGCGATGTCTTTCCATGTTCGACTTCAGAACATTTCTCACATGGATCGACTTGTACTTCGAGTGAAGATCGGACGAGATTGAAGACCCTGGATCTAGTTTCATCCATCCGGGATGCGATATATATTCAGGAAAATAAAGACATTAAATGTAAAGCATTGCAGCACAGATAATCATCCTACCAGAAGGATGGTGGCTCTATCAGAATCATCAGTCTACAATCAGATGATTGTCTGTCCTATGTACATGAAAATGAATTTATAAAGCTGAGCATGGGAATGCCCGCCTCAGCTAGATCATGAAAAATAGTATGAAGATAATGTATTGTATCGTATCTTATTACAGGTCTCCTCCCAGCATTGAAAGAACTTTAGATCCTCATAATAAAGCATTTCACCCGATTAACGACCTCATACTTTAGGGGGCAACTGTTATAGACATTTTTGTGCCTTGCAACTCCAAGCATGAAATGTCCATAAACCAAGGGCTCCTAAGTCCCTAAAAGTGTTTTTCTAACCCCTAAAGGAACAAGGTCAACAAATTACAGCTTCTCCCAGAAGTTCTCCACCAGAAACTGCTCAGAATAAGTCAAAACAGGATCATTTCAGCTGCTCCACTGGCTAGGTGCGTTGCATAGCACCTAAACACACTAGCTAGGTGTGTTGCAACGCACCTAAATGCACTATGAGGGTGTGTTGGGCGAGAAATGACAAATGGCAGTGCCATTCTGCGAGGTGGAGAGACAATGGAAGCTTCCAGAATCTTCTCCTATGACACTTGCCTCACTGAATTCGACCAAGGATGAGTAAGAGGCCTTTAGTCTCCAAGTGGAAGCAAGAACTAATAGAGAGAAGACAGTAATCAAATCACAAGCTGACTCATCCTCCTTGAATACATCTATATATGGATCCCTCATCCCAGAGATCCAGAGGCTAGAATTTTGCACATTGTAAGGAATTGTTGTTGGTTTTGAGACAAATATCAGAGTATTGGGTGATTTATGCTTTGTTGGAGGTGAAGAGGGGCTTATTTGCTGGGAGGTTGATGCTGGGTCAGGAATCATCGGTTGTAGCTGCTCCTGGATCTTCTTGTTTATCAATAAAAACTATTTGAGTTTTTCCTCCATGCTTTTGTATCATTGATGCTTGTTAAATTTGTATGGTTTACTTAAATATGATCCTAAGTTGTTTATGAATATAGATCCATGTCTTTGTATAGTGTTCTTCTTCTGTGATCTTACAGGTACTTGGTGAAGCTGGGCAAGTAAGGGAGTAGGGAGCTGGAAGCTGTCAAAGAAGAGAGGGATTGGATCAAAGGATTAGCGCAAGACACAGGTCGGTTCTTTCTACTTCTCTCTATCTATAGTTCATAAAGGAAATACAAAAGTAGTTTTCTCTGTTTGCTTCTAAGGCAACTGTCACACCTTAGTGGGATAGAGCAGTTCTAAATTGACACTTTCCCCGGTAACACTTGGTGAAGCCACCCAATACTGTATGGCTGCGGGTGTGGTGTAGTTACCAGTAAGCCCAATCGCTTCACGACCTCTACTCAAATGAGGTTATTTTGGCTGACATTATCAACAATGAATTGCAGCGATGAACCCTTCACTGAAATTTGTGAGTGGAAAAGACGCTCCCCCTCCTCTAGATCTTTGACCTCATTGTTATATATCTGCACAGTGGAAACAATGGCATTAGGCTCCACATCAATGATCTTCCTCCCTTTGTCATTCCTCTTGTCGGGTTCTGACTCAAGGTCGGAACATGCATCTGATTCTGAAGCCTCACTTGTTTTTTGACTAGGACTCTTATGGAACTCACACCACCTTCCTGTGTCCTTTGACTTCATGGTGTTGTTCTTTTCTTTTGTCTTCGACGAGTTGTCCTGGGTCACACCATCTTGGCTTTTCTGTTTTGGGAATCCTTTCCCTTGCTTTAGATTCACGGATCCAAAGTCTCGCGTCTTCTGTTTAAAATTCTGCTTCATTTTCACAACGTATCGGTACGCCATTCTGAGAAAGGAGATGTCAAGGAACTCCACCTCATCCTGGATGTACCTATTTAGGGAACCATGGTATTTAAGTACCAAATGCTTCTCAGAATCCTTGATACCCAACTTTGTGCGAAGGATATGAAAAATATTGGTAAACTTTGGCATGTCTTGGTCCCTTCACTGCTGCAACCTGGTTGAATTTATGATTTATGCTCATAGCTTCCCATAGGGTAGTACTTCTCCTTAATGGAATCCTAGAATGAATTCCAAGTGGGTGTGGCTGAAAATAGTGACGGTGTACTTTCATCCTTCAGCTCGCAATAGGTTTCCCACCAGTCCTTGACGTGGGGACTACTTTGAGAAGAATGAAAGTAATCTTTTCTTGACCAGAAAAATAATGAACATAAAAACACCGTTCTAGTATATTTAACCATTTATCTATGACATCTACATCTATCTGACCATCGAATATAGGTATTTCAAAGTTAACTTGTACATTAAAGGATGTGGCATTTCCAGAGTAGCTATTAGATGTGTCACCCCTGGGTAGCCATTAAAGGATCCAGGAAAAGTTGTCCATCATCATGTTCCTTTGTCACTCGAGGGACTGTTTGAGCAAGACTTTGATGGGATCTCTTGTCCATCATCTTTCTTTTCATCTACCATGTGAGGCAGTCAGGATTTGCAAGGCTGGTCCTGCAAAGGTTCAACCAGTTCAAGCCCTAACTCCTTATATCCCGACCTCGTTGGGGACATGTAAAGAAAAGTAGAGAAAGAGTAGACCGTTCTGATACCACTAATATGAATTTATGCAGAAACATAATAAATTACAGAACTAAACATAAATATAGAGATGCAGGAGAAATAGTACTTCATTTCATTAATGTAAAATACTAAAATATGCTTACAAATACAAAGGAAATAAACTAGCTAGGGCGATGGTATCTTATCTCTGAGAAGCGATGTGGTGGATACATGGCTCTGAACTATGTTACAATGAGGCTCAAAGGCCTATTTATTGTTGAGAAATAATGGAAAACCCTAAACATCAAAAAACCTAACGCTCGGAGATGAAGCACCAAACTATGGGCCCCATTTGTGCAAATTGGTACATCAACTTCCTGGGGTCATAACTTTGTCATACGATATCTGTTTGACATGCTCAATACCTTATTAAAAATACCTATCTAAGAACTACAACTTTTGAGTGGAAAACATCAGTCAGTGACCACTGTTGGTCCTATTTTTCTCAAAAAACGTAGTTTAGGGCCTCAAAACAGCTCTGCTGTTCTAGACTGGAAAAAAAATGCTAAAAATAGTAGATTGTGCTACAATTAAGAAAATAGAAAAAGTGAAAGAGATAGTTTTGGGGGTCCAAGTGGGATAGGTGGGTGGCCACCAACATCCACCTAGGTCATGGATGGATCCGAAGGAAGGTTTCACTTGGATCCATGGTTGAATCCAGTTGTATTCTTCCACATTCTTTGCAGACATCAATAAAGAGGCTCTCTCTTGTTCTTGATGTGATGATATTTATGCTTTAACTCATGTTATGATATAATTATGTATGATCTCATGTTTTATATCTATATTTTTATATGATCTAACATTCATATCTTGAACATGCTTTGAACTACTGCTAGTATATATGCTTTTCTGGAATGAGTTACAGGTTTTGAAGCATTGGAGGAAGTAAAGGGTTTTGACCCTACGAGAACATCCTTAAATGTAGGACCTATGCGTACTATCTCTTCATCCCACTTTAGTAGTTTAAGAATTAGGATTGCTTTCTTGTTTTCTTTCTGTTGGTGTATGCCCTTCGATCTGTTGGGGTTCTCAACCCTGACCCCATGGTGTTTTATCCTGTAACAGAATTGGTGACTCTGCTCAGGAATAAAATATTGTATTTTCTCGATTGGGTTGTTTCTCTCTTGATCTGGGCCTTCTTGTTTGGTTTCTTGGTTTTTCCAGTATCTTTCACTTGTTTCCAATCTGGGAAAAACATTTGATCTTCTCGATCACACATGAATTTTTATTTTTTCTTTGTTTCCTTTTGTATATGTGGTGTTTATTTCACACAGTCGCATACACACGTGTTTTTTTTTCCAAATAAACACTCCTATACATGTGATTCGTTGAGTACAGTCATCTACAAACATAGGTATGTCACTGCATTATCAGGTATGCTTGGTTTTGAATGAATTTTTCAAATTCAGAGTCTAGTAAAGGGTTATGCCTGATTTTTATTTCTTTTATTTAGTAATTGATTGTCTGGGAGAGTCTTGCTTCTTGCATATTTTGAGTTTCCTATCTCTCTTTGTGGAAAAACCTAGTCAATGTAGGGTTTTCATTTTGGCGAAGTGTTAGTTTTTGCATTTGAGTTCAAGGCTTCTCAGTGAAGTTATTGGTTGTTATGAGATTTTGGAATAGGGAATCCACCTCAATTCACTTATAACTCAAATTTTACATTTCTTTTCCTTGCTTTCTTGAAAGCTAATATTTTTGGTTTTTTCTTGGTTTTTGAGAAGGTCCTTTTTGCAACCTTGAAAATTTTTCTTGGTCTTATTGAAATCTTTATTGTTTGCTATTGTATGTTATTATTCAGATCAATTTATTTGAGTTTGCAACCTCCTTTTACTTTAAGTCTTATCATGTTAATGATTCCTATGGCTTGTGAAATTTGAGGTTCTTTATGCTTGAATATTGAGCTTGGAGTCATTAGTAGTTTTTGTTTTCTCAACAACTCTTTGAGCCCTTAAAAAGAAAAAATATAAAAATATATTTTGGTTTCCTTTCCTTTTTTTTTTGGTTTTCTTTTTGGTATTCTTATCATTTTTAGCAAGTGTGAAGCCTTATAATTATGTTTTATTTGCTTAATTTTGGGGAAAACTTTTTGATTGAATTTATTCCTCCCTTTTGTCAAGTTTAGGCCTCTTGATCTCTATGAGAAACATATTTTCTTGCTTTAAGAGAGACCCTTAGAATCTTGCATTAATATTTTTTAGTTTTCATTAGAATAGTTGCATTGTAAGCATAATTAGTTTTTTGGTAGATTTTGAGTGCGTGAGCATGTGTTTTGAAAAATAAAAGAGAAATTTTGTTTTTCATAGTTTGTTCATAGAATGTTGTAGAAATCTCTTTCATCGAAGAAAAAGGAATTTCATATGTGTAGCTAGGTTTTCTATTAATTTATTGCTATGTTGAATAAAATCATAAGTTTCACTTCTAGTTATCCTTGACTTAAGAAAAAAAATTAAAATCAAGCGCTAAAACTAAAATGAACTAGAATTTTTTGATTTTTCATAGCTACATCAACTAGTACAGGTCATATAGGTCCTTGCAATAGGTGTGTCGAGAGTTAACTCTCTAAGGCCTCTCTAAATTTAAACATAGAAGTTGATTAAAAGAGAGAAATCTAAAGTTGTTAATTTTTCCAGGAAGGCACTTCTCTTCTGGGAGTTAAGCATGAGGGGGAGTGAAGGTAGGGAAGAGAGATATCCCCTCTCCTACTTGTTGGATCCTAACCAATTACTATTTCGCCCAGCTTTTGATATGGAAGGGTAACCTTGGTTGCCATTCCTAGGGAAAACATAGGTGACTGTGGGAGGGAACACCCATGGTACCTAAGGCAGACATTGTATCACTCTCATTAACACTTCTGGAGGGTGTCCTTGCGAAGCTCTAGTACTTGCACTGATAAAGGCTTTTGTCTGGGGGTGAGAATAACTGTTTCAGTTACATTCATTGGTAGGCTTGGGTCATAATTATACCAAATTATCTTCGAAAAGGTTGATTACTTCACTTTCTTGTATTTTGGTATCCGGTCCTAATCACCCAGAGTGAAAATACTTAGAAGATGCTTAATTGATTGTATCTTTAGGGATATTTTAGTGAGTCCTCTTTTCTCCTCTGCTTCAGGCTATAGTTTCACACGATGGACCTAGTGTAAGTCATGATTTGGAGAGGAATGCTCGAGTCCTTTCTAGGGTTCTCTTCTAGTCCCCTGTAACTCATTCTTCACGTCTTCCTCCCAATTATCTAGATGTTCTATTATACCTTGGGACCCTGAATCACAGGCTAGCAATCCCTGGTCTTTATCATACTTTTCCTTCGACGACCACTGTTGGGATAAAGAATCCAGCTATGAGTTCTACTAGTGTGCATACTTCTCTTTATGTTCAAGGAGGAGGTACTATTTCTATATCTACTATCACTCCTAGTACTACAATATTTGACTCTGCCTCAATTCCATGTTCGAGTGGGGGCACCGTATATTTTTCTTCCCAATCTGGTTCCTTCCCCTTTGGTATGCCTTCTAGTGCAATTCCCTTAGTTCCTCTAGCTGTCTCATTCATTGTTACCACAACTATGACTTCTATGGCTAGTGGTTGAGCCTATTTCTAAGGTTTTCCTTTTGGAAGTGGGCATATACCTCATTCTAACCCTTCTTTAGGATCACTCCCTTTCTTCACTCAAGGTCAAGGTTATAATCCTTTTCAAGGATGGACAAACCCTACTTTTGGTGGTTTAGTAGTTGGGAATCAGTTTTATTTTGGTCAACAAGGGAACATGCCTTACTCCTCCATAAGTACCTTTTATGGTTATTCTCCCTTCACCAATGCATGGAACCCTTTCCAAGGGCTCTCCTCTCCTTTTAATACTTTTCTTGGGGGGAATTTTTTTAGTTATGGTAACCTTTCGGCGGTAGGTGGTCAAACTCAGAATTTTTCTTGACCACAAGGTTTTCCTTACGGTTTTGTTTTTTCAACAAACAATCCTAGCCAACCTGGCGCCTCTACAAGTCCAAGATATTCTTTTCAGAATGTTAGGAATCCTACTTATGGTGGGTGGAATCTTAAGGTCATCCATTCTTACAATTCTTGGAAACCCTAAATTTTCCATATCTCTTAAAATTCATAAATGATTGGATCCGATATAATCCGGCTTGGCCTCCAGTTCGCACCAAGCTTCCATAAGATATTCCAAAGTTAGAAGGAATGTCTGGGGAGGATCCATCTGACCATGCAACAATATTCCATTTATGGTTTTCATCTAACTCCCCAAATGATGATTCAATCAAGTTGAGATTGTTCCAATGCACATTAATTGGAAATGTTGCTAAGTGGTATATAGAGCTTAGTGGGGGTACCTTTTCTTCATTTGGTTAAATGGCTACTATTTTTTTGAACCAGTTTTAGTTGCCCATTCGATATGACGCTAGGACTGAGCTATTGGATAGTTTCCAACATGATAAGGCAACTCATATTTCTGACCATATTCAGGAATGGCGAAGAAGGAAGAGGCTCATCAAACCCTATATTCCTGATGAATTCCTTCTCGAACGGTTTTTAAAATATCTACAACTAGAAATTTCTAAGGATGTATCTCTCTCTGGGGTATCTACCAAAGGACAAGCTATATTTAGAGCCCAGGAGTTAGAACTTATATATTCTCAGTCTCGGATTCTTGAGAATATTTTTCATGATTCTCCTCGATCCAAGATTGATTTAACCAAACCCAAGCTAGGTCCCCATGCTAACAGGATAGTCAAATCAATTGATAAAAACACGACTAACCTATTAAGTCAATTGCAGTGTCATTACAAACTGCTTCTTCGATTTAGCCATCACTGTTAGTGCCTATTCCTTCTCAACCTTTAACTATTAACATTGTCCAATATTCTAACCTCAAAGGAAATCAACAATCCGATGGGAAGAAAAAGGGACGTGGTAAGAATAAAGATAAGGATGGCAAGGGAAATGCGAACAAATCCAGTAATAATGTTGGGGAGGGTAAAATGGAGTAAAAAAAGAAAGTTAAGTTTCCTTGTAAATTGTGCAATGGAGACCATTTAACTCATCTTTTCCCTAAGATTCAAGATTCTCAATGTTTGCTAGTGTAGCAAGGTTCTTCTAGCTCCCAATATATTCTAACTAACCCTTCTCCCCAAGGGAAACAAATATTTTCTTGTGCAAATGCTAATACTGGAACCCCCACAGGGGGAAACTAGGAAGGGAAAAATCCATTGAATAGATACATTATGAGTTCTCGTGTTGATGTTTCTACAAGATCACATGATTATGGTGAATAGGATTCCTCTAACGCTACGACACTCCTGATGTTTGAGAGTCGCGCCATATTGAGAGGCCCGCAGTTGAGCCTATACCTTGGATGCTGAAAGGCTCTGCCAAATGTATTATGATCAACCCTAATGCCAAGGCTGCCTAGAACTACTCCATTGTTGAAGATCTAGCTCAGAGTCCTTGTGTGATCTCTATGTTAGAGGTACTCTAGTCGTGTCCATCACAAATGAGTGCGATGCTCACTGCGATTGGGGCAATAGATCTGAAAAACTCTCTTATTGTTACATTTGACATGTCAAATATTAAGAAGAGTTGACTCATCACATGGATTTATAGATTAAATCTACATATCGAAAGAGAAATATCTTTCAAACCATAGTTGATGAGGGAGCTTCCACATGTGTCATGTCGATTTCATGTTGGAAAGCTATCAGATCTCCTCAAGTTGTTCCTTCACCTACTGTCTTGACTGCATTTGATGGTCATTCTCATAGGGCGCATGAAGTTATTCTAGCCTTTCCCATCTATGTTGGGGGTAACGTGGTCAATATTGAGGTGGAAATAGTGGATGTGAATTTGGATTATAATATTCTATTTTCATGAAATTTTATTTACTAAATGGGTGCCATTGTATCATAATTATTTTGAATCTTGTGCTTTTACTATGAAGGGAGAATTATTATTGTTGATCATATGGATTATTTTCTGAAAGAATCCAGTGCATCCTCTGATTCTACCATTCCCTTGTTGAAGAATGTTAATCATCCTATTGAGAATTTAGGAGTCGGAATGTATTCCTCTTTGATGGATACTTTTGATCTTCCTTCTCCTATTGCTCGAATAAATTCCATTTCATCATGCAGGGCCCCTTCTCAAATAGATTTCTTCAGAGCTCATTATTTTTTAGATCCTTAACCCTTACCCTCTTCTACAACCACATTAGAAGAAGGTAAAGTGGGTGGGATGACATATCCCATGTCTACAGCTGAAATTGCTTACCAATTTATAGTTAATATTGTAGATTCCAATCCTACTCTTTCAATGGAGGTATTGGATGGAGATGTGGCTTTGGCTTGAACTCTTGACTCTACTTCTTGTATGAACTACCTTGATACCATTCAACCATCTGAGGAAGCAATCATAGAAGTAATGAAGGGTATAGAAAGACCATGGGATGATTTTCATCATCGAAAATATTTTCTCCCAGACTTGCATGAAGTAGAATCAGATTTGTCTAGCCCTTCATCAACTAGTGGTGTTCACACAATTTTAAACCATTTGGCTCCAAGACAAATTTTTGTCGAAGGTAACATGTCTTTTATTTTGAAAATAGTTCCAGTGAACATGTCCAAGTATCCCAATATAATATAGAATGTTTTCATCGGAGTTGAGTGCCCCCATGAAGAAATTCAAATTTATAATAATATTTTTAAAGAGTTGTGTGATGTGTTTTCTTGGTCTTATGGGGAAATTCCTAGAATTGATCCATCAATAGTCGAGCATGAGATGAAGACTTACGTGAATGTGAAGCCTATATGGTAAAAGCCTCGATTGGTAATCCTTAGGAAAGTGGCAACTATCAAAGCCAAGGTTGAGAAGCTGCTTAAGCAAAGGTTCATATACCTCATTCTATTGACTGAGTGGGCTTTAAATCGAGTCTCGGTTGATAAAAAACAAGGAACGATTTGTGTATGCATAGACTTTAGGGATTTAAATAAGGCTTGTCCAAAAGATAATTTCCCCACACCTTTTATTGACCATATTATCGATGAATCTGTGGGAAATGAGATTTTATCCTTCATGGATGGTTTCTCAGGTTATAATTAAATTACTATCCATCCTGAAGATCAACATAAGACAAATTTTACCTGCCCCTCAGGTACCTTTGCATACAAAAATATACCTTTTCGCCTTAAAAATGTTGTGGTGACTTTTCAGTGGGCCATTTCCTATGCTTTTCGCGATATCAAACATATCATCGAAGCTTATTTGGATGACTTAGTTTCTCATTATCGAAAGATAATTGATCATCCTCATCATATTCGATTGATTTTTGAGTGATGTTGTCATTATAAAATCTGGTTGAATCTGAATAAATGTGTTCATTGTCATGCCCAATCGATTATTGGGATTCATAGTATATAATGAAGGGGTTTGCGCAGATCCATTCAAGGTTGAGGAAATACTTCAATTTCCTCCCCCATATACCATCCATCAACTTCAAAGTCTCTAAGGAAAACCCAATTTCTTGATGAGATTTATCATCAATTATGTTGATATCACAAATGGATTTATGAGATTTATGAAGAAAGGAGTTCCATTTCTATGGGATGATTTTTCTCAGCACTCATTCAATGCTTTGAAGAAAGAAATTCCCTCTGCTCCTTTACTGAGTCCACTTTATTATAGCAGGGATTTCCTCTTATATCTCGATGTGGCAGAATCAACCATTGGTATGGTTCTGGTTCAGGAATATGATGCTCTCCATGAGAACGTGATTTATTATTTGAGCCGAGGCTTTGTAGGTCCTAAATCACAATACTCTCCTATAGATAAATTAGCTTTGGAAGTTGTTCATGCTTTCCAGTGAATTCGACACTATATTCTGCTTAGAAAAACTTTTGGCTTAGCAGTTTTAAACCCATTTCTTTTTGTTCTCAGTAGGCGAGTGATTGGGGGAAAATGTAAGAGATGGATTTTTATTTTACAATAACTAAATCTCAAGTTATTATTAGCCGAATATAAGAAATCTTCAGTATTTGAGAAATTAATCTCAGCGTTGCCTTGTAGATAAGAAATGGTTTATGAGGAATCATTCCCTGATGTAAATATTTTCCTTATTTCTTGACAAGATCCTTGGTATGGAGATATTGTAACATATATTTAGACATTGAAGTTTCCCCTCACATTTTTAAAGGATGAGCGAAGAAAATTGTGTCACTTAGCTAAAATTTATGTTATTATCAGTGACACTTTATATTGTCTCGAGGTTGATTCCATCCTTAGATGTTACTTAACTTTAGAAGAAGCTGAGTCACTGTTGAATGATTGCCACAATGGAGCCTTTGGTGGTCATTTATTTGGGCTTGTTACAGCCCAAAAAACCTTGCATGCCGGTTATTTTTGGCCTTCGATTTTCAATTATTGTGCTGAAGTGATAAAAGAATGCCACCCTTATCAGGTTTATAATTGGAAAATGCTCACTCATCCAGCTCTACTCTTTCCTTTTATTACCATCGGTCTGTTCCTTGTAACCCACCTTTGACAAAGGGTCATAAGTATATTATTATAGAATTTGACTACTTTACTAAGTGGGATGAAGCTATTCTCACTTTTGTGAATGATGGTGAAACAACAACCCTGTTTATATTCAACCAAGTCATTTCATGGTTTGGTATTCCAAAGGAGATTTTAGCTATCCATGGTAGTCATTTCCTGAACAAGTTGATGGTTTATTTGGCTCTCAAGTTAGGTTCTCAGAAGGAGCACTCATCTCCTTACTATCCTCAGGACAATGGTCAGGTGGAAGTCGTGGATAAATCCCTAAAAGTTATCTTGCAAAGGATAATTAATAAAGCATGATCCAATTGGAATATCATGTTATATCCTGCGCTTTGGGCATACTGGATGTTGGTTAAGACCACTATGGGTTTCACTCCTTTTCAACTACTTTATGGTTTGGAATCGATCTTCCCTGTGGAATGTGAAATTACTTCTCTTAAATTAGCTATAGAACTTCTTCTAGACACTTCCAGTCTTGACGAATGCCTTGTTTATTTTGAATGTATTGATGAGCAGCATCGAGATGTAGCCAAAACTAACAAAGCTCATAAAAATAGAAAAAATATCTAATATGATAAGGTTGTGCATCCTAGGGATTTCTCTAAAGGTGATGTTGTGCCTTTCTATGACCAATACAAACATACCTTAGGGGCAGGCAATTTCAATCCCATGTGGTATGGTCCTTTTATCATTAAAAATGTCTTGAAAAAAGGAGCTTATAAATTGGTTTATTTTGTTGGAAACGAGCTGGCGGAACCCAGGAATGGGCTCTATCTTAAAAATTATTATGCCTAGGCTTTTGCATAGAAATTTGTTGGTCTTGTAGATATTGTATATATTTGTGCATATATGTCTATAGGTTTCATAGTGATATCGATATTTTCGATCTTCTTTGACAGGTATCGATGGATGATCTAATATATCTAATGTTTTTTAATGGTGCTAGTTGACATACCCATAATTTGTCTTCTGCAGCTTTGGTGATTTATTATCCATCTAGTCAGTTGTTAGTTTCAAGAGGCATATCTTTTGGCCATGTTTCAAGCAGTGTTGTTGAATATACTGTTCCTATTAGGTTTCTATCTAAAGCAATATATTTTGCTATTGTTTCATTAGTAGTATACTTGCATTCATAATTGGTGGTGTCTCAGTTAAACAACATATATCGTGTGAAAGATCCTTATTTATGTAGCTAATTTCTGAGAGTCCATTTATTACGAAGATAATTTAATTTTATAACATTTATTCATATTCCATGATTGGAAAATTCGTTTGATAATTCCATAGTTAATCAAGAATTAGATTGTCATATTAATCATTCATCACATTAAAATAAAAAATAATAAAAAATCATATTTATATATGGTCATCACATCATGAAACTGTCTGTATATAGATAGAAGTATATGTTTAAAATATTATACAAAATTAGGACAAAATGTCCTACAAAATTAAGGCTTAAGCCAAATCACGTCTATCAAAAATAACGGGCCATCTGTAATATATATATATATGTGGGCCCTTCCATTGATGTGCATCTTGAAAGAAAATGATGGAAGTTAACACTCATCAGAAAAGCCGCACCGAGTCTCGTTCTACTCCTACCATGCATCTCCGCATTGCCTCTAGAAAATCCTCGACTAATTCCATAGGTACTTGGTGAGTCAGATGCTCCAACTTCCTCTCTACAGCATGGAGAACTCTCTCAGTCTCAGTAATGTAACCCTATGCATCTCTTCCACACCACCTATTCCTGGGTAGACCCTCTGGTCTTACCGGTTCCACATCTATATCATGATCAAATAATTTTGTAAGAATTTTTGTCTCATCAAAAAGAATTTCAATTCATATTTTTTAAATCCAAAAAATGAAATAACATAAAAAGCTTAATTATTTTTTTTACCAGTGGCACCCCATGCAATGCCAGATGGAAGCACTATATATCCACTCTGAAAACCATACCTATATAGGGGTATTCGATGGAAATGAATTTTTCTTCCCACTAAAGGAAAAAATCATCATCAAATGTCGCTCTAGGGACCTCACTACCCTCTACTCTCTTAATTAAGTCAACCCATCTACCTATGCATGGATCTCTTGGGTTGCTAATGGCAGAAACCACTTTGGGTCAAAGTCTTGGTAATCTCTCAAGGAATAAACTACAAATAATAGTACCATACCCAAAAAAATTTGTATTATTCTTCTTGATGGAAGTAAGCTGTTTTTTCATGTTCGTTACAAGGGTTGTGCACTAGTCAAAAACTATGGTAAGGGAATCCAATACTAAGCTCATTGTAGAATGAGAAGCTTGCTGGAATGAGTTTGATCCATATACCCTCACAATGGTAAAAGGGAGAATCCTTAGGGGTAGAATATCCACATCCTTGATTGGGATCTATGTCACTACCTTTGCGGGGTTTCCAAGGAAATAAATATGAATGTAATCGTCCAGAATAAGGCTTCCTCGAGCCATCTCTTACATGTCTTTCCTCTCCAGGAAAGTCCAGTAATGAATTATATGTCTTCTACTTGAATAAATAGGGGCATATGATTAATCAAGAATGGATATTCTTCTGGACCCCATTAGTTGACAAGAATTTCCAACAATCTTGTATTGGTTTTCATGTTTGGCATTTTGAAAATGTCAACAATCCACATTATGTCACTGCATTTAGCGCTAATGGATCATTCATAACTTCATTATCTATTGTAATTTTCTCTCTTTCACTCCAAGTAATTTTCATCCTGTAGTTTCAAGTAGTTTGATCCATTAAGATCGTTGACTCCATGTACGCGGATTTGATTTATACACAATCATGTATAGGGTTTCCAAATACGCTGCTTTGATATACCCAACCTGTGTACGCGTAGAGTAAACAACCAAAAATAAATTTCTTACGGTAAAATTATTGAAAAAATACTTGAAATGCATGAAACTTCATTGAGAAATCGAATTAGGAGATTACCTGAAAGATTGATAGTGTTTTTGGCTGGGAAATTTGGTGGATTGCGATTGTGAGGTTTTACTCCAGAGATCTTGCACTCAATTGTCTAAGACCTTTTATTTTTATAAACTTTGTGACCTTTTGGCTTTGAGTGCTATGATAGGTTGTTTTTTAGGTTAAATTGGAGACTTTTAGATGTTTCTTACCACTTTGATTCCATGATCGTTGACCCATCATAACAAGTATCATTTTCTTCACTGGAATATAGGTTAGAGAAGATTAGTTTTCCATTGCAATATGAATTCTAGCCTCCATACTACGATATATTGGCATAGGGTCCACCCCATTGTGTTATAATTCTTAAACCATTTTCACTCTCCGACTTCTAAAATCATTACATGATGGTAGAGTCATCCTTTACATGGGGTTCATAGTTAGATCCTCAATAGCATATCTTTCCCATGCTGCAAAGATTGAGTAGGATCGAGAGCCTACTTTAGTCCCACCATGATTTTTGTGATGAAGCTTCATTCTCCTTCTTCTTCAATATCTTTGTGGATTTATACCCTAGAGGCTCCTGTGTGTTGAGTTGTACTGCTACATTGCATGTTGACTAATTGTACATTTTTTGCTCAAGCCAACTTCACTTGGACTCATGTATAAGCCACTTTTTGACCATGTCTTTATGCAAAATCAACCTTGCAATCACTTAGCCTCTGCAACTTGACACCTTATGCCCATGGAAATAACATTCCTTTGAGTGCCATTGACCAGTTTCGTCACCTTGCATTGAGCATAGCAATGTTCCACTCCTAGGAACTAGTGCATATGTATTTGGACACTTATTATTTCCACTCTACCATAGCCATTCTTTTATTCTTTTTTAGGCTTTTTAAATATTAAAAAGACAAAAAAGTTATATATTCCAAAAAAAGAGCGGGAACAAGACTTTACTTCCATAATTGATGGTAATAAGAGTAAGTTGTATCACCCTTGAACAAAGCACTCAAAGCAAGTCTCTCAGCTATTGGGATGCGCTTTAGTTTGATTTAGGAGAGACATAACCTTGTCATTGAGTCAGTACTCCTTTGGTTGGTTCTCTCATCCAGTCATATGGAGAGATTTTTAAGCCTCCTGCATGACAAACTTATAAAAAGTTATCATATCCTCCCATACAATCACATTTGAGTCATGGTTTTGTTTAAGGGAAGTAAACCTGAGTCGACCTTTCTACGATGTCTCTTGACTCATTTTCGTTCGACCATACCCAGTCTGTTAGAGTTATGTTCAGTCTCACATCATCTATTTGGTCCTTTGCTCGTGCTAGTTACGTAGGTCTCCATTGACTTATTGCCGGTGGGTTTTCTCTTATTGACTTCGAAAATTTCTCTTAGAGTAGGCCTAGAGTCACACCCTAGCCCTATTTCCGTCATTGATAGGTGACCTTGTACTCAGCATTGATTAGTATCATGGGTCTTTGACTGAATGGTTTCCCTTGTGTTTGATGTGATCTTACATTATCACACATTGCGATTCGTGTAGTACCTTTTCTTCCATTTGACACTATTGGTGGATTCCTCACCACTATCTTAACTTTCATTATTCGTTGGTTTAGAGGGTTTCTGTCACGCACTAGCCACAGCTTGTGTACAACAGAAATGTGCTACGATATGGTTACTTCATATTTCTTTGTTTGATTCCTTCCAAATTATTGGCCTGTGGGTTACATTCATTCTGGATTGATGTGGGATTCCTTAATTCCTTCCTTCCAGCAGATTGTTTCCAATCGATTCCAACTCATTGCTCTGGGAATAAGGTCTAGAGTCATTTTTCAGTACCTTAGGGTTTACAGTCACTAGTGATAGACTACTTCACTATCGATAGTGAGAATACATCAATGTCTCCTGATTGATAGATTCTATCAAGTGTTTGAATTCAACTCATTTACTCACACTTGTTAGATTATATTGGGTACCCTGACCCTCATCATAATTATCAGTGAGTTGTCTCGCATTTGTTAACGATATACATCAATGATCAATAATCAAACGATTTCTCACATGGTAGACTTTAGCTCATTTATTCCCATAGTGTAGAAATGTGCCATGGAAGTCAGTGACAACCTCAGGTTGCATCAACTTTTTTTGGTTCACTTGTCAGTTTCTCCAATTTTCTTGCCAGTGAAACCATCCACGTTATATGTTGCAATTCATCACAACAACATTTTATATGTTGGCACCTGAGTTGCATGCAGTACCATTATTCCACTTTTTGACTTGGTAGCTTGAGGATCAGTTTTTTTTTTTTTCCAAGGAAAAAATCGGTAACTTTTTATTTAAAAAATGAAAAGTTACACTAGCAGATGCATTGAATCATTTCCATAAGATGCCCATTGGGCTCAAGTGCTTTCGCACCCCATGCAACGTTACAAAAACTAACTTGCATTAGAAGAAGAAAAAGAGAAAGAGAGAAAGAAGGGAGAAAGAGGCAGAAAAACTGGAATCCGGTAGTGAGTAAAGGGCTCACCCTTCAAGTTTTTCTCCCCTTTTTCTTTTCGACCTTGCGCCACTCTCCTTGAGTGGGCTCAATCGAAGCTATGACTAACTATGTTTCTCTTTCTGTGAGGCTGTTTCCTTGTCTGAGTCTGAAGTGTCTGAGTGGTGATGCCTTTTGATCCCTCCCATATTCAGATCCTTGCTTGCCTTCTCTGCCTGATTTGAGTGAAACTGTGAAGCCTTGTTGTCTGATGTGGTTCCCTTCTGAGTCTCCATTTCTTGATAAACCTCAGCATTCTCTGCAGGGGTCTCTTCTTCCTCTGCTTCTGATTCTTTATCCTCTGAGTCTGGGGGGAGGAATTGCCATCCTTTCCTCTGCTTCCCTTTCTTCTTCTTTTTACTATTTACTTTCTTGTCTTATGGAAATGTACTTTTCAAGTGTCCTGTCTGCCTACAGAGCCTACATCTAAAAGTGGTGTTTTCATAGTCTAGTGCTTGCAGCCAATTTTGTTGTTTGTAGATCAGCCTTATGTTGTCCGGCAACCCTTTACGTAGATCTACTTCCACACAAATGCGTGCGAAAGTGTAGACTCTTTCATCAATCCTTTCCAGATCTGTTTTGATATATTTCCCTATGCTGTTCCCAATGCCTGCTAGTACTCGTTCACTCCCAAAGTGAAGGGGAAGGTTGTATAGGCAGACCCAGACCGGCACTTTGGATACAGTCATTTTGTTTGGATCGAAATTTGGAAACCATGGGGTCATAAATAGCCCCGATGTTCCCCAAAACCAAGGCCCAACACTGATGATTGTATCTCTGACTTCCTTGGAAGCAAATCTTACTATAAAAAACCCCTTGGAGCATAGATGTATATCACATTCCATGGTCCAAATAGTGAAGATCCAGTGGAATGGATCCATTGGTTTTGGCCAAAAATTGTTAAAACGTCAGATTAGGGCCTGCATTTCATAGGACTTATCGAAATCATCAAGCCCTGTAGAATCAAAGTTAAGGGCTGGGGTTTGCCCTAGATGATCTACTATGTATGGCCTAGGTGTATATCCGCCTTGATCTGGAGAGGACCCTAAGTCTCTGTTGCCCTGTAAAATGTTTTTGTAGGAGGAACCTCCCTTGGGTTGGTGCTGAGGTGTGGTCTTTTTCCCCTTGTCTCCCCCTGAGGAGCTTGGTTGTCCCTGAGGCAGAGCCCCTCCTCTCAGCCTAAGGTTTAAAGCAATGATTGTTCCTGGACTAATCTCATAGCTTTTCAGCGTTCTACTATCTTGGAGGGACCACCTACCACTGACCAAATGTTGGATCTGAACTGGGTATCCCGTCTCTGCCCATATTTGATGTTTCAGCTACAAGATGGTGCTTCCTGCATGAACCCACAGTAAACGGGTTTTCCCCTCAGGGGATTTAATAAAAATATGAAAACGAGTTGTTGTTACCTGCTCTGGCTGTAAACAATCTTCCAGATCTGGCCTCGTATTGGGTCGTTTTTCCTTGTGTATGTTTAGATCTACAAACCCTTTGCTTGATCTACGCTTGTTGCCACCGATCTGCTGCCTGGGATCTGGCTGTTCTCGAATGTTTGCTAGACCAGGTAGATCCAGGCCGGATCTGATGTGCTCTCTGCATTTCCCATCAGACACAACCTTTAGGCCACCGCACTTCAGATCTGCCGCCGCTGGAAACCCCGAAACGTTGCAGCCAAATGAAATGGGGAGATCATGCAGTCTGCTAATCCACTTCGACAAGGGGGACCTGGCCATGGCGAAAGAGATCGAAACAACAACAAAATTACTAACCCTGCCATGCATTTTGCTCGAATCTGCTTGTTGTTTGTTGACCTCTCCACTAAGAAGAGCGATGCTCCATTCATCGCCATCAGCGACGCATTTATAGCGGAAATGGTCGCAATCCCTCTCTCTGAGTTCGCCTCACCTGCATTTTTCCTCATCATTGTTTCATATACACAGTGGTGCATTTCTTCCTTTGAATACACAAGTGTATAGATCATTTTCTTCTTTATAATCCAATTTTGAGGATCAGTTATGTGACATCAGTGATCAGATATCTCCTTCAGTCTCATTGATCAGTTCTTTTACATATGATATTCTAAAATGGCCTTGATATGTACTTTTGTGGCTATGATCAGATGATCCACTATGTATTTCTTAGATTCTTTTGTACTTTTACACATATTGGATTTGATATACACTTGATATGAAGACATGGTCTACTATCTCTAAGCATGGGTATGCCTGCCTCAGACATGAGCTTTCTTTCTGATCTCTTCCACTGGTTTGGCAGGCTGGAATCTGGTGATCCCCTCCCAAGTCCCCGCATGATTCTTTTGATACACTTAATACATGTCGGACATCATGTACCCCTTCTGACCTCATATATTAGGGGGAATATGTTATAACATCATTTATCACCCTTGTATACTTTATGCTCTGAGTCATGGCCTTGGGAAACCATTTCCCTTCAGACTTAGTCCTTTTACTAAAAACATTATTTTAAATTCCATACATGACTCTAACCTTCAAAAATCATGTTCACACGCGGGTTAAGCTATACAAAGCCCGGGTATATAATTTGAAATATAAAAAAAGTATTAAACCGCTATTTTATGGACGGGGTTTACAAGTTACACTGGAAGTCCACGTATAGGAGGTTGTGGTTTAACTGTATTCAAATTGAAAAAATTGTTTTAGGGTGATATAAATACACCTCATGGGAAGGAATAAGGGGAGAGAAAAATAGGATATTGATATTATATCCAATTGGTCCCTGATCAAGTTTGATTTATCCCCGTTCCTCCTGCACTCCCAACTATAGGAAACCCTTATTTCTTGATAGAGATCCCCACCTCCTTTATATGGCATCTATGTGTGTGCATTTGAAAGAGGATTGTCGAGGCTTGGGCTTGATGGATTCAGCGGAAGGTTTCACTTGGAGCTATCGTCGAATCAGGTTGTGTTCTTCCACATTCTTTGCAGAAATTAATAAAGAAGCTTTGTCTTATTCCTGATGTGATTATATTTATGCCTTAACTCATGTTATGATATAATTATATATGATCTCATGTTATATATATATATATATATATATATATATATATATATATATATATATATATATATATATATATATATATATATATATATATATATATATATATCTGATCTAGCATGCATATCTTGAACATGCTTGGAATTGCTGCTAGTATATATGCTTTTCCAGAATGAGTTGCAGGTTTTGAAGCATTGGAGGAAGGAGAGGTTTTGGACGCTATGGGAACATCCTCAAACGTAATACGTACGGGCACTATCTCTTCATCGCACTTTAGTAGTTTAAGCATTCAGACTAGTTTTTTGCTTTCTTGTTGTTGGTGTATGCCCTTCGATTTGTTGGGGTTCACAACCCAAACCCCAGGGTGTTTTATCACATAACATTAAGTTAAGTCAAATCTCTCACAGTAATGCATAATTTCTATAAGTAAAAATTATCAATTAAAAAGTTTATTTATTTTTCATATATTTCATTTTTTTTTTGCATAATATTCAATTCGTTGTGGAAGTAGCTAAAATCATTCTTCAAATTCTTCAAATTATTATTCTTCCATATTTACATCTCCCCTAACCCAGTCTGAGATATCATCATTAGCTTTCACTCTAGAAACAAAATGAGTGAGAAGGGAGAAGAACACCTTTGTCATCCAAAAATAGCTTACTACGAAAGTATCCTAAATTTTTTACAAACATCGTTTATCGACACCCTAATAACAACAATACTAATATATAACCCACGAATGAAGTTACAAAATCCTACATTAAATATAATTCCCACACTATTAAGGATCCCTACATTAGGCCTTTGTGTAACTTTTCCATTAATCAATTCTTTGTAGGAAACTACATATTCTCACAGTACTACCACCATTTTATTGTAAAATATGGCCGAGTAAGGTGATGGGTGTATATTAATATTTTAAAGCTACTATTGAGATATACAAGGTAGTGGTTTGATAATGGAGTCCCATATGAACATTGGGAAAAAAAATGTTCAGTAGATAAAGTTAATTGATAAAATTGCGTTATTGGAATAGAAGCACTGAATTCCATCATCATGAATAACATCACATGGGTTGATTACCCAAGGAATGACTATTCCAACAGATTACCCAATGAATGGTTAAAGGGATAGGTAATAAAATAAAATAAATGCGAAGGGATCTAAAAAAAATTGAAACGTAATAAGAGAAATTAAATAGAATAAGGAGAATGAGAGTGACACTAATGGATGAGGCTTTATTTGAATAGAAAAAATAGACCTATAATTTTCTAATGAGTTTGATCATGTAGTCATAAAAGTAATAGTCTATTTTAATTTATATCTATATATATTTTAATTATTCAATGTCAATTTTTCTTTCTTTAACTTTCCTACAATGTTGTTTTTGTCAATAATAAATAAATTGTAGCGTCTACAATTAAATTTAATAAATTTAATTGGTAAAAATATCATTTTAGAGTTATTATTATCTATATGGAATTGCATTGTGATCTTAATTTTTTTAATGAAAATCCCATGTTTTCAATGCAAGTTTTCTCTTATTTTGTTGTATCTCTTGAATATTGATATATTTAGCAGTATTTTTCATAACAATATTATATATACACATAAAAAAAATAAATGAAATACATTAACTTTACATTTAAATATAAATTTAAAATATTGGAATTCGAATAAATGAATTACAATAATTTTATATTAATTTACATTTAAATATATAACAGTCAGAAAATAAATTCAGAATATTGAAATCCAAAGAAATAATGTAGGAATTTAAAATTAACACTTTTGCAATAAAAATTTCCAATTTTAAAATCAAAACCTATATTTTTATATTTTAAAATTTACATTTTCATGATAAACATTTTTACTTTGGAAATCAGCATTTACACTCATAGAATCAAAATTATTTGAAATGCAGAATTTTGAAAACCAAATTTCAAAATTTTAATTTAAATTCTTAAAATTCTTAATTCCCTAATCTAGATTTTTGCCTACTTTCAAATTTAAGGAAATTTTAATTTTTTTTTTTTTATTTCAGTTATTTAAATGATAGATATAAGCTACTTCAATGTAAGGGAGATAAATTAGTTTTCTATTTTATTTAACATACGGTTCTTTAGTCACCATCACACTCAGGATTCTCTTCTGTAATTTCTATTAAAAGTTAACTCCCCAATGCATTACAAATGTTATTATTATTAAGTTGTGAGTTGGATTTGATAAATAGTGGACTCAACTACCCAATCATGTGATAGTAAATGTTTTATTTAGATCTAACCTTCGATTTGATGTAAGAAAGGAATTTTCATATTTGTTAACCTTGTCATTTTAGAATAAGTGTGTGAGGCATGTTTTATATTGTAGTGAATATAGGGAGCAGAAATGAAATTATACATATCTTATATGATATTTTTCATATTTTTTAGAATTAGGTATGTATGTCACTATTATTTCTCCCATAATAGACATATGTCATAGCTCCTTTGTGAACCCCACACTCTCAAGAGGACTAATTAGAAAGGATCATCCCTATAATAATACTAAGTATTGATAACAAATTAAACAATAAAAATGTTTATTTATCACATAACCTATATGTTCTCATCATTGAGTCCATCTACACACACCTATCTCATCATATGATTTGCCTCAATGATCCATTCCTAAAATAAAACATATATAGAATAACCTTATATTATTACATATTGTATATGGCATCCAAATGAAGCATGCAAGTAAGAAAAAGATCACAACATTTCATATCATACATCATGAAATATATATTGAAAATAATATTAAGCTTGTTTTATCATCAAAAAATATGTTATAGGAGTAAGACCCATGCTTTCTTATCACCTAGCTCAACACCTGCTATCTCGGGAATCTCATGAAATAATATATAACACATACAAGTATGATGGGATTACTTTGAGTGTTTGTCCCAAATTCCTTGGTCCAATAATAGATGTATAAAAAGGTGTAATTATTCCATAGATGGAACACATGTATCATTCCACCAATGTGACTATTTGACCTAGTTTGTTAAGGTGGTTTAGGTAAACGTGATTCGATCAATGTACTAGTTATTTTCAGGCTCTGGGTTTATGACAATCCATGGTTTTTACCATGGTATTAATCTTTAACGTTGCCTACTTAAAGGCAAAAAACCTCCATGTTAACTTTTCCTCTTTCCCATTAGGATCGAATCAACAATGTCTTCAGGCACCACCACTCCTCTCGGTTTGTTGATTATAACAAACTTGACTGAAGAAGATTAACTTGGTTGCAATCATTATTTATTGAAGTACATATAAAAAACTTTCCATCGACATGATTACATGGGTAACTTTTCTTTGTATCTCCCAGTTATCAAAGACACCTTTTCATGTATATGGTTCATAAACTATGTCACCTGAGATCTCACATTTGCCTCCTTAAGCTAGGATGCCAATACACTTACCAACCTAGTGCCTATAAAAGTCACTCATTCCACAACTTGGTGATTGCACATGTCACTGCACTACATGTATTCCTGATTAAATTCTTAAGGGTTAATGCATGCTCTTATGCAACATGTATGTCATAATATTAGGTCTTATAAATTCATGGGGAAATGCATATGCCCTAGACGAAAACCCTTAGGGTGTTCACACATCATATGTTGATGAATACATCAAAATTTAGCACAATTGACTCCATATTTATTATTTTATTTCTCTTGTCCATACCACACCTCTATCTTACTATATATTTCCTAATCAATACCTTGACCTAGATTTTCAATATAATTTATACTTTCCATCTCCATGCAATCAGTCTAACTCTTCATTTCCATCCACCACTTTCAAGAATTCTTGGTTTCTGGACCACTTTTTGCATTGTAAGATCTAGTGTGTTGTGCCCAATATTCTTAGTAACTTTTTTATCTTACTACAATTCTTCTATAATTGCATCATAGTAATCCTTGACAATACCCTGGCTCTTTTGAGCATTTTCCATTTACTCAACTACCACTCTTTTCCATTTCTCCCCTTAAAATTGTTCCATCCATAATATATATTTGCAAGCTTCTATGGAAGCTGTGTATTCTTCATTTATTCTAGAGAGGGCTACTAGTTTTTATAATCTAAGCATCCAAAATAATGTTGCGCCTGCAAAACTATATAAATAATTAATGGTGAAATTTCTAGTATTCATATCTCCAACCATATTTTCATTTGTATAACCTTCAAGAAAAACATTATTATTATCAGAACATAGAAAATAATTACTAGTACAGTTGAGATACCTAACGATCAACTTTATTGCTTGTCAATGTTGTTTGTCTAGATTTGCAAGGAATCTCCTCACTACTCCCACTGAATGTGCAATATCTAGATGGGTACATTCCGTAACATACATCAAGATACCAACCATTGAAGCATATGAAATTTTACTCATTTCCTCCTTTTTGTCATTATAAGGGCACAAATCAACACCAAGTTTGAAGTGTGATGCTAGGGGTGTACCAACTAGTCTGGCGTCCTTCATATTGAACATATCTAACAGATTCTAAATATATATTTCTTTTAACAACCATAACATTTTGTTATTTCTATCACGTATAATCCTCATGCCTAATATTTGTTGCATTAGACCTAAATGTTTCATCATAATTTCACTGCCCAGATATTTATTCAACCTATTAATCATGTTATTATCATGTCCAATGATTATCATAAAATATACAGAAAATAGTAGTATAATATACCTTTGTTGGTAATACCTCTTGGTGTGCACACAATGATCAGCCGCTAGTCTTTTGAAGTTGTTGTAACTTACCCGATATTTTACATATCCTTGTTGAAAATAGAAAGAAAATAAAAAAATATATAAGATCTATAAAGAAAAAAAGTGGATATAAAAAGAGAAAATAGAAAAATGACAAAAAGAAAAATATTGAAAAAACTGAATAAATCCCAAGAAATATTGTGTGCTAGTTTAAATGCCACCCATTATGGTTAAATAGTTGTTTAATTAGTTTAAGCTAAATTAAATGAATAATCATAGTTTGTAATAAAGTTGAATTAACGTTGATGTTTTGACGTATATGTAATAAGTACGCTTGTATTAATTGCAGGGGACGCACTTCAGATCCCCACCCCCTGCGCTCCTTGGACATTTAACCACTTGAGGGGGGGGGTTCTGAAAACCCATGCAACATGTCCTCTCCTCATGTATTTCGGATGCCCCCTATAAACCACATACCATCTCACCCCACACAAAAAAAAAGCCACCATCAATCAATCACTCTCCAGCCAAAAAAAAAGAAGAAGAAATCTAATAGCCATACCACCACTGCCAACTCCCCATCTCTCATTTGATGATTAGTTGAATGTTATCTACCCATTCAGTTCCTCGATTGCTACCATAATAAATGACTCGCTCCCATAATGGGTATTTTGAATGTGTTAATCGTCCCATTTTATAAATAAATACATTATTTGCTACTGCTTCCTTTTACACATTTTGTTTTCTAAAACTGCATATACAGGCCCAATACGACCAGGTCAATATTAAATATCTTCTTCAGAATTACAACAGCCTGATAAATTACGTGGAAGTCATAACCCTTACCTTGTATACCTTCAATATGTGTTTAAAAGAAAAAGCTAAAATGATAGAGGAAAACACAATGATACCCCCTATCATTAATTTAGATAGACTAGCCCTTACTAACCACGAATATAAAATTGTCGAACCCCAATGTGAGTTTGAATTATATGAACTCCACAATTGGGCTTTATAGAAATTCCTTGATGAAAAAGATGAATTGAGAATGTGGGACTCCTTCCTATCTCAATTCATCCTTCCTCAGAACCATTTATTTCCTGAATTTGTAACCTGGTTCCATTTCAGATACATCCCAAGACAAAGAGCCATTATTTCTCAAAATAATGATGTTTGTTTTACCATATCCCCTGACTTGATACGCAAATTGCTTCATTTAAAACCTTCAACCCCTTCACACCCGTTCTCTGTGGATTCCCTCATAAAAATATATAAGAATCTCACCTTTCCTCAAAGGGCTAATATTTTTTATGTACTCTTTCCTAAAAATGCAGAATTAACTAGAAAACGTCCTCCATAACCCTCTTCAATGTTCCCATAAATGACTAGATAAGTTATCTCAATAGTTTCTCGTCTATTAGGTTATCCAACCAATCACTGGGTTGATGAGATTATTTTAGGATTTCTGCTAGTTTTTTTAGTAGGTAAAAAACCTTCCATGATATTCAATTACAAAGTTTTTTTTTTCTGAAGGAATACATGATCAGTTCTTAAAGTTTTCAATAGAAGGATATCTCAAATATCCATCAGTTCTTGTATACCTATTCTTATTCCATCAAGCATATAAATTCTAGTTTCAATTACAGAAATTAGATGAGTAGGGTAATCCTTAATCTGTGATTCATTAGACTTCCTTGGTAAGGAAGAATACGAATGAATTTTCCTTCAATGATTACACCCATTAGAGTTTGTACATGGTCTCATGCTTGCTTAATAATGATGTTGTTCGTAGGATTTCTATTAAAATCAACAGAATTCTCCATCTCAATGAGTAAACAAATACTGGATATTGGTACTTGTACCAAAAATGAAAAGATGTCAGAGTATGTGGATGTGAGATTCCTGCAGATAAATTTCCTAAGTTTGTACCAATTAGAATTTTTTCACTAGAATATATTAGCCAAATGATGAACATGGATGAGATACACTTTGTGTTAGCTAATAATAAATCTTAGTTTAAATGAAAACCTCATATTGGACCCTTTATTTGCAATACTAGAGCAACAACAAAAGGATCATCCCTCCTTTTGAAACAAATGAAATTTAAATTAAGTTTTATATGGTCTTATGATCCATTGGGGATTATTTCTAAGTTAAGGGTAGAACTTAAAAACACTCCTTATGCACACACTCCTAGACCAGAGATTGAGCATTACATCAACCAATATGAGTGGAAGGAGAATACATTGTAGGAAGTGGAGGAGCAAGTTTTCAATTCTACAAGTGCACAAACCCCAACCCCACAGGAAAAACATGTTAAAGTGACAAGGGAAACTATTTCCTTTCTTGTTTCATAAATTCAGCAGTCAAAATTCATAATGTATAAAAAGAGGAAAACGAACCCTTTTGAAGAGACATATCAAGAAGACAATTCACAGGAACATGCATCGTTAATTTTATCACGTCCTTATGATGCAACATTCCCAAGAGTTGAAGAAGTTTTCTCAAACTCTCTTATATCTTTAGTGACTCAGGATCCATTAGAATCAGTTTAGACATGATAGCTATCCCAGGCCACTACAGAAAAATGTATCTTTGCTATGTAGAGGAAAATTAATAAGAAAAATAAGGCACTCAAGGCCACTACTTATTTAGAATTCTAGTAGAAAACTTCAACTTCCCAGCACAAGCTTCTCTCGGCATTAGATACTCAAAAGTGACAGTTTCAGACGACACTTTTAGAGCCTAAAGTTCCTTTTCTGAAAACTCCAGTAGATTACAAAGAATTTATTTTTGCCTTTGACGCTAAAAAATTCATCCTATTGACCAAATTGATCTGCACAAACAAGTTGGATAAATGATTTACTCCACCATGACTAGTTCAGCCATGCCAGCATCTAATTTGCAAGTTTTGGTATATAATGTTCAATTCAAGTTAAATTTAGAAAATATGTCATCACTTGCCAAATATACTCGAATAAAATCCTTAGAAAATTTATTAATTAAACTGGGATTTGATCTGAGTAACGTTAAAGTTGTCGAGGAAATGATTAACAGGAAAATCTTGATATTCAAGCATTATAAAAACAATTGAAACTCCAAACTATGGAAGATCTTCAAACAAAAGAAGTTAGTGAGCTAGAAAAGGAAAAGGAAAAATATTCAAGGTTATTGTTTAAACATAATTTGTATATTGAGAGGATGGAGTCTGAACTAGAAAGGCTATTGAAGGAAGAACAACAACATGCAAATGTGGCAACAGTCATTCCTATAGAAACAACTTCTATTACAGGTACTTCACCAACTCATATTATAGGGACTTTTATTGTTGAAGCTATAATAGTGGAAACATAGTCCACAGACTCAACAACTGATTTAGCTAAACCAATGGGAGATTTTTCCAAAAAAGATCAAGAAATTGAAAATTTGAAGGCTCAACTCAACAATCTCCAAGACGAGAAGCTAAAAATTGATAATGTTTATTTAGTAGAGCTTCAAAAAACTCATAGACTAAATCAAAGGATAGAGAGTCTAGAAAATGAGTTTGTTATTTCTCAAACCATTGCACAAGCCAAGGAAAACATCTAGATGGATATTCATGAGTGTATGACCAATTTCTAGCCTTCTACTAAAATTATTTTTGAATAGGAGGAACTATTGGAAAAAACAAAAGAAGTGATTGCAGAGGTAAAGAAAGACATGGGTCAAAAACTAAGAGAGACTATAACACCAATTACAATCCGGAATTAAAAAAAAACAAGAACTGGAAAAATATGAAATAGAGGACAAAACTGAAACTATCTTGGAAGTGAGAAGGATTCTCACTAAAATGAATCTTATGCTATAGCTTGAAAATAAATTTCATAATATAGAAGCCACCATTCATAATTTTCACAATAAGTTCAATATTCCACATCAAAAAGGACTTCCAGGTTTAAGATGACAAACAGTCTAATCCCCCTTGAATAATATTAGTGTAAGATGCATGTTATAGCTACAGAAAAATCCAAAGTTTCTAACATTAAGGGGGCTATTATAGGAAAAGCCTTTATGGAAGGTTTAAGTTTTGATTTATTGATTAACCATGAAATTAAACACTTGTTCGTAGTAAAACCCACTTTTCAGAAATACACTGAAGTGGATGAAACATACAGAAAGTTAAATAAATATTCCATTCTAGATGAAGAAAGATGGGAAAAGATATGCCATCTCATTGACTGAGCACACAACAAATTTCTAACAGCAGACAACAAGTTTTCAGAAACAAGATTTATGTTTTTAGAAACGAAAGGATAGATGATCATCAGGTGAAACAAAACAACATCCTTTTCAGCCTAGTCATCACTAGGAGCCTCGAATTTAGTGCCAAGACGGCTAAGTAGTTTTATTTTCCTATTTTGTTGTCCAATTTTTATTAAACAATTTTGAGATAATTGTAAATAAATCTTGATATTAAAATAAAGATATTTTTAGGAAATTTATATAAATACTTTGTATATCAAAGTATAAAGAGTTGAACCATTGCGATAGACTCTTGATTAGACTTGTATCATCTAAAATTATTTTATGAAAGTAATACAAGGATTATAGATTCATCTTGAAACAACTCATGTCCCTGTGAGTACTTCTTTGTTATTATTTTTCACTTTGTTTAAATCTTCGTGTGTTGAAATTAATGGGAATTTTGGATATGATAACATTGAAGTTCAATTTATCTGAAAGCCCATATGAAGTTTTTATCAATTACGAAGATTAGTTAATTAGAGTTTATGTTTCAATTAACTCTACATCTTTAAATTGCCATTTCCCCTTAAGTTTTAAATGTATTTTGTCTGGATGTAAAATTATTTTACACACTTCATCTGTATATGACTATGTTAAATAATTGGTTTGAAGATTTACCGAAAAATATATTTTTCTAACATTCAACCTTAGACATCTCTTCAAAGTAAATTATGTCAGAGGTGGAGAGTCATCCCTTCTAATACATCATAAGTAATTACAAAACTGCACTTGCTTAACAGTTTATAGAAGTGGTCATCCAAAAAATAAAAAAAAATTTAAAGGGGTTGATTTGCAGTCAACTCTTCTTGTTTATCAATTATAATCTTATGATATTCCTCAAAATCTTTCAGAATATCCAAAATCAGAAGTAGAATTATGTTTAGAGTTACCTGAATTAAAACCTAGTGATTTCATTTCCTCTGTAATTCATACATATCCATCTACTTTTTGTAAACCTGAAAATAGCTTCCCTGTTTATATTAATCCTTTATTTGAAAGTGAAGTAAAATATGGTCCAAAAGTGCATAAGTTTGTTATACAAACACCACTAATAAAAACATCTAGAAATTCTACTCAATCATCTTCACCTCCTTCATCTCCCATAAGTACAACTTCATCCTCATCTTCTCTATCTCCTCAATGTTCATCTGCATACTTATTATCCTGACCTAACCAAATGATTGGTTTTCAACCTATCATGTAGGCTCGTTATGCAGCATTAACCTTTCCTAGAAAAATTAACAATTTTCCAGATGGATATCTAAAGCACTTACGTAGCTTCAATGGCGAATTGTTTTGTCTGCTAAAGAGCATTTAGTCAACTTTTTGGACTTTGGCGATAATATGAATAGAGAGCATGAAGATGTATATATGAGGCTATTTGTTCAATCTCTTGAGGGAAATCTTAGGATTTGGTTTAGACGATTAGGAGCTTGTTCTATCCCTAGTTGGAATGAATTGATTACTATATTTAGAAACCATTGGGGAGTTAAAAAGGATCATGTATACTCTCTTACAGAGTTTTATGACATAAAAATAAACCCTAGAGAACATGTGGCTAATTTCATAAAATGATTTAATAAAATTTATAATAAAATGCCACTAGATTGTAAACCACTAGTGGTTGTTGCTAAAGTTAAGTTTTCCAAAGGTTTTGATGATGATTTTAATGTTATGCTTAGAGAAAGAACATTTGTCACCCTAGAAAACATGCAAACTAACTCCATTGAAGTCAAAGCTAATAGATCAACATCAACCAAACTTAAAGCGAAATAATAAAAGGTTGAAAGAAAAATGAAAGCTAGGGAAGAAGGAACTTCTTCATCTAAAAGTAAGAGTGAGGATCATAAAATAGATGAAATTACTTCCTTACTAAGAAATATTTATAATATAATTTCAAAAATGGAAACACAAGATAGAGTAGCTCAAGAAGCGTCAAATAGACCTAAAGTTTAGAATAAATTACCTTTTCAACAACAAATCTTACAGAGACCTAATGTTGATAAAAAAATTTCAACCTCCACTAATGATTAATGTTGAGGAACCTGAATAGACTGGTCCTTTAGTTACAAATGATGTCAATTATTTTGATGATTCTTCATTAAAAAATGTTATAGTTCGAGTTTCTCATGATCGACCCACACATAAAACTCACGAGAGTTCCCAAGTTTCTAAATATGAGGCCCTCTATGAATTTCTTATTGCAGAATTAAACATAAGGGTTTATTAAAGACCCAAACCACGACCTGCTAGACTAGCTAAAATTGTCACTATTAATGAACCACCAGTCAAAACAGCTAGAACACAAACAATAGTGATTAAACCATGAAATAAACCAAATCAACAGAACACATTCGAAAATACTATTCTAACAACTTTTAATGTTCACAGAGAATTAGAAAGAGTTAAGATCTCTATTCCATTATTTGAACTCTCCAAAAACCTAGGCTACAAGAGTCAAATATCAAAATGGATTCAATCCTAAAGTATTGATGCTGAGGGAGATGTGATCAATTTACAAGATGAAAAACCTTCAGTGGTTTTTGGTCCTAGTTCTTATATGATTGATGAAAATGTTCCTCCCTTTTATGTTACAATGATGGCTCATGATTTTCTCTTATACAGTTGCATGTTAGATTCTGGGGTCTGTCATAATCTATTTCCTAGAATAATTATGCATCATCTTCAATTATAAATCACAAGACCTTATCATTATCTCTACACCATTGATTCAAATAAAGTAGCTTGTCTTGGACTAATCAAATATTTAGTTGTAACTCTAGCACAAATACTTGTTAAGAGAGTAGTTTTAGATATTGTTGTTACATATATTCCCCTAAAATTTGGAATGTTATTATCCAGCTTTTTTTGTTCGAAGTTAGGGGGAAGTCTATAAATGGATGTGTCTTTTGCTACAATTCATGTTTATGGGGGAGATCATCTTAGATTATACAAACAGGTGCAATCTATTAATATTGTTTGTAAAGTTGATCAAGCAATAAATCATTTTATTTATGTTGTTTATCAGGATTTTGGATGTTTTACTTTGTCAACTAATGATCTCGAAATTTCTCAACTTACCATTGATATATTATGAATAAACCTAAATGTATAAAAACTGATGTTTGGAAGTTATACTTCAATGCATATTTTTTCAAAGATGGAGCTGGAGATGGAATTGTACTTATCTCTCTAGATAAAGAAAATATAACTCAAACTTTTAAGTTATACTTTGATGTTACAAACAACGTAGTAGAGTATGAATCCTTACTTTTGGGACTAGACTTAGCTAAAAGTCTGAAAGCCCAAAACTTAAGTGCATTCAGTGACTCAGAATTAATTGTGAAACAAGTAAGAAATCTATACCAAGAAAAACATCCTAGGATTAGACCTTATCGAAATGAGGTATGGGATTATGTAGATAACTAATTTCAAGATTTTAACATTACAACAATCCCTATAGATGAAAACATTTATGTAGATGCTTTAGCAGTCTGTGCCAACTCTTTTAAAATTCCCGATCTAATGGATTTACAATACAAAATTCAAGTAAAGTATAGGCCTTGAATCCTTGAAAACCTTAAACATTGGAAAATTTTTGAAGATGATGAGAAATTGAAGATTTTCTTACAAGAAATTTATGAATTTTTAGTTTTGCAAATTGAAGAGGAACAAATCATTGATCATAAGTCAAATCATGAAAATGAAACTTCACAATTAAATCAAAAAATAGCTAATCATAATATCATTCAGTTGCCTGATGATTACATTCCAAAGGGTTTAATTCCTCTTGAAAACCTCTGTGAAAATAATGATGTTTCAAAAGCTTTATTATTAGGTTCACAACAAGAGGACGTTGAAGATTATGATATTGGAACCAATGAAGAAATCAAAAATGTAAAAAATTCAGCATCATTACCTAAGGAAACAAAAGAAAAATATGTTAATCTTCTCAAACATTATAAATATGTATTTTACTACTCATATGAAGAGCTTAAAACCTATGACACAATTCTTATTGAATAGAAAATTCCTCTCAAACTAGAAGCTAAACCTTTTAAACATAAATTGACAAGAATAAATCCAGTTTTGATTCCATCTGTTGAAATGAAACTTAAGAAATGTCTCGATACCAAAATTATTGTTCCTCTAAGATACTCTGATTCGATAAAAAATAAAGTTCTTGTCAGAAAGAAGAATGGTGAAACAAGACTATGTATAGTTTAGAAACCTGAAAAAACTATCATTAAAAGAAAATTATATGTTGCCAAAGATGGATCAATTTCTCCAATATAATTTCAATGTTGGATGACTTTTATGGATGCAATAATATCATGGTATGTCCAGAAGGCAGGAAAAAAACTCATTCACAACTCCTTAGGCTACATTTATGTATGCTAGAATGTCATTTAGCCTAATTAATGAAGGAGCTACATTTCAAAGAGAAATGCACCTAGATTTTGTTGGTAAATTTAACAAGTTTATTGTTATTTATCTAGATGATCTAACTGTATTTTCAAATTCTTATGAGAAACATTTAAAACACTTGAGAAAGGTTTTCGATAGATGGTGGAAATATGGAATTTCACTCAATCCAAAAAATTCTATGTTTCCTATAAAGGAAGGAAAGCTACTTGGATACATTATTTCAAAATAAGGAGTAGTGATTGATCCAAAACGAGTCTCAGCTATTGAGGTAATCAATTTACCTAACAATAAAAAGGAAATTCAATTTTTTCTAGGAAAGCTTAATTTTCTAAGAATATTTATACAAAACTATGATGAGATAGTCAAGGATATTACTAATATGATAAAGAAGGATTATGAAGTCAAATGGACAGTGCATGCAAGGTTTGCTTTTACAAAAATGAAGAAATCTATTTCTGAAGCCCCAGTAGTAGCCAATCCTCACTATTCAAAATTGTTTAACATTTTCTCTTTTTCTTTTGATACTACCTTAGTTGGTGTCTTATTACAAAAGAATGATAATGAACATGACCAACCTATTTCCTTTTTCAGCAAAGTTATGAGAGATGCTAAGTTAAAATATGATATCATTGAAAGAAGTCTATGCTCTTGTACAAGACTTAAAAGCCTTCATAGCTTATGTCCTCCATTCCCTTATTACTGTCTATGTCCCAAATAATGTTTTTAATGTTTTCTTGACCCAACTTGAAACAGATGGCAGGAGAGGAAGATGGATTTCCAAAATACTACAGTTCAATTTAGATATAAAATCTACCAAGTTAGTGAAGGGATAAGGTTTACCCAAACCTTTGGCTGAATAAAATTGTAAAGTTCTAGGAACCAATACTAGCATGCAAGTATCAGGAGAGAAGAATACATAAGAACCTTTCTCTACTACAAATTCAACTCCTTTTCCACTTCATATTGATGAAAGTTCCTATTATCTAAATGCTATGTTGATATTATAAATTTTCTTCATGATTTTGAGTATCATTTTGGGTTCACAAAGAATCAATGCAAAACCCTCATATTAAAGGCTATGAAATATTGTATCATTAGTGCTAATCTATATTGGAAGGATCCATTGAATATCCTTCTTTTATCCCTAACTAGAAGTGAAACAGAAGGTGTTATAGAAACATTTCGTCAAGGTATATGTAGAGGACATTATGGTTGGAGAGGAACCACATATAAAATTCTCATAGCAAGTTTTTATTGGCAAAAGTTGTTTTAAAAGTTGGACCAAAGGTCAAAAGTTGTATTCCATGTTAGATATTTGCTGGAAAGAAAAGGTTACCAACACTGCTTATTTTTTCAGTATTAATTGAAGTACCCTTTTTATAGTGGGGACTAGATTGCAGAGGAGAGATCATTCCAACATTCAGTAGTATGCACAAATAGATTCTAACAGCTACAGACTAGACAAAATGGGTGGAAGCCATCCCCATAAAAAAACAATAGACAATGTTGTCATCAAATTCATTTAAGGTAATATATTATCCATATTTGACTATCCATAGGAGATAGTCACTGATATTGCACAGACATTCAGTAGTGTTAAAATGATATAATTTTGCCAAAAGTATCATATTTTATTGCATCATTCCACCCCATATTACCCTTAGGAAAATGGATTGGCTGAATCAACAAATAAAAGTTTGGTCAAAGTCATTAAGAAGTACGCTCAGATCATAATAGGAATTGGGATAGTCATCTAAAGTATGCAGTTTGGTCTAATAGAGTTTCACCTAAGAGATCTACCAGTAAATCCCCTTTTCATCTTATCTATGGCACCAAGGCCATGTTTCCTACACAACTAGTTTTTCTTGTTATGAAGTTTTTATAGGAATAATATGAAGAGCCTAATGTTTTTTCAAGAAGAACCAATCAAATCATTGAATTAAATAAAGATAGAGATGAAATTTTTTACAAGCTTTTCCAATACCAAAACAAGATGAAAAGTTTGTTTGATAGAAAAACTAGGGAAAGACACTTCAGGCAAGGAGATTTAGTGTTAAAATGGGATGCCCATAGAGAGGAAACAAGAAAACATGGTAAATTTGATAATATATTGTTAGCCCATTCAACATTGAAGAAGTCAAGGGAAATAAGAATTTTATCCTACAGAATATATAACAAGATATTCTTCATTGTGTGCTAATGGACAATATCTTAAGCATTATATTGATTATTAAAGTTGTTACAGTCATAGTTCATTGTAGATTACCGGTTTTGTTCACATTTTGTTGTGAAGGAGAACTTTTACAGCCAAGAATCCATAGCCTGACGAGAAGGCACATGGATCTACATGTTCTTGCATCCCACAGGGAGAAGCACCCCATAGATGGAGTGGATTTTGTAACTTACCCTACATTTTACATTTACTTGTTGAAAAAAGAAATAAAAATAAAAAATATATATAAGATATATAAATAAAAATAAAAAATAAATGAAAATGGATATAAAAGGAGAAAATAGAAAAAATTATAAAAGGAAAAACATTAAAAAAATTGCATAAATCCCAAGAAATATTGCAAGCTACTTTAAATGTCACGCCTCAGGGATAATTAGTTGTTTAATTAGTTTAAGTTTAATTAAATTACTAATCATAGTTTGTATTAAATTTGACTTCAAGTTGATGTTTTCTCGTATATGTAATAAGTGTGTTTGTATCTACTACCGATATGCTCCCTACCTAGATCAATGGGAGGGGAAGCACTTCAAACACCCACACCTACCCCTCCAACATTTAACCGGGGGGGTATGAAAATATGTTTCGAAAATACCACCCATTCAACGTGTCAAATTCTCAAATATTTCAGACCCGCCCATAAAACACTTATCGTCTGCTCCCCCCACACCCACCCCCCCCAATGAAAACAACCATCGGTCGCTCCCACTCCCACCAAAAAAAAACTAATAGTCATCTGGCCTCCAGCAACTGTCCATCTCTCATTCAACGATCACATAACCATTATATACCTGTTCAATTTCCCAACTGTTACCATAATAAATTAAACGCTCCCATAGCGGGTATTCCAAAACAGTTAATCCTCCCATTTTATAAGTAAATACATTGTTTACTATTGTTTCCTTTTACACGTTCTATTTTATAAAACTACATATCTAGGATCAGTACAGCCAAGGAAACATCAAAGCACTTCTTCAACATTATAGGAACCTTCTAAATTTCTTGGTAATCATTAGTCTTACCTTGTATACCTTCAATATGTCTTGAAAAGGAAAAGCTAAAACGATAGAGGAAAACCCAATGATACCACCTGTCATAGATGTAGACAGACTAGCACTTGTTGACCACGAATATAAAATTGTTGAAACCCAATGTGAGTTTGACTTATATGAACTCCATAATTGCGCTAAACGAAAATTCCCTAATGGTAGTGATGAAATGAGCATGTTCGACTCATTCAAGCCTCAATTCATCCTTCCCCAAACCCATTTCTTTCTCGAATTTGTAACATGGTAAAATTTGAGATAAATCCCAAGCCAAAGAGCCACTATTGCTCAAAAAATGATGTTTTGTTTATCATATCCCCACATTTGATATGCCAAATGATTCAAGCAAAACCTTTAGCCCCTCTACACCTCTTCTTTGTGGATTCCCTGATGGAAATCTATAAGAAGCTCACCGTTCCTCAAAGAGCTAATATTTTTGAAGTATTCTTGCCTAAAAATGTAAAATTACCTACGACATATCCTCCATACCCCTTTTCAATGTTCCCAGAAATGACTAGATAGTTTATCTCAATAGTTTCTTGTCTATTAGTTTATCTAACTGATTAATGGGTTCATGAGATTATATTAGGATTTCTATCAGTTTTTCGAGTAGCTTGAAAACCTTCCATGATCTTCAATTATAGTGAGTTTTTGTCTGAAGCAATACATTGTCAATTCTTAAAGTTTCCAGCAGAAGGATCTTTCAAATATTAGTAGGTTCTTGTATACATGTTCTTATTCCATCAAGTAGATAAATTCAAGTTTCAATTACAGAAATTAGACGATCACGGTGATCCTCAATCTCTGATTCTTTGGACTTCCTTGGTAAGGGAGAATACTAATGAATTTTTCTTCAGTGATTACACCAATCAGTTTTTATACATGGTCTCAGTTTTGATTAACAATGACATTATTCCTAAGATATCACCTAAAATTGAGAGAAATCTCCATCTTAGCAAGCAAACGAAGAGTGGATATTTGTACTTGTACAAAAAATACAAGGAGATCAACGTATATGGATGTGATCTTTCTCCATATAAACTTCCTAAGTTTGTACAAATTATAATTTTTTCACTTTAATATATTATGCGGATGATGAACATGGATGAGTTGCACTTTGTGTCAGCTAATAAGAAATCTCAGTTTAAATTAAAATCTCAGATTGGACCCTTTATTTGTAATACTAGAGTAGTAGCAAAAGAAGCAGAGCTCCTTTTGAAACAAATGAAATTTAAATTAAGTTTTACCTAGTCTTATGGTCCCTTGGGGATTTTTTGTAAGCTAAGGCTAAAATAGAAAACTACTCCTTATGCACACACTCCTAGATCAGCTATTGAACATTAATTTTATCAGGTCCTTACGCTGCAACATTCGCCAGAGTTGAAGAAATTTTCTCAATCTCTCTTATATCTTGAGTCACTCCGCATACATTATAATTGGTTCAAATAGGAGAGCTAGCCTAGGCCACTACAAAACAAGGTATCCTTGCTAGGTATAGTGAAATTAAGAAGAAAAATGAGGCACTTAAGGACACTGTTTATTCATATTTCTAGAAGCAAGCTTCAGCTTCCCGATATAGGCTTCTCTCATCATTATATACTCAAAAAGAATAGTTTTAGAGACACTTTTAGAACCTAAAATTCATTATCTGAAAACTATAGCAGATTACAAAGATTTTTTTCTTTCCTTTGACACTAAACAAATTCATACTATTGACCAAATTGATCTGCACAAACAAGATGGAGAAATGATTTACTCCACCATGACTAGTTCAACCATGGCAACATCTAGGTTGCAAGTTTCAGTGAATAATGATCAATCCCAGTTAAAACTAGAAAAGATGCCATCACTTTCCAAATATACGAAAATAAAATCCTTAGAATATTTGTTAATCAAACTGGGATATGATCCCAATAATGTTAAAGCTACTGAGGAAATGGTTAGCATGAAAAATTATAATATTCAGGTATTGAAAAAACAATTGAAACTCCCTACTATGGACGATCCCAAGACCAAATAAGTTAGTGAGTTAGAAAAGAAAAAGGAAAACATGTTCAAAATTATTGTTGAAACAAATTTGGAAATTTAGACGATGGAGATTGAACTAGATTTTCTATTGAAGGAAAAAGAATAACAAGTAGATGTGGCAGTAGCCATTCCTATAACAACAACTTCTATTGTAATTACTTCAACAACTCCTATTGCAGGGACTTATATTGCAGCAGATATATTAGTGGAAACTGAATCCACAGACTCAGTAACTGATTTAGCTAAAGAAATAGGAGATTTGTCCATATATAACAAAGAAATTGAAAATTTGAAGGCTCATTTCAACAATCTCTAAGAGCAAAAGCTAAAAATTGATCATGTTTATTTAGCAGAGCTTCAAAAAGCTCATAGACTAACTCATATGATAGAGACTCTAGAAAATGAGTATGTTATTGCTCAGAACATTTCATAGGCCAAGGAAATAATCTGGCTAGATATTAATGAGTCTATAACCAATTTGTGGCCTTCTATTGAAATTATTTTTGAACAGGAGCAACCGTTTGAAAAATTAAATGAAGTGATTGCAGAAGTAAAGAAAGGCCTAGGTCAAAAACTAGAAGAGGCCACAACACTAATTATAATTGTGAATTCAAAAATAAGGGAAGAACTAGAAAAATATAAAATAGAGGAAAAAATTGAAACTATCTTGGAAGTGAGAAGGATTCTGACAAAAAGGAATCTTATGCTACAACTGGAAAATAAATTTCATAATCTAGAAGCCAACATTCATAAATTTCACAAGAAGTTCAATATTCTGCATCAAAAATGACTTCTAGATTTAAGAGGAATGGCATATAGTATGATTTTCCTTCAAAACTACTAGCAAGAGTTGCATGCTATAGCTACAGACAAATCCAAATTTGCTAGGATTAAGGGGACTATTACACGAAAAGCCTTTATGGAAGGTTTAAGTTTCGATTTATTGATTAAGCATGAAATCAAACATTTGTTGATAGTAAAACCTACTTTTTAGAAATACATTGAAGTGAATGAAACATACATAAAGTAAATCAAATATTCCATTCCAGATGAAGAAATATGGGAAAAAATATGCCAGCTCATTGACTAAGCAGACAACAAATTTCTCACAATAGACAATAGGTTTTCAGCAACAAGATGCAAGTTTTCACAGACAAAAGGACATAAGACCTTCAAGTGCAGAAAAATAATAGTTTTTTCAGCGGAGTCATCACTAGAAGCCTTGGATATAGTGAGAAGAGTCCTAAGAAGTTTTATTTTCCTCTTTTGTAGTCCTATTTTTATTAAACAATTTTAGGATATTTGTAAACAAATCTTGATATTAAAATCAAGATATTTTTAGGAAAGTTGTAAAAATACTTTGTAGATAAAAGTGTAAAGGGTTGAATCATTGTGATAGACTCTTGAGAAGACTTGTAATCATTTGAAAATATTTTTTTAAAGTAATGCAAGGATTCAGGATTCATCTTGAAACAACCCGTGTCCCTCTGAGTACTTCTATGTTATTATTTTTCACCTTGTTTAAATATGCATATGTTTGAAATTAATGGGAATATTGGGTAAGATAACATTGAATTTCAATTTATTAACCTTATATTTTAGGTTTTATTCAAACGGAGGCGGGAAGATGTGCGAGGTAGGGTGTTGGTTCAAGGTTTAGGGTTTAGCGCTTCAAACCTGCAGAACCAGAATCAGCTTTGGACGCGCACAGGGTTAGAATAGTGGAACTGCTCAGAAGAGGACAAGGACTGACCCATCAAATGGTAAACGGGGGGTCCATTGGGACCCCATCCTTTAAACAAATAGTTATGCAAAAGCAAGCTGCGCACGAGGGAGTAAAGATAATAGGATATGGAATGCTTAAGCAAGATAGAGAAAAAAGCAAAGAGAAGAAACAAAGGGTACACAGAGAAACAAGCAGCAACCCAAAAATGAAAGAAAAAGAAAGCGACGGAAAGGAGGACAGCGAAAGGAAGGATGATACAGGGCAAAGACACATAACCCATAAAGAGAAACAAATAGAGGAAGGAGGGGAACGGGAGGAAGGGAATCAATCAAAAGAAGAAGAGAAGAAAGAAACCGAACCAAACCCCAGCAACAACAAAGCAACAAGAGGAGCATGCAAACCAAAAAAAGCAGAAACCCTAAGAGTGGTGATCACAGCTTTGGAGATACAAGCTTATAGAGAACACATGTCGGAACATGAAATAATATGCAAGCTCATGGGACTATGGCCAAATGAAAGAGCGCTATGTCAGTGGATCAGGAAGCAATGGAAACCAAAGGTGCTGTCAAACTACACTTAGGAGCAAGAGGTTTCTTCACTGTTGTTTTTACGAATTTAGAGGATAAGGATAGAGTTTTTGATGGGGGTCCTTACTTCTTTGCTTCAGCGGGTCTCTACATGAGGCCCTGGAAACCCAACTTCGTGCCAGAAAAAGAGACATTCACACAGGTCCCAGTGTGGATCCATCTTTTCTCTCTTCCAATAGATTACTGGGGCCTAGCGGCACTAAAGCAAATAGGGGATCAACTAGGAACTTTCATCAAAGCCTCAGAAGCAACGATGCAAAGAAAATACACTTCCTGCGTGAGAATTTGTGTGGAAATGGATGTATCAGGAGCTTTACATGAAGGATTATGGCTGGAGTACAGGGATGAAGACTATTTCCAAGCCATCGACTATGAGCAAATCCCCTTCCGCTGCAGAAAATGTCACGAACATGGACATTTAGTAAGAGAGTGTCCATTAAGCAAAATAGGGGAAGAACCTAAGCCAGAGAAAGCAGCAAAAGCAGGGATGCCTTTATAAAGCCAAAAGCAAGACAAAGGGCTAACAGAAAAAGAACGAACAGAATAGGAGCAGCACAAGGCAACACCAACAACGCCTTTGAAATCTTAGAGACAGATACAGATTCAGAAGAACAAAATAAGGAATCAAATAATAGTGAAGGGAACAAAGAAAGGACAGGTCATGAAACAAAAGAAGGGGAGGAACATCCCCTCAGTACAGTAGTCCTAATGCAGGAGCCAATAGGAGAGCAAGAGGAAGATGCAGATATGCTCACCAGTGATGGTGGTAGTGAGGAAATGGAGCTAAATGAGGTTCTAGAGAAGGAAGGAATGAACTTACCAGTCATGGCAGAAATCTGGAAAGCTCAAGGAATAGAGAATATTCCGGAAGAAGAGATTAGAAAGATCAACAATCTATTCATTGCAAGGCAGAAGGCGGAGATGGATAGGAAAAACAGGAAGTTAGGCATAGCAAAGGGAATAGGCAGCCATTAAAAGAGCCTACTATGCAACTCAACCAGCTCAAAATAGAGAAGGAAGAGAGGTCGCAGAAAAAACGGTGAATTATTACAGGAACTAGGGATTTTAATGTTAAATTCAGGCACGATGAAGGCTCTGAATGCCTTCCCATCTTACCAACAATCTATGTAGTTAAAAATGAATGTTATATCGTGGAATGCAAGAGGGCTTGATAGCCAAGTGAAACAAAGACTTCTAAAGAGAAAATTCCAAAAAGAGAAACCATATATCATGTTCATACAAGAAACCAAATGTGCTAACAACAACATGGCGAATATCAACAAAAGGCTTGGGAAACACATAGAATTTATGGAAGTAGCCAGTCAAGGTTGGGAAGGAGGTTTAGTAACTCTTTGGGACTCCCGAGTGATTCAAATCCTCTCGGCAGAAGCTACAAAAGCGTTCATAGCCATGGAAACTCAATTGATAGGTAATTCTGAAACTTACTTATGCACAAATGTTTATGGACCTCAAAAGCTAGAAGATAAATTCTCCTTTCTCCGCTCTCTTTTAAGTTTAAAGATTAGATATCCCAACTCGAAATTCATCATGGGGGGAGATTTTAATATGATAACCTCTCTTTTGGAAAAGAAAGGAGGAATTAGAAAACTCAATAAGGATGTTGAGCTCTTCGCTGAATTCATTGATTCTGCCAAACTAGTGGACATCCAGAAAAAAAGTGGAACTTTCACCTGGAATAATAGGAGAGGAAGCGAGAAGCAGATAGCCTCTTGTTTGGATAGATTCTTTATTTCAAAAAGCATTATACTTGAAGGAATAATAGTGGAATCCGACATCCTTCCTAGTGGATGATTGGATCACTGGCCAATCTCTTTGGTAGCGGCCATCCAAGGAACCCCCAAAAACAAGCCTTTCAGATTCGAGAAGTTCTAGTTGAATCACCCTAATTTCATTCAACTAGTGGAGAAATGGTGGCACAAGCCAATGGACATCAGAGGAACCAGAATGTTTAAACTTCAAAGGAAATTAAGATACATCAAAAACAAAATAAAAGAATGGAATACAACAGAATTTGGGAACATTTTTAAGGAGAAAACTATCATAGAGGGAAAGTTAGAACAAATTCACAAAGAATGGGCTAATGGGCACAACAATGAGGACTCAACAGAGCATGAAAAAGTCCTGATGCAACAATGGCAAGCACGCTATCAACAGGAAGAGACCTTATCAAAACAAAAATCCCAGATACAATGGCTAAAGGAAGGGGAACAAAACACTAAGTTCTTTCATAGGTCTGCGCTAGACCACAGAGGGGCTAATAAGATACTCTGTCTCGACAATGAAAAAGGGGAAACTTTACAAAGTCACCAAGAAGTAGCAGCACTGCTCACAAGGCACTTCAATCATATAGCCCAGGAGTCGCAAGAAAATAGGACAGACGTTATTGAGTATCTAACTCAGGCTATTTCTAAAATTATTACAAATGAGAAAAACCTAGCTCTTATTAGGGAAATCTCTTTAGAGGAGGTGGAAGAAGCAGTTAGAAGTATGTCGAATGACAAGGCACCTGGGCCTCATGGTTTCACCATCAATTTTTATAAAGCCTGCTAGAGCTTTGTTAAGACTGAAGTTTGGGAAGTAGTAGAAGATTCAAGATGCTCCTGTTCTATCCTTAAATCGCTAAATTCTACCTTCCTCGCTCTAATTCCCAAGGTAGAAGAGGCCAACTCTCCAGAGAAATTTAGACCTATAGCCCTGTGTAATGTAATATATAAAATCATATCTAAAGTCATAGCCAACAGATTGAAGCCCATTCTTCCTGGCCTCATTTCGGAAGAGCAGTCGGGGTATGTTGAAGGAAGACAGATCTTGGATAATATTCTTCTAGCCCAGGAAATGGTTCATACTCTTCAGACCAGGAAAGTAGCAGGGATGTTGATGCAGCTTGATCTTTCTAAAGCCTATGATAAGGTCAACTGGAACTACCTTGAGGCCATTCTGAATGCTTTTGGCTTTGATAAGTAGTGGACTAAATGGATCCTCACCCTGATTAAATCCACTAAGTTTTCCATCCTTGTCAATGGCTCCCCCTCCGACCCTTTCTCTCCCTCCCGAGGCATCAGGCAAGGAGACCCTCTGTCTCCTTTCCTTTTTCTAATCCTCATGGAAGGACTAAGTAGACTTATCAACAAAGAAAAGAATGCGGGAAAAATCAAAGGACTACAACCCCTTCATTCCATACCGGCGACAACTCACTAGCAATTTGTGGATGACACAATGCTGCATGGGACGCCAACTGTGAAAGAAGCCATGGCTTTCAAGAAAATCCTAAATCTTTTCAGCAAGGCTTCATGTATGGAAATCAATCTTTCAAAATCCACTATTTTTTTCTTCAATACTCATTTAGGCATTCAGAAGCATCTATCTAGTATCTTAGGCTTTTGAAGAGGTAGACTACCCTCTAAGTATCTAGGAGCCCCTCTAGCAGACAAACCCTGGCAAAAGATACACTGGGAGAAAATCCTAGCCAATATGAGGAAGAGATGTCAAAACTGGACACACAGAGCACTTAATTTCGCTGGAAGATTAGTCCTCACCAAAGCAGTATTGCAGGCCATTCCGCAGTACCTGCTCTCTATTATCCCTGCCACTAAAGGAATCCTACAGCAGATTAGAACGATCCAGAGATCGTTTTTCTGGAATGGAAATGCGGAAAAAAATGGGCACTTATTGCTTGGAACAAACTTTGCAAATCGAAAGAATCAGGGGGCTTAAATCTTGTTGATCCCTCCACTATCAACATGACCTGTGGAGCCAAGATCTAGTGGAGATGGTTGAAGGAACACAATCTTCCATGGACCATACACTCGAAGGAAAAATATACCCCAAACTGCAACATTTAGGAATTAATAAAGCTGCAGGAGGTTCCTAAAGGGTCTCGTATATGGAATTTAACAAGAAAGAATTGCGACATTGTGCAGGATCACAACTTTTGGGAAATCCGAAATGGGGAAATTGCCTTATTCTGGTGAGATGCTTGGGAGCAACTCCCGAAGCTTGAGAGACCAGAGTTCGTAGGCCTTAAGAGACAATGCCAAGACAGGGGCGGATACACCGTCCATCAATACTGGAATCATAGCAGCAGGGACCAGGAATGGAGAGAGTGGTTGATCAACACCACAAAAAGCTCAAATGAGGAAAACAACAATATAAGAAATCTGCTTGACCAACTAAACAAAAGGAAGATAAGAAAAGCTGAAGAAAAAGACCAGCTAAGATGGGGCATGAAAGGGAGTGGTAATTTTACGCTCAAGGAAGCCAGGGAACATCTCGAGAATGCAGAGAAAATGGAGGTGATTCAATGGAGTAATAAGGTCTGGGACACTCTGTTTTGGCCTAAAATTAAAACATTCCTATGGCTCCTGATGCGAAGAAAAACCCTCACTTGGGAGAATCTTCGCAAAAAAGGGTTCCATGGCCCTTCTCGATGCCCCATGTGCAATTCAGCTGAAGAAACAATGAACCATCTCTTCAACACTTGTGAATGGGCTTGTCACCTGTGGAAATGGGCGGAAAACATCATGCAAAAAACAGATCGAACCAGGGACTCCATCCAGGATACCATCATGAATTGGCAGAGCGGGTACTCAAATAATTTAAGAATTAACAGCATATGGAAAACCTTGCCGGGATTTATAACCTGGACCATATGGAAGGAACGAAATAGAAGAATCTTCCAGAATGAATACAGAGACATAGAGCATTCGCTAGACACTATAACCCAAAATATAAGACAATTAATTCTGGTTAAGTGCAGAGTGGAAACAGACGACCAAGCTTCGGCTAGAGACTTACACATTTTAAAAATCTTCAAACTGGATAACAGCCGAAGTATGAGCACCACAAATTGCCAGCAAAATCCAAACACCGCGTCAATTGGCTAGAAGCGTCCCCCTGCAGGCTTTCTTAAGCTGAATTTCGGCAGAGCCTCCAGAGGCAATCCTGGCTTGGCGGGCATTGGAGGCATCATAAGGAACCATGGAGGGGAAATTCTTCACATCTACAGTAAATTCTTCGGGGAAGGGACTAATAATGAGATGGAGTTTGCTGCCATGGAACAAGGACTCAGAATTCTCAGAGACACTCAGGGTGGCACCGCGGTGGTTAAGGGAGACTCAGAGTTGGCAATAACAGTGGCAAGGAAGCTCTACAGAGGAGCGAAAGAAAGTAAGGTTACTAAACATTGGAGACTTGCCAAGGTTACAGACAACATAGCAGGTATGTTGGGAGTAATGAAAGGTCTGATTTTTCAGGCGGTGCGACGAAGAGCTAATATGGTTATGGACCACCTGGCGATCTATGGAATCGAGCACCCAAACACCATGTGGGACAGCTGTTGGCAAAATATAAACTGCCCGGAATTAAAAGGAAAGTGCATCCAGCTCTCTAGGCAAGATGTGGGTGACTACAATTGGGAATGAGTTGGAGGAATAACATAACCACATCACACTATGATGAGACACGTTGGCATTGCAGATGCCATTAAAGAGTGGCAGGGGGTAGGAGGACATGCAAGTTCGACACAATTATGGCACGAGCGAAGGAAAGAGGATATAGGATCAGATATGATAAGTAAAGATATGCACCGCCAAGACCAGATCAAGAGGGGGGACACTTGGCAGGTACTGGAGTGGGAGAGAAAAGGTGACCGTAAAGAAAATAATGTGAGCCACTACACAAGCAATTCAACATCAGGGAGAAATTGTTATGACAGGACATGCAAGTTGTGTAGAGACAGGCGGTATGCAACCGGTAACATCCTAGGAAACCTATATTTAACTTCCACCAGAGGCAGAGGAACAAGCACTATTTTATCGTGTAGCAGACCAGAGCCCATCCTTTCTATAGAAAGCATCCAGAATTACATCGTGAGATTTGGCACGATAATGGAAGGGGAAGGAAGTTGCAACGCTTCGGCAAATAAAGATCTCAAGAACGGCAGAGAAATGTATGAAACACAAACCTCGCTAAAGAACAAGCGTAAGATCATTGACCTGGAAGCCATGGTCCATGAGGAAGAAAAGAAGCTATCGGACCAGGACATAGAAAGGGAAGTGGATTGGCTTTAGGACCCCGGCACTGTAACCACACGGGCCACTCAGTTCATCAGGACTCAAGCAGAGAGCTGGCACATGAAAACACTGCTTGCTCAAGCCTTGAGCATGCAGGCCAATAACGCAGATCAATTGCGAAGAGACCAGCATATCTCAGAGGCCAAGACAGAGGAACACATCGCAATCTTAGAGAGCCTGGACTTTAAGGTTAGTGCGCTAGAACAAGAGGTTGATAACATCTCCAAGAAGCTCACAGTGCTGATCAAACTCCTAAGGCATACTATTGGACAAGATTCAAGGCAAGCCGAGCATCAGAAGGATGAACCGATGGGAGATCATCAAGGCCAGCATCCCAAGCCTGCGCAGGCAGGCATCTCAATTTCTGAACCAGCTCCGGAGACTTCCAGAAATTATGTGGTGCTCAAAATGTAAAGGAGTTGTTTTGATTGCGGCTGGTTTCCTTGTTCCTTCGGCTGGTCCTCTATGTTCCCTTCTGTTAAGCTGGTTAGTTGGTCTGTTGTTGTTCCCTTCTGTTATGCTGATTAGTGTGTCTGTTGTTTCTGTGATCTGTCTGTTGCCTCATTCAGGCAGATGTTTAAGTGTTTATCTTTTGTTAAGCTATATGACAATGCCACCCTGCGTGGTGTGCTTATGACAGTTTGGTTAGCCCTTTTTGGTCAATTTTGAAGGTAGGCCTGCAGTCTGGCGGCCCTCGATCTGCAAATGCAGATTTTTTGTACTATATTTTCCTCTTTTTAATATAAATAGTTGACTTACAAAAAAAAAAAACATTGAATTTCAATTTATCTGAAATCCCCTAGGAATTTATTACAAAGATTACAAATATTAGTTTATTATACTTTCCATTTCAATTAACTCCTCTACATCTTTAAACAGTCATTTCCCCTTAAGTTTTAAATGTATTTTGTTTTGTTGTAAATGTATTTTGCACAAATCATTTGTATATGAGTAAGTCAACTAACCTTTTTAAATATTTAACCAATAATATATTTTTCTAAAGTTAAACCCTTACACATCTCTTTAAAGCTAAATTCTCTCAAAGGTGAAGAGTCAGCCCTTCTAATATATCATAAGTCATTAGGAAACTACACATGCTTAACAATTTAGAGGATTGGTCATCGAAAAATTCCAAAAAAAACAAAAAAATTTAGATGCTCTAGCATAATTCTTAACCTAGAATTATCTATAGAGGTACGACATCAGATTGGCGTGGTTGTGAAGGAATGAATAATTTTGAATTATGTTTCCATGGGACAACGATTAGGCTTTCCTTTTAATGATGAGTGAAAGGTTAGCAGGTTAACAAAATTCACCTGGTTATTACAGAAAATAAAATTGGCTTCACGGAGGCATACCGGGTCTCTTTCAGACCCTCAAATTAATTATACATTATCAGATCCTAAGAGACTAGTGAGAGTTTCCTCTTTAAGATAAATATTAGAAGCCTCTACCTTTCCTCCTATGTCAATTCCACCTGAAATTGTTTCAAAAACTGTTCCTTTTAAACCTGTCCCAATTCTTCTTAAACTATCAGGTCTACTACCAAAGGTGTTAATTTTTTATCTAAAGGGTTTGATTTGCAGTCAACTCTTCTTGTTTATCAATTAGAATCTTACCAGATTCCTAAAAATCTTTCAGAATCTCCAAAATCAGAAGCAAAAATTAAGTTTAGAATTATCTGAATTAAAACCTACTAATTTCATTTCTGTTGTCATTTATAAATATCCATCTACATCTCCTAAACCTGAAGAAAAAAATCATGTTTATACAAATTCGTTACTTCAAAGTGAAGGAAAATTTGGTCTAAAAGTGCATAAGTTAGTTATACAAACACCACTAATAAAAACTTCTAGAAATTCTACTCGACCATCTTCACCTCCTTCATCTCTCGTAAGTTCAATTTCATCCTCATCTTCTCCATCTCTTCAAAGTTCATCTTCATCCTCATTATCCTCACCTAATAAAATGGCTAATTTTCAACCTATCATTCAAGCTCGTTATGCAACATTAATATTCCCTAGACAACTTAACAATTTTCTAAATGGATATCTAAAGCACTTACCTGGGTTCAATGGGGAAACTGGATTGCTTGCTAAAGATCATTTAGCTACCTTTTTGGAGTTTGTTAATAATATCAATATAGAGCATGAAGATGTGTACATGAGGCTATTTGTTCAATCTCTTGAGGGAAATGTTAGGATTGGGTTTAGACAATTACGAGTTAATTCTATCCATAGCTAGAATGAATTGATTACTATCTTTAAAACCAATGGGGAGTTAGAAATGATCCTATATATTATCTTACACAGTTTTATGACCTAAAAATAAACCATGGTGAACTTGTGGCTGATTTCATAAAATGATTTAATAAAATTTATAGTAAAATGCCATGAGAATGTTAACCACCAGTGGTTGTTTCTAAAGTGATGTTTTCCAAAGGTTTTGATGATGATTTTGTTGTTATTCTTAGAGAAAGAACATTTGTCACCCTAGTAGACATGTAGAACAATGCCATTGAAGTTGAGGCTAATAGATCAGCGTCAGCCAAACTAAAAGCAAAGGATGAAAGGGCTCAAAGAAATATGAAAGCTAGGGAAGAAGGAACTTCTTCATCTAAAAGTAAGAGTCCCTATCATAACATAGATGAAATTACTTATTTACTAAGAAATATTTCTAATAGAATTTCAAAAATGGAAACGCATCCTAGAGTAGCTCAACAAGCATCAAATAGACCTCAAGTTTAGTATAAAATACCTTTTCAACCCTAAATATTGTAGAGACCTAATGTTGATCAATAAATTCAGCCTCTAATCATGATTGATGATCAAGAACCTGAAGAGATGGGTCCTTTAGTACAAATGATGTTAGTTATGTTAACGAATCTTCATTACAAAATGCTATAGTTCCAGTTTTTCATGATGAACCCTCACCTCAAAGTCGAAACACTTCCCTTGTTTCTAAATATTAGGCCTTCTCTAGATTCCATATTGTAGAATTAAATGAAAGATATGACTTAAGACTGAGACGAGGACCTAGTAAACTAGCTAGAATGTCACTATTAATAAAACATGAGCCAAAAAAGATGGAAAACCAACAACAATGTTTCAACCATGAAATCAACCAAATGAACTGTTCACATTCAAAAATACTATTGCAGTAAATTTTAATTTTTAGAGAGAATTAGAAAGAGTTAATATCCGTGTTCCATTATTTGAACTCTTCAAAAATGAAGGTTACAAGAATAAAGTGTCAAAATGGATTCAATCGTCAAGTATTGATGTTGAGGGAGATGTGATCAGTTTACAGGATGAAAAACCTTTAGTGGTTTTTGGTGCTAGTTTTGATATGATTGATGAAAATGTTCCTCCCTTTTATGTTACTTTTAAGGTTCATGATTTTCTCTTACATGATTGCATGTTAGATTTTGGGGCCTGTCACAATCTAATGCCCAAAATAGTTATGGATCAGCTTGAATTACAAATCAGAAGACCTTATCATGATCTGTACACCTTTGATTCGATGAAAGTACCTTGTCTTGGACTAATCAAATATTTTGTTGTAACTCTAGTATAGATACATGTTAAGTGTATTTTTAGATATTGTTCTTACATATATTCCCCAAAAATTTGGAATGTTATCATCGAGATCTTGTTGTGCCAAGTTAGTGGGAAGTTTGCAAATGGATATGTATTTTGCTACAATTCCTATTTATGGGCGCCATCGTCTTAGATTATACACAGGGGTGAGATTTATCAATATTTACTGTAAAGCTGATCAAGCAATGAATAATCCTATTTATGATGTTTATCAGGATTTTGGATGTTTTACTTTATCAACTAATGATCTCCAAAATTCTCAACTTAGCATTGAATAGATTGTGAATAAACCTAAATGTATAAAAACTAATGTTTGGAAGTTATAATTCGATGGAGTTTTTCAAAAGATGGAGAGCCTAGATTTGGAATTATACTTATCTCTCCAGTTAAAGAAAATATAACTCAATATTTTAAGTTAGAATTTGATGTTACAAACAATATAGGAGAGTATGAAGCCTTACTTTTGGGACTCGAGTTAGCTAAAACTCTGAAAGTCCAAAACTTAAGCGTATTCGGTGACTCAAAATTAATTGTGAAACAACTAAGAAATGTATGCCAAGAAAAACATCCTAGGATTATATTTTATCTAAATGAGGTATGGGATTATAGATAACTGCTTTCAAGATTTTAACATTACAACAATCCCTAGAGATGAAAGCATTTAGGTAGGTTCTTTAGCAGTCTCTGCCAATTGTCTTAAAATTCCTGATCCAATGCAATTACAATACCAAATTAAAGTAAAGCATAGGCATTCAATCCCTGACAAAATTAAACATTTGAAAGTTTTCAAAGATGATGAGAAATTGAAGATTTTCTTGCACGCAATTGAGAAATTTTCAATTTTTAAAATTGATGTAAAACAAATAATTGATCATAAGTCAAATCATGAGAATGAAACTTCACAATTAAATCATAAAATAGTTGATCATAACATCATTCAGTTTCCTAATAATTACATTCCAAAGGGTTTAATTCCTCTTGAAAAACTCTTTAACAATAATGATGTTCCAAAAACTTTATTATCAAGTTCACAACAAGGGGATATTGAAGATTGTAATATTGGAACGAATGAAGAAATCAGAAATGTAAGAGCTTAAAAATTATGACACAACTCTTATTGAACACAAAATTCCTCTCAAACTAGAAGCTAAACCTTTTAAACAGAAATTGAGAACAATAAATATAGTTTTGCTTCCATCTATTAAAAAAGAACTTAAGAAATTGTTAGATGTCAAAATTATTGTTCCTCTGAGGGACTCTAATTCGATAGAAAATCTAGTTCCTGTGAGAAATAATAATGGTGAAATAACACTCTGTCTAGACTTATGTCCTTCATTTCCCTATTATTGCTTATTTCCTAAATAATGTTATCAAGATTGTCTTGACTCAACCTAATATAGATGGTAGGATAGGAAGATGGATTGCCAAAATACTAGAGATTGATTTAGATATCAAATATACCAAGTTGTCGAAGGGACAACGTTTAGCCAATATTTCGGATGAATCAAATTGTAAATTTCTGGGAATCAATACTATCATGCAAGTATCAGGAGAAAATAATACAAAAGAACCTTCTAAAAACTCAGCAGAGAGGAATACACAAGAACCTTGCTCTACCACAGATTCAACTCCTCTTCCACTTCATATTGATGTAAAGTTCCTATTATCTGAATGCTATGTCAATATTCTAAATTTTCTTCATTATTTTGAGTATCTTCTTGGGTTCAAATAGAATCAATGCAAAAACCTCGGGTTAAAGGCTATGAAGTATTATATCATCAACGCTAACATATATCAGAAAGATCCATTGAATATCCTTATTTTGTTTCTAACTAAAAGTGAAATAAAAGGTGTTACAGAACAATTTCATCAAGGTATATGTGGAGAACATTATGCTTGTTGAGGAACAACATATAAAATTCTCATAGCAGGTTTTATTGGCAAAAGTTGTTTTCACAAGTTGGACCAAAGGTTAGAAGTTGTATTCCATGTCAGATATTTGCTAGAAAGAAAAGGTTTGCAACACTCCCTCTTGTTCCAGTATTAATTGAAGCACCCTTTTTATAGTGGGGACTAGATTTCATAGGAGAGATAATTCCAACATCTAGTAATCAACACAGATGGATCCTAATTTCTATAGACTACTTCACAAAATGGGTCGAAACCATCCGTGCAAAAAATGCAACAGACACTATTGTCATCAAATTCATTAAAGAAAATATATTATCCATATTTGGTTGTCTGTAGCATATAGTCACTGAGAATGCATAGGCATTTAGTAGTGTTAAAATGATATAATTTTTCCAAAAGTATCATATTTTATTGCATCATTCTGCCGCATATTACCCTTAGGGAAATGGAATGGTAGAATAATCAAATACGAGTTTGGTCAAAGTCATTAAGAAGGTACTCTCATATCATAAGAGGAATTGTGATAGTCATCTCAAGTATGCAGTTTGGCACAACAGAGTTTCCCCTAAGAGATCTACTAGTAAATCACCTTTTCAGCTTGTCTATGGCACTGAGGCCATTTTCCCTACATAACTAGATTTTCTTGTTATGAAGTTATTATTAGAAAAATATGAAGATCTTGATGAATTTTCAAGAAGAATCAATCAAACATTTCAATTAAATGAAGACAGAGATGAATTTCAGTACAATATTTGCCAATACCAAAACAAGATGAAAAGTTTGTTTGACCAAAAATCTAGGGAAAGCTAGAATATCTGAGAAGAAAATACAATTCTTGTTCAACACAAACAATTCTTGCACTAGTACAATCTATCTCTCTACCTCACAAGCCAGCTCAAGCCAACAGTTAGCCAAATCTGCTTCCTCCCAAGCCCCTAATTCATTGCGCAATCCCTAAGCGAATTAGTCCATATTTAATTGGGAAATCCACTCTCCATAACTTCAATCCATCTCTAGGCCTTCTACTAATTACATGCACCAATTGTACAACTTGAAAAATTATACAACTGATAGTAAAATATCCCTGAACTCTAATATCAACTGGGTCTTCCTATGAATTTATGTGCATGAGTTATTTATGTGTGAATATTTAGTTAACTAGTGTAGCACTAAGGATGCACTGGTGCACTTCCCCACTACTAGACTCCTATTAGTTCCTCCAACAATTACAACTAGTTTAACTTATTGTAACTCAATTAGGATGAGTTATCTAATTATAACTCAAAAGAACTCGACCTGGGCCCCTAAAATTTAGGGATCACTCTACATGGCTCTAGATAGACTTCCAAGTCGAATTTCCTAAGTTAATTAAGTCAATTTAACTTAATTAAAACAACGTAAACTTTGAAATGATAACTGATACGATTACTCTTTTTTTGAGGTAGCAAAAAAGTTAATCAATTTTGAAAAGTTTTGATTTAGAATACAATTTTTTTATTTTTGAGCATATTTTTGACACTTTAAATCTTTTTATGTACCAAATATGAACATTTTTTTAAAATGTTGGTGATTTTCATGCGGATTTTCAAAAGTGTTGATGCAACATCAACCACTTCTTTTATACGGTTTATTTTTAACACTTTAGATTTTCTAGTGTATTAGTTATGGATGATTGTTTTAAATGTTGGTTATTTTCATGTGGATTTTAAAAAACATTGAACATAAGCATTCAATTTTTTTTTAAACATTTTTTACACTTTCAATTTTCTTATGCCCTTAGTATGCAGACCTTTTTTTAAATGTTCATTATTTAATTATTTTAAGTTGTCTTATTTCTCTTCTTGTGATTCCTAGGATGTTATTTTAAACGGTTTTTCAAACATATGCTTTTTTGTTTTACTTTGCAATAACTCTTTATAATGAAATTTTTAATTTTTTTTGCCAATTAAAAACACTATATATATATATATATATATATATATATATATATATATATATATATATTGCAAATTAAAAACATTATATATATATATATATATATATATATATATATAAAACAGAAAACAAAAATTCAAAAAACTATATAAAAAAAATAAAATTATTTCAAGACCTACATAAATTTAAAAAAAAAAATTACAAATTTAAATCAAAACACAAAAAAAAATAAAAGTTAAATAACTTAAGAAAAACATAAAACAAAAATCAATTTAAAAAATAAAAGAAAAATAAAAAACATAAAAAGCATAACTAAAAATAAATAAATAAAATTTGAACCCTGGGCTTAAAATTTTTGATTTATTTTTACTTTTATTAAGGTTAGTAGATGTTTTTATTTTTATTTTTTTAAATTATGTTTTTATTTTTACTTTTTTTTATGTTTTCAATTTTTTTTTAACTTCTTTTCTTTTTATTTTTTAAAGTAGTTTTTTTTTATGTTTTATGTTATTTAAAAAAAAAAATTATCTTCTTCATTTAATTGGAATGTTTTTTTTTTCTTTTATTTTTTTTATTCATTTTTTTAATTATTTAAATTTTTTTCTATATTTTCAACTTTTGGGTTAATTTTCTATTTATTTTCTTTTTTAAATTATGCTTTTTTTAATATTTGCTTTTTCTGAGAGTATTTTTACTATTTTGTTGTTTTTTTCTTTAATTTTTTATCTTTTTAAATTTATTTTATTTTTATTTTGTGTAATTTTATATCTTTGATTAATTTTTTGCCTTTATATAAATTTTTGTATTTGTGTCTTTTTTGCCATTTTTTCATATTTTTTTTGGCGATGTTTTTATTTTATTTTTATGTTCTAATATATATTATCATTTATTTGTTATTATTTTAAAAAATTGTTTTTTTCTTTCAGTCTTTATTGTTCTCAATGTTTAATTTTTTGTTTTCTTTTTCTCCTCATTTTTGTTTTAGGTTTTAATATATATTTTTATTTACTTATTATTATTTTTTAAATTTTTGTATATGTTTTTTTTCCAATGTTTAATTTTTGTTTTCTTTTATGTTTTTCATTTATATAAATTTATTTATTTATTATTTTATTTTATTTTATTTTTTCCTACATAGTCTATGTCGATCCTCCACTACTAACCTAATCCCATTATGTCTCAATTTGATTGTTGATTTCATTTTTTTCATTATAAAGGATAGAGTCCGCCCTCACAATGAGTCAATTTCATGGTCGGTATTTAGGTTTTCATTACACTAGGTCCAGTTTTCTTGCTCTGTGTAAATTTAATGGTTGAATTTTAAATTTTTGTTGCAATGTGTCATTATACTATGCCAAGATTTTGAAGTCGTCATATTTTTAACATTTAAAAGAGAAATTACTCCTGGTATAATGACTCTTTATTTCAAGTTTTCATTTTTAAAGATATTTTAGTCATAAAATTTTTCCATAATGTCATGGTTGAAAATGTGTCAAAATCTTAAAATTTTCCTGCATTCTATTCCAGCATCAACATTTTTCATTTTTAGGTTGTTTATGATGTTTTTTAAGAGTTTTTTGGCTAGAATTCTCCATTTGAGATTACATTTCCCATTTCAAAATTTACATTGTTTTAACTATTACAAGTTGCTACGAGAATATAATTTTGATTTAATCCACAATTTAATTCAAGGATGAATTAAATTGGAATTTCTTATTGCTATTTTTAACGCTCCCTCTCAACAAGAAAGGGATTATATGATATCTTGATCGTGCCTCTCTAAAACTCAAATTGGATCTTGACAAAGCCTTTGTCAAAATATTTGCATCCTACTGCTCTGTGGGAATTTACTCCAACAACATAATTCTCCTCTACGCAAAATCTTGAAGATGATGATATCATATATCAATATGCTTCGACCGATCATGAAAAACTCAATTTTCAGAGAGTTTGATACAACTCTAATTGTCACAGTAAATCACAGTTGGATCCGTCTTTTGGGCAAACAAAGCGACAAGAATATTCCTCCTCTAGATAGCCTCATAAATTACTTGACTAGCAGCCATGTACTTTGCTTCTGCCGAACTGAGTTCCATTGATCTCTATTTCCTATTCTACCAAGAAACAACTATTGACCCTAGATGAAAAATTCCACTTGATGCTCTCTTCATATGAGATGGACACCCTACCCAATCTGCATCGTTGAAGCCTTGAGTCTTCACTCCCTTTATTTGTTTGACCATAAACCATATTGAGTAGTGCCTTTAAGGTATCTCAGCACATGTTTGGCTACGTACCAATACAACTTGGTTGACTTAACCATCGCTTGACTAAGATGGTTAACTGCATAACACATGCCCAGTTGTGTGTTCACTAAATACATGAGTGAATGAAAAGCTTCCTCTAAATAGTAGCTTCCACTACTTCACTATAGCATCCTCCTTCTAGTTACCTGTTAGAGGAGTCTCCATGGGTTTACTTCTCTCCACGTGAAACATTTTGAGTATATTATTGGCATACTTTCCATGAGAGATAAAAATTTCCTCATCACCATGTCATACTCCCATGCACAGAAAGTAGTGCATGAGCCCCAAGTCCTTCATTTCAAACCCTCTTACAAGATCTTCTTTGCAAGACTTGATCATCTTATCATTATCTATCATAATGAAGTCGTTGACATATAAAACAATAATCAAAAATTTATCTTCAACAACAATATGCTAAAGTTTCACATCTACTTCATTTTTTTTTAAGTCCAACTCACCGAAATAGTTATTGATCTTGGTGTACTAAGAACGGGGTGCTCGTTTCATCCCGTACAATGATCTTTTGAGTCGGTACACATGTAACTCTCTGTCATAGGTCTCAAAACCTTCATGCTGCTCAATAGACATGTCTTCCTCTCAGGCCATTGAGGAATGTGGTCTTTACATCCATCTGATATATCTTCCATCCCATCTACGTTGGTAGTGCCAAAATGGATATCATTGATGAGCACCTTGAACTAGGAGGAAAGGTCTCATCGTAATCAATCCGCTCCACTTGAGAAAAATGTATGGCCACAAACCTAACCTTATGTTTCTCCACATTATCATATGTTGCTTTCTTTACCTGGTAAAGTCATCAGGAACTCACCACTGACTTAGCTACAGGTCTTGAGACTACATCCAAACATTTTTCTTGAAAATGGAGTCATACTCCTCAACTATGGCATCAACCCAAAATGGTTGTTGCATGGCCTCCTCAAAAGTGGATGGTTCAATCTCTACAAATCGGCTCATTAGAGAAATCTATCGAGTGTACCTCTATGGTGACCTCCTTTGCCTCTACTATGATGTGGGCTCTCCCACATTATCTCTAGCATCAAGTAATAACATGTCAACCTCCATGGTTCACTTTCTTTGTGTTAGAATTCCTCACTGTCCCAAGGCCGAGAAAAGAGACCGACGGAGGTAACCTCAAATCAATCTTTTAGTTTGGCAGCTAGCCCTACCAAACTAGAGAGGGCTCTGTCTACGGTCATAGCCAAATATTTGACTAGTTCAAGAATGGATTTTAGGCTAGACAGTTTAGCTCAATTTCAGGTTTTTAATTCAGCGTTTTTTCTCGATAATGGTCTAGGTTGAGGGGACTAGGTCAGGGTTTCCGAAAGATGAATTTGCAGAAATATAATGAGGCAAGGTAGGCATGCTCAGTTTACATCCATGATTTATCATGGTGGATAGGGTGGAAAAGTAAGGCTTGAAAATGAGCAAGAGTTCATGAATTCAATTTTATCAGAGGAAAATGTAACAAAAATATGAGAGTTTCAACAAAATAGATCATAAACATATGCCTTATGTTTAATACTTATGAAATAATTCAAGACATCATTAAGGTGGAATTAGAGAGGAAAATACATTCAAACTAATGATAATAGAAGAAAAAACACTGATAATGAACATACCACAAAATCCCACTATAATAGCTGAAAATCCTGCATATTGCTCCTACAAATAGTCACAAATACACTAGCTTCACAGAGCCTTCACTAAGCAGCATCCAACCCTTTCCTTTAGTTTGATTTGGATAGATATAGACCAAAACAACTATATCCCCCTCTTAGGGGTTTAATCCCTGATGGGAGGAACTGTTTACAAGAATATCTCTAACCAAACCTAAACCTATGGAAGTTAAAAAAAAACTCTGTAATTAAACCACCTCATTCATTTGACTTTACAAACATAAGTAAGCATGAATCTACATGAAATTAAATTATTTACCTCATTTACATTTGATTACATCACATGATTACGCTTGAGCAGTAATTTGACTATCAACTTTGACTTTTACTAGAGAAAACCAGAATTCCTATCTTCCTGGGAGAAGAGAAGCAAATTCCAAGAAGAGCACAGTAGCATTTGGGAAAACCACAAAACTAACTTGGAGGATAGTTTTGAGTGGCTTCACGTACTCCAAATTCTGATCTGAAGGAATCATTGGAGATATTAGGATAACTACTTGTCCATAGAGTCCTTAAAAATGAAAAATGGCATCTCCAAGGTAGAGAGAATGGATTCAACCAAGGTTCCTCTAAAAGCACAACACCAGGGTGCAAAAAGTGGAAAAAAGTGGCTTTTTGGAATGTTTTTGGCCCTTTTCTCAGAAAATGAAAGATGAGATAGCACCAAAATGGCATAGATAATATATGCAGGTCATAATATATCCATCCACCAAATTTTTTTGTCATTTGGAGGCCCCAAGGAAAAGTTGTTTGAGATTTCCTCTTAGAGCCAAAAAGTCACAAAAATTCAAAATTTTTAAAATTTTCCTTAGAAATTGTCGAGACTTCCCCTTTGAGTTGGAGAATGATGTGCTAGGAAATGAGGGAGACCTCAGCCAGCAAGTCAAGTATATCCTTCTTCCTTTGTTCAATTAGGGTTTTCCTCAATTCCCTTTTCAAGTTTTTGACCCTGATTTGACTGATCATGTGCCAAGTGTAGTAATGTCTTTCCATGCACCTATGTAGGTTAGTGGCCATTTTTTCCCCTTTTAGGAGAATCTCCAAATGATCACTGAGCTTCTCAAGCCAATACTCCTTGTTTGCTTCAAGATCTACTTCAAATGCTTTAGCAAGGTCATGCTGACCTAATGGAGGAGATGACTCACTCCCTTGCCCTTCTTTACTTTGTAAATATATGGTCTTTGGCCCTCTAGGATTGATTTGAACCTTCTTGCCGCAAACTTATTCCACATCTACCATTGTGTTTCCTATTCAATGCTCTTCCACGACATTAGTTTTAGGTTTGTTGAGCAACACATTTTTACCTTTAGCTGCCTATTTTCCTATTGTAGAAATTAATTCATATGTTTTGCCTTTTTAAAGTCATCCATTATCCCTATTGTTTTTTACTTTTCCTCCTCGATGATTTTCTCATGTGAGTTGTCCTCCTCATGCATTTCTAGATCTGCCATATAGGTGTCAAAATATACCTGCTCTGTCTCTTACTAAGGTGCCTCATGGTGATATGCTAATGTCTCTTTCTCAACTGATGTAGGCTTGTCCCTTTCAACATTTATTGTAGAAAAACAAGCATCTTTCCTCTGGTGTATGCTTTAGTCACCTCAGCCCTAGATATTATTGTTACAAGTCTACTTGTAGAACCCACTTCCTGTGGTCTTCATGATGCCAAAGTTCTAGATTGACTACTAGATTGAGTTGGAGTAGGCAAAAGATAGGTTGATTGAATTAATGCCTCCCAAGGTAGTTTTCCCTATTATGTTAATGGTAGACAAATATTTTCACCAAGCCATGATGGAGAAAACTTGCTTGATGATCTTCCCCTTTGCTATGTACCTTTTTTTCCATTTTGACCAAGATTCTATAGAGGTAGTGAGGTAGGCTAAGAGGTTTAACACCTGCGAAATGCATCAGTAATCCAACTGGTACTGATATATCCTTGAAAACCTACCCTCAAATTTGAAGTATTTCATGATCATTTTCATGAGAGGGGCATACTTATCAAGCAAGTGTCTAAAAAGGAAAAATATGCTTTGGAGCAGCTTTATAAGGAGGTTTCAATTTTTTTTTTATAATTTTCAATATCTAGGTTTGTCCTTTTGAACCAAACCTCTCCATGATTTGGGAGCCTAGTGGTTGTGGCAATGGCCTCTGTTGAAATGGTAAAAGTGACCCTTGCAATAGTTTTCTTATCCCTCCTTATTCTCGCGGCAAAGGTTCTCGTTCACTTTTCATTAAAACCTAACTCTTCAAGCTTTTGGCAAAAAATAAGGCAACCTGCGTCATGGAATGATTTATTAAGGAAGGGTCAAGCCATGATTGATTGCACTCCAATGGCTTCATATTAATGTTCTGGAATCCATTATTCTTCTTCTGATCAATGTTTGAGGTTTCTGGATCCATTGCAAACCCTATCTCACTAAGAATAGGAATTTGGTTTTTGTGCTAGGAAAACAAAGGATATTGGGGCAATTTTAGGAACGGAGGGAGATGAAGGGATTCAAGATCTTCTAAATTATTGGGAAAATTTACAAGGGTAATGATAAATGTTTGGTAGTGTAGGGAAGTGAAATTTTAGGGGATGGTTGACAAAATTGGTGCAAAAGTGGAAAACAAGGCCCTAACCTAGGAAAGTGTAGTTTATAGTAGGGTTTGATATAAATTAAAGGAGATGAGCGAAATGAGTGAAAGGAGGTGTAAAAGACGGTGAATGAAGTTGAGGGAAGGTAGTTTGAGCCTTAAACTAGGCGTTTCTTAGAAAAAATGGATCAAAAACATGCAGTAACCAAAAATGTAGCAAACCCTAGAAGAGGGTAAATTATGAGCTTTCAAAGGCAAACTCAAGCAAATGGAAGGTCGAAAAGGGCCATGAGAGCCTCAATTAATTGTAATTCAGGAGCTAAAACCTCCAGTTTCTAAAGAAATCACTTGAAAATGAAGATTTGGCACCTTGGACAAAAAACACAGCACTTGGAAGAAAAGTGTAGCGTTACTGGAGAATAGCCCAGGACAACAATAAAGTGTAGTGTAGCAATAATTCGGCACTCTTGGGCAAAAAAATTGTCTTTCAGAAGGTGAGGATGAATTTTAGTGATGGAGTGAAGTCATGAGAGGATGGAATGAAAGAATGTTTTGATCTTTTCATATTTCATAGGCAAGGACGTCGATTTTCTCTTAGGTGGTAATGTGGGCCCAACTTGTATTTTTACAAAATTACTTGAGGTGCTAGTGTATTACAGTTTCAAGTTTTATTATGTAATATTACATCTTAATGAAGATCAAAATATGCTTTAAATACCATTATAGAGTACTTTCCCTACTTACTACTCCCACAATGATGACCTAGATGATGTCATGATTGTTTTTCACCATTTTGATGACTTGACCATAATGATGACATCTAATGGAGAATGAAATTGATGATTTGGAACTTCAAACATGACTTAACATGAGATCATGACTAAGGTTATGGTCAAGAAACTTTATTGATGACTTATCAGAAAGAATGATGGCATGACCAAGATGGCATTTTGACCATGAAATGGATGGAGTAGTAACATACCGAGACACACTAACCAGTGACAAGTTTTTTATCTAGAAACCTATTGAGACCATTAAAATTTGACCTAGGACACCAAAAAAATATTGAAAGAGTACATTTGATCACTAGTAACTCACAAGACTAATAGACACTAACATTGGCTCCAGTTGGGGATGGCATCTCCTTTAGGAGGTGTCAAGAACATTGTAGACCAGGTAGCCTTATCCATTGGGCAATGGAGTCAAAAAAAGTAAACGAAATAAAAAATGAAATGGCTTACTAACAAAACATAAGAAAATTGAAACTAACTTAACTTTCAATAAAAGCAAGTCATCAAAAAATACTTCTGGCCTTCTCCACGAGTTTCAAAAATTCATGACAATACCTTCACACTTGGCAACAAAATAAACTGGTATGTACAATGGAAATGAGAAATTTATGAAGGAATAAAGTGAGTTAATGCTTGAGGAATTGACCATTGATTGGTCTTGTGGTCAGCTCTTGTCCATCTAGTTCTTCTAAAAAATAGGCATCCTGACCTCTGAAAGTTGAAATCTTGTATGTTCCATTCCACAAGTTATCAAAATTTCCATGCTTACCTTTGTCCTCATTTTGGTCATCCCATCAGATAACAACATCTCCCAAAACAATATCATATACTTTTGTTTTTTGGCCATAGATTTTCTTGATCATTTCCTAAAGATCTGAAGTATTTTGAGGTACTTCCTATCTAGACTACTTCGAATGAATCATCTGATTGATTATAAATTGAATATCATTGGGTTCATTGTCAACTTCCTATAAAAGTTTCATCACCGGGACAACAAGAGAAGTTGGAAAAATACTTTCTACTGCATAGGCTAGCTGGAAAGGTGACATACCTATGGATTTCTTGTTGCTCACTCTGTCTGACCATAGATAATTGATTAACTTTTTGTGCCAATTCTTCTCGTTTTCTTCAAACAAATTCTTGATGATATTAACCAATGATTTATTTCATGATTCAACAAGTCCATTACCTTGTGGCTAATATGTTGTTGAATGCCTGAGTTTGATGTGGTACTTGTCGAAAAAGTCAAGCATATTCTTCGACTTGAAGGTCGTTACATTATCATTGACAATTTTCTGTGGACAACCAAATCAACACAAAATATTAGACTCAAGAAATTGAATTATTACCACATCTGTAACTTGTCTAGTGGGGATGGCTTTGATCCACTTTGTGGAGTAGTCAGTTGAGGTCAAAATCCACTTGTGCTGAGCTGAAGATGAAGTGTGAATCTTGCCAATAATATAAATACCCCACTACTGAAAAATGATTGGAAAGAAACAAGATGGAAGGGCAGCGGTAACAACTTTCTATTTCCCTGGAAGATCTGACACTCATGAAAACTCATTACAATTTTGTGTGCATCTAAAAATAAACTTGGACAGTAATACCTAGCTCTTAAGATATTGTTTGTTGTAGTTTTCCAATAAAGGTGACCTCCATAATCACCCTTATGAAAGTCATTCACTACCTCCTTTTCTTCGATTTCAACCTAACAATCCAAAAAAATTCCCTTGTATCCTTCCAGAATAAAACATTGTACAAAATGAAATATCTTTGAGCCTTTAGCCTCAATGATCTAGCCTTAATTTTTAGCACATATGGTGGATAATTAAAATGCTAAAGCACATAAAAATATCAGAATACGAAGGAGATGAGGTAAAAATATGTGATACATGAACTGATGGATCAACCATTCTTTTTTGGACATTGCAACAATGAGATTGATATATAGAGCATTTAAATTTGATTATGCCATCACCTTGACCAAACCCTGCCCTTTGACCATATTTGCAGGCTTAATTTCGATATCATACTGCAACATTGCGGCAATGTATTTACCTCGCCTACCTTCATGATCATTGTAGATCAAAACATCCTTGACTATAGCATTTGGGGCGTAGCTGAGAGTTTGTGAATGGAGAATGTACATCCGCAAATGGTTCAAAGCCTTTACTAGGGACAAAGCCAATTTTTCAATGATATCATACCTTAATTCCACATCCCTTTTGGTTCTACTGAATAATGCAATTGTATACTCTATTTCTTGGCATTATTTCTACATTAGGAGAGTAACCAATGTGTGCTCAGAAGAAAATGATAAAATCCATAGTGTAATCAGGGTTGATTAAGATGGGAGCACAAGACAAGCTAATTTTGACTTGGTTGAAATATTTCCTTACATCCTTGGACCAACTTACCTTGCTGTCGCTTTTCAACGTGTTAGTTATTTCTCTTAGATGTTCAAGAAGGTTAGGAATAAACCTTCTCAAGAAGTTGATCTTACCAGTAAAAGACTGAATTTCCTTCTTATTTCTTGGGTGATCTAATTATTTGATTTCCTAGATTCTTGTGGCATATATGTAGATTCCATCCTTTGATATGATATTAACAAGTAATTTTCCCTATTCCATTGAAAGCACACTCTTCTTTGGATTCAAGGATATGCCAAATTTCCTGTACCTCTAGAAGACTATCCTAAAATGATGAAAGTAGTGCTCATATGTTTGGAAGAAAACTGTGATATTATCAAGGTAAATAACCAAAAGCACATCCTTTTCATTAGCGAAAGTGATTTCCATGACTTGCTGAAATGTATCTCCTACATTTTTTAGTCCAAAAGCCAGCTTGGCATACATGAAAGTACCCCACGGTCTAGTTAATTTTGTCTTTCGTTGGTCATCAGGATGGACCAAGATTTGATTATACATGGAATAGCCATTGAGCAAAGACATTCTCGTAGAACCCACTACCCTTTGCAGAATGTGATCCATCATTGGGAGAGGGTAATTATCTTTCAAGGACACTTTGTTAAGATTTTTGAAATCAATGCATAACCAAATCTCACCAGTCTTCTTCCAGACTAGAACCAGATTTGACATCCACTCAAAAAAGCAAAGAGGAACAATGATACTAGCTTTATATAATATGTTTACCTCTTTCTCTATGGACGGAAGAAGCTTCAGCTTAATCCTTCTGATATTTTGGCAAAAATTATTTTGATTGGGTTTGATACGAATAGTATGATCAAATACACTTTTATCATAAACCTTCAAACTTGAATACTCCCAAGAAAACACATCAGAAAACCCAGCCAAAAGTGCAACATACTTATGTTTGATTTCTGAGGTTATGAACTTTGACAATTTCACCATCTTTGGCTTCTCAGCTGTGCCAATATTGATGTCTTCAACTCCTGTTTCAGTGGGGACCAAAGTCACCTTCTACGCAACATCATCGTGATCAAAGAGGTCTTCCAAGGGTATAAGACCTCTTCGAATGGAATTATCCTTCAGATTTAATATTTCCAATTTGGTGGCTTGGACCTCCTCATCATCTTCATAAAATACATCGTCAATGTAAGAGGTGGTGAATTTGTCCTCCATTTGCAGAAAATTATTTATTTTCTTATCATCTTGAAAGACTTGCCAGTACCAAATATTATCAGGGACAACAGGGTGATTTTTAACATTGATTTCAAATTTCTTATTGGAATGTATTGGGATTTTAATCATGCTTGTATCAGTGGCAAGAGAATTAGCCATGGAATTATGGTTTATTTGAATCAGAGATAATGCATACTCAAGAAAAAATTTGACGATATCTAACACGACATTTCGATATGTTCGCATCCTATAATTTTTTGCCTGGTATTCCCCTTTAATTGTTTGATAACCAATTTGGAGTCGCCATAAACATAAATTCCTTTTGCACCTATCTTCTTAAGAATCTTAAGACCAATAATCAAGGCTTCATATTCTTCTTTATTATTTCAACAATCAAAAGCTAGTTTATATGAAGATATCCTGACATTATCAGGAATGTTACCTAAGTAATTCATTGGAGTATGAATCTAAATTTTGATTCCAAATCCTTCCTTTCCCAGAGCTCCATCAAAATACGTGGTCCAAATAGGCTCTTCTTCATCAGGAACCTAAAATTCGAAAGACTGATCTTTATTTTTTGTTCAATCCCTGTTCTTGATTTTTTTCAAGTGGAACTACTTCAACACTACCTGGAAATTTTGAAATTTTTGAGAATTCTTCAATCTGACTATCTAAATCAACTTAACTACTATCATTGTACAAAATAAAAGATTCTAAATCAATATGTACAACATGTATAGGGAGATTATTCAACTTCTCCTTGCTAGTACTCATATATTTAATCTTGGTTTCCCGGTATAATTTTCCAAGTTGATCGAACACCATATACTACCATAAGAGAAATCACGCTATAAAGTACCTTTGAGTTTTTCTCCCCATGACTAGGAGAGAAGAATCCCATACCTTGGAGGAATATCAGCAACAACCACATCCATTAGAACATTTTTTTCCAAAATCTGATCTAAAGATACTACCAAGTCTTTAATGAGACTGAGACACTTAACTCTTCTCGAGTCAAAGGACTAAAGGTCATGATATGATCTAGTAATATTTAGTCCTAACTTGCCCATGATGGCCTTAGGCATGAGGTTGTGAGAAGATTCGGAATCTAACATGGCATTGTGAAGGATGAAATCATGGATCCTCAGACTGAGGTAAAATTGTGGGACTTCACTCTCTTCTAAATTTCCATCTATGGTAGGACCAAAAAAAATTTCAGGGTGGTCATCACTAACATTCACCATGTTTGAAATTTGATCGACATTCAAAAATTTGGCTATATGGAATTTATACTAATTATTCTTAACTAATTCATTCAAAGGAATGGAAATTTTCAATTTATAAATCTCATTCTTCAGACTAAATAAGTTAGAATGTTTTTGTACCTCTTTCGAAGTCATATATTTCTTTTTTGGTTGTTCTTTGGTGGGAGTCTCTTTCCAGAAGAAGCTTCTAGAGAATATCACTCCAGAAGAAGCTTGGAGTTCCATTAAACCAGATGTAAGTCACTTTCGTGTGTTTGGAAGTGAAGCATGGGCCCATATTCCAGATGAAAAGCATAAAGCTTTAGAACCTAAGAGTGAGAAATGTACTTTTGTTGGATATTCTGAAGATGTAAAAGGTTATAGACTTATTCCATTTAAGTCCAAAAATGTTATCATTAGAAGAGATGTAAAATTTGATGAAAATAAATCGGCCTGCGAGCCTAGTCCGGCGGATGTGCCACCTCTTCCTATCTCTTCTACTTTTGAAAACATTTCTTCTTCAGATGATGAAAGCGAGGATGATAATCCTCCCCCACCTTCTCAGGATCCTCAACTTCCAAGATGGGTCCGTGCTACTCGGGATGCAGCAGGTGATCTTGCCGGTGATCCTACAGATCAGCGACGTACACGTTCTCAGTTTGAAAGAGCCTCTTCTTTACTGGCTCAAGCTCCAGTAAATCATGATCTTGACACTTTTGCAGAAGCTTCAGGCCATCCACATTGGGAAGCAGCTATGAATGAAGAATATCATTCATTGATGACAAATGATACATGGGATCTTGTTCCTCTACCAAAGGGACGCAAACTTGTTAGATGTAAATGGGTTTACAGAACCAAGTATGGACCAGATGGGAAAGTTGATAAACATAAAGCTCGTCTCGTTGCTAAGGGCTTTTCACAGGTTGAAGGCATTGACTACACTGAAACCTTCTCCCCTGTTGCCAAAATGAACTCTATCCGCCTTGTTCTTTCCCTTGCTGCCTCTTTAAAATGGGAAGTCCATCAGATGGATGTTAAATCTGCCTTCTTGCATGGGGACTTGCAGGAAGAAATCTATATGGAACAACCCATTGGCTTCATACAAACAGACTCCAGCCTTGTTTGTCGACTTAAGAAATCCCTTTATGGCCTCAAGCAAGCTCCTCGGGCTTGGTATGCCAAAATGGATAGCTTTCTTTTAGAATCTGGCTTTTCTAGGTGTCATTCTGACAATACTGTCTACACCAAGAAAGTGGGCAACTCTCTTATCATCCTTGTTCTTTATGTTGATGATCTTATTCTTACTGGTAGTGATCCCAACCTTATAAACCATGTGAAGTCAAGCCTTAAAAAGAAATTTGAAATGACAGACTTAGGCCACTTACACTATTTTCTCGGTCTTCAAGTCTTGCAATCCCAAGAGGGTATTTTCCTTTCCCAGTCCAAGTATGCTTGTGATATTCTTCGTCATTTTCACATGGAAGACTGTAAGCCAGCCCCTTCTCCCTTTCAGTCTAGAGTCAAACTTTCAGTCTCTTGTACTTCTCCTGAAGTTGATGCTACCTTATACCGTCAACTTGTCGGAAAACTCTTGTATTTAACCCATACTCGTCCTGATCTTTCCTTTGCTGTTGGCCTTGTTGCTCGTTTTATGCAAAACCCCCGTGAAAGTCATTAGAAAGCAGCTAAAAGAATACTTCGTTATGTTCGAGGTACAGTACAGTTTGGGATTCATTACAGTGCCAAAGCAGCTCCTCTGTTAGTTGGTTTCACTGATTCTGATTGGGCTGGTGACCCTGATGATCGGAAGTCTACTGCCGGTTATGTCTTCACTCTTGGTTCAGGACCTATTACATGGGCTTGTAAGAAACAGGCTGCAATTTCTCTTTCGTCAGCAGAAGCAGAGTATCGTGGTGCCGTGGAAGCTAGTAAGGAAGCCTTGTGGCTTCGTCAGATCCTATCAGAGTTTGGCTTTGAGCAGCAGCATCCAACCACACTTTGGTGTGATAATCAAAGTGCCATTCAGCTATGCAAAGATCCAGTCCAGCATCAGCGCAGCAAACACATTGAACTACACATGCACTTCATCAGAAAGCTCATTCATGACCATGTTCTTGAAGTGCAATATTGTCCAACAGATGATCAGGTTGCAGACATCTTCACAAAGGCTCTCACAGAGGCGAAGTTCACTAAACTTCGATATATGCTTGGAGTTCAGGAAGTTGTCACTAAGGGGGGATAGGCTCTAGTGCCTCCTTCCTTCTCCTATTGTGTCATATTTGTAAATCCTTCAATCCTATCCCAAGTTGTTCTTAAGGGGGGATGTTAGGATATTCCGACACATAGGATATAGTTAAGTTCAACTTGGTCTAGTATAGAGTTAGGTTAGAGTTAGGTAAAGTGTGTTTCTTTACCGTTGTACATTTTGTAACTTACAATCCGACGGTCACGATATGTAGTGATCCGACGGTTCACTCTCACCTCGGTATTACCGACACTTGATCCGTGGCTTGACACCCGATTGGTCCATGAGTTCTATTTAAAGCGCATGGAGGGTCATTGTTCGGGTAATCCGTGCATGAGAGAAGCTTATGTAAATTTTCATTCTTTGATTAATAAATTGCCTGTAGTACCCACGTTGGGACAGGCCATGGACTGTTTCCCTCCTTGCACTCTGAGGGTTTTAACCACGTCAAAAATACTGGTGTATTGATTTGAGATCTGGTTGTGAGCGGTGTCCTTTTGGTATTCTTTCTGTGGAACTTACCCTGTAAATTCCTACATCCATTACTAGTGGTAGAAACCTCCTTTTCTTTGTTTTGATTTATAGAGGTTGATTCTTTGGCATAATTATCTTTTAGAGGAGTAGGCTTCTTTGGATTTGAAGTAAGTTGCACACTTTTGTTCCTCAAATTATACTCGGTTTGCACTTCATTATGAGCATTTTGGTAATCCCTTTGATAATATTTTGTTTCAACTACCAACACATCATCACTTGAAAGAACAAGTTTCTGATCATCAATTGCATATGTTTCCTCAGAGAACTCATCCTCTTTTGTGAGAAAAATAGGTTGTTGATCTTACTCAAAAAATTGGTTCTCACCTGTAAAATCTTCTTCTTCATCAAGTCCCTATGCATAATTCTACTAGAGTGGAGTACGAATTTTCTTTTGTGCTTGTTGATACTGACCTTTTTGTTGTTTTTTTTTATTATTCTAAATTGAGGTTGTTGTTGTTGATGTCATTAATTTGGATTCCTGACTTGAGTTTCTGATATTTTTTTTGTTAAAGTTTCACACTTAACATTTGACGAAGTAGAGGGCTCCACATTGATTGTGACCTTCTTGTCCACTTTCTTCTGAGATTTCTTAATCAGTAGGCTTGCTTCAACACTCACAACATTTAGCTACATTTGTTCAATATTTTTGGGATTCCTCTCTCTCAACTAATATCCCATGTTACAGTCAAAGTCATAAGGACAATGAAACAATTCCAAGTTAGGAGGAGGTTTGATGTTGTTTGGGATAACATTCTAGACCTTATTGAATCTGATATTGAAGTCTTTTAGGGATTCATTTGGACCTATTCTAAATGAATTGTATTCACCAAAGGTATGAAGGGGGTTTGTTTTCTCTTCCCATTTTTCCAAGAACAAGTGTATCAACTATTGCGGATTATTTATTAGGCAACTATCAAAGGACGAAACCACTTCTTCACTTCAGCAGAAAAACTTTGAGCTATGAGGTGCATTCTGGCATCATCTTCGTCAACTTCTTTGAGGTCGATGAAATAATTTATCTTATAAACTTGTTTTCCTATTGTTATCTCGCTTGTGCCATCAAACAGTGGCAACCTTTGACCATAATTCTATGGTAACGCAACACGTTTCTCAGGCAAATTCAAAAGGCCAAATCTCACCATAAAGGATGTAGAAGGTAATATGACAGTGACGATAGTGGGTATGAATGGAGGAGTTGTTTTTGAAGAAGATGATTTGGGAGGAGATTATGGTTTAGTGGTGGAAGATGATGGGATAGTTGTGTAAGGAGGGGTAAAAATAGGGAAAGTTTGTTGCTGACATAGCGTATAAGATTTTTCAGAAGTTACTTTCAACTGATCAACTAGATTATGGATTTTATGGAAATTTGACCAAACCTTATTGTCAAGATTACCAGATGAAACCTTAGCATATTGCACACATGAATCAAACATGACAGGGTCAAAAAGTTTTTCTGAAATAGAAGATTCGGACATGAACTTGAATAATGATAACTCAAGGTTTAGATTAAAAGGCAAATATTCAAGAGCAATTGGTTGTGCAGATAAATATGCAGTTCTTAGGAATGGAGATGTACCTATTTTAGATTCTGGAGGTTGAGACTTTAGTTTTCTCAAAAGTTTCTCAAGATTGTCAACTATTGCTGGAGGTTTGGGATCCGGATTTGACCATGTCTATCTTTTAGGAGCTAATGTTTTCCTCAATCTGCACTTCAGCTCAATTACCGAATCAACCTTCTTGATAACTAGGACTTGTCACCCATAGGCCTAGATCTTGATGAACTCATAGAAAAATCTCGGGGAAGATTTGTCACTTCGCTCCCCAGTATGGTCACCAAAAATGTTAGCACTCCTTAGTGTCCCAAGGTTGAGAAAGGAGAATGATGGAGGTAAGCTCAAACCAAACTTTTAGTTTGGCAGCTAGCCCTACCAAATCAAAGAGGGATTTCTCTATCGTCATAGCCAAGGATTTGATGGGTGCAAGAATGGATTTTAGGTTAGATAATTTAGCTCAATTTGGGCTTTTTGATTTTAGGGTTTTTGATGGATCATGGTAGAGGTCTAGGGGACTAGGTCAGGGTTTCCAAAATATGATTTTGTAGAAATATAATGAGGCAATGTAGGCATGCATAGTTAACATCCTTGATTTTTCATGGCGGCTAGGGTAGAAATGTAAGGTTTCAAAATGATCATGAGTTGGCAAATTCATTTTTATCAAAGGAAAATGTAACAAAAATATGAGAGTTTCAACAAAACATAGCATAAACATATGAATTTTCTTTAATGCTTATGAAATAATCACAATAAGGCATTCAGATGGAAGTAGAGAGGAAAATACATTCAAACTCATGATAAAAGAAGAAAAAACATTGCTAATAAACATACCACAAGAATCCCACTTTAATAGCTGCAACTCTTGAATATTACTCCTCCAAATAGTCACAAGTACATTAGCTCCACAAATAATTGACTCAACAACATCCAACCCTTCCCTTTAGTTTGATTTGGGTAGATATAGATAAAAAACCTCTTTCCCCCTCTCAGGGGTCAAATCCCTCATGATAGGAATTGTTTACAAGAATATCTCTAACCAAACCTCAACCTAGGGAAGTTAAAAACAAACTCCCTAATTAAACCAACTGATTCATTTTGACTTTACAAACATAAGTAAGCATGAATCTACATGAAATTTATAGTATATACCTCATTTAAATTTGATTAAATCACATGATTACACTGGAGGAGTAATTTTACCATCAACTTTGACTTTGACTAGAGAAAATCTGAATTCCTGTCTTCCTCGGAAAAGCGCAACAAATTCTGGGAAAAGTGCACTGCCAACTTGGATGATAGTTTTGAGTGGATTCCCATACTCCAAACTATGATCTGAAGGCATCATCTGAAAGGTTAGGATGTATAGCTATCCTTAGAGCCCTTAAGCATGCAAAGTGTCCTCTCCAAGGCTAATAAAAATGGATTCTCAAAAGGCTTCCTTAAAATCAAAATGCCAGGGTGAAAAAAGTGGCAGAAAGTGTGTTTTTGGCCCTTTTGTCACAAACTAAATGCTGACATGGAACCCAAGTGACATAGCTGATATGCGCAAGCAATAAGATATCTAGGAATGTAAATTTTTTGTCATTTGGAGATCGCATGGAAAATCACAGCACCACGACGCTCTGCTTTTCGCTGTCTGAGATTTCCTGTTACAACCAAAAAGACACAAAACATCAAAAAAATTAAGTTTTTCCTCAAAAATGGTCCAAAATTTACCCTTTGAGTTTGAGAATGATGTGCTAGGAAATGTGGGAGACCCCAACCATAAGGTCAAGTTTATCCTTCTTCCTATGCTCAATTAGGGTTTTCCTCAATTCCGTTTTCAAGTTTTTGACCCTGATTTGACTGATCATGTGCTGAGTGTAGCAATTCCTTGCCAAGTGCCTCTGTAGTTTGGTGTCCCTATTTTCCATTTTCATGAGCATCCAAAAATTATCATTGACCTTGTCAAGCCAATACTCCTTGTTTTATTTAAGATCTACTTCAAATGCTTTAACAAGGTCTTGTTGACCTAACAGAGGATATGAATCCCTCCCATGCCCTTCTTGTCTCTGTAAAACTATGGTCTTTAGCCCCCTAGGCTTTATCTGAACCTTCTTGCCTTCAACTTGTTCCACATCTACCACTTCCTTTCCTTTGTCATGCTCTTCCACCACATTAGTTTCAGGTTTGTTGAGCAAGATATTTTTTACCTTTAGCTGCATGTTTTCATGCTATAGTAATGCATTCATATAGTTGGCCTTTGCCAAGTCATCCTTTAGCCCTCTAATTTCTGCCTCTCTCTCCTTGATAATTTTCTCATGTGACTTGTCCTCCTCATGCATTCCTATAAATTCCATATAGGTGTCAAAATATACATGCTCTTCCTCTTGCAAAGGTGCCTCATGGTGATATGTTGATGTCTCCTTATCAACTGAAGTGGGCTTGGCCATTTCCACATTTCTTGGAGCAAACACAAGCCTCTTTTGTTATGAAACCATCTCTAAGAAAGAGTTATGCACAATCTCCCAAGATGACCTGATTATAGACCTTTCTAGAAGAGCGAAATTGTATGAAGTGCCACGTGTAACTATTTCGACCTTTGGATCTGAAAAATACATACAAGAAACTACAAGCCGTCCTCTTTCTATACCTTCTTACGAAATTTCAATCTGATCCCTAGAGAGAAAGTAATGAAGATTTTCCCCAAGTCACTTGATTGGAATGTAATTCAGGAGTCTACAAAAAGACCAATTTCCTCAAATCATATCTCCACACATATAGTGCGAAAAGCTCTGAAATTTGGACCCGAGGTTTAGCATGACTTCTTCTCAAATGGGTTTTATTTGCAACTTCTGAAACATCGGCAAAAAAAAGGTATAGCGAAAATTCCACGATGGCCTGTTTGGAGCAGTGAAACCCTAGAATCCAAAGCTCTGATACCAAATGTTATGAAACCAGCTCAAGAAAAAGATAGAAATTTAGATCAATGCCTTAGAATTTAGCCTCTTCGAGGAGGAAACCTCCTTTACATTACATAAATGAACAATTCTTGGATGATTCAAATGACAAGACTACATTCCGTCCTCTTTCTGTACCTCTTACGAAATTTCAATCCAATCCCTAGAGAGAAAGTATCATGGAAGGATCATGTTGAACATGTTGACAGGGTGCTACAACTATTGGAGGAGAAACAATTATATTTAAAAAGATCCAAATGTTTCTTTGGAGTCCATGAGGTGGAATATCTGGGTTATATTGTATCTCATGAAGGAGTTAAGGTAGACCCTAGAAAAATTAAAGCCATTAAGGAATGGAAAATCCCCACATCCATAAAGCATCTAGAAGGATTTCTCGGGTTGACAGAGTATTATTGCAAGTATGTTAAGAACTATGGAAGAATAGCAGCACCTGTAACAACATTATTGAAGAAAGATGCATTTTCATGGACTCCGGAAACAACAAAGGCCTTTGAACATCTTAAAGAGGCAATGTGCCAAGCACCATCTTAGCTACACCGGACTTCACAAAAACCTTTATTGTAGAATGTGATGCTTCAGGAAATGGAATTGGTGTTGTTCTAATGCAAGATGAAAAACCCATTGCTTTTAAAAGTCTTCCAATCAAGGGAAAGTTTTTAAGAAAAGCTATTTATGAGAAGGAAATGTTGGCAATACTCCATGCACTTAAGAAATGGCGACCTTACCTAATGAGAAGACACTTCAAGGTAAAAACAGATCGTGATAGCCTTAAATACCTTTTAGAACAAAGATTATCTTCTAAAGAGCAACAAAAGTGGGTCACAAAGATGTTGGGTTATGACTTTGAAATCATCTATAAAAAAGGGAAGCAAAATGTGGTGGCAGATGCACTCTCAACAAAGGATGAGGATGTGGAAGCACTGTCGTGCGCCATTTCTATTATCCAACCAGATTGGATAAATGAATCAAGGGAGGAATGGACGAATGACGGAGAAGTGTGGGCACTTAGTCGAAATTTATAACAAGATTCCAGTACATCTGATACATTTAGCTGGCAAAATGATTTGTTATGGTACAAAGATCGCTTATACCTCTGTAATAATTCCCAGATAAAACAAAAGATTCTTATGGAATTGCACACTTCTCCCTTAGGAGGGCACTCAGGATTTCTAAAAGCTTACCACAGATTTTAGAAGGAATTTTTTTGGGATGGCCTTAAATCAGATATTCAAAAGTTTGTGGTAGAATGTTTGGTTTTCCAACAAAATAAAGTTGAAACAATTAAGACACTGGGTCTATTACAACCTTTATCCATTCCAAGCCAACGTTGGGAGGAGGTTTCAGTGGGTTTTATCACAGGTTTACCCAAGTCTGAGGGAAAGAGTGTCATCATGGTGGTAGTTGACAACATTACCAAGTATGCACACATTTGTGCATTATCACATCCATTTAAAGCCAGTACAGTTTCTATTGCATTTATGGAAACAATTCAAAAGCTACATGGAAACCCAAAGATTATTGTAAGTGATAGAGATCCCATTTTCACTAGAAACTTTTGGACATAATTATTTTCTTGTCTTGGTACTCAGTTAGCTGATAGCTCATCTTATCATCCTCAATCTGATGGGAAAACTGATATAGTAAACAAATGTTTGGAAGGATATCTTCATTGCTTTGTATCTGATAAACATACACTATGGGTCAAATGGTTTCCTCTAGCTTAATGGTGGTATAACACTTCCTTCCATACAACAACAAAAATGACCCCATTTATGGCACTTTATGGGTATCAACCACCATCCATCACATCATACTTAAGAGAGAATTCTAAGGTTCAGGCAGTGGAACATCACATTGAACATCAACAAGTCCTCCAACTCTTAAAGGATAACCTCGTGTTGGCACATAATAGAGTGAAACAACATGCATATCAACATCGCAGTGAAAGAAGTTTTGATGTGGGTGATTGGGTATTCCTACGGCTACAACCATATAAGCAAATGTCCCTCAAGCACGCTAAGAAGGATAATAAATTATCAACAAAGTATTATGGTCCGTACGAGGTGTTGCAAAAGATTGGTACTATGGCATACAAATTGGAGCTTCCTGCAGCTTGTTATAGACATTTTTGTGCCTTACAGCATTGAGCATGAAATTTCCATAATCCAAGGGATCCAAAGTCCCTAAACATGTTGTTCCCACCCCTAGAGGAACAAGGCTAACAAACCACAGCAATTCACAGAAGTTCTCCACCAGAAACTGCTCAAAAACAAGTCAATTCAGGATCAATTCAGGGGCTCCACTAGCTTTCTGCGCTGAAATGCAGAGATTGCACTGGTTAGGTGCACTGCAACGCAGGTAGAAGCACTACCAGGGTGCGCTGAGCAGGAAGTGACAAATGGCAAGTTCATTCAACGAGGTGGAAAGACCCTGGAAGCTTCCAGAATCTTCTCCAGTGACACTTGCCTCAAGGAATTCGACTACTGATGAGTAAGAGGCTCTTAGTCTCCAAGTGGAAGCAAGATTTGACAGAGGGAGAGGACACTAGTCAGATCTCAAGCTGACTCATCCTCTCTCCAAACATCTATATATGGATCTCTCCTCCATGAGATCTAGAGGCTGGAATTTTTTTATTGCAAAGAATTATTGTTGGTTTGAGACTGGAACCATTGGGTGCTTAATGCTTTAAAGGAAGGTGAAGATATGAATTTCATTTGCTGGGAAGGAGATGCTGGATTGGAGCCTTCTAGGTTGTATCTCTTCCTGAACCTTGTTATTCATCAATAAAGCTATCTTGGTTTCTCCTATATACTGATGTATCTTTGATGTATGATTGCGTTAGTATGTTTAGTTTATTTCTAATCCTGAACTAGTTATGAATATGAATCTATGTCTTTGTGTAGTGTTCTCTTCTTGTGATCTTGGAGAAACCTGTTGAAGCTGGGCGAGCGAGAAGGCAAGTAGCTGGGAACTCCCAAAGAGAAGAGAAACCGGATCGAGGGACAAACGGAAGATACCAGTTAGTCCATCCATCTCTCTTCATTCTTAATTCATAAAGGAAGAATACTAGAATAGTTGTTTCTGTTTGTTGCTAAGGCATTGTCACACCTTAGGTGGATAGGATCATCCTGCATAGGCATTTTCCCCCACAAAAAATTGGTGACTCCGCTGGGGAGATCTGTTTAGTTATTTTATTTGTGTCTCTATCATTGTTTGTTTCATAGACTCAACAGCAACAATCGAACTGCATCTGCTATTCTCAGATGCAAAGTAGACAGTTGCTGCTTTGATCCAATCACTGGATTTGTCTATGATCTGAACAATGGACTCACAAATGATTTGATGATCCTTTGTGATAGATCTTAGTCCTCCCTCAAAGCATCCCTTTGATTGTACCTTTCTTGTTGCTTTGATTTGGCCTGAAACTGTAGATTAAATAGCAAACTGTGACCCAGAACCCAGTGAGGAACTCTCGTTTCTGCTTCAGCGCAGACCCTGTGAAGAGGTTCTGCATTTCAATGCAGGTCCCGTGAAGGCTACCTGCGCTGAATGTCAAAACCTCTATGTTGAGGGTGCGTTGATCCAGTTAGGCCTTGTGCAGCTGGGGTTCTCTGCTCTGTTTTTCCTTGTTTTGATCTCTGTTTTTGCAGCCTGTAACCAGCATAGGTACCTGTCTGATAACTCCTTTTCTCTGCTTAAATTCTGCCTCCTTTTGTACAAAAAGACTGTGAGTGTTTTTATGTGTTTGTGGCGTCATTTACAGTTTTCCTTTGCAAGAGTGAAATAGTCATCCTGTAGCCATTGATTCAGATCTGTTGATTGTGATCTTAGGAGAGAGTTCATTGGCTGTTTACAGTTGGTTATACGTTCATTTTTGCTTTTGGTTTGAGTTTGTCTCTTTTGAGTGTCAAAACAAGTATTCATTTTGAAAATCGTTAAGTGTTGTAATCTCTTCTACCCTTTCTGATTTCGAAAAAGTAAACTTGTTTGTGTTTGTCATTTAAAAGCAAATTCAAAGTTGTACAAAAATATTTCTTTTTAGGCATCAATATTAAGAGAGCGGAAAACAAACACCTGCATTGTGCATTTGCATCTTGATAGTTTGCATGCTTGATTTAGGAAAAGTGCATTAGAGTGTGCTGATTGCTCTTTGAGAAAAGATGGTGTCTTTCTTTTCCCTTTGTAGCTAGGATTTTCATTTGTTGAAAAGAGATAAAATTTGCTTATCATCTTTAGACTGCAATTAGGAATTGTATCATACATCTCGTGGTGAACCTCAAAAGGCAAACTTATAAAAAGATCAACCTAAAATAAATTGAATGGAATTAACAACGCTTTGTAACTTAACGCACAACATAGAGGTCTAGGCTAGAGACGTGTTCCGGCGTCGTAAAGCCTGGTGACTGTCAATCTCATTGATGGTGGGTGATTCCTCCTAAGGGACGATAGCGCCAATATGGATTGTTCTCCCACGTACCGTCGAGTATATATTGGGAGACCCCTATAGGCATAAAACCTTTATCCTTAGGAAGCCGTGTCGGCCGCCCTACTGATTGCAATGCACTGAACACAGCATTCAGGAAGATCGACCACCCGTACCTTAAAAAGTATTATGCGGTTTTGCGAAAAGTTTGGCACACCCTCTACCTAGAACTCTAGAGCAGTTCCTTTTGGCCTTTTTCAGACTCTATAACAGAAAAAGTCCATCCGAGAATTTGTCACTTCAGGCTTGTTAAAACATCGAAGGAGACTAGAGTCATGTTTAGCTTTTTCTCGACTCTTTAAAATTGAAAAAGCAAGTTGTGTCTAAAGCATCGTTAAAATTTATTTTAAACGGAACAATCACCCCTTCTTCTTGTGTTGATATTTAGGTTGAGAAAATGGAGCACACCAACCAAGGAATTCCCCTTGGTGGAAATCCTAGTCCCTTCTCCTCTTGGGGAGATGTTCGTGTGCCCCATATGGCCACATTGTCGCTTCCAGGACTGACAATTGGCTTGCCGGTTTGACTCTTCTCAACCAATGTCGTTCATAACAACACTATTCCTGAACAGTCGAATCAACAGTTAGACCAGTCCAGAGCTACCCACCAGCCTTCCACTTCCTATAATTATTCCTCTCCTCCCTCCTCTTCGCATGATGGAGCTGTCCAAGACAAAATTCAAGCTCCTAAGGAGAAGAAGGAGAAGAAGAAGAAAGAAAAGAAGAAGAAGGAGCCAAAAGCGACTGGGGGCAAGCGAATGGTGTCTAATGAAAATCCACACACAGCACTGACTAGGCCTAAATCGCCATGTGTCATATGCAAGGGATACCACTTCCACAGAGATTGTCCCTGCATCCCTCGGATACTAAGGGACTGGTCTCCCTGTTTGCACAATTCGGTGGCGTCAACCTCTGATAGCCATGTTGACAGCACACCGTCAACTAGTGAAAGTGAAGCCACAGGACAGAGAGGGAAAGCTAGATTTCCCTGCAAACTATGTGAAGGCAACCATGCCATCCACCGTTGTCCCTTCTTAGATGAGGCTAAAATAGTTTTGGGAGATCGCCCAATTTTACGAGTGCAACTTCCTCCTGGATATCAAAAACTCATGCCAAGTCCTTCACTAGTTGAGAACCCGGCTGGCCCGCTCAGGTGGTCAGCCGAAGCACCTATCATTGAAGATGAACCGTCTGAATCCATACCTGATGAAAGTCAAAAGGTTGAGGTGGCAGTTGACCCAGTTTTGCCTTTAGAGGCTCTATCTTCGAATGATACCATCACAGAGGAGAATAAAGACGACACCGTCCAAATTCTCTTCATCAACACAGACTCCGACGAACAAGGGGGAAATTTTCCCATTCCTTTATCGCAGGAAGGAACTTCGTCAGAGTCATACCCGGCTGTCTATTCGGTCCCACCACCAAGCAACCTAGTTGTCTCGTTCGACTGGAACCAACTAGGCAGACCCCGTTTGCCAGCAAGCATACCATTCAGAATTATCGTTCAAATATACAGAATGGTAATGGCTGGCACCATCATTGATGAGGGGGCATCTGTGAGTATCCTTTCCTCTATTGCTTGGAAAGCGCTTGGTTCGCCAGCGCTTTTGCCTGAAATGAGAAATCTGACAGGCTTTGATAAAGGAACCAGTCAACCTTTAGGGATCCTCCCCAATGTGCCTATTACATTGAAAGTGAAGACCGTTCAAATGAACGGGATAGTCATTCAAGGACCCTTGGATTATAACCTACTCCTTGGACGAGACTATATATATTGCATGGGAGTTATCGTCTCCTCACTCTTTAGAGTAATTTGTTTTCCGCACGAAGGAAGAGTGGTCAAGCTCGTGGACCAGCTTTCATTTCCCCGATCACGCACCGCAAATAGTCATATACCATCCCTAAATGGTCTCTTCACGCAAGAAATGTCTCAACCCATGGTCCGTCCTCCCGATGAGCGCGAGTAATCTGGAAGGATATGACTAGAACCCAGGGGGCATGCATCCTGGTCTGCTTCGGCAGGAAAACTTTGGGTATAAGATAGGTTTCCGCGGGAGAATATGACTAGTCCGTACCCCGTCCGTGGTTGGAAGTGGGGTTGTTCTGGAATAAGATTCTTTTGTCAAAGTTATGTGAGTTGACAAACGGAGTCTCTCACCTTTGTCTATTTCGGTAGATATCGCCGAAGAAGTGCTTTGTTTGAAAGATTAACGAGACAATCTTTGGGTAACCTGAAAGAGGTAGGCCTCTCCCGGTAAAACAAATGTTTTATTGGACTAAGAAAGTGTAACCTTGAAATCATACTTTATGCCTGGGGGCATGCGAACCTTTTGGAGTGCAAGCAAGGGGCGGCTATTCATTTTTTAAATTTTTAGGTCCTCCCTTTAAACCTGTAGGTCTAACCCTTTAAACTCGTAGGATTAGTCGTTTCCGAACTTTCATAACGAAAGGATCTGGAGCAAACCTTTGTGAGATGAAGCTCCATAAAAAATAGAATCTTAATGAGACATTCTTATCATATGACTGGATTAATCGAGCAGTTTTAGCACACAGTTCATGCTCGTTAAAAAATAAACGCAAGATCCGAGCAGTTTTAGCGCATAGTTCATGCTCGTTAAAAAATAAACATAAGATCGAGCAAATGTTTCCACCCGTGTTTAAGCTCATTAAAAAATGAACTATTCCGGTAAATAACCACCGTGAATGTAATAACATCAGCCATTAAAGCCTTGGTCGTGTTTGCCCGTCACCTCCACTTTTCCATTGGCCGATCGTTCACCCCCATATGATTGTTTACCCATTTTGAGGAACAGCTGCGAAGAGTGATTTCACTAGCCATCCTTGTGACACTGCTGTGATTGGAAAATTCCAACCCGTACCTGGAATCAGCTGCTAACCCGTTTTATCACTCGTTCCTCAAAAGACGAGTCTTCTTTAAGCTCTTTTCATCTGACTCGTAAAATATGAAAAGATTGTCGAGTTTTGGCCTTCCAGCTCGTTAAAGCGACCGAAAGTGCTATCCCTCCTCTAGATTTTAATCCTTTTGGACCTGAGGGATTATTACACAAAAAGATCGAGCGCTGGTTTTGTTCGGCTCGTTAAAACTATCGAAAACTCATCCCTTCTGTACTGTTTTATATTTTTTCGGACTTAAGGGATTAGATGACGAAAAAGGACTTTTATAGTTGACTTTACGTACCTTTTCAGACTCTCTAAAAATGAAAAGGACCGATTTATCTTTGTCGTTAGACTCGTTAAAAGCATTAAATAGCGACAAACTTGTCTTTGGACGAGAACGAGTTTCACTATCGCTAGGCTCGTTAAAACATAGCGATGGGCTTGCCCGAAGGGCAAGTTATAGAACAAGCATATGTTATCCTCCTCAAGCTTGACAAAAATAAAGAGGTACTGCTCAACAATGATTGGGGAAAAATTGGGAGAAACTCAAGAAAACTTTGATGGTAGCAAGTCGCTCTTGAACATGACACTTTTCCTCCGTACCACAATCGGGTTGGGTTGTTTCATTCACCGGTCACATTACCATGGTCTCGCCATACCATCCATATTTGGGGTAATGCTATCGATCCATCGCATAAGTGTCGCCATATGTTCAAGAGAAGTCATTCAGAGAAGTCAACCGTGTCCCATCCACTGCCATACATTATCCTTCATCCTTTCATGACCGCCACCCTGAATGATATGTCATCAGATCGTTTTCACCTCCATCAAAATCATTTGCTCCGTTTCGTGTCACTGATGTGGGATTCATTAAGGCCCTCCTTTGACGGATCGCTTCTTGTCGACATCAGCTCATTATCCAAGAAGTTGATCTAGGAACAACCCCTTTAGTACTTTGAAGCTTGCATGCCTCAATGGCAAGTTTCTCACTTCCGGCGACAGGTATACATCAATGACCTTCGACCGAAAGATTTTGCCTGGTGTTTGACGCCAAGTCCTTTATTCACACCACGTGAATTGTACTGTAGTACCTTGAGGGTCATTATCATTATCGGTGATTCCTCTCGCGCTTTTTAACGGTTTACCTCATTGACCGGTAATCAAGCGATGTCTTTCCATGTTCGACTTCAGAACATTTCTCACATGGATCGACTTGTACTTAGAGTGAAGATCGAACGAGTTTGAAGACCCCAGATCTAGTTTCATCCATCTGGGCTGCGATATATATTCAGGAAAGATAAAGAAATTGACATGTACATCATTACAGCAGATAATCATCCTACCAAAGGATGATAATTTCATCAAAATTATCAGTCTATCCTCAGACGATTGTCTGTTCTATGTACAGAAAAATGAATTTATAAGGCTGAGCATGGGAATGCCTGCCTCAGCTAGATCATGAAAGCAGTATGAAAAATAATGTATTGTATTGTATTGTATTACAGGTCTCCTCCCAGCAATGAATGAACTTCAGATCCTCCTCATAAAGCATTTCACCCGATAAACGGCCTCATACTTTAGGGGGCAACTGTTATAGACATTTTTGTGCCTTACAGCATTGAGCATGAAATGTCCATAATCCAAGGGATCCAAAGTCCCTAAACATGTTTTTCCTACTCCTAGAGGAACAAGGCTAACAAACCACAGCAATTCACAGAAGTTCTCCACCAGAAACTGCTCAAAAACAAGTCAATTCAGGATCAATTCAGAGGCTCCACTAGCTGTCTGCGCTGAAATGCAGAGATTGCACTGGCTAGGTGCACTATAACGCAGGTAGAAGCACTACCAGGGTGCGCTGAGCGGGAAGTGACAAATGGAAAGTTCATTCAACGAGGTGGAAAGACCCTGGAAGCTTCCAGAATCTTCTCCAATGACACTTGCCTCAAGGAATTCGACTAGTGATGAGTAAGAGGCTCTTAGTCTCCAAGTGGAAGCAAGAACTGACAGAGGGAGAGGACACTAGTAAGATCTCAAGCTGACTCATCCTCTCTCCATACATCTATATATGGATCTCTCCTCCATGAGATCTAGAGGCTGGAATTTTGTTATTGCAAAGAATTGTTGTTGGTTTGAGACTGGAATCATTGGGTGCTTAATGCTTTGAAGGAAGGTGAAGATAGGAATTTCATTTGCTAGGAAGGAGATGCCGGATTGGAGCCCTCTGGGTTGTATCTCTTCCTGAACCTTGTTATTCATCAATAAATCTATCTTGGTTTCTCCTATATACTGATGTATCTTTGATGTATGATTGCGTTAGTATGTTTAGTTTATTTCTAATCCTGAACTAGTTATGAATATGAATCTATGTCTTTGTGTAGTGTTCTCTTCTTGTGATCTTGCAGAAACCTATTGAAGCTGGGCGAGCGAGAAGGCAAGTAGCTAGGAACTCCCAAAGAGAAGAGAAACCGGATCAAGGGACAAACGGAAGATACCGGTTAGTCCATCCATCTCTCTTCATTCTTAATTCATAAAGGAAGAATACTAGAATAGCTGTTTTTGTTTGTTGCTAAGGCACTGTCACACCTTAGGTGGATAGGATCATCCTGCATAGGAATTTTTCCCCACAACACAGCTTCTTGATTGCACCCAGTTTCCCATGTTTCATGTTTAAAGAAGGTTATAGGCGACAAGATCCTAGTTCAAACAATATTACCAGAACTTGACGAGGAAGGAAAAATTATATTGCAACCGGAAGCAGTCACAGAAACAAGAAATTGACAGCCATGAAATCGATCAATTTGAGAGTATCTTATCAAATGGAACAACTAATCCACTGAACAGTCCACATGGGAGGATGAAAATTTTATGCAGAAGTATCCAAAACAACTCAAGTGTTGAGGACAACACTTTTTTGAAGGAGAGGGGCATGTTAGGTCCCTATAATACTAGTGATTACCCCATTACTATTGTAGTTATACTGCTTATTAATATTGTTGTGCCCATATTGCCCCAATATTGTTATTATTGTTCCCCATAGAATCCCTCTATTGTTATTATTGTGGCTTTATATTATTATTTTTAGGTTGACTGAATTAGATTGTGACTCCTTAGACTCCTATATATAGAAAGGAGATTTTGTCATTTGAATCATCCAATAATTGTTCATTTATGTAATGTAAAGGAGGTTGCCGCCTTGAAGAGGCTGAATTCTAAGGTGTTGATCTATATTTTCTATCTTTTCTTGAGCTGGTTTCATAACATCTTTCCTCTAATGTATGTTTTAGTCACCTCATCCCTACATATTTGTAACAGGAAAATTTGGGCACATCAACCCCGACTTCGAGATCCATATTATTAAGGTCCATCAACCCCTAGTTCAGTTGTTTTCATTCCCTAATGAAGTTAACCTACATCATGCTTGCCTCCCAAGAGTTTCATGACACCATTCATCCAAAAAATGCCCCTAAGGAGATCAATGTAGGTGGCCTTCTATCTAGCTCCAATGCATTGCAGGAACTACACTATTATGGGTGTTATGCATCGCGCCTAGCCTTTGTTCTACCTACGCTGAGCGATATCCATCGAATTTTTGAAATGAATCCATTGGATTCCTCATCCAATGGATGCTTCTAGAGGTTTCTAGAAGGATAGAGCTCGCTTTTGGATGAGGAAGGAGATGAATGAACCTTAATCCATTATCCCTTCCTCCGTGGAACCACTTCCCAATTTTGGCAAAGCATTCATGAGGTCCATTAATGGCTTAACCTCCTCCATTCAGCTATAAAAGGACCATGCATTCAAAGGTTGGTCTACATTGAAAACTTCTTGATCTAATGAAATGTTGTTTGAATGTCAAATTATTGTTTCATGAGGAGAGAAGGGTTTGAAGCTGGAAGGATGACACTGAATCAGACATGTATCTACATGGGTTGTAATATTTCCTTCTATCAATAAAGAGTTCTTTAATTTTTTGTATTCATGTATTTATATGATGGATATTGTACTTTTCATTCTATGATATGTTTAGTTAAAATATCGATATGTATGCTTTGATGGTTTTCTCTCTCGGCTTGTGTGCAGGTACCTTCCAAGCGAGTTAAGTATAGAAGGCAGTGGTGAAAGTGGTCAAAGGAAAGAGGGATCAAGCAAGAGATACAAGTTGTTTCTTTTGTTCCTCTTTCATTTATCTGTTAGCTATAGGAAAAGCAATGGCATTACTTTAGTTGTTGTTCTAGACTTGCTACTAGGTCTCTGGGTTCGTCATTTGAAGAAACACTAAATTCACCCATAACAAACTGGCGACTCAGCTGGGGAGCGATCGTGTTCCTCATAGTATCTTATCACTCTCTTAAGACACTTTGACAAACTGTACCCTCTGATATTCATCGAATTCAAGTTCAATACCTAAAACTGAGTCAGTTTTGAGCATAAAATTGTCATTTTGTAATTAGCGCACCTTTGTAACTGACACAGTGCACTGCATTGCACTATCCCTCACTCTAGCATGCATTGATCCCTTTAGGATCAATTTTCCCATCCAGGAGCTGAAACCTTTAGTCAATTTTCAGTTGTCTGAATTGCCTGTTGGATATAGATGAAGCATTGTCTCTGAAAAACAATCTTTATTTCCTTATTTCAACATGATTTAGACTAGATTGTTGAATGAATTTTTATATATTTTTTTTATCATTTACAGTCCATTGTGAAAAAGTAGTTTCGATCGATTGTTTTGTAAAAAGAAAAGTGTCATAAAGTCTTCCTTCATAAATAATCGATTGGTCTATTTGTGCATCTGATTCATATTTTCATTTAAAGTGTTTAAAGTATTCGTTTCCTTAAATTTGATTGTGTTTTTTAGTCTTCCTTTACCTTTAAGATAAATTGTCATAAATCAACATTTTTGTGAAAAGAGCTTTTGAATCGTGTGTGCATTAGTTTTTCTTAATGCATAATTCACGTTAAGAAGAACTAAAAAGAAAAAGAAATACATGTAATCGCATTTTAGAGTTTGAGTTTGTGTGTTCAAAAGGAATGGTTTAGGGAATTGCATTAGTTTGTGCTCTTTGTTGTTTGATCCAAAAATTACTTGTTTTCTCTATCCCTTATAGCTGGGATTTTCATTGTTCAAAACAAATGAAAAGAGTGCTTCTCATTCTAGTTGCATTCTTAGGAATTTTGGAAAACATCTCGTGGTGAAACCCAAAGGAAAAGTTTAAGCAAGATCAACCTAAAATTAAATTTAATTAACCTAATAACGCATTGGAATTTAACGCAAACATCTAGAGGTGTCTAGGCTAGAGATGTGTTCTGACATCTTAAAACCTAGTGGCTGTCGTTTTCATTGAGGTTGGGTGATTCCTCCTCTCTGAACCGATAAGTACTAGTATGGACTTACGCTCCCTGTACTGTTGAGTATATAGTGGGAGACTCCAATAGGTTTGAATCCTTTATCCCTATGAAGCTGAGTCTATCGCCTTACCAATCACAATGCATCAAACACAGCATTTTGGAAGACTGACTGCCATATGGTAAATCCTTGGTAATTTCTCTTTCAATTACCACCAAGGTGTATATTACAGTTTTGTGATTAGTTTGGTAAACCCTCTTGTCTAGTATCTCCAAAGCTGTCACTTTCATTCCTTTCGACTCCTTAAAAGAAAAGGTTCATCTGAGCGCTTGTCCTTTCAAGCTCATTAAACATTGAAAGCAACTAGAGTCATCTTTTGTTTTTTCTCAACTCTTTAAAAATGAAAAAGAAAAGTTATGTTCTTGTCGTAAAAGTTAATTGACCACGAATAACATCCTTATTCATTAGTTGAGTTTAGGTTGATAAGAACAATCAGAAATTCTGGAGGAAGATCAACCTCCACTCCATCGTTCAAGGAGAGTTACGAGAAAACTGCCCTTGCCATTGGAAGCGACACCCATCCGGTCAAGGCAGGCTCATCAAACTGACTCTGGTACTTCAAGAATTTCTGGTACTTCATCTAAATTACTAGATCCGCCTATTACGGTTATTATTGAGCCTCAAGTTACTCCAACTATTTCTGGTACATCTATTACACCAGAAGAAGTTACTCAAGTACCTGAGGCAAATATAACAGAAAAAAAGTGAAAAAGTAATAGAAGTTGATCCACAACTTCAAGTTAATCAACCAGAAATTACTTCAGAACTTCAACCTGTTCAACTGCAATTTGTTCCAGAACCCATAGCAGTGGAAACCAAGAACATTTCTGAACCTAAAGTTGTTCATAAATCTTCCATTGAAAATGAAGTTATTTTACCAAAACATTTGGACTTTGACCTTGAACATTCTGAGGTTGTTATTGAAATACATCAGTCATCTGTAGTTCCTGAAAATCCATCTTTAACACCAGAATTATTTTTCGGACCTGGCGGTGAAATCCTTCCACCTGGATTAATTGCTATAGATGAAGAAGCTGAAGAAGATTCTACCCCCGGGACTCCACATCATTTTGGACCTAGTTTATATTTTTATTCTAAGTCTTTTCCTCATTTTTCTACTACCTCTGAAATCCCACTTGATTCATTAGGTTAATTTTTGGGTCATTTAACCATGGCAAAACAACCGTAGACATCCCAGACTACTTCATCTGATGCAACTGTGGTAGAATGCTTTGCTGCTACTTCTTCGATATTTACAACCACACCTGAGTCACATTTATATGGATAGCCGTCCATCTCGGTTGGTTACCAGTCTATGTCTGGAATCCACTCAGGGGTTTCTTCTTTACCATGGTCATCACCCATTTCATCATCAGGAATTTCATCTAGTTCTTCTTATCAAGGACAACAGTTTGATCCTGCTTACCAATGTCAAAATGGGAAACTCGATGAAAAAAGACTCGCATATCGTCTTAACACTGGATTGCCACCATATGGTCAGCAATATGCCTATTCACAACATCCTCCCTATTAAGGAGTACAACCCTATGGTTATGTCCTGCCATATCCAAGTCAGCCGGAAATGAGAGTCTGTCAGTGGCAAACATCTATGCAACCACAACCAAGGCTTGTGTATCCAATAAAACCTATGCAAACTGAGCCAATTATATCGACCCAACCTGTCGTAACTATGGAAGCATAGATACAAGTTCAACCTGTTGTATCTCAACCAGTGCAAGTTAGTTTCGCTACTTCACAACCACAAGTTTCGAGTCAACAAACCCAAACTTCTTAGGCTATTATACAACAACCTATTGTTTCTGGGGTACAAATATCTCAGTTTAGTTTTCCATTATCTAGAGTGACTCAAGTTTCTACAAGTTTAGATTATTCTTAGCCTAGTCAAACTCGCGTGGGGGGGGAAATATCAAACTTCAGAATTGATACCCCAACAACCTTGGTAGCCATAGTATCCACAGCCTCCTTTTTAGAATGTCCAACCTCAGTATGGGCCTGCTTTCCAAGCTCAACTTGGGTAAGGACAATATCAAGTGTATTAGGGTCCTGTGTAACAAGCCCAACCTGATTACGGACAAATGTAAGGTCAACCTTGTTTTAATCCATATTTTGGGTATGTCCCACCACCTTATCAAGGATATCCACCTTATGCAGGTATGTAAAGGCCTATGGCACAGGCAATTCCATCTTATCCAGAATATGCTCAACCTGATCTGAATCAATAGTTTCCATTTGTGGAAACCCTAGAATTGCCAGATTTATATTGGCTCACCAATGATTCAATGTTTTATGCACCTTGGTGGCCGGTAATTCCTCATAAGTTTTCTTATGATAATCCAAATTTTAGTGGAAATCCTAGAGAAGATCCGTCAAATCACGTTATGACTTATCATTTATGGTGTTCTTCAAACTCCTTGAATGATGATTCAGTAAGACTCTGTCTTTTCCAAATAATACTCATTGGTTCGGCTGTTAAGTGGTATATTGAATTGCCGAGAGCTTCTTTTAATAATTTCACCCATTTAGCCACTACCTTTTTTACCCACTTCCAGTTACCCAACAGATATGGAACTGCAATGGAACTTTTGACCAACTTTAAACAAACGACTTCTACTCACATATCAAATCATATTCATGAGTGACGTCATCATTGTCGCATGGCTAAAACCTATGTTCCTGATCATCTTTTAGATGAGTAGCTCATTAAGTCCTTATTGCCATCTATCACTAAGGATGTGCAGGTGGAATTGTTACCGAAGAGCAAGTGATTGCTCATTCCCACTACTTGGATTTAATTTACAGGAAATCTGGCACGCTCTATGAAAAAATTCCACATGCACTGCGACTAAATCAATCCATTCCCCCTCCATCATTGAATAGGGACTCTCATGCTAGAGAAGGTGTGATCGGTTCCTTAAGCATGCAAATCGCAAGTAGACCATTTGGTCAATCACTTGCCACAATTCAAACTATAAATTGACCAGAGGTTCCTGCTTCTGAGATTAATGCCATTTCATCTGACAAAGGTAAAAATCAAAAGCAACGAGAAAGCAAGAAAAAAGGGAAAAATGAAAAGAAAAATGAAAACCCTCCTCAAGAGAAATCATATGATTCCTCTACATTGGGAAAGAAACCTCGTTATCCATGTTTGATATGTAATGACAAGCACTTTACAAGAGATTGTACTCACCTCTTAGAAGTTTCTAAACTATTAAAAGCATCTACCGCATCTGCAGTGTTGACAAATCCGTTTCCACACCCAGATACTAATATGGTTGCAACTGAAATTTCTTCCACATCCCAGGTATTAATGTTATCCATCACAAAACCTAAAGATGAAGTTTTTGTTTAGACACGTAGTAAATATTATGGTAATCCACCATCGTTGTCAAATAATCAGGCCATTGATCAATCTAATTCTTCGACTTTGACCACATCGGAAAATATTCCACTACCCATTGCACCAGAGTTAACAATAATGCCACCTAAGGGAGTTGTTCATAAATCAACGTTTAATCCTCAAGCTTGAGCAGCTCAAAATTATAACATAGTAGAAGATCTTTCTCAGTCTCCTTCTGCTATGTCGATCCTTGAGGTATTACAAAATTTCCCCTCCCAGAAGTAGGCTTTACTGTCGGCAAGAGGTGGAATAGATCCAACGAATTCTAGTCTTGTGGTTTTTGATGAATCAGGATATACACCACAGTTACTGGCTCAATTAGCCTTTCTAATTCAGGTTAAATCTCTCAACAAAAATATTCATCAAACCATTGTAGATGAGGGAGTTTCTACCTGTATTATGTCAATGAGCTACTGGAAAACACTGGGGTCACCTACGTTGTCAAGATCGCCAACCACATTGAAGGCTTTTGATGGAAGAACTTATACTTCATGTGGAATTTTGAATAATTTTCAAGTAGAACTAGGGGGTAAAATAGTAACTATTGAGATTGAGGTGGTTGACAAACCCCTTGATTACAACATTTTACTTAGATAACCATGGGTTTATGCTATGGCTACTATTGTTTCCACGTACCTTCGTACGATTACATTTCCTCACAAAGGTGGAATAACAGTTATCGCCAAAACCTCATTTTTCACCTCTAGACTTCAATCTATTAATGTAGGTCTTTTTGAAGATCCCTCCTTAATGGGTAGTTTCACACTTCCGCCACCATCTAGAAAATTGAAAGTTGCAAGAGTCGTGACATGTAATATGTTATCCTCAACTTCATCTAATTTAAAGATGATCACCAATAGTTTTGAAGATGAGAATTTTGTTGAGGTTATGCTGCTAAGTCCTATCAAACTCACATAGCAATCAATTTTTCTTGCTTGTGTGGCATTTCCAGATCCACATTTGCCAATTGTATGGGTAGATCGTTCACTTGAATACGGTACTTCTTCCGATCATTTTGCTTGTATATATTCTAAAGATGAGGAAATCATCCAAACATTGATGATAGGAGAAGAAACTTGGGATGATTATCATCATTGTTCCCTTCTTCCAGATTCCAAGGAAGATTATTGAGATGAACTAGTACATTGTTCGATTGTAGATTTCTTTTCGAATTTTTTTAGAATAGATTCGGTAGATTCTGAGAGTAATTTGTCTGACATAGAAGAAACCATTTCTATAGACATTTCAACCAAACACAATGTTGTAGAAAACATTCATGTCGGCAAATATTGTTCTCCTTGGGAACTCAATATTTACCGTGCTTTGTTTCGTGAATTTAGAGATGTATTTGCATGGTCTTATGACGAGATGCCAGACATTGATTCAAGAATTGTTGAACATCAAATCGAAATGTACCCTAATGTCAAACCAGTACGACAGTGGCTTCGACCTATACATCCAAAGAAAGTTGTTGCCATTAAGACAGAAGTTGAAAAACATTTGTGTGCTGGATTCATTTACCCTATACCTCTTACCGTTTGTGTATCAAATATTTTTCCCGTGATGAAAAAGCAAGGAAAAATCTGAGTGTGTGTTGATTACTGAGATGTAAATAAAGCGTGTCCAAAAGGAAATTATCCTACATCCTTCATCAACCAGATTATTGACGAATATGCCAAATGTGAAATCTTTTCATTCATGGATGGATTTTCAATATCCACCCAGAGGATCAGTCAAAAAATGTATTTATTTGCCCCCACGGCACATTCGCGTATATAAAGATACCTTTTGGTTTGAATAATGCAGGGGCTAAATTTAAGAGGGAAATGAACTATGCCTTCCATGACATTAAGAACATCGTACAACCATATCTTGATGATTTTCCTACTCATTCACGAAAGCGGATTGATCACCCGCAGCATCTTAGAGAAATATTCTTATGGTGCTGACACTACAAAATAAGACTCAATCCACACAAGTGTGTGTTTTTTGTTGGCTCTGGTCGATTTCTTGGATTTGTGGTCTCAAAAGATGGAATTTGACTTGATCCAACTAAGGTTGAGGCAATACTTGACTTGCCTCCACCTTCGAATTTAGTAGAGTTACAGAAACTTCAAGGGAAGGCAAACTTTCTGAGGAGGTTCATTCCAAGCTATGCTAAAATGGCTAAAGGTTTTACATGTCTGTTGAAGAAAGAGTTACCCTTCCATTGGGATCAGGTTGCACAAGCTTCCTTTAGTGCTCTTAAAGATTCCTTGATTAGAGCATCATTAATGTATGCCCAAAACTATCAACAAAACTATTACCTGTATCTCGTCGCTGCAGATACAACCATCAGAATGGTTTAGTCCAACAAGAAGATGGAATAGAACATCCTATGTATTATTTGAGTCAAAATCTTAATGATAGAGAAAGAAAATATTCCTATGTGGAAAAGTTAGATTTGGTAGTCGTTCAGGCTGTGTAGAGGTTTCGTAATTATATTCTCTTGTGTAAAACTACAATAATCTTCGATTGTAACCCTATGACATACATTTTTTCATGTCAATTGTTGGGGTGAAAATATTCGAAGTTGATAGTTATATTGCAGGAATTTGATTTGGAATTCGTTAAGTCTAAATCAAAGAAATATCTCATATTTGTTGAACTACTTTGCGATCTTCCCTCATCCTCCAATGATTTAACATCAGAAACATCAATCGTGGATGAGTCTCTATTTCTCATTTCATCAAGTGATTCATGGTATGGAGATATACTGTTCTATCTCCGAACCCAAGCTTTCTGACCCAATAAATCTCACTCTAAATAGCGATGTATCAAATACCAAGCCAAAAATTATCTAATCATTGGTGACACGCTTTATCGCTGTGGTATTGATATGATTTTACATAGGTGCCTCACTCATGAGGAGGCTGAGAAAGCTTTGAATGATTGTCATTCAGCTACTTATTATGGACATCTATCTGGATATGCAACAATACAGAGAATTCTCCATGCTGGATACTTTTTCTCAACAATATTCAAAGATTGCATAATTGTTGTCAGTAGTTGTCATGCACGTCAAATATTTGATTGGAAAACTAGATTACCACCTGTACCTTTGCATCCAATAGTTGTTGCTGGACCATTCACAAAATGGGCCGTAGATTCATTACCTGTAACCCCGCTTCGACTAGGGGGCATTGGTATATTATAATTGTTGTTGACTATTTTACCAAATGGGCCGAGACGATGACTACATTAAACAACAGCGGTGAAACGACTGTATTATTTTTCTTCAACCATGTGGTTGCTAGGTTTGGTGTACCACATGCCATAGTTACAGATCATGGGTCGCATTTTCGAAATCACATTATGGTTGAGTTAGCTACCAAATTAGGATTGTTGCATGATAGTTCTAATCCATATTATCCGCAATCTAATGGACAAGTTGAGGCCATCAACAAAGTCCTTAAGTGCATGTTACAACGAATGATTGTAGTCACAAAAGAAATTGGAATTTAATCATATACTCGGCCTTGTGGGCATATTGAACCTCGGTGAGAAATGCTACAGGATTCATGCCCTTTCAGCTAGTGTATGGTTTGGAAGCAGTCTTGCCGATTCAATGTGAAATTTCATCACTCAAACTCACAATTGACCTACTACCTTACACTTCTGAGGAAGAAGCACATTTCTTGGAACTAATCCATCTCAATGAAACCCATCGTGATGTCACATTGGCTAACGAAGCATAATAAATAGGTAAAGGCACAATATGATCAAAATATCAAGCCTCGAGTCTTCTCAGAAGGTCACCTGGTCTTGCTTTATGATCAACAGTCAGATAAAATTGGTGCAAGAAAATTCGAACCACTTTAGATGGGCCCTTATATTGTTAAGTGCGTTTTGACAAAAGGTGACTATGAGTTAGTAGATTATGACGAAATTCCATTGTCTAAGCCTAGAAATGGATTGTATTTGAAACATTACAATGCTTAATTAAGTATGGTAAAACTCATGTAAATATGCTTGGATTGCATGTGTGAGGGTATTTCTTTAAAGGTTTATATTTGGTTAAGTAATCCACTTTGCATTTGTTGTAGATGTCGAACTTTTCAGAACCATGTGTTGGTTATTCCGATGGTGCTAGTCGTAGTACACAGAACCTATCTTCTGCAGCATGGGCCATTTTCACTCCGAGTCGCAAGTTAATAAGTTTTAGAGGGATTTGTATTGGTCGGTCAACAAACAATATCACTGAGTATAGTACGTTCATTGAAATTCTCTCTGATGACATTTCACTTGGCATTCACCGAATTACCATTAGACTAGACTCACAGCTCATTGTACTACAAGTTACTAGTGTTTATACTGTTCGAAACCCAACAATTCATCATATGTTCCTTAGAGTTCATATTTTGGAAAGGTATTTCTATTTTATTCAATATCAACATATTTGCAAAAGTCTAAACACATTAACTGACTATCTTGCAAATTATGTGTTAAATAGACATTTGCAACACATGTAAAGTAAATATTTTCAATTGAGATCATGAGTTGAATAGGATTGCATCACTCAACCATAATAAAACCCTAAAAGATAATTGTAAAAACTTTTTACAAACATTTTGTGTCCAAGGCAAAAATTTGTCATCTGACCCAAAAACTAAATGTATGCAGAAATGATCTTAGTAAGCTAGTGGTGTTCATGATAGCAGGTCACTGCCTGTGCCATCATGCGAAAAAGTGTCATCCAATGACCGGGCACATTGATTGTGTGGCGTTACAATTGCATAGGTAGCTCCTCGATCTAGATATCCAGAATACCCAGGATTAAACACTCTACGTGATTTTGCAATTCAGCCGGAGTCTCGACTAAATCCAAGTCTCGGAGAATCACTCTCCCTACAGAACTTTGTGCTGGTCTTGCTACATGTCGTGGGTCTCCCACAAGTCAAGCAGGTTCGATATCTGTGTACATAAAAAAATGATTTTGTTTAGTCTTGGAGTTAATAAAAAACACAAAAAATGCAAAAACTTTAAAAAATTAAAAACACTTGGTCAAACAATTTACCAATAGCAGCCCACGTTGCTCCAGGTGGTAGTGGAAAATATAGATCACCATGGGAATCCATTCCTGAATATGGTTATTCTATGAAAGTCATCTCTTGTCGATTGAACCATTAAAGTAGTCTATAGGTAAAAAAAATCATAGAGTAGGCACCATGCCTTGCCATTAGGTCTGTCCACCTCCGCAACTGTGGGTCTCTTGGTCTAGATACACCCAGTGAGATGAGTTGTGGCTGCAAGAGAGGTACTCTCTCCAAGGAAAAAGAAATCATGATTGATCGATATCCAAAATTTATGAGCTTTCCTTTTTTCACCTTGGTAAGTGGCCCTTTCACAGATGAAACGACAACCTTGCACCAGTTGAATACTTCTAGCTCTAAACATTCTTAGGCATACTGCATGTATGACTTGGTGGCCAAATGAACCACGGAACTACCAGCCAATTTGGAAATGGTAAAAAGGATCATCCTCAGTGGTGAATCACTAACATCCTTGATAAGTATCTTTCTGTCTCTGCTAGGCTAGGGACCTTGCCTGCAGAACTATCACACATAATCTTTCACTGGTCTACCTCTGTGGGCAAGACATATTAGTTAAATGAGGGCACCTCACCTCTATAGTCCAGTTAGAAAGTATACTTCATCGATGGTAATAGGGATTTGTTTGTACTGAATGTGAAAAGTTTGACCGATTGGATCCCACAATTGAATAAGAATCTGTAAAAGATCCATCTGCTGTCGTAGGTTGGATAGCTTAAAATACTTGAGTAATCCACAATTTCTTAGGGCCTCAATTGTTCCCTGGTTACTCAAAGCTATGACATCTTGTTCTTCATGCTCTCATTCTCTCCATATGAGTACCATTTCAAATTGCTGAATTGGAAAAAGAAACGCTAGGGACCTCAAAACCCTAAAATGATTTGACTTTAATAGGGGATAGAATGAAATGGAAGAGAACGTAATTATATCTTAACTAGTCCAAACATGCCCAAGGAATGATACCTTCAATCCTCCGCAATCAACTGGTGAAATTTGGAAAAGACTGCTCCAGAGATCAAAAGGTAAAAATGATATTGTGAAAATGAATGGTAAGAACCAGTTTTTATGTTTATTTCTTCCACATTGATGGAGTAAACATTGGTTTTTTATTTATTTAATCCATGAACATGTATTGTTTAATATTTTGATGATATCTTGAGTAGGATTAACAACTAGCAAGTAGTTATGATGTGCTTACGTGTAAATTGAACATCTTTGACCACAAATCAAACTTTTATCCTTTTTTTTGAGCTTTGATAAAAATGAAAAAGGAACCCCCTTGTATTCCTCTTTAAGCTCTTTTCAAACTCTCTAAACATGAAACGATTTCTGAGCGTCTGTCTTTTCTAGCTCGTTAATGGATTAGAATCGATATCTACTCAGTATAGTTTTACCCCTTCTTTGGGATGAGATGGATTAACTACAAAAAGGTACTTGTTGGTAAAACATGATCAACATGTTCTCTCATGTATTGTTTTATGCTTTTTCGGGCTTGAGAGACAAATTTACGAAAAATAACTTGTGGAGTTTTCTTTTAGTCCCTTTTCAGACCGTCTAAATTTGAAAAGGACTGAGTTATCTTTGTCGTTAAACTCGTTAAAAAAATTTAATCGCGAAAAGCTTGTCCATCTAGATAAGACTGAGTTTCACCTTTGCTAGACTCATTAAAACATCAAATAGTGATGGATTCATCCGAAGGGTGGAATTATACAACTATAATATGTTATCCTCGTCAGGCTTGATAAAAAATAAAGAGGTTCTGGTAAAAAATGATTGGGGAAAATGGGAAAAAGATGGGAACACTTTAAGGTAGCAGGTCGCTCTTGAACATGACACTTTCACCTCTTCATTGTGACTATGTGGGTTGGGTCATTTAGCTTGATGGTTATCACACCGTTGGTCTATCATGCCATCCATCACTTTGTTCAAAACTTCATCCTTCACAATACTATAAACCTTCATTTCCATGCCCGCCATTCCTAAACCTTGTGTCATCAGTCGATGTTTCATCTCCAAAAATAATTTACCTTGTTTCATGTCGTTGATGTGGGATACATTGAGGCCCTCTTGTGACAAGTCACTTCTTGTCGACATCAGCACATTATCCAAGAAGTTGACTTAGAAACACCCCTTCAGTTCCTTGAGGCTTGCATACATCAATGGCAGGTTTCTCGCTTCTCATGAATGGCTTCGACTGAAACATTTCGTATGGTGTTCGACATCAAATCATTTATTCACACCGTGCGAAATTTACTGCAGTAGATTGAGGGTCATTATCATTATCGGTGATTCCTCTCGTGTCTGTTAATGGCTTACATCATTGGTTGGTAATTAGACGATGTCTCTCCATGTTTGACTTCAGATCATTTATTCACATGGTTAGACTTGTACTTGAGCGAAAGATTGGATGAGTTTGAAGGAACCTAATCTAGTTTCATCCATCTGGGCTGCGATATATTTTTCAGGAGTACTATGTCAAATGTACAATGGCCTTACATTTATGGTCATCCATTCATGGTCCGACATCTATAGACGATAATATCTATACATGTAATGAATGTTTATAAAGTTGAGCATGGGCATGCCTTCCCTCAGCTAAATTGTGAGAAAAAACCTAAGTATCATGATATATGTATTGTAACTGATGCAGTTATCTTTCCTTTTAGAAACATTCTCTCCAAGTGGTAAAGCATCTCACTCGACATGTTTATTTTCGACTTCATGCTTTAGGGATAAACTGTTACAGAAAAATTTGGGCACATCAACCCAAACTTCCATATCTCTATTATTAGGGTCCATCAACCCCTAATTCAGTTTTTCATTCCCTAATGAACTGAACCTACATAATGCTTGCCTCCCAAGAGTTTCATGACACCATTCATCAAAAAAATGCCCCTAAGGAGATCAGCGCAGGTGGCCTTCTATCTGGCTACAATTCATTGCAGGAATTGCACTGTCTGGGTGCTATGCATTGCACCTAGCCTTTGTTCTACTTGCAGTCAGTGAGATCCATTAAATTTTTGAAATGAATCAATTGGATTCCTCATCCAATGGATGCTTCCAGAGGTTTATAGAAGGATAGAGATTGCTTTTGGATTGGGGAGGAGATGAATGAACCTAAATCCATTATCCCTTCCTCCATGGAACTACTTCCTAATTTTGGCAAAGCATCCATGAGGACTATTAATGGCTTAAACTCCTCCATTCAGCTACAAAAGGACCAAGAATTCAAAGTCTAGTCTAGGTTGAAAATTTCTTGAGTTAATGAAAAATTGTTTGAATGAGATTAGTAGAGTAATGTTATCATGTCAAAGTTTTGTTTCATTAGGAGAGAAGGGTTTGAAGCTGGAAGGATGACACTGAATTAGACATGCATCTACATGGGTTGTAATCTTTCCTTCTATCAATAAAGAATTCTATGCATTTTCCATTTCATGTGTTTATATGATGTATATTGTACTTTTGATTCTATAATATGTTTAGTTAACAGATCGATATGTATGCTTTGATAGTTCTCTATCTCGGCTTGTGTGCACGTAACTTCCGTGTGAGTTAAGTATGGAAGGGAGTGGTGAAAGCGGTCAAAGGGAAGAGGGATCGAGCAAGAGATACAGGGTGGTTCTTTTGTTCCTCTTTCTTTTATCTATTAGCTATAGGAAAAGCAATTGAATTACTTTAGCTATTGTTCTAGACATGCTACTAGGTCTACGTGTTAGTTGTTTGAAGAAACACTAAATTTTCCCATAAAAATATTCTTGTTCTAGGTCTGCTTGTAGAACCCACTTCATGTGTTCTTGGTGATGCCAAAGGTGTAGAATGATTACTAGATTTAGTTGGAGTAGGCAAAAGAGCGGTTGACTTCGTGAATGCCTCCAAAGACAGCTTGACCTATGTAAGATGATGGAAGACGACAATTTTCACCAAGCCATGATGGAACAAACTTGCTTGATGATCTTGCCCTTTCTTATGCACCTTTTCTACCATTTTGACCAAGCTTCTGTAGAGGTAGTGAGGTAGGTTAAGAGGTTTAACACCTATGAAATGCATCAATAATCTAACATGGTATTGATATATCCTTGAAATAATAACCTCAAATGTGAAGTATTTCATGACCATTTTCATGAGAAGGGCATACTTATCAAGCAAGTCTGTAAAAGGAAAAATATTCTTTGGAGCAGCTTTATAAGGAGGTTTCAAAACCATTTTATAATTTTGAATATCTAGGTATGTCCTTTTGAACCAAACCTCTCCATGATTTGGGAGCCCAATGGGTGTGGAAATGAAATTTGTGGAAATGGTAAAAGTGACCCATGAAATAGTTACATTATCCCTCCTTAGTTCAGTGGAAACGGTGCTTTCTAAGTTTTCATTAAAACCCCACTCTTCAATATTTTGGCAGAAAACAAGGCAACCTCCATCTTGGAATGATTTCTTAAGGAAGGGTGAATCCATGATGTCCTACTCTATAGTGGGTTCATATTTGATGATATGGCCTCCATTATGCTTCTTCTGACCAATGTTTTAGGTTTCTAGATCCATTGCAAACCCTATCTCACTAAGAATAGGAATTAGGGTTTTGTGCGAGGAAAACATTGGATTTTCGGGTAGTTTTAGGAATGGATGGAGATGAAGGTGCGAGGGAGCTTCTAAATTCTTGGAAAAATGTAGCGGGGTATGGATAGATGTTAGGGAATGTACGAAATTGAAATTTTAGGGGATGGGTGAGGGGATAGGTTATAAAAGTGGAAAACACAACCCTAACATAGGAAAGTGTATTTTATGCTAGGGTTTGTGATGAATTGAAGGATATGAGGGAAATGAGTGGAAGAAGTTGTCAAGGAAGGTAAATGAAGGTGAGGGAAGGTGTTTTGTACTTTAAATTAGGGTTTTTGTAGAAAAAAAGGATCAAAAACATTCAGACATCCAAAAATAAAGCAAATCCTAGGAGAGGGTGAATCTTGAGCTTTCAAAGGAAAAATGAAGCAAATGGAAGGTGGAGGAGGGGCATGGGAGCCTCCCTTACTTGTATTTCAAGATATGACAACTCTGGTTACCAAAAAAATCCCTTCAAAATGAATATTTGGCACCTTGGAGGAAAAACATAGCACTTGGAAGAAAAGTGCAACACTGCTGGAGAAAAGCGCAACACTGCTGGAGAAAAGCGCAACACAATGGAGAAAAGAGAAGCACAACAGTAATTCACCATGCTTGGGTAAAAAAAAATGTGTTTTAGAACGTGGGGATTACTTTTAGTGCTGGAGTGAATTCTTGAGAGGATGGAATGAATGGATGTTTTTCGCTTTTCATCTTTTATAGGTAAGGGGGTAAATTTTCTCTTTGGTGGTAATGTGGGCCCAACTTTTCTTTTTACAAAATGAATTGAGGTGCTAGTGTACTATGCTTTCAAGATTTATTATGAAATATTACATCTTAATGAAGATCAAAATATTTTTTAGATATCATTATAGAGTACTTTCCTTAATTAGTACTCCCACAATTATGACTTAGATGATGTCATGATTGTTTTTTACCATTTTGATGACTTTACCATAATGATTGCATCTAATGGACAATGAAATTGATGATTTGGACCTTAAAAAATGACTGACCATGAGTTGATTACTGAGGTGATAATCAAGGCACTTTATTGATGAGTCATCAGAAAGAATAATGGCATGACCATGATGGCACTTTGACCATGAAATGGAGGGAGTAGTAACATATCTAGACTCACTAACCAGTGACCAAAGTTTTATTTGAAAACATATGGAAACCATAAAAATTTGACATAGGATGCTAAAAAAAATATTAAAAGAGTATGTTTGATCACTTGTGACTCACAGGACCGATAGACACCAACACTCCCATCTCTAGAAGACTCTACATGAGTGGGTGTCTCCACTCCTTGATCCTCTGTGTGTGGATGCTCCTCATCAACCTGAGGTTCCTATGTAGGAGATAAAAACTCCTAAACCACATGTACATGAATTTACCTCTCAAGGGAACATGTCATGGCCTTCTCTCCATTGAATTGTAGATCCCTGTGAACCACTTTCATCATGTTGGACGACAGGTACACCTGATAGTTGTGAGGTGTATCGGTGTACCCCACAAGTATCCCCAACTCTATTGTTGGCTAAAGTTTCATCTTTGCATCTTTGGTTACATGGAAATAAGCTAATGAGCCAAAAATCCTAAAGTGACATGTTGTAACATGCTTTATTTTTAATGTGTTAGTTTTTATTTATAAAAGAGGGTATGAAAAAATAAAGGATAAAAATGAAAATATAAAAAGATAGAAAATAAAATAAAGAGATGAAATAAAACCCCATCAAAATATAATAAAAATTTGTATAAGTGTGTCTCTTTAAGTTCCACTTCATAGAAATAAAATTCCATTGTAATAAATTAAGGTTTTGTGTGTAGCTTGTTTAAATGGCACACCATTTTCTTCTGATTTGAATCATAAAGTTTAATCACGATCAAATCATTTAAATTTATGTTTTATATTAGAGGACAAGTTCACCAAACTATTTAATATTGGGATAACATTATTAGATAGGATAGAATAGAATAAATAGGCCTAATATGCCAAAATTTTTGCCAAAGATGTAGTAGATTAGGATTGCAAATAAATTAGGAAAAATAATGGTTGCTAGGCCAAATAAGCCAAAAAGTTATATTAATATTAAATTAGGATTTAATTACCTTTAATCAGTGATTAACTTTTATGCAAATAAACATTGAAAAGCTTAAGTCAAAGTCATAAAATGACAAATTTGTTTTGTCGTGAAGTGCTAAATGTCGAACAAATTTTGATGGTGATGTGCTTCCCTGCCTAGCTTAATGGTGGGAAAGCCATTTCACACCTCCCTTGCTCATTACCTCTTACCACTACCCCCCCCTGAAATCTTCCTATCCCTTTTTGTGCATTCTAATACCACACAATGGTAATATGCTTCCCACGCCCTCAATTCCCAATTATGATATGTTGTGTGTCCCTATCTGTTGTCGTCGATCCGTAATTTGTTTCTTGTCGTTCTTGTTCTTCCTTTGCCATTAATGGACATATTTTTTTTTAGCAGCGGGCTTCCCATAATGGTCAATTGATCCTAGTTATAAATAATTCCCTCACCTCCATTAGACATTTTTCCCTAACTCCTCATATATCTCGATTCATTATTTGCTACATGCACTACTTCCTATTTCTAGTTTGTGCCACCCCTGAACTTACCACTAGAACACACCACCTTGAGGTATTTGTCTCCCCATTCTCTATATCCTTTCATATTAAATCTATAAATTATGGCTTCTAAGAGAAAATATCAACCATATGTTAGCTCATCTTCATCACAGGAAAAGCCAAAAGCCTCTGATGCCTTAGACCTTGATCACATTCCATTGGCTCACCAGTTCTTTAAAAGCACAGACATGGAGTGCCAATTTGACATGTTTGAATTGTACAATTGGCTAAAACATACCTATATTGACTCTGAATATGAAATCAATGTATGAGAATCCATTTTTCCCCTTTATATGTTTCCTCAAACCCATTATTTTCCTCATCTAGTCATGTGGTGCCAAGCTATGTATAACTCTTTGGAGAGAACTGTGATAGCTCAGAATGGAGACATTCTAATATCTATCACTCGATAAATTGTCAATAATATCCTTATGATCCTTGAAATAATTCCCATATCTTTTTCTCCACTGTTGGTTTAATGGACCTATATCATAAGCTTACCTTCCCTCAAAGAGCTGAGGTCTTTGAGATATTTCTCCCAGAAGATGATGAACTTCCTAAAAAGAATCCTCCTGATCTAACATCCATGTTCCTTGAGAGAGCTAAACACATCATTTCCCTAGTTTCTTGCTTGTTAGGCAGCCAAACAAATCAATGGGTAGATGAATCTATCGGAGGTTAGATGTCCATTTTATCTAAAGAAAACAAACCTACCTTCATGTATAATTACAATCAACTTTTGGCTAAAAGTATGCATGACCAACTAATGAAAATAATTACTGGAGCAATGTTTAAATATTCCTCTGTGTTAGTGCATATGATTATTTTTCAACACGAATACATGTTACTTATAGCTCTACACAAGGAGAATGATAAGCAAGTGAATCAAGCAATCGCACAATGGAATTCATTGATCAGAAGGGAATCAACTGAGTTTAAGTTTTCCAATTTCATTGATCTTTTTATTCATCCAATTCCATAGCTTCTCAAAATCCATAATGATCCTGGGACCAATCTAGAAATTAAAAGGATTTTGCACCTTAGTGATCAAGCTAGAACATTGGACTTGCATCTATACTATTATTATATATAGATTAGAGTATATGGCTGTGAATTGGCTCCATATCAATTTCCCAAATAAGCTCCAATGACAATTTTCTCTCTAGAATATATTAGTCAAACGATTAATATTTATGGAATTCATTTCATTTAAGGGAAGAGGAAGTCTCAATTCAAAATCAAGTCACGGGTAGGATTATTGATTTCTAGTACCATATCAATAGGTATTGAAGCATATTCAATCCTTAAATAGATGGGATTCCATCCAAGTTTCACCTGGTCTTATGACCCATTCAGTATTATTTCCAACTTAAGGGTGGAACTCAAAACCACACCTTACAATCATACTCCAAGACCACAGATTGAGAAGTATAGAAATCAAGAAACAGTGGGAGGAGAATACACTTCAAGAAACAAAAGAACATATTTTACCTCCTTCTACTCTCTAGACTCCCACTTCTCAAAGCAGGTAGGACAAGAAACCCAAAGAAGAATCTTCATCATCAACAAAAGTTGAAACATAATTCATTCCTTATCAGAAGAAATAAAGGAATGAATGAAAAGTCACAACTGCTACTCAAGGTTAGAAGGAGCCTATAATCATCAATTTGGATGATTCACAGGTTTCTACAAGTATAGAAGAAATTGTAATCACTCCTTCATCTTCCTCTTCAGTTTCACGGAATTTGTTGGAGATCACCTAGTCTGTAGGAGAAAGTCAGAAAGTTGAAACAAACATCTTCACTAACTTCCATGAAATTAAGTAGAATGATGAATCTTTAAAGCCAAGTGTATATTCCAACTTTTGGCAACATAGGTTATTAATAGAGTTTGACAGTGAGAAAGGCATGATGCAAATGATATTCCTTCTAGCCCAAGTGTCTTTTCAAAACGCTTCTTCATATTATAATAAGATTGTATTTTCTTTTGATGCCAATTAGATACATCTAATTGATCAAATGGATATGCATAGGTAGTTTGGTAGGGTTCTTTTCTCTACCATGACTAGCATTTCCATGGCATTATTAAAATTGAATCCAACTATTTCAAATTTTTAGTGACAATTAAAGATAGAAAGGCTGCATCTTTGGAAAAGGCTAGCATAGTCAAATAATTAGAATATTTTGTGACTAAAATTGGTTATGGCCCAACTGATGTTAAATTTGCAGAGGAAATTATCAAAAAGAAGAATATAGACAAACATCATTAAGGAAGCAACTCAAACTACTATCTAAAGAGAATCTTAAAACCAAGGAGATAGCAAAAAGTGAACAACACAAAGAAGAAATGCTCAAGTTGATCATTGAGTAGAATGTACAGATAAAGAACATGGAGGAGAAAATTGAGAAATTTCCTAAAAAAAAGAGAGAGATTTTCTCAACTAGGTATATCTCCCATTACAACTATACCTATTATAGTGTCAAGAACAATAGGGGAATCAACACAAGAAACAATAGAATCTACATCAATAGCAGGAGATTTAGACAAAGTCTTACAGGAGCTGACTCACCATAAACAAGAGTATGAAAGTCTTCATAAGAAATTTAAGAATCTGGAGACTCATAAGATTAAAAATGACATTCTTTATGTTGAAGAGATGTATAAGACCCATAGATTGACCAAAAGAATAGAAGAGTTGGAACGTGAGTAATTAATGTCTCAAACCCTGTCCCAAGCCATGTAAAGTATTTGGGCTGATATCAGTCAGGCTATAACTAAAGTTTGTCCCTCATACATATTATTTTTTAATAGGAATAGCTGATATATATGTGCCAAACAAATATAGAAGAAGTTAGAGAAGTTCTTATGGATAAACCAAGTGAAGCCACATACATGATTAAAGCTTTAAATTAAAAAACCGGGGCCAAGTTGGAGCAGATATAGATTGTGACAAGACTGAAACAATTTTGGATATTAAGAAGGTTTTGTAGAAAGGTAATCTCATGACTCAATTTGAGACCAAGTGCCAAGCCTTCAAAATTGTTGTCCAGAGGTTTTATTTCAAGTTAAACTTACTCAACCATAGGGGACTACTAGGATTAGTGGCACTAGATGACAGGTAGATCAGTTTGGAAGAATATTGTCAAAAGCTTTATTCAATTTCAATCGATAAATCTATTTTTTCCGATATAAAGGGTCATCTCACAGGGAAACAAATGTTAGAGGCTTTAGATTCGATTTAATAATTAAGCATGAGATTAAACAAATTTTTGTATATAATCCCACTTTTGAAAAGTACACTGAGGTTGTTGAAGTTTAGAGGAAATTGGTAAACCATTCTATACAAACTGAAGATATATCATATCTCTTATGTGAAACTATCAAGTAACTTTCATCATCAACTAACAGACAGCTCGGAAGCAACTTTTGGGGACCAAATCATCAATAATTTCTAAAAGATAGTGCCAACACTTAACAGTTTTAAGATTCCTATAGTTTTGCACTATTTTTATATTTTTGTTTAAAAGTATCGAGAAGAACTTTTATTTTTGTATAAATAACTCCTCCTTCAAGTTATTAAGGGTTGAACCCTTGGATGAGCTTTCAAAGAATAATTGTAATCAAGCTAGAGATTTGCTTCAAGTTAATGAAAGGATTCTGAATTTGCCTCCTTTAGTTTATCTGCTTGTCTGTTCTTCTTATGTTCTTATTTCATTATGTCGTTCTTCATGTATTTAAGCCTTTATGTAGAAATCTTGGTAAGATCATACTGAGTATCAGTCATTCTTAAATCCACTGTGAAGTTATAAGCAATAATTAGGGAATAGTTTATAAAACTATATGTTATTATAAACTCCTCTATATCAATTAATTGTTACACCCATTTGTATTAGATTAAATATTTTTTTTTGTACATGAAAGTGTTATTTTCCTGTATTCTTTTCTTATAACCAATCAAATATTCTATCTGAATATTTAGCAAGTTATATTTCATCGGGACTCTTATGTTCAACGACTTTAAATAAATTAACTATTTTAGAAAAATAGACAACCATTTCATCTTATTTGGTAATTGTTAAGGTTTAAGCACCTATTTCCAAACTATTCATAACATTGGTCATCCAAAAACATTAGAAACAAACAAAACATTTTAGATGCTCTGGCATGATTAACTAACCTAGAATCATCTCAGAGTACAACATCAGACTGGAGCCATTGTCGGGGAGGGAAAATTGAAGTATTTTCCCTATGACAACGATTAAGACTTTTCTTTAAGGTCAATAAAGAAATAGTAGGTTAAAATCTTTCACCTGGCAACAACACAAGACCAGGTTGGCTCTTTCAAAACATACCAGATCTCACTCTAGTTCTCAAATCGTCTCTCCTTTATCTGATCTAGAGAAACTAGTGAGAGTGGCCTCGATTAGAAGGAGACTTGAAGCTTCTGCTTCTTCTTTTGCACCATTATAGCCTAAAGATATTTTAGTTTTTCATCCCTTTAGATCTGTTCCATCCCAGCTAGATTTGGTTGATCTAACACCTAGGGTTTTAGAACTATTATCTAAAGGTGTTGATATGCAGTTTGCTCTCTTAGTCCAATATTTGGAATCATATAAACTCCCTGAAATATTTTCAAATTCACCAAACTCAGAAGATGAACTAGATGTACACTTAGTGGAGATAAAGCCTACTGATTTTACCTCCCCCACTTATTATACATTTCCATCTACTTCTACCCAAACTGAGGAAACTTTTCAATATATTCAAACCCTTTGTTTGAAAATAAATAAAAAGTTGAAATAGAATTTCAAAAGCTAGTTATTAAAACACCTTTAAAATTTTTTTGGGATCCTCCACTTTCTCATCCTCCTCCTCCTACCATTCCACTTCAATCTTCACCTACATCTTCACCATCTTCCTCCTCATCCTCTACTACATCATCTCCTACCTCTTCTACTAGTTCATCTTCCTCTTCATCTTCAAATATGGCATTTAAACCTATTATTCAAGCTAGGTATGTTTCCTTACATCTTCATAAGCATCTCAATAGTTTTCCTCATGGTTATTTAAAACACCTACCAAGGTTTAATAGGGAAATTGGTTTGTCTGCAAAAGATCATCTAACTGCGTTTGTAGATTTTATTGAAAATATCAACATAGAACATGAGGATGTATATATGCGATTATTTGTTCAATCTTTAGGAGGAAACGTTAGGATTTGGTTTAGACAACTGAGAGATGATTCAATTTTTTCTTGGAATGAATTAACTACCATATTCAAGAATCAGTGGCATGTTAAGAAATATTAGGTTTACTATCTTACAGAGTTTGAAGAATTAAAAACAAACCATTGTGAACCAATGGCAGATTTCATAAAACGATTCAATAAACTTTACCATAAGATGCCACTTGACTATAAGCCTCCAGTAACTATAGAAAAAGTTAGGTTTTCCAAAGCCTTTGATGATGAATTTGCGGACATTCTTTGGGAAATAACATCCCCTAGCTTACAAGAAATGAAAACAAGCACTATAGAAATTGAGGCTAATAGGTCAACATCATCTAAACTCAAAGGCAAGGTAGAAAAAGATGAATGAAAAATGAAAGCTAAGGAAGATGGATCTTCCTCAAAAACTAAAAATGATGATCAAAAGATTGATGAGATCACATCATTACTTAAAACCTTTCTAATAGGGTTTCTAAGATTGAAATTCAGCCTAAAACGATACAACAAACCATTGCTAGACCTTAAACTCAATTTAGAAGAGCCCCCCAAGCTCAAATTTTGCAGATACCAAATCTTGATCAACAAATCCAAATCCCATTGATGATTGATGACCAAAACCCAGATGACATTGTCCCTTTAATTTCTGAAGATATAAATAGTATGGATCATTCATCTTTACAAAATTATATTGCTTCTCGCCCTTTATATCAATCTTCCCAAGATCGAGAAGACCCTCAAATTTCAAAATATCAGGCCTTTTCTGAGTTTATAATTACAAAATTGAATAGGAGATGCAATCTAAGAGCTACATCACGGACTAAGACTAGTACACCTCCAAAAACCCCCATTGTATATGAACCTCAAATCAAATCCATCGAAGCGGAAACAACTATATTTCAACCATTGAATCAAACAGTTGAAACAATTTTAAATGATAAAATTATCTTAACAACTTTCAATTTTGAAAGAGAACTGGACAAATTTAAAATACCCATTCCCTTATCTGAATTGTCAAAGAATCTAGGTTATAAAACCAAGTTTTTAAATGGATTCGGTCATTTAGCGTTGATGCTGAAGGGGATGTGATAAGCCTACAAGATGAAAAACCTTCAGTAGTCTTTGGCCCTAGCTCATACATTATTGATGAGAATGTACCACCTTTTTATGTGACTCTAAAAATTCATGATTTATTGTTATATAACTATATGTTAGATTCTGGGGCTTCTCATAATCTGATGCCAAAGGTAATCATGGACCGGTTGCAATTAGAAATCACTAGAACTTATCATGATCTTTAAACTTTTGACTCAAAGAAGGTACCTTCTCTTGGACTAATAAAGGATTTGGTGGTAACATTATCTCAAACTACTGTTAAGCATGTGCTTTTAGAAATTATGGTCACTGGCATCCCTCCCAAATTTGGCATGCTATTGTCAAGATCTTGTTATGAAAAATTAGTAGGAAAGCTACAAATGGACATGTCTTATACCATTATTCCTATATATGGGGGTGAGCATCTTAGATTATACATAGAAGTTATATTTATGAATATTATTTGTCAATATGATCAAGCTAGGAGTCATCCTATTTATTTAGTAGACTAAGACTTTGGATGTTTTGAATTATTAGCTAATAATTCACAAAACACTCAGCTTACTATTGAAAACATTGTTGACAAGCCTAAAATCATCAACATTGATATTTGGAAATTGTACTTTGATGGTTCTTGCTCAAAGGAAGGAGAAGGAGCTAGAATTGTATTAATTTCACCAAATAAAGAAAATATTACCCAATCATATAAGCTTGAATTCGATGTAACTAATAATGTAGCAGATTATGAAGCTTTCTTGCTAGGATTGGAGTTAACAAGAAGTCTTAAGGTGTAGAACCTAAGTGTATACAATGATTCCAAACTTATTGCCAAACAAGTTAGGAATGAGTGTCAAACTAAGCACCCTAGACTAAGATATTATAGGAATGATATTTGGGATTCAATTGAAAATTTATTTTCAGCATTCAATATCACTGCTATTCCTAGAAATCAAAACGTTCATGTAGATTCCTTGGTTGTTTCTGCTAGTTCTTTTAAAGTTCCTAAACAAATGCTTGTCGAGTATAAAATTCAAGTTAAGTATAGACCATCTATTCCTTATAATATTAAACACTGGAAAATGTTTGATGATGGTGAGCAGCTAAAATCCTTTTTGCAAGCCATTAATGAATTCTCAAACCTAGAAGTTGAGGAAGAACAACTTGATAATCTTGAAGTTTACAACGAAAATCAAACACAACAATTTGACTCTAAAATTGTTGATCATAGCATTATCTGATTATATAACAATTTTATTCGAAAAGGATTAGTCCCTCTTTAGAATCTCTTTGATCATAATGATGTTCCCAAAAATCCGCTATCAAATTCACATGAAAAAAAGATTGAAATTTATAACATTGGAAGTTCTAAAGAAATAAAAAATGTTAAAATTTCCGCATCCATGTCAATGGAAGCCAAAGAAAAATATTTAGCCCTACTTAAATCCTATAAATATTTTTTTTACTCACCTTATAATGAATTAAAAACATATGATACATCTCTTATTGAACATAAAATTCCATTAAAACCAGAGTCGAAACTTTTCAAGAAAAAATTGAGGAGAATTAATCATGTCCTCCTTCCTGTTATTGAAAAAGAAATCAAGAAGCTACTTGATGCTAAAATAATAGTTCCATTGAGATATTTTGATTGGGTATCAAATTTAGTTCCAATGAGATAAAGGAATGGTGAAATTAGATTATGTGTCTATTTTAGGAATTTGAATAAATCTTCTATGAAATATAATTATCCATTACACAAGATGGATCAATTACTTCAGAAATTTTCAAGAGCTAATAGAATTTCTATTGTTAGATGGTTTTTCTGGATATAATCATATTATGGTTAGTCCAGAGGATAGAGAAATGACTGCATTCACAGCTTTTTGGGGCATGTTCAAGTATTCTTGGATGCCTTTTAGGTTAACTAATGTTGGAGCTACATGTCAACGAGCTATGAAATCAACACTTGTGGGTAAGACCAACAAATTTTTTGTTATTTATCGCAATGAATTGAATATTTTTTCCAATTCTGACCAAAAGCATTTAAATCATTTGGGAAAGTATTTTGAGAGGTATAGAAAATTTGGGATTTCTCTTAATCCCAAGGTGCCCTAGTTTTCACTCCAAGAAGGAATACTCGGCCACATTATTTCTAAAGAAGGAGTATTCATTGATCATAAAAGAGTCTGTTATGAAACCAGCTCACAAAAAGATAGAAAAGAGAGATCCACGCCTTAGAATTCAGCCTCTTCGAGGGGGCAACCTCCTTTACATTACATAAATGAACAATTCTTGGATGATACAAATGAAAATACCTCCTTTCTATATATAGGAGTCTAAGTGGTCCCAATACAATCAGAGCCTACATAACAATAATATTGTAGGGCACAAAAATAACAATAGAGGGATTCTATGTGGCACAATAGTAACAATATGGGCACTACATGGGTACAACAATATAAATAAGGGGTATAACTACAATAGTAATGGGGTAATCACTAGTATTATAGGGACCCAACATGCCCCTCTCCTTCAAAAAAGTGTTGTCCTCAACGCTTGAGTAGTTCTGGATACTTCTGCATAAAATTCTCATCCTCCCATGTGGAATCTTCAGCGGATAAGTTCTTCCACTTGATAAGATACTCTGAAATTGATCGATTTCGTAGCTGTCGAGTTCTTGTTTCTATGACTGCTTCCGGTTCCAATATAATTTTTCCTTCCTCGTCAAGTTCTGGCAATATTGTTTGAACTGGGAGCTTGTCGCCTATAACCTTCTTTAAACATGAAACATGGAAAACTGGGTGCAATCGAGAAGCTGCAGGAAGCTCCAATTTGTATGCCATAGTACCAATCTTTTGCAACACCTTGTACGGACCATAATACTTTGGTGATAATTTATTATCCTTCTTAGCTTGCTTGAGGGACATTTGCTTATATGGTTGTAGCCGTAGGAATACCCAATCACCTACATCAAAACTTCTTTCACTGCGATGTTGATCTGCCTGTTGTTTCATTCTATTCTGTGCCAACACGAGGTTATCCTTTAAGAGTTGGAGGACTTGTTGTTGATGTTCGATGTGATGTTCCACTGCCTGAACCTTAGAATTTTCTCTTAAATATGATGTGATGGATGGTGGTTGATACCCATAAAGTGCCATAAATGGGGTCATTTTTGTTGCTGTATGGAAGGAAGTGTTATACCACCATTCAGCCAGAGGCAACCATTTGACCCATTGTGTCTGTTTATCAGATACAAAGCAACGAAGATATCCTTCCAAACATTTGTTTACTATCTCAGTTTGCCCATCAGATTGAGGATGATAAGATGAGCTATGAGCTAACTGAGTACCAAGACAAGAAAATAATTCTGTCCAAAAATTTCCAGTGAAAATGGGATCTCTGTCACTTACAATAATCTTTGGGTTTCCATGTAGCTTTTGAACTGTTTCCATAAATGCAGTAGAAACTGTACTGGCTTTAAATGGATGTGATAATGCACAAAAGTGTGCATACTTGGTAAGTCTGTCAACTACCACCATGATGACACTCTTTCCCTCAGACTTGGGTAAACCTGTGATAAAATCCATTGAAACCTCCTCCCAACGTTGGCTTGGAATGGATAAAGGTTGTAATAGACCTGGTGTCTTAATTGTTTCAACTTTATTTTGTTGGCAAACCAAACATTCCGCCACAAACTTTTGAATATCTGATTTAAGGCCATCCCAAAAAAATTCCTTCTTAACCCTGTGGTAAGTTTTTAAAAATCCTGAGTGCCCTCCTAAGGGAGAAGTGTGCAATTCCATAAGAATCTTTTGTTTTAGCTGGGAATTCTTACAGAGGTATAAGCGATCTTTGTACCATAACGAATCATTTTTCCAGCTAAATGTATCAGAAGTACTGGAATCTTGTTGTAGCTTTTGAATAAGTGCCCACACTTCTTCGTCATTCTTCCATTCCTCCCTTGCTTCGTTTATCCAATCTGGTTGGATAATAGAAATGGCACACAACAATGCTTCCACATCCTCATCCTTTCTTGAGAGTGCATCTGCCACCACATTTTGCTTCCCTTTTTTGTAGATGATTTCAAAGTCATAACCCAACATCTTTGTGACCCACTTTTGTTGCTCTTCAGAGGATAATCTTTGTTCTAAAAAGTATTTAAGGCTATCATGATCCGTTTTTACCTTGAAGTGTCTTCCCATTAGGTAGGGTCGCCATTTCTTAAGTGCATGGAGTATTGCCAACATTTCCTTCTCATAAATAGCTTTTCTTAAAAACTTTCCCTTGATTGGACGACTTTCAAAAGCAATGGGTCTTTCATCTTGCATTAGAACAGCACCAATTCCATTTCCTGAAGCATCACATTCCACAATAAAGGTTTTTGTGAAGTCCGGTGTAGCTAAGACCGGTGCTTGGCACATTGCCTCTTTAAGATGTTCAAAGGCCTTTGTTGCTTCCGAGTCCATGAAAATGAATCTTTCTTCAATAATGTTGTTAGAGGTGCTGCTATTCTCCCATAATTCTTAACAAACTTGCGATAATACCCTGTCAACCCAAGAAATCCTCGCAGATGCTTTATGGATGTGGGGATTTTCCATTCCTTAATGGCTTTAATTTTGCTAGGGTCTACCTTAACTCCTTCATGAGATACAATATGACCCAAATATTCCACCTCCTGGACTCCAAAGAAACATTTGGATCTTTTTGCATATAATTGTTTCTCCTCCAATAGTTGTAGCACCCTGTCAACATGTTCAACATGATCCTTCCAAGACTTGCTGTAGATTAGTATATCATCAAAAAATACTAACACAAATTTTCTAAGGAATGGTTTGAAAATTGAATTCATCAAACCTTGAAATGTTGAAGGTGCATTGGTAAGGCCAAAAGGCATGACCAAAAATTCATAATGACCCTCATGAGTTCTAAATGCTGTTTTCGGAATGTCTTCAATCTTCATTCTGATTTGATGATATCCCGAACGAAGATCCAACTTGGTGAAGTAAATTGATCCATGCAATTCATCCAGTAATTCATCAATAACAGGAATGGGGAACTTATCTTTAATAGTGAGCTTGTTGAGCTCCCTATAATCTGGACACATGCGCCATGATCCATCCTTCTTGTGCACCAATACTACTGGAGCTGAGAAAGAACTTTGACTCGGTTGAATTATACCAGCCTCTAGCATTTCTGCAACCATACGTTCAATTTCACTTTTTTGGACATATGGATATCTGTACGGCCTGATGTTTGGAGGAACACTTCCTGGAATCAGATGAATAGCATGATCATGATCACGCATAGGTGGGAGACCTTTGGGAGTCTCAAATACCTTGGAATGATTGTCCAGGACTTTTTGGAGATCTGGAGAAATAGATGATTCCAATGTGGAAACATCTAGCGAACATAATTGTGCAATTACACCTCTTTGCTCCTTTTTTAGAAGCTTTGTCATTCCATTAGAGCTGATTATCTTTCCTGGTTTCCCTGCAATACCCCTTAATTCAACTTCCTTTCCTTCCACAGAAAATTTCATGAAAAGTTCTTGAAAATTAAAAGCTATTGTACCCAAGGATTGTAGCCATTGGACTCCTAGTACAACATCAGCACCTCCCATTGGAATGGAAAGCATTGGGCTAGTCAATACATATTCTCCCATGGATAGCTTGATATTATGGCACTTTCCAGAACAATTTATTGTTCCTCCATTTGCAATCATCACTTGACACTCTGGTGCTGGATATAGGAAGCAATTCAATTCTTTTGCTACCCTACAATGAATAAAATTGTGGGTGCTTCCTGAATCAATCAACACTATTACCTTTTTCTTCTTGATTTGTCCTTCTATCTTGATGGTTTGAGGAGTGGTAATTCCCGCCAATGCATTACAAGATATGGTCGGATTTATTTGTTCTTCATCTAGGCTTTGTTCCTGGAATATATCCTCTTCTTTTGACCTTTCTTGCTCCTTTTCTTCTTCCTCTTCACAATCTATGTAGAATAATTTCTTCTCAGCACACTTATGACCTTTTGTGTATTTGCTATCACAATTGTAACAAAGCCCTTTTGCTCTTTTTTCTTCCAATTGTTGTGGTGTCAACCTTGTAGGTTGTGGAAGACTATGGGCAACAACACTTCCGTCTTTATAGTTGTGAATGGTATGCTTCCTAGTTGCCATAATTTTGCTTTCCATTTTTCTTGCTAACCTGAATGCCTTCTCTAATGAATCAGGTTCCCAAAGGCGCACATCATGTTGGATATTATCCTTTAAAGACCCTATGAACACATCAATCCTATGCTCCTCTGGAATATCTTTTACCCTTATGTTCAATTTTTGGAACTCCTCAATGTGCTCCATTATTGAACCCTTTTGTTTGAGACTTATCAATTGGCTAAAAAAAGTGTTGCTTTTTGTATCCTCATAATGTGCTATCAATTCTTCCGTAAAAATTGCCCAAGTGATAAATTGTTTACGAGAACAAAGCCATTGATACCATACAAACTGATTTGGTTCCAAATATAAAGTTGCCATACGTACCTTTTGTGTGTTTTGCACATTATTGAGATCGAAGAATTGCTCCATCTGTAATATCCATGTGGCGGGATCCTTGCCATCAAACTTCCTCATATCGATTTTTGGAACATGGTGAGTCTTCGATCCAACATTAGCATCTATGGTATCATGATTAACATTTCTTTTGTTCTCATCATGAGTTTCCTTTACTACCTTTTCACCATTAGTGACCCTTTCTTGTAGCAATTTCTTCAATTCATCCATCTTATCATCCATGCCATCAAATTTAGCATCAATCTTAGCTTCCATGCCATCCATCTTAGCTTCCATTCCCTTTATCTTAGATTCCACGCCATTTACCTTAGATTCCACGCCACTTATCTTAGCTTCTGTTAGCTTTTGTGAGCGTGACATTTGTTGCACTTGTTCTTGTAATTTTGATATATCATGTAGCATTTCTTCCTCTTCTTCATGAGTCATGCTAGAGCTTTCAGGTTCCTTACTAGGTGTTTGCATTTTCTTTCCTCGGGGCATCAGTTACCGATAATAAAGTTTTACTATGCCCTTTGAATTCCGTTAAACCAAGCTTACACAAAAATTTAAAACAAAAACTACACACCTTTTTTTCACTTTATAGAAGCCTGATATTGAATCTGATGTATCTCTGTAATTTCGGATCCTCCAAATCTGAAATTGCTACCTGTAGTAGCCTTCTACGTCCTCTTTCCAATGCCACAAGTCTGAGCCAAATTGGATTCTCCACGGAAGAGTTATGTGGAATCTCCCACGGTGACTTGCTTTTAGACTGGTTCAGTAGAGCGAAGTTGTACGACGTGCCACGAGTCACTGTTTCGACCTTTGGATCTGAAAAACACCCACAAGAAACTACAGTCCGTCCTCTTTCTGTACCTTCTTACGAAACTTCAATCCGATGCTCAGAAAGAAAGTTATGACGATTTTCCCTAGGTCACCTGTTTTGAGTGTAATTCAGGAGTCATCAAAAGTACCAACTTTCTAAGATCATATCTCCGAAAATATCGCGCGAAAATCTCTGAAATTCGGACCCAAGGTTCAGCGCGATGTCTTCTCAAATGGGTTTTTTTTGCGACTTCTGAAACGTCACAGAAAAAAAGTTATAGCGAAAATGCCACGATGACCTGTTTGGAGCAGCGAAACCCTAGAATCCAAAGCTCTGATACCAAATGTTATGAAACCAGCTCACAAAAAGATAGAAAAGAGAGATCCACGCCTTAGAATTCAGCCTCTTCGAGGGGGCAACCTCCTTTACATTACATAAATGAACAATTCTTGGATGATACAAATGAAAATACCTCCTTTCTATATATAGGAGTCTAAGTGGTCCCAATACAATCAGAGCCTACATAACAATAATATTGTAGGGCACAACAATAACAATAGTGGGCTTCTATGTGGCACAATAGTAACAATATGGGCACTACATGGGTACATCAATATAAATAAGGGGTATAACTACAATAGTAATGGGGTAATCACTAGTATTATAGGGACCCAACAGAGTCTCAGCTATACAAGTAATTACATTACCAAGGAATAAGAAGGAGAGTTAGGCTTTCCTTGGGAAAGTTAATTTTGTAGGAAGGTTTATCCCTAATTATGCTGAAATAGTTAAGGATATAACTGATATGCTGAAAAAGAGTCATGAAGTTAAATTGAATATTTCTACAAGGTATGCATTTGATCAGATGGAAAACAACAATGAAAAAGCTCCATTTTGGCCAGTCCATATCACTCTGAACCATTTAGTATCTTTTATGTTTCCTATGAAACTACCCTAGATGTCATTCTTTTACAAAAGAATAGGGATGGAGATGACCAATCCATTGCCTTTTTAGCAAACACATGAGAGATGTTGAGCTAAAGTATGACATCATTAAAAGATGGGCCTATTCTTTAGTTCAAGCTCTGAAAGCGTTTATATTCTATCTCCTCCCACTCTTCCATTATTTCCCATGTACCCAATAGTCTCGTTAAAATTGTTTTAACTCAGCCTCATACTAACGAAAGGAGAGGGAGATGGATAGCTAAGATTTTAGAGTATGATCCCATTATCAAGACTATCAAGCTGGTAAAAGGTCAAGGCCTAGCTAAGCTCCTTGTTGAGTCCAATTGTAAAATATTAGAAATAAATTATGTTTTTGAAATCCCAACTAAGAAGAATCCATAACAACCTTTTTCAACCCCAACACAGGAGAATTCACAAGAACCCTATAAGAGTCCAATTAACAAGAATCCACAAGAACCTTCTGAAATCCCAATAGAGGAGAATCCATAAGAATCTTCTACATTAGATGATTGAATTCCAATTCACATTGATGAGAAATTTTATTATCAGATTGGTACTCTAAAATTGTGAAATTTCTTAGAGAATTTAAATCCATCTGAATTTATCAAGAATCAATATAAAACACTAAAGTTGAAGGCCCTAAAATACTGCATTGTTAATGCAAATCTATATTGGAAGGATCCTATTAACATCCTTTTACTTTTCTTAATAGAAAATCATGCAGAAGCGATCCTTGATCAATTTCATGCAGGTACTTGTGGAGGGCACTATGCTTGGAGGGCTACACCATACAAGATTTTAAGAGTAGGGTTTTATTGGCCTACTCTTTTTGCACAAGTGTGAGAAAAGGTTAGAAGGTGCACTCAGTATCAAATTTTTGTTTGAAAGCAGAGATTAGCATCACTTCCATTAGTTCCAGTACTAGTGCAAGCACCTTTCCTTCAATGGGGATTGGATTTCATTGGTGAAATTCATCCTCCATCAAGTAGTCAACATAGATGGACACTGACTGCTACAGAGTAATTTACCAAATAGCTAGAGGCCATTTGAGTTGGAAATTAAACTAATGCCCTAGTTATGACATTTATTAAATAATACATATTGTGTAGATTTAGGTGCTCCAGTAAAATTAGTGACCGAAAATGTAGCGACATTCATCAGTATCATGATGATCGACTTCTGCAAAAAAAAACAAATCTTGTTGCATCATTCTACTCCATACTATACATAGGGAAATCGACTCGAAGAGTCATCAAACAAAAGTTTGGTTAAAGTTATAAAGAAAACATTGAAGGACCATAAAAGGTGTTGGGACAATCATCTCATTTATGCACTTTGGGCCAACATGATTTCACCAAGAATACTAACAAGTAAATCTCCTTTTCAACTTGTTAATTATAAAGAACCTATATTTCCCACACATTTAACTTTTCCTGTCACGAAGTTTTTACAAGAATCAAATAAAGATACTGATGACTTGTCTCGAAGAATAAACTAGATTATAGAACTAAATGAACATAGATATGAAGTTCATTGCAAGCTTAAGAAATATTAGAAGAAAATGAAAAGCTTGTTTGATAGGAAAGTTAGGGAAAGATATTTCAGTGAAGGTGATTTGGTACTAAGATTGGATGCTAGAAGATAAGACAAAGTAAAATGTGGCAAGTTTAACAACCTCTGGTTGGGAACATTTAGCATTATTGGGGTTAAGGGTAACAATACTTTCATCCTGCAGAATCGGAGGGACACTATTCCTCATTGCCTATGAATAGGAAATACTTAAAGCACTACATATATTATTGAAAGGTTTCCATTCATTCATCATTGTATAATACTAGAGAGTTTATTTTACATGCAATGCGTATTTGTTTCAACAGAGACCCCATTATCCCAAGGAGAAGGCACATGCATCTGCAAGTTGTCTGCAACCTGCATGAGGAAGAAGTCCCCAGTTGTAGTTGATGTGGTAACATGGCTTATTTTCGATACCTTAGTTTTTATTTATAAAATAGGGTATGAAAAAAATGAAGCATAAAAATGAAAATATGAAAAAATAGAAAGTAAAATAAAGAGATGAAATAAAACACCATCAAAATAAAATCAAAATTACTATAAGTATGCATGTTTAAGTGCCACTTCATATAAATAAAATTCCATTGTAATAAATTAATGTTTTGTGTGTAGCTTGTTTAAATGCCACAACCTTTTCTTTTGATTTGAATCATGCAGTTCAATCATGATCAAATGATTTAAATTTATGTTTTAGATTACGGGATAAGTTCACCAAACTGTTTAATGTTGGTAGAACATTATTAGATATGATAGAATATAATAAATATGGCCTAATATGAACAAAATTTTGACAAATATGTATTAGAATAGGATTACAAGTAAATTAGGCAAAATAATGGTTGCTAATCCAAATATTCCAAAACATTATATTAAGATTAGATTACAATTTAATTACTTCAATCGATGAATAATTTTTATGTAAATAAACATTTCAAAGTTTAATTCAAAGTCACAAAATGAGAAATTTGTTTTCTTGTGAAGTGCTAAACGTCACACAAATTTTGACAGTGATCCACTTCCCCACCTAAGTTAATGGCGGGTGTTAAGCCCCTATACCACTAGTGTAACCCCTTATTGCTATTAGTACAACCCCCTTATTATATTATTGTGCCCATGTAGTCCCCATATTGTTATTATTATTCCCCATAGAAGCCCACTATTGTTATTATTGTTCCCTTACATTATTATTGTTATGTCGGCTCTGATTATATTATGACCCCTTAGACTCCTATACATAGAAAGGAGGTCTTGTTATTTGTATCATCCAAGAATTTTTCATTTGTGTAATGTATAGGAGGTTAACCCCTCGAAGAGGCTTATTTCTAGGGCATTGATCTATCTTTTTTATCTTTTTGTGAGTTGGTTTCATAACATTTGGTATCAGAGCTTTGGATTATAGGGTTTCGTTGCTCCAAACATGTCATTGTGGAATTTTCACTATAACGTTTTCTTTACGAAGTTTAAGATGCTATAAAAAAAAACCCATTGGAGAGGAAATCAATCTGAAACTAGGGTCCAAATTTTAGATCTTGTATCAATGTATGTTTGGAGATATCGTCTGAGGAATTTAGGGTTTTTGCAAGCTCCAAAATTCCATCTCAAATAGGTCATTGTGGAAGTTTCGCTATAATTTGTTTTCTAGAAATTTTTAGATTCTGAAATTAAAACCTATTTGAACTAAAATAGTGATCAAGCTTGAAACCAAATTTCAGATTTTCCTTCACTGTATTTTCGGAGATACGGTCCAAGAAATTTAGGGTTTTTGCAATATCCCGAATTACATCCCAAACTAGTGACCTGGAGAAAATCATGATAACTGTCTCTCTGAGCATCAGATTGAAATTTCATAAGAAGTTATAGAAAGAGGAAGGACTTTCATTTTTGTGTATCCTTTTCAGATCTGAAGGTTGAACCATTAACACGCGACACTTTTTACAAGTACGATCTTCTGAAAAGGTATATAATCAGGTCATCCTAGGAGATTTTGCATAACCATTTCTTGGACAATCCAATTTTGATTAGACTAGTGGCACTAGATAGAGGACACATAGTTCTACCATAGGTCGCAAGCTTTAGAACTAGGAGATCTGAAATTGCAAAGTTACAAGCATTTCAAGATTGATCTCCTAAAATCAAGAAAATGTGATATGACGAAGTTTGATGGCAATGATCCAGTAAATTGGATTCTACAGATGGAGCAAAATTTTGATCTACATGAGGTGCAACCGTTACAAAAGGTACGTATTGCACCTTTATATTTAGAACCAAATCAATTTTTATGGTATGAAGGGATTTTTTATTGTAAACCACTTGTCACGTGATCAATTTTCACAGAGGAAATGATAGCACATTACGAGGATACAAAGAGAAACACCTCCTTAAGCCAATTAATAGATCTCAAACAAAAGGGTTCAATGGCAGAGCACATTCAGGACTTTCAAAAATTGAATATAAGGGTAAATGATATTCCAGAGAAGCAAAGGATTTATGTCTTCATAGGTACTTTAAAGCATAACATTCGACATGAGGTTCGTCTTTGGGAACCTGATTCATTGGATAAGGAATTCAGGTGGGCAAGAAAAATTGAAAGCGAAATTATGGAAACAAGGAATCCCACCACTCATGAATATAATTATGGAAGTATTTTTTTTCCTCGCCTTCCATAACCTACAAGGTTTACACCACAATAATTGGAAGAAATATGAGAAAAAGGGCTTTGTTACAATTGTGATAGCAAATGCACTAAAGGTCATAAGTGTACTGAGAAGAAATTATTTTACATATATTATGAAGAGGAGGAAGAAAAGGATCAAGATACATCAAAAGAAGAGGATATACACTAGGAACAAACCCTAGAGAAAGAAGAAATGAATCTGCCTATATCTTTTAAAGAATTGGCAAGAATTACCACTCATTAAACTCTCAAGATGGAAGGACATATCAAGAAGAAAAAGGTTCAAGAAGTGAAGTATCACATCGAGAAAGAAGAAATGAATCCAACCATATATTGTGATGCATTGGCTGGAATTACCACTCCTCAAACTATCAAGATAGAAGGACATATCAAGAAGAAAAATGTTCAAGAAGTGAAATATCAAATTGAGCATCAAGAAATGAATCCTACGATATCTTCTAATGCATTGGAAGAAATTACCACTCATGAAACTCTCAAGATAGAAGGACATATCAAGAAGAAAAAAATTCAAGCAGTGAAAGGTCGCATCAAGCATCAACAACAAGTTCTCTAACTTTTAAAGGATAACGCCACTTTCGTGTAGAATCGAATGAAACAACAGGTAGATCAACATCACAGCAAAAGAAGTTTTGATGTAGGCGATGGGGTACTTTTACGGCTACATCTCAAGCAAGCTATTTACGAGAAGGAAATGTTGGCAATACTACATGCACTTAAGAAATGGTGACCTTACCTAATGGGAAGACACTTCAAGGTAAAAATGGATCATTATAGTCTTAAATACCTTTTAGAACAAAGATTATCTTTAGAAGAACAAAAGAAATGGGTCACAAATATGTTGGCTTATGACTTTGAATTCATTTACAAAAAAGGGAAGAAAAATTTTCTTGCAGATGCACTCTCAAGAAAGGATGAGGATGTGGAAGCATTTTTTTGTGCTATTTTTATTATCCAACTATATTGGGTAAATGAAGCAAGGGATCAATGGAAGAAAGACGAAGAAGTGTGGCCACTCATTCAAAAGTTGCAGAAGATCCCAATTCAAACAATATTTCTAGAACTTGACAAGGAAGGAAAAATCATATTTGAACCAGGAGCAGTCACAGAAACAAGAACCTGGAAGCTACGAAATTGATCAATTTCAGAGTATCTCATCAAGTGGAAAAACTTACCTACTAAAGATTCCACATGGGAGGACAAGAATTTTATACATAAGCGTCAAGAAATACTCAAGCGTTGAGGACAACAGTTTTTGAAGGACAGGAGCATGTTAGGCCCCTATGCTACTAGTGTAACCCCTTACTATTATTAGTACAACCCCGTTATTATATTTTTGTGCCCATGTAGTCCCCATATTATTATTATTATGCCCCATAGAAGCCCACTATTTTTATTATTATTCCCTAACATTATTATTGTTATGTCGGTTCTAATTATATTATGACCCCTTAGACTCCTATATATAGAAAGGAGGTCTTGTCATTTGTATCATCCAAGAATTGTTCATTTCTGTAATGTAAAGGAGGTTGTCCCCTCGAAGAGGCTTATTTATAAGGCGTTGATCTACACTCTGTATATTTTTGTAACCTAGTTTCATAACAGTGGGGAAGCCATTTCACAGCCCCGTCACTCATTGTCACTTACCACTACCCCCCGTGAAATTCACCTATTCATTCCTATTCCTTGTGATACTGCGCCAACAGTAATATCCTTCTCGCGCCCTCGATTCCCAATTATGATATGCCACATTTCCCAATCCATTGCCGCTGATCTGTAATCCATTTCTTACCATTGTTGTTCTTCCTCTACCATTAATGAACATCTTTTCATTTAGCAATGGGCTTCCTGTAATGGTAAAATTATCCCGGTTATAAATAGTTCCTTCACCTCTGTTACTTATTTCTTCCTAACTGTTCTTATATCTAAATTCATTGTTTGATACATGCACTACTTCCTATTTCTATTTTGTGCCACCGTTGAACTTACCACCAGAACGCACCACCTTGAGGTATTTTTCTCCCCATTCTCTATATCCTTTCATCTTAAATCTGTAAATTATGGCTCCTAAGAGAAAATATCAGCCATCTTCTAGCTTATCTTCATCATAGGAAAACCCAAAAGCCTCTGATGACTTAGAACTTGATCACATTCCATTGGCTGACCAGTTCTTTAGAATCACAGACACAGTGTCAATTTTACATGTTCAAATTTCACAATTGGCTAAAACATACCTATATTGACTTTCAAGATGAAAACAATCTATGGGAATCCCTTATTCCGCTATATATGTTCCCTCAAACTCATTCTTTTCCTGGTCTAGCCATGTGGTGGCAAGCTAAGTATAACTCTTTACAGAGAAATGTGATAGCTTAGAATGGGAGACATTATGCTATCTATCACTCCATAAATTACCAATAAGATGTGTTTTATCCCTGAAAATAATTACCTTAAATTCTTCTCCACTGTTCTTTTAATCGACCTATATCATAAGCTTACTTTCCCTCCAAGGGTTGAGATCTTTGAGATATTTCTCCCATAAGATGTTGAACTTCCTAGAATGAATCCTCCCTATCCAACATCCATATTCCCTGAGAGAGTTAAAAATATCATTTCCCCAGTTTCTTCCTTGTTATGCTATCAAATAGATCAATATGTAGATGAATCTATCCTAGGTTACCTATCCATTTTATCTAAAGAAAACAAACTTTCGTTCATGTATAATTACAATCAATTTTTGGCTGAAAGTATGCATGATCAATGATGAAAATAACTATTGAAGGAGTGTTTAAATATTCCTTTGTGTTAGTGCATATGATTATTTTTCAACATGGAGACAGGTTACCTATAGGCATACACAAGCAGAATGACCAGCAAGTGAATCAAGTTTTCGCATAGTGGACTTTCTTGATTAGAAGGAACTCAACTAAGTTCAAGTTTTCTGATTTCATTGACTATTTTATTCATCTAGTTGTAAAACTTCTCAGCAGCCAGAGTGAGCCTAGGATCAGTCTAGAAATTAAAAGGATCCTGCACCTCAATGATCAAGATAGAATAGGAGACTGGCACCTCTACTATAAGTATATAGATATTAGAGTATATGGTTGTGCATTAGCTCCATATAAATTCCTTAAATATGTTCCAATGAGAATTTTCTCTCTAGAATGTATTAGGAAAATCATTAATATGGATGAACTTCATTTCATTTCAGGGAAGAGGAAGTCTCAACTCAAAATCATGTCACAGGTAGGATCATTCATTTGTAATACTAGATCAACAGGTATTAAAGAATATTCAATCCTTAAACAAATGGGATTCCAGCCAAGTCTCACATGGTATTATCCCCATTCAGTAATATTTCGAACTTGAGGGTCAAACTCAAAACCACACCATACAATCATACTCCAAGACCAAATATTATGAAGTACAGAAATCAAGAATAGTGGGAGGAGAATAGACTTCAAGAAGCAGAAGAACACATTTTACTTCCTTCTACTCTCCAGACTCCCACTTCTCAAAACACGCAGGACAGGAAACCCAAAAAAGAATCTTCATCATGAGCAAAAGGTGAAAAATAATTCATTAATTATTAGAATAAATCAAGGACTGACTCAAACAACACTACTACTAAAAGTTATAAGGAGCCCATAATCATCAATTTCGATGATTCATAGGTTTTTATAGGGATAGAAGAACTGTAATCACTCCTCCATCCTCCCCTTCAGTTTCACAGAAGTTTTGGGGATCACCCAGTCTGCAGGACCAAGTCAGCAAGAGGAAACACACATCTTCACTAATTTCCTTGAAATTAAACAAAATAATGAATCTTTAAAGGAAAATGTATATGCTCAGTTTTCGAAACAAGCGTCAACTTCGTAGCACAGGTTATTGACATCTTTTGACATTGACAAAGAGAGGATTGAAATGGCATTCCTTCAAGCCCAAGTGCATTTTCCAAAGGTTTCTTTAAATTATAAGAATACTTTATTTTCTTTTGATTCCAACCAGATACATCCAATTGATTAGATGGATATGTATAGGAATTATGGTGAGATGCTTTTCTCTACCATCACCACCACTACTATGGCATTATCAAAACTCAAAAAAACTCCTTCAAATATTCTGTTAAAATTAAAGATAGAAAATTAAATCCTCTTTGGAAAAGGATAACAAATGAAAATCATAATAAGATTTGGTAATTAAAATTGGGTATGACCCTACTAATGTTAAAGTTGTAGAGGAAATTATCAAAAAGAAGAATGCAGACATAACATCATGAATGAAGCAGCTCAAACTACCTTCTACAGAGAATCCTCAAACCAAGGAGATAGTAGAAAGTGAACATCACAAGGAAGAAATGCTAAAGTTGATCATTGAGCATAATGTACAGATAAAGAGCTGGAAGAGAAAATTGAGAAATTTCTTAAAGGAAAAGAGCAATCTACTCAACTAGCTATAGCTCCCATTATGGATATACCTATTATGGTGTCAAGAATAGCATGGGAATCAACATCAATAACAACATATTCTACATCAACAATAGGAGATTTAAATAAGTCATATAGGAGCCAACTCACTAGAAATAAGAGAATGAAAGGCCTCATAAAAAATTTAAGAATCTGGAGACTCAAAAGATTAAAAATGATAGTCCTTATGTTGAAGAGATGCAGAAGACCCATAGATTGACCAAAAGAATAGAAGAGTTGGAAAGTGAGTCATTAATGGCTTAGACCTTGACCAAAGCCAAATAAAGTATCTGGGTTGATATTAGTCAAGCTATAAATGAAGTTTGGTCCTCCATACAGATTATTTTTTAACAGGAAGAGCTGATAGATAGGTGCCAAAAAACTGTAGAGGAAGTTAGATAACTTCTTAAGGATAAACCGAGTGAAGCCACATTGTTACAGATCCATTTGGGCACATCAACCACAGCCTACAGATCAGTACTATTAGGGCCCATCAAACCCTAATTCAGTTGTTGCATGCCCTAAAGAAGTCAACCATTAGAGTTCCTAGCTTCCAAAAACTACCTCTAAGAATATTAGTGCAGGTAGGCCTTCATTATGGTGCGTTGCAATGCAAACCATACACTGGCAGGGTGTTAAGCAATGCAATTGGTCCCTGTTTGACCTGCGCTAGGCGAATTTGAGTGAATTTCCATGGGGGTTTGAAACATTCCTTATCCATTATATGCCTCTAGAAGTTTCTCAAGGCTATCTACTCCTTTGAGCTCATATTTCGATGAGGAAGGGAGTTAAGGTACATCAATCCCTTATCCCTTCCTCCATGGAACTAAATTATAACTTTGGGCGGGCCTTCATTATCACCATTTGTGGCATAACTTCCTTCATTCATCTATAAAATGACCACTCATCTTAGTGATCAAGGGCTGGAAATTATTTAATTATAGGGAGATGTTGTTAGTATGAGACTTGAGTTGATTCCAAGTATTGTAATGATGTCAAAATTTCTTGTTTGTTAAGAGGAGAGGATGGGACTGAACTGGAGGAGTGATGCTGAATCAAGCAATGGGTTGTAACTCTTCCTTTTACTAATAAAGTGTTCAAAGCTTTTTCCATATGCTTGTGTTATTCATTTATGCTTTCATATGTATATCATGTACTTGATTCCATGCTATGTTTAGTCAATAGATCATTATCATATCTTTTGATTGGTTGCTGTCCTATGTCTATGTGTAGGTACTCTTCAAGTGTATTAACTATGGAGAGGAGTGACAGAATCGGTCAAAGGAGATAAGGAGCAAGAGAAGGCTACAGGTAGGCTTCTTTGCCTCTTATTCAATCTATTGATCATAGGCAAATTAGAGAAATATTTAAACTATTGTTCTTGACTCAGCTTCTAGTCTAGGGTTTTAAGCATTTATCCGTAGACACTAATACTTCCCAGAAAAAATTGGCAACTCCACTGGGGACCGATCATCAATCCTAGTAGCTTATCAACCTCTTAAGACATTTCTACATACTATATTTGTGGTTGTTTATTGAATTTCAATCTTCTTTCATTGAAAATTGAGCCGAAACTATGCCATATTGTTTGAAAATTTGCTCACTGTCACCTGCGGAGTCCAATGAAGGACACAATGCACTACAATGGACTTCCCGCATAGACCTAGTGTGCTTCAACGCACCGTCTCTCACTTCTACCTGCGCCGATCCCTTGAGGGCTAGTTTCTCATCTAGGAGCTGATGTTTTTGAGCCAATTTCATCCTATTTGAATGATTTCTGGATGTCAATGATGTTCTGTTTCTGAAAATAGTGTTTCATCTCCTTAGCCAACCCTACTTTAATTAGATTCATTAATGTTTCTTTAATGTTTTCTTTTTCATTATCAGTCTATAGTCAAAGTTAGTTTTTGGTCGATTGATCTTTGTCAAAAGAAAGTGTCGTAAAGCCATTTTTTCCTTTGAAAATTCAATTGTTGTAAATTCTTCATTTATAAAAGATTGATTGACTGATGTGTGCATATGACTAATCTTTATTCGAAAGAAAGTGTTGTAAATTTGTCTTTTCTATCGAAAATTGAATTTTCATAAAGTCTTCATTCATAAAAGATCAATTGATTTATATGTGCATATGGTTTGTCTTTTCGTCGAAAGTGTTGTAATTCCTCATTTATTTGAAATCAAAAGTGTCGTAAATTCATTCTTTCCTTGAAAAGAAATTGTTGCAAAATCATCATTTTTATGAAAAGATATTTTTGATTGATTGTGCGTATTTCCTTTTTGTTCATCATAACATTAAGGGATTTTAAAAGAAAAACTTGCATCGTTCATATTGTAGTTTGTGAATGCTTGAAAGGAATAGCTAGGGAAATTGCATTATTTGTGCTCTTTGTTCTTTGTCAAATATCCGATCGCTCTATCCCTACTAGCTAAGGATTTTCATCGTTAAATTGAATGGAAAGAATGCTTATCATATTAGTTTCATTTTAGGAATTGAAAACATACATCGCATGGTGAACCTTGAAAGGCAAATTCCTAAGCAAGATCAACTTAAAATAAACATCAATTTACCTAATGGAGCATTGTCATTAACACAAACATTTAGTGGTTCTAGGCTAGAGACGTGTTCCAACGTTGTAAAACAAAGCAGCTGTCACTAACTTGTCTACAATACATCCCAAGTTTCATACCTCATTCCACATACATGAGTACATCATAGCTCGTCCACGTACCTCCGGGTATATAGGCCAGTGTTACAATACATAAAGTATATGGGAATGCTCTCACTGTGTCGTTTTGCATTAGATATTGATTATACGGATTAGGCCTCCACGTACTTTTAGGTATATATGGGAGGAAAACTCTAGGTTTCTATCCATCCTTAGGTAACTGAGTCAGGCACCTTGTAAACTGTGATACACTGAACACAACATTCCGGGAGATTTCCTACCCATACTTCTTGGTTCGCCAAGAGGTATTTTGTAGTTCACAGTTGCTTGGTAAACCTTTTGCATAGATTATCCCTTTTTTGTTTTGTTATGCTAATTTGATTCAAATAAAATTAATTGACCATGGATAACATCCTCCTCATTCACTCCTTACTTGATCTTAGGTTGAAACATATGGCGACAAATCTAGAGTTCACCGATCAAGGAATTCCTTTTGATGGGAATCCTTGTCCTTTTCCTCCTTTCAGAAATATTGGTGCTCCTTATATGGTGACATTGTCCCTTCCTAGATTTACCATTGGCTTTCCATTATGGTTGTTTTTTACCTCCTTGGTTCAAAATGTCGTGATTTCTTTCAATCGAGTACACCTCCAACTAGACAAAATCAACCTCCAGTTGATCCTAAAGTTGACCCTTTGCCTTCTCCCTTTGTTGTTTCTTCCTCCCCTTCTTCCTCTTCTCCTGGTGAAAGTATTGGTACTAGTAACCAAGTGGCTAAGAAGAAGAAGAAAGGGAAGAAGAAGAAGAAGAAACAAATTCAACAGAGGAGAAACCAAGCAATCATTGCTTTGAATGCAACATCTGATGACAAACCCTCCGTCAAGCCTCACAAAGTTCGATATCCATGTAAATTTTGTGCGAGAGACCATCTTCTTTGAAATTTTCCTGATATTCTTCAGATCTTAGAAGAATGATCTTCCCGTTCACGTCATCCAGTGTCATCAACTTCTCGAGATCATTCTGGTGACACACCATCCACTAGTGGTAGTAACGTTCATGGAAAGAAGGGTAAAGTTAAGTTTCCTTGTAGGTTATGTGAAGGAAATCACCCCATTCACCTTTGTCCCTATCTGGATGAAGCCAAAAGAGTGTTGGATAACCTTCCTACTTCACCACAACGACTTCCATCTGGTTACAGGAAACTCTCCCTAAATCCTTCACTAGTTGATGAATTGATTGACCAAAATCAATTGTCGGTTGAAACCACTCTCTCTAAAAGTGAATCCTATGAGTCTATACCTAATCCAAATCAATAGGCCGAGGTAACAATTGACTTGATTCCACCATTAGCTAATCATACCTTTCCCCAAGAGAGTGAATATGATACCACTCGAGTTCTTTTTGTCTCTTCAAATTATAATGAGCTTGGGGGCAATCCTCCTGTTCCATCAAGACATGAGTAAAATCCTCCCACTGTCTTAACTCCAAGGGTTAATTCTTTCGTTTCTACGGTACCCCCTCTAAGTAGTCTAGTCACTTCCTTTGATTGGAATCGACTGGCTGGATTTTGTCTTCCCTCTTATGTGCCTTTTCAGATCATAGTACATGTTTGTAATATGATTGTATCTGGAACTATTATAGATGAAGGTGCATCAACGAGCATCCTTTCCTTTTAATAGAGGAACTAGTCGACCATTACAGATCCTCCCTCAGTTACCTATTACTTGAGAGGAAAAATAGTTTATCTGAAGGTGATGGTAGTCTGAGGCCCTTTATATTATAACTTACTACTTGGGCGCAACTATGTTTACGGCATGGGAGTAATTGTTTCAACACTCTTTTGAGTGATTTGTTTCCCACATGAAGGCAAAATTGTCACTGCTGACCAACATTCATTTCCCAATCCAAATATGGCTCCTAGTGAATCATCTTCCCTAAAAGGCCGTTTTGTACCAATGGTATCATCCCCACCACGGGTTAATCATGTGACAACCTGTTCCATACCTACATCAACTGACAATCAATTCAGTAATGTTGTACATCATGTACTGGGGGATAGTACATGAGTTTTGAGTTTTGATCCAGGAATGTGAGGATAGTTCGTTTACTGTGTCAACCTCATTAAAAAATGAAACAAGCATGAGGATTATTCCTTCTCTTGTGTCAACCTCATTAAAAAATTAAACCAAGGAATGTGAGTGTCACACTGAATTTGTCAAGGGTGCGGACACGACTGACCTTCCTAGAAGTCTAAGACGTTCTAATGACAAACAAGACAAAATGGAGTGATCTTTCTCTAAATACACCTTTTACAACATGAAAACTACAAGTGTTTAGGCTTACCTTATTCCAAAACGCTGTTGTTGAAGTCCGTTCTTGACGATCCGGATGAGCTCCTCCTTCAAGTCAATTCCTGCAACCACAAACAATCAAACAATTACCAAGCACTTGCATTTCATATAATAAAACATATATTCAACATGCAGACCAAGGAACACATGAAATAACTCATTAACACAAGCTATTGAGAAAAATAAACCAGTTTGTATTAATAACGAAACAAAGAAACTCTTACAACCTGGCCTTGGTGTTGTGCAAGTTCCTCCCAGGGTCCATCAAGGGTTTTCCTCTACTTTGACAAAGCTCACCCTCTCCCAAGTAGAATCAAGTGAAGACAATCTCTCCTCACAAAGGCTCTAATGGAAGACCTAAATCCTGCAGCATTTACCCAAAGAAAATGTATAGCTCCAACCTCCTCTCCTTCTGGCTCAATGCCTTTATTTATAGTGCTGTAAAGAGGTTATTCAGGTCCACTATCAATGGGATCATCCCCCTCTTTGGGTGGGATAGCTCCCTTATTGATGGGATAAGTTCCCCCTTAATAGAGATACATGAACCAACTGGAGGCGCATCCATTTCATCAAACCGACCTCTAGAATGTTCTAGAAGTAACCACAAGTAACTTTTTCAAGATAAAACTCGCGCATTTTGCCTTTTACAGAGGGACGCACCTGTCCCTTAACATACAGAGCGTCCATGGACGCAGATTTTGTGAACATGGTCAGCGTCCCCGCAGGTAAGGCTAGAGAGAACCTGCGACCCCAGAGATAAACATAGTTTTTACAAGACTTTCTCTCTTCTTTGAGTTTGAGATGGATAACAGAGGCATGAGACTTGCCTAAGAGGGTAGCATGACTGTTGATTTGAGCCATACTAACTGTAAGTAGTCAAGGTGACATTTTTTAGTGTAACAGATTGCCCCCTAAAGTGCGAAGCCTGGAATAGAATAGGGTTTTGTAATTCTAGGAAGGGTGAAGCGCTTTATCATTTCAAGGATTGTCTTGTGGATGGCCTGGTTGGAACCTGCAATTTTCAACACAAAATACATGGATAAGATTATATCATCACTGAGGTAGGCATTCCCATACTCAGATTCAAAACTTTAACTAATGGACTAACTATTCTGATACAGGAATGATCTTGCAGTACATCATTTTTATAGACTTTTGTAGACACAGTATGGACGCAGCCATCTGTTTATGATTAGTCTACATAGATAATGAATACAAAACTCCTCGCAGCCTGGATGGTAGAAACTAGATCCAGGGTCTTCACTTCTACTTCCCGAATTGGTACGATTCTAGCCATGTGATTAAATGATTCGATGTCGAACATGGTAGAAACCACTTGATTACCAGTCAATGATGTAAACTGTTAACAAGCGTGAGAGAAACCACCAGTAATGTCAATGGTTCTCAAAGTACCAAGCACAACCCGTGAAATGTGAATAGATGTTTTGATGTCGAACACTTCACGGAATCCTTTGATCGAAAGTCAATGATGTAAACTGACGTCAAAGGCGAGAAACCTGCCATTGATGCATGCAGACTTCAAGGTACTGTCGATTCCTAAGTCATCTTTCTAGATAATGTGTCGATGTCGATAGAAAGCGACCCGTTGCAGGCAAGCCCGCAACACGAAATCATTGTTCAAGTTGAAGAAATGTTGCTGTAAGGACTGACTCAGGGATGGTCAAATGGATGACAAGTATTTTGCAGATGAAAGTTTTGCTTGCAGACCTCTTGAACACATAACGACACAACAGATGGCTTGGTGACGAATAACTCAAAGTTAATCCCCGAAACCCGGTTAAAGACTTTCAAAGTGATTTGGTCAACTGTGAGGTAAAAGATTTCCCAACCCAGGTGAATGAAAAGTGTCGTGTTCAAGAGTGGTAATAAAGTTTCTTCTGAGACAAAAGGTGACAAACAGGTTCATTCTTCTCTCTTTTCCCCCACCATTTCTGGCAAGTACCTCTTTATTTTTAACAAGCTTGAGGAGGATAACATATGCTTGATTATAAGCTCATCCTTCGGACGAGTCCAACCTAGTTTAAATTCGAACCCTAGGAAGGAGTGGTTCGTTCCTGTTTGTAATTGAACAGGTCCTCTACTGTAAAAGTTTTAACGAGCCCAGTATAGGAGAAACTCGGCGTTTTTCAATTTTAGAGAGTCTGAAAAAACTAAAGGAGACTCCACGTTGAACTTTTTCGTATATTTGTGTCCCTCAAGCCCGAAAAAGTATAAAATAATACCTGGGGGAACCGCTTGATCTTGCGACCAAGGAGTACTTTCATAATAGTGTCGTTGACCTGAAAAGTAAAAAGCGATCAAGGACACGTCGTTTTATTTCCTTATCGAGTTCGAAACGACAAAAACCCGGCAATCTTTTCCTGATTTTGCGGTCAGAAAAGAGCTAAAAGGGGACCGTCTTTTAATTCCGTTTTAACGAGTGAAAAAGAAACACTCGGCGATCTTTTCATGTTTTAGGAGTCAGAAAAGGGCTTAAAAGATGACTCTGATATTTTTGTTTGTGAAAAATTACAATTTCCCTCGAAATCCCTTTGTCCTGCACAAAAGCAACACATTACTCATACCTGTTTAAAATAGGCAAAAATACATTCAAAAACATCTTTTCATGGTAAAAAATGAACTAATTCATCCAAAAAACCTATAAAAAGACCTTTTACCATGTCATTTTTACCGTTTCACTGTTGAGGTTGAAAAAGGAGCTTTTGACAAGAAACTTCCCGTGGTCGCTGCGGAAAATCTGACCGTCGGAATCGAACGCCGTCTCATCCAGGTATTTTACACATCCTACTCTGCATTTCTATCCGTTTAGAATTAATTTTTAGGTCTTAGTTTCATTTTTTGGGGGGTTTTGGTTTTGGAATGCGCCTCTCGGCGGACGCAGGTGCCCTTCGGGTGACCTGCGTCCCCCGACTTTTTCTCATACGGGAAAACGGTCGGAAGACGCAGCCCGCCTTCAGGCCAGCTGCGTCCGGGCGCCCTGTGCTACAAAGCCGGGGTGCGTCCTCCGAGAAACGCGCATTTCAAAACCCCAACTCTCTCAAAAAACCACCAAAAATTCCCAAATCAATTTCTAATTGCTATTTTTGATATGCAGGGCATTAATCATGTTAGACTGGAGAGAAAGAGAGCATGTAGAGGAAGATGAAGCTGCAATAAATCATCAACCTTCCCTGGATGCCCTAAGAGCATGCGGATTATACAAATATTGGACCATACCGGGCATGAGGGGCCAGGTAAGATTCTTGGAATGGCTGGTTGAGCGATGGAACGTTCAAGAACAATGCTTTTACATAGGAGGGCACCAGCTCGAGATAGAGCCCTCGGATGTATACTTTCTCACTGGCTTGCCAAACAGAGGTGAGCAACTCAGTCTTGCGGGGACTAGGCCGGGTGGCCAATCCCTTGATAGTCTCCGCGAGGATTGGTGCACACGTGGGGCTCACCATTCAAAAGGCATAGAGATAAAACACATCACTCTACCGGAACTCAAAGTCATAGCGTTCACGGTTACCAGAATTTGCGGCGCGGCCGCTTTACACATTGCTTCCGGATCCCAAATGCGGATGGCAATTGACTGTTACCAAGGCACCATTTTCAACTGGTGTGAAGCTGTGTCGGCTCATATGAAGAGCCAACTGACCAAGGCAAAGAACGGACGACTAAAGACTTTTGGATATGGGCCTATAGTCGTGAGCTTTGCCTTGGAGAGAATTCCAATGCTGATCCCTCAGCAACTCACTGTTGATATCTTGGGTCCTCAGCAGCCAAAGCTGATACGATGGGTTGCGGTGATGGCCCGGCATCCTGACGAGGGCGCGACAGTAGTTCGATTCTCAGATAGTTATTTTGACTGGTTAGAGGGCCAGCTTTTTGTGATACAGGACTTTCCGTATGCCGGAATGGATTTCAGAGGTGATCCGGACATGGTTCTTCCACAGGGAGAACAATGGGACGACAGAGGTACTTTTTATTTTCACAAGTTTTCTAGTTATGTATTTTTTGTATTTTTTATATATATCGTCTCAAAACTAATAGTAAATCTTTCAAAATGCAGATGTTGGTCCACAGCGTCCAGCCAACCTCCGGCCTTATGATAGACTACATCCAGCTGCACCGGTACCGGCCCCACAGGACGCGACAGCAGAAGTACTAGCTGAGTTGGAGCATGATCTAGAGCGTCTCACGGCAGATATACCTGAGACTACTATGGACGACATTCCTATCAGGCTTCAGCGCTTCGTAGTCGCGGTCCCTGGACCGTTTAGGAGATTTTTGCGTAAGGTAGCCCGCGCAGTGGTGTCGTACAGAGAGCACCACCAGTGATTGACTAGTCACTTTTGTAGTCACATGTGACATTTTTGACTTTTTGTACTATCATTTTGCCGATCATAAGGTGTTTTAAACCTATGATCGAAGACGATGTATATATTTTTTGACACACTTCTATCTATATATATCACTATTACCGGCTTATCTTGTTTAACATATGTGATGAAATGTTTTTAAATTTACTTGCATGATTATCGTAAATGTCTGTCCAACATTCGAGAAGCAATTGCATCTGCTAATGTATTCAAAGACCTTGGAATATGTTGATATTCAATGTAATCAAATTCACGTTCCAAGAGACGCACTCTCAAAAACAACCTTAATAACACAGGATTTCTAATGGCATAAACTCTATTAAGCTGTAATACAACAAGTTCAGAATCTAACCTCACTATCAAACGTCGAATTCCAAATGAAATAGATTCGGATAATAATTCAACCACTGCACTGTATTCTGCAATGTTATTCGTTGTTTGACCGAGGCTTACCCCATGCATAGAAACTAACTCGTCAGAGGGCGAATAGATAACCCAAGCTGCGGAAGAGATATTCCGTGTATTACGACAAGCACCATCAGCAAATCCAATGTATGTTTGGAGAGGCGTCGACATCTACAATATCAAGAGTAAAACCAAGATAAGCCAGAATAATGACGAAAAACCACACTCGCTAAGCTAAGCACACTGACTAAACTAACACACTTGCTAGCTAGAAAAGAAATCTAACCTATCTAAAAATTTCTCCATACCCATCATTTTAAGCATAATACCTCTTTAGGTAAAGTCCATTTCTGGGTTTACCCAAAGAGTCCCCATCAAAATCAACTAACTCATAAGCCCCTTTTGCTAGCTTTCGCTTTACAATGTAGGGCCCATGCCACATGGGAACGAATTTTCCGGCACCTAGCTTATCGTTAGCTTGATCATATAATAGTACTAGGTCTCCTTCCGAAAAACTTCGAGGGGTTACATTTTTATCGTACTGAGCTTTCATTCGTTTCGCGTGAGTCTCGATAGCTAAAGTAGCGTCACGTCGAGTCTCATCTAATTTAGCCAAGTATAATAACCGTTTCTCCTCTTCGGAAGTAGCTGGAAGTAATTCGACAGCCATTTGAAGTGATGGGATTTCGCATTCAATAGGTAACACAGCTTCTAAGCCATAAACTAGCTGGAAAGGGGTGAAACCTGTTGAATTTTTCACTGAAGTTCGATATGCCCATAGCGCCGAAAATAACATGTTATGCCAATTCGTTCGATGGATACCAATGATCCGTCGAATCATGATGACTAGAACTTTGTTGATTGACTCAACCAAACCGTTGGCTTGCGGATAATAAGGAGTAGAGCTATCGTGGCGCAAACCAAGCTGGCTTGTAAGCTCAGTCATCATGACGTTTCGAAAATGGCTCCCATGGTCAGTAATGATTGCTTGTGGGACACCAAACCTAGTTATGATATGATTGAATACGAAAACTGCAGCTGTCTTGCCGCTTGCGTCGAATGTAGGCATCGCCTCGGCCCATTTTGTAAAATAATCAACCGCGAGGATGATATACGCATGCCCCCCGGCCGAGTGAGGGTTACAAGTAATAAAGTCAATGCCCCATTTGGCGAATGGACCAGCGGCAATTATAGGGTGGAGAGGAGCAGGTGGAGCGCGCATCTTTCGATCAAACACTTGACAGTTGTGGCATGTTCTGACGGCAAGGATACAATCTTTAAACATAGACGGCCAGAAATAGCCAGCGCGCAACACCTTCTGAGCTGTGGCATACCCAGACATATGACCGCCACATGCTCCAGAGTGACAATCATTCAAAACTCTCTCAGCCTCTTCGTGAGTTAAACAACGTCGAAAAACTAAGTCTGCCCCCCGGCGATAAAGTGTATCTCCAATAATTCTGTATTGCTGGGATCGAAACCGAATTTTTCGACGGTCTTCCTTGGAAGCTTCAGGCCGAAAGGTTTGGGTTTGGAGATAGATGATTATATCCCCATACCACGGATCTAAAGTGCTAATAAGAAACAAAGATTCGTCCGCAATGGACTCCTCTGCCACAGTCTCTGTGTCAGCACTCGGGAAATCACACATCAATTCCGCAAAAACTAAAGATTTCTTAGACTTGGACTTCTCGAACTCCAAGTCGAACTCTTGCAGGATAACAATCCATTTAGAGTACTTGCCCCCTAGCAGTTGTTTTGTCAAAATATAAATCATAGGGTTGCAATCCGAAATAACTGTAGTTTTGCGAAGAAGAATGTAGTGACGAAAACGCTGGACAGCTTGAACGGCTGCCAGGGCCAATTTCTCCACATGCGAATATTTTAACTCAGTGGGATTTAAGGTTCTACTAAGATAATATATCACATGCTCTGCTTTGAATTCATCTTCTTGAACTAACACCATTCCAATGGTGGAATGCGAAGCTGCGAGGTATAAGAAGTAGTCCTGGTTGTAGTTGGGAGGATGCAATAACGGTGCATGGGTCAACGCGTGTTTTAATGCATCAAAAGATTGTTGGGCAATCTCGTCCCAAAAGAATTGTGCGTTCTGTTTCAACAACCGTGTAAAACCTTTAGTGACCTCGGCGTAGTTTGGGATGAATCGGCGTAAAAAGTTCGCTTTCCCTTGCAAACTTTGGAGTTGGCGCAAACTCGAAGGAGGAGGCAATTTGATGATAGCCTCGACTTTCGAGGGATCGACGCGAATGCCGGCTTTTGAAACAACAAATCCCAGCAATCGACCTGTTTCTATACAGAAAACACACTTGTGGGGATTCAACCGAATTCGATAATGCCTACACCTCATAAAGATTGCTCGTAGGTGGACAAGGTGATCAGCTCGATGTAAAGAATGAGCAGGCAAATCATCGAGATAGGGTTGCACAATGTGCTTGATATCATGAAATGCATAGGACATCGCCCGTTGAAAAGTGGCCCCGGCATTCTTAAGTCCAAAAGGTAATTTGCAATAAGCAAATGTCCCCCATGGACAAATGAATGCCGTTTTTGGTTGATCGGCAGGTAGAATATTGATTTGATTATAGCCTGAGAAACCATCCATGAAGGAAAACATCTCACTTCCGGCACAATCATCAATAATTTGATCGATATAAGGCGTAGGATAGTTGTCTTTTGGACAAGCTCGATTGATATCCCTATAGTCGATACAGATTCTTATTGTTCCTTGTTTTTTATTGACGGGAACAATATTCGATACCCAATCCGTTAACGGGATCGGATAAATGAAACCTGCTTTCAACAGCTTTTCGACTTCTGCTTTAATCGCAGCCGCTTTTCGAGGGTGAATCTGACGCAACCGTTGCCGAATGGGTTTAGCATCCGGGTAGGTTTTGATTTCATGAACAACAATGGCAGGATCAATTCCCGGCATTTCCTCGTAAGACCAGGCAAACACGTCGCGGAATTCTTGGAATAGGGCCTTGTAAGTTTGGATTTCTTCTTCAGTACATGCGGCACCTATATGAATGTTCTCCTCGATTCCGGGCTTCACTGAAATATCAATGGGAATAGTACGAGAAATATTCCCTAAATTCAGCTCTGAATCAGAATGTTTCGTTGGATCCTGAGCGTCTTTGACATATTCAGCGGTAAAGATAGATGAAAAATCATTTTCAAATGCATCATCCTTAGGTAAAAACGAAGATCTGTGATGGAGATCTTCCCATGGTAGATCATCTACACTTAGGATTTCGCGAAGTTGTTCGTCAGATGACACTTCTTCGGGAAACGTTATCCGTTCTAAGGGTGAGGTGAAAAGTGACTCTTCACTGACCACATTCATTTGGTCGGTTTCGGTTGAATGAAAATCGGTAAAAGACATAAGAGCTTCATAAGCAATCTCATACGGACTCAACGGCATAACATCACCGAGTGAGTCTAGCTCAGAGTCAGAGGGAACATACCAAGGATCATCATAAATAATGTTTTCTGACGTGATCATATGAATTGTTGCAAACGAAGGGTCTGCATTGAGTGGAGGGAGAGGAAAAGTTCCCAGTAAACCGGAATCCTTAACTAAACCTACACCAATGTCCCTATAAGGGATTGTCGTTTTACCAACATGTTGGATAGTTTCTGAAGAGGTTGGGTCGGATGAAAAGTATGTCAGCTGATCAATAGTCACGATCTTACCGTTATGTGGAAACTTAATGACTCTGAAGACCGATGAAACGACCGCTGTCATAGCATATGACCAACTTCGACCCAAAAGAAGGTTGTAGTCTAGAGGGGCATCAACCACTTCCACATCCAGACTAACGGTTTTACCTTCGACCCCTATAGGCAATTCTTGTAGAATACCAAACGGACGGAACCCACGGCCATCAAAGGCCTTAAGGATGGTGGGGGATTGGTTCAACGAAGGAGAACCAAGCGATCTCCAACATTGAATCGACATAATACACGTAGAAGCTCCCTCATCAATCACAGTCCGATGAATAGGCCTGTTTTTGACTATCACTGGGATTTGGAAAGCCATTTGATGGGGGAGACGCGGTGTACTATTTTCTAGATCAAAGATCATTAGGTTCGGGTCCTGAACATCGACAGCTCCGATAGCCGACAAAAGCAATTTCCGTTGTGCTGGACATGATTGCAGCACTTCGAGTGCCGACATTGCTGAAGGTGAAACAGCTAAGTCTTCAACAATGTTGTAATTCTGGGCTGCTCTCGCATGTGGATTGAAAGCAGACCTTCGAAGTACACCCTTGGCGGGCGGCTTAATCACTAAGTCTGGGTTAGGTTTTTCGATCTGTAGTGGATCGGAACCAGGAGCTGAGGTTGATGGGTTAGAGTGAGAAGATTCTGCTTCCTTACCATCAACAGGAGCCTTACTACCATAATCTTGCGATCGAGTCGCAATCCTGACATGAGACATCATCAAAATGGGTTCTTCACTGGCATTCGAAGAAGAACCTATCATCTTATTCTCCTGCTCTGGAAATGGATTTTTTAACACAGCAGGAGTGGGAGAACCTTTGACTATTTTCACTACCTCGGCCCGATGAGGGCAGTCTCTCGTAAAATGATCTTCTTCACAAATAAGACAAGGATATCGAGGTTTGCGTTTTTCGTCATTGGTTTCCGACTTTTCCGTTTTCTCCTTTGGAGCCTTGTCTGCTTTAGCCTTCTTCTTTCCTTTCTTCTTTCCACCGTTTTTTGATTTGGCCGTAGATGACTCTACAGCGTGAATGTCGGCGGTAAGTTCAGGAGGAGAAGACTCTCCTGTCGGAGAATCAGGCAAAGTGATAATTGGAGTATTGGAGGCCTTGGAAGACTTCTTCTTACTCTTCGTAGTCACGATACCAATCATACCATCAGCGGCATGAGATCCCGAAGGAGCAGCAGCGATTTGGTTTGACTTTGGAAGATCCGGAATTTTCTCGTGTAACGTACCCGACTGAGTGTAAACTAAGTCAAGGTATTGTGCCTGAGCAATGACTTGCTCCTCAGTAACTACTCCGGCCTTAGCTACATCTTCAGTAATTCTTGGTAATAATGATTTGACAAACCATTCAGCTAAGATTTGGTCCGGGATAAAAACTTTCACTAATCTCCTTCGACGTCTCCACTCATGAATGTGATCAGAAATGTACGTGGATGTCGATTGTTTTAGCGAAGTTAATAATTCTGTACCATTATCGTATCTGACTGGTAACTGAAAATGAGTTAAGAACGAGGTAGCTAACTGGCTAAAGTTGTAAAAAGAGGCCCGTGGTAACTCAATGTACCACTTGGCTGCGAGACCAATGAGTGTACGCTGGAAAAGACGTAAGCGGATGGAATCATCTGAGATGGAATTTGATGCACACCAGAGGTGGTAAGTCATCACGTGATTAGACGGATCCTCTCCAGACTTACCTTCGAACTTGGGTATATCGCTGGGCAACTTATTTGGCATTGGCGGCCAGAACTGAAGATATTGAATTGGATCGTTCGTTAGGCGCGTCAAGTCGGGTAAATCTAAAGTTGCAATAAACGGTAACTGCCGGTTAGGATCTCTAAAACTCTGAGTCACAATACCAGCCCCAGGAGGAGGATATCCAGGATAACTAGGAACAGGAGTCGCATTTGGGATATTATATCCTCCTGGAAAACCAGGATTAACCGGACCGTACTGGGGTTGCTGAGGTTGTTGATAAGTGTACCCAGGATACGGTTGATACTGGTAAACCGGTTGTTGGGCAGCTTGCCCAGGTTGATACTGTCCCTGGTACGGAGGTTGAACAAATTGAGGTTGAGTAGTAACAACCGTACTTGTACCAGGTTGGCCTGCAGGCATCTGGACTGTGGTTTGAACCGTGGGTCCAGACAACGGTACAGATGTCTGAGGAGTGGTTACAGGGACAGTAGAAACCGGAGCTGCCGATACTCCAGAAGTAAGCATGGTAGATGAAGCGGTAGTTGCTGCAGCCGTGTGAGGTGGAGTACCAGGTGCAATTGGCGGCTGAGTAACTACGGAAGTTACAGGGGTCTGAACACTTGACTGGACAGGTTGCGGTTGCTGGGGTGGACCAGGAACTGCAGGTTGTCCTGCTTGAGGTACCGACTGTATACTTGGTTGCGACATCTGTTGACCCTGTGACGGATCCCATGTTAACATTCCAGGGTATTGACTCGTAACAGGTTGAGGATACTGAGATCCATAGCCGTATTGAGGATAGGGTTGATAACTGTAAGGTGCAGTCCCATATGATTGCCCTTGAGGTGGTTGATAACCTTGACCAGGGTATTGACCCGTAGGTTGATAACCTTGAGGTAAATACGAATACTGGGGTTGACCTTGACCTTGAGGTTGGTATCCTTGAGGTTGATACCCTTGGGGTTGATACCCTTGGGGTTGCCATCCTTGAGGTTGCCATCCTTGAGGTTGATATTGATACTGAGGTTGACTTTGGGGTACATATTGAGGCTGGGGTTGATACCCTTGGGGTTGATACCCTTGAGGTTGCCCCCCAGTCACGAATGAAGTACCTTGAGGTTGCCCCCCAGGCATTAACGAAGGTTGCCCCCCAGGCGGTAATTGGCCACCTTGAGGTTGGTTAATGGGAGTTGAACCTGACATCATATAAACGTCACCTATACTCAATGGTACATTACCACTGTTTCCAACTAATAACCCATGATCAATGGGTTGAGGAGATGCTCCCGCAAAGGTACCAGAAAGTGATTGATACCCAGTAGGAACAGAAGGACCGCCATGTAAAAATGATTCAGGACTTTGTGAAAACACAGATGACTGACCAGACATATTTACAGGAGAATGAATTCCTCTAGGTGGAACCGGAGTACGAGGTGTAGAAAAACCTACTGAGTTGTCTAAAAAATTGGTTAATGCAAGGTACCAAGATTCACTTCTAGGAGGACTGTAAAAGATGGATTCACGCTCCCTTAGATCAAGGGTAATTAGATCTTCAGAATCAGAAACGCCTATTTCTTCCTCTGGAACAAGTTCTTCTATAGCAATTAATCCAACAGGAAGATTTTCGGTGATAATTCTTTCTATTCTTGGTGAATCAGGAACACTAGGAGTTGGAGTAACAGGTTCGGAAATTTCAGGTTCTTCGCCTGTTTCACTGGCAGATGAAAAACTACCAGCAAGCTCGGAAACTGTAACAGCTTCGGGATTGTAACCTGTTTCTAATCTTTGGTAATCTGGATGGACTACCAAGGAAAAATCTCCTTCTTCAGGTGATCCTACTCTACTGCCACTAGGAGGAGTTACAAGGACCTTTAACCCTTCTAAATGACCCGGAATGTCTTCAGGAGATTCACCCCGCGATTTACGGAGTTTTCTTAACAAATCTATTCCGGTAACAATCTCAGGAGACTTGCCCCGAAGTCTACGGGACTGTCTCGGTAATTCCGCCACAATTAAAGATTTTAACTACAACACACGAAAACAAAGTAAAAAATTTCAAATCAAACCACCTAAAGTCTTCTAAAGAACCAAACAAATTTGAAGCACACGCCTAAATAATCTAGAGCGTCAAACCACACACAAACAGTAGTCTTCCGGACCAAAAACGCTAGTTGGTGATTAGGCCCAACCTCGCAGGATTCAGTACAGAAATGGCGGGTGGAACAGTTACCCCGGCAACCTGCTTAATGAATAGACTGGACCAAGTTCCTCCACTTTAACCGTCTCGAAGTGAAGCGAACCCCCCAGAAAATCCAAGTGAGTATAACCGACGTCTGCTCCAGGTACAGTGGGACCTTCCCTCCACCGTCACCTTGGGTAGAATCCTAGATATTATGGCCACTAAGGTTACCAATCACAACAATTACACCTGGGGGAACAGTCTAAACTCCGACAGCACGCAAGGGCAGAGTAGCAAGCTCCAATCCCCTTACCGGCTCCTTGACAACAATCCAAGGTTTACCGATAAGTGACCCCTGGCTCCTCGACAATGGTTAATCCGAGGTTTACCGTTTGTAATACGTACTGCCTGGCGTCGTTCCCAACGAGGGAGGAATGATCCCCTCACTGGTTCGGACACGAGCTCGTGCTTCTCCTTTAAGAGGAGCTTTCCCAGAATGTAACTGAAACAATTGGATTTGTTCTACTCAAGATAGACTATCTGTTTGGTTTTGTAGTCTTGGAGAGTTAAGTACTCACCTACTCCAAGACCCTAGCCTAAGCTATGTTGGTGTTTCAGAGCCCTAGAAAAATAAAGATTACTAGATTGATTTTAATTTAAGCGTTACTTTTAAGGTTGTTTCTTAAGTCAAAAGGTGATGGAAGTGAAACCAGTGGTGTGTTGACTCGACTCGAAACCACTACAAAATGCACCTAGAATGATTTATCCACTACTTTACTTTTTCGATGAATTGCTTAACTAAAAAGTTGAGAGAATGCAATCTTTATAAAAGCAACTTCTTAATTGAAGACAATCAAAGAAACAATTCGTTTGTCTTTTCCAAGCATAAAAACATAACCTCTCTTTACATGCACGAAAAAACTCTTTTCTTCTTTCGAAAACAAAAAGCTACTTGAAACAAGACTTTTTAAGAAGATGTTTTTGTATTTTTCTTTTAATAAAGCAAATAAATCTAATATAACCAAAAATCAATCTTAACAACTCTTAAAATCTATGAAAATGCACTCATAAGCAAACTAAGGGCAAATTTACTCTAAGCAATCTTAACGAGGCCAAAACTAACAATGATTATTTCTAAGGTGTTTTACTTGATCACAATCAAATCAAGGACTAGCTTATTGCAGAACCAAAAACTAGTCAAAACAAAATTCTAATCTTTTTGTTCTTTTTGTAAAATGGAAATCAATACTTTATAAACAAGCAAATCGAAATTTGACCCAAAACAACTCAAATGGCAAGTTGCTCACAAAAGGAGACTTTACGACAGGCCCGACTTCTAAGAAGGTTGACTAACCAGAGAGATCTAAGGCTGGACAACTTTCTACTATCAAAGTCACTACAAAGCCTTTCCAAAAATCAAACCCTAGGTCTAAACTTCGTTGAAAACCACTAAAACACTCAAAGCTCACAAAACTAGTTCAGGTGAAAATTCTTGACAGGGTACTAAAGGATCTGGGCAGAAAACACTAAGGAAAAACAAAATCTAAAAGCAATTTAAAGCAAAAATGGAATTTTCTTAAGTTTTACAGGAAGACGCAGGCAACCCGTTGTCACAGGTGCGGCCCCGCTCTGTGCAAACGGCAACAGCGCGTCCAAAGACGCACTGTGCAGTACTCAGAGGGTGCGTCCTTTTGGAAAAATGAAGAAAGACCAAATATAACTAAATCTAAAGCTAAGCCACCCAAATACTAATTCTCACAGTCAAAAACCAGAAAATAAAAATGATTTTCTCAAAGCAAAGTTCATATAAAGGAAAAGACTCTCTCATTAATGGATTCCCCAGCGGAGTCGCCAATTTGTCACACGGAATTTGTCAAGGGTGCGGACACGACTGACCTTCCTAGAAGTCTAAGACGTTCTAATGACAAACAAGACAAAATGGAGTGATCTTTCTCTAAATACACCTTTTACAACATGAAAACTACAAGTGTTTAGGCTTACCTTATTCCAAAACGCTGTTGTTGAAGTCCGTTCTTGACGATCCGGATGAGCTCCTCCTTCAAGTCAATTCCTGCAACCACAAACAATCAAACAATTACCAAGCACTTGCATTTCATATAATAAAACATATATTCAACATGCAGACCAAGGAACACATGAAATAACTCATTAACACAAGCTATTGAGAAAAATAAACCAGTTTGTATTAATAACGAAACAAAGAAACTCTTACAACCTGGCCTTGGTGTTGTGCAAGTTCCTCCCAGGGTCCATCAAGGGTTTTCCTCTACTTTGACAAAGCTCACCCTCTCCCAAGTAGAATCAAGTGAAGACAATCTCTCCTCACAAAGGCTCTAATGGAAGACCTAAATCCTGCAGCATTTACCCAAAGAAAATGTATAGCTCCAACCTCCTCTCCTTCTGGCTCAATGCCTTTATTTATAGTGTTGTAAAGAGGTTATTCAGGTCCACTATCAATGGGATCATCCCCCTCTTTGGGTGGGATAGCTCCCTTATTGATGGGATAAGTTCCCCCTTAATAGAGATACATGAACCAACTGGAGGCGCATCCATTTCATCAAACCGACCTCTAGAATGTTCTAGAAGTAACCACAAGTAACTTTTTCAAGATAAAACTCGCGCATTTTGCCTTTTACAGAGGGACGCACCTGTCCCTTAACATACAGAGCGTCCATGGACGCAGATTTTGTGAACATGGTCAGCGTCCCCGCAGGTAAGGCTAGAGAGAACCTGCGACCCCAGAGATAAACATAGTTTTTACAAGACTTTCTCTCTTCTTTGAGTTTGAGATGGATAACAGAGGCATGAGACTTGCCTAAGAGGGTAGCATGACTGTTGATTTGAGCCATACTAACTGTGAGTAGTCAAGGTGACATTTTTTAGTGTAACAGTGAGGATAGTTCTTTTACTGTGTCAACCTTATTAAAAAATGAAACAGGTATGAGGATAGTTCCTTGTCTTGTGGCAACCTCGTTAAAAAATGAAACCAAGGAACATGAGGATGGTTCTTTTACTGTGTCAAGCTCATTAAAAAATGAAACCAAGGAGTATGAGCATAGTTCCTTGTCTTGTGTCAAGCTCATTAAAAATGAAATAAGGAATCAAAGCATAGTTCCTTGTCTTGTGTCAAGCTCTTTAAAAAATGAAACAAGGTCCCCTCGAGCAAAGTTCCAAGTCGAGTCTTTGATTAGATCTCGTAAAATACCAGTCGAGTCTTTCACTTGATCTCATAAGTGAACCTTCATTCCATCCACTTAATAGCCCTGAGTAGTCTACTTAGGTGAATGTAATGAAGCTTGGGGGGCATGCACCTAATGGTAAAGTTAGGTTTTCCTATAGGTTATGTGAAGGGAATCACCCCATTCACTTTTGTCCCTATCTGGACGAAGCCAAAAGGAGTTGGATAACCATCCTACTTCACTTCAACGACTTCCATCTGGCTATAGGACACTCTCCCTTTCATCATGCTGGGGGCATGTAAACCAATCTCAAGCATAGTTTTTTGTTTCAAGCTTGTGTAAAAATGAAACTGAATCCAAGCATATTTTTTCGTTTTGAGCTTGTACAAAAATGAAATTGAATCCAAGCATAGTTCCCTATAGTTTAAGCTTGTGTAAAAATGAAACCATTTCCATTTTTAACCCTCATGATTTCCATTCTATCAGCTGCTTTCATCAGATGAGCCTTGGTTGTTTTCATCCAATCGCCACCATCCCTTTGGCCAATCATACGCTTTCACTTGGTTGTTTTATCTTTTTTTAGGACCAATTGCAATGAGTGGTCTTATTAGCCAACCTCTTCACATAAATCAACATGTTTTGAGAAGTTCCAAAATCACCAGAACCAGTTTCTACCCTAGACACCATTCGTTCCTCAAAATGGAGTCCTATTTAAGATCTTTCTAGACTCTCTACATATGAGAATATTATTGATCGCTTGTCCTTCCCAGCTCATTAACGGGTTGGAAACGATATCTCTCTTGTATTATTTTACACTTTTTTGAACTTGAGAGATTAATTTACAAAAAAGAACTTGTGGAGTCTCCTTTTTGTCCCTTTTCAGATTCTCTAAACATGAAAAGGACTGAGTTATCTTTGTCGTTAAACTCGTTAAAAACATCAAATAGTGACAAAGATGTGCATATAGACAAGACCGAGCTTCACCTTCTCTAGACTCGTCAAAGCATCAAATAGTGATGGATTCACCCGAAGGGTGAAATTATACAAAAATCATATGTTATCCTCCTCAAGCTTGATAAAAATAAAGAGGTACTGGTCAACAATGACTGGGGAAAATTGGAAAAAGGGGAAACACTTTACGGTAGCAAGTTGCTCTTGAACATGACACTTTCACCTCATCACCGTGACTATGTGGGTTGGGTCATTCAGTTTGATGGTTATCACACCATTGCTCTATCATACCATCCATTACTTTGTTGTGGTTCAATGCTACCAATTCATCTTAGTGTCGCCGACATGTTGAAGAGAAGTCATTCAGTTCAAACTTCATCCATTGCAGTATCGTAAACCTTAATTTTCATGACTGCCATTCCTGAACCTTGTGTTGTCAGTCAATTTTTCATCTCCAAAATCATTTACCTCATTTTGTGTCATTGATGTGAGATACATCAAGGCCCTCCTGCAATGAGTCACTTCTTGTCGACATCAACACATCATCCAAGAAGTTAACTTAGATACACCCCTTCAGTACCTTGAAGCTTGCATACATCAATGGCAGGTTTCTCGCTTTCAGTGATAGGTTGACATCACTGGCTTTCAACTGAAAGAATTTGTATGGTGTTCAACATCAAATCATTTATTCACACCATATGTAATGTATTGTAGTACCTTGAGGGTCATTATCATTATCGACGATTCCTCTCACGTCTGTTAATGGCTTACATGATTGGCCGGTAATAAGATGATGTCTTCCCATGTCCGACTTCAGAAAATCTATTCACATGGTTAGACTTGTACTTGAGAAAAAGATTGAACGAGATTGAAGACCCCGGATCTAGTTTCATCCATCCGGGCTGCGATATTTTCAGGAGCACTAAATCAAATGTACAGTGGCCTTACATTCATGGTCATCCATTCATGGGTCTAAATCTATAAACGACTATATTTGTACATGTAACGAAAGTTTATAAGCTAAGCATGGGTATGCCTTCCTTCAACAAGTTCATGAGAAAAATCCAATTATCATGATATATGTATTGTAATTGATGCAGGTCACCTTCTACTTTGAAACCTCCTCTCCACATGATCAAGCATTTCACTCGACATACATATTTATGACTTCATGCTTTAGGGGGCAACTGTTACAGATCCATTTGGGCACTATCGAGCGATAAAAAGGTGTCTTTTTAACTCCTAACTACCTTCACATTAATTATCAACCCAGGGACGACTTTTTATTTCAAGAGTGTACTCAGCCTGAGGCGGCTATTTACTCAAGAGTAATGTTTTGCAGTATAGTGCTTAAAATGCAAAAGTAAATGAAATCTCGAAACAAAATCTAATTGGAATAGCAAGAAACTCAAATGCTCTATATTTAAATCATTCACTCAGCAAACATCAATTGAGGATATAGTAGTAATAACTCATTCCTCTAGAGATTGATGCAATTGAAATCAAACTAGAACAAGACAATCAATCTGGGAACGAGGAAGCAATAACCAATGTTCTCTACAGTTGACAGTCCTGCTTTAAAGCAATTAAAAGGAAATATAAATTGAACTAAAGCTGCCATTGAAAGTAAACTAGGAAAACTCTTTAAAAGCAAACTATTGCAATTAATCAACAGAAATGAACAACAAAGTAAATGGGCAACAAACTGTAATTAAAGGAATCTGAACAGCAAACTCTAATTAATTGAAATCAACAGCAAAGCCAAATTAATAGCAATCTTTACTCTAAGAATAAACCAGACAGCACACAGAAATGGAATAGCAAATTAAACCTGAATGTACAACAACCCAAATCAAGCACACAACACGCTTATCATTAAAAGGAATAGTAATCTGATCTTTGATACAATATGCATGAATCACAGCTATAAAGTAACAACAATTGTAACGGAACAACAATCCCGAATAATCAATAGTCACAATTTAAGAATACATCATACAGTTGTACCGATGTAGGAACATACAACGCGGTTAATCTGTAATGGAATGACAATCTGTAAGGAACAACAATGTTATATCGACTATCAAAAGGAACAGCAATGCAATACAAAGTTAAAATGATAACATAGCATTCCTGTTGCAGATAACGATAGTATCCAATCAAGTATATATAACAACGCTGATATGTAAAACAGTAAGGGGCATCAGATTACTAAACAGATTAAATGAAAGAAATCAAACCACACAATAATCATAAATATATAATACAGCAGCAATGTACTCCACTAGAGGTTGGGCCCTTAGCCACCAGCAGATGCTGCTGGGCTACTTCAGATGAAAAGAATGAACAACTCCTCCCAATTCAGGTATTAATCATTAAATGGTAAAATCATTACAACAGCAGCAGCTTTGGGACTTACAGCCTGAAACAATCCTTTCTTCCTCCTATCCTATCATGAATTCTTAATTCTAAATCCTCAATTCCATCATTTTTCCATCCCCAAATCATCCCCATCTCTGATCTCTGTTTTTATTTAAATAGAGAGAGATCAGAGAGAAGCTACAATAAAGATAAGTAAAACATAATTTATATTACAAAATTAGATTGTTTCCAACCAATTGATCAACAAGAAGATATATTTCCATGCATATTTCAACAAGAGCAAGGCCAATTTGGCTTTGCAGCTCAAATTTGGAAAACGGCCACACAACGAATCTGAGAAAATCGTGCTGAAAGAACCCTGCGTTTCTCTCAATACAAGCTGAATTTGGGCAAACCATTCTCTACTAAAGTTAATTTGATCTGTTCTGGACAAAACCCATGTTCTATATTTTCTAGATTCATCTTCATTTGCTCAAAATCTCAACCGCAAAACTGTCACTTCTTATTCCAGCGCATTTCTGAGTTGGCACCTTTAATAGTAAAATCTTCAATCTAGAAATTATCTTGGAGGTTAAAAATGGTGAATATTGTTATGAACAATTTATTAAACTTTCATTGATAAAATCATGCATAATCATCAATTTAATAGAAATAAAGGAGAATAAGTAATATTCATTCATAAGAGCATAAATCATTATAAAATGGATTTACATAATAAATTATAATAAATGATATGATAAAACATGGTAGGAATAGGTGAAATAAGCGCTCAAAAGTGATAATAATAATGGCATATTAACGGCCCAACAAGCACATCAACCCCAACGTACAGATCAGTACTATTAGGGACCATCAAACCCTAATTCAGTTGTTACATGCCCTAAATAAGTCAACCATCAGAATGCCTAGCTTCTTAAGAAGTTTCAAGACAAAAATCATCCAAGAACTGCCTCTAAGAAGATCAGTGTAGGTAGGCCTTCATCGGGGTGTGCTGCAATGCAAACCATACACTGACAGGGTGCTATGTAGTGCAATTGGTCCCTCTTTGGCTTGCGTAGGGTGAATTTGAGCAAATTTCCATGAGGTTTTGAAAGATTCCTTATCCATTGGATGCCTCTAGAAGTTTCTTAAGGTTGCCTACTACTTTGAGCCCATATTTGGATGAGGAAGGGAGTTAAGGAACATCAATCCCTTATCGCTTCCTCCATGGATCTAAATTCTATGTTTGGGAGGGCATTCATTATCACCATTTATGGAATAACTTCCTTCATTCACTTATAAAAAGACCACTCATCTAAGTGATCAGGGGCTGGAAATTATTGAATTATAGGGAGATTCTGTCAGTATGAGACTTGAGTTGATTCCAAGTATTGTAATGATGTCAAAATGTCTTGATTGTTATGAGGAGAGGATGGGATTGAGCTGGAGGAGTGATGTTGAATCGAGCAATGGGTTGTAACTCTTCGTTTTACTAATAAAGTGTTCAAAGTTTTTTCCATACGCTTGTGTTATTCATTTATGCTTTCCTATGTATATCATGTACTTGATTCCATGTTATGTTTAATCAATAGATCATTATCATATGCTTTGATTGGTTGTTGGCTTATATCTATGTGCACGTACTCTTCAAGCAGATTATGTGCAGAGAGGAGCGACAGAATCGATCAAGGCCGATAAGGAGCAAGCAAAGGCTACAGGTAGGCTTCTTTGCCTCTTATTTAATCTATTGATCGTAGGAAAAGTAGAGAACTCTCTAAACTGTTGTTCTAGACATAGCTACTAGTCTAGGGGTTTAAGTGTTTATCTTTAGACACTAAAACTTTCCAAAACACACATACATGACTAAAGTTTTAAATTAAAAAATCAAGGCCGAGTTTGAAGAGGTATAGATTGTAGACATGACTAAAACTATTTTGGAGATTAAGAAGGTTTTGAAGAAAAATAATCTCATGACTCAGTTGGAGACCATGTGCCAAGCCTTCAAAAATTTTATCGAAAGGTTTCATTTCAAGTTCAACTTACTCAACGAGAGGGGACTACCAGTATTAGTTGCATTAGATGACAGGTTGATCAGTTTGGAGGAATATTGTCAAAAACTTTATTCAATTGCAACTAATAAACCTACTTTTTTAGGTATAAAGGGTCATCTCAGAGGGAAACAAATGCTAGAGGCTTTAGATTTTGATTTGACAATTAAGCATGAGATTAAAAACATTTTTGTAAATAATCCCACTTTTGAAAAGTACACAGAGGTTGATGAAGTTTACAGGAAATTGGTAAATATTTCTAAACCAACTGAAGACAGATGGGATCACTTATGTGAAACTATCGAGTAACTTTCATCATCAACTAACAAACAACTGGGAACACTTTTTGGGGGCCAAATCATCAACAACTTCCTGAAAGATTTTGAGAGCACTTAGCATTTTTAATATTCCTATAATTTTGTACTATTTTTGTGTTTTTGTTTAAAATTATCTAGAAGAAATTTGTATTTATAAAATAGCTCCTCCTTCGATTTATTAAGGGTTGAAGCCTTGCATGTTATTTTAAAGCATAATTTTAATTGAAATGGAAATTTTATTCAACTTAATGAAAGGATTCTGAATTTTCCTCCTATAATTTGTCTCTGTGTGAGTTTTTCTTATTTGCTTATTTGATATGTCATTCGTCATGTATTTAAGCCTTTATGAAAAAATCTCGGTAAGATCATACTGAGTATAAGTCAGTCTGAAATCCCTTTTCAAGTTATAAACAATAATTAGGGAATAGTTTATAAAACTATCTACTATTATAAACTCCTCTATATAAATTAATTCTCACACCCATCTGCATTAGATTAAATATATTTTGTTGTACAAGAAAACAATGTTTTCCTATATTCTTTTCTTATAATCAATCAAATATTATGTCTAAATATTTAACAAGTTGTATTTCATCAAGACTCTGCTATTCACCCACATTAAATCAATTAACTATTTTCAAAAAATAGACAACCATTTCATCTTATTTGGCAACTATTAAGGTGTAAGCACCTGTTTTCAAACTATTCATAACATCAGTCATCCAAAAAATTTAAAAACAAACAAAACATTTTAGATGTTGTGGCATGATTAACTAACCTAGAATTATATCAGAGGACAACATGACCCACATCGAGTTTCTTCCTTAAAATAACATCTTTTGGTGTATTCATCCGAAGAATTCGATGAGGGCTTTTGTTTTGAAAATAAATAGATGTGTTACATGCCTCAGCCCACAAGTGTAGTGGTAGGCCCTAATCATGCAACATTTCCCGTGCTGCTCCTACAATGCTTTTGGTTTTCCTTTCAGCCACACCAATCTGTTATGGGTTATGAGGTTCTATCAACTCTTGTCGAATGCCTTCTACTATAAAAAAATTTTTAAACTCATTCGAAGCATACTCTCCACCATTATCATTTCTTAGAGCTTTAACCTTCCTGCCAGTATATTTCTCAACTAGTGCTTTAAATTGACAAAAATTTGCAAAAGTATGATCTTTCTTCTACATGATGAAGATCCAACGCTCACGAGAAAAATCATTAACAAATATAACATAATACCTGTGCTTGGTCATGGTTTCTATCTAGAATGATCCACACACATATGAGTGGACTCAATAATTTTGCTCGACTGTCTTTATCATGAAAGGAAGCTTTGGTGTATTTTCCCAAAGTACACGCTTTTCGTGTGTCTACGTGCTCTAGTGTACCTTTGGGAAGACCAGTAGAAATTTCCTGCATGATTTTCAAAGCATCATGCTACAAGTGACCTAACCACCTATGCCACAAGTCATCAATGTCTTGACTTTGCACCTTCTTTACTTTCATGCTCAAGGCAACATAATCTTCTACCTCCACTTTATAGAGATTCTTCACATAAACCCCTATCCTGTTTATATGTCCTTTGGCTACGTGACAAAGGAATGCCTTCCCTTACTAAAGATCACATCATAGCTTCTATCCTCCAACATAGAAACATATACCAAGTTCTTATTCAAACTAGGAACATACATAGGATCTCACAAAGTGAGGGGAGAACCTGACTCCCTCTAAAAGGTAACTATATTGATATTGGTAGCGTTATACCTTCCATCATAACCCATCGAGATATGCATCTATAGATCCCTCTCCTCCAAGTTACCAAAGATCTCTTTCTTACCAATTATGTGGAAAGAAGCTTTGTTATCCAGATACCATACACTACCCATGATCGATGACACTATAGAAGCAATGAGGGTAAAGTCTAGCTCGAATTGTGAGGTAATAACCTCACCTACTGCTCCTCTTCAGGGCTTCTTACTGTCCTTCGTGTGCAGACAATTTCTAGTAAAATGTCTTAGCCTGTGACAATGAAAGCACTTGAATTTCAACATGTCCTTCTCCGTGCTACTGTGACAAGAATCTATTTTGGAATTGGATGACTTCCCCTTCCCTTTGTTTTCCTTACCCGCTAAGGCCCAATTTTCCACATCGTTAGCCTTTAATGAGGGCCTATCTCCGGTGTTCCTTTGAATCTCTTCCTATACCAAATCTGACTGCAGTCACTCAAAATATCGTAGATTCTCCCTCCCATTAAGTGAGTTTGGTAACTGTGCCATCTCTTGGGAAGTCCTAGAAGAGCAATGCTCACCATATCATCTTTAGCAACAGTAGTCCCGACACTTCCAAGCTCATCCCAATAATGGGTGAACTTAGTCAAGTACTTCGGAATTGAGTCACCCTTCTCCATATTGATCTTTCTGAGTTTGTCTTTCAATGCCAACTTCCTATGGTAAATGGTATTTTGAAACAGGTCCATTAATGCCTTCCACATTGTGTATGGAGTATCCTTACCATGGAGACTTGACATAATGTGGTCTAGAACTCCTTTCAGGATAATCCTTCTCGCTTTTTCCACACACTCTCTCCATTCAACCAGGTCTTTAACACCAGAGGTTAGAGGCTTAGGAATGTCATGATCTATGAATTCATTGAGGCCAATGTCTTCTAGCACTCCCTCCATCCTGTCCTTCCAGGCAATGTAACTTGAGCTTCCGTCCAGGGCATACTCAAGTCAGAAACCGTAGAATGAAATATTATTGCTCTGAAGTATGAACTTGCAAATTCGATTTTCAACTGAACAACAAACTTGAATTCTCCTCTTGTGTATTGTCTTCAGCTCTAATACCATGTATATTTTTACTTAAATATTCAATAGCTTATGTGATATGCTAAAACAAAAGACAAGAATCTACTCTACTCTTTAGCAGAAACCAAAATTGATCGATGAAAACAATAAGTAGAAAACAAAGAATATCAATCACACATAACACAATATTTCTCTAGGGAAAGCAATAGCTAAAAACCCAGAATATCTATATTGTATTAACGAGAAGATCTGAGAAGAAAATATAATATTTGTTCAACCCAAACAATTCCTGCACTAGTACAATCTCTCTCTCTACTTCACAAGCTAGATCAAGCCAACACTTAGCAAAATTTGTTGCCTGTCAAGCCCCTACTTCCTTGTCCAATATTTAAGGGAATTAGCTCATTTTTAATTGGGAAATACACTCTCCATAATCATACAATCCATCCATAGGCCTTCTACTGATTGCATGCACCATTTGTACAACTGAGAAAATTATACAACTGATAGTACATTGTCTATGAACTCGAATATCAAATGGGTCTTACTCTGTACTGACATGAATGAGTTATTTATGAGTGAATCTTCAGTTAAGTAGTGTGGCACTGAGGATTCACTAGTACACTTCCCCACTACTAGACTCCTAGTAGTTCCTCCAACAATTAGAACTAATCTAACTGACTATAACTCAGTTAGATTGAGTTATCCAATTACAACTCAAAAGAAATCAACCTGGGCCCCTAAAATTTATGGATCACTCTACATGACTCTAGATAGACATCCAGCTTGAATTTCCTAAGTCAATTAAGTCAATTTAACTTAATCAACTATTACAAGTTGCTATGAGAATAGAATTTCAATTTAATCCGCAGTTTTATTCAAGGACAAATTAAATAGGAATTTCTTGTTCCTATTTTTAACACCCATAGATGGTAACCAAAATCATGATTCTTTTAACCTAAAAAAATACATTTATTTGATTTATCATTATTTTGTTTCTGTTATCCTTGGGAATATGCGTAAATGATTTACATTAAAAAAAATAGGTGAGAAGAATAATTTAACTTTTTACAGTCCAAACTTGTTCAAAAATACCATAATCTAGGACAGTAGAAGGTGAGTGGCTAATGAGATAGCAAGTTATCCTTATGGCTTGTTCCTTGAAATGGTTTTCCAATCTAGATTTTGATAGCATACTCATCAACTTCCCCATAGTAATATCATTCATCCTTTGCATTATTACCTTTGTATTGGTGAGTAGCAAGGACACTCTTCGCACGTTTAATTCCAAACCTATTACAATAATTCTTGAATGTATTGGAGCAATAGTCTCTGTTGTAGCATTTTTGGTTTTGATAAGATAGAATATTTGAAAAAATGTTAAGTTAGGATAAGGACATAACAATAGTGAATAAAACGTTAGTTGAGTTTTTTTTTTGAAAATATCTTGATGATAATGTCCATATCAAAGAAAATTTTAGTGTAGATACTCTAAAAAGTCAAGGCAAAAAGAAAATGTTAGGTTAGAAAGAAAAGAAAACAAATAAACTCTGAAAGTGAGCATGTCAAAGTGCCAGTACTCTATTTCTGCAAAATAATGGTTGTGTGCAGCTTCTTTTTAAATGCCACAACCCATGACAGTCAAACTGTTTAATATTGATTGTTTCATGCTTTAAATCTGATGTTATAGTTAGAGAATAAAGATCTAGCCAAACTGTTTAATCTTGGTAGATCAATAGTTAGGTAGAGAACAATAAGGTGCTCAATAGTTTAATCTGAGCCCTTGGAGGTTATAAGGGTAGAATTAGATAGTTTGTTTTGTTAAATAAGAAGAAAGGAAAAAGGGTTGCTAGCTAAAATGCACCCATTAAGTGAAGAAAAAATGATAGCATAAGAAAAGGATAAGTGGAGAAAGGTTGTAGAAGTTTAATGGTTGATAGGACGAAATGTACATTTATCATGTTCCTATGCTCATGAGGAAATTACACAAGGCAAATGAAGGTATACTTGATCAAGTAATTAACTTCCCATTCATTCCTATATTCACTAATTCCCCCTTCATACATTCATATTCATTCATTTCCATAAAAATCCCTTTTCCTAAGCTCAAAGCCCTTTTTACCTCCATGTAAAATCCCTGTTTACACAAAAACCCATAAAAATGTCTTTACCCTAAGTATAAATGCTTATATGAAAAGTCAAATCATTCATTAAAAAGCATTATACTTAGTTGTGTTTCCGTTTTCCGCTCATATTTCATTTTAATACTAATTTATGTATTAAAACCTTAAAATTTCCATTTCCTATATAATATTAATTGCTTTTATAACATACCCTGAAACCTTAGTTTTATCCAAAAACTATGTATTTTATTAAAATGTCGCAACGCAAATGTTCGCGGATCACAACTTTTCATATGAATGCACCTTTCCCCAATTGCAATATGAGATATGTCATAGATATGGACCCGAGGCTAATATATATCATGTTTCATTATGTTTTGCATCCGCTTCCATCGCAATTCCTGATCGAAGCATAACCCTCACTGTATTGCAAACTTCGATTACGATATGCGATGGGAAGCCCAGACGTGACACAAATATATACCATATTTTATTACCACTTCACATCTGCCCTCATCACAAATCCTGGCCGACATATATACCTCCCACCACTACGATTTCCGATATCCAATGGGAGCTTAGACCCGACCAAATATAAATTACAGTTTACCACCATATCACATCTGACCCTTACCGCATTCCTTCCTGATGGGCCTACCCCCGCCTAACTCCGATTGCGATATGCGATATTAGCCCGGATCTGATATCGTTATAGGCCAAAGTTAATAAAATTTCAAATCCGCCATATATGGATTTGTAAAGGATTTCTGTGTTAAATCGTTTTATTGATTTAAACGAAGAAATAACCCTAAACTCATTTAAACCACAAATCATATTTTTAACCATAACTAAGCCATTCCCGCCATAATTAATCTCTCCATAATTTTTCTTTCGCTCCACCACTATTCACCTTCACCCAATAGTTCAAAAGTTAACTGTTTTTTCCATTAAACGCATAAAAAGACATTTTTGCTATGTTTTGCCTGTTTTACACAACACAACCTCCATAATGCCTCTGCGGCCATTAAAGCCGTTATTTACCTTCTGATATACCCCAGACTCCTTCTGATATTCTTTCAAGCTCAAATAAAGCCATTGAAGACCTCCTCTATCACCTTATTTTTCTTAAATAGTTCTTGTGTTTTGGAGGTGAAGACTGTTGTTCTAGGTTTACAAAAAAAAGCCTGCATAACAATTTAAAGACAAATATGAGCGATTTACTCTAAAAAACACAGTAAAAACCTCAAGCGCATAGTAAAGGTAGAAAGGATCACAGTAAAGGTCACTCAGCCAGGTCAGAGCATATTAAACAGAGTTTAAAAAAGTATCAAGTAAAAAGGTTAAATGAAGCAATCTTCGAGCATGAAGAATACAAGCAAGCGATCAGCCAAAAGGGAAAAATATCATCCAAAAGGCCAGAATAGCCTAAATAAATGGTACAGCAAGAAGCAGTTCAAACAACTACCTCTATCTTCTTGCCATGAAGATCTTTCTTTACCTAAAAATCTTAATCAGTTTTAGGATATTTTCTTAAGTTTCATTATTGTATAAATAAATCTCTTCTCAAGTTGTTAATGGTTCGGAGTTTAAGATTCATAGTTCATTGCTTGTAAAGTCTTGACTATGAGTTCTACTTTGAATCTGGAAGTCACTTTTGAAGGAAGCTTTTGCAGACACTTGATGTACTCAGTCTTTTTGAAACCTTAATACAGAGTAGAGGATTTTGAATCTAGTTTTAGACAGTTTTGTGTTAGCCTATAAGTTTTTCCAGTTCCCAATCATTATGTTATTTCACCATATGCTTATGACTTGTAGAGATATCTAGGTAGGAACAATTTGTGTTTCAATTGATTCCTATAAGCTCCTGAAGTGATCATTTATTAAGAGAATGGATTAATGCAATTGTCTATGTAGCTAATCCTCTCCAATAAATAAATCATCAGCATCTTGTGTAAGCTTAAGTATACTGCCTTGAACCTTTAGAATGTATTTTAGAAGGTTTTCCAAATTATGATTGTTCTGTTTTACAGTTTGAAAACTGTGATAATCATTTTTTTTATTGTCTTCTACTCACCACTATTTTTTATCTATATCACTGTGTAATGCTTTATAGTAACCCTTAGCTGAAGTATTAATATAACCCAAGGGATTAATTACTTCAATTCTACATATGTCTTCATTCATTGGTCTTCCAAAATTTAAACCAAAAACCCCAAAACAATTATTTTAGATGCTCTGACATTGGTAGCTGATGTACTACTATCTCAGAGGTACAACATCAAACTGATGCCATTGTCGGGGATTCGAATTTCATTAAATTTTCCCTTGGGACAACGATATTCATTCATTATTTTCCTTTAAAGGTGATTAAAGGTTTAGAAGGGTTAAAATCATTCAGCTAGGTGACTCCACACTCCTAAGCTGGCACCTTTTAAACATACCAAATCTCGTTCAGAAGGTGACATAGTTAGTCCTTTGTCAGATCCTGAAAGGCTTTTGAGAAAAGCCAGTTCTAAAATGGGACACCAACCATCTTCTCCTTCCTCTTAGGTCTTGCAGTCTGAAGAATTAGAATCATTTGACCCCTATAGTAATATCCCATCTGATCCTGATTATTCCCATTTACCACCAATGGTTGTTGAACTTCTAGATAAAGGAGTTGATTTTATGTCAGCCTACCTTATTCATTCATTAGAATCTCATCGAAGACCCACACTACCACCAATATCACCTAATAATGAATCTAATTTGGTTGTCAATATACCAGATTATAAACCCACAGATTTCATATGCCCTACCACCTATCATTTTCCTTCCATTTTTGATCGACCTAAAGCTTCTTCTTCCAAATAATCTGAGGAGACCTTTTCCATATTTTCCAATCCTCTATTTGAAAAAAAAAAAGGTATTCCTTTATAGGTACCAAAGTTAGTTCTTAGGACTCCTGTGAAGTCTTTTAGGAGATCTCCTCCTTCATCTTCTCCTTCACCTCCAAGTAGTCCATCAACCCCTGAATCACCATCTTCTTCCTTTACTTCTTCTTCATCTTCTACATCTGCACAAACACCTCATACTCCACCTGGACAACCTCAAGCATCTCATACACTACTTGTTGTCATGGCTTTCTGACCTATTGTACAGGCTAGATATGTTACTTTAGTCTTACCTAATAACCTTGATGCATTCCTAGCTGAATACTTAAAATACCTTCCCAATTACAATGGAGAAACCGGTCCCTCAGCTGAGGACCATCTTCAAGCTTTCTTGTACTTTGAAGACAACATGAATATTGAACAAGAAAACGTTTATATGAGATTATTTGTACAGTCGCTTGAAGGAAATGTGAGGATTTGGTTTAGGCAGTTACTAGTAGCGACCATTAGAAATTGTGAAGAGATTACAAACATATTCAAAAATCAATGGGCTGTGAAAAACGATCCTCTTTATCTCCTCACAGAATTTGAAGAGCTTAAAAGGAACTTCAGTGAACCAGTTTCAGATTTTATTAAGAGATTCAATAAACTTTATCACAATATGCCTGTTGATTGTGAGCCCCCTGTAGCACCAGCTAAGTCTACATTTTCTAAAGATTTTGATGATGACTTTATTGTTATGCTACGAGAGAGAACTTCAATAACTCTTGAAGATATGCAAACAAACGCTATAGAAGTAGAAGCAAATAGGGCAGCGTCAACTTCTTTAAAACTTAAGGAAGAAAAGGCCCAAAGGAAACTCAAATCCATTCAAGAAGCCTCTAGTTCCTAAGACTAAATCATAAGACTCAAAAATAGATGAAATAAAATCTATTCTTAGAAACATATCAAATAGGATTTCAAATATTGAGACCCAACCTAGGACAATACAACAAACAATTACTAGGTCTCAAAACCAAAATCAAGGTCAGTATAAAAGAAACTAACCACTACAAATTCTTTAGAGACCTAGCAATGACCAATAGGTTCCTACTCCTCTATTCATAGATGACCAATAGCCTGATGACAATACTATGACAATTACTGAAGATATTAATAGTGTGGATTCTTCTTCCAATCAAACATCCATCATTCCTATATCACAATAGAATTAGGTTCAAGAAGATCAGGAAGCTTCATAGGTCTCTAAATATCATGCTTTTGCTGAATTTTTAATTGAAGAATTAAACAAGAGGTATGATATTAGGCCTAGACCTGGTCCTGGGAGACCTCCAAAGGAAACTGTAGTAATTGAACCACGTACCAAAACTATTGAAGCTCAAACAACTCTTATTCAGCCCTTATATCAGTCAATTGATACTACCCAAGCTCGTAAAAACAATTTGACTGCATTTAATGTTGAAAAAGAATTAGAGAGGGTTAAGATCCCAATTCCATTGTCAGAACTTTCTAAAAACGCAGGTTACAAAAGCCAAGTGACAAAATGGATACAAAATACCTCGATTGATGTTGAAGGTGATGTAATAAGTCTCCAAGATGAAAAACCACTAGTAGTTTTTGGCCCTAGTTCAGATGATCGATGAGATAGTGCCTCCTTTCTATGTAACTCTTAAAAGAAATGACTCCATGTTATACAATTGTATGCTTTATTCATGAGCATCAAATAATCTTATGCCAAAATATATCATGGACCATTTGAAACTTGACATAACTAAATCCTATCATGACCTGTACACCTTTGATTCTAAAAGGGTGCCCTGTTTAGGATTGATCAAGGATCTAGTGGTTACCCTTGCTCAAATTCCAGTGAAAAGTGTAGTACTTGATATTGTTGTCACAGATATCCCTTCCATGTTTGGAATGCTCCTTTCTAGGTCTTTCTGTGCCAAATTAGGGGGAACTCTACAGATGGATATGTCATATGCTACTATTCCTTTTTATGGAGGAGAGCAATTAAGATTATATAGAGAGGTGAGGTTTGTACATACTTTTTGTAAAATTTACCAGGTAAGGAACCATCCAATTTATGCAATAGATCATGCATTTGGTTGTTTTCAGCTCACTTCAAACCAGCATAAAACTCAAGCCAAAATCGAAGAGGTAGTTGAAAGACCTAAACCAAACCAAACCGATATTTGGAAACTGTTCTTTGATGGCTCTTGCACGAAAGATGGGGTGGGAGCTGGAGTAGTTTTAATTTCACCTAAAAAGGAAAATATAACCCAATCATGTAAATTAGATTTCGAAGTTACTAATAATGTTGTTGAATATGAAGCTTTCCTTTTAGGATTGCAATTAGCCAAAACCCTGAAAGTCCAAAACTTAAGTGTGTTTACCGATTCTGAACTTATTGTTAAGCAAGTAAAAAATGTTTTCGAGACCAAGCATCCTAGACTTAGGTCCTACCAAAATGAAATATGGTATTCAGTTGAAAATATTTTTGATTCTTTTAATTTGACTCTTATTCCCAAAGATCAGAATATTCACGCAAATGCCCTAGTTGTTTCAGCTAGATCTTTTAAAATTCTTGATCATACTAATGTACTATATCAGATACAAGTCAAAAATAGGCCATATATCCCAGATAATCTGAAACATTCGCAAATATTTGAAGTTGGTGAACAGCTGAAATCATTTTTGCAGGTAATAGATGATCTTTCATTTCTGGAAATTGACGAAGATAGAGCTAGAATAAATTGAAATGCAGATGGAAATGATACTTCATATTTTAAAAACCAAATTTCTAATCACAAAATTATTCAATTATCTAATAATTTTATTCCAAAGGGAATCATTCCTTTAGAAAAATTATTCGATCACAATGATTTTTTCCAAAACCTGTAGTCTATTTCTTTAGAAGATGACGTAGAAGAGATTAATGTTGAAACTGATGAAGACATCGAAAACATCAAATTATGTGCATCTCTAGACCTTGATATCAAAGCTCAATATCTTAAATTACTGCAAAATTATAAGGATGTTTTTTATTGGACTTATTCTCATCTAAACGCCTATGATACCTCATTAATACAATATAAGATTCCTTTGAAGCCAGAAGAAAAACCTTATCAACATAAGCTTAGAATGATAAATCTAGCTCTTCTACCAACTATAAAAAGGGAGATTAAGAAAATTCTAGATGCCCATATCATCCTCCTTCTTAGATATTCTAATTGGGTTGCAAATCTAATCCCTATTAGAAATAAAAATGGAGAAATAAGACTCTACGTGGATTTTAGAAATCTGAACAAGGCTTCATTAAAATATAATTATCCTTTGCCAAAAATGGATCAGTTACTTCAAATGGTTTCGAGAGTACAAAGACTTTCTATCCTTGATGGTTTTTCAAGTTACAACGAGGTAAATGTTGATACAACAGACAGAGAGAAGACAACCTTTACGACACCCTGGGGTACATTCATGCATACTAGGATGCCATTTGGCTTAACTAATGCTAGAGCAACATTTCAAAGAGATATGGACATAACTTTTATGGGTCAGGTAAATAAATTTGTAGTTATTTATCTTGATGACATAATATTTTTTTCTAAATCTGATTAGAAGCATCTAAAGCACTTAATGAAGGTTTTTGACAGGTGTAGAAAATTTGGAATATCATTAAACCCTAAGAAGTCCTTTTTTTCTTTCAAAGAAGGAAAACTATTGGGCCATATAATTTCAAAGGAGGGAGTAGTAATTGATCCAAAATGAGTATCTTCCATTGAATCATTGACCTTAATTGGAAACAAGAAGGAGATTCAAGATTTTCTAGGCAAGATTAATTTTTTAACGAGGTTTATTCCAAATTATGTAGAGATTGTGAAAGACATAACTGACATGCTCTGAAAGGACCATGAAGTCAAATGGACTCCCACTTCTAGGCATGCATTTGAACAAAGAAAAAGGGCTATCTTTGAATCTCCCACCTTAGCTGGCCCTGATTATACTAAGCTATTTAGTATTTCTCTTTTGCCTCTGAAACAACCCTTGCTGCTATTCTATTACAGAAAAATGAAGATTCCCATGACCAACCCATAGCCTTTTTCAGCAAGGTTATGAGAGATGTTGAGCTTAAGTATGACATCATTGAGAAGCAAGCCTATGCCCACATTCAAGCCCTAAAATCATTCAGGATGTATGTCTTACATTTACTATTACTACTTATGTCCCTAATAGTGTTGTCAAAAATCTCTTAACCCAACCAGAAACTGATGGCAAAAGAGGTAGATGGATCACTCAAATTCTGGAGTTTGATCTGACTACCAAGACTACCAAGCTAGTAAAAGGTCAAGTATTAGCCAAGCTTCTAGCTGAATCCAATTGTAAAGTACTTAGAATCAATTTTGTTTTATAAATACAAGGGAAGAATACACAAGAATCTTCTGACCTTGTAGAAGGGGAGAATCCACAAGAACCTTCCCTTTATTCTAAAGGGGAGAATCCACAAAAAACTCTACCTTTAGAGTAGATCAGTCCTATACACATTGATGAAAAATTCTTGTTGTCAAACTAGTATCAAGATATTGTAAATTTCTTGATTCATTTTGAGTGTCCAGCATCATTCTCCCAAACCCATTGTAAAACCCTTAAGTTGAAATCAGTCAAGTATTGCATTATAAATGAAAATTTATACTGGAAATATCCACTGAATATTTTGTTATTATGTTTAACAGAATCAGAAACTAACGGAATCATTAATCATTTTCATACAGGATTTTGTGGGGGACATTATGCTTGGAGAGAAACATCATACAAGATTCTGAGGGGAGGATTTCATTGGCCTACATTGTTCTTACAAGTAGGGGCAGAGGTCGGAGGTTGTGTTCCTTGTCAAATGTTTGTTGGTAAACAAAAATTAGTAGCTCTTCCACTCGTTCCATCAATAGTTTCATAACCTTTTTCTCAATGGGGATTATATTTTATTGGAGAAATTCACCCCACCTCAAGTAATCAAAATAGATGGATCCTCACTGCAACATATTACTTTACTAAATGGTTGGAAGCAATTCTAGTCAGAAATGTTACTGATGCAGTAGTAATTAAGTGATTGAGGAGAATACCTTATCCAGGTTCGGTTGCCCAAATCAAATTGTAACTGATAATGCAACATATTTTCTAGCATTAAATTGATTGAACTTTTCCATAAATATCAGATTCTATTACATCATTCAACTCCATATTACCCTCAACGTAATGGCCTTGCAAAATCATCCAAAAAAAGCCTGGTAAAGGTAATAAAAAAGGCTCTATCTGATCATAAAAAGAGCTGGGATTCAAATTTGATTTATGCAGTATGAGAAAACAAAATTACTCCAAAGAGGTCAACTAGAAAACCTCCATTTCAATTATTCTATGGTAAAGATTCAATTTTCCCTACTAATTTGGCCTTCCTTGTTTTAAAATTCCTGCAGGATTCAACAGATGAACCTGATGATTTTTCCAGAAGAATAAATCAGATTATTGAACTTAATGAAAATAGAGATGAAGTTCAATATAAATTGCAGAAATATCAGAATAAGATGAAGACCATGTTTGATAGAAGAGCTAGAGAAAGGGATATTAAGGAAGGTGATCTAGTTCTAAGATGGGATTCCAAGAGAGAAGAGAAAGGAAAGCATGGAAAATTTGACAATCTATGGTTTGGACCTTTAGCAATTGCTGAACTAAAGGGTAACAACACCTATTTGCTGCAAACCCTTGAGGGGCTATATTCCACTTATCTTGTAAATGGAAGGTTTCTCAAAAATTATATTAAGTACTAAGAAATTGAAATAGTTTTGATTGTAAATACTCCAGTTTTCAATTCCCTTCCAAGATGTGAGTGTGATATTTTTTTATAGCAAGGAATCCATAGCCCGAGGAGAAGGCACATGGATCTATAGATTCTCTACATTCTACAGGAGAAAGTAGTCCCCAAATGGAGCCATTGTTGTAGCATTTTTGGTTTTGATAAGATAGAATATTTGAAAAAATGTTAAATTAGGATATGGACATAACAATAGTGAATAAAATGTTAGTTAAAAAGATGTTTCTGAAAATATCTTCATGATAATGTCCATACAAAAGAAAATGTTAGGGTAGATGCTCTAAAAAATCAAGGCAAAAAGAAAATGTTAGGTTAGAAAGAAAAGAAAACAAATAAACTCTAAAAGTGAGCATGTCTAAATGCCACTACTCTGTCTTGTTTTTAAATGCTACAACCCATGACAGTCAAATTGTTTAATCTTGACTGCTTCATGCTTTAAATATGATGTTATAGTTAGAGAATAAAGATCTAGCCAAACTGTTTAATCTTGGTAGATCAGTAGTTAGGTAGAGAATAATAAGGTGCTCATCAATTTAATATGAGCCCTTGGAGGTTATAAGGGTAGAAATAAATGGTTTGTTTTGTTAAATAAGAAGAAAGGAAAAGGGTTTGCTAGCTAAAATGAACACATTAAGTGAAAAAAAAAATGATAAGATAAGAAAAGGGTAAGTAGAGAAAGGTTGCAGAAGTTTAATGGTTGATTGGAAAAAATGTACAATTATCATGTTTCTATGCTCATGAGGCAATTACACAAGGCAAATGAAGGTCTACTTGATCAAGTTATTGACTTCCCCTTCATCCCCATTCATTCCTATATTCATTAATTTCTCTTTCATAGATTCATATTCATTCATTTCCATAAAAATCCATTTTCCTAAGGTCAAAGCCCTTTCTACCTAGGAAAAGTAAAAATTCCATGTAAAATCCCAATTTACACAAAAACCCATAAAAATATCTTTACCCTAAGTATAAATGCTTATATGAAAGGTCAAAGCATTCATTAAAAAGCATTATACTTAGTTGCATTTCCCTCTTCTGCTCATATTTCATTTTAATACTATTTATGTATTAAACGCTTAAAATTCGCCTTTCCCGAGTAATATTAATTCCTTTTATAACATACCCCGAAACCTTAGTTTTATAAAAAAACTATGTATTTTATTAAAATATCGCATCACAAATGTTCACGGATCGCAACTTTTCATATGAATGCACCTTTCCCCGATTGTGATGTGTGATATGTCATAGATATAGACCCAAGGCTAATATATATCATGTTTCATTCCGTTTCGCATCCGCTTCCATCGCAATTCCCGACCGAAGCATAACCCTCCCCGCATTACGAACTCTGATTGTGATATTTGATGGGAAGCCCGGACCCGACACAAATATATACCATATTTTATTACCACTTCACATCCACCCTCATCGCAAATCCTGTTCGACGTATATACCTCCCGCCACTGCGATTTCCTATATCCGATGGGAGCCCGAACCCAACCAAATATATATTATAGTTTACTGCCATATCGCATCCGGCCCTTATCGCATTCCTTTGTGATGGGCCTACCCACTCCTAACTCTGATTGCGATATGCAATATTAGCACGGATCTGATATCATTATCGCCCGAGGTAATAAAATTTCAAATCCGCCATATATGGTTTTGTAAACGATTTCTGTGTTAAATCGTTTTTAAGATTTAAACAAAGAAATAACCCAAAACTCCATTTAAACTGCAAATCACTGTTTCAACCATAATTAAGCCATTCCCGTCGTAATTAATCCCTCCGTACTCTTTCTTTCACTCCACCACTGTTCACCTTCGCCCGATAGTTCAAAAGTTAACTGTTTTTTCCATTAAACGCATAAAATGCCATGTCTGGTTTGTTTTGCCTGTTTTACACAATGCAACCTCCATAATGCCTATATGGCCATTAAATTCATTGTTTACCTTCCAATATGCCCCAGACTCCTTCCGATATCCTTTCAAGCTCAAATAAAGCCATTAAAGACCTCCTCTGTCACCTTGTTTTTCTTAAACAGTTTCTGTGTTTTGCAGGTGAAGACTGTTGTTCCAGGTTTATAAACGAAAGCCTGCATAACAATTTGAAGACAAATATGAATGATTTACTGTGAAAAACACAGTAAAAACCTCAAGCACACAATAAAGGTAGAAAGGATCATAGTAAAGGTCACTCAGCCAGGTCAAATCATATTGAATAGAGTTTAAAGCAGTATCAAGTAAAAAGGTTAAATGAAACAATCTGCCAGCATGAAGAATACAAATAAGCGATTAGCCAAAAGGGAAAAATATCATATAAAAAGCTAGCACATCCTAAATAAAGGGGACAGCAAGAAGCAGTTCAAACAACTGCCCCTATCTTCTTGCCACGAAGATCTTTCTTTCCATAAAAATCTTAATCAGTTTTAGGATATTTCCTTAAGTTTCATTATTGTATAGATAACTCTCTTCTTGAGTTGTTAGTGGTTTGGAGTTGAAGATTCATAGTTCATTGCTTGTAAAGTCTTGACTGTTAGTTCTACTTTGAACCTCGAAGTCACCTTTGAAGGAATATTTTGCACACACTTGATGTACTTAGTCTTTTTGGAACCTTAATACAAAGCAAAGGATTCTAAATCTCGTTTTACATAGTTTTGTGTTATATTGTAAGTTTTTCTAGTTTTCAATCATTATGTTGTTTCTTCATATTCTTATGACTTGCAGAGATATCTAGGTAGGAACAATTTGTGTTTTAATTGATTCTTATAAGCTCCTAAAGTGATCATTTATTAAGAGAGCTCTAATCAATAAATCCTCAGCATCTTGTGTAAGCTTAATTATACTGCCTTGAACCTTTAGAAAGTAGTTTAGAAGGTTTTCCAACTTATGATTGTTTTGCTTTACAGTCTGAAAACTGTGATAATCATATTTTTTGTTGTCTTCTACTCACCACTATTTTTTATCTATAGCATTATGTAATGCTTTATAGCAGCCCTTAGTTGAAGTATTAATATAACCCAAATGATTAATTACTTCAATTCTACATCTGTCTTCATTCATTGGTCTTCCAAAATTAAAACCAAAAACCCCAAAACAATAATTTTAGATACTCTGGCATTGGTAGCTAACCTACTACTATCTTAGAGGTACAACAATCTCCATCATTATCTATTCTTAAACGATAAAAAAATTATTAGTCTCCCTTTAAACAGCCACATGAAATTTTTGAAACATCTAAAACAACTCAGCGCTACTTTTCATAGGGTAGGCCGAAACATTTATAGATGCATCATCAATGAATTTGAAAAAATATGAGGCTCCTCCTAAAGACTTAACATTCACCAAACCAAACACATGAAAGTGTATTAATTCTAATAAATTTGTTTTTCTTTGAGGACCACCTACCATAAAAGAATTCTTTGTTGCCTATCGCAAATACAATTTTGATAATTATCAAGTCCATAGGATTTCAAACTTGGAAGTAGATAGAATTCTTTGTTGCCTATCACAAATACAATGCTCATAATGATCAATCCCATAGGATTCCAAACCTCGAAGTAGATTTTTACCAACAAGAACTTTCACGCCCTTTCCACTCTTGCTGTCCAAGCACTTATGCCATAACTCTTGCTGTCTACCTCTTTATTGTTTCTCTCGTTGTATACAAGGTTCATGTCATGAATACTTTAGCCAACACCAATGACCCTTAAGTAATTTTCAAACCACTTTTCTCAAAGCTGCGGAGTAGCCTTCGTCATCAAATTGTCCCATAGAGATCAAAATCATACACATCTCTAGGACATTCTTGACATGTTTCAACAAGATACCATATTCATGCTTTTTTGTTGATTCAAAGATTTCCCACTCAATCAATATTACAAAAATTATTATTTCTAAATTTAATTTTCCATGAGCACTCACTTCATATGTAATAAAATTATTTTTGCAAGGGGTGACATGGTGAAATGCCCCCAAAACCCAATCAATGTTACTTCCGATAAATAAGACATCATTGAGATCACTTTGATAAGCTACCTCTCACCTTCATTTGTGCTTTTTGATGTTTGAGTTGTGTTCATTTCTTTTTGTCCATTTTTCCAAAACCAAAGATCCCTTTTATTATGTGTTGCACCTCTAGTATGGGCAACAAATGGTATTTTTCCACACAATTGGACCCATAGTATTCTAATGAAATTTAGTTTATAAGAGTGTGAGTGAAAAAAATATAAATGAAAGTGAGTGAAATGTAATGTATAGCATGACTTTTGAAATGTGAATTTATCATAATCATTCTATGGGTTTCGTTAAGTTTTTTTCTTTGCTATTGACACAGGAATCATAAATGAACGCACCGTTAACTTGTAGCGTTCCCTATCAATTGCGTGCTGAGTACACGTGTCCTTGCTCCGTCGCATCATATGTAGTTGTAGAATCTTTGCGTTCTTCATCAACCTTTTGTTGAGTACGTTAGTGCTCGTCTTCGCGGCCTTCGCTTCAACAACCTTAAATATATAGCAGTAAAAGGCGAAGCGTTGCGTGTTCGTCTTCGGGTTCTTCCCTGCCCCAGCAACTGCTGTATATAAAAAGTTGTAGCGTGAAGAAGTGAAGCTCTCTTACCTCGTTACAATCCTACCATGGCAATGGAATCGTGGTAGCTTAGGTTTGTTTTTTTAAATGCTCGTTAATAATAAGTATTGTTTAAATTAAGAAGTATTGTTTAAATTAAGAGAATTTAAACTTTAAATTCTTTTATGTTCACAGGAAAATATATGAGTAGAATCAATTTAGAAAAAGCTAACTAGTTACAACTTATTAGACCATCCACAATAAAAACTAATTAATTATAATTTTATTTTAAAAGATTATTATTAATTATAAAAATAATTAATATAAATATTACATTTTTTCATTCATCTAATAATTAAATTAAAATGTTAAAAAACCCATTTCAAAATACATATAATCATCAAAATAATTATTAAATTTGTGATAATTAATTTACCATTTAAATTTCATAATTATAGAAGTTATTAGAATTTTAATGAAAAAGCATGAAATATATATATATATATATATATATAATAATTAATTAATTAGAATGAAAATTAGTTTTCTTCAAATTCAACTTTTTAATTTCTTTCTTAAACTTCAATACTCTTAAAAGCATCAATTTATAAAAGGAAACAAAGGTTTTTTAATAGTAATTATTATAAAGGTTTTTCCAATAGTAATTATTATTTCTTAATGGTTGCATGTGCCTTTTTTCTCCCATTATATTATAGGATGTGCCCTGTCACACCCCTACACTTGTGGTAGTTTTTCAACTACTTACAGTGAGGTGCGGCACCACCGAACACTTTCTTTTCACTAATACTTATGTTCGTGGACTACGCCTTAATTCACTTTCTCCTACTTAGCTTGTGTTTCGCAACCAAGTATTATTATGTTTATCCTTTATACCAATGAACACCCATACTCATTCATTATCAACAACAATTATAAACAAGAAGACAATTGCACAGTATAAAGGGGAGGGGGGGCAACTCCCTGCAATATGAGTATGCCCAAATCAATATATAATATAAACTTCACTTTTACAATGTACAAGCTAAATCTTGTGAAACCCCAAATTTACACTTAGTCAATTTTCACAACTTCGGCAAACTCGGTTGCCGAGCTCGTCGGCACCTTCGCACGGTCGCCGCACGACTCTCCAACCCTTCGTTCATCTCGTCGTACGTCTTCGCCGATTCGCTCTTCGTTTGGTCACAAACGCCCAAACCATGTATCCCTGCCCACACGTTGTCCCGCTTGCCAACTCTTGACAAACGCCCAAATCATATGAACATCACGTAGTACGACCTGCCTAACTCTACGACCTCCAGTTCCAACCTTCGTTCACCTTCGTGCACACTTGCACGGTGGGCGGGAACTCACCTGAGTCGCCAAGACATCCATGCCAATTCGTCGCACAATGCGGGCACCACACACCCGTGCATGCCCTTCTCCAACCACTGGGTGCACCCTCGCCCGCACCTTTGCCCAACACCAAGTACGACTTTCCTTCACTGTGCGTTCACCCAAGACCGCCGCATGAGATGTGCGCCTCCCCTCTTGAACTGCGCACTAGAAAACTGCGCACTTCTTCCTTAGAGCGAAGATATATGTGATCGAATGATGGTCGACTGACTCCATGCATCCACCAATATATACACAAGCGTAGGTGAAGTTTGGCTGCCCAGCCGACTCACCCAACGCCCCAAACCCATCGGAAATGCTCTCCACACGCATGTCGGCTCCTCCTACACATAGGTCGGCCTCCACGCATGTTAACGCATGCACCACGCATATAAACATGCTTGCTCACTCATATATGTGCATAAGTGTCATCGCATACTTCAAAGGAGCTCGCATAACGTTTAACTGCAGTTGCACACTTCGTTGCATAACCGTCGCATTGTCGCCACTACAGCTCGCCCATGTACGTGCGCCACGGGTTGTGCAGCCCAACTCGCCGTGCATGCCCGTGCTCGGTTCACCCGCGCACCCGAGGACCTTACATCCTCCTCCACCTGAAATCGTTTTCGTCCTCGACAACATACCATCCTGGTAGCCATCCACCAAGATCATCAATATCCATAATGTCAACTCCTCCACATACTGCAAACATCCCTGCAACATATGTAGAACTACCCTCTCCACCATGTCTCACCTCGGAAACCATCCGTCACCAAGATAACCATACCAAGGTATACACCTCATCGGTATGTCATCCATCAGAGATCATCTCAATCCATGACCATCGATCACTTTGTCACAATCTCCACATGCTGCTCTCCATCATGGAAGGCTGGTCCCTCCATCCAAGCTACATGCTCACTGTAACATATCGTGTCGACCTCCTCATGTGTCATCATGTGAACTACTGCCATGATACTCCAACATAATGCTAACACATCTCTACACACTATTAACCCTCATGTCTGAACTAGTTGGGTATCTAATCCAACTGTCACGCCCAAACCATGAGAATGCACATCCTCATGCCACCATCAGTTGTTTCTCAAAACATCCTATCACATCCTCAACTCGATCAAGAATCCATCTCCATGCAAGTGTAATCCATGCTTAGGTCAATGAAGTAGTTGTCATCTCATCTGCAACATGCTGTCCATGATGTTTAGTGTCAATGTGCTACATGAAATCAACCACATCTATCCCAACATTATACATATGTGTATCTCCTCCATATGAAGAGATCATCTCATCAATCTCCAACTCTCGGTGTGCCACATCCAAGTCCATGAGGCAACCTCCATCATATCTGCAATGTGTCATCCCTAAAGTCCGCCATAGCAACAAGTATACACTTGTCTCATCTATCCATGTGCTGCCCATGATCATAGATCAATCAGCTCCCATGTCAAAAGGTAGTTGAGTCTCGGCTCAACCCATGCCCAAGTGTTGCCACCAAGGCATCATCATCATCGTAACTCCATCACTTCAAAGTGTCTCATATCGATACTCCACATCAAGTCACTCTTTCAAGCCATTCCCATACGTGTACTTGAAAGTATGCACCCCATCCTGCATCAAAGTCTCTGACCTCAGCTCCTCAATGCATCAAATCCTCTAAGTCCACCATGTATGAAGTCCCTAAAAGTCACAACCTCATGTCATCATGAGCTCCATGAGCCATCTCCAACCAACATCCTAGCAAGCTTACAAGTCTCAGCCCAAAGGTCTCTGCAAGATGCCTCAACTCTCCATGTAGTAAGAATGCTCCATAGTCTGCTCACAACTCCATCCAAGTCCATGGCCTTGTTGTACAAGAGTGCACAAGCTCTCCATTGGCTCATAAGTAAAACATCTCTATGTCACATCAGCAAATCCATCTTCACAACATCCCTGCCTTAGCACTCCTCATTGGATGCCCATAAGTGACATCTTTACAAGTGCTCCTACATAATGTCCTTGCATAAGACTACCATGCTCCATATCTCCAACCTGATGTCCATGGCTAAGTTGTCCATGTAGCCCAACCAAGTAGACCCATCACAACAATCGGTCATCCTCATCCAAGTCTGCAATCTTCGGTCTAGTGAACTCGATCACCCAACCATATCATCATCACGAATCCCTTCCATCATAGCTCCCCCACTAAAGGTTCCACCAAGACTTGCTCTTGGTCTTGGCCATGAGAAGTCCACCCAAGCATCATCATATGCGTGCCCGCAAATCTGTCCATAAGTCATGCCGGGCACTTAGACAAAGTAGCTAAAGCATGACCCAATCCTCCACAACGATCATCATGTTCCTCCCTTGTCATGGGCCTTTTCACCTTCCATCATAAGGTCACAAACAACCCTAACAAGTCCAACAACCATCAACAATCCTTTCTCTTCATCATCATCATCATGAGTCCCATCCATATGAGTACCCTCATCCATCCATGTCTGCAAATTGCACAATCCTAGTCCAACTTGATCAATCTCAAGTTCATCCTCCATCGTTGTCACATCTGCAACATCCTCAATCATCACGGCTTCCTCTTCCTTGATAGCACAATCTGCAACTTCACCTTGCTCCATTGTCCAACCAAGTTGAAGAAGTTCGTCTTCAACATTCTTTTCCAAGACTTCAAGCTTATCTCAAATACGGGGATTCTCTTCTTTTATCTACTTCAACCTGTATAAGGTAAGCAAGAGCTTCCCTTCGCATTCTTCCAAACCTGCCATGCCTTATCGTTCAGCTTGGCCCAAGCACTAAGCTTCACCCCTGCTTAACCTCTTTCACCATTCACCAGCTTCACCAAGTTCACTGCAACCATGAACCGGCCCTTGTTCCACTTGTATGTGAAACTAGCTTCCTTCACCTGCAAGTACCTGCTTCCACTGCCATCAACTGTCAAGTGCATCCACACCCGCACTTCGTCACGTACCAGCTCTGATACCAACTGTCATGCCCCTACACCTGTGGTAGTCTTTCAACCGCTTATAGCGAGGTGCGGCACCACCGAACACTTTCTTTTCACCAATAATTAAAGTTCGTGGACCAAGCCTTAATTTACTTTCTCCTACTTAGTTTGTGTTTCGCAACCAAGTATTATTATGTTTATCCTTTATACCAATGAACACCGATACTCATTCATTATCAACAGGAATTATAAACAAGAAGACAATTGCACAGTATAAAGTGGAGGGGCAACTCCCTGCAATATGAGTCTACCCGAATCAATATATAATATAAACTTCACTTTTACAATGTACGAGCTAAATCTTGGGAAACCCCAAATTTACACTTAGTCAATTTTCACAACTTCGGCAAACTCGGTTTCCCAGCACGTCGGCATCTCCGCATGGTCGCCGCACGACTCTCCAACCTGTCGTTCACCTCATCGCATGTCTTCGCCAGTTCGCTCTTCATTTGGTCGCAAACGCCCAAACCGTGTATCCCTACCCACACGCAGTCCCGCTTGGCAACGATTGACAAGCACCCAAATCGTATGAACAACATGTAGTACCGCCTGCCCAACTCTACGACCTCCGGTTCCAACCTTCGTTCACCTTCGTGCACACTTGCACAGTGGGCGAGCGCTCACCCGACTCGCCAAGACACCCACGCCAAGTCATCGCACAATACGGGCGCCACACACCCATGCACGCCCTTCTCCAACCACTGGGCCTACCCTCGCCCGCACCTTCGCCCAACACCAAGTATGACTTTCCTTCACCGTGCGTTCACCCAAGACCGGCGCATGAGATGTGCGCCTCCCCTCTTGAACTGTGCACTTCTTGCTTAGAGCGAAGATGTGTGTGATGGAATGATGGTGGAATGACTCCACGCATCCACCAATATATACACAAGCGTGGGTGAAGTCTCGCTACCCAGTCGACTCACCCAACGCCCCAAACCCATCAAAAATGCTCTCCACACGCACGTCGGCTCCTCCTACACATAGGTCGGCCTCCACGCATGTTAACTCACGCACCACGCATATAAACATGCTTGCTCACTCATATATGCGCATAAGTGTCATCGCATGCTTCAAAGGAGCTCGCATAACGTTTAACCGCAGTTGCACACTTCGTCGCATGACCGTCGCATTGTCGCCACCGCAGCTCGCCCGTGTGCGTGCGCCCCGGGTCGTGCATCCCAACTCGCCGTGAACGCCCGTGCCCGGTTCACCCGTGCACCCCAGGACCTTACACTTCCCATCTTAGCATTCTTGATGAGCCAGTGTTGAGTGCTTGCTCTCGCGTCCTTCCATGCTAAAAAAGTGCAAAAGCTTACAGGCAGATGTAGATTTTATTTTTATTTTTTTATCAATTTATGTTGAACAAGAGATGGATTATTTGTGAATTTATTTTAAACACTAAAATTTTAGAAGTTGGAGTTGGTGATAAGTGTTTTTATAGTGCTTATATCTTTTTACACTATGGACTTATAGATGATGTTTCCAGAGATTTCGAAACCAATGACATTACTTCTAAATAAATTCCAAAGCCAAAAACTACCTGATAAAACTATAAAATGACCCAATTAGAAGAACTAAAATTCTGTTATATTTCATTACGTTCAGAGTTGTGATTTATTTTTGCAATAGGAATTTCTGAATTTTCAGTGAGGATTTTCAAAGTCTTTTTCATCATATTTCATTACGTTCAGAGTTGTGATTTATTTTTGCAATAGGAATTTCTGAATTTTCAGTGAGGATTTTCAAAGTCTTTTTCATCTCCATTCCTGTTTTGGGTTAAAAAGTTTTAGTCATCGGTATCAACCTTTATAAACAATTTGATTTTATATAACTATATTATAATCGTAATTCTCCACCATAGAACAATGAGGTTGTATTGTTGTAAGTGCGAAATGGGCTTGTGTTGTTTTGAACTGAAATGAAAATAGCCAGAGTGGCCTTATAATAATTACATACTGAATGAATAAAGACAATTTTCCACATATGATCTGAAGAGTTATGATTATGTCGAATGATCTATATAAATTTGTTCATGGCACCACCACTCTGTTTTTGGAAAAAAAAAAATATGAATGTGAAAGTGTTGTATCCGCCCACCTGCGCATTACTGTCCCTCGTCCCGGCTATTTTGAGAAAGCAGAAAAACGGACTGCCGTGTGACGAGTGCAATGCATAGAAATGTGGAATATTCTCCGGAAATTGCGAGAAAACCATACACTAGTCAAAATTCTTCACCTATTGATTGAATTTATGATCAATCAATCAACTTTTCCTTCATTGTGAAACATAATAAATGAAGAGGTGACCACGCTGAACAATTTTAATTATAGTTACCAAATTCGGGCGTATTGGAAAAAAAATTTTAGCAAATTCTCTGATTCGGTTCGACACGATTAAAAATTCGGCCAAATCAAATTTGGTACCGTGCATGAAGTATTTTTCGATCGCTTGAGCAATGGCAGGAGGAGGGAAATTAGTTGATGGTAAGAAACCTGTTCCTAGAGTTTTCTAGTTCTCCGTTGGGCATACTGCCAAAATATCTCGGCCCGGAAGTACTCGTTGGCTCGAAAAGCCGCAATCTCGGCCCGGAAGTACTCGTTGGCTCGAAAAGCCGCAAGAGATAACAAGAAGACGAAGATTGTTCCACGCCACATTCTATCGGCAATTAGAAATGATGAAGAGCTGAGCAATGCCAATGGTGGTGTGTAAGGCAGGTAATTCAAGGGTTGAGTTTGAAATCCAATCACGCTGGAAAATAATATGGTATTTTTTAGAGAATTTGTGAGGAAAAATTAATTGAAGAAAAGAAATACTATATTGAAAACTCCCAGTTTGTAAATTCTAAAAAAATAATTAAAAAATAGTAATTTCTATATTAAAAAATTATAAAATAATCGTAATATCAAAAATATAGAGTAATAACTTTTCAATTAACCAAAGCTATAAAATAGCAAATTGGTTGCAAAACAGTAATTTCTATACAAAAATAATAAAAAATTGTAACTTCTGTATTGGATAAAATTATAAAATGGTAAATTTTAGTTTCAAATAGATAACAAAAATTATAAAATAGAAAATTAATTGTGAATCAGTAATTCCTATATAAAATTAATAAAAAATTGTAACTTCTATATTAGAAAAATTAAAAAATAAAAAATTCCAGTTTTAAATAGATAACTTTTATTAAAAAAATTAATAAATTTAAGCATTTGTAACATATATAAAAAAATTAATAAATTTAAGTATTTGTAACATGTATATAATTTTTTCCTATTAGATTTTATAGAGCTAAATTATTTCCGTATCGTATCGTATCGTATCACATTCAAATTCATATTCGAATTCAATTTGATAACTATTATTTTAATCACTGATCCGCTTTCACTCCCGATTGCTTTATCACTTAAAGAAAATTAATTTTTGTCTAGTTAGCCCGATGTATATTCATGAGGAGTTGTCTCTAACGCGACTTTTTGAAAGCCTTTCTGGCGGATTTTTCCGGTCGAAATCCGGCAAGAATTATTGGAATGGCAAGTTTGATAGCTAGTTTCTGCATAATGAAAGCGTCCCAGAGGTTTTTCAGGGTGCTGAATCCAAATATGCAGTTAAAAAACCATTTTAACGGCAAGAAATCAAGATTTGACCTCAATTTCTTCGCCGGATTCCGTCACCGAAATCTTCAAAAAGTCGCATTATAGACAACTCCTATTCATGACAGCTATATCGCCGAAGAAATCGATTAGCAAGTACACTATCACAACATTTAATTTACATGGTTGATAACTATTAAAATACTTACTTTTATTATAATTATGACATATGTTTTATTGGTAATGTTGAGAATTTGTAAAGTAAAGAGAGGAGTGGAAGTAGGAAATTGAAAATTGGTTTCGAAAATTCTTATTTTATAAGTTGGATTGTCAGTTTATATTTATAATTTTTAATCCGTTAAGAATAGAGAAATGAATTTTTTTTTTTGAAATGTAAATTTTTTTTCTAGTGAAAAGAAATTTGATTTTTTTTTATAGATCTTGATTTAAAATGGATATCTCCATGTTTAATTTTTAGTTTTTTAATAGGTCATATTAGAGAAAAATAGCATGGGAAAAAAACATGGATTAAAAATACCACGAATTTGAATTTTATGGAATTTTATTTTGTTTTATTTTTATAATTTTATTTTATATTATTTTATTTTGACCAAACTAAAATGTTAAACATTACATCTCTACCATACTTACATGAAAAACTACCCAACAAACATTATGTAATGTAAATCATTCATATATATATTAAAGAATGAAAATTGCAATAGCCTTATTCTTAAATAGATCGTCTCTATTAAAAAAAACTGTAAAATAGCATATCCATAGAGATTAAATAGCTAACTGATAAGAATGGATGGTCATTAAAATACTTACCTTCCATTTATAATGGCTAGACAAAATACTTATGTGCTATTTATACTATGGAACTTTATTGGAAATTTACATAAATTAGAAAGTTAGAATAAAAATTTAAATATAAAACCAAGCAAACTATTTAGAAATTATTAATTTCGTTTATTGAATTGTATAACACACAAAAAAATATTAATATAGACTATCCATTATTTTTTTATCTTTCTAAAAAAATGAAAAGATGAAAAATTGTGAACCGACTAAAAATATTGATATAGAGTATCCATTATTTTTTATTTTAAAAATATTAGAAGTATTGATATAGAGTCCATTATTTTTTATTTTAAAAAATATTGATATAGAGTATCCATTATTTTTATTTTAAAAATATTAATATAGAGTCCATTATTTTTTATTTTAAAAAATTAAAAATGGTGAAAACCCTATTCCTAAAAAGACTGCCTAATTATCTTTACGTGTCTCGTGTCTCATCAGCTCGTCACATATTTCGTGAGTGAGACGGAAGAAATCGAATAAGGACAAAAACAGAGGGCCCGCTTAATTGAATAACAATTTTGTTAATTCGTAATCCATTTCTTCGAGCACGAAAAGAGAAATCCCTTGGCTGCACCGCCCATTGAGATTCGATATATTTTTTACGTTCACCGCCCATAAACATGAAAATGTGATTGGTTCCATGGTTCGCCTCGCGACAAAGTGGCTCGCTGAGAGGCCTGAAAACCACCGAAAACACGTCATTTTCCAATTAATGTATTCGTTTTCTTGCAAATAACGTATTCGAAATGTTGGACTTGACATCGCCTTTCGTCTTGTATTGTATTTGAGATTCCCCGCACCCATCCGGGGCAAGTACTGCAAATAGGTTTTATACGATAATCTCTAGGCTCTGTTTGGGTACTTCCCTGCGATTTCATTTTCTGCAGCATCCCTGGTGGTAGCAATTATATTATGCAATGATTAATCACAGAGCAAATAACATTACACATCCGGCCGCATGGCAGTCACCGGTTCCGTATCTATTCGGGGGAATGGCTGCGATGATAGGCCTCATTGCGTTAGCCTTGTTGATTCTTGCTTGCTCTTACCGGCAACTATCTGGTCAGTTTGGGGAGATTAATAGTGAGGGCCTTCACAATAATTCTGCTTCTCGTGAATGTGGGGAGAAGAATAATGAAGCGAGCACGGAAGACACAGAGGAGAAAGTGATGGTGATTATGGCTGGGGATCAAATACCAACGTTCCTTGCGAAGCCTGCAATGTCTACTACCAGAGACAATTCTTTGTAAAGTGTTACATGGGCCTAAGAATGAGTCACTCACTGCCTGCAAGCATTGTAGGTAACAGAACATTGTATGAATATGGTTACTGCTACACAACTCATATTAATTAGGTGTTAATGGATTGTGTTCTAGGCACACCAGAAATAGTTTATTGTATGTGGTGAATGTATCGAGGTCTCGCCATTTGTGTACTTCTTCTAACGAGATTTAGCTAGCAGTTGCTTAAGCCTACAGTTGAATCAGCGGCGCAACTGTGTTGCATACCAAACAATTAATCCCAATACTGTCTTTATTGATAAGAGTTTTAAGATTTTATTTATGTTTTCTGACATTATTGGAAGAATTTGACCATGATAGGATTGGTAAGCTCTGTATTTCATGACCATATAAGAACAATGATGTACTAGCACAGATACATAAATTAAATTGCTGATAAAAGCTTATAGCCATCAAAATAATTTTGTGCTATTAGCCATTTAATTTTTATAAAATTGATAATTTGTAATATCAAGATAATAGATGTTCCAAAGTTTTGAAAAAGAAATGATTTGGCAAGTCTTAATTTCTCTTAGTCTCTTATGTATACTCTAAAGACCATTCTAAATCGTCCACAATTTTTTATATTTTGAAAAATATAAATTATAGAAAGCATATTCCTAAATAGAACAGAACAATTAAAAAACCCTAAAAAAACATCCAAATTATGTTCACACTTTATGCAACTGCAATATCAATTGCGGTATGGCGTTGCGCTTGTCCGGATGCTAGCGATGGCCTGATATTTTGAAATTAGACGAGATATTATATTTACATTTAGATTCATGAAATATAGATTAGCGTTGGAAAATTTATGTTTCAATAGAACAAATCATATTCACATAGAAAAAAGTTGTAAGAATCTCGTATGACTGGTAAGAAATTCTTCTAAGACTGTAAGTAGAGGAGACTAAACATTTTCAGAGAGCATTCTGGATGCTATCAAATTGACTTGGTTTTACTTTCAAGAGATGCTTTAGAATTCAAATTGATAAATTGGTTAACACACGATAAAAGTACATGACCAAATCAATGATAACTAGTGAATGTAGAGTTATAAAATGGACACATGCATCGTGTAATTGATCTAAATAGATTTGTGCCTCCCCCAATTTCTTTTAATTAAAATGGACATTTTTTAATTTTTTAATTTAATGAATTATTAATATATTAAAATATTTAATAGTTTTTAGTATTTTATTAAATTTAAAATATTTAATTTTTAAAATTAATTAAAAGCTAATTTTTTTTAGACTAGTTTTTGGTCAAAATCACATCATAGTTCATTTGTAGACATTTTTTAAACCAACAAGTGTAGCTGAAGAACTAGATCATGGCTCCACCATAAATAGAAAAGGCACATCATTCTACAACTACATTTAACGAGGAGGGGACCAAGACATATAGAAAGAGAAATATAATTACTTAATTAATTAATTAGTTAGTTTTATTATATTTATTTATTTTGTGATTAAATATAATTGCTTGTATTTAACTAAATTGAGAGTAAACTAAGAACTAAATAATCCACTTTTTTATTATTTAAATCTTCATAAACTATATGCATAATTATATTATTATTATTATTATTATTAAATATTAAGAAGAGATAATAAATGATTAATAATTCTAAATTCAATAAATTTAACTCTATTAAATATGTAGCAATTTTTATTAGGATATAAATTAAAGTCAATCAAAAATGATGGAAAAATATAACTATTTTTAGTTAGTTAGTTAATTCCATTAATAATTTTATTTATTTATATTTATTTTACTCAAGGTATAACTTGATTAATTGGTTTATCTTAATATAATTCTTTCATATTTGTTCAGGTATAATTTTATTTATTTATTTATATATTATGTGAAATAATTAAGGCTTAATTTTTTTTGTTACATTGGTAAAAGACCTAGTTGACCCCAAGGAAGTGAAAGGTGTCTATGTTATTCGATGTTTCTGTGGACCCCCTATGTTGGTGACACTGGAGTCAGCCAACATAAAACATGAGAGGACCTAGTCTTCTGTCAGGGAGAACACGAGGAAAAGACTAGACTAAGCATCACATATGTATTGAGGAGGTTGCGAAGATGTGCCTTTTCATCACTAGAAGTTTAGAGAGGCCATAGAAATTGAAAAAAGTGTGAGCAATCTCAATAGGGATGATGGCTAGAAAATTAGCAATTGTTGGATCCATGCCCTTTCCTCATACCAGTGCCCTGCCACCCCGACACCTTCCCCTTGTGATGTTCTTTTTGTTCTCGTTTTCTATCGTCCTTTCCCCCTCGCTTGTGTTGTTCTTTTTGTTGTGGTTTTCTATCGTCCTTTCCCCATCTTACTCTGGATTGCTTGTTTTTCCATTTTATTCCTTTCCCTTTCTTTCATTTTTATTCAGTAATTTATTTATTCAATTTAGCCTTAATTTTTTCTAACTTAAAAAAAAATATACGCTTAATTATTTTACATAATATATAAATAAATAAAAATCTTTTATACTTGAACATAGATGAAAGAATTATAATGAGGTAAACCAATTAATCAGTTATACCTTGAATAAAATAAATATAAACAAATAAAATTATTAATGGAATTAACTAAGTAATTGAAAATAGTTATAATTTTCCATAATTCTTCATTGACTTTAATTTATATTCTAATGGAATTTGCAACATATTTAATATGGTTAAATTTATTGAATTTAGAATTAAGTCAAAGAACTAACTAACTAATTAGGTTATCTAGTTATTAATAATTTATTATTTCTTCTTAATATTTCATATAATAATAATAATATAAGTCTATATAGTTTATGAAGATTTAAATAATAGAAAAGTTAATTAGTTACTTCTTAGATTACTCTCAATTTAGTTAAATACATGTAATTATATTTAATCATAAAATAATTAAATATAATAAAACTAACCAATTAATTAATTAACTAATTATATTTCCCTTTCCATATCTCTTGGTCCCCTCCTATTACCCAGTATAATGTAGTCATTTCCTCATCAAATGTAGCCGTTGGATGATCTATTCCCTCTATTTATCCTGCAGCCCTCATCTAGTTCTTCAACTTGTCCTGAAGATGAACCACACTTGTTGGTTTGAAATGCATCGAAAAATGAATTATGATGTGATTTTCAAAATTTTGGTTTTCCCAACACGCTAGCTACTTGTGCGCTGAGAATCTCTAATGAAAAGAACCTTGATAAAGAGAAGGCCCATCTCCTTAACGTTTTCGTTAATAATGGTTATAGTAGGCACCAAGGTCAGAAAGCTTTCCTTAAAGCCAACAAAAATTCGTGGTAAAGGAACAACTTAAAGATCAAGTCTCAGTGGTTCATCTCCCTTTCATCTAAGGACCACTGCTAAGATTGTGACAATTATTAGGAAGCATAATGTTCCCTCAACATTTAGACCCATTAACGCCATCCATAACTCCCTCAGATTGGTAAAGGACCCCGTTGACCCCAAGGTAATGAAGGGTGTCTATGTTGTTCCTGTGGGACCCCCTATGTTGGTGAGACTGGTAATTCTATTAATCAGAGGATTAGTGAGGACTCACTCGACATAAAACATCGAAGGACTTGGCCTTCCAGACTCGCAGAATGCACAGAAAATCCTAAGCATCACATATGTATTGAGGAGGCCCGTGTTATTGCCAAGGTTGTCCATTTTCATCTCCAAAAATTTAGAGAAGCCATAGAAATTGAAAAAAGGTTGAGCAATCTCAATAGGGATGACCACTCGAAAATTAACAGTTGTTGGATCCCTGGCCTCTCTTCCTAGCCTCCCTTCCCGCTGCCCCCAACTCTTGTGTTATCTTTTTCCCCTCGTTCTCTCCCCGACCCTTGTGTTATCTTTCCCCCTCGTCCTCTCGTTGTTTTTTATATTTTCTTTTTCTTGTCTTCTGTTTTTTCATTCAGTAATTTATGTATTAATTTTTACGCCTTAATTATTTAGCATATTATATAAATGAATAAAAAATCGTTATACCGAAAACATAGATAATAGGATTATAATGATATAAACCAATTAATCTGTTATACCTTTAGTAAAATAAATATGAATAAATAAAAATATAAATCGAATTAACTAACTAATTGAAAATAGATATATTTTTCCATTGACTTCTATTTATATTCTTATAGAAATTGCTATTTTTTAATATAGTTAATTTTTTTATTAAATTAATAATTAAGACAAAGAACTAACTAGCTAATTAGCTTATTTAGTTATTACTCATTTATTACTTCTTATTATTTCATATAATAATATTAATATAAGTCTTTTTCTAGTCTTTGATAATTTAAATAATAAAAAAGTCTATTAGTTAATTCTTAGTTTACTCTCAATTTAGTTAAATGCAAGCAATTTACATTTACTCACAAATAGAAATAAAGCTAACTATAAAATGATTTAATTAACTATATGTCCCTCTGCATATCTCTTGGTCCTATCTGGTTAACCAGCCACTGCGTGGTCAAATGTAGTCGTTCCTTCTCAAATGTAGTCGTTAGATAACCTTTTCTCTCTATTTACACTACAGCCATGATCTGGTTCTTCAACTTGTCCTCACGACTAACCACACTTGTTGGTTTGAAATAGGTCAACAAATGAATTATAATGTGATTTCCGTGGAAAACTCTTCTCAATAAACTTGATATGGATCACAGATCTTCTCAAAAACTTGATATGGATTATAGAAGCCTAAATTGAATAATTATTGATTCTATTATATAATTTTTTTATAAAACAAAAAAAGTTAAAAATTGGATTTGACGATTTTACAACAAATATAAAATAATCACGTTACAAAGTTTGATACTATTAAATTCCTAATACTTATTATGAATAATATATTAACAACACTTACAGTGTATAATATATTAACTATGTATAATTTAGTAAAATGTTATACTACAATATGTTTACCAATTACATAATAACTAAAAATTTATAAATTTATAGAGAGCTATTTATTTAGTTATATTCAAAATTTTGAATGTGTTATAATGAATTTTTTAAAAAATTAAAAAAATATATATAAAAAATTAATAATTAAGAAGAATTATAGTTGCAATGTAGCATATTACTTACGTTTACAGATATTTCTAATTAGTGAAAGTAAAATTCTTCACATGGAAAGAAAAATTCTTTCAGCACAAAACTCTCTACATAGTGAAAGATTTTTGCACAAAATTTTATGCAATGGAATCTTGCTTCTACAATTGGCTAAATCATTTTGTTTTAGTTTCAAGATACAAAGCTTTGCACAAGTCTAACAAACATGAAATAAATTTAAGCCTATTGAAACACCTATCTCCTACAAATCCAATAATGAAATTGGAGTTTAAATTGTCAAACTCTCATTTTCAACATGCAATCTATGAACGCATGAATGTGTGAACACGTCCATAATCGAACCCGTGAATCTCAACACTGTGTAGATATTTCAGTGTTTGGAAGAAGCTTTCTCCACATAATGAAATATTCACACTAATAATATTAATTAATTAGAGATTTGTTCATCACCCTTATGTATGCAAAGGAAATACAAGTGCACTAATAATATTTATAATTAATTAGATATTTTTTTAGCCCCTCGCCCACACACTCGCCTATGTAAAGAACTTGTAACTGCGTCAGTTTTGAAATCATTGGGCAAATAAGTAGCACAACAATGTCACTATCAGAGCAGTCATTAATGTAATGACCACTCACAAAATCAGTATTTTCTTATTTTTAAATGAATTGTCAAGCACTCAAAAATACCAAAAATAAAATGCCCTCCATCAGGGAAAATAACAGTAGAGAGATACTTCTGAGATTCTAGATTATGGTTGATCAACTCCATATACCATCTTAATTTTATTTTATCCTCTAATATTTTATAGAACTACATTTTTTCCTTAAATTTAGATCTGATAATATTTTTAATATTATCCTCCCCACCCAACCCCCTCCCCCCGTGGTGGGTGCATATGAGTTGAATGAAGGGGAAATGATGACACAGTGATGGTTTAATGAGGGGATGTAGGTTGCCTCCAACTGGAAACATGCATGGTCACTCCATGGTCACAAAGGAGAACTCAACTATGGCATGTTTATATTTGAAATTCCTGCAAACTTGTGAGTTTGTGAGAAGGTAGAATTATGTGGAGATTTATACATATAGGAGGGCAAAGTTATAATCATGGATGTGGATGGGAAAATTAGGAGCCATAATATAAAGATGAAGGGGGAAGTTGCAATGCAATGGTTGATGAAATTGGAATTTATTTGTAGAACCACAACAATGACACCTTCTTGAAAGTAGTGTTAGTCTTGGAACATCCCATTAGGCTCATCAGAAACATGCAATCACAGGATATAATTATGGAAATTCACTACAGTAGTCGGAGGCTCTGAGTATTTCTGGAAATTTTTCCCCCTCATGAATCTCTGCCTCTCAAGCTCGATCTTTTATTTTTTATTTCCTGCAACTCCTTTCAAGATTGGAAGTATTATCTATTTTATTTGTTTTATCTTGTATATTTCTTTGGATCATGGATGTCCTTTCCACACCATTACATAGAATTCTTAGGGTGACTTACTGTGTTAGCCTCCTTGTGATTCAGGTCTTCCTACCCTATTGTTTGGATGTTTCTCTCTTCCACTCGCCCTATTTGATGGTATGTTCACCCTCCTTTTCCCCTTTCCTTGTCTCTCTGGCATCTCCTGTTTTGGTCCCTTCTTCTATAATGCTTCGCCACCACTTAGTTTGTACTACAAAAACATGCCACGAAGCTAAACTAGGATCTCGCGCTCTCCTTGTTCATATCCCTTTTTGATCCAGGTGGATATTGGTGGCCACCTGCCAAGTCCACCTGGACCCCCACCATTGTCTTTCTCAGCATTTTTAGTTTCCTTAATTGTAGCACAACTTACTATTTTTAGCAGTTTTTCGGGTCCTGAACTTCCGTAGCTGTTTTGAGGTCCTAAACGACGTTTTTTGGGGAATCCGGGGGCAACATTGGCCAATAGAATGGACCGATGTTGCTCGTTCCAACAATGATAGTGCTCGGATAGATCTTTCTAATGAGCTATTGTACGCGTCAAACGGAGATCATATGCCAAAGTTACGACCCCGGGAAGTTGATGTACCAATTTACCCCAAACGAGGCCCACAGTTTGGCGTTTCATCTCCTAGGGTTAGGTTTTGGAATGTTAAGGGTTTTCCCATTGTTTCTCAACAATAAATAGGCCTTCGAACCTCATTGTAACACAGTTCGTAGGCATGTAGCCATCACATCTCTTCTCAGAGATAAGCTACCATCGCCCTAGCTGGTTTATTTCCATTTTTGGTTGTAAGCATATTTCAGTATTTTCCATTAAGGAAATGAAGTATTGTTTCCGCTGCATCTTTGTGTATATGGTTATCTCTGTAATTTGTTGTTTTCCTGTTTAAATCCGGATCAGTGATATCAGAGCGGTCTGCTTTTTCTCTGTTTTTCTTTGCATGTCCCCAATAAGGTCGGGATATAAGGAGTTAGGGCTTGAACTGGTTGAACCTTTGCAAGACCAGCCTCGCAAATCCCAACGGCCTCCCATGGCAGACAAGAAGAAAGACGAGGGGCCAGGAGATCCCATCAAAATCATGCTCAAAGAAGCCCTCGAGCGACAACGGAACACGATGATGGACAGCTTTGCCCAGATCCTTCAGCGGCTACCCAGAAGCGGCGCATCGGCTTCCAACAACTCCTTTGGAAATGCCACACCCTTTAAGGTACAAGTTAATTTTGAAATCCCCATATTCGAGGGTCAGATAGACGGCGATGCCGTAGATAAATGGTTAAATCTGCTAGAGGGTTATTTTTCTGTTCATGAATTTTCGAGTCGGGAAAAGATTGTTTTTGCTCTTCTCAAAGCAGCCCCCCACGTCAAGGACTGGTCGGAAACGTACTGCGAGCAGAAGGATGAAAGTACTGGCTCACTATTTTCAGCCGTACCCACCTGGGATTCGTTCCGGGATGCCATCAAGGAGCAGTACTACCCTGTCGGAAGCTATGAGGATGAATACATAAAGTGGACCACGCTGCGGCAGGGAAGGGACCAAGACGTGCCGGAGTTCACCAATATTTTCCATACCCTTCACACAAAGTTGGGTATCAAGGATTCGTAGCAACATTTGATACTCAAATACCATGGCTACCTGCACAAGTACATCCAGGAAGAAATACAATTCCTAAACATCCCCTCGCTCAGTGCAGCATACCGATATAACATCAAGGTCGAGCAGAAGTTTAAACAAAAGAAGCGAGACTTTGGATCTACGAATCCAAAGCAGGGGAAAGGTGCCCCTAAACCATAGAACAAAGGACAGAGCCAAGGCGGGATAGCCCAAGACAACCAGCCGAAGCTGCAAGCAAAGAACAACGCCGCGAAGCCGAGAAAGGACACTAGAAAATGGTGCGAGTTCCATAAGAGCTCCACTCACAACACAAGTGAGTGTCAGGACAAGCAGTTACTGGTGGCTGAGCTAAAGGTTTCAGAATCAGATGCATGTTCCGACTCTGAGTCAGGAACCCGATAAGGGGTATCAAAAAGGGAAGCATATCATTGATGCGGATCCCAGTGCCACTGTTGCTACCGCAAAGATCCAGAAAAATGAACCCGAAGATCCATAGGAGGAGTGTCTCTTCCACTCCCAGATGTGGGTAAAGTGCTCCCCGATACAGTTCATTGTTGATAGCGGGAGTCAAAAGAACCTCATTTCGGTAGAGGTCATGAAGCGGTTGGGCTTACCGACCACAGCACATCCGCAACCCTACACCATTGGGTGGCTTCACCAAGGGCGAGATCTTCGCGTGAGACAGCAGTGTCGCCTCCCATACAACATCAAGCCCTTCACGGATGAGGTATTGTGTGACATTGCTCCCCTTGAAGTTTGTGATGTATTATTAGGATAACCATACTTGTGGAAGTGACATGTTGTGTATGAATCAAGGCCCCGTGCTGTTATTATTACATTGGGAAATAAGTTGTTCAGGATACCAGAGGTAGCACCACCTGCCGCCATCTCTTTGATTACTGCAAAACAATGCAGTAAGATCATTTCCAAAACCAGGAAATTTGTTTTCCTGATGATACGCCCTCAAGGGAAGAAGAAGACAGTGGCCGCGGCCTCCAAATGGGGTACCTCTGCACGACAGCTATAGATGGACAAGATTGTGGAGGAGTACGAAGACATCTTCACCTCCCCGGCAGGGGTTCCTCTGCACTTTCAAGTCAAGCACTCCATCAATCTGACTCCAGGTGCGCCGCTACCCAATGGACCAATTTATCAGCGCTCCGTTCTGGAGAACAATGAAATCAAGAGGCAGATTCAGGAGCTCCTGCTGAAAGGTCACATCCGTCCGAGTTCATCGCCCTGTGGGAGCCCGATCGTGTTGGTACAGAAGAAGGATGGGACGTGGAGACTCTGTATTGACTATCGGACGCTGAACAAGATCATTGTCCGTAATAGGTACCTGATCCCGCGGATTGATGACCTCCTAGACCAACTAAAGGGGGCGAAATATTTCAGCAAGATCGATCTGAAGTCAGGATATCACCAGGTACCAATCAAACCCTTAGATGTGTGGAAGACTGCCTTCAAATCCAAGGAGGGCCTCTTCGAATGGTTGGTCATGCCTTTCGGATTGACGAATGCTCCTGCAACCTTTATGAGGCTAATGGATGACATATTGCGGCCATTCACCAACTCCTTTGTAGTAGTATACTTGGATGACATTCTGATCTTCAGCCAGAGTTGGGAAGAACACCTCCACCACATTCGATAGGTTCTCCAAACACTGCGGCAACACAAGCTATGTGCCAATTTGGAGAAATGCACTTTTGGCATGACCGAGGTTCAGTATCTGGGATACATCATTAATGAACAAGGTGTGCATGTCGATCCAGCCAAGGTCCAAGTCATTCGAGATTGGCCCTCTCCAACCACTCTAACAGAGCTTCGCAGCTTTCTAGGTCTTGCCAACTTCTACCGCAGGTTTGTGCTGGGGTTTTCTCATATTTCTTGGCCCTTGAGTCAAGTCACCAAGGGAGGGGCGAAAGCAAAATTCTTTTGGTCTGAATCTCAACAGAAGGCATTCAGGGAGTTGAAGGATCGCCTCTGCACGGCACCAGTGCTCGCGTTACCAGATTTACAACAACCATTTGAGGTCGAGACAGATGCCTCTGACTATGCTATTGGGGCAGTCCTTACTCAACATGGACATCCAGTGGCATATCACAGTGAAACGCTTTCATACACAGTCCGGAAGTACCCCACTTATGATAAAGAGATGTATTCCATTGTACAGGCCTGCCGACAATGGAAGCATTACATTTTGGGGAAGGAAACGGTCATCCACACAGACCACCGACCCCTGCAGTTCATACAGACCCAAGGGAAATTGCAGAATGATCGCCATCAGAAGTGGTCTACATACCTGCAATAGTTTCACTTGAATATCAAGTATAAAAAGGGCAACACCAATAATGTTGCAGATTGCCTCAGTCGACCACCGATCATGGCGTTGACCACCATGCTTAACTCTTGTGGGCACGAGACTTTTGATTGGCCACTTCTCTACAAAAACGACCCAGAATTCGGCCACACATACCAGACACTCTTGGAGGGTCGGCATGTTGCAGATTTTCACCTCCAGGATGACTTATTATGCCACCTCGGTCACCTTTGTGTTCCTTCAAGCGAGCGTGCTAAGATGATTTGGGAAGCACACTAGAGTCAGGCTGCTGGGCATTTTGGGGTCGAGAAAACAGTGGTAGTACTGCAAAACTATTTCTATTGGCCGAATCTTCGACAGGATGTTGGGAAGTACATCCGATCATGTACTGCCTGTGCCATTTCCAAACCGACCATTAAGAAGCAAGGCCTCTATACCCCGCTGCCTACCCCTAGTCGACCTTGGGAATCCATCTCCATGGATTACATGTCAGGCCTTCCTTCCACTAAGCATGGAAATGACTGTGTTTTTGTGGTCGTCGATAGGTTATCGAAGATGGCCATTATGGTGGCCTGCAAGAAGAATATCATAGCAGAAGCCACTGATAAACTCTTCTTTAAACGAGTGTGGGTGCACTTTGGGATCCCACAGTCTATCATCTCAGATCGGGACAGTCGGTTTCTCAGCACATTTTGGTCCAATCTCTGGTCAATGCTCGACACCAAACTCACGAAGTCCACAGCCTTCCATCCTCAAACTAATGGCTAGATAGAGGTTGTCAATAGGATGATTGTGCACATTCTGCGCATGTATAACTCAAAGCATCCACGCACATGGGACGAGAGCCTCCCCTATGTTCAGCACAGCTACAACCGAGCTCTTCATAGCTCCACTGGCCATAGCCCTTTTCAGGTAGGTTTGGGATTCCAGCCACTATGCCCCATTGATGTAGCCATGCCACTTGCAGCTACTCACATGAATTCAGCTCACGTCCAGTCCGAAACAGATAAGGCCACCAGCTTCATTGAGCGCATCCAACATATTCGCCAGCAGGTCCATGACATTCTTGAGAAATCAAATGCCAAGTACAAGCAGCGACATGATCAACATCGGGTGCCACACAAGTTTCAGGTGGGCGACAAAGTCTGGTTGCATTTTCAAAAGGAACGCCTTACTGGAGCCTATCGGAAATTGAGACCACTCTGATATGGTCCTTACACCATTACTAAGGCTATGGGAGACAACGCATTTGAGCTCAACATTCCCCCATTCCTTGGCCTGCACCCAGTGTTCAATGTGGACTGCCTTCGGCCATACTTTCCACCATTGCTAGACACATCCGACATTGCAGAACAGCTCAAACCCACGGAATTAAATCCAGATTGCATGGAACAAGATGAAACTGATCGAATCATGGACACACAGATCAAGAACACTCGCCAACAGAATATCCAACTATATCGAGTTGTCAAAGCAGGCCAACTCCTTCAGCAGGGCAAGTGGCTCACCAGGGAACAAGTTCAGCTGAAGTTTCCTCATCTCATGGAGGAGCTCAACGCAATGGGGACCATTGCTTCCTAAGCGGGGAGGAATGATCCAGGTGGATATTGGTGGCCACCTGCCAAGTCCACCTGGACCCCCACCATTGTCTTTCTCAGCATTTTCAATTTCCTTAATTGTAGCACAACTTACTATTTTTAGCAGTTTTTCGGGTCCTGAACTTCCGGAACCGTTTTGAGGCGCTAAACGACATTTTTTGGGGAATCTGGGGGCAGCATGGGTCCATGGAATGGACCGATGCTTCCCGTTCCAACAATGATAATGCTCGGATAGATACTTCTAATGAGCTATTGTACGCGTCAAACGGAGATCATATGCCAAAGTTACGACCCCTGGAAGTTGATGTACCAATTTACCCCAAACGGGGCCCACAGTTTGGCGTTTCACCTCATTGTAACACAGTTCAGAGGCATGTAGCCATCACATCTCTTCTCAGAGATAAGCTACCATCGCCCTAGCTGGTTTATTTCCATTTCTGGTTGTAAGCATATTTCAGTATTTTCCATTAATGAAATGAAGTATTGTTTCCGCTGCATCTTTGTGTATATGTTTATCTCTGTAATTTGTTGCGTTCCTGTTTAAATCCGGATCACTTTTACCTTGCATGGTACTCACTCTCAGGGCTCCACTAGGCTAGCCATGGAGATGTACACAAGAATTATACCAAAATATTATCAAAGGGAAAATTTAGGCATCAAAATCCATGTTAGATAGGCTCAATGAATTTTTTCAGATGCACATTGATTAAGAAACTAGGGACTATATACCTCATGTGAACAATTATACCATATGATGATATGCAGACAATTAATATGTATCGGCTTGTTAAAACCATCATGGGGAGGGTTCTTATTGCTAAAGAGATACTTGGTAAGAGATCATCATTTGCATGGCTCAACTTATGGGGAAAATCGAAAGTCTAGATCGAAAAGTCAACTTGTTGATCAAGATGATTATTAGAACAAATCCTTCATCAACTCATACTAGAGGCAACTAACACCCACTTAATAACACCATTAATGCAACTGAATGAATCTACTCAGAGCTTAGACCTCAATCCATAAATTTTTTTTCGAATAATTTATACTTGATATTCCATGCAGTGTTATTTATGTAGCTTTACCTTACTATCTTATCTTATCTGATTATCATATTAGGAATAATAGAGACAATACAAAATTTCTGATTTTATGCTATTGGTCTAGTTTTCCTAGTGGTAGACCATTAAAGAGTATCTATATCGTTTCTTAGTTTTTTATGAATTAATATAATATATCTAAGCATAGGAAAGAAATATTAACCTTGTTTTTAAAGTTACCTGTTCCTTTATTCTCTAATTATTTACCCAAGAATTGACTTCTTTATGTCATTACCACTTGACTCATGTTTTGGGTGGACTTTGAAATGATATTAGGAAGTATCCTACATTCCATGTTGTTTATCTTTTTCTTTCACATAAAGGTACATAATGATAGTTATGCTATGCATAGGGGAAGGAATCACTTCTATGAGGAGGATAGGATATGGATGCATTGCTTTAAAATTTGAGATTATAAGTTGTAGAAAAGTTATAGATTTACTCTATTTTTCTCCACAACACTCTATAGAAACTCAACTCAAACTTATAAACCATATAAGATAATAAGAGTGAAGAGAGTTTGAAATACGAGTTTGGTTTATTCTATAGCCAAAGTTTTAATGAATTACAATTATTTTCAAGTCCATACTATACTTTCCACCACCCATTTTGTGAGTTTCTCAATACTATAGCTCCATTTAATTTTATGATGAAGTTAAATTCTAATATATTTATATGAATTTACTTCAAGGTTTTGTTGTTAGAGCAAAAAATTAGCATAATTGATATTTTTGGATTTAATTATCATAACATTCATTTTCAACCTTAATAGTCATACTCATACTAGAGCATAAATCCTTCAATATTTTTAGTTGCTTCTCAATATCGAAGAGACCCTTCATTGTAAGAACAATATCATCCGCATAAGGAAGAAGTATGATGGTTTTAAAACAAACCCTACTAAGGATAAAAGGATCCATTTACTTTGGTGACCTACCCTCTAATGTCTTGTTGTGGAAATGAGATCTAAAATTTTCAATATTTCTCAACTAATGTAGAACCTAAAATGGCTACCATCATTGCATTCATCCTATTGAGGCCTCTCCAAAAATATGAAATTTTCTCCAATTTGACTCTTAGATCAAAATATATGGCCAATCAAAATTTGGCCTATTAGGTCTTGCCATATCATCTAACCTACCATGTGGTACCCATGTCGTCCCTAGTCATCTACCTCACCACCACATGGAATTATTACCCTAGTTTCTGACCTATTCATGATTGTGACACAAAGGAATAACATGCATATAGAAGATGTGAAAGGGCCTCTCTATGACCACATCTCCTCGGGAATAAAACCTCAACGATTTCCTTTCTATTCCCTCATTAAAAGTATTGAGGAAGATATTTAAAGGTTACGTGGAAGTTTCCTTGTCATTTTGTAACATAAAAGTTTTAGGCAACACCTTCAACCAATTACATGAGTCAGGCCCCCCTTTGTGGACCACTCCTTCTGCACAATTTTAGCTACGAGTGTGCCCCATAGTGCCACATCACCCAAGGACTATGCCATCCATTCAAATTCATTTGGATGATGTGGAAATCCACCAAGCCATAATATCACCTCAACTATTATCGTGTGTCCGAGTCAATCGCATAGGGTCATGCTCCCTTACACTTATGTCCGTGGGCTCCACCATTTCCACCTCACCTTAGGAATAAAACCTTGGGAGATTGCACCCAACACTAAAATAAATTGTTGGGGTAGAGGTGTTGGGGTGGTGTCAGTAGCTTTTATCACTGGGGTGATGTCATATGCTCCATGTGGCTCCCTCTAGGGATATCACATGTCACTTTTACATTGGCCACTTAGCCCTATAAAAACCCCAATACAGATGATAGTGGTCCCACCTCCCAGATTGGCATGTCACCCTATAGCCACATTGTCTCCACACTGGCCATTGGCCCCACCAATCTCCTGTTACACTGAAAAATAGGATGCCACATTATAAATAAACTCAGGGACCATCCAATGGAAAGGAACACTGTTATGAATTAGTGGCATAGATTCAATGGAAAGTTTCCATACCAATGGGCCCCATTGTTACACATCATTGTGGCTTATAACTCCTCTTCATGTGCACCCTTCATCATGGATACTATTTATATGGCCTGATAGGGAGTTTACCTTATATTCACTAACAAAGTGAATTTCAACCTGCATCAAATGAACACATACGCTTGATCCCTGCCCTTATTACTTTGTTCCAATGCCTATACATATCGGATATTGTCACTGTAAGGTTAGGCCCTTAAAGCCTTAAATCTCAACACTCGGTCATAAGAATATGAGTGTACATTTATTACGGTATATATCGTTAGGGATATCCCTCCCAAGCTTATACTGTGTGCACATACACAATATTTGAGAGATCCTTTCTAGACTTTTAGTGGCTTTGGCGCTACATGCAAACACACACACACACACACAAATTCTATCCTTCTTGAGCTTTGTAGTAGTAAAACTAGGTTTGATAGCCCATATTCAACTGCATAGTAAACATGACAAAGATATGCCCATTCATTCATACTTAAGCCCATTGCAAGAATTTGAAGCTCATAATGGTGCATAGATCTAAGGCCTCATTTTATGATAATAAACATAAAACCAAATCATGAAAGCATAATAGGATTCATTCATTTGTCAAAAAACCATAAATAAATTCAACAAATATTTACTGGTATGCTTCTAAGAAATCAACCTATCTCTTCCACACACGAAGAAAATGGCATCCACTATTGCTAATTTAGGTACATTACAACACTCTAAAAATAATCATGATATCCACATGAAATATAGTGGAAAAATTTAGGCATTGAGTTACAGATGTATGACATTATTGTCAATCTAATTTGTTGGGATAAATTAGAGCATGTATTCTAATATCAATCTCTGTTGGTAAATTTAGAAACCCACCAAATTATATGGATCTTATATCTAGCTAGCTTAGAAAGCAATTTCTTAGATACTCAAAAATGAAGAAATGCATATTACAACCTAAAAATGTAAATCTACAAGTTTTAATTGTTGAATATGAAAAAAGCATAGAAAATTTAATCTATGAAGCATATGATAAAATGAATAGTGATTTTATGAGATTTTAGTTAACAAAGAAGAGGCTCTTGTCTCAGAGGTCGTGGTTTCCCTTTCTTATCATTTCTATTTATTCAACAAAACCAATTCCACCCATCTAAGTTACCAAAGCGTAAAGCATATAAATAATGCAGGAAGAAATGAATGCATAAATATTAATTTCAATCCAATCTTAGTTAACAAAGAAGAGGCTCTAACTTAGAGACCTGGTTTGTCCTTCCTTATTAAAACTAATCATTTGAGAGAAATCATTTCCACTATCTCAATAAAGTTAGTATATACAATAAATATTCAGAATATTAACACAGAAAATAAAAATTATATCATAAATTTATGCACATAATTTTACAATAGTGTACTTAGCTCAGAATGGGGCCCTCCACCTTTGTTGGTAAACCTTGAGACAATAAGCTACAACATATATCCATCCACATCACACAAAATTGTATGCACAAGAAATATGAAGGCAACTCTCAACTTCTATTTAGAAAATAATAGTCACAATGTATATCCATAACTATTGTTTAGCCTTCCTTAAATAGGATAAGAGTATAACAATATGAGCTATAATTGTTGTAACAACTAAAAAGAGTCATATTCCATCTCATAAGGTCAATCTCATCCCTTTATTACACATAATATGGAAAAATCATAGAAAATCTCAAATGCCCCTAAATTAGAGGATATCCAGTGTGACTGGTCAATTTTGACCAGCATTGACCAGGCATGTTCTAACTAATTTGGAGTGAGGCAATATGATTCCCTCCATACTTGGTTCTTTTAGTTTACGAATATGCATTTAGTTCATGCCCAGGTTCCCTGCACATATGACTTTAATAAAGCTATTATGGGAAGCTCTATTTCTCCCAAAAATAAAATTTAATGCTCAATTTTTACTAAAACTTCTAAAAATGAAAAGATAATTAATTTACCTTGGTGTGAAAAAAGAGGTGAAATTTGGAAAATATGATTGAAATATAATGATAAATGATGGTAAAATGATGAAATACGTATGGTAAAAAACGGTCAAAAGCGAGAGCTAACACTCCCCCTTGGCGATTTGAAAGCATGTTCGCATGCCCATCTCGACCTCTTGGACCTTCTTCCCCTGCCTGATGACATACCTGTTGATCTTCTTTTTGATCTTCCTACTAATGTAGATGCTTAAGTTTTTGTTGCTTGTAGGAGTATGTCAATTCCCACTTGATCCTTCTTTTCTATTTTATAAATTTCACTTTTTACGTTTTGCTTTACATAGTTGTATTGCCAATGTTTCTTTTCCTTCATCCATACTAGTGCTTGCTTAGAAATGAGAAGCTTTGTTTTTCAACTTATTTGTTTTCTTCTCGAGCTTCTTGTTCTCCTTAATAATTTTTTTATTTTGTTTCCTATACATCTCATTCTCCTTTTTCAAATGTCATTCCAATATTTCAGTGACTTGAAGCTTTGTCTTTAACTCTTCTAACTCCTTTGCCTTGGTATCTTCCTCCTTATGACTCTTTGATGTTTCTCCAAAAGCCTCCTCAATCTAATTTTCTCACTTATCTTTGCATATTTTGAATAATAGGATCATTCCTCTTTTTCACTTTCTTCATACCAAGGATCTCTTTTCATTTCTTTGAGTTCTTCCCGTGCTTGTTTTTCCAATTTCTCAATAAGATCATTATGTAACTACTGAGCCCTATGAAGATGTATTTCTTATAGAATTTCTTCTTCAATAATGTTTTGGTCCTCTTTAGAAGCTTCTTCTAACACTCTTTTCCTTAACTTTCTAGGAAAGGATGTGAATGACTTCTCTCTTTCAATACTTATCCCTTCCTGTTTCTTCTTTGATCTTGTCATTGGATAAGATGGAGGCTGCATGATTTCTTTGGAAAGTTGTAACTGTTCAATGGCTCCCATGTCTTTGAGTAGCTCTTCCTCTTCCTTAAATTCCACAAGATTGTTTCTCTCAAGAAAACTTTTTCAAGTCTCCTCTTTATTTCTTAACTGATGTTCAATAAGAACCTTGATCAAACCATGATGATATTAGCTAACCTCTTTCTTTTCATTCTTGTTCTTCACTCCATGAATCATGTTCAGTAAACTGTTTGGAAAGAAATAAGGAAGATTGATATTACTATCCCCTTTTATGTGCAGGAGAAGCCTTATGTGATATAAATGTACTACACTATATCTACCATCACAAGTGAATTTTTTTTTAATAATAAGGGTTAATTCAACCCATGGTTCCTTGAGCCATTCTCTATTAATTCGTTTTGACCTATCAAATGTTCCTCTTATTAGCCTTTCCAAGAAATAAATCCAACCTTTTTCTTTAAAATGCTTCCCTTTGTGGTATTTCTCTCTTGTTAATGGTAAACCTGTAGCATTAGCAAGGTATTCTTCTATAACTAGAATAGTTACATCCTATATGGTTGTCTCTTCATCATGATAATTTGATACAAATGATTTTGTCACCTTGGTATTATAACCATCAATTTCTCTCAAAAATTCCAGTAAATTGGTTTTCTGAAGCTTTTCCATAGTTTCCTTTGTCCATTTTTCATGGTGAAACCATTTTGGTTCCAATATGCATTCCATCTCTGAGTTTTGATCACTCTATTTTTTTTTCTTTGTGCCCTCTATATCATAGCACTACTAAGGTTTTGGAGAGGTACGAATTTTTTTTATGCCTCCGTTGTCTATATCACTTTTCCGTATCACTTTTTTTTATGCCTTGCCTTACACCCCTGCATACACAACATATGTTGTTAAAAAAACACATTACACCACTGCATATTAATTCTTTTCTTTATGCCCCTAAAATAGACTCTAGAAGTCACAATTCACCCATCTAACCTCATGCCAAGTGTTAAATAATGTACATGCAATATATAGTTTAGGTTGTGTTATCACTCCGTAATTTCCCTAGGCTAAGGAGAGAAACCTAGAGCTAACCATAAAACTACTTTTAAAGCTGGGATATATCCCTTACAGCTTTAGAAAGGGATCTCTCAATCTAATTTGAATTTATGTTCTAGATATTAGGCTAGTTATGAAAGCTTGGGGTGGGATTTTTCAAAGGACTGGTTGAAAGATGCAAGGAAATTCTATTGGGCATGGAGTCATGAAACTTGAGGCAATCAATCACAAAATAAAAAAGCAGCTGTAACAGGGTAGGATAGGAAATATTTTGGATCTTATAGAGTGTATTTTGAGTGAAAAATATGAATAAGACTAAACTTCAATTAAATATAGAGCATACAGAGATGAATTATATATTTAACATCAAACAAAAAACATTGATATTGTTTAAAAGCGAGAGTAGAGTAAAATTAATAAAATTCGGCCCTTAATATTCTTGAAACAATAAAGATATAAAACATATGGAAAATTGAAGAAATAAATGATTTCACAAGATATAGTACATCACCAATTGCCTGACACATGAATGCAAAACTTACATCAAAACATAGCTCCTTTCTTCATACAAGTTCCAACCCTTATTACATATTGAGAAATTGTTTAAATACTTCTTAACCTAACAAATTTTGAAAAATAATAGCTATGAATTAATTACAAAAATAGAAATAAATTAAACAACTCTCAAATTCATGAATGTAAAGATGATCTAAGAGATTATGTGTGTCCTAGAATAGCTATAAGATATTTTCCTTTATCCAGGCAACAAAAGACTGGTGAACTACATCCTTGAAAGTAAAACAAGTCCCTTTGTGAATTAAACATTTCTGCTTATTAAAATATGTCCCTCTGCAACTACTTCTTCTTTATCATTTATTTCCATTAAAAGTTTTGAGCGTTAAAAATAAGAAATTAGTTTTTCAATACTGATCCTATTTCTCGAAATATGAGTGGTTGTAGCTATTTTTGCAATGTTATCCATTAAAAACATAATATTATTCTTTTTCTCCACGATTCAACAACTGCTAACCCTACCTCTCTTAACACCTCAGTATGATCTATTAGAGAAATCTTCCCTTGATTTTTTTACTATGATATCTCTCAAAAATTCTCGAACTAGTTTACGATGGTGTTAATATCCTTCTAATGCCTTATTAGGTCATTTGTGGAAATAGCCAAAACCATAGAATAGATATAAACCCATCCTTTTGGGGTTAAGCCATTTAAGTTATGAACAGGGGTCGATTCTTTATAACATTGCTGCATTATATTAGTTCCCATGTGTAATACATGGGACAACAACATATATGTGACTGAGCCCTTTTTAATATTAGAACTTTCAATTAGAGGTTTTCTTTGTGTGCCACTTTATATTATGCGGGGTGTGAAACTTTGCGATGCGCCTAGCCCCCAGGGATTAGGAGGAAACTCAGGGTGAAAGACTTTTTATATATTAAAAGTTTGGCTTTAAAGCGGGTCCATTCTATATAATGCTTCGCTGGATGGGGCCATAGTATACGGGCCTCGGTCCTTGTGCCAATAGATCTTAAACCTTTGAATTATTTATAATACTGGGCTAGCCCCCACATCAGATCTCCTCTCCCAATGATTTCTAATCGGAAATTTCAACTTGGTACACCAAAAGCCTCCTTCGATCATTAAACACTGATCAACCTTCTTCTTAGCACCCGATCCTATGGTATTCAAGTGACCATAGCCTAACCTTCTTATTGGAGCCCCCTTTCCCAACATTTTCAAATAAGAAGTTTCACTTTTTACACACAACACACATGCATTGAATTTCAATTGCCAATCCATGACTTCATCCTCTACACGTGTTACCTTGTGAGTGGTTACACGTGTCACCCTTTTTTGGCCCGTTGTGACCCTTGAAAATGTTACATCCACCTACCACGTCTCCACCATAAGGCAACTTCATTGCTAATGTCATCCTCCAAGTGGCCCTTATCAGATCCCATCATTGACTACCACATGTCCCTTACCGGATCCAACCGTTGTTCGACACACAACTTTTACCAGATCCAATATCTTGCTGACATGTGTCCCTTTGGGAGGAGTGAGAAAAGGCTGGACCTTGCCTAGTTTTGGGATAAATTCCTTCGTAAATTTGTCTTTGTCTTCCCTAGAATTTTAACACTGTATGCCCACTTCCAGGATTTTCAAAACATGACCACCATGCCTCCATTGTGAATCACTGATTTCCAACTGTGCCGCCTACAAATTGACCATAGAGCTCCAGGATTGGGGATTTAGAACCTCTGATCTCCGATTGCAATCCTCGCGATCACTAATCAGTAATTTTTCTTCGTTTTCCACACCTTCCTCTCTTTAAAACCTCTGAGATGTTGGTTTTCAATACTTAGGAATCTTCACTTGTCTTGTGGCTTTTGAAAGGGGGACTTTAACTTGCTCTAACTTTTGACTTGGAAATCACTTTGTGGATTTCTATAGCTCATTGGAAATATGATTCTAAGTACTTTATTTTGAAAATACATACTAGATAATTTACAGATGCTTGGAAAGAAAAATAGCTTTGCAACCTAAGACTGATTTGACCACATAATTTCAAGGACTGGATGACTTCTTTGACAAGTGAAACTTTAGGCTATAAGACCTATTGACTCATAAGCTCAGTTTCACAAGAGAAGTCTCAAAATACATAAATAAACAAACAAAATCTTATTACCTATTTTATAATACCCTAACATTGGCTCGAATGTGGACGACATCCTCCCTATGATGTGTCAAGAACAAAAAGCAAAATTATTTCATTATCAATACTGAAACTAACTCTGAAAACAACAAAATAAATCATAGTTATAGCAGCCACTCATCAAAAACTTAGGGCCTTCACTACGAGCTTCAATTCCTAATGAAAACCACCCACACTTGCACTATTTGAAACAATAAAATGATATATACAATGATGGTGTTTGTTACCAGCTGACCTTAAGTGAAATATTGCTTGAGTAACCTGTCATTAACTTGTCCTCTTGGTGGTGTTTCTCCAGTCAGATCTTCTAACAAAAATGCATGAGTTCCATGAACAAAAACAATCCTCTAAGGGCATTTCCACAAACTGTCAAACTTCCAATGCTTCCCTTTCTCTTCATTCTTGGCATCCCACTTTAGAACAATGTCATCCAGTTGTAAACCATCTTCCTTTACCCTTCTATCATTAATTCTCATGATTTTATCCTATATCACCTACGCATTTTTATAAACTTCTTCCCTTATCTGCTGCAAATTTATTAATTGATTGATCCTTCTCTCGACAACATTTGGTTCTAATTCCTTGTCCTCCAATAATTGAAGTACTGGAATTCCTAGGGAAATGGGGAAAATTGCATCTATTCCATAAGCCAATTTGAAAGGTGATATTCCAATCAAATTTTGTGTACTTATCCTATCAACCCATAAAGCATTTATTAATTTCTTATGCTAGGATTTATTGTTTTCTTGCAATAGTTCCTTATTTTTCTTCATGATTTTTATGAATGATTTGTGAGAAGACTCTGCTAACCGATTTCCTTGAGGATAATAGGCAATATAATGTCCTAACACAATGTGTCACTTTTTACGAGAATCGAACATGATTTTTCATTTAAAGGTAACAACATTATCTGTAATAATTTTATGGGGACAACCAAACCTAGAGAGAATATGACCTCCAAGGAATTGCATGATTACAAAATTTGTAGCTTGTCTAGTTGGAATGGATTCAATCCATTTGGTGAAGTAGTCTGTTGCTGTGAGGATCCACTTGTGTTGAGTTGATGAACTTGGATGAATTTCTCCAATGAAATCTAAACCGCACTATTGGAAACAGACCTCCACTGAGATAGGTTTCAAAGGTAGAGGTAGGAGTTTTCTCTTACCTTCAAAAATCTTACATTGATGACAAGTTGAAACCTTTTTATGAATGTCTGCAAACAAGGCAGGGCAATAAAAACCAGCTCTCCAGATTTTGTTTGTTGTGGCTTTCTAGTACTGATGTTCTCTACAGTCACCTTGATGAAATTATTCCATGATTTTATTTGGTTCATCCTTCAATAAAAAATTCAACAAAATACCTCCAACATCCTTCCAATACAAGGCTTGATCTAAAATGCAGAACTTAACAACCTTCAATTTTAGAAACCTTGCCTTGGTTTTTGTCAAACCAGGGGGAGCTTGTAAATTTTGTAAAACATACAAAATGTCTACATACCAGGGAGAAGTAAGAAAATGATTTGATATATATGGATTCACCATATCTTATTGTTCATCAAGAGTAGCTCCAAATTTTATATCTAATGCATGAAAATCTGACTCAGCCAAAATTTTTACTAGTCCTTGACCTTTCATGAGCTTTGTAGGCTTTATCTCAATGTCATATTGATGATGCGCTCAATATTTAGATCAAAAACCAAAGTCCTCAGAACAGCTTGAAACTTGAATGACCGGTCAATCTCAGAAAAATGATCCTAACAATGGCACCTCTGAATGGCCTAAGGAGACTTGGCACAGTTTAACAAAATTGTATGGAGGCATTGCAGTTCGACCCTCTGACATCCTATCCACAGACCAAAGCCTTTAGCCAACTACGCTATGTTTTTTGTTTAACCACTATAGTGCCACACATACATTTAACGTGTATTACGTTCAAGGTTGGCGGTTCGGGGGGCAGCCGCAGGCCAGCCCTCCAGGTGTGATCGCAACAATGGTTATTGTAAATAGGTAAAGCAAGCGACTCCACAAACCTTAACTCGATAGTTAGTACACGCCATGTGAACGCATACTCTGACGGTTACGGCGGAGGTCATTTGACCCAGTGGAAAACACTAACAAACCACGATAGTTAATGCCATGTGCCCACTCCTCCAAACTGCCAGGCCTATAGTTAGCATTAACTGCACAGTCACAACGCTAATTACAGATTAATATCTAATTAAACCCATTTAATAATTAATTAAACTCAAGTTTAAAACGATGGAATTTTGGTGGATTCTGCTATTTTTGGGCCTGGCCCCAAATTTAGCATCCCTAACTGGAGTTCTTCCCGATTTGGAGGAGAATTTGTAGGGAAAAACAGTTTGATCCATAACTAAAGCATTTTTGGACCAAATTGAGCTCAAGAAAAGATGTTCCTAGCTAATTTCAACATTCTGAACACATTGGTGCATGTATCAGTTGTACTAGAGCTTTGTAAACAACAATTTTTTCCATATTGAGCTAATATAGAGGTCCGAGCCATGGATGTTGGACTAATGAGATTAGCACAAGTGTGGTGAACTCCTTCATTAAAACATTGTGTTAAAGTGTTCAATTGATGGTTTGTTGTACTTTTTATTGTTTTTTTTAGCATTGTTCTTTTAAGCTATTTTTCTCATGAATGTCACATTAAGCTTGATGAAATTTACCTATTTACAATCACCAAACAACCTAAGGAAACCTTTGCACATGAAGCAATGAAAAAATAGGTGTTTATAAATCTGTTATTGGAATTAGAAAAAAAAAACTAACATTCAATAACAGATCAAGTTGGTATCAAAGATAGGTTTATTTTCTTGATTTCCTGACTTTTGTGCAAGTAGGTTTTTAATGGTTGCAAAATTGTGATGCTTACAAGGTTGAAGTTGTAGAGAGGAGAAGGGAAACTATTGGTTGCAGCTCTTAAGTTAATGCCTAGAAGACAGAGAGCCATACAACCACAACCTCCACCACCCAAAGTTCCAATTCCAACTGCACTTGAAACTCCTCAAGTTTTGCCTTCAAATGAGATTGAAGAGGTACAAGAAGTACTAGTTTCTGAGCCTAAATCCAAAGCCATTATGTCTAGAGAAGGAGAGCCTGAAGGTCCTTATTTAGAAGAGGAACAATTCAAGAAATATTTCTACACTTTAACTAAGATGGTTAAAGTCCTCTATGAAGAGAGGAGCACTAGAGTGGTTGGAGAGGGTTCTAAACATCCACATGGAGAAGGAAGCTTAGGAGAAAAAAAATATGATAATAAGGATTCCAAGGGTAATGGAGGAAATCCACCTCCATTTCCACCATCTTCCTCATCATCTTCACCATCCTCAACATCTCAAATATCTTCCACTTTCACCACCAAAATTGTTCATACTCATTTGCAAACCCCAAAAGGAAAAAATCCCTTACTCAAATTGGACATTATGTTTGAACTTGCCATGTACAATGGTGAAGTGACTGCAGAACCTTCAAGAAGATGACATAAAAACCCATTTGGCTTCATTAAGGCTAGAAGGAGCCGCATTAGTTTGGTGGGAAGCAAAGACTCAAGATGAAATGTGAATTCATGGTAAAAATATCTATTTCTTGGGTTGAATTTGTTTATGCAATTAAAATACAATTTTTCCCTTTAGCCTATATCCAAAAATCCATTATGAGTTGGAAGAATTTTAGGCATCTTAAAGGCCAAACAGTCCAAGACTATACCCAGGAGTTTATAAAGAAGGTTTAGTTGTTAGGAGTAAACTTGAATTCCCAAGATACACTATTGAAATATATTGGAGGTTTACATTACTATTTGAAACATACTATCCTTATATTGAATCCAAGCAATCTCGATGAGTTTTGTTTGCAAAGCACACACCTTGGAGCAAGGGGGAAGAAAGTTGAGGAAGAGGGTAGTAAGAAGAATCATTTCAAGGGTAAGGAGAAAGACAAGGGTGGAAAATGGAAGGGGAAGAAAAATTCAAGTGTGAAGAAAGAAGGGGATAAAACAATATGCCATCATTATTCCAAATATGGGAATGATGAAACCCATTGTTAGAAATTACATCCCGAACTAAGGCCCAAGAAGCAAAATAATAAGGGAAAACAAAAGCTTACCACTACAACACAACATGACCTTGGTTCAGATTCTGGTGATGAGACCAAGATTTCAGCCATTGTTACAAAAGGGAAAGAAGTTGTTACAAGAACTAGTTACTCACATAAGTGAAAACAACACTCCAAATGAAGAATCAAGAATAGATTTGTTTCTTGTAAGGGTAATTTCAAATCATACAAAGATTAATGCATTATTTGATACTGGGTCACAATCAAACTTAATTTCAGAAGACTTGGTTAAAAAAACAATCCTTGAAACCGTACCTCATCATAATCCATATCCATTGGGTTTGATAGTTAACAATGCAAACTTATAGGTTACAAGGAATTATTTGTTCAAGTTCGCCATTACTAAAAAGTTCATTGGTGAAGTTGAGTTAGATGTAGTTCCACTTCACATCTCAAGAATCATTTTGGGTAGTCCATATTTGTATGATAGGAAAGAAGTATTTTATCGCCATGAAAAAATACTTATTGCTCAGGAATGGGGTGGAGTACATTATGAGAGCCCATCACAAAAAGATGAACATTTCTTTGGTTAATGCAGGGCAGATGAAGGGACTAGTAAATGCAAGTAAAAATTTTTATGCTTATCATGATCAATGAAAAGAATGATATTGATTATGAATCTTTCGAAGGTTGTGATGACAAATTAAAATCTGATTTGTTTGATCTGGTAAGAAAGCATGGAGAGATGTTTTAGGACCCAAAGGGGTTACCTCCCAAGAGGGGAATTCAACGTGAGATACAACAACATCAGGATGTTCCACTTCCAAATATTGGCATGTATCGCATGTCAATTATGGACAGCATGGAAATCAAGAAGAAAATTCAAAAAATGTTGAACAAAGGTATCATACGCCCATCTACTTCACCATGTAGCTCACCCATTCCCTTGGTGCCAAAGAAGGACAAGGAATGGTGCATGTGTGTGGATTTTCATACACTAAACAAAATCATGGTAAAGAATCGTTATCCACTCCCACGAATTGATGATTTTCTTTATCAGTAGAGGTATGCAAAGTATTTCACTAAGATCTACGAAGTGGTTATGATCAAGTTAGGATATCGGAAGAGGACATTTGGAAAACCACATTTTAAAACGAAACAAGGATTGTTTGAGTGGCTTCTTATGCCTTTCGGTCTGACAAATGCTCCACCTACTTTCACGAGAGTTATGAATGATGTATTGAGACCATTTCTAGATGAATTTGTCATTGTGTACTTAGATGATATACTTATATTCAGTAAATCCATAGATGAACATGTCATGCATGTAAATAAAGTACTTGATGTCTTGAGAAAGGAACAGTTGTTTTTAAAGATGTCAACGTGTGAATTTGGCAAGACCTCTTTAGTGTATTTGGGAGACATTGTTGGAGGAGGTGAGCTGCAGATTGACCCCTCTAAATTTGACGTCATTCTGAATTTTCCCAAACCCAATATAGTTACAGAGGTAAGAAGCTTTTTAGGGGTAGTACAATATTGGAGGAAATTTATTGATAATTTTTCTTCCATTGCAGCTCCATAAATGCATTGATAAGTGTCAAGCAAGTCTTCCATTAGGGAGATGTACAACAGAAAGAATTTGATTCTTTGAAGCAAAAGATCATTTGAACACTCGTATTGGCTCTTCCATATCTTGGACAACCATTTGAGATTCAAACAAATGCTACTGATTATGCCATGGGAGAAGTTCTTATGCAACATGGTAAGCCCATTTCATTTCATTGTGAAATTTTTAATGGAGTTGTAACTAATTATCCTAGTTATGACAAAGAACTTTATGCATTGGTACAAAGTTTCAAAAAATGGAAACACTACTTGATGGGAAAAGAGACCATTATCCATACCGATGATCAACCATTACAATACTTACAGTCACATTCAAAGTTACAACAATCACAACATTTTAGATGGATGGGTTTTCTACAACAATTTCATTTGGTTATTAGGTATAAAAAGGGAATGTACAATAAGGTAGATGATATGCTTCCAAGGCCTATTGTAAATTCATCTATTATACTCAAGCAAAATTATGTTTTACATGAAAGTTACATTGAACAATATGCAAATGATAATGACTTTCAAGATGTGTATGAAAGCTTGAGTCAAGGAAACCAAATAGAACAGTTGGATTATCATGTATAGAACAATGTGTTGTATCATTTGGGGAAGTTATGTATTCCAAAGGGAGAAAGAAACAATATCATAAAGGAGGCACACACTTCATTGATTGCTAAACACTTTGGTGTAGGCAAGACAATATTGAACCTCCAATGTTAGAAAATTATATATTACAGAGCAATGGAACACATAAAATATTGCAAAAATATAAACATAGAAAATGCATAAAACAAGAGAGACACATATATATGTGGTTAACCGAATTTGGGCTACGTCCTTGAAGAAAAAATTAGTCCTTCCTTTTATATTATCTGACAAAATGAAGAGATACAACCTACAACAGAGTAGTTGTAATTCCATCTTCATTCTCACACAATCTCCTCTCTCTTTCTCACTCAAAATATAGATCTATGTAGATGCAATAGAATTCCCTCATATATAGTGAGGGGTTGCCTTCTAGGGAAAAGAGAATCCGTAAATTAAACATAACTTCTACCGTCATATTTCCACCTAATGAACAACCCATATTAACTATGAAATTACAACATTTTACAAGGCAATTTGATATCTATTTTTAGCTTCGAGGGAACTTCATAAACGGACCCCCTCTAGCAGCGCACATAAACTGGACGCGTTGCTGCCACATTACTAAATGGGGTCCAATTTGACGATACCTCTGAATAAAGAACATAATCACGCTCCACACCCAACAATTTCCCACTTGGAGACTGATTATAGCAACTCTACTATTGCTTCATTTGTTGGAAAATGACTCCATTTTGGACCTGATTGTTTCTCATCTTCATCATCATACTTGAAGACCAATTGATATTTAGCAGAACCTCAATTTATCCTTCATTACAACTTTTTTTAACATATCTGTAGGATTCTAGCTAGTGTGTAATTTTCCAGCTTCAACTGTCCATCCTTGAACACTGATCATATGAAATGGTACTTGAGCTATATACGTTTCGTCTTGGAATGCAATGCAGTGTTCGTTGCAAGATGTATGGCACTCTGGCTGTCACTACATAACTTTCCCAACTCCAACTTCTTACCCAATTCATCCAGAAACCTTTGTAACCAAATCATTTCTCTACTAGCCTCTATAGCAGGAACATACTCTACTTCTGTCATTTAGAGTGCAACAACACTTTGTAGTTTTGAAACCCAACTGACAATTGTTCCACCTACAATAAACACATACCCTGTGGTGCTCTGCATGTTATCTCTATCACCCTCCATATCTACATCAACATATCCCTGTAGAGCAATGTTTGAACCACCAAAGCATAATTATTGATTTGTGGTACCTCTCAAATACCTAAGGATACACTTCACTACCATCCAATATTCCTTTCATGGATTTTTCATGTACCTATTTACAACTCCCACTACATGTGCAATATCGGGCCTTGTGTAGACCATTTCATAGACTACGCTTCAAACTACTGATGCATATGGAACTTTAGACATATAATCCATTTCTTCTTGAGTCTTGGGACACACCTCCTTAGTTTGAAATGGCTAGCCAAATGTATACTAACTAGTTCTGCATTCTACATTTTAATTTTTTTCAACACCTTTTGTATGTACTCACTCTGAGACAATGTTAATTTGTGATTCTTCCTGTCTTTGGTTATTCTCATACCAAGGGTTTGTTTTGTAGCACCAAAATCCTTCAATGCAAATGAGTTTTCCAATTTTCTTTTGAAAACATTTATTTCCTGCATGTTAGAACCTGTAACAAGCATGTCATCTACATAACATAACAATATAATATAGTTGCCATCATTTTTTCTTTTGAGATAAACACAATGATCAAAGTGAAATCTAGTATAACCTTGTTTAGACATAAACTTGTCAAATTTTAGATACCATTGTCTTGGAGCCTGTTTTAAGACATACAAGCTCTTTTTCAACCTAAACACTAGTTTCTTCTTCCCTTTTGCATCATATCCTTGTGGTTGCTGCATATATATCTCTTTGTCCAAATACCCATTGAGAAATGTTGTCTTTACAAATATCTGCTCAAGATGCAAGCCTTCAGCTTCTACTCAACTTAAAATAGTTTTGATTGAAGTCATTTTAGCAACAGTAAAAAATATATCATCAAAGTCTATACCCTTTTTCTGTGCAAACCCCTTCACCACAAGTCTAGATTTATACCTTTTTCTACCTCCACTTTCTCCCTTCAACCTGTAAACCCATTTATTCTACAATGTTGGTTTACTTGCAGGAAACCAGACTACTTCCCATGTCTGGTTATGTACTAAGGAGTCCATCTCTTCTTTCATGGCTTGCTCCCACTTCTTCCTGGTTTCTACTTGCACTACCTCTTCATAACACTATGGTTCACCACAGTTAGTCAACAATAGATAATATAATGAAGGAGAGTATCGTTCAGGGGGTCTACTTACCCTAGTAAATCTTCTAACACCACTTTCAGGTGTTTGAGGTGCTTGTTTCTATTGTGGTGGTTATTGTTGTTTTGGTTGTTGATCATTATGATTTTCAGGAACCTTCACTTTTTCTTTGATCTCATCAAGCATTGTGAATTCTCTGTTTTCTTTTTCTTGTTTCTTTTCTTGCAACTGATCCTTATACAAAGCCTTTTCATTGAATATGACATCTCTACTCCTAATGATTTTGTGTTTTTCATAATCATAAAATCGATAACCAAAATCATTAACACCATATCCAATAAAGGCACATTTCTTTGATTTTACCTCAATCTCTGTTCTATTTTCTTTATTAATGTGAACAAAGGCTTCACAACCAAAAGTCTTCAAAAATGAGTAGTTTACCTTCTTACCTATCCATGCCTCCTCTAGAATACCACCATCCATGGAACTTGAAGGAAATCTATCTATTATATAAACAACAGTATCTACAACATCTTCCCAAAATTATAAATTCAATCCTACATGCAATCTCATGCACCTTGCACACTCCATGATTGTCCTGTTCATCCTTTCTGACACACTATTTTCTTGTGGTGTTCTTAGAACTTCTTCTCTATGCGAATTCCATTCTCTGAACAGTACCTATCAAACGCTTTGCTAAAATATTCACCTACATTGTTTGATCTAAGATAGTTCAATATTTTTCCTGTCTTATTTTGAACCAAAGATTTCCATTTCATGAAAGTATCAAATACATCAGATTTATTTCAAATATAATAAATCCAGGTTTTTCTTTTTGCATCATCAATAAAAGTAACATAATAATGAGAGTCACTGAGAGATGATACCTGAGCAGGTCCCCATACATATGTATGCACAAGCACTATTTTTTTGTTGTTCTTTTTTTTCCCAACTCTAAGGAATCTGACTCTCTTTTTTTTTTTCCATTAACACAATTCTCATAGAATTCCAAATAAACATGCTTCAAACCTGGCAAAAAATTTCTTGAGCGAAGAATCTACATCCCCTTCTCACTCATGTGCCTGAGCCAATGATGCCACAATGCCGTATCTACTCGTGTAGAGGTTAAAGCATTAACAGAATTAGAAATAACATTGCATAAATACAATGTACCAACCATTTATCCTTTTTCTATTACCAATGATCCTTTAGTGACCTTGCAGGTTTTCTCTATAAAATTTGTTACATAGCCTTCACCTCCCAACTTCCATGTTCAGATTATATTTTTCTTCAGATCTGGAACATGCCTTACCTCCTTCAACAACCATTGATTTCCATTCTGCTCTTGTTTGAAAATTGTATCCATTTCAATGATTTTATAGGGTTTATCATCACCCAATCAAACCTGTCAAAAATCTCCTTGAACATAATCATGAAAATGTTTCCTATCAGGTGTGGCATGGAATAAGGCCCCTGAATCTACCACCCAGGCATCAATAATATTTTTTAATGAAAGAATCAAAGCATCTTGCAACACATCACTAGTCACATTTGCTTCATGATTGCTTTCTCATTGCGTGTCTCCTTCTTTTCCCTTCTGAGACTTGCATTCCTTATTTAGGTGTCATTTCTTCCCACATTTTCAGCACACTATCCTCGATCTAGACTTGGATATGCCTTTCCTTGACTTACTGCAATATGCTGAGCTCTTTCCCCTTTTCATTTTTCTGACCCTAGTCTTTGTAGCCAAAGCATTTCCTAATGTCTCACCAGAGCTTTTTCGTCGCATTTCCTCACTAAGGATTGCACCAACAACATCATCAAAATTTAAGGTACTAGATCCAGAGACAGAGTTACTAATGGCCATAACTAAACCATTCCAACCTTCTGGCAATGAGCACAGAAATAACAACGCCCTAACTTCGTCATCAAAATTTATCCATATAGAATGTAACTAACTGGTAACTATATTAAATTCACTTAAATTATCAGTAACAGATCCACCTTCATATTAAATTAACGCTTCATAAGAAATACCTTATTTGAGGATAAGGTTTTTTCATATAGTTTGGCTAATCCCAACATTAAACCCTCTATTGTCGTTACCTTTCAAATATTAAAGGCTATCGACACCGCTAGTGACAACCGTATTATTCCAAGTGTCTATCAAGAATGTCCCATTCTGTGTCTATCGTACTCGTCGGCTTCTTTGTCTTTCCGCTCAATGGTAGGTACAAATCTTTCTGATACAAGTAATATTCCATATGCATCTTCCACAACTGATAGTTTTGGCCATTAAATTTATTTATCCTAAACCTACTATCTTCATCCATTGCTCCCACTCGAACTAGGAACCTTTCTCTCCTATGAGTTTATCAGCCAAATAGACCTTCTACTATGATACCACTTGTTATAAAATTATATATTACAAAGAAATGGAACAAATAGAATACTGTAGAAATATAAACATAGAAAACACATAAAACAAGAGAGACATAGATATACATGGTTCACCCAATTTGTTCTACGTCCATAGAGAAATAGCCAGTCCTTCCTTTTATATTATCCATCAAAATAAAGAGATACAACCTACAACAGATCTGTTCTAATTCTCTCTTCCTTCTCACACAATCTCCTCTCTATTTCTCACTCACAATATAGATCTACATAGCTGCAATACAATTCTCTCATATATAGTAAGGGGTTGCCTTCTAGGGAAAGAAAGACCATGAATTAAACATAACTTCTACTATCAGATTTCTGCCTAATGAGTGACCCAGATTGACTATAAAATTACAACATTTTCCAAGGAAATCTTAAATCTATTTTTAGCTTTGGGGATGTTGATAAGGTTAATCCTCTCTCCGAACAGAGATGATCCCTCCAGCCCAATGAGTGGGTCTAGCAACTAAAGTGAAAATCAACTAGACATCTTCCTAGATTATAATTGAAAAGTAGAACAACAGAGATGGCCTACCTTGCTATGATGCTAAATCGATTTTCTTTCTTGAGATCCTCAAACTGCTTGTGTCACAAACTTGTTCCTCCTTCTTTCAGTGCTTACGTACCCGCACAAGTGACCAAGAGCCAACAAAGCATGCCAAAACCAATAGAAAATCTAATCATAACCTACTTAGCTGATCAAGGAATGCCAAGCCAATACATACATGGACATATATATTTTGGGAAGATGAGTCAGCGGTTGTATTATTATTTAAAGAATAAAGGGAAACTTACAACCATAGACTTAATGTTGAAAGGCTCTCCTTGAGTGTTAATCCAAGTCCAAGCTAAGAAAATCTCCAACATTCCTTCTCCAAGTCTAATGAATATCCGCTAAGCACAAGCTCAACATAGGGTTGAAAATGGACATAAACCAACCATTTGGGAATAGTATAGGGGGAATTTATAGGCTAGGAGAGGGAGTTAGGCCTCCTCCAAAGATAGGATTAGGCCCACATCTCAAGGTGGTAGCTCATAGGGATGAGACCAAGAGGTAAAATTAGGAGGATTCGACCTCATTTATGTGAAACCACCTCTAGCTCGCCGCTCTAGAAGCTTCTAGATCACAAAGCTTCTCATCCCCTTTGGGAAAATATCCTTTTTGAGACCATCGCGAGTATGAGAGGGAACATAGTGATGTCGTCGTTAGCTAAACAAGGTGCAACATTAAATCATCGCAATTTTGAGCTTCATAATGACAATGAATCTCACTTTAGGGTTTCAAGAGCCATTTCTTCATGGAATGCTCTATATATTTTCCCAGCAAAGATAACGGAGGAATTTGAGTTGTATACATGGATGAGTATACTGTATAATGATCATATTTCAGGCACTTCAGGGTATGTCATAGGGAAGTGGAGGAGGCATGAAAAAAAATTGTGTAACAGATTCCCCCTAAAGCATGAAAACAGAACGAGGAGTGATGGTTGAGATGCTTTATGAGATTTTGGAAAGGATGAGTAAACACACTGTGAGGAGACCTGCAAATCAAGGACACATATACATATAAATATCTGATATCAATACATGAATCCGTGACATGGACACATCCATCCAGATGATGAAGAATAGATAAAATATCCATGGTATGGGCGCAACCATCCAGATAACAAGGATCAACATAAATATAAAGTTTCACGGTATGGTCAGAACCATCCATATAGTAGAAACATGTGTACAATCATCAATAACACAAAATTCCATGTAGCCTGAGTCATAACAAAAAGTACTCAGGGTCTTGCACTCTTTCCTAACTTGATAAGTGTACAAATCCTAACATGCAAATAAACAAGTTGAAGTCAAACATGGTAAACCACCTGATTACCAACCAATGATGTGGACCGTTAACAGGTACGAGAGAAACCACCAATAATGACAATGGCTTTCAAGGTATGACAGTAAAATCCATGAATGTGATGATGAAGCTGAAGTCAAACAGTAGTTGAATCATCTGATTGAAGGCCAATGACCAGAACCTATCTTCAGATGCGAAGAACTTGTCATTAAGGAATGCAAGCTCTAAGGTACTGAAAGGGAATTTCTAACTCGTGTTCTAGGACAATGAGCTGAATTTGATAGGAAGTGACCCATCAAAAGAGGGTTATAATGATTCCCTCATCATTGAGACAAAAAAAGGAATAAAGTGGAATGAAATGAGTAGAATCTAAGATTTTAGCAAAAGATCAGACAGTGTATATGTAGTAAACTGTAGATAGGACTTCTCTTGAACATGTTAGCGACATGAATCTGGAGTGTGGCAACATTTGACTCAACATAGGACTAAGGGTCATAAAGACGAAGTGGAATAGTCAGATGAGAGGAAAAATGGATCACCCAAACCTGGGAAGACAAGTGACTGAGCAAGGATATCCCAAACCCGACATGAAAGCATAAGAGTGTCATGTTCAAGACCGACATGCTGCCTATACAAATGATGTTTCATCTTCATTTTTCCCCCACTATTTCTAGTGAGTAAATATTTATTTTTACACAAGATTAAAGAGGATACCATATTCTTGTCATATAAGTTCATCCTTCGGATGAATCCATCCTAGTAAATTTTATGAGTCCTAGGAAGGAGAAACTCGATCTCGTCATGGTGATAAGTCTTTTGTTGTAAATTTCTAACGAGTTCGACGTAAGAATAACTCGATGCCTTTTTCATTTTTAGAGAGTTTGAAAAAGAAACGAAAAAGAAAACTCCATCATGTCCCTTTTTGTAATTTGTCCCTCAAACCCAAAAAGGTAGAAAACAATATGCAAAAGAACCTCCTAGCCATGTTCGACTAAGGTGTTCATTTTTCGTGCAATAGTCTATCTTAGTCTAGAAAAGTGTTAAACTTATACTGAGTAGACATCAATCCATCTACCTTTACGAGTTCAAAATGACAAGTACTCAACAATATTTTCATATTTTTTGAGTCTGAAAAGAGCTGAAAGGGGACTCCACCTGGAGGAAGGAGTGGTATAAAAGGATAGAAATTGGTTTCGGTGATGATGGAACTGCTCAAAACATGTAATGGTCAATGGGCTAGCTAATAAGACCACTCATTGCAGATGTTCCCCAGGCAAGGGTAAAACAACCAAGTGAAATCATATGATCGGCCAAAGAGATGGTGATGATGAAATGAAAAAAAAAAGGCTCTTCTGGAAAAAATCAACGGATAAAAATGGAAATCACTAGATTTAAAGTGGGAATGGTTTTATTTTTACACAAGATTGAAAAGGAAACAAATTATGCTTGAATTTGGTTTCATTTTTACACAAGCTTGAAACAAAGATAAACTATGCTTTAGATAAGTTTTCATGCCCCCAGCATAATGACTCAATTCAAGGTACATGCCCCCCAAGCTTCATTTCATTCACCTAAGAGGATGGAAGGAAGGTTCACTTAGAGGATCAAGTGAAATATTCAACTAGGATTTTACGAGATCTAATCAAAGACTCGAATTGGAAGGGGATTTGTTTCATTTTTTAATGAGCTTGACATAAGAAAAGAACTTTTCTCGAGATCCATTGTTTCATTTTTAAAGAAGCTTAACACAAGACAAGGAACTCTACTCATGGATACCTATTTCATTTTTGAATGAGGTAGACATAGTAAAATAACTATCCTCATGGGAACCTACTTCATTTTTAAATGAGGCTGACATAGTAAAAGAACTATCTTCATATCCCTTGTTCCATTTTTAATGAGCTTGACACAAGACAAGGAAATTTTCTTCGTGGTCCATTGATCACAGACCAAAAGATGCCATGCCTTCCAAGTGGTTCTCATCAGATGGGAGAAAAATGCTCTGAAAAGGATACATGTCGAGTGATCCAAATGAAAAATTGGGTTCCAATGCCCCTAGCACATGATGTACTACATCACCTACGAGATCATTAGTAGATGTGGGCATGGAATAGGTGGCCACATAATTAATCTGTGGCGGGGGTGATACCTCTTGCATATAAGAACCATTTAGGGATGATGGTTAATGGGGAGTTTATTAAGGACCAATGAATGTAAGAGGATCAATGATCACAATTCTTCCTTCATGTGAGAAACACATCACTCGAAACAGGGAAGAAAAGGGAGATCCCATGACATAAACATAATCACATCTAAGGAGTAGATTAAAATCCAACGGACCTTGGAAAACCATCATATCTGTATAGAAACTCTTTCCTCCCAAAGTAATAGGTAACCTAGGAAGGATCCCTAATGGTTGACTGGTTCTTCTATTAAAAGATAACAGATTCTAGGTGACGGGGACAAGCTGAGGAGAACCTAAAGCTTTCGAAGAAATTGAGGACAAAATAATAACAGATGCACGCTCGTCTACATCTGTGCTAAGTACGGCCATATGGTAAACCTGTATTGTAATCTAGAAAGGCACATAAGAAAGAAGGTGATATCCTTCCAGTCGACTCCAATCAAAAGAAGTGACTAAAATTCTCAGGGGGGGTGTTGTAGGAACATGACAGCTTCCCTCTTGCTCTAGGGAACATGAGAAATTTTCTCATGCACCTTAGGAACAGGAATATTTTCCTTCGGTTCATTAGAAACTAGAGAAACTAGAAGAACCTGAGCCATATGAGGTTCAGTCTCTATCGAAAAGGTACAGTTAACTAAAGGTGGAACCAAGAATACAAGTTTCTCAACCAATGATTGGTTGAGAATGGCCTAACCAAAGATGAATTTTGATATATCAATGGATCAACTAGTGGAGGATGAGGGGAAAGATTTTGACACCCAATCAGAAGACGACGTTGATAAGCTATAAGGTTTTCCAACTCTTTGGAAGCTTCATCCATAAGAGGACAAAGCTGAATGGGATGATTACCTTCACACAACTTATAGGGAAATTTGACTTTTCCCTTTTTCCCATAGGCTTTACTAGTTGAAGGTTTATCACCAGCATGATTTCCAGAGGTTGATGAAAAAGGTCGATGTGAACCTATGGACCAACTTCTAAGACCTTGGGAATACTAGGATAATTCCGAAGAACGTAGTCACCATTACATAACATGCAAGGGAATTTTACTTTCTATGGCTGATTAGAAGATTTTTCTACATCAATTTCATCCATATAAATGGCCAGTTGGTTACCCCCTTGCTTCCTTTTCTTCTTCTTCTTCGTCATATTCTTGTTCTTCTTAGCTTCCTAGTTACTATAATTCAAAATTCCACCTAGCAAAGAGGAGGAACGGGATGAAGAAACTGGCGAAGAAGGAGAGTGTTCAACTTTAGGATCAACATGAGGTTGATGTTGTTGAGGTGGAGGAGAACTTGGTTGAAAATCAACTTGGAAACTCGAAACCACTGAGATCAAAAATAACCAAATAGGAAGACCAATGGTCAATCTAGGAAGGGAAAGCATCACCATATAGGGAGAACCAGTATTTCGGAAAGAAGAAAAAGGACTAGGATTCTCGTCAAAGGGGTTTCCTTGACTGGTAGACTTAGGAAAGGTTTCCATTGGTATCAACCAAAGATCTACTAAGGAGTATTTCCACATGAAGGATGTTGTTATATTGTCAATTAATTTTAGGATTTTAAACAAAAACTTGGCCTTTTCATTTTTTAAGAGTCGATAAAAAGATGAAAAGGTGACTCTAGCTACTTTTGTAAATTTAGTGAGCTTGAAAGGACAAGTGCTCAATGATATTTTCAAATTTAAAGAGCCAGAAAAGATCGAAATGACTACTCAGGTAATTATAGGTGAAAGGAGTACCAATTAATCGTGAACTGCAATATACGCCTCAGTAAATAAATTTACCAAGGACTTGACGTATGTGCAGGAAATATCCCCGAATGTTGTGTTTGGTGTATCATGTTTATAGGGAAGAAGACTTACATTTCTATGGATAAAGGTTTGCAACCTATGAGGATCTCCCTTTATATACAGGGATCACAAGTCCGTCCTAGCACTGTCTAATTTCAAAGAAAATGACAGCTGCTAAGTTTTATAGATGTCGAAACACGTCTCTATCCTAGACCACTAATTATGAAAGTTAATGTTTCAAATGCTCCTTAGATTAATTGATAGATTTTAAAGTTGATCTTGAAATTATGTAACGATTTCAAGACCTTAATAATGTCACATCAGCACATATGATGCAACTATATGAGAAAAGGAAAAAAAAATCATTTCAATGAAAGCTAGACTAATCAAGGGAAGAAATTTCAATTAATAATTCATCAAACAAAATGCATCATGCAAAATGCCTTCCACTAACTTTCACTTTCGTCTTCTAAACACAATGGTAAAAGTAAAAAGTTTGTTAATTTTCACTATCCTAAATGCAACTTGTTCGAAAGAAAAATGGTTTTACTTTACTAAGATGAATTTATATGAATTATGCTTTTCTTTTCATTTTGAATGATTTGATGCACCTAATACAATGTTTAGCTTTCAATCACTGAAAAAATGTAACCTATTCTCAATGATGAATCTCAAAAAATAACTTTTCAATGAAACTAATCTAATGCATTTTTGCAAAAGGTAAATTTCGAAGTACAAGCTAAAACAAATGCAAAATGATGTTTTAAATGATTTCCACAGAAAAAAAAGACTCAACCAATCGGTAAAACTAGCATCTCAATAACATAAACAAACAAAAAGCAATTACCAATGACTAGAAACCATAGAATTTAATCAAATTTCACTTTGAAGCCAACGAGACAAATTTTACAAATTAATCAAGGTAGTCAATCAAAACATTGAAAAATCGAAGCATACAGGATGGGAAAAGACCTTTGGGGCCAAGACACACTAGATCCTTAGGAAGAAACCTCAAAAATTCTCACATTCAAGGATCATCACTACTTTATATACCCAAACCTATGATTAACGCTACTTTTCATAGGAAAACTCATGATGGCATCACTACTTTGTATAGAAAAAGTAGTGATGATTTTAGCGTGACCAAAAAATGAAGAAATTTTTTTGCAGCATGACTCTAAAGGTAAAAAATGTGATCATCACGAATGTAAAGGTAAAAACCACGACACCATCGTGACTGTAAATGGTAGAGCCATGATGGGGAAAGAATATGGGAAAAAGCTAAAAATATTATAGAGAAAAAATCTAGACTTAGCACTCTAAGGCAATAATCATTCATGGTGTAAACCCAGACTGATGCAGACAAGCCGAAAAAATCAACGGTTGGCTAAAATAGTCAAAATATGAAGGTGAAAGGCTAGATGGAAAGGGTCATAGGATCGCCAGTGGAGTTGCCATTTCGTTGACAAGGCTAAACCTCTCTATGGACCAAGATAATACCTTTACCCCAATGAGTGGGTCTAGCAACTGAAGTGACAATCAACTAGACATCTTCCTAGATTATAATTAAAAAGTAGAACAAGAGAGATGGCCTACGTTGCTTTGATGCAAATCCTATTTCCTTTGTTGATGATCCAGGTAGATCTCCAGACTCTAGTGGCATGGAAAAGGCTCAAAATTCAAAGTGGCGGGAAGACGATGAACTTGATGTTAGATCAAATTTCTCGTTGCCTTGATTCTAATAGTGTGAGTGACACTCTAATCCGAGTTCGGATGAAGGAGATAGAGGCAGTCAAAGTTGGGTTGACTTTTTGTTGACTGGGCAGGATTAACAAGGACACAATTTGAAATTTTCCCTTGGATAGAATCTGGCCAAATCTGGCCAGATTCTGGGCAAAATTGTCACCTGGTTAAAACGACTCCTTAAGTCAAAAATCTGATTTTTCTAAAATGGCATATTGTTTTTATTAAAACAAAAAAATATATATAAAAAGGGGGTAGCGGGCCACCAACCCTGCCACCCCAACCCAAACCATGTAACAAATGTATATAGGGTTAGGGGTGGGCCATAACCCTTAGCCCCTCCAACGGAACCAGCAATGGAAACGAGGTGGGAGGCCATGACCCCACTACCCCAAATTGAAACCATGGGGCACATAAAACAAACAATGCGAAGTTGGGTGGGTTAGTCCTTGGGGCATGGACCCAACTAGAAGAAATTCATCCACAACCATTTATTACAAGAGGCTTGTGGAGGTAGGTACAGGGGGCGGTCCTAGCCTAACCATAACGCAAACAAAGGATTTTGGTTAAAATTAAAAACAAAAGATTCGATGTATAAAAAAAAGGAGGAGCCGCCATTTTCACCACCCGACCTTCTCCATATTAACCAAATCCCTAACCATCTTAGCCAACTGCAACTTGGAAAAATTTGTCACCATTATTTTATTTAAACATAATTTGTGAGTGCGCCCAAGAAGAGAGGAGGTAGTGTACACAGTTTGAGGCAGAATTTTGCAAGAGGGCCAAATTTTCACTTTGCTAGATTTTGACAAATTTTATATGGTTTTAGCACTTCTCGATGCGACAAACACAATGGGGTTGTCCATTTCTCCATCATATTTATGCATTTTTTGGTGATTTTTCAGGATCGAGTTATAAAACTCCTTTTTTGTAACTGATGCTTGTACTCTTCTTTCTCATGCCACTTAATGAATGAAGGCCTCCCCATTGGTCTAACAGGACCCAAAAATGTAGTCCAAGTCAAACAAACTCCGTTATCAAGTCTTATTGCCTTCTTTGATGCTTTATGTGTTTCTCCTCTTCTCTCATGTGCACATTACATTTTCTATGTTAAGGTACAATTTATGCATGTAATTCTTTAACACATCTATAAGCAAAAGATTTTGGATCAAGTGGTATCAGAGTAGGTCTTTTTAGATGTGAATTTCATGTTTGTATGCTAGCAAGAAATAGGCCCTAAAGAGGTGAAGGGAAACTAAAGTCTTTCCATCCCAAAGCAGGCTGTGCACATCGATGGAGAAACATGGCAGATGAAGAGGCTCGTCATGAAGAGGAGTGCAATTTTCGCAAAACCTTCTATACAATGGCTCAGAATGTCAGTCAGTTGCTTTCAAGGCTAGAGACAACAGAAGAGAGAAATCTAGAAGAAAAAGGTCCAGTGCATGGAAATGGTGGAGAAGAACCCCCTCCTTCTCCTTCCACGAGTGAAAGTTCTTCTTCGTCTCATCACCATCATCATTGAAATTAAAGGGATGCATCTAAGAAACATTTATTTAAATTAGATGTCAAATTTGATCTTCCCATGTTTAATGATGAAAGTAATGTAGAAAAGCTTAATAACTGGATTATACAGATTGAAATCTACTGTAGGATTCAACATATTGAAGAGGACGAGGCAAAAATACAGTTGGCCTCTCTTCCGCTAAGTAGCACTGCTCTCGTCTGCTGGGAGAGAAAATTGCGAAGCAGTATGAGTGTGGGTAATCTTCATTCCTCATGGCCTAATTTCATTTCTACATTAAGGGAACAATTCTATCCCTTGGGTTATAAACAAAAAACCTTAATGGATTGGCAATACTTAAGGCAAGGAAGAGGTCAGGATGTTCAAAGCTTTATAGAGGAATTTAGAAAACAAGCACTTAATTTTGGCATTGCACTTGGCTCACTTGAAGTAGTAACTAAGTATATTGGATCATTACATAGTTACCTTAGACATTCATTATTATTTCTTGAACAAATTACTATTGACTCGGCTAGTGTAAAGGCCATCCATCTTGAGAACAGGGGCAAAAATGAAAGAGATGATCATTTCAAGAAACCACCATTTAAACCTCCAAATGGCGAACCCAAAGTGAAAGGAAAGGAAAGGAGAAGAGGATGACACCAACCAAGAAAGATGAAGAAGAAAAACCTTATTGCACACATTGCAAAAAGGAAGGTCATGATGACGATCATTGTTGGAAATTGTACCTGGAAAAGAGACCAAAGAAGTATGGAGGAAAAGGAAAGCAGAAGACAATGGCAACTCTGTAGCAAGACCTTCGATCTGATTCTGGAGATGAATCATTGGTAACAGAAGCAAGAAAAAAAGGTACTCTTACACCTCATGTTAATTCTGAATCACATAAAGGCACTAGTTCAATAGATGAGTCTCTTCCTAATGAACGAAAGAGAATTGAGCTATTTCATATTAAATTTATCATAAATCATACAAAAGTGGAAACTCTATTTGATACCAGGTCCCAAGAAAACTTAATTTTAGAGTCCTTCGTAAAGAAGCTAGGGTTAGAAACCAAACCACATCCGAAACCTTACCCACTTGGATGGATACATGATAAAGCAAAAACGAATGTAACTAAGTAGTGCAAGGCTAAATTTGCAATCGCTTCTAAGTTAGTGGATGTGGTAAAACTTGATGTGATACCAATGGATATCTGTGGCATGGTGTTAGGGAGTCCATATCTATATGATAGAAAGGCAATCTTCTTCCATCATGAAAACAAATACCAAATCAAAAAAGGTGGGGTAGAATATCTTGTAAGGGCTCATCAAACTAAAATCAATGCCAGCTTTGTAAGTGCAGGACAAATGAAGAGGTTGGTGAATTCTAGTAAGGGTTGCATGCTTATGGTTGTAAGGGGGGAGGATGCAGAATTATTTGATGCTTTCCAGGGTGGTGATCATGTTCATGAAAATGAATTATGTGAATTAATTTCTAACTATGATGATTTGTTTAAAGAACCAAGGGGATTACCTCTGGAGAGGGAAATCCAACATGAGATCCATTTGCAACATGACGCTCCTTTACCAAATATCAGCATGTACAGGATGTCGACCATTGAGATGGAGGAGATCAAAAAACAGGTGGAGGAACTATTGAGCCAAGGGGTCATCAGACCGAGCACTTCTCCATGCGGTTCACTGATTGTCTTAGTGCCGAAGAAATATGGCACATGGAGGATGTGCGTGGATTATCGAGCAATAAACAAAATCACGGTGAAAAATCATTACTCTCTTCCCCGGATTGATGACTTATTAGATCAGTTAAAGAATTCTATCTATTTCACCAAATTGGATGTGCGTAGTGGTTATCACCAGGTCCGAATCGTAGAGGAGGATGTGTGGAAAACTGCCTTCAAGACCAAACAGCAGTTGTTCAAATGGATGGTGATGCCATTCGGACTTTGCAACGGTCCAGCCACTTTCATGAGGGTCATGAATGATCTCTTTAGGCCTTTCATTGATGAATTTGTTCTTGTATATCTAGATGATATTCTTATCTTTAGTAAAAGTTGAAATGAACATGTATGTCATGTGAAGAAAGTGCTTGATGTATTGAAAAATGAAAAACTCTATCTAAAATTGTCAAAATGTGAGTTTGGGAAAACCTATTTGGCTTTCCTAGGTCATATTGTTGGTCATGGTCAGCTAAAAGTTGATCCTTCTAAAGTTGAAGCAATTGTAAATTGGCATAAACCTACTACTATAACCGAGGTTCGTAGCTTTTTGGGCGCAGTACAGTATTTGAGGAGATTTAGTGCCAATTTCTCTATTATTGTAACACCTTTACATGCATTGACAAGTTTAAAGAAAGTCTTTCAATGGGAATTAAAGCAGCAGAAGTCCTTCGAAACATTAATAGAAAAGATCAGCACCACACCGGTCTTGGCCTTACCAGATCTACAACAACCATTTGAGAGCGAGACAGATGCCAGTGGATATGCCATGCAAGCTGTAATGATGCAACACAATAAGCCGATACATTACCATTCAGAGAAGTTGCCTTAGGTTATGATAATCTATCCCACTTATGACAAGGAGTTATATAACTTGGTTCAGAGTGTGAAAAATGGAAGCACTACTTGATCAGCAAGAGACCATCATCCATACGGATCATCAGCCCTTACAGTATCTTCAGTCACAAACCAAGTTGCAACAATCTTATCATTTTAGGTGGATGGGTTTTCTTTAGCAGTTTCATCTGGTAATAAAGTATAAGAAGGTCACTAGCAACAAAGTGGCTGATATGCTATCTCACCCTTCTATTTCTACTTATGTTATTTTGCATAATGCTTCGTTATCTTTTGAAAGTTATGTTGAACAATATGCTAATGATGATGACTTTAAGGAGATCTATGCAAAAATAATCCATGGTTCAAAGGTGGAAAACTATCACTTGCAGGGGAAACTATTGTATCACCTTGGAAAAATATTCATACCCACAGGAGAAAGGGTACATGTAATCTAGGAGGCCCACACCTCCCTTGTGTCTGGTCATTTTGGTGTTGAAAAAACTTTCTGACATGTATAAAGATTTTGTTTTTGTCCTCATATGAAGAAAATTATGACTCGCTATGTAAAGGGTTGTGTGATGTGTTCTATTTCAAAGCCCTCTAATAGAAAACTCGGGTTCTACACACCACTCCCTATTCTGAGTCATCCATGGGAAAGTGTGTCGATGGATTTTGTAGGAGGTTTGCCTTTGTCTAGAAAAAGTCACGACTATTTGTATGTCGTCCTTGATCTTTTTAGCAAGATGTGTATTTTAATGCCTTGTTAAAATCACTTCACTACATAGTAGACTGCGTATCTTTTCTTTTAACATGTTTGGCTCCATTTTGGATTGCCCACATCGATTGTGTTAGAGCGGGACTCTCACTTTCTCAAAGAGTTTCGGACTAGCTTATGGAAGATGATGGACACCAAGTTGAAAAGAAGTTCGGAATTCCATCCACAGACTAAAGGACAAACAAAGGTTGTCAATCGCACCGTGGTACACTTGTTGTGAGGCTATTGTGGGAAACATCCCAAGTTGTGGGATGAGAATCTTCCATATGTGTAGCATTCCTACAACCGAGAAATGCACTCATCTATGCATCGTTTACCATTTGAGACATGTTTTGGCTACCTACCAAAAGGCCCTTTTGATATTGCCTTTGGAAGGGAATATGACTCTAGTGGACGTGATGGCAGGGACAAAGCATAGTGGTTCATTCAGTAGATCTAGTTGATTCACCAAGCAGTATAGGAGCAGTTGGAGAAAAGTCAAGCCTGGTACAAGGCTCGACATTAAAAACACCGAGTCGACCATCAATTTCAAGTGGGCGACAAAGTGTGGTTCCATATCAGCAAGGATAGGATGAAAGGAGAAGGGAAGAAGTTGCAACCGATCTAGTATGGTCCATTCACTATCTTGGAGAAGATTGGAAACAATGCTTTTCGTCTCGATTTGCCCATATATATGGAAATTTACTCCATAGTGAATGTGGAGTACTTAAAGCTATATGAACCGCCATTGATTATGGACACCAAGGAGGTGGGCACAATTCCTATAGTTGATGACTTTGCAGACGAGTATCTCGATGAGTTACTTGAAGAAATCATCCTTGAAAAAAGAACCAGGACTTCACAAGGGGGGGATGTGGAATACCTTTGAGTTGGTTTCGAGGGGATGCACCCTAGCAAGGAAAAATGGCTGGAAAAACAAAGAGTGAGGGAACAATTCCCCCACTTTCCAATTGACTAATAAAGCTTTTGGCGGTCCAAAATCTCCTCAATGTAGAGGATTGATCCAGGTGGATCTCCAAACACCAATGGCATGGAAAAGGCTCAAAATTCAAAGTGGTAGGAAGAGGATGAACTTGACATTAGATTGAAGTGCTCGTTGCCCTGATTCCAACGGTGTGAATGAAACTTCAATCTGAGTCTAGATGAAGGAGATAGAGGTAGTAAAAGGTGGGTTGTCTTTCTGTTGACTTGGCAGGATTAACAAGGACACAATTTGAATATTTCCAATGGATGGAATCTGGCCAACTCTGGCCAGATTCTAGGCGAAATTGTTTCCTGGTTAAAATGACTCCTTCAGTCAAAAATCTGATTTTTCAAAAAAGGCATATTGTTTTTATTAAAACAAAAAAATATAAAAAAGGGGGTGGTGGGCCACCAACCCTGCCACACCAACCCGTACCATGCAACAAATGTATGTAGGTGGAGGTACAGGCCACGACCTTCGGCCCCTCCCATGGAACGAACAATGAAAACGGGGTGAGCAGCCATGACCCTGCCACCACACAACGAAATCATGGGGCACATAAAACAAACAATGTGGAGTTGGGTGTGCCAGCCCTTAGGGCACAGACCCAACCAAAAACAAGCCAACCACCACCATTTATTACAAGAGGCCTGCGAAGGTAGGTACAGGGGGTGGGTTGGCCAAGGTGGCCGAGTCCAACCATAATGTAAAAGACGGAGTTTGGTTAAAATTTGAAAAAGAATATTCGATGTATAAAAAAGGGAGACGGGGTTTGACCGCCAGACATCCTCCATATTAACCAGATCCCTAACCAACTCAGCCAACCACTAAATTGGGAATATCAATCAACATTATTTTATTTAAACACAATTTATCAATGTGCCTAGGTAGAGAGAAGGCAATGCACACAATTCGAGGCAGAATTTTGCAGGAGGGCCGAATTTTCACTTTGTCATATTTTGACAAATTTATATGGTTTCAGCACTTCTCGATGCCACGAACACAATGGCGCTATCCATTTCCCCATCATAGTTCTGCATTTTTTGGCCATTTTTCAGTATGGAGGTATAAAACTCCTTTTTTGTAATTGATGCTTGTACTCTTCTTTCTCATGCCACTTAATGAATGAAGGCCTCTGCATTGATCGAGCAGGGCTTGGAGACATAGTCCAAGTCGGACAAAATCTATTATCAAGTCTTGCTGTCTTCTTTCATGCTTTATGTGTTTCTCCTCTTCTCTCATGTGCACATTAAGTTTTCTATGCTAAGCTACAATTTATGCTTGTAATTATTTAACACATCTATAAGCAAAAGATTTTGGATCAATTGAGATCCCCGAACCGCTTGCTTCACGAACTTATTCCTACTTCTTTCAATGCTTATGTGCTTGCACAAGTGACCAAGAGACAACAAAGCATGCTAAAACAAATAGAAAATCCAATAAGAACCTACTTATCTGATCAAGGAATGCCAAGCCAATACATACATGAACATATATATTTTGGGAAGATGAACCAGTAGTTGTATTATTATTTAAAGAATAAAAGGAATCTTACAACCATATCCTTGATGTTGAAAGGATCTCCTTGATTGGTAATCCAAGTCCAAGTCAAGAAACTCTCCAACACTCCTCCAAGTCTAATGAATAGCCTCTAAGCACAAGCCCGACATAGGGGTGAAAATGGACATAGACCAACCATTTGGGAATGGTAGAGGGGGAATTTATAGGCTGGGAGAGGGACTTAGGCCTCGTCCAAAGATAGTATTAGGCCCACATCTCACAGAGGTAGCTCATAGGGATGAGATCAAGAGGTCAAATTAGGATGATTTGGCCTCATCTATGTGAAACCACATTCATATCACCACTCTAGAAGCTTCTAGATCACGAAGCTTCTCATCCCATTTGGGAAAACTTCCTTTTTGAGACCATCATGAGTATGAGAGAGAACAAAGTGATTCCATCGCTAGCTTAACAAGGTTCCACATGTGATCATCATGGTTTTGAGCTTCATAAGGGAGATGACTCTCATTTTAGGGTTTCAAGAGCCATTTTTTCAAGGAAAGCTCCAGATATTTTCCTAATAAAGATAAAAGAGGAATCTAAGCTATATACATGGATGATTATACTATATAATGATCATGTTTTGGGAACTTTAGGCTATGTCACAGGGAAGTGCAGGAGGCATGAAAAAATACTGTGTAACAGGGGGCTCCAAATAATCATCATCTGGACCCCCCTGTCGGCGCACATAAATGGGCAGTGTTGCACCACATTACGAAATAGGGTCCAATGCAACTATACCTATGAATAAATAAGATAATCAGAGTACACACCCAACATCCAAAGGTATTGTTATTTTCCGTGCGTGTTTTCTAATGTATCTCATTTCATAAGAGGATGTTCTTTGTGTGCAACTAGTAAGCCTAGTAATAGGAAACTAGGATTGTACACTCCACTTATGGTACCTTCACGACCATGGGAGAGTATCTCAATGTATTTTGTAGGAGGTCTTCCATTTTCAAGGAAAGGTCATGGTTACTTATATGTATCTCTAGATAGGGTCAACAAAATGTGTATACTAACACCATGTAAAAAGAAAATTACAACTAAACAAACAACTCACCTTTTCTTCCAAAACATTTGGGTACATTTTGGTCTTCCTACTTCCATTGTAAGTGATTGAGATTCTCGATTTGTTCGGAATTTTTGGTAAAATTTGTGGGACCTGATGGACACAAAGTTGAAGAAGAGAGAAGCCTTTCATCCACAAATAGATGGATAAACTGAGGTGGTTAATAGAACAATCATTCATCTTCTTAGAGGATATTGCAGCAAAGATCCCAAGTTGAGGGATGAACAGTTTCATTACATACAACATGCATATAATAGGGAGAAACATTCATCAACAAACACATCACCTTTGAGGCATATTATGGGTACCTTCCAAGATCGCCATTGGACTTCATCTTTGAGAAAGATGTCGCCATCGATGGTCACAGTGACATTGATAAGCCAAGGAAGTTCATAGAGAAAATTTAGTTGATACATCATACAATGTAGGAACAACTTGAGAAAAGTCAAAGAAGCTACAAGGAAAGACATGAAAAACACTGGGTTGATCACAAATTTCAAGTTGGAGATGAAGTTTTGTTATATATTAGCAAAGAGATACTTCAAGGGGAAGGTCAAATGCTTAAGCCAATCCATTATGGTCCTTTTAAAATTATGGAAAAGATTGGTAACAATACATTTGAGCTTTATTTTCCTCCTTATATGCAAATATACTATGTTGTTAATGTTGATAATCTGAGATTGTTTGAGCCTCCTTTCATTAATGATCAAGGAGAGCATGTTCAACTACCAACAATAGATGATTTCTCGCCAGAATGCCTTGATGAACTTTAATAGGATCTCATACTTGATAGAATAACCAAGATTTCGAAAAGATGGGATGTTGAATACCTTAGAGTGGGACTTAAGGTAAAAAATCCTTCTAAATCCAAATGGTTGTAGATCGAAAAGGTGAGGGAATTGTACCCTCACCTGCTGAACAATTGATAGTATAGTTTGGGGGCGAAAAGGCTTCTAGTGGGGAGGAATGATCAAGTGCTCAGTAATTAGCACAAAATTCAAGGTTCTTAGAATGGATCGAAACCTAAATGACCGTGTCTATATCGATGAACGATCCTAATGCTAGGACCTCCCAATCACTTAGGGAGACTTAGCACAGTACAACAAAATTGTATGGAGGCATTGGGGTTCAACCCCGCGAGCTCGCATCCACATACCAAAGCCTTCAACCAGCTCCGATACATTTATTTATTAACCATTATAGTCCCACACATATATATAACGTGTATTACATTGAAGGTTGGTGGTTTTCGGGGATGGGGGGGGGGTGGTGCAGCCCGCAAGCCAACCCTCCCCATGTGATTGCAACAATGGTTACCACAAATAGTTAAAGCAGGTGCTCCACAAACCTTAACCCGACTGTTAATACACACCCTGTGAATGCATACTAGAATGGTTACGGTGGAGGTCAGTTGACCAGATGGAAAACACTAACAAACCAAGATAGTTAATGCCATGTGTCCACTCCTCCAAACCACCAGCGTTACAGTTAGCCTTAACTCCACAGTCACAACGCTAATTATGGATTAATATTTTATTAAACTCGTTTAAAATTAATTAAAATCAAGTTTAAAATGGCGACATTTTGGCGGATTCCTCTATTTTTGGGCCTGCCCTAAAATTTAGTGGCCCTAACTGGAGTTCTTCCAGATCTGGAAGAGAATTTGTAGGGAAAATTTATTTGAGCCATAACTGGAGCATTTTTTGACCAAATTGAGCTTAGGAAAAGGTATTCCTAGCTAATTTCAACATTCTAAACACGTTGTTGTAGGTATAAGGAGTAGTAGAGATTTGTAAATATCATTTTTTTCCATATTGAGCTAATACAAAGGCTCAAGCCATGGAAGCCAGACCAAGGAGATGTAGCTCAAGAGGGGTGCATGCCTTCATCAAAACACCATGTTAAAGTGTTCAATTGGTGGTTTGGTGTGCTTTTTATTGTTGATGTTTAGAATTTTTATTTTATGCTAATTGTCTCATGAATTTAACATTAAACTTGATGAAATTTACTTGTTTACAATCACCAAACAACCTAAGGAAGCCTTTGCACAGGAAGCAATGAACAAGCATGTGTTTATAAATCTATAATTGGAATTAGCACAGAAAAACTAACATTCAGTAACAGATCACATATTATAAAAGCACTACTATCCATTTGCCTCTTTTCCATTGTGGATTAGCCAGAGTGAGGATATATTTTACCACTACACTGAGAATAAAAGGAATTAAGTGAGAATGTAGAATATACACTCAGAAGTTTTTCAAAACCATTACTAAATAAAAAGCTTGTTTTTCCATGATATTATAATTCAAGGAGAAATATCTTAAAGCTCTGTTGAAGAATGTTATAGATTGTTCACATCCCTCTTTGTTTTTCTGTAACAATACTGCTGTAATAGTGTGTTTTGATGCAAAGGAGAAAATCATGAAATCTTTAGTAAAATCAACACTAATAAAAATAGGAGCATATGCCAAAGTTTCTTTCATCTCATTGAAATAATTTTTAGCCTCGCTATTCCATTTTATCTCATTATCCTATTTCAGCATGTTTGTGTTTGCACTTAATATTTTAGCCAAGTTTGGGATGAATCTTCTTAGAAAACATATCCTACCAAAGAAAGAATGAACTTCTTTTTTCTTCCTAGGGGGGATCAATATTCATTATTGCTTCAACTCTATTGGGGCCTACTTTGATACCATCCTTCGAGATAATGTGACTAGGTAGCTTACCTTCCTCCAATCCAAACAAACACTTTTTGGAGTTAAGGGAAATATGGAACTTCCTGCACTTCTCAAAAACTATATTCAAGTGAAACAAGTGATATTTGTCTCTCTTAGAGAATACAGTGATATCATTTAGATAAATTTCAATAAACCTATATGTTACATATTCATTTGGGAACATCACTCCCATCAACTAGATTAGTGTTTTAGGCCTCATCAAACCCTAATTTTAGTTGCTACATTCCCTAAACAAGTCAACCTTTTGAATCCCTCCTTCCCAAATAGTTTCATGGCTTGAAGACATCCTGAAATGACCTCTAGAGGGACCAGCACAATTAGGCCCATGTAAGGGTGTGTTGCAGAGCAGTTGAGTCCATGACAGGGTGCTTGATAGAGCACTTAGGCCCTCTTTGACCTACGTGGGGCGAGTATGAGTGAAATTCACATAGGGTTTGGGGAATATTCTTATATTTTGGAGCCTTCTAGATGATTCCCACACTCATCATCTCCTGTGAGCTCGAAAATGGATGAGGAATGAGTTAAGATACACCCTATCCTCTCATACCTTCCTCCATGGAACTAATTCTAAGTATGGAAGGCCATTCAATATCTTCATTGATGACAAAACCTCCTCCATCTTCCTATAACTTGAGCACTCATATAAGTGATCATGGACGTTGGACTTTTCTGATTGTAAGGAGATAATGTTAGTTTAAGAATTGAGACTATTGTAAGTGTCGTTATGCTACTGGATTATCATGCTTATGATGTGATGTGAATGGAACCAAAGATGGAGGAGTGACCTAGAATAAGGCTTCCTGGTTGTAATTCTTCCTTCTATTAAATAAAGTATTTGCACCTTTTTCCATATTAGTATCTTGATATGTGACGCTTATATGTGTGAATGTATCCAATTCCATTTACTTGTAATCAATAGATCTTTTTCTTTGATCGGTACTTTGTCTTCCGTTGATGTTTACAGGTACTTCTCAAGTGTCTGAAGTATAGGAAGGAGAGACAGTATCGATACAAAGGAGACAAGAGGAAAGAGAAAGTATAAGTAGGTCCTCTCATTCTCTTTGTCTTATCTATTGTTTATAGAGAAAGGTTAAAGTGCTTTAAACTGTTGTTCTAGATATAGCTATTGTCTAAGAAATTAGTATTTATCTGTAGATACCTAATTCTTCATAAAAAATTGGCGACCATACTGGGGAACGATCCTCATTCCAAGTAGCTTGTGACATCCTAGGACACTCCAACAGACTTTACTCCCTTTCATTGATTGTATTTTAGTCATGTTGAAGTGAATTTTAGTCAAAATTTTTGTTTAGTTACCTCTTGAAATGGCTTAGTGTCACCAACGCAGGCTTGTGAGGGACACAGTGTAGTGCAAAGCTCCCTTGGCTTAGGGACAGTGCTCTGAATCACACTGTCTCCCATTCAGGGCTACGTTGATCCTCCTTAGGTCAATTTTCCACCTTTGGATAGGATTTTTCACCAAATTTATTCTATTTGATTGCTTGATGAATGATCAATGAATGTCATGTCTTTGAAATCAACATTGTATCTCCTTTGCTAGCCCTACTTTGGGATTGATTGTTTATTGTTTCTTAAATGATTTCTTTATCACTATCAATTCATTGTCAAAGTTACTTTATAATCGATTAATATTTGTTCAAAATAAAGTGTCGTAAAAGTCTTAATTTCTTTCGAAACAGAATTGTCGTAAAGTCTTAGTTCTTGCAAAAAGATTAATTGATTGCATGTGCATTAGTTTCCTTTTGTTCATTTCAACATTAAGGGAATTGAAGAGAAAAACTTACATTGTGCATTGAAAAAGTTTGTGTGTGCTCATAGGAATAGTTTAGGGAGATTGCATTAGATTTTGTTTTTTGTTCTTTGATTAAAAGAATCTGATTGATCTATCCCTATTAGCTAAGGTTTTCATTTTTCAATTGAATGAAAAAAATGTTATCATAATAGTTTCATTCTAGGAATTTCAAACATACATCATGCGGTGAACCTTGAAAGGAAAATTCTAAAGAATATCAACTTAAAATTTATCTGAATTAACCTAATGGAGCATTGTAACTTAATGCATAACATTTAAAGGTTCAAGGCTAGAGACATGTTCCAGTTTCGTAAAACATAGCAGTTGTTGCTAACTTGTTTGTGATACATCCCGAGTGTCATACCTCATTCCACATATGTCAATATATCATAGCTCGTCCATGTACCTTCGGGTATATAGGGTAGTGTTACAATACGTAAAGTATATGGGAATGCTCTTACTGTGCAGTTTCGCATTATTTAGCGCTAATACGGATTTGGACTCCACATACTTTCGGGTATATATGGGAGGACAACACTAGGTTGATATCCATCCTTATGTAACTGAGTCGGCCGCCTTGTACACTGTGATACACCAAACACAACATTCAGGGAGATTTTCTGCCTGTACTTCTCGGTTTGCCAGGAGGTATTCTACAGTTCAAAGTTACTTGGTAATCCTTTTTCCTAGATCATCCCTCTTTTATTTTGTTTTGTTATTTTGATTAAAATAAATTTAATTGATCACAGATAATATCCTCCACGCTCACTCCTTAGTTTATCTTAGGTTGAGACATATGTGACAAATCTGGAGTCCACCAATCAAGGAATTCCTTTTGATGGGAATCCTACTCCTTTTCCTCCTTTCAGAAATATTTGTGCTCCTTATATGGCTACATTGTCCCTTCCAGGACTTACCATTGGCTTGCTAGTATGGTTGTTTTCAACCTCCTTGGTCAAAATTTTGTGATTTCTCTGCAATCGAGTACTCCTCCAACTGGAAAAAATCAACCTCCAGTTGATCCTAAAGTGGACCCTTTGCTTTCTTCCTCAGTTGCTTCTTCCTCCCCTTCTTCCTCTTCGCCTAGTGAAAGTATTGGTACTAGTAACTAGGTGGCTAAGAAGAAGAAGAAAAAAAAATTAGTAGGGGAAACCAAGGAACCATTGCTTTGAATGCAACTTCGAATGAGAAACCATCTAATAAGCCTCACAAAGTTCGATATCCATGCAAGCTTTGTACGGGAGACCATCTTCTTTGAAATTGTCCTGATATTCTTCAGATCTTAGAAGAATGGTCTTCTTGTTCACATCATCCTATGTCATCAATTTCTGGAGATCATGCTAGTGACACACCATCAACTAGTGGTAGTAAAGTTCATGGAAAGAAGGGTAAAGTTATGTTTCCATGTATGTTATGTGAAGGTAATCACCCCATTCACCTTTGTAGCTATCTAGATGAAGTCAAAAATGTGTTGGATAACTATCCTGCTTCATCGCAGCGACTTCCATCTGGTTACACAAGACTCTCCCTTAATCCTTAACTAGTTGGTAAATTGATTGACTCAAATCGACCGTTGATCAAACCCACTCTTTTTGAAAGTGAATCCTATGACTTTATACCCGACCAAAATCAACAGGTCGAGGTAACAATTGACCCGATTTCAACTTCAATTAATCGTAGCTTTCCTAAAGAGAGTGCTTATGGTACGACTCAAGTTATTTTTATTTATTTAGATTGTAATGAGCTTGGAGACAACCCTCCTGTTCCGTTAATACAAGAGGAAAATCCTCCCATTCTCCTAAAACAAGGGGGTAATTCTTCCGTTCTTACAGTACCTCCTCCAAGTAGTCTGGTCACTTCCTTTGATTGGAATTGATTGGGAGGATGTCATCTTCCGTCTTATGTGCCTTTCCAAATCATAGTACAAGTGTTTAATATGATTGTACCTGGAACTATTATAGATGAAGGTGCATTAGTGATTATCCTTTCCTCCACTGCGTGGCAAGCACTCGGTTCATCGCCACTTGTGCTTGTTACCCAACGTCTATTGGATTTTAACAGAGGAACCAGTCGGCCATTAGGGATCCTTCATCAGTTGCCTATTACCTTGAGAGGAATTTTTTTTTTATCTCATTGTAATGGTAGTCTCAGGCCCTTTAGATTTCAATTTACTTCTTGTGTGTGACTATGTTTATGACATGGGAGCTATTGTTTCCACACTCTTTCGAGTGATTTGTTTCCCACATGAAGGCAAAATTGTCACCATTGACTATCTTTCATTTCCTAGTTCAAATATGGCTTCCAGTCAACCATCTTCCCTTAATGGTCCTTTTGTACCAACGGTATCATCCCTGCCACGGGTTAATTATGTGGCAACCTGTTCCATGCCTACATCAACTGACTATCAATTCAGTGATGTTGTACATTATGTACTGGGGGCAATAGAACCAGATCTCTCCTTTAAGAGTATTGTTCTCCCATCTGATGAGAATCTCTTGGAAGTCATGACCTCTTATGGTTCATGAAAAAAGGTGAGGATAGTTCCTCGTCTTGTATCAACCTCGTTAAAAAATGAAACAAAGGGCATGAGCAGAGTTCCTTGTCTTATTTCAAGCTTCTTCAAAAATGAAGCAAGGAATATGAGAATAGTTCTTTTACTGTATCAACCTCATTAAAAAAATGAAACAACTACCATGAGGATAGTTCCTTGTCTTGTGTCAACCTTGTTAAAAAATGAAACCAAGGATATGAGGATAGTTCCTAGTATTGTGTCAATCTCATTAAAAAAAATGAAACAAGGAATATGAGCAGAGTTCATTTCCTTGTGTCAAGCGCATTAAAAAATGAACAAGGTACGCTGGAGAAAATTTCCAATTCAATTCCTTGATTAGATCTCGTAAAATCCCAGTCGAGTCTTTCACCTGATCTCCTATATGAACCTTCATTCCATCCACCTGATAGCCGCAAGTAGTCTACTTAGGTGAATGTAAGGAAGCTTTGAGGGCATGCAGCTAGTGGTAAATTTAAGTTTCCATGTAGGTTATGTGAAGGGAATCACCCCATGCACCTTTGTCCCTATCTCGATGAAGCCAAAAAGGCGTTGGATAACCATCCTACTTCACCGCAACGACTTCCATCTAGTTACAAGAGACTCTCCCTTTCATCATGCTGGGGGCATGTAAATCAATCTCAAGCATAGTTCTTCATTTCAAGATTGTCTAAAAATGAAACTGAATCGAAGCATACTTTTTCATTTCAAGCTTGTGTAAACATGAAACTAAATCCAAGCATAGTTCCCTATGGTTCAATATTGTGTAAAAATGAACCCGTTTCCATTTTAATGCTCGTGATTTCCATTCTATTAGCCTTTTCCATCAGATGAGCCTTGGTTTTTCTCCTTCCATTGTCACTATCTACCTGGTCGATCATATGCTTTCACTTGGTTTTTTTACCCTTTTTTGACGAACAGTTGCAATGAGTGGTCTTACTAGCCATCCTCTTCACATAAATCAACATGTTTTGAGAAGTTCCAACATCACCAAAACCAGTTGCTATCCTTGACACCACTCGTTCCTCAAAACGAAGTCCTCTTTAAGTTCTTTTCATACTCTCAAAACATGAAAATATTTTCGATCGCTTGTCCTTTTTAGCTCATTAATGGATTGGAAATGACATCTACTGAGTATAAGTTTAGCCCTTTTCCAGACTGAGATAGATTACTTACGAAAAAGGAATACGTTAATTGAACATGGTCAATAGGTTCTCCCTTGTATTATTTTATGCTTTTTTGGGCTTGAGAGACAGATCTACAAAAAAAGAACTTGTGGAGCTTCATTTTCGTCCCTTTTCAAACTCTCTAAACATGAAAAGGACCGAGTTATCTTTGTCGTTAAACTCATTAAAACATAAAATAGCGACAAACTTGTTGATCATGACAAGACCAATTTTCACCTTCGCTAGTCTTGTTAAAACATCACATAGCGATGGATTCACCCAAAGGGTGGAATTATACAACAAGCATATGTTATCCTCCTCAAGCTTGATAAAAATAAAGAGGTACTAGTCAGCAGTGATTAGGGAAAATGGAAAAATGGGTAAAACACTTTTTGTAATAGGTCTCTCTTGAACATGACACTTTCACCTCATCAGTGTGACTATTTGGGTTGGGTTATCAACTTGATAGTTATCCTACCATTGGTCTATCATACCATCCATCATTTTATTTTGGGTCAATTCTACGAATTCATTTCAGTGTCGCGGACATGTTCAAGAGAAGTCATTTAGTCAAAATTCATCCTTTTGCAATACCATAAACCTTCATTTTCATGATCGCCATTCCTAAACCTTGTTTCATTGGTCAAATTTTGTCTGTAAAATCATTACACTCATTTCATGTTCTTGATGTGGGATACATTAAGGCCCTCCTGCGATGAGTCACTTCTTGTGGGCATCAGCAAATTATCAAGGAAGTTGACTTAGAAACACCCTTCCAGTAGATTGAGGCTTGCATACATCAATGGCAGGTTTCTCACTTCCGGAAATAGGTTGACATCACTGGCCTTTGACTAAAATACTTTATATGTTGTTTGAAATCAAAAAATATATTGACAACATGTAGAATGTATTGCAGTACCTTGAGGATCATTATCATTATTGATGATTTCTCTCACATCTGCTAACGGCTTACATCATTAGCTGGTAATCATACAGTATCTTCCCATGTTCGACTTCAAATCACATATTCACATGGTTAGACTCATACTTGAGCAAACAATTGAATGATATAGAAGACCCCAAATCTAGTTTCATCCTTCCAGGCTACAATTTCAGGAAATGTACCAAATCATCTGTACAATGGCTTTACATTGAAGGTCATTGAAATCGTGGGTCTATATGTGCAGACGACTGTCTATGTACTTGTAATGAAATTTTATATGCTGAGCATGGGTATGCCTTCCCTTAGCGATTCATGAGAAAAAATCAAAATATCATGATATTTTATTGTAATCGATGTAGGTCACCAACCACTTTGTAACCTTCTCATCGCATCGTAAATAATTTAACTCAACATTACATTTTCAAGTTCATGCTTTTGGGGGGCAACTGTTACAAATCAGTTTGGTCATGTCACACCCATCATCCATATCAGTGTTCTAGGGCTCATCAAACAATAATTTCAGTTGCTACATGCCCTAAACAAGTCAACCTTTTGAATGTCTCACCCCCAGATAGTTTCATGGCCTGAAGACATCCCGAAATGACCTCTAGAGGGAGCAGCACAGTTAGGCCCATGCAAGGGTGCACTGTAGAGCAGTTGAGTCCATCCCAGGGTGCTCTGCAGAGCACTTAGGCCCTCTTTGACCTACAATGGGCAAGTTTGAGTGAAATTCGAATAGGGTTTGGGGAATATTCTTATCTTCTAGAGCCTTATATATGATTCCCACACTTATCATCACCTGTGAGCTCAAAAATGTATGAGGAATGAGTTAAGATACACCCTATCCTCTTATCCCTTCCTCCATGGAACTAATTCTAAGTATGGAAGGCCATTTAATACCTTTATTGATGACAAAATATCCTCCATCTTCCTATAAATTTAGCACTCATCTAAGTGATCAAGGGAGCTGGACTTTGATGATTGTAAGGAGATAATGTTAGTTTGAGAATTGAGACTATTGTAAGTGTCGTTATGCTACTGGATTTTCATGCTTATGATGTGATGTGGATGGAACCAAAGGTGGAGGAGTGACTTTGAATTAGGCTTCATGGTTGTAATTCTTCCTTCTATTCAATAAATTATTTGCACCTTTTTCCCTATGCTTATCTTGATATGTGATTCTTATATGTGTGAATGTATATTATTCCATTTACTTGTAATCAATAGATCTTTTACTTTGGTCGGTGCTTTGTCTTTTGTTGATGTTTACAAGTACTTCTCAAGTGTTTTAATTACAGAATGAGAAATAGTATCGATAAAAAGGAGACAAGAGGAAAGCGAAAGTACAAGTAGGTCCTCTCATTCTCTTTGTCTTATCTATTGTTTATAGAGAAAGGTTAAAGTGCTTTAAACTATTGTTCTATATAAAGCTATTGTCTAGGGAATTAGTATTTATCTGTAGATACCAAATTCTTCATAACATTTCTCATCTTTGAAAGAAATATCCATTTCTCTATGGAAAGTGGCTCCAACGCTCATAAGGCCAAGGGGTATCTTCACATACATAAAGGTTCCCCATGGCGTCAAGAAAGTTGTTTTATGCTACTCATCTTGATGTACTAGAATTTGATTATATCCTAAAAATCCATCAAGTAAATAAATTATGTTGGACCCAACTACCCTTTGTAAAACATGATCCATCTTTGGTAAAGTGAAATTTTCTTTGAGGGAAAATTTGTTTAGATTCCTGAAATCCACATAGAAATAGATTTCCCCTGCCTTTTTCCTTACTAGTACAAAATTTGATAACCACTTCGAAAACCTCAAAGGCACAACGATTTTGGCATCAAGAAGCTTTATGACCTACTTCTCTATCAATGCTAACCAAATTGGATTGACGCTTCTTAATTTCTGGTTAAACGGATTTTGATCCTCTTTGATGGGAATGGTATGTTGTATAATGGTGGTATCTTATGCCCTTAGATCTTTATATACCCAAGCAAACACATCAGAATATTATTTTAGAAAATCAAGATACTTCTACTTTCCTTTAGGAGGTAAAGGCTTGGACAAATTTATAATCTTTGCTTTACTCTCACTACCTATATTACAATCTTCCACTTCAACTCCTACAGGTTCTACCTTTGTATTTTTAGCTACATCATTAAAGTCAAATAGCTCTTCTAATTGCACGAAACCCCTTGGAAACACATTGTCTTTCAATTTTAGGACCTCAAGCCCCTCTATATTTTCATCAATATCATTCAATACAATCTCATTCATATCATTATCTACATCACTGTCTGTATCAATATGTACATTCTCAAATTCTTCTTTTATCTGCAAAAACTTTTCTACCTGCTTATCACTAATAATTACCTACCAATATCTAACATTATATGGGACAACTGGCCTATGCTTCACTTCAACCTCAAATTTTATATTGGGATGAAAAGGAATCTTACAAGTAGTAGCTGATGTAGCCAATGCATCAACTAATATATTTTGACCCCTAGGAATTAGAGGTAACTGGTACTCTAGGAAACAATACAGAAAATCTTAGACACCATTTCTGTAGGCCCTTAGTCTAGGGTGTTTACTCGAGTACTCACCTTTGATTTGATTAATGATGAGTTCCAAATCACCATGTACATAAATAATTTTAGCTCCTGACCTCTTCAAAAGCTACAATCCTAAAATCATTGCTTCATGCTCAACTATATTGTTTATGCATTGGAAATTGAGCTTGTAAAAATTTCCCTTTGCTCTACCTATTTGTGAGTTTGAGACCCAAATTACCACCCCTACTCCTTCCTTGATCACTTACCCATAAAAATGCATATTCCATAGGGATTCAACCTCTTCATCTTTGTTCGCAACATCTAATTTCATCTCCTCTAGTTTGGTCAATTTAGTTTTCAAGTCTCACACTTCCTCTTCTGCACATGCTTCATTATATAGAATGAAGGAGTCCATATCTGAATGAAAAAAATATAGGGGGTATTTATTTGGTTTTTCTTGGCTTCGTACCATATATTTCATTAATTCTTTGCTATACAACCTTCTCTGTTGACCAAAAATAGGAATAATAGCATATGCCATATCCAACTCTAGTGTAACCTATATTTTTTCTCCCCATGATCTCGATAATAAAATTCCATATTTGCAAGGTATGTATGCCCCTATAATGTGCATTACCAGAGTATTTGTTAGGATTCGAGAGTCACACATAAATCCTTGATCAGACCTAAGCATATTACTTTGTTATAATCAAAATAATATAAATCTTTGTAGGGTCTTGTTATATCTAATCATAGCTTTTCCATGGATGACTCTAGGCATAAGATTGTGAGAAGCACCCAAATCAAGGATGGAATTATGTAGAATATAGTCATGGATATTCAAACTAACATAGAAGGGAGGCACATTTCCATTTTGAGACTTCCCTTCAACTTCAAGTCCAAACAATAATTTAGGTTAATCATTAGTTAAGTTGACTATGTTTGTTCCCTGCCCTATTTTTAGTGCCTTCATGACTTGAGTTCTATACACATTCTTGTTTATCAATTCTATCAAAGGAATAGAAATATTGACCTTAGCTAGTTCATTTTCAATACTAAAAGAAGTTGGAGAATTATCTACCTCTTTAGCACTTGCATCTTGTTTTTGTGAAGTCTCTTTTTGAGAATCATACTTTATCTGGCTAGTGGAAGGTGCAGCACTCCGAATCTTCTTGGGAGGGTTTGTTGTGATATTTTTGCTCCTCAAATTATATTATTTGTGTACCTCCATGATAGAATTTTTGTATCCATTTTAATAATCATCAGTTTCTGTAGGGATGACTTCTGGTCGTGACCACCAGAATAGATCTTGTTCCTCCTTAGTTAAGAAAATATTTTCTATATATCCTTCCCTAAATAATTTTATTTGATTCTCTTCAAGATCCTCTTCTATCTCACCTTCTTTGTCTACATAATTCTCCTAGAATGGAGTTCTAATCTGTTGTTGATCAACTGGACCTCTTTTCTCTCTCTGTTGAATTTGGGGGGGATTTATCCTAAAATTAGGAATTTTGCTTTGAGGACCCCCATGAGTTTCTCTTGGTGGATCCCTGTCAGTTAAACATATCATTTCCGTCATTCTTTCCATGGTTTTGAATAACGTTTCTAACTTTTCATCTGATGAAGAAGAAGAAGGTTATTCTTTGATCATGACTCTTCTCTCAGCCTTTAACCTTGCTCTCTTTGTCAATAAATTTTATTCCACACTAACAACATTCCTTTGCATTTCCTCTAGGGTAGTGTTGATGACGTTGGACCTGCCAAGAAAGGGGATCTCCCTAGTATGAAGTGCCAACTAGACCTCAGACCATTTGGTGTAGGAGTACCATCTAGTACGATGGCCTGATTTCCATTATCTTAAAGATATGCCTTGTCTCTAGCCGTCAACACATAAGAGTGTTATCTTGGTATCTTCAAACAACAAGGTACGTGTTCCTAGTGAGTGCGTAATGTAACTCGTGTCGATGTTCTCTTACTATAAAAGTGGAGAGTAAAGTGAGCCTCTTGATGAGAGGAAATAGTTTTAACCCAAGAATAAACACACGTGAACAACAATAAGGGTTTGTCCAGCATCCAGCGAAATAGTCCATAGCAGATGTGAGAGTTGTGAAAACAAAAGTTCAAGGGAAAATACGTGCACCATCCAACAGAGTAGTCCACACGGGGGTGATAGTTGTTAAAACCGAGAAAACACAATGATGCTATGTCTAATGTTGGGTGGATTAGTCCACATGGATGGGACAATAATGATAAACAATACAACACATATTCAACAATATGAGTACTAAAATAACTGAAGTAGTTCAAATATCTTCGTATAGGTTAAGAAAACATGGATTACAAATGTTTAAAGAATAGTCTTACAAACGGATACAAAACATGTGTGAAAATGTGCTAACCTAGGATAGGCTTCTACATTAAGAAAAATATCCAAGACACATATATACACCATACATCACTGGTCCTAGTAGTGGGACGTTGGAGCCACTACTCGCTCCTCAAAGAACAGACTAGAAACTCTCAAGGCTATGCAGAAGGAGCCAAGGTGAAAATTCCTTTGCTCATACAATAAGGCGGTATATATAGCGAAGGGAGGATAAATGACCCTTGCTACTCTTTGACTTCCCTCATGACTGTTTGACTTCTTATTAGTTTTCAACTTTACATGACTCTTCAAATTCATATGTGCATCTCTTAGGCTTTCAATTTACATTACATTTATTACAACAAGTATAGCCCATAGTAGTGATGTGGTCGAGACAAATCATGACAAAACTTGACATGACACTACTGACATGTACTAGATGACTGTGGTTTCTGTGTTGAGTTGTTGTGCTACTAAATGATGGTATGATCTTGGTGTAACATGTCTTCACCTTCGCATTGCAAAGTGCATGGGGTCTTCAATGGTCTTGCTATTTTCTTGATGGTGCATGTGTATGTGTCCCTTTCACTTGTTGCTTGACATGCTTCGTACATTCGTTCAACTACGAAAAAGTCTTCTAGCATGCACAACTTCTCCATCCTGTTCATCATCATGCCATGTTTCGTCGATGTACCTATTCCTACAATCAACCAGGATGAGATGACATCAAATCTAAAAATATCCTAGTCTAACATGATGCAATGTTTTTCGTTTCAATGCAGGTGACAGGGAGGGACAAGATACCAAAATTGCGTAAAGCACAACTCAGGCTAGGACATGAGGCACCAAAACAGTATCATGAAAAACTATGAAGATGTTACTAGGAGGTATATTTGTGACATCCAGTACAGCAGTGACAACTGCAGAGAAGATCCCAACTGGGAGGAAGAATTGCACATTTTTCGCGATGAAGACTAGGTAGGATGCTGGTGAACAGCTAGGTCAATATGCGCAATTTGCAAGGGGATCATTTGGCAGGTTATCGAGTTGGGATCTGCACATTTTCTCTGAGGAAGATAGAGAAGGAAGTAAGAGGCACTAATAGGAAAATATGCAGAGTTTTCCAGAGGAGAACATGATCAGCCGACAGGGGCTCCCAGATATAATTGTTTAATTTATGGGTTGATTTCAGAGTGAGGTAGAAGGGTAGGTGGAAAATAAATCTGCACAATATTTTGAGAGAGAACAGAGTAGGACAGAAGAGAACCCTGCCTTTCAGATCTGCGTAATTTCCCGGGACAGTGTAGTGACAGGCATCAGAGGTTTGTCCCACATGTCTGTGTAGTTTCAATAGGTATTTCAAGCCAGTGAGTGATCCAGGTCGATATTGTTGGCCATCCGCCAATTCCACTTGGGCCCCTACTGTTGTTTATTTTAGTTTTCAATTTCCTTAATTGTAGTACAATTTACTATTTTTAACTGTTTTTCGGGTCCTGAACTTCTGGAGCCATTTTGAGGGAGCAACATCGGTCCATCTACCTTCCCAAAGTTGTATTCCTTGGATAGATCTTTCTAACAAGGTATTGTGTGTGTCAAACAGAGATCATATGCCAAAGTTACGGCCCTGGGAAGTTGGTGTACCAATTTAGCCAAAACTAGGCCCATGATTTGGCACTTCATCTCCTAGGGTTAGGGTTTTGGATGTTAAGGGTTTTTCATTATTTCTCAACAATAAATCGGCCTTCAAGCCTCATTGTAACACAGTTTTGAGGCATGTAGCCACCACATCTCTTCTGAGAGATAAACTACCATTGCCCTAGCTAGTTTATTTCCATTTCTGTACGTAAGCATATTTCAGTATTTTACAATACTGAAATATAGTATTATTTCTATTGCACCTTTTTATGTATGATTATATCTATAATTTTTGCATTCTTGTTTAAATCTGGATCAATGGTATCAGAGTGGTCTGTTCTTTCTCTGTCTTTCTTTGCATGTCCCTAATAAGGTCGAGATATAAGGAGTTAGGGCTTGAACTGGTCGAACCTTTGCAAGACCAGCCTCGCAAATCCTGATGGCCTCCCATGGAGGATGAAAAGAAATATGAGGGGGCAGCAGATCCTATCAAAATCTTGCTCGAAGAAGCCCTCAAGTGACAAAGGAATGTGATGATGGACAAATTTTCCTACATCCTTAAGTGGCTACCCAGGGGCGACACATCTACTTCCAACAGCTACTCTAGAAGTGCCTCACCCTTTAAGGTACAACTTAACTTTTTCATTCCCATATTTGAGGGCCCGATAGATGTAAATGTCATAGATACATGGTTAAATCTGCTAGAAGGGTATTTTTCTATTCATGATTTTTTCGGTCGGGAAAAGATTACTTTTGCTCTTCTCAAAGCCACCCCGCACGTCAAGGACTGGTGGGAAACCTAATGCGAGCATAAGGATGAAAGTACGACCTCAATATTTTCAGCTGCACCCACTTGTAATTCCTTCCAGGCTACCATCAAGGAGCAGTACTACCTTATCAAAAGCTATGAGGATCAACAAATAAATTGGACCATGTTGCGACAGGGAAGGGACAAAGTTGGGTATCAAGGATTCAGAGCAGCATTTGGTACTAAAATACTACAGCTACCTGCATAGTTACATCCATGACGAAATATAATTCGTGAACATCTCCTCGCTCGGCACGACATACCGATATGCCATCAAGATTGAGCAAAATTTTAAATAAAAGAAGTGACACTTTGGATCTGCTAATCCGAAGAAAGGGAAAGGTGCCTCCAAAACATAGAACAAAGGACAAAGCCAAGGTGGGGTGGCCCAAGACAACCCACCAAAGCTGCAATCAAAGAATAGCGACGCGAAACCGAAAAAGGACACAAGAAAGTGGTGTGAGTTCCATAAGAGCTCCACTCACAACACAAGTGAGTGTCGGGCCAAGAAATCACTGGTGTCTGAGATAAAGGCTTAAGAATCAGATGCATGTTTCAACTTTGAGTAAGAACCCAACAAGGGAAATGACAAAGGGAAATAGATTATCGATTCAGAGCCCAACGCCACCGTTGCAACCACAAAGATCCAAAAGGAGGAACCTAAAGATCCAGAGGAGGAGGAGAACCTCTTCCACTCCTAGATGTGGGTAAAGGGCTCCCCTCTACAGTTCATTGAACAGGATACCAGAGGTAGCACCACCTGCCGCCATCTCTTTGGTTACTGCAAAACAATGTAGTAAGCTCATTTCCAAAACTGGAAATTTCTTTTCCTAATGATATGCCCTAAAGGAAAGAAGAATACGGTGGCCACAACCTCCAGATAGGGCCCCTCTACATAACAACTACAGATGGACAAGGTCATTGACGAGTATGAGGAAATCTTCAACTCCCTCGCAATGCTTCCTCTGCACTATCAAGTCAAGCATTCCATCGATCTAACCCCAGGTGCGTCGCTTCCAAATGGACTAATCTATCAACACCCCATTCTAGAGAACAATGAAATCAAGAGGCAAATTCAAGAGCTGTTGTAGAAAGGTCACATACATTCAAGTTCATCACCCTGTGGGAGCCTGATCGTGTTGTTAGAGAAGATGGATGGGACTTGGAGACACTGTATTGACTATCGGGTGCTGAACAAGATCACTATCCGGAATAGGTACCCGATCCCACAGATTAATGACCTCCTAGACCAATTGAAGGGGGGGAAATATTTCAACAAGATTGATTTGAAGTCAGGATATCACCAGGTACCAATCGAACCCTCTAATGTGTGGAAGACTGTCTTCAAAGCCAAGGAGGTCCTTTTTGAATGTTTGGTTATTCCTTTCAGGTTGACAAATTCTCCTGCAACCTACATGAGGCTAATGGATGACATATTGTGGCCATTCACCAACTTAGTTGTAGTGGTATACTTGGATGACATCTTGATCTTCATCGAGAGTTGGGAGGAGCACCTCCACCACATCCCACAAGTTCTCCAAACACTATGGCAACACAAGTTATGTGCTGATTTGGAGAAATGCACTTTTGGCATGACCCAGGTTCAATATCCAGGATACATTATTGATGAATTGGGGTGCATGTGGATCTAGCCAAGATCCAGGTCATTCAGGATTGGCCATCTCTAATCACTCTGAAAGAGCTTCGAAGCTTTCTATGTCTTGCCAACTTCTACTGCAGGTTCATGTTGGGATTTTCTCATATCACTTTTCCTTTAAGTCAAGTCACCAAGGGAGGAGTGAAAGCAAAATTATTTTGCTCTGAATCTCAATAGAAGGCATTCATAGAGTTGAAACTTCACCTATGCGCGGCACTAGTGTTCGCATTACCAGTCTTGCAACAACCATTTAGGTCGAGAAAAATGCCTTTGACTATGCTATTGGGGCAGTCCTTACTCAACGTGGGCATCAAGTGGCGTATCATAATGGGACACTTTTAGACGCAGTCCACAAGTATCCCACTTATGACAAAGAGATGTATTCCATTGTGTAGGTATGTTGACAATGGAAGAATTACATTTTGGGGAAGGAAACAGTTATCCACCTAGACCACCACCCCCTGCAGTTCATACACACCCAAGGGAAATTGCAGAATGATCACGATTAGAATTGGTCAACACAACTACAACTGTTCCACTTGAATATCAAGTATAAGAAGGAAAACAACAATAGTGTTGCAAATTGGCTCAGTCGAACACCAATCATGGCGCTAACCACTGTGCTCAACTCTTATGGGCATAAGAATTATGATTGACCACTTCTTTGCAAAAGCGATGAAAAATTTGGCCACACATACCAGACACTCTTTGAGAGTCGGCATGTTCCATATTTTCACCTCCAGGATGCCCTGTTATGCCACCTAGGTCACCTTTATGTTCCTTCAAGCGAGCATGCTAAGATGATTTGGGAAGCACACTACAATCGGGTTATTGGGCGTTTCGGGGTTGAGAAAATGGTGATAGTATTGCAGAAGCATTTATATTAGCTAAATCCTCAACAGGATGTCAGGAAGTACATCAGATCCTGCACTACCTGCGCCATTGTCAAACTGACCATCAAGAAGCAAGGCCTCTATACCCCACTGCCAACCCCTAGCCGACCTTGGGAATCCATTCCCATGGATTACATGTCAGGCCTTCCTTCTACTAAGCATGGAAATGACTGTGTTTTTGTGATCGTCGATAGGTTCTCGAAGATGTCTATTATGGCAGCTTGCGAGAAGAATATCACAACAGAAGCCACTACTAAACTCTTCTTTGAATAAGTGTGGGTACACTTTGGGATCCCACAGTCTATCATCTTAGATCGGGATAGTAGGTTTCTCAGTACATTTTGGTCTAGTCTCTGGTCGATGCTAGACACTAAACTCACTAATGCCACAGCCTTCCATCCCCAAACTGATGGCGAGATAAAGGTTGTCAACAGGATGATCCTACACATTCTGCGCATGTACAACTCAAAGAATCCACACACATGGGATGAGAGCCTCCCCTATGTTTAGCACATCTATAATCAGTCTCTGCACAACTTGACTGGCCACCACCCTTTTCACGTGTGCTTAGGATTCCAACCATTATGTCCCATTGATGTGGTCACGTCATTTGCAACTACTCAGGTAGATTCGGCTCATGTCCAGTTTGAAATAGATAAGGCGAACAACTTCATTGAGCACATCCAACATATTTGCTAGCAAGTCCACAACATTCTGGAGAAATGAAATTCCAAGTACAAGCAGTGACATGATCAACATCGGGTGCCACACAAGTTTCAGGTGGGCAACAAAGTCTGGTTGCATTTGCAAAAGGAACATCTTACTGCAACCTATCGGAAAATCAGACCACTCTGATATGGTCCTTACACTATTACCAAGGTTGTGGGAGACAATGCATTTGTGTTTGCAATTTCCCCATTCCTTGGTCTACACCCCATGTTCAATGTGGACTACCTTCGGTCATACTTTCCACCATTATTAGACACATCTGACATTGCAGAACAACTCACACCCACAGAGTTAAATCTAGATTGCATGGAACAAGATGTAATTGAGCAGATCATGGACACATAGATCAAGCACACTCACCCACAGAAGATCCAACTGTATCGAGTTGTCAAAGCAGGCGAACTCCTTCACCAAGGCAAGTGGCTCAGCAGGGACCAAGCTCAGTAGAAGTTTCCTCATCTCATGAAAGAACTCAACACAATGGGGACCATTACTTCCTACGTGGGCAGGAATGATCCAGGTGGATATTGGTGGCCACCCACCAATTCCACTTGGACCCCCACCATTGTTTCTTCAATTTTTTCAGTTTCCTTAATTGTAGCACAGTTTACTATTTTTATCAAATTTTTGGGTCTTGAACTTCCAGAGCCATTTTGAGGCCCTAAACGATGTTTCTTGGGAAATCTAGGAACAACATGGGCCCATGGATTGACGCATTTCTTCACAAAGTTGTGTTCGGCGAATATATCTTTGTAATGATGTATTTTGCATGTCAAACGAAGATCATATGCCAAAGTTACAACCCTGGGAATTTGGTGTACCAATTTACCCAAAATGGGGCCCATAATTTGGTGCTTCATCTCCTAGGGTTAGGGTTTTAGATGTTTAGGGTTTTCCATTGTTTCTCAACAATAAATAGGCCTTCGAGCCTCATTTTAACACAGTTAAAAGGAATGTAGCTGTGACATATATTCTCAAAGATAAGCTACCATCACCCTAGCTAGTTTATTTCCATTTCTATTTGTAAGTATATTTCATTATTTTACAGTAATGAAATGAAGTATTATTTCTGCTGCATCTCTATATGTATGGTTATATTTGTAATTTTTTGCATTCTTGTTTAAATCTAGATCAGTGAGGCTAGACAACTTCTATGTAGTTTTTGGGATCAGTGCAACCCTAGGTAACAACTCAAGTCATTTTTTCCTATTGACCAGCGGGATGCTTGAAGGGTGATTAAACGAGAAGTGCACGCTGAATCAGGTTTTGGGACAACTTCTCCGCAATTCTAGGAGGCACTCAGTTGGCTCCTTTTCGAAATTGCGTAGTGGAGGCTATCGGGAGGAGAGACTCAAGCTTTACGTAGTTCTTGGCAGTACTGCATGGTCATTGATATCGAGGTCTGGTTGAAGGAGGGTTGTCCGGTCGAAAAAATGTCAAGAAAAATGGCTAAGTCTGAAAGCAAGTGGACTTGTGCATGCATGCCATTGTGATCACCCACTTAGCATGACTCAATGACAAGAGACCTCAAACCAAGAAGAGAAACATGTGCTAAGTGAGATTGACTCAAGGGTTAATAGCGATAAGTGCGACATTTGAGATATTTCTTCAAAGAACCATGGCGCAAATTGTGCGACAGTGTATGCAACTTTGTGTGTGAGTGCGACCGATGTAGATAGAGTGAAAACAACTCATGAACCTAAAGAAAAACCTTCAAAATCACCAAAACAAACTTTCAAGAAAGACATAATAGTCAACATCCTGAAACATGACCAGTGGTCAATCAAGAAAGAAGGTGTGAAGACTTGAAAAGAGCTCATGTGATGAACCTGAGTGTTTTATATCATTAAGGGGAAAGACCAAGGCTCCAAAATCTGGATGCAGGCCAAACTTTTGGAGGGTGTTGCAGCCACTACAACACTTGGAAACACACTGGTTGAAGACCATCTTCTCTGTTTCAATTCATTTTTAGCATAGGGCCTTGGCCTTTCAGGGAGTATTGATTTGTTGTGCAAGTTAATTTGGCCTCCCCACTTCCCCATGGACAAACATGGTTCACCTTGTACCAACTCAGTCAAACACAACAAAATTTTCACCTAGATCGCAGTGTTTCAAAATTCAGAAGGTAGTTTGGTTCATGATCCTAATATTTGTAGAGTATAAGTTTTCATCTCTGGTGTTGCTCCAATTCTAGCAGGCCTGAACAATACCGTGATGGAGTCACGTAGGAACATAGGCATTGCTCCACTACCAGCAAGATTGGTCAGTACCCTAGTTGAGTTTCCTAGTTCACCTCTCTGCGTAGGAAGCCTTTCTCTTCTTTCACCTTTGTAGTTTTTGAAAGAGGATTATGCGTAGGAACTTATTTATTTTTTGGGCGGAAGAGGGATCCTGACTCATTAAGAGCATAAGAGGTTTTTCCTTCAGAGAAGCATGTAAGACCTCTGATTTGGGTTTTCTTATTTATATTTTTCCCCTTCTCCATTTCTACAAGGTGGATAATCTTGGACAAAGAGAGCATGAGATTGAGTACAGGCATGGGGTTTCCGAATTTGCACATAGGTTCATGGTTTGACCAGAGCTTCCCTTACACACGGATCATATTTTTCATCAAGACTTCATTGGCCGAAAGTTACAACCAAGCACAAAGAAGATGGACACAGGACTGGCAAAGCACTATCATGTCACAAGGCTCATGTACTTCAGTCACATACTTATTCAAAATCTAGAACACATTATAGGGACAAAACTTATGTGTGTAAGGAAAACAAAAGAAAAACTCAACATGAAAGGAAAAAACAAGACAAGGAAAGGAGAACACAACTAGTAAAGAAAACCAGAAGATAAGAAAGAAAAATGACTAAAGGAAACATAATGAAAATAAGAAAACCATGATGAACTATGAGTGAAAGACGAGTGCAAGGAAGGAAAAATAAGATGCAGCTAATCCTACTCCTATCCTAACATCTAAATAATCAATATTACGTGACATGAAATTTCCAGTGAAGCCACCATAGTAGTTCCTGACCCAGAACCACAAAGATAGGAGCAATTAAAATAGATAACACAGCGTGCAACAAAAAATACAAAAATCTTGAAAATCTTACATATGGAAAGGAAGGTTTAGCTGTGGGAAGAAAAATGTGTGATGACCACCCAATATACATGCTTACCTTTTTGATGGACATTATTATTCAACAAACCTCAGAAGCCTCCTAGAAGTGTGTGTTCATCTGCAACGAGTTTCTTAGTGAGTGCAAGGAAGGATTAAATCTTGTTGCTTGCAATGTGGCTTGCCAAGTAAGACCGTTCCAGTGATGGAGCGATTGGATCATGAAATTGATAATGGCTATTTGGAAGGTCTTGTGACCTGTCAAAAGATTGATTTCTGATTGGAGAGACTGGATGATGATGGGAATCTTGTAGAGAAAAATAAATACGATCATTCTCATTAATCATGCCAATATAGTGAGGACCTTCCATAACCATCAGTGCAGGTTGAAGTGCCTCACCCTCTTGATAGAAATATGAGGATAAAGATGCTAAACAGTGCAGATCCGAGAGCATGAAGTAAATGTCATTGAATGTACAATTCGGAAAATTATAAGTTGCATGACAGTAACCCGAGATTGGGAAAGGATTAGATGAGTTTGTTAAAATACCAGATTCCCAGTTTGAAATGAACAAAGACAAATTCATTTAAACAATATTTCTGACACTCTGATTAATGGAACCAAGCTCAACGTGAGCTAGACATGCCAGACCACCCTCCTCCAACTGGTGAAAAATCGCCCAGGCGTTATTGTCACTAAAGGAATTTAAAAGGCATGTTAGCATTGTGAATGTGTGAAACCAGTTGGGGCACATGAAATGAAAGAAATTAAGTAACGTGATATCTTATGTGCTCATCATCAGACAGGGGAACTGTTGGTGTGATAAGTGATCAGATTTGAAGTACAAGATTGGAAAGGAGACTAAGGAGATGATCATGAGATGAAAAATTTGATAAGTATGATCGCAAGTAAAGATAGTATATTAGATGATCAACTTCATAATTCCATGATTTCATGAGGGACGAACATTCCCACCCTGACTTTGATGTAAGAGATGTGAATGAAGATGGTGCTATGACAGATTTGTGAATTTAGCCATAAGTGAAATTTTGAAAATTTTGAGATATCACATCTGGAATACCAAATTGTTTTTACACATGAATTCACATTGAGTGCAAAAATGTAGATCGACGAATTGTGCATGAGAAACTAGATCTGATTGGGTTTTGAAGGCTTACCAGAGTCAAAAAGTCCTGACCTAACCATCAACAGACATTGAAGTACCTCGACTCCCTGGCACATCCAAGAACTTTCAAGAACTACAGAATCATATTTTTATGTTTGAACCAAATCATGCATTGCTTGAAGATGGTTGTTATTACTAATTTCAAAATTTCTCTCATGATGGCATCCATATCTATCACAGGTTGCCCTAGATTTTTCCACTTTAGTGAGACAACTTAAAGAGTTATCTTCATGCAAGAGAAGAGATCACGTGGAATGGGAATTACACCCCGTGATTAAACTATTTTGAACTTCATCATGGACAACCTCACTTCCTTTTGTCAATTGAGGAGATAACTCATAGAATGAAGAAGTAAGAGAACATGGAGTATCTCCGACGCATGTGGGTGCATTGTGAATGGTAGGACACATGGGTTAGTGAGGTGAAGAGGAAGTTTCGATATGAACTTCTTGTTTTATCAGAGAAAATTCTAGATCCGAGTCAAAGTATTTATGATAGAACAAAAGATCACATGATGTGCTTGGTTTTTAATCATGACATATAGAAGCATGGGATTTTTCCAGCTAAATGTATCAGAAGTACTGGAATCGTGTTGTAGCTTTCGAATAAGTGCCCACACTTCTTCGTCATTTTTCAATTCCTCCATTGCTTCATTTATCCAATCTTGTTGGATAATAGAAATGGCACACAACAATGCTTCCACATCCTCATCCTTTCTTGAGAGTGCATCTACCACCACATTTTGCTTCCCTTTTTTGTAGATGATTTCAAAGTCATAACCCAACATCTTTGTGACCCACTTTTGTTTCTCTTCAGAGGATAATCTTTGTTCTAAAAAGTATTTAAGGCTATCATGATCCATTTTTACCTTGAAGTGTCTTCCCATTAGGTAGGGTCGCCATTTCTTAAGTGCATGGAGTATTGCCAACATTTCCTTCTCATAAGCAGCTTTGCTTAAAAACTTTCCCTTGATTGTATGACTTTCAAAAGCAATGGGTCTTTCATCTCGCATTAGAACAACACCAATTCCATTTCTTGAAGCATCACATTCCACAATAAAGGTTTTTGTGAAGTCCGGTGTAGCTAAGACCGGTGCTTGGCACATTGCCTCTTTAAGATGTTCAAAGGCCTTTGTTGCTTCTGGAGTCCATGAAAATGAATCTTTCTTCAATAATGTTGTTAGAGGTGCTGCTATTCTCCCATAATTCTTAACAAACTTGCGATAATACCCTATCAACCCAAGAAATCCTTGCAGATGCTTTATGGATGTGGGAGTTTTCCATTCCTTAATGGCTTTAATTTTCTAGGGTCTACCTTAACTCCTTCATGAGATACAATATGACCCAAATATTCCACCTCCGGGACTCCAAAGAAACATTTGGATCTTTTTGCATATAATTGTTTCTCCTCCAATAGTTGTAGCGCCCTGGCAACATGTTCAACATGATCCTTCCAAGACTTGTTGTAGATTAGTATATCATCAAAAAATACTAACACAAATATTCTAAGGAATGGTTTGAAAATTGAATTCATCAAACCTTGAAATGTTGAAGGTACATTGGTAAGGCCAAAAGGCATGACCAGAAATTCATAATGACCCTCATGAGTTCTAAATGTCATTTTCGGAATGTCTTCAATCTTCATTATGATTTGATGATATCCCGAACGAAGATCCAACTTGGTGAAGTAAATTGATCCATGCAATTCATCCAGTAATTCATGAATAACAGGAATGGGGAACTTATCTTTAATAGTGAGCTTGTTGAGCTCCCTATAATCTGGACACATGCACCATGATCCATCCTTCTTGTGCACCAATACTACTGGAGCTGAGAAAGAACTTTGACTCGGTTGAATTATACCAGCCTCTAGCACTTCTGCAACCATACGTTCAATTTCACTTTTTTGGACATAGGGATATCTGTACGGCCTGATGTTTGGAGGAACACTTCCTGGAATCAGATGAATAGCATGATCATGATCACGCATAGGTGGGAGACCTTTTGGAGTCTCAAATACCTTCGAATGATTGTCCAGGACTTTTTGGAGATCTGGAGAAATAGATGATTCCAAAGTGGAAATATCTAGCGAACATAATTGTGCAATTACACCTCTTTGCTCCTTTTTTAGAAGCTTTTTCATGCCATTAGAGCTGATTATCTTTCCTAGTTTCCCTGCAATACCCCTTAATTCAACTTCCTTTCCTTCCATAGAAAATTTGATGAAAATTTCTTGAAAATTAAAAGCTATTGTACCCAAGGATTGTAGCCATTGGACTCCTAGTACAACATCAACACCTCCCATTGGAATGGAAAGCATTGGGCTAGTCAATACATATTCTCCCATGGATAGCTTGATATTATGGCACTTTCCAGAGCAATTTATTATTCCTCCATTTGCAATCATCACTTGACACTCTGGTGCTGGATATAGGAAGCAATTCAATTCTTTTGCTACCCTACAATGAATAAAATTGTGGGTGCTTCCTGAATCAATCAACACTATTACCTTTTTCTTCTTGATTTGTCCTTCTATCTTGATGGTTTGAGGAGTGGTAATTCCCGCCAATGCATTACAAGATATGGTCGGATTTATTTTTTCTTCATCTAGGCTTTGTTCCTAGAGTATATCTTCTTTTTTTGACCTTTCTTGCTCCTTTTCTTCTTCCTCTTCACATTCTATGTAGAATAATTTCTTCTCAGCACACTTATGACCTTTAGTGTATTTGCTATCACAACTATAACAAAGCCCTTTTGCTCTTTTTTCTTCCAATTGTTGTGGTGTCAACCTTATAGGTTGTGGACGACTAGGGGCAACAACACTTCCGTCTTTATAGTTGTGAGTGGTATGCTTCCTGGTTGCCATAATTTTGCTTTCCATTTTTCTTGCTAACCTGAATGCCTTCTCTAATGAATCAAGTTCCCAAAGGTGAACATCATGTTGGATATTATCCTTTAAAGACCCTATGAACACATCAATCCTATGCTCCTCTGGAATATTTTTTACCCTTATGTTCAATTTTTGGAACTCCTCAATGTGCTCCATTACTAAACCCTTTTGTTTGAGACTTATCAATTGGCTAAAAAAAATGTTTCTTTTTGTATCTTCATAATGTCCTATCAATTATTCCGTAAAAATTGCCCAAGTGATAAATTGTTTACGAGAGCAAAGCCATTGATACCATACAAACTGATTTGGTTCCAAATATACAGTTGCCTTATGCACCTTTTGTGCATTTTGCACATTATTGAGATCGAAGAATTGCTCCATCTGTAATATCCATGTGGCGGGATCCTTGCCATCAAACTTCCTCATACCGATTTTTGGAATATGGTGATTCTTCGATCCAACATTAGTGTCTATGGAATCATGATTAACATTTCTTTTGTTCTCATCATGAGTTTCCTTTACTACATTTTCACCATTAGTGACCCTTTCTTGAAGCAACTTCTTCAATTCTTCCATGTCTGTCTTCAAATCTACCTTCAAATCTGCCATGTCTCTCTTCAAATCTGTCTTCGAATCATCCAACTTAGCTTCCATGCCCTTTATCTTAGATTCAACACCACTTATTTTAGCTTCTGTTAGCTTTTGTGAGCGTGACATTTGTTGCACTTGTTCTTGTAATTTTGATATATCATGTAGCATTTCTTCCTCTTCTTCATGAGTCATGCTAGAGCTTTTAGGTTCCTTACTAGGTGTTTGCATTTTCTTTCCTTGGTGCATCAGTTACCGATAATAATTCTTTACTATGCCCTTTGAATTCCGTTAAACCAAGCTTACACAAAAATTAAAAAAAAAAAAACTACACACCTTTTTTCACTTTATAGAAGCCTGATATTGAATCTGATGTATCTCTGTAATTTCAGATCATCCAATTCTGAAATTGCTACCTGTAGTAGCCTTCTGCGTCCTCTTTCCAATGCCACAAGTCTGAGCCAAATTGGATTCTCTAAGGAAGAGTTATGTGAAATTTCCCAGAGTGACTTGCATTTAGACTGGTTCAGTAGAGCAAACTTGTACGACGTACCACGAGTCACTATTTCAACCTTTGAATTTGAAACACACACAGAAGAAACTAAAGTTTGTCCTCTTTCTGTACCTTCTTACGAAATTTCAATCCGATCCCCAGAGAGAACGTTACGACGATTTTCCCTAGGTCACCTGTTTTGAATGTAATTCAGGAGTCTGCAAAAAGACCAACTTCCTGAGATCATATCTCTGCACATATCGCGTGAAAAGCTTTGAAATTCGGACCCAAGGTTCAGCGCGAGTTCTTCTCAAATGGGATTTTTTTCGACTTCTGAAACGTCACAGAAAACAAGTTATAGCGAAAATTCCATGATGACTTGTTTGGAGCAGCGAAACCCTAGAATCCAAAGCTATAATACCAAATGTTATGAAACCAACTCAAGAAAAGATAGAAAAGATAGATCAACGCCTTAGAATTCAGCCTCTTTGAGGGGGAAACCTCCTTTACATTACATAAATGAACAATTCTTAGATGATACAAATGACAAAACCTATTTTCTATATATAGGAGTCTAAGGAGTCACAATATAATCCAGCCGACCTAATAATAATAATATAAAGCCACAAAAATAACAATAGAGGGATTCTATGGGGCACAGAAATAACAATATGGGGGTAATAGGGGCACAACAATATAAATAAGGGGTATAACTACAATAGTAATGGGGTAATCACTAGTATTATAGGGACCCAACAATGTGCTTGGATGTGGAAATTATGTTCTCACCATCAAAATTTAACTGGGGCAAGCGATTGAGAAGCTTATTGGGGAGTGAAATTTGATCAAGAGAAAAATTGGAGAAACTCTTCACGATCACGATTGATGTATGAGAGATTTTATATTAGAGAATAAAACCAGACACAATGCATTGAGTTTGTCATCTAGCCCTCCTTCTAGTTCCATTTTGTTGAAAATATTGGACCCACCCACAAAGGGGATCTCCTTAGTATGAAGTCCCAAATAGACCTCACACCATTTGGTGTAGGAGTCCCATCCAGTACGATGGCCTTGTTATAATTATCTTAAAGATCTACCTTGGCTCTAGATTCCATAACATGAAAGTGTTACGTTGTTATCTTTAAGCAACAACGTACATGTTCGTTTTGAGTGCGTAATGTAACTCGTGTCTAGGTTCTCTTACTATAAAGGGGAGAGTAAAGTGAGCCTCTTGATGAGAGGAAACAGTCCCAAAACAGGAAGAAAAATGCTCGAGCAACAATAAGGGTCTGTCCAGCATCTAGCGGAATAGCCCACAGTAGATGTTGTAGGCGTGAAAACCAAAGTTCAATGGAAAATACATGCACCGTATAGTGGAGTAGTCCACACGGGGGTTAGGTTCGTTAAAACTGAGAAAACAAAAATATGGCCTATCTAATGTTTGTTAGAGTAGTCAACATGAATGAGAAAATAGTGATAAACAATACAACACATCTTCAACAATATGAACAATAAAATAACTAAAGTAGTTCAACTATCTTAGTATAGGATAAGAAAACATGCATTATAAATGTTTAAATAATAGTCTTAGAAATGGATACAAAACATGTGTGAAAATGTGATGGCTTGAGACATGCTTCTGAATTAAGAAAAATATCCAAGACACATATGTACGCTATACATCACTGATCCTAGTAGTGGGACAATGGAGCCACTGCTCGTTCCTCAAAGAACAGACTACAAACTCTCAAGGTTATGCAGGGGGAGCCAAGGTGAAAATTCCTTTGCTCATACAATGAGGGCGTATATATAGCCAGGGGGGATAACTAACCCTTGTGACTCTTCGACTTCCCTTGTGACTATTTGACTTCCTATGAATGTTTTACTTTACATGACTCTTCAACTTCATATGTGGGTCTCTTAGATTTCCACTTTACATTACATTGATTACAACAAGTGTAGCCCATAGTAGTGATGTGGCCGAGACAACTCGTGACACAACTCGACATGAGACCACTGACATGTACTCACTAACTATGGTGTCCATGTCGATCTATTGTGCTACTGAGTGATGGTATGCTCTTGGTGTAGCATGTCATCACCTCCGCATGGAAAACTGGACGGGGTCTTCAATGGTCTTGGTCTTTTCTTGATGGTGCATGTGTATGTGTCCCTTTCGCTCACTGCTCGATGTGCTTCGAGCATTTCTTCAACTACGACAAAGTCTTCTAGCATGTTCTTCTTCTCCATCCCATTCATCATCACGCCATGTTTCATTGATGTACTTGTTCCTTCAATAACTCATGAGGATATGATATCTAATCCCAAAATCTCCTAGTTTAACATGATGTGATGTTTTATGTTTTGGTGTAGGTGACCAAGAGAGGGACAAGACAATGAAACTGCACAAAGCAAAACTCAGGCTAGGATGCAATTCTTTGGAGCACTGTCGGGAAAAACTATGCAAATGCCATTGGGAGGTAGATTTTCACAATCCAAGATAACAATGACACATATGAGGAAAATCCCAGTTGGGAGGAAGAATTGAATAGTTTCTAGGATCAAGACCAGGCACGATGTCGGGGAACTACTAGATCGATCTGCACAATTTCCAAGTCAAACGCTAGGTAGCTCATCCAACTAGGATCTCCAGAGTTTCTTCGGGGAAGAAAAAATGGGCAGCAAGAGCATTGGAAGGAAAATTTATGCAGCTTTCTAGAGGAGAGCAGGATTAGGCTACAGGGGCTCCTAGACATAACTACAAAATTTCTGGGCTAATTTCAGAGCCGAGCAGAAGGGCAGCTGATAGATAAATATGCACAATTTTCTAAGAGACAACAGAGGTGGCCAACAGGTAAGCCTGCCTGTGTAATCTATGTAATTGCCTGGGATAGTGCAGCCATAGGTCGCAGAGGCTTGGCCAACATGTCTGTGCAGTTTCTACAGGTAGTGCAAGGCAATCATGATGGACAAGTTCTACACAGTTTTAGGGATCAATGCACCCCTAGGTCACAGCACAAGTCATTTTTTCTTGTTGGCCAAAAGGATGCTTGATGGGTGATCTTGTGGGAGAAATTCAATGCAGTTCTGGGATGCGGTTAGCTACCTGATTTATGGAAGTATGTAGTGAATGCTGCCTGGAGGATAGCCTCAAGCTCTGCACAGTTCTGGGCAACAATGCAAGGTCACTGAGATCGGGGTTCGGTTGAAGGAGGGTTGTCTGGTCGACAAATTTTCAAGAAAAATTACTCTGTGAAAGCAATTGGACTTGTGCATACATTACATTGTGATCACACACTTAGCATGACTCAATGACAAGACACCTAAAACCAATAAGACAAACATGTTCTCAGTGAGACTGTCTGAAGGGTTAAGAGCGAGAAGTTCAATATTTGAGATATGTCTTCGAACAACTATGATGATACTTGCGTGAAAGTGTATGCAACTTTCTGTGTGAGTACGACCACTGTTGACAAAGAGAAAAAAACTCTGCACACAAAGAGAAACCTTCAAAATTTCCAGAACAAACTTGCAAGTAAGACATATCAATTAACATGCCAAAATACGACTAGTGGTCAATCAAGGAAGAGGGTGTGAAGACTCAGCAAGAGTTCATGTGATAGGCCCGAGGGTTTGCAACCATCGAGGGGAAGAACCGAGGAAGGCTCTCAAATTTGGATGCAAGATAAATTTTTGAGGGTGTTGCATCTGGTACAATAGGTAGTGGGATTTCTCTCCCTCATTTGTTAAGTCATATCTGCATCAAAACCATCTCGATATTTGATCAAGGTTAGCCCTGGTGGAGGTTGTATTGTTGATGGAATAGAATTGTAAACATTATTGAATCTAGTGCAATAATCTTGAACTCCTTCACTAGGAGCTCTCTTTATACTCTCATATTCAACCAAGATTTGAAGAGGATTCTTATTTACTTCCCACATTGTGAGAAACCTTTGATGAAATTGTGGGAGATTTGCAATACTAGTTGCTGGAAATTCCCTAAACCATTTCTTAACTTCTCCTTTCAAACATTGTGCAAAGAGACTCATTTTCACATCATCTTTTTCAAGTTCTTGTAAATCTGAATAGTCATTCATCATTTCTCTATGCTATTGTGTTGTGATTGGCCCAATGCTATAAAATTGAGGTATACGACTCTAATAATCATGTGGCATGGCATGGAGCTATCCTAGTAAAACAAGAGGGGCATAGAGAGCTTGCATGACTGGTAAATGGGAAGAAGATGAAACTGTAGTTGATGTGGATGTTAGAGGTGGTAACAAAAATGAAACTATGGCTTGCTAAGTTGGTATAGATGGAACCTGGATGGTAGATGAAATAGGAATAGTGGTGGAAGGATAGACTACAGAAGAGGTCAAAGGTGAAGTAGAAGATAAAACAATAGAAGGTTGATTATCTAAAGTTTCTTTAGCAGCTTTATTTAGTTTAGTCACCAGGCCTTCAAGCTTTTCATACTATTATAAAAGGTCTCCATCATATTTTGAATGAACAGGTTTTTGTACTAAGATGAAAGGTCTCAATTTAGACTTATCAACAACTTTTTCAGGGACAAAGCTTTCTGATTTGGTTCTAAAAATGGTCTTCCCGAAATGTAGGTCAAATTCAATATCTTCAGTTTTTATCAACCTTTCTGGAAGGGAATTATCTCTTGGTAGAGGACTACTACTAGGTGCAATTTCTATGAAACTCTTCTTTTTAATCAACTTCTTGGGGTTATCTACAGTTTTGTATGGGTTAGGATCTGGAAGAAATCTGGTGTGAATTCCCTTAGGGCGTAGATCTTCAAAAAGTTTATAAACAACAAAAAAATGTATACATATTTTTGGTGGAAATTCAACCTAAAAAGTTTCTATTTCTCTATCACCCACAGGAAATAGCTTTCCAGCTTCAAAATCGATATTACTAGGGAAATCTTTTGTTTCTTAAGATCGTTCCCCAATATGGTTGTCGGAATGTTATCACTCTATAATTTCCCTTGGCCGAGGAGAGAAACCCAGAGGTAAACACAAAAGGACTTTTAAAGATGGGATATAGCCCTTCCAACTTTAGAGAGGGATCTCTCTATCTGATTTGAATTTATGTTCTAGATATTAGACTAGTTATGAAAGATTGAGGTGGGATTTTTCAAAGGTTTGGTTGATATATGCAGGGAAATTCCATTGGGCATGGATTCATGAAACTTGAGGAATTCAGTGACAAAATAACGGAACATCTGTAACAGGGAAAGATAGGCAAGCTTTTAGATCTTATAGAGTGTCCTTGGAATGAAAAAGATGAATATGACTAAGCTTCAATTAAATATACAACATACCAAGATGAATTATATATTTAACATCAGACAAAAAACATTGATATTGTTTAAAATCCGCAAAAGAGAACAATTAAGAAAATTCGACCCTTAATCTTCCTGAAACAATAAAAATAGAAAAGATACGGAAAACTGATGGAAAAAAATATTTCACAAGATATAGTGCATCACCAATTTCTTGACATGGGAATCCTAGAAGAAAGCTCTTTGTATTACTGCAAATTGATCCCTTTCAATACAACGCACAACTTACATCAAAATATAGCTCTTTTATTCATACAAGTTCCAACCCTTATTACATATTCATAAGTTGTTTAAATAATGATTAACATAACAATTTTGCAAAATAATAACTATGACTTAATTACAATAACATAAATAAATTAAATATCTCTCAAATTCATGAATGTAAAGATTCTCTAAGAGATTATATATGTCTTATAATAACTATACAAAATATTCTTTTATTAAGGCAACAAAAGGCTAGTGAATTGCTTCCTTGAAAGTAGAAGAGTTTGCTTTACGAATTAAGAATTCATGCTTATCAAAATAGGTCCCTCTGTAGCTGCTTCTTCTTTCTCATTTGTTTCTTCTGAAAACTTTGAGCCATAACAATGGGAAATTATCTTTTCAATACCGATCCTCTTTCTCAAAATCTGAGTGTTTGTAGCTATTTTTCAACACTATCCATTAATAACATTCTATTCTCCTTTTTTCCATGATTCAATAGTTGTCGACCCTATGCCTATTAACATCTATGCATCATCTATCAGAGAAGTCTTCCCTTTATTGTTTTACTAATATTTTTCAAAAAATATCGAACTAGTTGCCACGTTGTTAAAATCTTTTTGATGGCTTATTTGGACATTTATCAGAATAATCAAAACCATAGAATATATATAAGCCCATCCTTCCACGGTTAAGCCCTCTATGCTGTCAATAGGGGTCGATTCTTTGTAACATTGCCCCATTATCATAGTTCTCATGTGTAATGCATGGGACCACAACATATATGTAACTAGGCCATTTTTAATGTCATAGCTTCCAATTGGAGGTTTTCTTTGTGTGCCACTTTAAACTATGTGGGGTGTGAAACTCTACGATGTACCCAACTCTTGCGGCTTTGGTGGAGACTTAGGGTTAAAGCCTTTTTATATGTTAAACCCTTTGGCTGCAAGGGACCATGGTATACGAGCCTGGATTCTTATGCCAATAGTTCCTAACTCTTTGAATTATTCATAAACATGGGCTAGGCCCACCTCATAGCTCCTCTCGCGACAATTTCTAATTGGAAATTTCAACTTGGTACACAACACTACTCCTCTAATCACCGAACATCGATCAGCCTTTATGCTTAGTGCCCAGTGCTGTGCTCTTCACATGACCACAGTCTAGTCCTCTTATCAGAGCCCCCTTTACTAATATTTTCAAATTGAAGGTTTCACTTTCAACACAAAAGATACATCTAATGAACTTCGATTGCTGATCTGTGATGTCATCCTCTGCCATGTGTTAACTTGTGACTGGTTACACATGTCACCACTTTTTGGCCCCTTCTGACCACTGAAAATGCCAAATCCACCTGTCGCGTGTCCACCATACAACCACATCATTGATGATGTTATCCTCCAAGTGGCCCTTAGTAGAAATAATTGTTGACTACCATGCGTCCATTACCGGATCCAACTGATGTTTGCCACACATCCTTTACTGGATCCAATCTCTTGCTAACACACATCCCTTTGGGAGGAGAGAGAAAAGGTCTGACCTTGCCTAGTTTTGGGAGCAATTGCGTCATAAAAGTTGTTTGGCCTTCCTTGGGATCTTAACAATGTGGGCCATTCCCGTCACTTTGAAAACATGACCACCTTACGTCCATTGCAAATCCTCGATTGCCAACCATTCCAATGACCAACTGACCATAGACCTCCAGGATGTGGGATTTGTAACCTCTGATTACTGATTGTGATCCCAACAATCATTAATCACTAATTTTTCTCTACTGTCCATTGCTTTCTCTCTCCGAAACCTCTGAGATGTGGTACTTCAATACTTAGGCATTTTCAATTGTTTTGTGGGTTTTGAAAGGGGAACTTCAACTTGATCTAAATTTTGACTTAGAAATCAGTTTGAGGAGTTCTATAGCTAGTTGGAAAGTTGCTTCTGAGTACTTTATTATGAAAATACCTGCTACATAATTTATAGAAGCTTGATAATAAAAAATTATTTCCAACCTAATAATGATTTCACCACATAATTTCAAGGACTGAATGACTTCCTTCACAAGTGAAACTTTAGGATATAACACCTAGTGACTCATGTGCTGAGTTTCATAAGTATATTCTCAAAATAGATAAATGAGCACATAGACTCTTATTACCTATTTAATAGGACCCTAACAGGTTGGATTTTTTACCTGCATATGCTTCCAACCAGTTGTTCGACCTGTTAACTCCACTTAATCACACGATTTCAATCTCAACTCAACTCAATCTCCTTAGAAACTTCGAGATTTGCAGGATTTTCTTATGTAAAATCAAAGTCTTTTGGATATCTTACTAAATTCTTCAGAATATCTTTATAAAAATATGTCGTAATTGGTTTTACTCCCTAGTCAACTCATTCAATGATTTTTTTTCTTTTCACGACTATAAAATCGATTTTAACTTAGGGTTTGCGCTTCTTACCTCACCTCCTAGCTGCAGCTCTAAGCTTCACTTCTAATTTTAAGCCTTAGTGTCTTCCTTTGATGTTACTGAGCCTTAATGTTGAGCCTTCTTCCTTGAGCGTTTGGTTAGAATTCACTCTCTGTTTATAACAAATCACTCTTTTGATTTTGTTATATTTCCTATAACTATATATTTTCTTCTTTTATTTTTCAACCTTTCGTCTCTTCTTTCCTTTTCATATCAAATAGCTTTTAAATGAGTTCTCGTACTCCAGAGGTGTGGCCATGTTGAATATAATTATTACCCCATATAGCCTTATTGAATATACTTATTACTCCATGTGACTTGTTGAATACACTTATCACCCTCATGTAGTTTTCAATCACTTGATATAGGATTTATATTCCATGATTTCAACCTTTTAGGATTTAATTTGTATGCATCATTTGTTTGTACAAGCCTTGAACATATTCGATTAGACCTTATTCAAATGACTTTGCATATTATTTCTTTGTCATATCACTTGTTAAAAGGTTTGAAGGTTTCATGATTTGTTTGACCTTCTTCTAAATCTCACTATACAATTGTCTTCTAAATTTGACGGTACAATCATGTTCTAAATCTCACTTTACAATCATCAAGATTACATCCTTCATATGTTTTCTTTGATGATTGTCTTTGACATCAACATTTGAAGGTCATTTTAGAGCCTTCTTTCTTCCTATACCCTCTTTGTTTCCTTGACTTCATAGCTTGCCTTAGTCATAAGTGCATTAACTCATAAGTGATAAGTTATAAGTGCATTGTAGCTACCTTCCTTCAAATAATAGTCTGATTCAATCCTTATTACAACTCACTCTATTTTTTGTACTAGCCCAGGTTTGGAGAAAATATTTTCCTCTTTGTTTCTACAATCATGTTGAAATTCGCTTTGTAGGAAACGAGGTTGTCTATTTGATTCTGAACGGAAATGAAGGTAGAAAGATAAATGGTAAGGTAAAAGATAGTATGCAAGGTTTTGGAAATGAAGGGTTTGACACTCTATGCACCAAGGTTAACTAATCGTCTAATTACAAGAGTTTTTTCAAAATAGAAAGCATTAAGATAAATTGGTTTTTACCTATAGTACTTCCTAACAATTACTTTGATCAATTCATGCAATGAAGTGGGCTTTCCAACAACTCCCATAGTTGATATTGAAGCTCATGATACTTGAGATGAAATCTTCTTTCCTTTGTTTCAGGCTCCTTTTGATATTTTTCAAACTTTAACTTCAAGACCCTAAGTGAGGTAAACTATTCTCGTATTCAGGTCCCTTCTGATACTTTTCAAACTTGGGCTTCTGGTCCCTCTGTGAAGTAAACTATTCTCATATGCAGGTCCCTTCTGATACTTTTGAGCTTCACAATTCCAATTTCTTCCATGTTGAATGAGTACTTTTCTAACCTCGATTTGAAAAGGACAAGGCATTTTAGAAATGCACTTGCTTTCCTCTTTCTTCCCCCTTGCTTATTCTGATACTTGTCCTCAAATTTTCAAATTGGAGGATTTCTTTTGCAGAGAGTAAGATGACATAGTTTATTAAAAATAACTAGAAAATCTATGCATAATGATAAAATGAACAAAAATTATTGTTTTGGGAATTCATATTATCCAATTATCTTGGTTTTCCAATATGAATTCAGGTTTGTATTTATACGAGGAGCCTAAATTTTCACAACCAAACCTCATTATTATTTCTTCCTTTTTCTTTTATTTTTTCTTTTCTTTATGGAAGTGAGGTATAATGGAGTAGGGAGGTATGGAAATCTTGTGGAAGTAAAATAGGTTGAAGTCATGATCTAGTAGTAGATGGAAGGTCTAGCCTTCAACATGCTTGATTCTGAAGCTTAACATACAATATCGATGATGGATGACATCATGAACAATATATCTTATGAAATGATTCATTGGTAATGTATCTGAGCTAGAATGGTATAAAACTTGAATTCCCCTTTTGATGATTGGCTTCATGCCTTTTTCCTTTATCTCAATCCATATTGTAAGTTTCTTGGTGTCATTGGTTAGCAACTACAAGCCAAAATTAAGAATTTTTATTTTCTTTGGATTAACTCAACATCAGGTAAATTTTAACTTTGACTTAACTTAAATTTTTGTATTCATATTCTGAAATATGAATTTTTAAAACTGGACTTTGAAAACCCTTCGTCCATAGAGTTGACTCCTTAAATCTTCCTTGGACCTGCAAAACATAACACTTTCCTACAATAGAATATAAAATGATGAAGGAATACAGGTGTATAGCCTCTCTTCCTTCAAGAAATTGTAAAATAATTACAACCAGTGCTTGAAAACCAAATCCAAAGATAGACGAAGAAATGCATTTGTTTACTCGTTGAGGAATGGTGGCCAACCTAGACCTTCCAACAATATTTTGTTCACACAATATTACTTTTATGTCCAATTAGAATGATTAAAAATCCAAGTTAAAGTGAATTCATATGTATATTTTCAATCTAAAAATGTCTTAAAAATGGTTTAAAATGTTATGCTAAAAATGGTGAAGAATACCATGTTTGATTGAGCTGCTTGTGAATCTTTTACTAGACCAATAGTCACTATTTGGAGTGTAACATTTTCCTTAAATATCAGATCGATGCGATTCTACTTGGAGATTAGAGTAGATTTATTTTTTGATGTCCACTAGAAATAATTTTTTAAAACCCTTAGGTTTCATATCACAAAATTTCTGATGAATAGACCTAGGAGGCAAAGTTTCACTATGCTGATTTTAAGACATGCATCCACTAAATGTAGCGTAACCTTTTCACCTTGCCTTCAAATGAGATGATTCAAATTGTGCATAAAATATGATTTAATAAATATCTCCATTAGAAATAGGTTTGAAAATAATATTATTTTGGTATGTGAAATGTTCCAATGAACATTCAAGACTTAAAATTGTCACCAAGCATATTTTTCGACAAGCCATTAGTATTATGAGAATACGTTTTTCATATGATGTTGGATTGAGGTGATTCAATTTTTTTTGGAAAGTATATTCCAAGCACTACCATCCCTATAAATATCATGAAAAGATGTTTCCATTAGACCCCTCGAACCAAGATTGTACTAACTCTGTCTTCAAAATTTATCTTGAGATCTAGTTTTCATTTTGACCATTTTTTTTTCATTTGTAATCCAAATTGAAAAATTCAAAATGGGTTAAAAACTATGTTTCAAGATATTATTTGTTTATTAAAAACATGTCTCGAAAATGATCCTTTCGTGTTACTGAAAATATGATTGCTCTTACAACATTTTTCCATAGAATCCTTCCAAATGAGTATTGAATAATGATTTGAAGAATTATTCATTAGAGTTTGAACCGAAATTACTATGAGAGTCTTATTGTGAACTCATTCTACCTATTTATTTATTTTTTCTCTTATATCCTAATCTATTGTAGAAAAATAATTTATTCTCTCAAGTATAAGAGAATTTTCAATGCATCTGTTTGCGTAGCAAGATCATAAGTAGACTCATATCAAAGTTTGAAAAACATACCTTAATGAATGTTTGGACATGGAAAGTTAGTTGATTATAAATATTTGATGCTAAGGAATGTTGAAAAATCGAGTGGTGTTGTGGCCTAATGACTAGTTGAAAGCGAGTTTTAAATGGTCTTTATTTTCTTGGTTCTCTTTAATTGTCACATCACAAAGTTCTTCTTGTGTAATGTGTTCAAAATCATGAATGTAGAAGGGATCTTGTGATACATATGCTAGATATTCTTCAATTTCTAGCTCTATTGTTTGAACTTCATTGCATGTGATCCATAACTGATTGATCTCCTTCCAAATATAACTAGAAGAAGCTTCTAGGTTCTCTTTTTGTGGATCATCTTCATGAATTCTTTATTTCTCTTCTATATTTCGAAATTAAGATTCATCCCTAGTGACCATTATAAATTATGAGCAAGGATTTAAGAAGATCCTTCTCGTGGAATACCCTTCTTCTCTAAATGACCTTCTTAACATCATGTTTTGTAGATCTTGTTTTGCAAATGGATTTTATAGTTAGTTAATTTTTGTTATTGGTTGAGGGTTTTTCTTTGGGGATCTACCTTCCTAATTTCTATGTCTAAGCATGAATAACCATAGTTAAAAGTTTTTTCTTCCAAATTCCTAACTAGTTCTATCTAAGTGTGCTTTCGCGACAATAGTGCCAAAAATGTTAGTCTAATTTATTGGGATAAATTACATCATGTATTTCAATCTCAATTCAGGTTCGTAAGCTTAGAAACACACCAAAGTATATGGATCTTAGATCTAGCTAGTTTAGAAAGAAATTGCTTAGATACTCAAAAATAATGAAATGCATATTAGGGCCTCAAAATGAAAAGCTACAAGTGTGAATTCCTGAATATGAATAAATCATAGAAAATATAATATATGAAGCATATGAAAAAGTGAATAGTGATTTTATTCAATTCTAATTAACAAGGAAGAGGCTCTTGTCTCAAATGTCATGGTTATCCTTCCTTATCATTTCTATTCATTCAATAAAACAAATCTCCCTCATCTAAGTTACCAAATCATGAAGCATTTAATTCAAGAAAGTAGGAAGAAATGAATGCATAAATACTAACTTCAATTCAATCTTATTAAACAAAGAAGAGGCTCTAACTTAGAGACCTAGTTTTTCCTTCCTTATTGAAACTAATCATTTAAGAGAAATCATTTCCACTATCTCAATAATCATGACAAGCAAGTTAGTTTATACAAGAAATATTCACAATATCGACACAGAAAATAAAAATGCTATCATACATTTATGCACATAATTTAACAATAATATACTTAGCTCAGAATGGGGGCCCTCCACGTTTGTTGGTACATCTTAAGACAAGCAACTACAACAAATATCCATTCACATCACACACAAATGTATGCACAAGAAAAAAGAAGACAAGTCTCAACTTGAATTCAGAAAATAATAGTCACAATGTATATCCATAGTTGCTTGGTAGCTTTGCTTAAATAGGATAAGAATATAACAATATGAGCTATAATTGTTGTAAAAACTAACATGATTCATATTGAATTTCATAAGGTTGAGCTCATCCTACTATTACACAAAGTATGAGAAAATCCCACAAAATCCTAAAACTGCTCCTAAATTAGGGGATTTCCTATGTGTCTGTTCAAATTTGACCAACATTGAATGAGCCTATTCTAATTGATTTGGAGTGAGCCAATAAGAGTCCCTCCGTGCTTGGTTCTTGTAGTTTCTAAATATACCTTTATTTTGTCCCCAGGTGTCCCACACAGACAACTTGAATAAATCCATTACATGAAATTTTATGTCTTCCAAAAAAATATTTTAATGCTCAAATTTTACTATAAACTCTAAAAATCAAAAGACATAATTAATTTACCTTGGTGTGAAAAAGTGGTGAAACGTGAAAAATATGATTGAAATATAACGATAAAGAAAAGTAAAATTATGGAATAAGTATGATAACAAATGATGGAAATCAAGAGCTAACAAATATTTCATATAAAGCTATAGGATATTCAAAGCATTTCAACGAATAGTTACATATATTAGCATTCCTACTTCCATGCAACATTTTTCAGAGCAATACATTAAATCTCACAAGGAAATCTTTAACATGACAAACCTCAGCTAAATACATGAAAACACAATCAATCCAATGGCCAAATTAAAGATGGGACTTCAGTTTTCCACCCAACCTTAAACTCACAATATCTAGAATCACTTGGAGTAGTCACCCCCAAGCCAAATCAACAATCTGAGAAGAATTTCTTCAATAGATTCAGTTGGAGGTCATAGTTAACTCAAAGAGGACAAATATTACATATAATATTAGGTGTTTTATTAGCTCTTTAGAAAACACCCTCAATGGTTTCTCAACCAATTCTTGGAAAGAACTCATTTCCATTTTCCTCAAAATTTCTTGGAATTTTTCAGGACACAATTTAGCTTCCCATGAAATTTAATTCCCTTTTCTTTGTAAGTATTTCCAGTAAATATCCTATTCTTCCATAAGAATAAAATCCAACCGTCGATAGGGGATTAATCGATCCTTTAAATGATAGCGGATCTCGTTAGATAACCTCATCATTTTATACCAAACATGCATTTCATATATTCATCATATATTTATGAGAAGAACCAATCCTTTTTGCATAAGAATGATTTCCAACTATAATTTTCCAAGTGAAATGGAATAAGATATACATTCATTTCATTATTCACATTTCATGAAATATAGCACATTCACATGCCATATAGTGTTTATGGTTCCTAAAATCACCCGGTATTCATGCAAAGAGTGAATTAATTTGAAAACAATAGTTTCCAAACTTAGTCAAAGGAATTCGAACCCAATTCCCTTTTTTTTACCCTTTTACCTTACTACCATCATCAACACTATGTTGTTGCAATATTCAATACTTCATTTCACTCAGCATGTCCTCATCCATGTTTCTCACATGATATCATTTTTCAACCCTCGCCATTTCTTCACTCAAGGTCACCACCATTATCAGGAGAATAAATATCAACAATGGGTCATTCATGCCCTATTTCCCAAAACTGTTCCACACAACCTGGAACCCATTAAATAATTTTGGTGCATTACCTAATCATGGAAAATAAAATTTTGTTTTCATACTGCTGACATGGTATTTTTATCACAAGTGGTTTATCAACTATGCAAAGAACTCTGAGAGTGTTTTATCAACCCAACAGTAAGCACCTTGGGTGGTTTATCGACCTCCTCAACAAACAACACATGGTAATTCCACACATTCATTTTATTATAGGTGGTTTATCAGTCATGGAAAGCTCTATGAGAGTGCTTTATCAACCTCCCTGACAAACCCCTTGTGGAAACTTCCACATAGTATTTCCATTATAGTTGGTTTATCAACTATGTCAAGCACTCTTTCAGTGGCTTATAATACAAGCATCTTGGGTGGTTTCTCAGCCTCCTTTCCAAGTACCTTCTAGAAAATTCCACATAATATTTCCATTACAAGGGTTTTATCAATTGTGTCAAGCACCCTATGAGTGTCTTACCAAACGAGATCAAGTGCCCTAGGCAGTTTATCATCCTCCTTGGAAAGAACCTTATCGAAACTTCATTCAAGATAGCTTATTAGCCTCCTTTCAAGCACCATGTGGTAATTCGACACAATCATTTCATTACAGATGGTTTATTAGTTGTGTCAAGAACTCTGTGAGTGGTTTATCAATGCACAACAAGCTCCTTGTTCACATGTCTTAGATTCATGTTAGTCAAGTGTTCCAAGAATCAAGAAAATAATGTTAGCCTGTCTAAAATTTTTTGCAATCAACCATCTAATACGACTAACATCATCAAATTAAAAATCAATATTTTTACGAAGACAAGCATCATAAAATTAAAATCAGTTTGTTTCCAAGACTATCAGCCACAATATAGTTTGAAATCAACCCATATTTATCAACCATAGTGTTACAAATACAACCCACTTAAACAAGTGAGGCATAGATATATAACTAACAACTACGGTACTACAACCAACACCCACGTGCAAAAACAAGCAATCATTAAAACCCATGACCCTCAAATATAGTCATAAGTCCTTAATCTAGATAGCGTGAGATAAGAAAGTATTGGGTGTGGATACCTTATCTCATGTCGAGATAACATCAATTACAGGCTTCAACTAGCCATTCCGATATGCTACACACCATTCCCTGAACTAGGAAGGTATTAACCACTCACTGATGAGAAGAACAGATAAAGGAAACCATTAATAACGAAAACCAGCATACATAAATGGTCAATTCTACATCCTCGACCAAGGTTCTTACCATATATATATATATATATATATAGACACACACACACATTCAATTTGATGGAAGCCATGCAATCCAGTGCAAGAAACAGTGGGATTTCCCAACCACTCATATCACATAAACAATGTCATACACACTTATTCCAAGTGTGTAATACTACACCACTTAACTTGTAGCATTGGTATAAGGCACAAAACCATGCAAGTACTTCTGTAAACTTCTTAAGAATGTGATAATTAACCATGGTGATAATTTCAAGACTAAAATAAAATCATAGTCATGAAATGATATCCAAAATGAGCACACATATTTTTTTATTCTACAAAAGAAAAAAATACATTTTTTCCTAGAAGGGAAATAAGATTGGATTTATTGAAAGAAACAAATTCAAAACTATAAAGCATTGAAATTTTAGTCTCTTTAAAATCAAAGTATAATTTTACACTATGAATAATAAATGCAATTATATTATATGAAATCTATCCTCTGCTATGAAATATAACTATATTCCTATATTATGAAAGTAATAAGCTTCCTATGCTAAATTCTTATTCTATTTCTACGAAGTATTTTAAAGTGCTTATTCTAAACCTATGTTACAAGAGCTTTTAATATTCTCTTTTGAAGTCTATCATATGAAAAAAAATCTTAAATTCTATTCTAATGAGCATGAAGATGGATTTATTATATGAAAGGCATCATGTATATTTTATGAAAAATCAAGTGAAAACATTGTTCTAGAAAGTGTTAAAACTCCTTTTCTAATGAAAAAATGATTCTAGAAAATAAAGACAACTTATTCTATAAAAATGAAAAAAATATTATACTAAGAGGTTCAATCGAAATATCATCTATCTATGAGATTGAAGTAAACTTTTGTGCGTGTAAAATGTTCTGAGTTCATTCATGCCTGCGCATTATCTATAAATCAGAGACTAATTGAATATTGAGGTAAAATTCTAAAATCAAGAAGCAACCAGAAAAATCGTTTTTCTTATTTTTAGAGATTTAATTAAATTCTTATATCTACAAATAACAAGAATGAAATGAGGAAAATACAATGCATAAATAAATCAAATCAAAATAGAGCATCTAAACCTTACAAAAACTGGTCACTAAATAAAATAATCTATCTTGCTGAAATGAAACAACAGGGGTTACTCTTGAGGTGCACAACAGATGAAAAACTTAGGACATTATTGATCAAACACCAAATATTATCATGAAGGGATAACTATATAAAAGGATTGTATTAACTGAACAGTGCATGAACTTCAATAGTATTCAAAAGTAATAATAACATGCAAGAATATTGAGCATATCCAACATTCTGGTTCACTTATCAGTGAATCATTTTATAGAGTTTTATAATAATTGCTGGGAGAATCTAATTGCTAAAGGATAGGCCTAAAAAATGACATCTCAGACTTCTAGTTTTATTAAGACTCTAATTCAAATGATTTTCTACTAAGGAATTGAATTATGGGAGAAACACATAATTGTCATTAAAATTGCTCGTGATATTTCTCACTTGATAAGGAAAAGACCTCACTTGATACTCTATTTTGATGCCTTGTGTATTCAAATGCATCGTGTCACTATTTGGTCGTAAGTTTGGCTTCAATTGTTATGATGAACTAGGATTCTTCATCTTGCAACCAATAGGTGGAAATCCATGTATGTGCTATGTTTGAATTTTATCTCATGGGATCTATACAAACCTTGGATTCGCTTTGGAAAGTATCAAACTATGTAACTCATGCAAATTAAATCAAATTTACAAATAAAAATGTATATAATTGAGAGAATATTATACATTTACCTTATTGAGTATTTATAGAGCTTTGATGGATTTTTATTTCAAAATAGTGGTGTAATTATGTAAGGATAACTGTGAAAATGAGTGAAATGAAGGTATTTTGATACACTTATTGTTTCCCAACATTATCCTCGACTCCCTTCAGAATTTATGGGGTAATTATTCTGAGCCATGTGAAAAATGTTAACACTTCCTCAACATCCAATGGCTTAGAAATCCCCTTCCTATGTGCCCTTAGTCATGGATCTTGACCATATAGCCCACCATGGAATTTACCTTCTAACCCCTAAAAAAATGAATTTCAATCCGCAGCAAATGAAAATATATGATCAAGCCTACCCTCGGTGCTTACTTACATCACCTGTACACGTGGGCTGTTGTGACTCAAGGGTTGGGCCTTAAAGACTCAAGGCTCAACCTCCACTCATAACGATATGAGTGTATATTTAGTGTGGTAAATATCCTTATATTTATCCCTCTTGAGCTTATAGTATGCACACATACACAAGATTCAAGGTATTCTTGTTAAGGTTTCTTTAGATTTGGCCTTTTTGTTATATATATATATATATATATATATATATATATATATATATATATATATATATATATATAAACAAATGTGCATATATATATAGTTTTATGTACGCACAAAAACTATATTTCATGAGCTTGGTAGTGATAAAAGCATGTTTGATAGCCAATATTTAACTGCATAATAAACATGATAGAGATATGTCCCTTCATTCATATCTAAGCCCATTTGGCCAATTTCAAGCTCATAGTGGCTTGAAGATCTACAAGAATCCTAGGTTGATAATAAACATAAAACCACATCATGAATACATACTAGGATTCATTCATTTACCTGAGAACTATATAGGAAATCAATAGATATTGACAAGTACACTTATGAGAAACCAACCTCTCATTTCAACACAAGACAAAGGGAAAACCTTGCTATTAATTTAGCCAAGTTACAACACTACAACCATAAAGATGATATCCACATGACATACAGTGAAAAAAGCAAGGGATTAAGTTACTTATGAATGAAAACATTCCAATAAATCTATAAGACATTTAAAGCATTTCAGCCCATAGTTTGATATACAAGCATTCTTACATCCATGTAACATTTTTCGAAGCCACTTATTAAATTTCATAAGGAAATATTTATCTTTACAATGCTCTCCTAAATACAAAAAATACAATAAATCCAATTGCCAAACTAAAGGTGGGACTTTGATTTTCCGCTGAAGGTTAGACTCACTGTGGCGAGAATCACTTGCAAAAATCACTAGTGAGCCAGATCCATGATTGAAGGGGATTTTTTGCAATAATTTCAGTAAGAGGTCATACTCAACCCAAAGAGGACAATGCTTACTTATAAATTCAGGTTGTTTGTCAGCTCTTTAGCAAGCAACCTGATTGGCTTCTCAACCAATTCTTCGAAATCACTCATTCCCATTTTCCTTCGAATTTCTTCAGCCTCCCTAGGCCACAATTTAGCTTCCCATGGAATTTCGTTCCCTCCATTTTGTAGTTCTTTCCAAAACTTCTCAGGTGCTTCCATGAGGAGAAAATATAACCCCAACATTGTTATGCAATTCCTTTTTATAATTTCTCAAGGGTGTCTCTAAATGTTCCTCTTGGATTCTTTCCCTTTTTCTTATTATGTGCAAAATAAAATTAGTCAAAGGTGTTACCTAAGCCAACCTTCATTTACCTTTCCTCTATCCTATTAGATCACGGATCGTTGGTACCACTCTTAAGACCATAACACAAAAATATATTCATTTATAGTTCATATTATTATTTTATTTAAAAAAATATGGGGAAAATCACACCAAGTGTGTCACAATCACTATACCTATGAGATTCAAGGTGACGTGACTTGTTCCTTCTAAACAACTCTCTAAATAGTTAAAGTATATGAAGAAAGGAAAAGGTATAGGGTATATGATTTTTTAATTCCTATATTAGAATTAATTTCTTCTGACTATTGCTTAGTGTTCCTAAATTTTTCAATAATACTTTCATATTGTGTTATCATAATAACTTCACTTTTAGTGGCGATTTTATCTCTTCTATAATTAGTGCTTATACTTTGGAAATAGAATCACCGCACCCCCCAGCACACACCTTTCCCCCTATTCCTACATACTATCCTCCCACCTAAAAAAAATAAAAATAGATAATTTTCTTGATAGGCCCCATCAAAGAAACCATGGAGTAATGTATTATTTATGTAAAAGAGTGTTAGATGTTAAGTAGTAGTTATTTTCTCATGAGATTGAACATAGTAGCAAAATGAGTAGAAACATAAAATGAAGGGATGATTCTATTTTCAAATACGAATGTGCTATACGCTATCCATATGACCCAAAGTTGAATTATTGGAATGGATTTCGGTTGTTACCTCTATAATTAGATATATACATGATGTTATTCATTGTAACTGGACAAAACAGTCCAAAATCATATTTTTTGTCAATATTCATCCATACCTAACAGTTAAAGTGATATAATATGACAATATGTAGGATGGTATCATCACAACTTTTATATAAAATGTAGTAACTAGAACCCTATACTTGTGACTTCTAAAGTAGTTCACAAGTCACTACTATATTGCTTAAAGCTAGACACATGTTTATGATAGATGTCTTTGGGATATCTTATATTCCAAAGTTATAAAACCACCAATTTGAGTCTTGCCTTTCCCTAGAAGACAATGCAATATAACCCAACGTATTGATTAAGTTCCCCCAAACTTATTCATTGACTAACCTAGACATGCCACTAGCTCATTGATGTGAATATTACCCTTCTTCAACTCCTCCAAATATGAATTCCATAAATTTGTAAAATGTCCTTGAAGGTGCAATGTACTAGATTACAACCATCTATGATTCTACATAGATATAGAATCCTTATCAAAACATTTTTAATGTAAATACATATTAATTATTTAATAATTGAGTCATGTATTTGTAAGAAAATACCATTCCCATAGCATAATAGTACATCAATTCTTATACAAATAAGCCTGGAATGATCGAATTGCCAATGTAGAAATCAACAAATAATGAGGAGGGATTAAAACATGTATTTATAGTTACTGAATACAATTTTAATGATATTTCTATAACTCCCAATATATTCCAAGAGTGGAATGAGGGATTTATAAATATTTAGAAAATACTAATTATTTTCTCTAATGTTACAAATACTTTTACCTACCAAAGTTATTATGAATATTTTAATATTTTGATCCCCTAACCCCTTCACTCTTTGTAAAAGAAAGGGTCCACCATTTAATAACATGATACTGACCCTATTCTATGTTTCTTTCTTAGATGAAATTGAAACTAGTTTTTCCTTATATTGTCAATAACTCCTTAGGAATATACATTAAGTAGTGTTGTTACAAAACAATGTAATCAAACGTAAACTTATTTGCAGTCAATACCCTACCTTGAGACAACCACCTATTACACTACAGGTGCATTTGTCTCTTAAATTTTCCAATAAGTCAATACTAGTAATGTTTGTTATATCCATTTGGTTTCAGATAGAATCCAAAGTATGTATGACCAAGATACATATCCAAACCTATGAATGGAAATGATTTCCTTAAAAGCATTGAATTTCCTGATTTATATTATTGAAACTAACTATACGACTTTGTAAACTTATTTCCATTTTCTTAGCATTGTAATACACATGAAAAATCTACTATAATATTATGTCCTTCCACTAGAGAACCCTTCGTAAAAATTAATACATAATCTAAAAAAAAATATGAGTAAGATGTTATTCCCATCCAACTATAATCCCTTTATTTTGTTTTCTTCTTGAATGGACCTACTAAGCCCCTCTACCACTAACAATAATAAATAGGCAAACAAAAGGCATCGTTTCCATAGTCTTGTCATTAGAGTGGAAATTGAAGGGGATTTCTTATTATTAAGTACAACAAACGAAAAAATGGAAAAATAGCCCATTATCCAATTAAACACATAATTCGAAATCAATTTATATCAGTTAAATTGTCAAGTATGACCAACAAGTCCTATTATATACCATATAAATATGTAGTTTTAGTGGCATAATAGACATATTTTTTGATATAATAGAGTGAACACGTTCTTGTGCAAATCCAATAGTTTCATGGATTTTTCTCCCTTCCAAAAGTCAAAATTGTTATAAGTAAATCATATCGAAGAGGAAGGTTTTTAATTTGATATCTAACACCTTTCATATGATCTTCTAAATCTAGTTATACAGAAAGATAGGTTAATAGTAGTCAAAGTGATAGGAGTATAAAACTATGGAATTAGTGTAATGGCTATTGAGTTGAATGATACCAATCCGTGGAAAATTTCTAGAATTCCTACTTTATTTTAGTACCCTCCATATGTAATCACCTAATAACACAAGGAGGTTGGAAAATAACTCAATCGTCTAACCATTAAAACCAATAATTTTGTCCTTTTTAAATGTTGAAAGCATAGGAAATAACTTGTACTTCGATGTCACATTATACAGATGATTGTTGCCCTCTTTTGTCCCCATTAAGGGATGTATGAATATAATTTAATAATATTCATAGTGTTAACACATGGTATCTCTCTTTAGATATTACTAAAATGTTTCACACCCAATATGGAAATTCCTTCAAATTCCAAATAACAACCTCCTCTGTATTTTTCATCCTCCGATGGCATTAGTGTTTGTGTAATGGTTAGAAAAATTATAAAAAATATTTAGTATTTTCATTCCTTAACTTGAGCTAAGCAACCCTACTTTTAAATATATATTCACCTCTTTTCCTTAAAAAAAGTATATTTCTTGTATTTGGAATGTTTCGATCTCACCTAATTAGCATCTCACAAAATGATAATTATATTATTCTTGAAAATATCACCTATGTCAAACTCAGTATGCTTTATATTTTTGTTTATCTTTGTATATATTTCATCAACTAAAACAACAACATTCCCTTAACGGATTTTAATGACACAATGAATTGTTTTTTTTTCCAAACATGTATAGTTTTGGTTGTAGCACTTCCAATATACTTCCTCGCGATCTCTTTGAATTCTTACTCCTATAGTGAATTAAAATTTTATTTCGAGGATCTCCCTAGCTTTTAGATACAACTATTGAATTGTAACCAAAATAGATAATGGTATGAAATATTAACATATTAAATTAATGATCTATAAATTGACATGGATGTTCCACTAGAGTAGTTCCTTGTACATATAATAAACTATTGAGGTCTTTTGTATGAAGGTTAATTTTTCTTTGTAATTTTTGTTATTCACTTATTGTCTTATCCTTAATACGAAATAGATGGAAATGTGAAACATTAAATAAATGTACATTCTATCCATAATAGACATACATTTTTATTTGGAAAACCCTTTTTGATGAAAACCCTGCTAAAAGGTGTTTCTTTCCCTCTTTTGTATGGTATAGGAAAAATGCAAATACAAAGGAAGAAGTACTCCCTATGGAGCTACAAAATACTTTCATGGATACTACCAAACTTCAACCTCATTTGTTTTTCTCTTTGTTTATATACTCTTAATTTTTTTACACAGCTCTGGAACAAAATACAATAGAAGAAATTGGAACCCCTTCTTTTCCTAGTCGCCTAGTATTTAACATAACTTAATATCCAACTAGTGGTTAAATTTGACTCATTCAATCGAAAAATAGAGATATGGATTTGAAAATTATGGACTCTTAATCATAGTATATATGTGGGTATCCCCATATACATGAATAATGGATATTTATGTGGCATCCACTCATACCACGATCATCAAACATAGTATATGGATTAATACACATACCATTGTATATGGATTAATACACATACCATTGTAATTTGCAAATTATATTTTCAACACAAATATTTCTCACAACGTTGGAGTTTTTAACCTCTCTAATAAGGCAAAAAATGTATCCTATAGGTAGCACGAGGTTTTTATATCCTTTAGAGTAAACCTTTATAAAGGTGGTAGTTAACTTTGATGTTACCATCATCTACATGACTCTAGCTCTACATTTGTTGAAGAAGTCCCCATCTTCTTCATGTTCCTCTTTGTATGCATCATTACTAAAAATAGGGTATATGATTTTTTAATTCCTATATTAGAATTAATTTCTTCTGGCTATTCCTTAGTGTTCCTAAATTTTTCAATAATACTTTCATATAGTGTTATCATAATAACTTTCACTTTTAGTGGCGATTTTATCTCTTCCATAATTTTCTAAATTTTAGTCTTCAAAGCTACTTCAAAAATCATTTTTAAACAAAAGGGACAACATGGGGGATTGATTTTATAAATCTATAGTTCCTTTGCAATGATATTAATCATGATAAGGTGATCCATGATTGAACAACAACTTCTAAATTTGGCTTCACCTTTAACACTTTTTCCATGGCTTTTGTATCTACTCTATAAATACAGAGAGAGAGAGAGGGGCGAGGGGAGAGGCTTACCAAATTAGATCCATATTCTCTCATGGATTCCTTCATTCTCAATAAATTGAACCAAAATGATCGTGAATCTTGTTTTCCTAATAAGTTCAATCAAGAAAACAAAAAAGTGACATCCATAAAAATGAGATATAATTGACTATAATAAAAGAAAATTGAAAAAGGATCACTATAATAAATAATTGAGAATAAAAATTAAGATTTTTCTTAGTGTGAGATCTATCAAGTGTCCAACATGATCATATCATTTGAATTTTTTCTTTTTTTATATTTCCAAACTTGGAGAAATATTTACACCTGAAGAAATTTGATTATTCACTACACAAGATAATTCTAAGGTTAAGATAGACCTATGTTGATGTAGTCATATGTATTCATTCTTGATAATATTATATTGAATTTTATTGAAAATATTCATCATGCACCAAACATTCTCTTGAATATTTCAATATATATGAATTTATTCTTAAGAAGGTAAAAAATCTTAATAAGGCGGAATTAGATTTGTATTATCTAATTGTATTATTTCTCCTTCCTATGTAGGTTTTTTCGATGATTTTGTCTGAGCTAGAACCATTACATTGAAACGGTTTCATTTTCTGTATTAAAAATAATTATGATTCGTCGTGTTTATCTCTATATCTATACCACACATCACTCAATTTATTTTCTTAGAACTATATTTATTTACCTTGTATATTTTTTCAAAAAAAAAGTTAGACTAGTTCCATACAAAATTCAAAGTATCTATATATACCAAATTTTATTAGACTCACTCAATGTTGCTATTTTCATCCAATGTACACATTTCAACATCATAGTGTTATGGGAATTACCATAATAATTGAGAATGACCAAACCTTCAATATTACCTCTAACCACACAGCCATATAAATTGTTTTTTCATGAAAATGAAAAATTGGTTCATTTCTCATTCATGAGGAGAGAAAGACTTGTTTCATTTCAAAGATAATTTATACATTCTAAAATTTATTCATTCTTTTTTTATTTCCAAGAAAGAAATTTCATTTAGTATTAAGGAAAGAATATAGAAGACATTCTTCACGTGTGAAAGAATATAGTAAAATTAAAAGAGACTAGCCAATAGCCTCCCAAGTCCAATTTTTTTTACCGGTATCTATAATCTTACCATTTTTATCATACACCTCAAAAACAATTAATCACATCTAAATATTTACTCATAGGTATGGTCTCCCTAATAAATTATCGAAGGATACAAATTACCAAAAATCGGTATGTGTTAGCCACTAATTCAAAGACATTTTAGAACCGACCATTATTTAAGTATTTGTCAAAACACATATAAATTCTCATTTTAATAGAGTCTCGATCAAGGAATTCTTGCAATAATATAAAACTAGGATTGTATAGTACACCTTCCTGGGGTAATGCATTAGTTGTAACTTTTTGTTCTTTGTATATGTGAGTAAAAGTTATGAGAGAAAAATGTGATTTATTCTCTTTTAATTGTATCGACAAAGGATAAAGACTCACTATTAATATCTTAATATTTTCATCCTCATTCATTCACTTAGGCATAAGCATTGAAACACCAAAATGTTTCCACCTATTGATCCCTTTTGAACTTGCTAACATCATTAAATATATGAGGGGGCATAATCTCAACATAACTTATTAGATCCAATTGCAAACATGATTTAAACTTATATTAGTGCTTATACTTTGGAAATAGAATCACCCCACCCCCCAGCAGACACCTTTCCCCCTATTGCTACATACTATCCCCCCACCTAAAAAAAATAAAAATAGATAATTTGCTTCATAGGACCCATCAAAGAAACCATGGAGTAAAGGATTATTTATGTAAAAGAGTGTTAGATGTTAAGTATTATTTATTTTCTCATGAGCTTGAACATAGTAGCAAAATGAGTAGAAACCTAAAATGAAGGGATGATTCTATTTTCAAACAAAAATGTGCTATACGCTATCCATATGACCCAAAGTTGAATTATTGGAATGGATTTCTGTTGTTACATCTATAATTAGATATATACATGATGTTATCCATTGTAACTGGACAAAGCACTCCAAAATCATATTTTTTGTCAATATTCATCCATACCTAATAGTTAAAGTGATATAATATGACAATATGTAGGATGGTATCATCACAACTTTTATATAAAATGTAGTAACTAGAGCCCTATACTTGTGACTTCTAAAGTAGTTCCCAAGTCACTACTATATTGCTTAAAGCTAGACACATGTTTATGATAGATGTCTTTGGGATATCTTATATTCCAAAGTTATAAAACCACCAATTTGAGTCTTGCTTTTCCCTAGAAGACAATGCAATATAACCCAATGTAGTGATTAAGTTCCCCCAAACTTATTCATTGACTAACCTAGACATGCCACTAGCTCATTGGTGTGAATATTACCCTTCTTCAACTCCTCCAAATATGAATTCCATAAATTTGTAAAATGTCCTTGAAGGTGCAATGTACTAGGTTACAACCATCTATGATTCTATATAGATATAGAATCCTTATCAAAACATTTTTAATGTAAATACGTATTAATTATTTAACAATTGAGTCATGTATCTGTAAGAAAATACCATTCCCATAGCATAATAGTACATCAATTCTTATACAAATAAGCCTGGAATGATCAAATTGCCAATGTAGAAATCAACAAATAATGAGGAGGGATTAAAACATGTATTTATAGTTACTGAATACAATTTTAATGATATTTCTATAACTCCCAATATATTCCAAGATTGGAATGAGGGATTTATAAATATTTAGAAAATACTAATTATTTTCTCTAATGTTACAAATACTTTTACCTACCAAAGTCATTATGAATATTTTAATATTTTTGATCCCCTAACCCCTTCACTCTTTGTAAAAGAAAGGGTCCACCATTTAATAACATGATATTGACCCAAATCTATGTTTCTTTCTTAGATGAAATTGAAACTAGTTTTTCCTTATATTGTCAAGAACTCCTTAGGAATATACATTAAGTAGTGTTGTTACAGAACAATGTAATCAAACGTAAACTTATTTGCAGTCAATACCCTACCTTGAGACAACCACCTATTACAATACAGGTGCATTTGTCTCTTAAATTTTCCAATAAATCAATACTAGGAATGTTTGTTATATCCATTTGGTTTCAGATAGAATCCAAAGTATGTATGACCAAGATACATATACAAACTTATGAATGGAAATGATTTCCTCAAAAGCATTGAATTTCTTGATTTATATTATTGAAACTAACTATACGACTCAGTAACCTTATTTCCATTTTCTTAGCATTGTAATACACATGAAGAATCTACTATAATATTATGTCCTTCCACTAGAGAACCCTTCGTAAAAAGCAATACATAATCTAAAAAAAAATATGAGTAAGATGTTATTCCCATCCAACTATAATCCCTTTATTTTGTTTTCTTCTTTAATGGACCTACTAAGCCCCTCTAACACTAACAATAATAAATACGCAAACAAAAGGCATTGTTGCCATAGTCTTGTCATTAAAGTGAAAATTGAAGGGGATTTCTTATTATTAAGTACAACAAATGAAACAATGGAAAAATAGCCCATTATCCAATTAAACACATAATTTGAAATCAATTTATATCAGTTAAATCGTCAAGTATGACCAACAAGTCCTATTATATACCACATAAATATGTAGTTTTAGTGGCATAATAGACATATTTTTTGATGTAATGGAGTGAACACGTTCTTGTGAAAATCCAATAGTTTCATGGATTTTTCTCCCTTCCAAAAGTCAAAATTGTTATAATTAAATCATATCGAAGAGGAAGGTTTTTAATTTGATATTTAACACCTTTCATATGATCTTCTAAATCTAGTTATACAGAAAGATAGGTTAATAGTAATCAAAGTTATAGGAGTATAAAACTATGGAATTAGTGTAATGGCTATTGAGTTGAATGATACCAATCCCTAGAAAATTTCTAGAAGTCCTAATTTATTTTAGTACCCTCCATATGTAATCACCTAATAACACAAGGAGGTTGGAAAATAACTCAATTGCCTAACCATTAAAACCAATAATTTTGTCCTTTTTAAATGTTGAAAGCATAGGAAATAACTTGTACTTCGATGTCACATTATACAGATGATTGTTGCCCTCTTTGGTCCCCATTAAGGGATGTATGAATACAATTTAATAATATTCATAGTGTTAACACATGTTATCTCTCTTTAGATATTACTAAAATGTTTCACACCCAATATGGAAATTCCTTCAAATTCCAAATAACAACCTCCTCTGTATTTTTCATCCTCCGATGGTATTAGTGTTTTTGTAATGGTTAGAAAAATTAGAAAAAATATTTAGTATTTTCATTCCTTAACTTGAGCTAAGTAACCCTACTTTTAAATATATATTCACCTATTTTCCTTAAAAAAAGTATATTTCTTGTATTTGGAATGTTTCGATCTCACCTAATTAGCATCTCACAAAATGATAACTATATTATACTTGAAAATATCACCTATGTCAAACTCAGTATGCTTTATATTTTTGTTTATCTTTGTATATATTTCATCAACTAAAACAACAACATTCCCTTAACAGATTTTAATGAGACAATGAATTGTTTGTTTTCCAAACATGTATAATTTTTGTTGTAGCACCTCCAATATACTTCCTCGCGATCTCTTTGAATACTTACTCCTATAGTGAATTAAAATTTTATTTCGAGGATCTCCCTAGCTTTTAGATACAACTATTGAATTGTAACCAAAATAGAGAATGGTATGAAATATTAACATATTAAATTAATGATCTATAAATTGAAATGGTTGTTCCACTTGTTAGACTCCGTTTGGTCAGCTCGCGAAGTCGAATTCACCAAGCTGCAGAGGCTGGTTCTCATTGCCAAAGTTCAATATTAATTATCCCTGCAAGCAGACAAAGAAAAAGCCCTCATTCAAAATCAGCAAATTTAAAGAGGGAATTAGAAAACAGAGTTTGTAATAATGTGTTGATACAAAATTGGCAAAGAATATTGCAAAGAGGATTTCATCAGATGGTGGTGGTGCACTCATCATTGATTATGGACAAATATGGAAGGCGTCCACTTCTAATGATTGCTGCAGGAGGAATGTGCATAAGCTGCTTTATTATTGGATCATTTTACATACAGGGACATTTTGATGGGTCTTCTCTTCTACTACTTGCAAGAAAATTATCATTAATTGGTCTTTTGGATTATATTGCAACATTTTCAATGGGCATGGGTGGAATTCCATGGGTCATGATGTCTGAGATATTTCCTTTGAATATGAAGCGTATTGCTGGCAGTCTCGTGTCTCTCACAGCTTGGTTTGGTTCATGGATTGTCACCCTCACTTTTAATTCTCTCTTTTCTTGGAGTTCTACAGCTTCCTTCTTTATATTTTGCATATGGCTTTTCTGAGGTTCATATCATCGCACTCTGTGGCATCCAAGGATCGTATATAATCTCTGTAGATGTGGCTTGCATCTATGATTATAATGGTTCGATTTGTTTTGAAGTTCATGTGGTTTGAGGCTTGTATGATTCGTATGGTTCAACCCTGAGCCCCTCTGTGATATGTATATATATATGCGTCGTATCAATGCAAAGGCTCACTTTCATCAGTTACTTGTTGATTCTGAAGTCGAGCTAGAAACATCTCATCTCTGCTCTTAGTGAAAGATCCTTCGAAGGCCGGCCAGAGAAGAAAATGGTGTCACACTCTCCACAGTGTCTCGTCATCTCAGGTTACTCACATCTTTGTGGAAATATTACTTGCTCTCTGTGGATGGTCTCATTATATAGGGTCTCAGTGCTTCGCATTTAGCTCAGTGAAACATCATCTATGGTACTCTCATTTCTTTGTATCATGGCTCTCACAACCATTGTTTCTTGGCATCTCAATGATATCACAGTTATGTTTGGCACTTGGCATCTTAATGGTATGATCACAGCCACAATATATTGGCTCAAAGTCTCAACTCTGGTATTCATATGGTCTTGATGGGCAGTCTCTCGATTGGGCGTATACTCTCTACAATTTGATACACAATATGTTGTCTCTCTGTTATGGTCATAGTGATATGTATGGAGGTATCAACGCTATTCTGCGATGGGTGTATTGTTTCCACAAAACTATGCTAGCAGCTATATTCATATATACATATAGAATAATGTATATGGTCAACAGTACTTATATGGTTGGCACAACCACTCTCCCGACATCCCTATAGTCTCAGCGTCACTATTATATCGACCTGTTTCAACACTAGATGAGTCTCGGCTCTGTCATATAAATTGTATGTATGGCATGATCAATTGCAGAGCATCACAGATGTATGATAGCAGTATTGTATATATGGTTCAGTTAGATATTTGTCTCAGTTCAGTTCTATGAATAGTAGCATTGGCATTCTATTCGTTGACATCACCATTACAATATATGTATGGCACTATTGGCATCACACTTCAAGAATATTATTGTGAAAATCAATAATGACCAAATAATTCATGTCAACCTCACTCAGGAGAACCCAAATCCGCTTATTGCTGGGAAGATATTAGAACTTACCTATTCAGTCCATTGGGTCGAGACCAACATAACCTTTGTCGGGCGTTTTGATGTCTACTTAGAATATCCTTTCTTTGAACATAAGATCCATTGGTTCTCCATCTTCAATTCATTTATGATTGTTATTTTTCTCAAGAATTTAGTCTCAATGATCCTAATGCGGACTCTGAGAAATGACTATGCAAAGTATGCTCGCGAAGAAGATGATTTGGGTAGCAACAGCTGGCTCACGAATATGGCCCAAGAGCGCTATTCAAACGGAGCCAAAATACCATATTTCTTGGATAACGATGAAAGGCAGCAAAGTAAAAAGTCAAAATTTAAATTGGAATGAAGATATACATCACAACAGAAGACATAGGATTCGATTCCTATTTAAGACTTCAGTTAATGATTCAAAGGGACCTGCGCTCCAGTTTATTGGCCATCAGAGGATTTTAAGGGGAACAATTTTCTGTTTTTAGAATAAAGAGATGATTCTATCTCTATTTATGTAACTTCAGGTGAAACAACACCCCTGTTTTGAGTCGATCTGTTTTCTCCTAGAATAGTTTATTTAATGTATTAATAAAGGATTTTTAAAGAGGATTGAAAAGAGAATTCTGAGCGCTGGTGGAGAAAAACAGAGCTTCTATTGTATAGTTTTGACAGACATTTTAATAAAAAATGCAGCTCTGACCCCTGAGATTCCTGTGGTATGAAATTTAACATTTGTGTCATCCTTTGTTTCATATGTAGCCTGTTATGTGTTCATTTCATTTCATGATCGTTTCCAATTGAACAAATGAAGTGTTAAGGTAGAATTCATAATTTCTATGCTCTGCCTTTAAGTTTGTTCATATTTAATGTTTTCTTCTGTTTGACAAGGATTCATCTTCTATGCCCTTGTCAACTCCTCAGTAGTCTTGTCGTTCCATTTAATCTCAATTTGATGTTAAAATTTCTTGCCTACCTTGCCTCAGGAGTTAATCTGTGTTTTTGATTATATTTCTCTGTTTCAAGCTGTTTTTTGCCCATGCAACCCAGAAAACCCCATCATATATTAAAACCCCTTTTCCTATCAATTTACTAGCCTGAAATCAGTATTCCTTATTGGTCATCTCAGCCCCTTTGAAGAATTTTCTGCCGAGATAGACCCAGAGAGAGCCCTCTCCTGTCCTCGTAGGGCTAGCTACGAGGCTGAGCGTGGTATGATGTTGACTTGAGTTTTGCCTTCCTCAGTCTGAGGCGGATTTGAGTGTTAACATAGTGGCGACCATACTGGGGAAGATGGTTTGCTGTTGATGTGACATTCGACTTGTTGATTGTCTTGTCCCAGTACATGAAATCAAGTTTCAGATCTGATGTTGATGCTGGACAACATTCAGACACATATGCAGGCTGAAACATTCACCTGGCGACTCCAACTCGATCCAGACATTCCAGTGCTCGCTCATCCGTCTATGCAATGGTAGGGTATGTGGCAAACCCTGCACTTTGTGAAGCTGTAAAAGAGGTTAGAAATTGGTTAGCAGATATTGAAATTAATGATGAAGGATTTTTCATTGCTATGTTTGAATGTTTGAAATCTCCAAAGTTCCCTCTTGAAGCTAAAACTGGTTTCTGTGAGTTAGTTGTTGAAAAAATTGAGAAGGAGATTCAGTGTTTAGATGAGCAGATCCAGTCATATGATTTCCAAGACCCTAAAAAGTTCTTGGAAATCCTTTCTCCTTCGAAACAAGAAATAATAGAATTGCCTACAGATGTTTGCATTGACAGTGTGCAGCTGGAAATATGTATTACATAGTTGGGGCAACCAACAGAGGCTGGCTTCCGTGATATAATGGCAACATACATGGAAATGTTTTTCAGTTTGATTGATAGATCAGGCTGTTTTCTACGTGACCAGGATCATTACGTGCATGAAGGGTTGTCAGCAATTATATCTGTGTCCTGGTGGAAGCATTCTCGAGCGGCATCATTCTCAGGCTTACTTGAATGGTTGATCTGGCACTTCGGTATTACCTAATCTATTGTTTTTACAGCAAACTGGGGTAGATTTTGTAAATAAATATGCAGCCAAAAGGCAGCATTTCATTTCATTACAATTTTAGTGTGAAGTTTGCTGAGCAAGTTTTTCAATTACTTTAGTCAAGTTTCAGTCCATATATATGTCAAAGTCTGTGTTGGTTGTTGGAATGATGACTCCATTGCCCAATGGATGGAGGCACTGTCTGCTCTCCCAAAGCTTTGCGGTTCTTGGCACCTCCAAAAAGCAGCAGCTGCCATCCCCATTGGAGCGGATGTTAGACTCCATCTGGTCAGCTCGCGTAGTCGAATTGACCAAGTTGTAGAGGCTGGTTCTCATTGCCAAATTTCAATATTAATTATCCCTCCAAGCAGACAAAGAAAAAGCCCTCATTCAAAACCAGCAAATTTAAAGAGGGAATTAGAAAACAGAGTTTGTAATAATGTGTTGGAATATAATTGGCAAAGAATATTGCAAAGAGGATTTCATCAGATGGTGGCGGTGCACTCATCATTGATTATGGACAAATATGGAAGGCGTCCACTTCTAATGATTGCTGCAGGAGAAATGTGCATAAGCTGCTTTATTATTGGATCATTTTACATACATGGACATTTTGATGGGACTTGTCTTCTACTACTTGCAAGAAAATTATCATTAATTGGTCTTTTGGATTATATTGCAACATTTTCAATGGGCATGGGTGGAATTCCATGGGTCATGATGTCTGAGATATTTCCTTTGAATATGAAGTGTATTGCTGGCAGTCTGGTGTCTCTCACAGCTTGGTTTGGTTCATGGATTGTCACCCTCACTTTTAATTCTCTCTTTTCATAGAGTTATACAGCTTCCTTCTTTATATTTTGCATATGGCTTTTCTGAGGTTCATATCATCACACTCTGTGGCATCTAAGGATCGTATATAATCTTTGTACCTGTGGCCTGCATTATATATAATATATTTATATATATATATATATATATATATATATATATATATATATATATATATATATATATATATATATATATATATATATATATATATATATATGCGTTGTATAAATGCAAAGGCTCGCTTGCATCAGTTACTTGCTGATTCTGAAGTCGAGCTGGAAACATCTCATCTCTGCTCTTAGTGAAAGATCTTTCGAAGGCTGGCCAGAGAAGCAAATGGTGTCACACTCTCCACAGTGTCTCGGTATCTTAGGTTACTCACATCTCTGTGGAAAGATTACTTGCTCTCTGTGGATGGTCTCATTATATATGGGTCTCATTGCTTCGCATTTAGCTCAGTGAAACATCATCTATGGTACTCTCATTTCTCTGTATCATGGCTCCCGCTTTCCATTGTTTCTTGGCATCTCAGTGATATCACAGTTATGTTTGGCACTTGGCATCTCAATGGTATGATCACAGCCATATTATATTGGCTCAAAGTCTCAACTCTGGTATTCATATGGTCTTGATGGGCAGTCTCTCGATTGGGCGTATACTCTCTGCAATTTGATACACAATATGTTGTCTCTGCGTTATGGTCAGAGTGATATGTATGGAGGTCTCAATGATGTTCTGCGATGAGTGTATTGTTTCCACAAATCTATGCTAGCAGCTATATTCATATATACATATAGAATAATGTCTATGGTCAGCGATACTTATATGGTTGGCACAAGCACTCTCCCAACATCCCTATAGTCTCAGCGTCAGTATTATATCGACCTGTTTCAACACTAGATGAGTCTCGGCTCTATCATATAAACTATATGTATGGCATGATCAATTGTAGAGCATCACATATGTATGATAGCATTATTGTATATATGGTTCAGTTAGATATGTGTCTCAGTTCAATTCTATGAATAGTAGCATTGCCATTCTATTCGTTGACATCACCATTACAATATATGTATGGCGCTATTGGCATCACAGTTCAAGAATATTATTGTGAAAATCAATAATGACCAAATAATTCATGTCAACCTCACTCAGGAGAATCCAAAGCCGCTTATTGCTGCGAAGATATTAGAACTTACCTATTCATTCCATTGGGTCGAGACCAACATAACCTTTGCCGGGCGTTTTGATGTCTACTTAGAATATCCTTTCTTTGAACATCAGATCCATTGGTTCTCCATCTTCAATTCATTTATGCGGGCTCTGAGAAATGACTATGCAAAGTATGCTTGCGAAGAAGATGATTTGGGTAGCAACAACTGGCTCATGAATCTGGCCCAAGAGCACTATTCAAACGGAGCCACAATACCATATTTCTTGGATAACGATGAACGATAGCAAAGTAAAAAGTCAAAATTTAAATTGGAACGAAGATATATATCATAGCAGGATACATAGGATTCGATTCCTATTTAAGACTTCAGTTAATGATTCAAAGGGACCTGTGCTCCAGTTTATTGGCCATCAGAGGATTTTAAGGGGAACAATTTTCTGTTTTTAGAATAAAGAAATGATTCTATCTCTATTTATGTAACTTCAGGTGAAACAACGCCCCTGTTTTGGGTCGATCTGTTTTCTCCTAGAATAGTTTATTTAATGTATTAAAAAAGAATTTTTAAAAAGGATTGAAAAGAGAATTCTGAGTGCTAGTGGAGAAAAGAAGAGCTTCTACTGTATAGTTTTGACAGATATTTTAATAAAAAATGCAGCTCCGACCCCTGAGATTCCTATGGTATGAAATTTAACATTTGTGTCATCCTTTGTTTCATATGTAGCCTGTTATGTGTTCATTTCATTTCATGATCGTTTCCAATTGAACAAATGAAGTGTTAAGGTAGAATTCATAATTTGTATGCTCTACCTTTAAGTTTGTTCATATTTAATGTTTTCTTCTGTTTGACAAGGATTCATCTTCTATGCCCTTGTCAACTCCTCAGCAGTCTTGCCATTCCATTTAATCTCAATTTCTTGCCTACCTTTCCTCAGGAGATAATCTTTGTTTTTGATTATATTTCTTTGTTTCAAGCTGTTTTTTGCCCATGCAACCCAGAAAACCCCATCATCCATTAAAACCCCTTTTCCTATCAATTTACTAGCTTGAAATCAGTATTCCTTATTGGTCATCTCAACCCCTTTGAAGAATTTTCTGCCGAGATAGACCCGGAGAGAGCCGTCTCCTGTCATCGTAGGGCTAGCTACAAGGCTGAGTGTGGTATGATGTTGCCTTGAGTTTTTCCTTCCTCAGCCTGAGGCAGATTTGAGTGTTAACACCACTAGAGTAGTTCCTTGTTGTACATATAGTAAACTATTGAGGTATTTTGTATGAAGGTTAATTTTTCTTTATAATTCTTGTTATTCACTTATTGTCTTATCCTTAATATGAAATAGATGGAAATGTGAAACATTAAATAAATGTACATTCTATCCATAATAGACATAAGTTTTTATTTGGAAAAACCTTTTTGATGAAAACCCCGCTAAAAGGTGTTTCTTTTCCCTCTTTTCTATGGTATAGGAAAAATGCAACTACAAAGGAAGAGGTACTCTCTATGGAGCTACAAAATACCTTCATGGATACTACCAAACTTCAACCTCATGTGTTTTTCTCTTTATTTATATACTCTTAACTTTTTTACACAACTCTGGAACAAAATACAATAGAAGAAATTGCAACCCCTTCTTTTCCTAGTAGCCTGGTATTTAACATAACTTGATATCCAACTAGTGGTTAAATTTGACTCATTCAATCGGAAAATAAAGATATGGATTTGAAAATTATGGACTCTTCATCATAGTATATATGTGCATATCCCCATATACATGAATAATGGATATTGATGTGGCATCCACTCATACCCCGATCATCAAACATAGTAGATCAACTTCTGAGTAGCACAACTTTTGCATATGATCTCTAATTCACATGTTTTTTTCATTGTTGGAAAGGAATCAAAGTTTGGAATAATATATTATGGACCTCAAATTTAAGAGAGAAAGTTTTGACATCGAAAATTTCATTTGATGCCTAAAAATGGCCCTTAAATATTTCAACCCCAAATTATTGAAACTATGACCCATTCATAAATTTACCATACAATCTCATTAGTGAAAATTGTTTCCACCATTAAATGATTGAGATAGGTGAAAAATGATATAATTATTTAATATGGATCATTACTAACCATTTTGGGAGGTTTTGGATGCCTCGATTCTTTACTAAATGAAGTGAGGAAATGTTTCCTCTAACTTCTCCCTAGAGTATTGTTTAGCTTTACCTAAAAGATATCATGTCAGTCTAATCTACTATAGATAATGTTTTCAATGTCTTGTAGTTATGGACCTCTTCTACAAAATTGTGTCATATATGAACTTTTCCTAAGTAGCTGGTTCTAGGTATTGGATGGGAAGTAGGACTTTCTCCTATTTTTGATCTAACATGGAAGACTCATAGAGTTTGAGATTATCTAAATTCATCAAAGAGTAAATGTTCATGTAGGGAATTAGATTGAGTTTATATGCATTATCTTCCACCTTTTCAAGTATGTCAAAAAGAGAATATCATAGATCCTTGATATTTTTACTATGACATTGTAACCCCTCCTTGTTCAACTAAAACCCTACTTTGTCTCCTACTTTGGACATGACTTCCTTCTCCTATGTTGATCATTTGTGGTATTATGTTTTTCCTATCACTTCTTCCTCACCTCTTGTACTTGTGAATGGATAAACTTGATTTTCTCCACATTTTTTCTATTCTTAATACATTTCCTATGATATCCTACCTAATTTTTTCTTGCTACTAATATAAAACATCAAGGGGTGAAGGAGTAAATTATCCCAAACAAGTTTCAAAAGGAGACTTTTGAATCGAATTGTGGACTGGTTTTTTATTGGATTGTTGTATATAGATTAGATATTCATCCCTAGTCTTCACATTTTTCTAATTATAGTTGCTGAAAAGATGCACCAAAGTCTCATTAACCACTTATGTCTGCCAATATACCTTTGGATGGAATGTTATAGAACTCTTGAACTTCATGTCCATATTCTCCCACAATGTAGTCCAAAATGCACTATGAAATCTATTGTACCTCTCTGAAATGATCCTCCTTGGCATCCCAAAATGCACCAAGGCTAATTTAAAGAACATTTTTTATAATCGCAATTTATGGTCTTTTTATGGGTCATGGAAATGTGCATCTGGTTCAAATTTTAAAATACCACAAATTGGTAGTCATATCCCTTCATAGTAGATTGTATTCATCTAACAAAATCCATGGAAATGTTTTCCCAGAATTAGTGAGCATAGGGAAGTGATAGTATATAAATTTATTCCTATTTTTGGGCTTACTAGTACAACTAAGTATACATCCTTTAATGAACTTTCCTATGTTACTGAAAATTCCAGCCTAAATGTGCCCATGAAATTTTCATGGAAAAAAAATGTAAACCAATCAAAATCCTTTAAATTTAAAAAGAGATACATGTAAATATTTTGCAAGGAAAATTTTATTTTTTTAACTTGCATTTTTGGCTTATATCCTTATAGGTTTACTTGAATTTCAAATGTAGACACTTATTGGATGCACAATTAAATTCCACATCCAACAAACACCCATTATGCATACTTATGAGAAGAATCACATTGATAAAAATTAAAGATACAATAACAAACATGTCATCTTGCTTTTTTAATGTATATTCAATTTTTATGAGTATGGGTATTCTCACAAGTATTCATAAAGGGTACTCGTTGGATGTGGAATTTAACTTCACATCCAAGGAGTTCCTACATATGAAATTTTTGTGAAACAATAAGGATATAAGCAAAAAATATAATAAAAAGAAAGTAGTTTTCTTCTTTTCCCTTCAAAATTCATAACTCTTATTTTATTATATTCAAACTATTATCTTATTATTTTTCGTGAGGAAGTCACTTTTAGGCTAAAATTTCCTCTAATGCATCATCTTGCATTATGGATTAATACACATACCATTGTAATTTGCAAATTACCTTTTCAACACAAATATTTCTCACAACGTTGGAGTTTTTAACCTCTCTAATAAGACAAAAAATGTATCCTATAGGTAGCACGAGGTTTTTATATCCTTTAGAGTAAACCTTTATAAAGGTGATAGTTAACTTTGATGTTACCATCATCTACATGAATCTAGCTCTACATTTGTTGAAGAAGTCCCCATCTTCTTCATGTTCCTCTTTGTATGCATCATTACTAAAAATACCCATGTGCATAAAAGTTCCCAACACTATGATTTTGATGTGGGTGGTTTTGACAGCTTGTCTTCCAACCTATTTATGCTTCCCTTTTTATACATAATTACTTAATGAAACTATTATAAAAACTCCATTTATTTGAATTTAACATCTATTGTAACTTACTCACAACCTATAGGTATCATCTTAGTTGGTGATTTATGTGGATGATGGTCTCATTTTTTATTTGATAGTTTTTCCAGTTTTTTATAGTTTCTTATAAATTGTATAATATTTGTTATAGTCAGGGTAGCTCATAACTAACCCATGAAATATTTCAAAATAGTGGCATAATATCCTTCCTCCCTGCATTAATACCACTCCTATGGAAATACCCATTTACATATGTCTGCACTTCTAAGGGTTCCTATATATTTAGTAACGTGGAAATAGGTGCTTGGAATAATTTTATCTTTAACTCCTTAAAGGAATTCTTTTGACTCTTCCCCCATTATAAATTCTTATCACTCATTTTTATGGGATGGAGTTATGTAGCTACCATTACAAGTGAAGCTATGAATCTCCACAAGTACTATCTTATCCAAATATAAATCCTAAATTTAGAGACATTTGTAGGCACTAACCATTTCATGATCGCCTCCATATTCGTATGAACTATATTAGCCTCCCATCCATAGATCACATATCTTAAGTATAAAAAATATTATTGGGAAGGCTCACATTTCATAATATTTTCTAATAGTTGGGACTTCTTCAAAGTCTCTATCACCGAAATTATGTGAGATATGCTCAAGCTAGGTAATGCTATAAATGAATATACCATCTAGAAAAACTATAATAAATGAATCTAAATTAGGGTGCAATAAATCATTCATTTGTCTCATAAATTTAGTAGGTTCACTAGATCAAAAATTGGAATTACCGTCCACTCATACAAACCTTTGCTTGACTTGAACATGTTCTTATAGACAAGTTATTATTTGAATAAAGCCTAGTGGTACCCTAATTTGAGGTCCAATCTTGTGAAGTGTGTTTTTTTCTACAATTGATTTAGTAGATCTTCAATCTTGGGTAGAGAGTACATGTTCTTGAGTGTAATATTTGTTACTACCTTGTAATTTATGCATGCTCACAATTTTCCATCATTCTTTGTCTTAATTATGATGGGTGACCCAAATGGTGAGATAGTTGGTCCAATAACACCCTTTCATAGAGATTATTGTCATTGATTGTTCACTTAATTTTCTTCTAGAATGGATTATCTATATACTCCAATGTTGAATAATGGAGCGTTCCGAAATAATTGGATTTTATTTTCACTTCCTTATAGGGTTGTATCCCTTTAGGCTCCTCAAACACTCCCCTATATGTTGGTAAGAATATTCTAGTTGTTGTCTTCACTATTTAGTATACCCCTCTAGGGATTCCTTACTCTCACTGACACATCATCAAAATAATTTTCCCTTAAGAAAAGAAAAAATGTATTTATCACTAGAAGTAATTAGTTTCTTGGATTGGTTGGAACTTACCAGTGAAATACCTTTGTGTGCACTTATGACGAAGGACTTTCCATCCTTGATGAGGTGGTAATAGTTAGTTTTTTTCATAAATATTTCATCCCTTATATACATGTAGGGGCTCCCAAAAAAGAATCCAAATACATCAAGTGGTACTACATTAATATATACTTCATCAAAATAATAAACACTTATGACAAATTCAATGGTACATTGCTTTGTTACATTTGATCTATGCATCCTTGTTTACCCATCCCGATTTAGGATGATCTTAAAACTTCAATCGAATTTTATTGACCAGATATGCTACTATGATATTATCCTATAAACTGGGGTTGGATAGAGCATCAATATTGGCCTTCTCGACCTTTAGTTTAATATAGAAGAAAATGGTGATATCCTTCTCTTCTTGAGATAACATATATTGAAATTCGCCTCCTTATACACTAATTTGTAGACAATCTTTTCAAATACATTAGAGACTATTTCACCTTGACTAGTCAAACATGTGGCTAGAAGAGACTTTTTCTTTATATCCTTCTTTTAGTTCTTTGGGTTTATCCACATATTTAATTACCAAAAAATGTCATCAATATGACTAATAGTATTGTAATGTTTGCAATGGTTTCTAGGATCCTTGCATTAATGTGTCTTGGATATTTTTTTTTTATCCTTTCATGTTTCTCCCATATTCTTCCCTTGCTCCAAAGATTCTATGTGTTATCTTTCCCTAAACGCTTGATTGTTATTATGAACCTTACACCTTAAAAATGATAAGAAACAAATAATTATTATCCTCTTTGAGGGGAATATATTATTTTCAAATCAATAGAATGGACATGATAATATTTGACGACTCTAAGACTATCTCTCCTTAGCTTCTATATAGTAGAAAAGTGGTACAATTATAATAAAATGGGACCATGGGGGGTTTTTGCCTACATAACAATCTAAAAATTGAATTGTAATAACTTAATATATTGGGCTTAATAATGGGTTTTAAGGTTAACATGGGGCTTATATAGGGCTTAACATTCCCCTTCACTTCAAGCAGGTATTTTCCTTAACACCTGACTAACTACATATGATTTTGAAAGAATAAGTCATATTATCATGTCATATCTTCCCCCATTAGTTTCTTTTATTTGATGATATACTCCATAACTGGTGAGTTACTATCATGCTCAATCCCTGTTTTAAATATTGTTTCTACTTCTTGTGATTCTCCGTTCTTCATTTATCTATGGTAGACCTCCTATTTGTAAGTAAATAACATGGTCATGATCTTGATTAGGTGGAATACTCCTAGAAATTAATAAAAATACCTTAGGATATTTTTTGACAACCTTATGGAGATCCCTTGGAATAGATGATATTGAAGTTTGAACATTTAGTATACATAATTATTCCATTACACATCAGTTCTCATCTTTGTGTGTTTTCTTCATTACTGTAGATCTTACCAATTTATAGGGCTTCTCTTGGATTCTTCTAAGCTTAGTTTACATTCCTTTCGAGTTAAATCTTATGAAGATACCTTCAAAATTAAAGCTCATTGTTTCTAGTGATTATATCCAATGGAACCCATTATATCCAATGGAACCCTAGTACAACATCAACACCATCCATTTGTATTGTAGTAATGGGACTTTCTAACAAATAATCCCCCATATTGAAATTAATACTCTGGCACTTCCCTAAAAAAATATGGTGGCTCCATCTGTAATGATTACTTGAAACTTTGATGCCTCATATATGAAACAATTGATAAGTTTTTTTAATTTCTAATTGATGAAGTTATGTGTACCACCTAAACCAATGACCATTAAACATTTTCTCTTTTTATTTTTCGATATGTCCTTCTATCAAGAGGGTTTGTGGAGTATTGATGCTAACGAATGCATGACAAGACATTGTTGGATTAGTGTCTTCTAGCTCTAGATCTTATGACTATTACAATTCTTAATGTTTTTCTGCTTCATAATCTATGTAGAGTAATTTATATTCACTTCATGTATGCCTCTTAATATACTTCCTATCATAGTTGAAACATAGTCCCCTTTCTCTTATTTCATCCATTTGCCAAGGCATCAACCTTTTCAGTTTGGAAAATGGAGCAAGATCTTCACTAAAGTTATTAGCCATAAGTTTTCCTGTGGCTATATTTTTCCTTTCAACTTTTCTTACAAGAAAGAAAATATGTTCTAGAGATTCAAGTTCAAAGTGACGCACCTAATGTTGGATGTTTTCCCTTAAAATTCCCATGAATAGGTCCAACAAATTATACTTTGAAATATTACTTACTTTGAGATTCAAATTTTGGAATTGTTGGTTGCGATATGGAATTTGAGCCTTTTTGAAAGATTCACAAATGGAATAAATAATGAATTTCTCTTAATATCCCCATAATGTGTTACCAAATCCTCTATAAAAATGTAACAACATATAACGCAATCCTTTTTCCTTTAACAAAGACATTAATGCCATACTTGTTGGTCTTGTTCCAAAATCTAGGATGCAATATTCACCTTTTGTAAATATGCCACTTGGTGTATATTAAAGTATTGATTCATCATAATTATCCATGTTACAATATCGTTACCTTTGAAATTTGTCACATCATTTTTCATAATATAGTAGCTCCTTGGTGTTGATTTGAAGCCTTGATTATGTGTATCTTGGATTGAAAATTTTATCTTTGGTGCTTCTTGGAAATTGATCGAAAACCATCATATAAAAAATGCTCCTCTATCTAATATTACCTTCCTTATCACTCCATGTAATATCACAATCTCATCAATGAAAATTTGGGTTTTCTCAGGTTCCTTCTATGTAGTCTTAATTTCTATAAAATAGGTGATCTTGGCTATCATGTATATAATTAGAAATATAACATCATTTCTCATTGTTGTCATCAGTAGTCCAACAATGAAATCCATCGATATAACCTCAAATTTAGAATATGGTATCTCAACAGGTTGCAATAATGATGCAAGATCTTTGTACTCATATTTTACTCACTAACACTCTAAACATATTGCCACAAATTTTACAATGTCCTTCTTCATCCCCTTCTAAAATAATAACAATTTCAGGTTGATATTTATATCTTTAACACTTGGGTGTGCCACGTATACCAGGCAATTTGCTTCACTCAAAATCAATTGGCATATATCTCCATTCGATGAAACATGTATCCTTCCATGGAATTGTAGTAGTCCATCAATATATTGAGTGTATCCCTTATGCCTTGAGATCATTATTTCATCCTCCCTAAACTCTTACTAACCTCCTCGTACCAGGTATCCTTAGATTTTAAATTAAGCAACTCCTCCTCGAGTTTTCATTTAAGGGGACCATTGAAAATATTCATAGCCTCCTACTTAAAGAATCTACTGCCCTTTTACTATTTATTTATATAATTAATATCAAAACCATATTCACTTATTAAGCCTAACCACATTATTTTTCTAACATTTAATTGGTCTTGTGTGAATATGTGTTATAGTAAGCAATATCAGTATTTAGTTCAAACTTCCTTCCTATTAATTAGTGTCTCCAAATATTTAGGGCATACAGAGTAGATATCATTTCTCCATAATTCATTACATGTTTTTCCTCATGAGTTCTATTTTCTCTTATCACATACACTATTAATCTTCGCTCTATCATAAATATCCAACCAAGTCCTTCCTTGGAGGCATCAATGCAAACCAAAAATTCTCGCTCCATATCTAGCACCTTTAAGATTTGTGTAGTTGTTAAAAATACCTTTAACCTATAGAATTCTTATTCTCATATTTCATTCCAAATGAAATTCTTATTATTTCTTTGGATTTTAGTGATGGGGGTTGCTACCTTTGAAAACCCGTAAAAAAATCAGTGATAATATCCATCCATGTCCTTGAAACTACATATTTTATGGACATTACTCGATGTCGACCATTCTGTGATCTTCTCTATATTTGGTTTTTCTACTGTGATACCCTCTACATAGATAATATGTCTAAGGTATTGAATCTTTAATTGGTAAAAGAAAAACTTTGAAAATTTTCAATATAGTTGATTATGTATCAAACATTATAAAATTAGTCTCAAGTGTGTGGAATGCTAGTCTAGGGTCCTTGAGTATATTAATATGTCGTTGATAAAGAGTTGTATTAAGTTATCAATTTATTGTTGGAATAACTCATTAACCAAACTCATAAAAACACCTAGATAATTTATCATTCCAAATGGTAGTACTACAAACTCAAAATGCCCAAATATTTTCTTAAAGGTTATTTTTGGAATATCTTCTTCCTTGTTTAGTAGTTGACAATATCTTGATCTCGTATTTGTATTTCAAAACACAGTTTTTTCCCTAATTTGATTGAAAGATTCAACTATCCTCAACTAAGGATATCTATTTTTTACCATCACCTTGCTCAACCAACAATAGTCAATACACAATCAGAAAGACCCATCCTTACTCTTAACAAAAGCTATAATGGCTTCCCTGGAGATATGTTGTGTCATAGAAAGCCAAAGTGAAATAATTCTTTTAATTGGACTTGCAACTCTTTAATTTTGGAGTTGACATATGATATCGTTCCTTTCTAAAAAAAGTATGTGCCTAGTTTAAGGTCGATGGTGAAATCAATTTCCATTTTTGGGGGCCTCCCAAGTGATTGTTTGGGAAATACATCCCTAACTTTAGTAATAATTTGACATTTATCGGGATTTTTAGAGTTCATTTTTGTCATTTATTTATGCCACCATGAATAATTAACATCTCCTTCATCTACATTTCATCAGTTGCATCAATGAGATCAACCATAGGGACACCGCTCGGTTCTTTCTTATTAAAGAATTTTTTCTCCCATCATTTGCTATGAATGTAGTATTATTAGTAGAAAATAAAGAAACTAATGACTGGGTGACTAAAAAAGTTAGTCACTTCAACATTTCCAAGTGAAATACTACAAAAAAATAGCAATATTTAGCACAAAAATAAAAATGACTAACATAAATTAATAATTTAGTACTATGTTAAAATGTACGACTAGATAATAAGAAATACAACTAAAAATGACTAACGTGAATGATTAATTTAGTCTCTAAAGAAAATATGATTACCCAACGAGTACTACAATATTACAAATCAGTCATTTATGTTAGTCATTTAATTTGTCTCACTTCAGAGATCTAAACTAAAAATAATTCCCCACTAGCATAAATACATTTTAAGAACAATTTATCTTCATATTTACCTATGTCTTAATGATATAATTGGAATACTAATTTTATTCCTCTAAACTTATGAGTATTATGTTGACACATAACACATTTACAGTTAACTCTCATAGCTTCATATACACTATTAGTGTTCCATTACTTAAGTGCATTCATTGTTTATCTATATATATGCTATAATAGGAGACATAAGTAATAGGTAATGTCCTTAAGTCCACCTTGTCCCCTTTTGTTCACCCAACTCCTACCTCTATATAAAACACCACAATAATATTATACCACTTAAAATTCTTGGTGTCATTCACATTATGTCTGCATTACACTTTATAGTATATGTCTCTTATGTTTTACATATACCACACCATATGATTGTTGCATGATTGTTGTCTCCCTTCAACCCTCTGACATATATATATATATATATATTACACATCCTTATTTAAACTTTTGAACTATACATATCCTCACATGGGCTTAAGATTGTTGATTTGTTTTAATACCCATGTAGCTATTACCGCTTGACAACTTATTGATGGGACACCTTTCCTTCTTCACCTATCATTCACGTTCTATGGTGGTGATGAACTAAGCTCATCCAATGAATGTGATTAAAGGAGGGTATTACTATTATGGTATGTGTTGGAGGGAAATGTTCCCCTAGGGCTTTTTGGGTTGAAACCCTAGCAGACTGAAAGTTATCTATTCAAAGAAACATAGATTCACATAACCATTATGCTATTATAATCAAATTTTATTGTAAAGGGGACATACCTTAGGTCCTAGGTTTGAGAAGGTCCTTAGGGTCCAAACCATTCTTGGAGTTCCCTTCTTCTCTTTTGTCCTACAAAACAACCAATTCCAAAGAACATAGTAGTATATGGACAAAACCTTATAAAGAAACCATCCTCATGTTATAAATAAAGCTAGTTAGTTATGAAATCCAAACAACCATTTAAATATGAATTCTAAACATGAATATCACAAACATAAATATTATTTATATTGGGAACCAAGACATGTGTTTCTTTTATTATAGACAAATAAAGTACATAAAAAGGAATAATTTCACCTGAGCCACCTTCAGCAGGCTCCAAGCAAAGCTTCTTCCGGATCCGTTCCAGCCTCAAGAATTTAAAAAAATCCTTCCATGACTCACTCCATGATGTCATAAATGGTGGATGAACATCAACACACAAGGAAACAATGATTTCCTGTAAAAATGGGGGAAGTGCAGAAGACACAAGGGACTTCAGACATGGTTAGGGGAAAAATCTCAACATGATAACCTTTCTCTCTATTCTCTCCTCCCTTATGCCTTCCCTTTTAGGTATTTTTATACCTCTCCCAAAGTAGTTTTTTAGTTGGGAGTTGGTTGGGAACAGTTGGGCCACGGGCACTAACAGGTGATCAGCATGTAAAACCCACGATCTTCGCTCAAAAATAAAGAGTTTTATATTTTTTTAAGTGTTTTAATACATATACGCGGGTTGGGTATACAGAGACCCGCGTATACACGTGTTTAACTCATGGCAATGTCACGTATAAGGGATAAAACACTGTTTTTTAAATTTTTGGACCAGGTCTGGAAGGAGGGGTTGCCCTAGGCCATGAGTGTAGCATCACAAACCATAAGAGTGATATTTGGAGCTATAACAGATGCCCCTTTATATATGAGGTTAGAAGGGGTACATGATGGCCAAAATGTATTATGCAAGTACATGGAAGGGAAATCTGTCAAAAACTGAGGAGGTCTTCACCATAATTCAGCCTGCCAAGCCACTAAAGGAAATCAGAAAGAAACACTGTCTGAGGCGGGCATACCCATGCTAAAAAAAAGTAAAGCATGTCCACATATCAAGTATAAGTGAACCCACTAAGTATACAAGTATAAATGACTGGAAAATACATAATGGATCATCTGATCATGATGAACAAGTACATGTCTGAATATCACATATAAGACTGTCAATGATGCTGAAAGATGTAACAGATCACTGATATCAAAGACTGATCCCAAAAGGTACCAACTGAACATGATGGAATAGGATAGTACTACATTGCAAACTCAGGTGCCAGCATATAGAATGTTGCCATGACTGACTACAACATATAAGGTGGAGTGGTATCAACTAGCAGCAACAAAAGTAACTATCAAGTGAACCAATGAATGCTGATACAACCTAAGGTCTTCACCGACTGCCGAGGTGCATTTCTACACCATGGGAATAAATGATTTGAAGTCGACCATGTGAGAAATCATTTGATTACCGGTCATTGATGTATACCATTAACAAACGCGAGACTACTCACCGATAATGATAATGAGTGTCAATGTACCCAGTACAACCTAACAAGTGTGAATAGATGAGCTAGATTCGAACACCTATAACAATCTATTGATCAGGAGACAATGATGGTTTCACATTGTCGATAGTGAAGGATCTGCCACTAATGACTGCAAACCCAAAGGTACTACCAAATGGACTCTAGATCTTTGCCCCAGAGCAATGAGTCAGAGTCGATAGGGAAAGATCCGCTAGAAGAAAGGAATTAGGACATCCTTCATCAATATAGCACGAGTGTAACCCATAGGCCAATAATGTGGAAGGAATCGGATGAAAGAGATATAGTAATCGAACCGAAGTACGTTTCTGGCGTACACAAGATGTGGCTAGCACATGACAGAAACCCTCTGAACCAACCAATAATGAAAGTTGACACAGAGGCGAGGTATCCACCAATAGGGTCAAATGGAAACCAAGGTACTGCATGAATCCAAATGTGTGATAATGTAAGCTGATGTCGAACACAAGGGAAATCACTCAGTCAAAGACCCATGATACTGATCGATGCTGAGCACAAGGTGACCTATCAATAATGAAAATAGGGCCAGGGTGCAGCTCTAAGCCTGTCCTCAGAGCAAGGTGTCGTCGTCGATAAGGACAAGACCCGCCAGCAAGAATTCAATGGGGACCTTCTCAAACCAGCACGAGTAAAGGACCAATATACCTTATGTGATGATAGACATGATACTGACAACCAGGGATGGCCGACTGAAAAATGAGTCAAGAGACACCGCAGAAAGGCTGACTCAGACTAACTTCCCTTGAACTAAAGCACGACTCAATGTGACTATGTGGCAGCATATTATGACTCTGTATAAGTTCGTCATGAAGGAGGCATGAATGAACCCTCCATATGATTGGAAGAGATAACCAATCAAGGGAGAACTGACTCAATAACAAGGTTAAGGTGTACCTAAGTTGAACTAAATCCTGCCCAAACAGAGGAGACTTTGTTTTGAGTGCTTTTTTCAAGGGCGACACGACTAGCTCTAGCTACCAACAATAACTGGAAATAATGTCTCGTTCCCGCTCTTTTTGGAATATTTAATTTTTTTTCCTTTTTCTGTTAAGATTGAAAAAGAATAAAAGAATGCTGGTGTGTAGTGGAAAGAACGAGTGTCAGTGAAACAGATGATCTAGTTCCTAGGAATGGAACGTTCCTATGCTCAATGCAGGGAGGTAAAAACTGGTCAGTGACACTCAAAGGTGTGTTCCTTCCATGGGTCAAGGTGTGTCAATTTGCAGAAGTCAAAGGTATTCAACGTCGATTTTGCAGTCGTCATGGTCAAAATTTGGCTTAAACACGAGTTCAAGTGAAGCCGGCTCTAGTACAACTCAACACAAAGGAGCCTCTAGGGTATAAGGCCAGAACGAAGCGAAGAAGCAAAGAGGAATGAGGCTTCAATGCATAAGTCGTGGCGGGACTACAGAGGACTCCCAAGCCTACTCAAATCAGAGCAGCATGGGCAACAAATGTCAGTGAGGTGCTAACTACGATGCCCATGTAAAGGATGGCTCTACCATCGTGTCATGATTTAAAGAATCGGTGAGTGAAGATGGCTTACGAACCATAACACGATGGGGTCGACCTTATGGCAGATGTATTGGAAAATGGAGGCTAGTATGCATAATGCAACGGAAAAATGGTGTCCCTAACCTATATGCCAGTGAGAAAACGATACCTACCATGACGGGTCAGCATTCATGGAACCGTCTCGAAAATGAAAAACGTCCAAAATGTCCTGAAAAACAAACCGATCTCGACATTCCAAGCTCCCAATTTAAAAGTCACATGAGGCCAAACAAAATAAAATTTTGAAAAAAATTTGCATTTTGGACTCACCATTTTTACCATTTGAGTTTCAGAGCAAAGGATTTGGAGCAAAAGGAGCAAACTTCCCATATCCAGATTCAACCGTTCAAATTCGTCAAAAACCTCCAGGTAACTCTTATACTTAGCTTGCAATTGATTGTGACTGGATTTAAGATTTTTGATTAATGTTTCACTGTTGAATTTTTGCCCAAAATTTCTCCGCGGCGTATATGCGGGTTGGTAATATGAAACCCGCGTACACGCGGGCCCTATACGCAATTGTGTGCACAGGGACCTGCATATACGTCACGAACAATTTTTAAACAAAAAATAATGCTTACAAATCATTTTCTTCTCAGAATGACTGTCATGTGGGGTGAAAGAGAGCACACAGTGGTGAATAATGAAGTTATGAACAATGCAAAAGCTTTAGATTCCTTACGGGGATGTGGTTTACTTAAATTCTTCAAATTGCTGAATATGAAAGAAAACACACATCTGCTTGAGATGCTCATTGATTATTGGGACATCGAGGAGGAAACCTTTATGGAAGATATCTATTTCATCACGAGCCTTTCCCGAAGGGGAGAGGTAGTACATTCCTGGGGCAGGACATGGAGTAGTCTCACGATAGAGGACTATGTACAGATATATTGCCTGGGACATCCCAAGAAGGTTGGGAGCCAGATTTCCATCACACATGTGGCAAGTTTATCGCTGAGGATAATCTTGTTCAACATAGCTCGAGTGAATGGATCGTCCTCTCTGCATCAGGCATCACGGCTGACCATGAGCATGGCAGTTGATTGTCTCACTACTATGTTCGACTGGTGTACTCCTCTTCTGGCCAACATGAAGAGCCATCTCACTTCTATCAGGAGGGGACAGACCAAAAACTTTGGATATGGGACTATCCTGTGGACTTTCGTTTTCAAGAAGGTTCCCGCACTCCGCCCTAGGGTAGCAATTTCCGTCAGCACCCCACGCGATCCACGCATGGGCCGGTGGGCTGATTTGATGAAACGTCTATGGGGTGGGGAGGTCCTAAGGACTGCCTTCGATGATGACTTCTTCACCTGGTGGGATCAGCAGATCATCACCATGGATGACTACCCCTATGCTAGGCTGGATTTCCGAGGAGATCCTGATCTAGCATTACCACCGAACGCAACTTGGGGCGAGATTGGTAAGAATATTTTTTTTTTTTTTAATTTTATGATTTTTTTAGATTTTTCAAATATAATGATGAATTTTGAAAAATATTTTTGATGAGATTCAAATGACTGATATGATGATCATGTTCCAAGCATTGGGCCAGTATGACTAGATGTGTTCCTGCGCATGGACGGCGCGATTAAGGAGCCGAAGAGGCAGCTGCTGATACAGAACGGACTCTAAACAACGTCCAGCGACACTTGGCGAGACTGAGCTGCCGTGTACTGATGGCTGCCATAGAGGACCTTCCTGAGGATATGCCGCATCATGTGGTTGGCATGCCACGTGACTGGGTTCGCACTTTTCGGCGTGTGGCCAATGTGATAGTTACATACTTAGCCGCTCATCCTCAGTCAGGGCATTAGATATGCCAGACATGATTATGGGCATTTGAGTCCCAATTTTGTATATTTTTGGACACACATATGTACACTCGAGACGCTTTATATATCTATATATATATATATATATATATATATATATATATATATATATATATATAGATCTATATATATATATATATATATATATATATATATATATATATACTATATATATATATATATATAGTTTGACTTTTTGATGCTTGCTTTTATTGTGTTGAATGATTGATGTGCCAGTCTAATGCCTGATTAGCAATAGAATCAGCTAACCAATTATGAGATCTTGGATTGTGCAAATAATTAATATAAGTAAATGATCTTTGCAACAACCTCACCCTTAAATACCGGTGATATAAAGATGGATCCCTTACCCGATAAATGTTATTTAATTGAGACACTATCAATTGAGAACCAAGATACACTACCAATGAGCCAATCCCATGAGAGATTGCCTCGGATAATAAATTGATAATGGCAGTATACTAAGCCATATTGTTTGAAGTAGGATTGATGCATATGCCTCTTGATACCATCAATTGACCAGTTGGATAATAGAGTACCCAAGCTATGGAAGCGAGATTCCGAGTGTGCCGACTTACACCATCGGCGAACCCAAAATAGACCAAGTCATCCAAAACTAAGCAAAGTACTTCTTTAAGTAGAGCCCGTTTCAGGGCTTCGCCAGCTTGTTTCCCTCAAAATCGATTAACTCATACGACCCTTTTTCTAAAACTCGTTTAATAATGAAAGGACCGTACCACATAGGCTTAAACTTGCCTGCCCCCAAGGTGTATTTATCTTGGTCATAGACCAGGACAAGATCACCTTCATAAAAGACTCGAGGATGGAAAAATTTATCATACTGCATTTTAAACCTTTTGTTAAGAGCCTCATTCACCGTGGCGACATCTCGACGCTACTCATCGAGATGTTCCAAGTGAAGTAGGCACTCTTTGAGACTCAAAGTCTTTGGAAGGAGCTCAACAACTAATTTAAGAGATGGAATTTCACATTCAACTAGAAAGATAGATTCCATCCCATAAACCAACTGAAAAGGTGTAAAACCAGTAGCCGTTTTCATGGAGGTTCGGTATGCCCAAAGAGCCGAATACAACATAATGTGCCAATTGGATCGATTTTTGTCGATTGTCTGTTGGAGGATTGTCCTAAGAGTTTTATTGAATGCCTCGACCTATCCATTGGCCTGAGGATAATAAGGAGATGAATGCTCCTGCCGGAAACCTAATTTGAGAGCCAATTCAGACATCAGTTGATTCTGGAAATGACTACCATGATCAGTGACAATGTCTCTAGGGATACCGAATCTTGAGATAACTTGATTGAAAAGAAACAATGTTGTCATGTCACTATTGTTCTTATAAGTAGGCATGGCCTCAGCCCACTTTGTAAAGTAGTCTACAGCCACGATAATGTACTTGTGATTCACCGCTGAAGGCAGATTGCAAGTTGTAAAATCAATACCCCAGTTAGTAAAGGGACCGATGGTGACAATGGGAAAAAGAGAAGCTGGATGTGAGCGCATCTTCCGAGTAAAAACTTGACAAGGGTGACAACGTTTGACTGCTTCCACACAGTCTTTAAAGAGTGAAGGCCAAAAATAGCCGGCACGTAAGATGCGCTGGGTTGTAGCAAACCCTGATAGATGACCACCACAAGCTCCACTATGGCAGTCATTGGGCACTGACTCTGCTTCCTCTAAGGTTAAACACCATCGAAGGATTGAATCAGCCCCTCGACGGTATAATGTGTCACCAATGATAACATAGTTTTTAGCCAGGTGACGTAATTTTCGACGTTCATCCTTGGAGAAAGTAGAGGGAAGCTTCGAAGTCTGGAGATAGACAATGATATCTCCATACCAAGGGTCAAGTGAAGAGATGAGGAATAAATGTTCATCAGGAAAACTTTCCTCCTAAACAGTATCCTCTCCACAAGGTAGCTCAGAAATTAGCTCCGCGAAAACCATGGATTTCTTAGACTTTGCAGACAAGAACTTGAGATCAAATTCATGCAAAGTGACTATCCATCGATTATATTTTCCCCCAATCACTCGCCTACTGAGGACAAATTGAAATGGATTGACTGCAGCTAAGACAATAGTTTTGAGTAGCAGGATATAATGACGGAGTCGCTGGACAGCATGGACAGCTGCCAAGGCCAACTTCTCAACCGGAGAATAGAGAAGTTCATGACCTATTAAGCCTCGGCTCAAATAATAATGACATGCTCGGTGAGAGCATCGTCCTCCTGAATGAGAACCATACCAATGGTTGATTATGCTACAACGAGATATAAAAGGAAGTCTCTACCATAATCTAGTGGACTCAAAAGCGGGTCAGAGACTAATGACTTTTTCAAAGCATCAAACGATCGCTATGCAAAGTCGTCCCATACAAATGGAACTCCTTTCCATAGCAAACGCATGAACCCTTTAGTGATCTCGGCATAGTTTTCTATAAACCGTCTTAAGAAATTAGCCTTCCCTTGAAGACTTTGAAGTTGTTGAATCGAGGATGGGGGAGGCAACTGAACTATTGCCTCAACCTTGAAGGGATCAACCCGAATCCCTTCATTGGACACAATGAACCCTAACAACCGACCGATCGTAACCACGAAAATGCACTTGTTGGGATTCAACTGGATTTTATAAAAACACATCGCTCGAAAACCAATCAAAGATTACTTGGGTGATTAGTTCTCTTTCGAGAACGAGCAGCGAGATCATCCATGTATGCCTCGATGACATGTTTGATGTCAAGGAAAGCATATGACATGGCCCATTGAAAAGTGGCTCCACCATTTTTAAGACCAAAATGAATCTTTCTATATGCAAAGGTACACCAGGGACATATAAAGGTTATCTTATGTTGATCTTCAGGACGGATAGAAATTTGATTATAACCTGAAAAACCATCCATGAAGGAGAAAATCTCATTACCTGCACACTCGTCGATAATCTGATCAATGAATGGCGTGGGGTAATTATCATTCAGACAACCCTTGTTTAAGTCCCTAAAATCGATGCATACTCGGATTGTTCCTTGATTTTTATCCACAGGGACTGGATTAGAAACCCAATCAGTAACAGGAACAGGGTATATGAAACCCGCCTTTAGCAGCTTCTCAACTTCAGCTCTGATAGTTGTTGCTTTCCTAGGGTTAACTGGTCGAAGCCTTTGACGAACCAGTTTGGCGTTCTCATACGTCTTGATCTCATGTTGAAGTATCGAACGATCAATGCAGACATTTCCTCATAAGAAAAAGCAAATACATCTCGAAATTCCTTAAATAGGTCGGTGTAAATTTGAATTTCTTATGGGGAACATTCGATTTTGATGAAGAGATTCTCGATTACGTTAGGGTCTCTAGAGATGTTTATAGGTATCGTTTTTGAAATCACCAACATATTACCTTCAGCACGAATGTGTGCTGGAGCCAAAGGGTTTGACATCGTACAAACATCACTAGTGAAGAGCTCGGAGAATCTAGATTCTACATCCTATAATGGAGGAAGAAAGTATGAACGATGGTGTAAATCTTCCCAAGGTTGATCTATACCCATCATTATTTCGAGGATTGCTTCTTGAGAAGGTAAAACTGAATCTAAGCAGTCCAAAGCAGAGGTACAATCAAGGCTCCAAGCCGGGGCCACATCACCATCTATCTCCTCTTCAGAAAAAGGAGCAGAGTGGTTGTCTACAGAGTCTACGATAGACTGATATCTAAGCTCAGCTGCAGATATAGGGAATGCCATTCCATTCACTTGTCCTTCAACTAATCTGGTCGTAGGTGGAGGTAAGGTCTAACGGTCTGAAAAATAACGAGTTCGAAAGAACTCTTCTCGAGGAGAATCCTTAGATGATGAAATGGAATTGATTTTAGCGAAAGGAGAGGGAAGATCAAAGGTACCCATCAATGAGGAATACATTCCCACTCCTAAATTCTCAGTAGGCGTGTGAGGGTTATCCACTAAAGGAACAGTAGAGTCAGAGCTTGCTTGAGGATCGACTGGATAATAATCCATTTGATCAACCTTAACGATTTTCCCCTCATGAGGAAAGAAAATGAGACGAAACAGAGTCGAAACAACGACATCCATTTCATATACCCAGTTCCTTCCTAATAGGATATTATAATATAGGTTAGCATCTGTGACTTCAACTTCAATATTGATGACCTTTCCCCCAACACATATAGGAAAGGCTGGGATAATCCCATGCAGCTTATGAGAATGACCATCAAATGCAGTCAAGGCAGTGGGTGAAGGAACAGCCAAAGGTGATCCAATAGCCGTACAACATGACATCGACATGGCGCACGTGGAAGCTACTTCATCTATAACGGTATGAAAAATGTTGATTTTCTAGTATGTAGACATTATTTGGAAAGCCATATGATGAGGGAGTCACTTTTTGACATTTAACATGTCAAAAGTGAGCACTAAAGAGTTAGTTGGATCGACTGCTCCAATCGCGGAAAGTAAAGCACTTCGCTGAGCCGGACACGACTGGATAACCTCTAAAGCGAACATGGCGCATGGACTCTGAGCCAAATCCTCCACAATGGAGTAATTCTGGGTGGCCCTGGCATTAGGATTAATAGTCGCGTGCTTAGCGGAACCTTTTGGTATCCGTGGTATAGTCTCAATAGGGGGTTGCCCAATATGAAGGTCGGTATTTCCGGGAACAGTCTTGTCCTTGGAAGTTTCGGCTTCACCATAATCACATGACCGAGTAGTGACATGGACGTTAGAACCCATCATGAAAACATTCGATGATCTTTCCCCTTCCTGGTTGCCCCCTGCGGAGGTACCAGGATTTGAACTCGTGCTAGCAAGAAGTTGCTGCCCTTGGGGAAAAGGGTTTGTTAACACAGCCTGAGAACTAGAAATCCCTTACTATCCTAACAAGCGCTAAGAATCTTCAATCTTAGGGCAGAGATGAGTTAAATGGTCTCCACTGCACAACTTGCATGGAAACTTGACTTTCTTTCTAGACTCATTTCTACCACCACGAGCGTTGTTGCTGGATTTATTTGCATCAGGCTTCCCATCCTCGTTTTTTTTCTTACCTCGTCCTTTCTTTTTCCCATTGGAATTTTGATTTCCTTTGGGGTTATCAAATTGGATGGCAATAATTGAAGAAGTTTGGGAATTCAAGGGATTAGACGATGTGACTTGGTTGTTAGAAGCAGTTTGTAAGGACAACTATGGCAATTGGTTCAACAACTTCACAGTAGTTGTGTCTACCAACCTAATGATACCATCTGCATGGGGACCTGGCTTCGACTTAGCTATGTCAACCTTAGACCCAGGAGCATCTGGCAAGTATTTTGTAGGATCCCAAACTGAGAGTAGATCAGTTCTAATTGTTGGGCCCTAAAAATGGCTTACTCCTCAGAATAGACTCCAGACATGGAGACATCCTTGGAGATCTCGGGTTGTAAAGATTTCAAAAACCATTCGAGATGGTACTCTGGAGGGATTTCAGCTTTAATGAGCATCTTTCTCCATCTCCATTCCTGAATATGGTCAGAAATGTGAGTTGCCTTATCCTGACGAAAAGTGGCGAGAAGTTTAGTTCCGGCATCATAATGATAGGCAACTGGAAATGATTTAAGAAAATATTGGCTAAGTCAGAAAAGATGTAAAGCTTCACCATGGCAACTCTATATACCATTTGGCTGCATTACCAGTCAAGGTGCATTGAAAAAGTCTCAACCTGATCGAGTCATCGATAAGGGAGTTAGATGAGCACCACAAACGGAATGTGGTTACATGGTCTCCTCGGTCCTCACCACTCTTCCCTTCGAATTTTGGAATGTCCGAAGGGAGTTTGGTTGGGACTGGAGGCCAGGCCGGATTGTACTTGATTGGATCGTTTGTTAACTTAGTGAGATCTAGAAAGTTCAATGTAGCCAGAAACGAAAGCCTAGGAGGACCTTGGGGATTCCACCTAGACTGGGCGGAACTCCCAATGTTCTGAAAAGATTGGCCTGTATTTTGGAAGGCACCAGGCTACCCGAAGTAACCAGTAGAACTGGCTGAACCAAAAGGCAAGCCTTGTGATCCAGCAAAATTCGGAGTTTGACCAACTCCGGCCACAAAGCCTCCATAACGAGCAAAGTTTCCTCCTAAAGGATTATAAGGAATTGATAATCCCTGATACCGATTCCAAGCCGAAGCTAAGGGAGGAATACTTTGAAATCAACTAACCATGGAGTACAGCCTATTCCCTTTTTGGCTGATAAACGGATTCCCAGTTCCCGCACAACTAACCCCAGGGTTAGTCCAACCTTCGAAAGGATTACTACTTTGTCCTACAGAAGAAAAAGGCATGGATCCTATCGTCGGGTTTGAATGTGGTATATGACCACTTCCGAAAGGAAAACCCTGGAATGAAGACGATCCACCCATCATGGACGTACCGGCACTAAATGGAACCGATGGAATACCCTGTGAGTGGGTTCCAAATGGGAAGAATCCAGTACCAAAAGCATTGGCTTGGGCATTTCCACTCATGGACGAAATGGAGGTAGACCCAACTAAAGGTGTGCTAGCAAAAGATCCAAACAAGAAAGCAAAGGAGATGGAAATCATTCCTCCCCCTTGCACCAATGTTGGAGTTTGCATAGTCGTAGCACTTGTAGAAGCCATGCTTCCAGTAGCGGTCATTGATGGTAAGTGCGTAGCGTAACCTAGACTTGACGGCCTATGCGTCGGAGTCCCAACGTATTGTAATATGTCTGGATGAGTAGATAGAGGTAGAAGAACTCTCAGAGTCATTAGCCGCTCCGAATTCTGCTGGAGGGAAATGTAGAAGGCACAAGGGAGTTCAGACCTAGTCAAGGGAAAAATCTCAACATAATAACCTTTCTCTCTCTTCTCTCCTCTATCTTATTCTCCGCTTAAAAGAGAACTCGAGAGAGGACTAGAGTGTCCCTCTCTTGTTCGGAAGTGCTAGGCCTTGCTTGAACACTAATGCCCCCGAGAGGAGGATCAATCCCCGATGCGTCAACTGCTGTGGGACGAAACCCAACAGTAGTATTACCTCTGTGCCTTCTATGAGAAGGCTCTAAACTTGGTGGTGAAAGACCACGAAGTCTTTGAGACCGTCTCGGAGATCGGTTAGCCACTTTGAATTTTTTGTTATGATTTAACTAGAGACTGAAAAAAATTGAAAGCTAGGCAAACTAAGAGCACAGAGCACACACTATAAATTCCCTAAAGATAACAGCCAGTCAAACAACTTCCAAGTATTTTCGCTCTGGGTGATTAGGACCAGACACCGAAATATAAGAAAGTGAATCAAGGGGCCTTCTGAGGATAGTCTGGGATGATGAGGGCCCAGTCCTATCAGCGAAGGTATCAGATGAAGTTATGCTAACCTCCTAACAATAGCCTATACTTGTGCAATCCCCGAAGCTTCGCAAGGGTGCCCTCCAGTAGTACCAACGAGAGTGATGCAATGTTGACCTCAGGTGCCACGGGATTCCCCTTCGCAGCCACCTGTGTAGATCGCTAGGAGTAGCAACTATGGATACCAACTCGTCATAGAAGCCAGGCGGAACAATCGTGACTTAAGTTCGGACAAGTAGGAGAGGGGGTATCTCTCTTCCCTGTCTTCACAAACCCTCGTGCTTAACTCCCAGATCTGGAGCTTTCCTGGTCTTCCTAATGCTATTGGATTTTCTCTCGCTATTCAGACTCCTATTTTTGACGTTTATATGGCCTTGGAAAGTTAACTCTCCACTCGCCTAATCCAAGGCCCTAAAATCCTAAACTTGTTGGTGTAACTGACTTAAACAAAAAGTTCTAGGGAATTTTAGTTAGCGCTTGATTTTAGAATAGGCTCTTCTTTAAGTTACAAGGTAACAGAAGTGAAAGTAGTGGTGTTTTTTGACACAAAAGAGATTAATAAAAACCTAACTACATGCACATGCGCTTGTTTTCATTTTTCGATGAAGAGCAAGTTCTATAGGGTTTAGAGGAACTTCTAATAAAACAAAATTTTCTTTTCTTTTCGTTAATTCACGCTTCACACTCACAAAAGCTAACAAAGCTACGTATACCTAAAAGGGTATACAAATCTATCCTCATGCAACAAATATATGCCGATGCAAGATTCAAAACTACTCTAAAACAAAAAATGAAGGTTTCTCGCTTATCAATCTTTATCTTGCAACTTGAAATGTCTATATGGAATATGAGATGCTACCATTCATTTCGTCTAAATACTAAAAACAAGTTCTAAGACAAACATAAAGCACTTTCATTCACTAAAAGGAAACTAAATGAAAACTGAGTCCAAGAAAGCAAAACTAAGTTTTTTGAAAAAGATTTTCTTCAAACGCAACAACAAAAAAGTCTGTTAAAAAATGCTCTCAACAACACTGAAACTTGTGATTGAAGAATAGGCAACAAACACTTTTGCAAATTGAAACCACATAATGGATGAAAACTCAACAAAAAGATATGTGTTTAACGATGCTCTTAACAATCAAAAGCAGCAATGAAAGCTTTGGAAACAATAACCAAAAAGATCAAAAAGACAAATTTCAAGAAAGTGTCAATCAACAACTTTCATGAAACAAAGAAGCTGATGGTCACAAAAGCGGTTTTGTCAAGAAAACAAAAAGTCACCAAAAGAAAGATTTGACATGAAGATTGAGAACAATCTCCCTACCCTGATGAATCAAAGTAGCCAAGATTCCAAACAAGAAATCTTGCGTGCTTGAACAAGAAAAGGTGATGCTTGCAATAACAAAAAACAAGACCAATATTCCTTATAATCAGAGAGAATTCAGAACAAGATGCTCGCTATATAAAGAAAAACTAATAGTGGAAAATGATTGTTTCAGACTGACTCAAACCACCAGACAGACCTTCAGAAACAAAAAGATTTACAAATCTTGAAAATTACAAGATATACGCGACTGTACTTATGTACAGATTGCGTGTATATGCTACTGTAACTAAGGAAACTAGCGTATACGCGGGTTCACTTAAAGAAACATGTGTACATACGCCTCTGTAACTAGGAAAAACAGCGTATATAAAAGGTTTCAAGAAAAATAAAAAAAACAAACTGAAGAAACTGATAAAACTTAAAGTTCAAAAATAGACCAGACAGCAAGAGCAAGCAGACAGGTAGTTGAGCCCTCATTGGTTGAAAACACCCAAACTAGGAACAACAAGAGTGTTGTCCCCAGCGGAGACGCCAATTCTATTGGAGTGAAATGTTCCCCTAAGGCTTTTTGGGTTGAAACCCTAGCAGATTGAAAGTTATATATTCAAAGAAACACACATTCACACAGCCATTATGCTATTATAAGAAAATTCTATTGTAAAGGGGACGTAACTTAGGTCCTACGTTTGAGAAGTACCTTAGTGTCCAAAACCTTCTTGGAGTTGCCTTCTTCTCTTTTGTCCTGCAAAACAACCAATTCCAAATAACACAGCAGTATATGGACAAAACCTTATAAAGAAACCATATTTATGTTATAAATAAAGGTAGTTAGTTATGAAATCCAATCAACCATTTAAATATGAATTCTAAACATGAATATCACAAACATAAAGAAGATTTATATCAGGAGCCAAGACATGTGTTTCTTTTATTATAGACAAATAAAGTACATAAAAAGGAATAACTTCACCCGAGCCATGTTCAGCATGCTCCAAGCAAAGCTTCCTTCCGGATCCGTTCCAGCCTTAATCCTTTAACAAACTCCTTCCATGACTCACTCCATGATGTCATAAATGGTGGATGAACATCAACACACAAGGAAGCAAGTGTTTCCTGTACAAATGGGGGAAGTGCAGAAGGCACAAGGGACTTCAGACCTGGTCAGGGGAAAAATCTCAGCATAATAACCTTTCTCTCTCTTCTCTCCTCCCTTAGGCCTTTCCTTTTAGGTCTTTTTATACCTCTCCCAAAGTATTTTTTTAGTTGGGAGTTGGCTGGGAACAGTTGGGCCACGGGCACTAACAGGTGATCAACAGGTAAGACCCGCGATCTCCGCTCGAAAATAAGGAGTTTTATATTTTTTTAAGTGTTTTAATACATATACGCGGGTTGGGTATACACAAACCCGCATATACACGCGTTTAACTCAGGGCAATGTCGCGTATAAGGGATAAAACACTGTTTTTTAAATTTTAGGACCAGGCCTGGAAGGAGGGGTTGCCTTATGCCATGAGTGCAGCATCACAAATCATAAGAGTGATGTTTGGAGCTATAACAGTATGACTGTATTACATATGTTCATTTGTGCTTTTTATGTTTATTTAACCACCACCATGCTTTCACTCTACACAGATCTAAATGAGGTTTTGAAGATCGAACTTTTTTCTCATTACAATTGTGATGTGTTTCAATTTTTTTTATTTTTGGTTTAACATTTTTCTCCCCATGTGGTCGAATGCATGGTATTTTAAGGTAATTCCATTTCAATTCTTTTCATTTTGATAGGGTTTATATTTGATTTTTTTTTATCTGAATTAATTTGTCTAACTTTTTCTAGTGTTCCTCATTTGTAGGCTCTAAGAGGGTTCACCTCTATAATCCCAAGAAATGCCAATTGTACCTTGCGACCAAGTTTCATTCTCTTCTTCCTATTTTTTTCATGGTGGGAATTGAGGGATGAATCATTCAGGTTTTTATGTACTCCCCATTACAAGATTTACGTTTCTAGCTCCCCATAAACAACAGATTACTTACAATATTTTTCACTTCTCATTTGTTCATAAGGGAAACATTTCTCAGTGAAATTGCATCTCCTAATACTCTAATGGTATCATACGTCAATGAATTTCATGCCAACAATTTTTGAGGAAATAATTTGTGTTTTTCCATTACAAGTATGATATATATATATATATATATATATATATATATATATATATATATATATATATATATATATATATTTTATATAGATTTATTATATATATATGGTAAGAATTAGTAAGTCTTTCTTCCATCAGGTTTCCCATGAGCACCACCCAAACCACTACCACACAATGCAGTAACTATATCATGGAAACAAACACTGCAAAGGAAAAAATATTTTTTTATGGATTGTAAAATGTACCCTCACCTTGAAAACTGTATGCGTTCTAAAAATTAAACAAGATCTATGTGTTTCCATTTAATCATCGATGAGGCCAACATTGTTTGTCATCATATTTCAAGTTGTGTTATCTAGGTTGTCTATTTTTTTCTATCTAACCAACCATAGGGTTGCCTTGAATACTTCAGAAAGGGAGAACATGCCATTGTCACTAAAACATTATGTTGGACTTTGTTGTTTTTATTTTAAATTCAAGTATTGTCAAACTTTTCGTTTCTAGGGTCATTTTTTTGGGATTTTAGCATTGATTCTGGAGATCCTTAGGGTAGTTTTAGTCCCATTCTTGTTGATTGAGGGCTTCTTCCATGGAAAGTTGTAATTTTCTCTAGAATAAAATCTCCAGCTTGCTAGATTTTCTTGTGGCCCAAACAAAATGAAATTTTTTTGTGGTTGAAATCTTTGAACTGTGAATCCTAGGTGTTCTCAATTTTCTTGCTCAAACCTTTTTATGTAAAATAAAATTTCTATGTGGCTATATATAAACCCTATGACTTCATTTTTCTCACATCTACCTGATATATAGTGAAGCAACAAAACTTATAGCTTGTTGAGTTTAATGTAAAATACACAAAAGGTATTTGTAATAATAATTTATTAATATACATAAAATGTACAAAGATGATGAATGTTACAATGAGGACCCACATATATACCTAGGCATGTGTCCTTTCATTACTGGACATGTCTTTTAGACATGCCTTTTCATTTAACTTAATGACTTTTCAACATAATCAATATTTGATTATTTATTGTTTACATTGTTTATATTCATTTTAGTTTATGTAATTTATATTATTAACATTGCCTTCCTCTTCAAAAATATTTTTCCTCAAAGCTTAATTTCTGAAAATTTTCTTCACCTTGCATTTGTTATCATAGCATATGTAATTCTTCCCTCGTACCTTAGCACGTAGAATTATCTGGTAATGTAGTCTTGAAACTAGGGTTTATCTTCTTCCTTTTTTATTCTTTTTTTAAATAAAATAATTAATTGTTAAATCTATTATATAATCTTAATATATATATATATATATATATATATATATATATATATATATATATATATATATATATATATATATATATATATATATATATATATATATATATATATATATATATATATATATATATATATATATATATATATATATATATATATATATATATATCGATATATAGTTAATTAAATATCTAATTCAGCGAACGTAATATGTATTGTAAACATCACGAGGTGGGTTACCATTGACCATCACCACTTTTCGATGAGAAATAAAAATAGTAGGGGACGTGGGTAGTAGAAAACATAGTCTGGAGGCATGATATCTGTGCATGGACATCTCAGCTAAGGTTGCAAGGAACCAACATGACAGACTTGGACCATGCTAATGCAGCATGTGAAGAAGGGTGGAGGGCCACAATACAAGATAGGATGTCAGGGTTGTCGGTTGCAGTAGGATGATAGATCGGAACAATGAGGCTGGGCTAGCAAAGTCACAAAGTGTGGCATGAAAAATACAGAATTGATGACAAGAAGTGTTGCTTTATGCACATCTTGTCTAGCGCTGGTCAAGGGAGCCGAGGGAGATAGGAACCAACAACATCATTATTCGGGTGAATGAAGCTTCAACTTTTATATCCCCGTTACCATATTTATTTTGGAATAATTTATTTTACTAAAATAGCCAAAAAGAGCATGCTTGATGAATTTTGTAGAGCCATAATTACATTATGCTAAAGCAGCAAGACTGGCTACAACCTTCAAAATAAAGCAATCTTCCTCTCTGATCCTTTTCTCCCCTACAAAGAGATCATGAACAAACATCCTGCCAGTTGTTTGAGGATATAAAACCTGAATGGCAGGATGAAGAGGTCATGCTGGACCTTTTGCAGATCGAGATCCCAACCATGGATTTTGCCTCTAGTCAATTTCACCATTTCTTCCAGCATGAACTTTATTTCACCTTAGAAAAAGTTCCACGGACCACATATTTTCCATAAATTTCCATAATACAAAGAACCCAATTTCAACAAACCTGGATAAATTTTTAGAAACTATGGATGGTGGTGCATATTCTGTGGCTATCATTTTTATTTTTCTCATGATATATGAGTTCTTCAATGAAGTGTAGAGCTTTGTGCAACTAGTTGCAACAATATATTGTTTAACAATGTATTAGGCAGAGGTCATTTCAATTGACATTTGGTCTGTCAATGAAATGCAAGGAGGAAAAGGGGCATCATCAACAAATGTAGAAGGATTCACATCTCTATCTTTCTCATCTGTCACAATTTTCACCCCTTCATTTGGCTTGAAAACTGGAATATACACTCTTTCTACCACCTCTTCTAATCTCCTTGAATTTGAAGCCAAGTGAGGAAGGGGAATGCCATATTTATTACATATTGATATTGAGGCTAAAAGAATTAGGGACTTGTGACTGGGATCATGGGAACTAAAGTTCAAGGGTTTTGGGAAACACTTGGGAACAGACCAAAATTGTGCACCTGTTCTTGTGGTTACATTCTCAGGGAAGTTGAAAATAAGATTCTTTGCATGATTTGAAAAGTAATCCTCAAACTTTGCTCTAGCCGAATAGGTACAATCCTCAAATGTTGGCCATCTCTATGAAACCAAACAATTGAAAACCGACTTGAAAATTTACCTGACCTAAGCATCCCCTACAGACTTGATTACTGCTATTTATTCTCCTAGTTTGGAAAGACAAGAATTTACTTCAGTTTGAGTTTTGCCTAAAATTCCATCAAGTTTAGACCTTTCTCATGTGAGAAAGTGGTGGATATTATGTGGAAATGAGTGACGCATGCACATGGGTGCCTACTTTTCACGGGGACCTTGTGATGCTTCGTATTTATCAGTCAAATGAGGAATGACCATTTGGGTGTTACACTTGATTCCCAGAGTTCCAAACTCTAGCAATGGCTTCTAGAAGTACACACACCTTGAATCAACATACAACCTAAAATTGAAATTGTCCAGATAATTTAATACAACATCAACATCATTGTTCCAAAAGGAGTCATCAAAGACATGTTTTGTATCTCATCTCACACGATTTTCTAAGGCTTGAAGTTGCAACTTCGTCACCTGTGTTTTTATTGATTCTTTAGGCTGAATAAATTTTCTAGTATGCAACGAATTGCAATTTTTTGTTGAATCTCCAGCCAATGTGTTCTCTGTAGCACCTTTTCGAAATATAGACAGCTCATTACTTAAAGGCTTACCTCCTTTAGAATCGTCAATGCCTTCTTCAACATTTTCCTTAATGTTATGATATTCTTCATCTTCTTGTTTCTAAAGATAATCCTCATCCACATCATCTTCATTTGGATCATCATCTTGATCTTCATAATATTCATCCACATCGGGATCAACTTCATCTGGACCCTTATCTTGATCTATATCAGCTTCATCGAAATATTCAACATTATAATCATCTATTTCTTCATCTTATTCACAATATTGATTGATATCATTTCCATATTCAACATTAACTATAAAATATTCGCTTTCATTATCATCATTCTGATCAAAATATTCTTCTCTTGCTTCACCTTGTTTCATTTCTTCATTGTCGCTATCATTTTCCTTATTATCGAGTTCTTTTAGACGTGTTGTAACTTCTGCATAAAATTTTTTGAAGTGCTGAGATTTTATTGAACTTTACTAAACTTCTCAATGAAATCAGGATGTGAACATAATGGCATATTGTGCGATGGATAACGTTCAAGGAATCACATGGTTATATTGTGTGGTGGATAATGTTCAAAGACTCGCATGGTTCTAATACCATTGACGCAACAAAACATATTGATTGTTGACCTTAATGTAAACTACAGAAAAGGTATTTGTAATAATAATTTATTAATATATATAAAATGTATAAAGACGATGAAAGTTACGATGAGGACCCAGATATATACCTAGGCAGGTGTCCTTTCATGACTGGACATGTCTTTTAGACATGCCTTTTCATTTAAATTAATGACTATTTAACATAATCAATGTTTGATTATTTACTATTTACATTATTTATATTCATTTTATTTTATGTAATTTATATTTGTAACATATAGACCCACAAAATTGGCTTTATATGCTCTTATGGGTCGTAATTTATTTGTATTAATGGGAAACTGAGGTTGATTTTGTCATGAATTTTTACTTATGTTTATTCTTTTGGTATGCAATTGGAAAATTTGTTTACATTGTGTATTTTGAATTTTTTCCATCCCCGAATGCCACCGAACCATATTTCTTTGGGGAATATTTTTTTTGTAGTTAGGAATTAATTATAAACCCCACGTGTTTCCCTTAATTATGTGGATATGTTTATGGAATCTAGGATTTCAATTATTTAGATATCCTTACGAAATTCTAAATTATAGTGCACCTATGAATTGGATCTTTCCAAAGATAGATTTATTGCATTGTGTGTGGTTGGTACATATCATTTAGTATTCAAGGTATTTTCTACTTTATGTATGATGATCCTCATTCGAATTTATTATATGGGATCTTGATAGTTGCACATAAAACTAATAAATTCATAATGGTTTATATTGGTTTGGGGATTTTCTATTGGGAAGTAATCAATGTGATGCATGTTTTAGGACAATTGAATGAGAGGATGGTATACCACTCATTACCTTAACTTACACTATCATGATCTGACATGTTCTATATCCATTATATTCTAACCATTTCCAAATTTTTAAATATTTCCACCCATTTTTAATGTTCAAAAAAATATTGAGCTATGAGATATTAGAAAGAGTTAAGCATACATAAATTACTTGCAAGATTTGAAGACTGTACTAGAAGAAGTGAATTCCTACATCCAGACATTGAAGGAACCATGGAAAGATGAATATTCTAAATAGAAACATAGGGAATTTTGATGATCTATATGAAGAAAAAATGGTGGTCCAAATGAAGGAGATCAAGGTGAAAATAGGATGGGCATGGTTTCCTAAAGGGTTCCCCATAATCAACAAGCATATGTGATTATATTATAGAAATAACTATGACTCAAGTAGGATCAAACCAACAAATTAGTTGAATACAAGTTCATTTGTATAAGATGTAAATTTAGATGAGTGACCTATTTTCATGGAATTATTTCTAGTGAACATAAACATGAGGAGATAAATAGTTTATAAGTTGAATAAGTGATTGGTTAAGGAAAATTTCCATTGTAACTCTTTTCTCTCTTTGAATCTACAACCATCATGATAACACATCTAAAAATACCTTACGGTATTTCGATCAACCAGCTGGTGCAAATATTGGCTATGTAGTAGGTTGCACATAAGGATTTCTACAAGATTGAGATGGGTTAGTTGTAAGGCTAGTTGTCTCTAGGATGAGGAAGATAATGCTTTTACCCCTATTTTTTGGGGGAACAAGGATCACCATAGTGGTTTGAAGGAGGATCTAAAGACCCACATAATGCATTGAGTATCTTGACATTGAGGAAGGATGGCCTATAAAGAGAAGAATTTAGCCACAATTTTGTGAACTAGTTGTTTGGAATGTCAAAACTATGACCAATGAAGAATTTGTAAATGAAAATATTTGTGCTATATACTCAAACATCTCACTAAGGCTAATCCTTTAGTACAATAGTTGGTTTGAATTCAAATCTTTCTATGAACTACTTAAATGTGTCACTCTCTAAGTACGAGAATTTAGTTAAATCAATTAGTTTGAATTCAAGTAGGAATCCCACATGGAGATTGTGATAGTTGGTGGAGAATTGGAAAATGATGAAGTTGACATGTAGGTGAATGCTTTTGATGTATTTCCTCACAATTTACATGCAAAAATTTATCTCATATTAACAATTTGTCTATATATATTTGGATGTTCACATGCCATCATTCATTCTCTATTTTGTCTCTTCACTTTGAGAAATGCATTTTCACCACATAAACATCACATTTCAAAACATGTTATATTTTTAATACCCCTAATGTAATTACACCCTTTATCTTAGAGTATTAGTACTCAAAATCATCAACAAGAATTTCCATTATTCATACAGGATGGAAGAAAATGTAAAATCTTCACTTTCTTATTACAATAGAAATGAGGTCCACTAAACAAGGCCTTTAGGTATGATGAGCAAACCCAAAAAATATAATAGATATATTCACCTTAGTTATTATGGATTTTATATTTCCAATCATGGTCATATACATTTTAGGCATAGTTAGGTTATAGGGTTTAACCGCCTTGGGCTCGCTGATGAATATGCCCATGCAAATGTTCCCACTATTAGTGGTGACAGGATTACATCCAATTTAAAACATTTTACTTCAACTTTTAACAACTTCTAACAACTTCTAGAAACATTGTCTTATGTAACGTGCCCTACAAAGCTACCCACAATTCAAATTTTTTCGAGATAGATCAACGCAAGGCCATCGGTTTTGCTACTAATTTGTTATACGTAGATTCTATACAAGACTTTGTTAATCGTAAATAAATTAAAGAATTCTTCCAACTTTTACATTAATCAAGCTATCCTTTAATAAAAACCCATGACTTTTATTGGTTGCCTTGTCTTCTAGAAGAAATTCTTTAAGGATTAGTTTTGACTAACTTTCAACTGAGTTGCTTGCATTTTATTACCTTCATAATACGTGTGTGACCCATTAATTTCTTGTATGATATATGAAACAACTTGGATTTTAATTTATTTCATATAAAAGAAATGTGGCCTTGGCATATGAGAAGCCATTATAATTAAGCTAGTCATAAATAAATTCATCTCACATACTTTGACATGCCATTTAGAAGGAAATTTCATTCTAATAGTTGTGGGGTTCCCTTTCCTTTATCTCTCATTTTGTCATCACCTTAACCATTTGTTTCACCCAACATGCCTTTAGATTTTATTTAATGTCTAGAAACTCTATAATTATTCTTGGTATAACCCCACCTTTAACAACTCTTCATTTATGAAATATACTTGAATTGTCACAATTTGGCATCCCAAAAAGAGACTTTCATAGAAGAAAGTTATAGTATGAAATATATTATTCCCTCTGGAATAGTTAGAGACCCTATTACAACTAGATGTCCAGAAAACATTGCGGATATCCTGGCCCACAACTGCCAAAGTTAATACCTTGTGTAGTTTTCAACTACTGGAATCCTAGAATGTTTAGTTTTTTAGTATGAGTAATTGTCTCGCAACTATATGTTTAAAATATTTAATGCTAGGTATTTTGATTTACTCCTATAAATGCATTATGATGCATGTAGGTATATTATTCATGCAATAATTCCTATCGCATATCCTTTAGGGTATGCAGAAAATTAAAAAGTTTTCAATTTATGGCATGATTTGTGAAAGGATCCAAGGACACCAACAAAGGGGATCTGGTCCTTCATGTGTTTCTTCTGATTCTAATGTTACTACTATTACAAAAACTAGTGGAGGATAAAAAAAGCAATGCTTACATTAGAAAATTGATCTGCATCACCGATTTTTGGAAGCAATTACTCAACATGGAGGTGTTGACAATAAATAACACTTGGGCATTACTCATCATTATATTGTAATTATATACATGCCATTTTATTCATATTATACTTTCTCTCATTTTGATTTATAAATTTTTGCTCATATGCTTAGAAATCTAGTTTGAAAATGAGTTTAATATGAATTTTCACATTACTACAAAATTCTATTGATGTTTATTCTCTATTTCTGCTATTTTTGTTGGTTAATCTTGTTAATTTGACATTTTAAAAAAGATTACAATTATACATTAGAATTAATTTAAAAATATTTTCATGGTTTACTTATTACCATCGATTATCTAACATGTCTGCATTAATTAATATAGATTAGCACTAGTTAGAAAAGCAAATGGTGAGTGGAATTGCAAAGGAAAATTTTGGCATTTTTACCAAAAATTAGGTTCATATCAACACACTTATCATTTGAAATACTAGCTAAGACCATCAAATCCTACTAAATTTAACATAAACCTTAATATGTTAATGGTGCTCATTTGTGTTTTTGTTCAAGTACATGGTATTTATAATATCTTAGATGTCTTTATGCTTGCAATTAATATGTTACTCTCAAAGATGCAGTTACATATTCTTGTATATATGTGTTGAGTTTTATATCGAGATAATATCCCATGGTCTTACCTTCATCAAGAAAGATAGAGAATCATCATAATTGTTACGTTAGTTGAGAACTATGTTGATTCATTTAAAATTACATGTATGTAAAGATGAACATCAACCACTAAAGGTTATCACTATTGTACTTTCAGTTATTGAAGGAATAGTTTGACCTCTCCCTTTTTCTTTGATGGACATTTCCTAAAACTTAATATAATTGGAAAGATGGTATTGATAACATAGATGATTTAAAACTTCATCCATGATTTTGATACTTGATATCATACATTCTGAACTATACAGGAAACATCTGCATCTTTTTTATTGAATCAGGCCTTTTATTTTTAGCAAGAAGAAACCAATACTTGGTCCTCTTGTAGTTCCTAATCTATACAAAGTGGTCAAAAATTCAGTTGGATGCGAATCTAAAGAATAGAACTTCAACAAAATTTTCCTTCCTGGAACTTCTCAAGTTCCACAAAAACACTATATTTTGCAATTAGATTGTAGGTTATTGTTCAAGATAAGCTTCACTTTTTGTTCATTAGTATATCTAAGAATTATATTATATAAAACAATGTGTCTTATAGTTCTACAAATGAAACATTTATAGAAGAGGAGCCAATTATCAAATCATCTTTGGATGGGAACAATGTATGCATTTTTTCTTATGGACAAGTAGGGACTACAAAAAAGTTTACTATGGTTGGTATTTTATACTTTGGACTTCTCATTGAGCCATGTATATTGATGGTATTGTTTCTTAATAGCTTTTTGGATATTATTAGGCTATTAGCTATATGTTTCTTCTCAAATTTTGTAGGAAGGCACATCAAATTGTCCTTGGATTTTTCCTGATATGATTCAAGAACTATTTAATAACATCTTGAAAACTTGAGTGATTTACTTACCTCTCAATAAAAAATGTTAGTAGACCATTTTTCCAAAATATTATTTTATACTAATATAATGTTATCCTTCTTCAAAAGCTAAATGTGTATGGATTTGTAATGCAATTAGAATGTTTTTATTCTTACTATTCAATATTTCTATTCAAATATATGCAAATAGTATCATTGAGGTTGAGAACCTAATGGAATTAATCATGACCAAGTCATCCAAGAAAGAAAATTGTAAAGGTAGAAAATCTAGATCTACAACATGGACCAATGCCAATGAGTCATCTAGTAGATCACATTTGTAGGTACCTCTTTTGGCTCACAATACTAGATTGATACAAGGAATATAAATATAAATTGAATGTGACATTCCAATGTCCATGAATGACCAAAAATGGCTCAATGGGAGGGGAAACTACCACATGCACTAGCAGTAGTAAAGGAAGTGCATAATGCATCTAAGAGAAAAGGTAACAATGAAATGGAAATTAATCCTAAATCTAAAACTAAATTAGTAACCCTAAATCATTATTCTTTCAATTTATTCAACCTTTTGAGCATGGAAACAATGTTTCAAATTTATTTTTTTAGTTGCATGGTTTCTATTGTTTAAAGTCCTTGATACTAGAAAATTGTCACTCTTCATTTTCCAATATGAACTTTGAAGCCTACATTTTTTATACAAACTAAACTTTTGTTCAATCCTATGCATTTTTAATGACGTGAACTCCAACCATAAGATATATTTGCAGTGTTGAGGGTTATTTATTTGCAATCCTATTGTTGGAAGTGCTTTGAAGCCTTTGGTAATCATGACCACCGTAGTTAGATTGAAAAAAATTATATGAGAAATTAGGTTAAATTAAATGCAAGGATGAGGTCCATCGTGATTTACTGGTTAGAGGTACAACAACTTTGATATTACGTTAGCTCTATTTTCTACCAAACATAGTTATAACCAAAATTTATATGGATTTCCTCTTAAGATTGATTGTAAATTCTTAAAATTTTTTGGCACCCAAATTGGAATACGAAATTGGAGTACCAATTCTAGTGGAAAGAGAAAATGGCCTAGAATTAGATCCACTATATCTAGAATATAACATATAAAAGTTATTTTGTAAGTTATACATCTCTTGCTTCCTTGACTCTCTCTCTCTTTCAGGAGAGGGTTTGATAAAATCTAATCCAACATTGAAACTGGAGGAATACACAAAATCATTGCCTAGATTTATTGATGTTTACTTAGTGTTATATCATAAATTTAATCATTTTTTCATGAATAGTTTACAAATTGTGTGTCAATGATCATTGGTATACCATGGAACCATGTTGGAGAGGGTGGAAATGCAATAACAGACTGCCGCCCCCCCCCCCGCCCCCCCACACCCCATTTCCGTAGAAAAAAGAGAATCTCCCCTCCAGATAACATCATTGCCCCCCCCCCCCCCCCCCCCCCACACTCCATTTCCGTAGAAAATGATAATCTCCCCTCCAGATAACATCATGCCCCCCCCACCCTCCCCACCCCCGCATTTTAATCTCTTCTATTATCTTTTCAAGGCATCTCAACCATTGGATGGTTGAGCCCACAAAATGACATAGGATATTCTTTGACCAACAGTGTGATGATTCTTTGACCATGGGAATGCTAACATGTGTGTGTGTGCGAATGGTGGAACCACAAGCTCATTTGGCCATGTTTTTCTTACCTTTTCATTACGTTATATATATATATATATATATATATATATATATATATATATATATATATATATATATATATATATATATATATATATATATATATATATATATATATATATACATATATATATATATAGATATATATATATACCAGATGATGTTTCTCTTTCTACGTGTTTTATTTTAGAAGTGAAATAGTGCATGGGGAATCCATGGTAGCTATACGTGCACTTGCTTATTCTATTGGTGTCAAATTTTCCAAGTATATGCCATAGTTCTATAACTATGTTGAAATTGCTCTCTAGAATTTTGAAGAGTATCAAGTTTGTGGAATAAAATTGTGTGTTCATGCTTTGTGCCTTTTGATCTAGCTAGATATTGGTGTCAACCCTCCTATTCCACTTGAACCCCTACAATTTTTTCTTTCAGTTTTCTTTATTGTAGCACAATTTACTATTTCTTGTAGTTTTTCACATCTTGAACTTCCAGAGCTCTTTCGAGACACTAAAATATGTTTTTTAAAAAATAACTAAACCCATAGCCTGTGGCATGGGTTTCTAATCAAAATTTGTAGACCTCTAATAGATATTTCTAACAATATATCATATGCACCAAACAAATATCATATGCCAAAGTTACAACCCCAAAAAATTGATTTACCAATTTACATCAACAGGGCCCACAAAATTTTGGTGCTTCATCTCCTAGGGTTAGGTTTTTGGATGTTTAGGGTTTTCCATTATTTCTCAATAATGAATAGGCATCCAATCCTCATTGTAAGACAATTCATAAGGCATGTAGCCACCACATTTCTTCTTAAAGATAAGCTACCATCACTTTATCTAGTTTATTTCCTGTCTACATGCAAAAAAAATTTAATACTTTGTTATTAATGAATTGAAGTTTCGTTTCGAATGTATTTCTCTATTTTTGTTCATATATATAATTCATTTCATTCTTGCATAAATTTGTATCAATATTATTAGAGCAATCTACTCTTTCTCTTTTTTTCTATGCATGTCACCAATGAGCTCGAGGTATAAGGAGTTAGGACTTGAATTAGTCAAACCCTTGCAAGGCCATCCCCACTGACATTGATGACCACCCATGGGGGAAGAAAATAAACACGAGGGAGCAAGAGATCCTATCAAACTGCTTCTCGAAGAATCCCTCAAGCAACAAAGGAATGAGATGATGGATGAATTTTCCTAGATCTTTTGGTGGATACCAAACGAAAAGAAATTTTCATCCAACAGTCGCTTTTGTGGCACGACCCCCTTCAAGGTACAACTTAACTTTGAAATCACTATATTTGAAGGTCAAATAGATGCAAATGTTATAGATAAGTGGTTAAATCTACTGGGGGGTGGTTTTCTAGTTCATGATTTTTACGATATGGAAAATATTACTTTTTCTCTCCTCAAAGTCACCCCCCACATCAAGGATTGGTGGGAAACCTAGTGTGAGAAAAAGGATGAAGATATTACCTTGTCAAGAGCAATTAAGATAAGTACATAAAATGGACCATATTATGAGAAGGGACCAAGACATGTCAAAGTCTACAAATACTTTTCACACCCTTCACACGAAGTTAGGTATCAAGGATTCTGAGTGGCATATGATACTCATGCACTCTGGTTATCTACACAAATACATCTAGGAGAGATGGAGTTCCTGAACATCTCCTCGATCAACGAAAAATACCAATATGTTCTCAAGATTGAGCATAAATTCAAATAGAAGAAGTGAGACTATGGATTTGTGAATATCAACCAAGGAAAAGGTGTCCCCAAACGAAAAAACAAATGGAAAATCTAAGGTGGGGTGAGCCAAGAAATCCCATCAAAGTCACAAGAAAAGAATAGCACCAAGAAGATGAAGGACACAGGGAAGTGGTGTGAGTTCCAAAAGATCCCACACAAAACCCAAGTGAGTGTCATGCCAAATAGTCCCTGTTATCATTCTGTATTTTTGAGGTTGCGGGAGTAAATACATTGGAAAACATCAAACCACTTTTGAATGTTGGAATCTAGCCCTGGTAGCTTCAGAGGGCTGCTCTCTTTATGATTTAACTTGGTTTTTCGGTTTATGTTAGGCTAGTTATGATTATGCTTGGTTGGTTGTTTGAATTGGGTGATTGGTCAGCTGGTTGATCTAATTAAATTACTTTGTTTTCATTGGGCTATGGATTCAAATGAACTAGATGCTGCAACAAAAGTTCAAAGCAGTAATGACAGGGAAAACTAGCTAGATTTACTAGATCTTTAAATTAAATTATGGAATGTAGGAAAGCTGTGATTCAGCATGGATTGACAATCGTTTAAGAATTTATCAATCATACCTTTAGAATAAAACATACATACTGTAAACGCACACGAAATAAGGTGTTAAAAAAATATTTTGCATTTCACATCTCCTGTTTTACAATAATATTTAAGATGTATAACATAAGAAGAATAACAATGAAAACACAATTACAGTAGGAAAGACATCACCAGTATTTTGTAACACAAGTATCCTATGAAGAGTCCTTTTATTAATGGTGCTCTAGCAATGTCGAAAAGTACAATGCTTGATAGAAAGAGTTACAATGTTCAGGAACCAACCCTTAATACTTCAACAGAATGAAGTATATAAACACAATTAAAAAAAAAGAAGATTACAATTAATGCCTCATTGACATGGCATTATATTATTGACTTCAAAATAATAGAAATGAAATAATACAATCAAAAGAGTTAAATCTGGTGAAGTGATCTAGAAATCTGGTACTGCTTTGGTGGAGAATAGTTGTTGAGTGGCCACTATCCAGGTGTTGTGCTAGTGAAGCTGACTTGTTCTTTTAATCCTAGAATTCACACAACTTATCCTACCACTCCTCATCTAGAATGGAAATTTTTTTTACCTTGCGGTAGATCTCATCTACCTTGGTATACCAAGAGAAAGTGGGTTTCACTACAAAAATGTGTTTTATCTCATGTTGGATAAAACTCATGTTGTTGATAGCTTCATAAAAGGCCCTCCCTGTCATAGCACCTTTGATGTGGGAAGATTTGGTTGTGTCCTTTGCAATGTCTTGAATCTTCTTCTTGTAATCTTCCCTGGTCATTAATTTTTCATTGATCACAAATAAAGAAGGCATACCTTTCTTTTTCAATGCATCTATTCCAGTGAAAAATTTGCTAACTGCTACTTACAAAGTGTGACATTTCTCTGTCAGCTGCAGAACCAAGTTCTTATTGGTTAGAAATTTCTTTACTTCTAAGATTGTTTATGTTCTGTCATCTACTCCCAAATCATTCATCTCATATCTATTTTTGGAATTAAGAAACTTTATGATGTGGTTGGTTGTGTCAAGCATTTCTCCCAATTCAGCATTGATAGTGGAAATGGTTTACTTGGCTTTCTCCATCAACTCCTTTTGTTCAAATATAATCTCGATACATGGCCAGATTTCATATATTTCTTCAATGATATTATTCCATATAATATCTTTCACTTGGGTGAATGTATAACCAATAGAGGACTCCGTTACTGATTTCCTCCATACTTCTATCTGGTTTTGAGCTCTCTGTAGCTCTACTGCATGGAAAGTCTCAGTCCTTGTCTTCTGATCTTGTAGAATATCTACTTGAACTTGAAATATTTTGATTTCTTCAATCTAGAGAGACATGTTTTGTAGTACATTTTCCAACTGTTCAGTAGTTTCCCCTGTTCTTGTTGTAGAGGATGTAGCTATAGGAATTGTTGTGATAGGGAGTTCTTCCAAAGGAACAACAACCATTTTGGTAGCTTTCTCCTTTTCTTTGATCATATTTTCCATCTCTGTCTACAATTACTTCATCTGTGCACTCTGCTCCATGATGAGCTTCATCATGTCTATCTTTTGTGTCTTTGTTTCTTTAATGTCCTTGGCTAGAGGACCCTTTGTAGCTGGTAACTTCAATTTCTTCCTCAATGTTTTTATGTCTGAATTCTTTTACCTTACAATCTCTTCTGTAGCATTAATGTTTGAAGGGTCATAACCTACTTTAATCACCAAGTCCTCCAAAGTTTTGATCCTGGAGTCTTTGGAAAGTGTAGAGAGTTTTTCCATCTTCAATTGTGATTGAACCTTGGTTAATGTAACCTTCTATTTAGATAAACTCATAGTAGTGTTAGTGATAGTGGAGAAAATCATTTCCCCAGTCTACTTGTGCATATCCATTTGGTCAATGGGATGTATGTCTTTCACATCAAATTAAAATGATGTATTCTTGTAGTCTGGGAACCTGTGCTTGGAGAAATACCATCTACATTTTACCTTTCTCTGAATCAAAGGCTGACACCAGCCTACTTTGAGAACTGGAAGTATGCTTCCAGAACTGATTGTAGGTATTTATCTTCAAGGCCTCATTCCTCACTTTAATCTCTCTAAAAATATCAAATATACATTTTTTTGTCTCCCCTGTGGTAGATGTGTTGGTTTGCATAACCTCTTTCTGATCTTGTGAAGCCATGGAGGTAGTGCGATACAATGTGGTCTAATCACCCATTAATGAGGAAACAAGCGGCTCATTAGTGGTGATATTATTCTTCTTCTCTGAATCCTTACTTAGGCTTAGTTTTGAACTAAGCTTGGCCTTCATTCTATACATGATTTTGAAGCGTTCACTGAAAATCTCAGTCCCTAAAGGTGACTCTTCTTCCCTACTTCTATTTCCTATTTTATCCTACAGGATAGGATTTTGTATTGTGGAGGATGACACGTGCTGCTTCTCGGCCTCTTGTAGGGTCTTCTCAGTCCATTCTAGTTGGTTTTTATACTTCTTTATCTTTGGTCTAGCTGTGTGGAAATAAGTAGTAGATTTGTTTTCTAATCTTAACTTAGAAATGACCCCCAATGTATCATATGACCAGGTGAAACTAAGGTTGAGCTGCATCTCTTTTAGTATCTTATCTTCTTCTTCCCCTGATACCCCATTGTTGCAAATTAAAGGCCCTATAGTGTTTTGGTTTTGAATTTAGACTTCTTCTTGGAAGCTACAAATTTGATTTTATCCATATTGAGCATTTGCCTTATATACTCTAGAGAAAAATTCCTCATTGGGAGGAATTTTGGTAGCTTGTAAGGCGTAATATCACACCTAAATATTCTTAGTTATGTAAAATTCTGATAAAGGTACCAATCCCCTGTCTGGACTTCATATAATAGTTGCAAAACTTTCTTAATTTATTCACTGATCCTTGGCTTTGTCCTGCTACTTAGGAGATTGAGTGCTAGATGTATAAACATCTCTATAAACTTTTTGTAAGATTATTCCTTTTGTTCCTTCATCACCAGTGTAGTCTAGAAGATGATTGGTTGTTGGTTTCCTTCTTCATCCAGCTTTTGTAAGTGAAGCTTGGTGTTGTCTCCATGAAAATATAAGAACATATAAACTAACATAGAAGCATACTTGAATACCTCCTCAATCTAGAATTTAGTAAACTGCTCATGGATAGAATCTACAAGAGATTGGCTAAAGTTAAACATAAAGGAAGGCTTGGAATCTGCAGATAAAATGGAAAGGAATCCCATAATTGCCTCATCTACCCACTGATCTGAGTAATAACCAAGGAGGTAAGAGATGATTGTGATAATTTGCTTGGCTTTCTCAGGGAAAACAGAGGATGGATAGCGATGATTCTTCTTGGGTAATATGGCATATTCTGTCAAGAAAAGCTCAAGGGTTATGGCTCTCTTAGGAAAGTCCAATTTTTTATACAATTCAATAAGGGCTTCATGGGGAAAAGGAGTGGAATTCTCTATTGTAGGAGCCTACCTAATTTGGTCTATGTATTGAGGAGTGATAGTGAACATAATTTCTCAAGTGGGGGAATAATATCTCATTGGCTTGGAAAATAACACGCATTACAGTTCCTAACAAATTTTGGGGTGTTGTGGGTACGTGGAAACATATGTGGGGCAAATTAGATTCCCATAATTGAATGTCATGGGATATATCTATACATTTTTCCTTGAGCTAGAAATACATATCGAAAAGGTCAAACTCAGAGAGAGTTTCACGGATCTTATAGTCTCTCTCTGCCAAAGGGATGTGGTGAAAATCAATGGGAGGTTAGATTAGAGGACTAACAAGTTCTTATGGTTCCTTGTCATTTGGAGGCATGATTTTATAAAGCTGAGGATAGTGGTGAAAAATAGATAACATGATTAGAGTACGCATCGAGGACTTGGGATTTGCACACAAAAATAGGTAATGCGGTCAGGTGGAAATTTCCGCAACCTAGTGAAAATGTTGGAGTTCGGTCTAGAAAACCTATAACAGAATAATGAAAATACGGTGTGAAAATAAGTAACCCGTGAATGAAAGAAAGGAAGGATTATATAACACTATGGTTTTCCCGATCATGGTGGCACGGGTCCAGTGAATTAATGCTTAAGTGAATTAATTGTGTAACGACTTAATTTTGGAGGGAGCGGATATGATTAGTGGAATCAACGACTAGATGAAGTGGTAGAGGGTGAGTGTCGGGAGAGAAATGGACATAGGAGTGGTATTGGGAGTTGAAGAAACTGCTTTTTGGAGGGCCGGGGGTGGTTAATGGTTTTTCCTGATGGGGGTGCGAAATGATGTAGTGTTGACAAGCAGCGGCGGGCACGGTTTCGAATACCACCCATTTCGGACCACCTCCCCCACCCCGATGGTAAAGCTCGGATGGTGAAGGGGGAATGAAACACACTGTAAGTCATCAGATGTAGGGAGGTGGGCACGGATGAGGGGAGAAATGGCGGAGTTTTAATGTGACGTGACGGGGCACTTGTGGGGTCGGTAGAAATGAATTCAATGCATAGTGGGGGAATAGTTGGAGAGTATGGTAGGGTAATGAAACTTAGGAATAGGGGAGTGGACGAAAATATGAGCGGAAGGGTGAATTAGGGTGTTAAATCTTAGGAATAGGGGATTAGTATACCAAAAATTAATTGATATATTAAACTTTAGAGAAGAATTTAATCCTTCACCTTTTTCTTCTGCACATGAAATATATTTGAAATTTTGACTTTAAGTTAAAAGCTTCATGTTTTTCTTCTAACCATCATAATAGTGCTTCTACCTACTCATTTTCATTTCCATTCTTTTTCTAAGCTAACATTTTCTATTCTTGCTTTGCAGCATGCACTTAAACTTGCAGACCCAAATAATTTTTCTTTTATAAAATCTACCTTATCCTAACACTTATTTCACCATTGACTCGGATTAAACTATTGAGTCGACTTTATTTCTACCTAGCTATTGATTTACCAAGATTAAACTATTTGGTAAATCTCCATTCACTAACCTATTTAATAGAAATTTAAATGTGTTCAGTCATGATTAAACTGTATGGCATGAGTAGAATTTTAGTCATTGTGGCATTCAAAAACAATTTGCACACAATCTTATTTGAAAATACATTAAAGAAATACCTTATCAGTAGTGGCACTTGGACTTGCAACACTTTCAATATTACTTTCTATTTTTTTTTTGTGGGGTTCTTATTTCCCTTTTTTTCTTATTTATTTTTTAACATACCCTCTTTTCATTTCCTTTTTTATATTTTTGGAAATCATTCGAATATTGAAATTTATGTACAATATAAAATTACATATACAAAATACTCAATGACCTTTAGATCCTATAATTTATAGGACCCTAACAGTGGCTTTAGTTGGGGATGGTACTTTTGCAAGTGAAGTATTAGGGACATAAGATCAGTAGCCTTGTGTACTCCATGTTTGTAATGTCTTCATCTGATTTCTTTGTTGTTAAAGATACTATGGCAACTCATTAATCCAGGCTTAGGGCCTTCACTGCAAGCTTCAAACTTTGTTAATAAGTTACCCAATAAAAACCATAAATACTATTATATTTACAATGATGAAATGAAAATCTATAGACTAAGAAATGTAGCGCTTCAACATCCTACCATTGACAGGACCTCCAGGTATCTATACTCCCTCTAGGTCTTTAAGGTAGAATGCATTATTTCCCCTTAAAGAATGAACAACATATGGCCCATTCCAAATATTATCAAACTTTCCATGTTTTCCCTTGTATTCTCTCCTTGAATCCCATCTCAAAATTTGGTCCCCAATGTTAAATTCATTAGCTTTTGTTCTTCTGTCAAAATCTTTTTAACGTTTCCTTGAATAACTTGGGTTCTGTTCTATACTTCCTCCCTAGACTGTTGCAACTGGATAGTTTGATTAATCCTTCTCTATACATCATTGGGTTCATCTTGCACTTCTTCTATGATCTTCATCATTGGGACTCCATGGAGGATGGAAAAACAACATCCATCCCATATATCAATTCATATGGTGACATGCCAATGGACTTTTTTGTAGTAAGTCTATCATCCCAAAGTGCATTGACCAGCTTGTTGTGCCAAGACATTTTATTCTCCTCTAACAACTTTTTGATGATGTTTACCAAACTTTTGTTTGAGGATTCATCCAACCCATTACCCTAAGGGTAATAAGCTTTTTGAATGTCCCAAAGTGATGTGGTATCTATGGTAGCATTCAACCATATTTTTAGATTTCAAGGTTGCAACATTATCAGTGATCATTTTTATATCACACCCAAATCTGGGGAGGATATTAGACTCAAGGAATTTAATAATGACAACATGAGTGGCATTTCTGGAAGGGGTGGCCTCTATCCACTTGGTAAAGTAGTGAGTGGTTATAAGAATCCACTTATGTTGGACAGAAGAAGAGGGATGAATTTCACCAATTAAATCCAATCCCCGTTGCTAGAAACAACTTTCAATGAAGATAGGCTTTGAGGGCAGGGGAAACACTTCTCTCTTTCCCTAAAAAATATGGCATTTATGACATGAAGTGACTTGTTTGTGAATGTTATGGAATAGGTTAGTCTAGTAGAAACCAACTCTAAGGATTTTATTGGCAGTGGTTTTCCAATAAAGATGTCTATCAGAATCACCTTCATGGAATTCCTGCATAACTTCATCTGCGTCATACTTCAACAAGAATTTAAGTAAAATACCCCCAGCATCTTTCCAATACAATATATTGTCTATAATGCAAAATTTGACTGCTTTTAGCTTCAAAAATATTTTCTTTCTTTTTATCAAACCAGGAGGAGCATTTTAATTAAATAAAACATAAAGCAAGTCTCCATACTACGGTCAATTCAGAAATGCCTCGTCAATTTGGGGAGTCAACTATTCCTCTTGATTATTAAATCAATCAATCAATTTAATGTCTAATGCATGTAAATTTGACTCATCCATCAATTTGGCTAGTCCCTGCCTTTTGATTAACTTGGTGGGCTTGATTTCTAAGTCATATTCTAGAATGACAGCAATCCATTTACCTCACTTCCCATCAGGTCCATTCTATGTCAAAATGTCCTGAAACACTACATTAGGTACATAAGAAATAATATGGGAATGCAAAATATATACTCTAAAATATTTTAATGCTTTAACTAATGTAATGGCCTGTTTTTCCATAGTAGTATTTCAAAGATGCATCTCTTAAAGCTTTACTAAACAATGCAATAGGTTGTTCAAAACCTTCAATGGTTTTTTGTAGTAAAACTGCTGCAATGGTGTGTTCAGAAGCAAAAGAGAAGATTATGAAATCTTTGGTAAAATCTGGGTTGATTAACACTAGCCCTTTGGTCAATGCTTGTTTAACTAAGTCAAATGATTGTTTAGCCTAAATACTCCACTTGATTTTAGAGTCCTTTTTAGGCATGTTAGTTATGTTTCTAAGAACTTCTATCAGATTAGGAATGAATCTCATTAGGAAATTGATTTTACCAATAAAAGAGTGAAGCTCTCTGATGTTTCTTGGATGACTAATTTTTAACATTGCTTCAATTCTACTGGGATCAATCCTAATTCCATCCTTGGAAATAATGTGATCAAGATTTTTTCCTTTCTCAAGGAAAAACAATGTCTTTCTAGGATTGAGTGAGATGCCAAACCTTCTACATTTTTCAAACACTCTCGTTAGATGTGCTAAATGTTCCTCATCAGTTTTAGAGTAGACTATAGTGTCATCTAGATAAACCGCAATAAAATAACCAATTTCATCAAGAAAGGCAATATCCATTGCTCATTGGAAAGTGTCTCCAACATTCATTAACCCAAATGGTATTTTCACATACATGAAAGTGTCCCATGGTGTAGTGAAAGCAATTTGATCCTGATCATCAAGATGGACTAAGATTTGATTATAACTTGAGAAACTATCTAATAAGGAAATCCTACTATACCCTACTACCTTTTGCAATATATGATCCATTTTAGGTAATGGGTAATTGTCTTTAAGGGATACCTTATTTAGATTTCTAAAATCAATACAATGTATGATTTCTCCAGATTTATTTCTAGTAGGCACAATGTTAGACGCCCATTTAGAGTATCTAATAGGAAGTATAATTTTGGCATCATACATCCTTTTTTCTTCTTTCTCAGCCAAAGTCATTAAGACAGGATTGATCCTACTAAGTTTTTGGTTGAACGATTTTTGATCTTCTTTGATTGGGATTTTGTGCTGTATGATATTGGTTTCATATGCTTTTAGATCCTCATAGCTCTAGGAAAAGACATCTGTGAATTATTTTAAAAGAGCTATATATCAGTTTTTGTGATAATAGGAAGTGATTTTGAGATTTTTGTCATTATGGGATTATGTTCACTACCTATACTGCATTCTTTTATGTCTGCCCCTATGGGTTCCATTTTTGGCTTTTTTTCTACATCATTAAAATCAAAAATTTATTCTAATGGAGCTAGACCCCTTGGAAGGACATTATCTTTAAGCTGAAGTACTTCAAATTCTTCTTTTCTCTTGATCAATTTCATGTAATTCTAATTTATGTACATCTTCATTGACTTGACTATTTACATCTAAGTCATCAAATTGTTTATCTATACTAACATATTCAACAATCCGATTTTATACTTGATAGTCTCGAAATTCAATAATCTGATCATCCTCTTCATAGTCTAAATCTATGCTATTTTCTTCATACTCCTCCTTGGATTGCAAGAAAATTTCAATCTTCTTATCACTTCCAAATACCTGCCAATGTCTCATATTATCAGGTACAACAGGATGGTGTTTAACCTCTACTATATATTATTTGTTTGGATGGGGCATTTGGCATGTGCTAGCTGAAAACACTAGACCATTAACCAGTAAGTTATGGTTCCTTGGTGATCCGAATGGAAAGTGGCATCAGCCCATGGTATTCATCCACCCATGTTATTCATCCACCCATGGAATTTACACATGGTATTGTAAGTGGCATCCACTCATGGTATTTATCCACCCATGGTATTGTAAGTAACATCCACCCATGGTATTTGTCAATGGTATTGTGACATCCACCCATGGTATTCATTCGCCTATGGAATTGACCCATGGTATTGTGACATCCACCCATGTTTTTTTCCTCTGGGAAAATCTGTAATTTTTCATTATATTGGAAAAATTACATATTGTAGATGCTTTACGCATATGCTGTTACCACTATGAACAGTGATCATTCTTGGATAATTACATATAATGAGCTGTATATGTCCATCTTTCAGATATACCACGCAGGGAAATTTGTTATATTTCTATGATATGTACTGTCAAAAAACTGTATACATTTGGCATTTCTTGGCTTATACTCTGTCTTATCAAAAAATGTGCATATGTGTTTGTCAAAATAGAGAGCAGTAATTACAAAATGAAAAATAACACCCAGTATTTAGTGACCAGGTGCGTGCTGATAGCTCTGATCTATCTATGGCCGATGGTAGTATCTATATTCATTTTGTCCTTGCACCTCTGTAATATCCCATATACCCCTGTTCATCAGCGCGACCTCCTTAGATATTTATCAGGGTTTCAGTTATGTTGCCTGTAAATATGAGAGCAAGAGATGTTGTTAAAATCTGCTTTGAATACATATACTTCATTTAAAATGATGCTGAGTGTGTGTATGTGATAGTCAGATATGCCATTGAACGAATTGATTATAATTTTTCAATCCTCGAAGATATTGGTGCTGGTGCAGTGGTGACTGAGAGCAAAATTTAGTAAGTGTTGTAAAGTAATGAGCTCAGCATAATTGTTTGTTCCTGCTCCCAGACCCAATTTTACTTTGTAGTAATGATGTTCATTAATGTGAATGATGAAACCACCGCCACAACCCTATTGGTTTGCAGCTCCATCGAAGAAAGCCCATGGTGTATAAGAGTCAATCCAGGGAGGTGGATGAGGATGGTGTTCTTTAGGAGGCGGGGGGTCCGGTAGTTCCCTATGTGCAGCAATAATCCCGGCCTCAATCATAGGCTAGTGAACAGGCCTGTTGTCAAATATAATGCAATTATGGGCTTTCCAGATATGCCAATTAATGAGAATTTGGAGGTTTAAGTTCTTTGATCCTTTGTGTCTCTACACCCATGCTTCCCATGCATCTTTCAGGTCTATTCCATCCCAATTTCCATCAAACGTGATTATATTAGGGAGAGGGCACCAGATATCTTGTATAGCTCTACATCGCATGAAAAGGTGCTCTGTGGATTCTGATGCTCCTTTGCACAGAACACACCAAGTTGGTCCATATTGAGCTCTATGCATGGGATGCTCCCCTGTAGGTACTCTGTTCCTCAGTATACACCAGAAAAACAATTTTGATCTTGGCAATGCTGTGAGCTTCCAAATGTTGTGCGACCATGTCGAGATAGTATCAGGTTTTTTATGAATGTTTAGAAAAATGTGACCGACCTTAGGAGTGTATTTACCACTCTCAGGTTGGCTCCATATAAGTTCATTCAGGCCCTATTTGATTATGATGTGGGATTCAATTAGAGCCTCTCTGAAGTTCTGCCATTCCTGATGCCATCTGTGTGGGAGGTTCAATTGATGCGCCGTCCTCCATGCCTGATAAAAAATCCCTGTATTTTCCTGGTCTGCGATTTGTGCAAAAACTTTTATTTCTCGGGAATGTAGATATTTAACCAGATCTTGTGATAGGATATGCCTACCTCCGCTACCAATCCAAGGGTCCATTCCTATTCGAGGCAGGGATCCGTCGCTGATTCTCCAAACCAGGTTATCCCTGATCAGCGGTAATGAGTAAAGCAATGGCTTCCATACAAATGATATACCTGCTCTTTTCCAGCTAGGGAGCCTTACCCATTCCAATATATCAAGGGGCCATATATATTTATGATATGATAGACGTGACCATAAGTTTTGGCTAGTTAGCAGAGACCAGCTCATTTTCGCCGCCAGTGCTTGTGGAAATAGTGGAAGATCTTTTAGGCCCCAACCCCCCCATCTTTTTGGGAGTGCTATATTTTGCCAGCCAATCCATGCAAAGATGCGTTTGTGCTAGCTTCCAGCCCAAAGATATATGTTGCATATTTGTTGTAGGTGAGCAAGAATATGTCTGGGTATCCAGGCAAGAGCCATCTAGAAAAGTGGGGTTGCTTCCAATATAGTTTTGATAAGCACTAATCGCCCTGCCCTGGAAAGGTATCTGTGAGTCCAACAGGTGAGCCTTTTCTCTAATTTGGTGACGCGCCAGACTCAGTCTGCTATCCTTTGACACGAGGGCTTTAACCAGAACCCCAGGTATTTAAGTCCTCTGTCCATAGGATAGATATTGTAAGGGAAGGCTTGATGAGTGTACTGCGATACATTGACAAAGGTGCACGCAAAAGTAATAGAGGATTTTTGTTGGTTTAAAATCATGCCAGTGGCCCTCGAGAATAGCTGAAGTATGCGAGAAAAAGTCATTGAGTCTCTGATGCTGCCATCCAGCAAGATAAGGACGTCATCCACAAATAATAGATGTGTGAGATAACAATCATCAGTGATCTTGAGACCACTGAGAGATCCATCTCTTTTTGCAGAAATGATTAAACGACTCAATCCCTCCATAACAATAAGGAATAAAAGAGGAGATAGGGGACATCCTTGTCGGAGCGCCCTTTCAGAGTGGAAGAAATGGGAGGCCAATCCATTAATGAGAACATTGTAAGAGGGGGTAGTGACAGAAGCCATGATCTAGTGGATGAGGGGTAGGGGGAAACCCAGATGGATGAGGAGCATTTTAATGTAAAGCCAGCTGACCCAGTCAAAAGCATTAGAGGGGTCAATATTAAGAAGGATGCTTTTGAGATGTTTGGACCAAATGGAATGAAGGGCTTCTTGGGCAGAACCGGTGGCTTCATGGATATGTCTATCTTCAAGAAACGCAAATTGCTTAGGAGCAATGTGCTTTGAAAGGATGGGTATGAGTCGGTTGCCAATAATCTTGGAGATGACCTTGTAGAGACAATTACACAATGAAATGGGGCGATAGTCATTGAATGAGGATGGGGAGTCAGTCTTGGGAATGAGGGCAATGAAAGTTGAGTTAATAGCATGATATAAACAACCAGATGATCTGCTTTCCTCCACCACCCTCCGCAGGTCCTGACCAAGTAGATCATAAAAGGCTAGATAGAATTCTATTATCCAACCATCCGGTCCAGGGCTTTTGTCTTTCTTGAACCATATTAAAGTGCTCTCCAATTCCCCCATGGTGACAGGAGCCATAAGGTCTTCAGTATCCTCCTCATTTACATATCTGGGAAAGTGATTTGCCACATTGATGATCTCAGCCAGGTTTGAGCCTGGTGGATTTTTGTAAATGCTCCTGAAGTGAGATGTGTCGAGCCGGGAGAGCTTGTTGAAAGAGTCCACAAGGCCCCCCTCTAGGAGAGGGAGATTCGAAATGGTATTTGAGACTTTCCTTCCCTTTGCATAATTTTGAAAGAACATTGAGTTTTCATCACCAACTTTCAGCCAGATTGCTCTGCTTCTCAGTCTATGAGATTCCTCCCTTAATCTTAGGATATTTGCCTTTTGGTTTTCCAGCTCAATCAAACGCGACTTTTCTTCACCTGAGGTGAAACCTAAGTTCTGATCATCTAAAAGGGAGCATAACTCAGCTTCAATGTGGGTGAGCTGAGCGGTTTCCTTTCCGTTCTTCTCATTTTCCCAACTAATAGCTAGATGCTTCAGCATGGTGAGATTTTTGCAAAAACCTTTTTCCAGTGATACTTCTCTATCGATGGGGTGTGCCTTCCAAAAATCAGTAACCATATTCATGAAACCTTGGTCTTGTAACCATGTATGGTTGAATTTAAAAGGGGCTTTTGGCTTCTGGTGAGGGCCAAGAATTTCCAAGTATATAGGGGAGTGGTCAAATATACCCCCCGAACCAACCCATTGCTTATAATGATGAAGATGCTGTAGCAGAGGACCCTTCAGCAAGAATATGTCGAGTCTGCACGATAATGCAGCTAAGCCCACCCTCCAGTTCCTCCAAGTGGGTAGGGGCTTCTGCATGGGGACATCTATAAAATTTGTCTGCTCCAAGATATTATTCATGAACTCAGTAATGGCATCCACCTGAGCCGAAGATCCCCAGGATTCACTGAAGCCCAAAGAAAAATTTAGGTCCCCACCCAGAATGGTGTGATCTGGAGCCAATAATGAAAGGTTTAAGAGATGCATCCAAAACGTCTCCCTCTGGTGGCAGGGGCCATATATATTCACAATTCGGAGTGTTTTACCAAGTTCCGTAGAGAAAGTGTCAATTCCCATGAATCCATATCCTCCCCAGGATGCATCAACCCTAATAGTCCTAGGGTTATATCTGATGGCCAATCCCCCTGATCGCCCGACAGCATCAATCGCCAAAAACTTCCATCTCGGGGCCAGAGCTTGTAAAGATTGTGTAATAATCTTGGTCGGACCTAGAGTCTCTTGAAGCAATATAATGTTACGCTGTTCAACCTCAATGAGTCTCTGGAGGGCTAGTTTTTTGGGGGCACTAGCCATACCCCTGCAATTAAAAGATAAGCATTTCATGGGGGAATGCTTCTCAAGGTTAAACTTGCTCTAAGGACCCCATCAAGAGTGGATTGACGACTAGATGTGACCTCCGCCCTAGCCCGCTTGATTGCTTTAGAAAGATTAGTCTTTCTACCTTTGGTTATCCTTGGTCTCGAGCCGAATGAAACAATTCCTAACCCGACCCGGCGTCCTGACAAATTCGCGGTGTGAGATCGGGGATGAAGAGAATAAGGGTTTTAGGAAGACTTCCTGGAGGATGATAGTGAGGTGGATGAGGAAGAGAGAGGAATGGAAGGTGGAACAATAGTGACGATCGGGGGGGGGACGACATGGTGCAATGTGACATAGTGAAATGTGCATTTGATACAACCATAGTAAAGGAGTTACCAAGTAAAATGGAATAATGGTTTAGAGTGGCACCCGAGGCCTGTGCGGCTTCTGCTGCACCCCGAGCCCTGGTCATCGGCGGAGAAGACGAACCAAGTCCCTTCATCCTAGATTTTTTAGGAGTAGCTTGTGCAGCAGATGAGGACCCCTGAGGTGGGCGAGGTATGACAGGGGAAACTCCTCTAGATGGGATGGGAGTGGCCTTGGGGGAGTCCTCTGGTTTTTTTTTGAGCGGGCATTCCTTTAATAGGTGTCCCACCTGATGGCACCGATTGCAATGAAACGGGATGCCTTCATAATCAAGAATCTGAGTCCTGCTATTTTTTCCCCACTGTAAGGTGATCTTTTCCTCCAGTCCTTCTCGGGTATCCAAATGAACCAGCACACGAGCGAGGGTTTGCTTCTTTGACTCTACAAAAGTGTGCTCATGGTCAAGGTAGGTGCCCAGAGCATTTCCAATCCTAATGAGAACATCCTCACTCCAGTATTGTAGTGGTAGCCCCGACAGTCGAACCCATAGGGGTCCTGCTCCGATCTGTTTGCACTTTGGGTCTGTTGTGCCCTACAACAACCCCCCATTTCATAACATTTTTATCACAAACAATTAACATATGAAATGGGTCCCTTTTAAAAATTTTAATTGGCATTAATGAATTTGTTCGAAAAAGGTATGATAATCAAATGAATTTGTGAATAAAAGCCTTTTTGAACAAATAACAAGCAATTTTTGGTTAAGTCCGAAAAAGCAATCGCAAGATCACTTGTTACCTTGGTCCTTCCCGATGCGATATCGCTATCGGCCATCGGCAATAGCCAATGCACACATAGAAAAAACACATGTCTTCTCCCCGATGCGACATAATATCGGTGATCAACTATCGGCGCTGCTTCTTATGAAAAGCGTTTTAAGCCACGACCCGATGCGATATCGCTATTGGTAGTCGGGAGAATCCCATATATTTTCATAAGACGTTCAGATCTTTTTCCCCGATGCGATGTGATATCGCTATCGGTAGTCGGTAAATCTTTTGATATACATCTAGGGATTATGTTCGCGTGCTAATATGATGCAATGTCGCAATCGGCATTCACCAAGATCTCTCCCAAATGATAATATCACTCATACCCCCGATGCGATGCGATGACGCTTAATGATGACCAGAATTCTTAAAAGGTGATTATTTCAAAGCTTTAAAGCTATATTTAAATCCGATTTGACAAAAGCACAGATTTCAAAAAGCCGTTAAATGCAGGGATAAGGTAATGCATGCGTATTTAAAGCTTTGCCCCTTCGATTTAACGAATATTTACGATTAGACCTTTGAAAAAATCTGTTGCACGCTTTAAGGGGTCATTCGTTTTAATAACTTAAGTAATGGTCATTTATGGATCTGCAGGCTGTAAAATCACCATCATTGCATCTGCGGTGCCTTCTCAAATCATTAGATCCGCAGCCACTTTTAGAATTAATCTCACCACGCTTCAAGCAATATATCTATCCCGTTATGGAATGTCATTGTTATTTCCTTGTTACGATTTCTCTTGCACTTGTGTAGAATTCAACTGTCGAGAGAAGCCTGAACATGATGGGAAAGAAATTCAAGAAGGTGGCAGGTTCTACTGCAACACCTGTCGCAGGTCAAGCTGCTATAATTTCAAAGAAAGGCTTAATCTCAGATACTACATGCACTGGTCTTCCTAGCACTACGTGGCAAGGTACATATAATTTGTTAGAGGCTGAGCAACCAGAAAAAACAGTAACTGAGGCTAGTGTCGATGAACTAAGGAAGTCCGAGGCAACTCTCAAGGATTTGGCCGACTCCTTTTTGCACAGAATAGCAGCCAGAGAACAAGTCCTACCTTACACTGACGTGGTAAGTTGGGCAATTGAGGAAATTACCCTCAGTGATAGAACCTTTCATACAAAGGATGGAAGGATTTTCGGGTCCTTCAAGCCTGACGACCTGAGGCGGATGTATCATTTGCCTGAACCTGAGATAGTCTATAACAGAGCTTTTGTGGAGAAGTTCGCGAAAGAGAATGAATCACCATCCGAACCTCTGCGAGATTGGAGGCAGAATCCAGCCAAACACAAGCATGATATCTCGGGTAAGTACTCCAATGCTTCTTTGGCTTCTCCCTATTGCTATGCTGGGATTATGATGTGTAGATTGTGGGGATTACATGACTCTGCAAATATCCATATTGATATGGTCCCCTTAATGGAAGCGGCCGTCAATAGTACAATCATGGATTGGGCCACTATTCTGTCTGATAAATTGGTCATAGCTGTTCGTGAGTTTAGAGCCAAAACCAGAGTCACCGAAAGAAAAATCCCACCCTTTTATTACTCTGCTTACATTATGGATACCCTGTGTTTTAATTCTGAGTTTCCTGTCCTTGGTTGGAGATGGACCACCCATGACCCAACACCCATTCACTTGTATCATCGGAAATTATGGAAACCCTCTTACAAAGACCATTTGTATCAAATTTGCAATGGTTTCATGCTGCCCGTCCACTATTCTATTTTCGACAGACCTATCCCAAGAATTTCCTATGAAGCTTCTTTTGACCTACCAGCCGTAGCCCATTGGTTTGGGGAAGAGCATTTTACCTATATTAGAGTTTTCGAAAGCAAGGCTAGGCCACACGTTCTCCCTCTGTGCATCCCAGATAAATTGTTAGCCCGGGAAATCTCCTACCAGATTATGTCTGAGGGTGTCACACAAACTCTCAAAGAGGAGAATAAGAGAGGATGACCCTCTTTTCCTTTAAGAATTGGAGTTTATACGCTGCTAAATTACAAGCATGCAGAAAAGGAAGCAGCAAAACTCCAAATGATATCCCTGGCTTCTATTCCAAACAGACTTTATGATCCAAAAAAGACTGCTTTCATTGCCTTGGAATAGGCCAAACTGTCAAAGGTTGTTCATCAAGAAGATCAGTTTGACGACCTATTCGTGAGTGCCGATTCAATAAGCCAAGTCAAACAACTTGCTGCACTGAGATACGAAGATGTGGAGTTAACTGAATTTAATAAACTTAGAAAGCAAAGGTTGAAAACTTTGCCTCTAGATTTATTATCCACAACCCCAACATCCTCCTCAAGCGAGCCTGGTCAGCAGCAAATACACCTACCTCCTGTTACAATTAAAGATTATGATAAACAACAGGAGGAAAGGCAAAACAAGCTGCAAGCAGAGAAGCATAAAAGGGAGCAGATAGAAAGGCAGCAAAAGGCACAAAAGGATCAAGAGCAAAGAAAACAGAAAGAGTTAGAACAACAAAGAAAGAGGGAAGAAGAAGAGAAAGCAAAGAAAGAACTGGAAGATAGGCAGAAAAAGGAATTAGAGGAGCAGCAGCAGAAAGCACAAGAGGAGCAACAGCAGAAGGCATTCGAGGAACAGCAGAAGATTGAACAAGAGAAAGAACAGAGTAAAGTCCACATAGAACAAAGTGAGCAAATCGCTATTGATCCTGAATTGATTAAGGAATGGAACCAATTCGATTCCATTATCAGTGGTAAGGAAGCCTCCAAAGACTCAGACGCCTCTAAAACAAGTAATGCTCCCGATACTACTTCTTCTCAGGTTCTAGAAGGAACCAGCGGCCCACCCATGTTGCAGAATGTTGAGGTAATCACTCAAGACCCATCCGATCAAATTGATCTTCAGGTGGAGGAAATTCCTCCCCTAGATATTTTCTACAGCCCAAAGCATAGAGCCGTTCTTAGGCGCTCTAGGAAAAGACGAAGGCTTGATCAACCTTCTATTTCACCCGAGCAAACAATCACGGGCAATGTGGTCTGGAAAGGGGAATTAGATCCCTCTGAAGATCTGACTAAGCTGTCGCAATTTGTGGGAGCTTATTCGGCAGCAACTATTGACAAAGCATCCGAAGTAAGTCTTCTGTTGAAGACTAAAGATCATGAGATATATGCATTGCAGGCAGAAGTGATAGAGGCTAGAAATAAGGTAGCGCAGGTAGAGGAACAGTTGCTGGCTCAACAACGAGAAAATAATTTATTAACCCAGCAGCTGCTAATCGAAAAACAGAGGATAGACCAAAGTGACATTCAGAAAGCACAAGAATTATCAGAGGCATTATCTCAGTTAAAGGCATCGAATGAGCTGATGATGAAATCTAAAGACAAGCAAATAATTTAGCTATCAGCACAGCTCGAAGGTATTAAGGGCGCCCAGAGTATTGATGATTTCAGAGCAGAGGCAACTCGAATAAACAGCGCATTAATATCTCAGATCAAGCTCTTGTGCCGACAACTTGTTGACGCTGAGTCACTTTGTGAAACATCTACAGCAGTATGTGAGCAAATAGAGAAGGCCAGGAATAAGCTAGATCAGGCTGAGGATGATATAACAGAATATATTGAGTGGCAAGACACTCCAGAAGGGAAAGCGGCGAATTTGTCCCAAATCCATGTACCATACAAGGACATACTCTTCATGGAATGGAACACTCAGGTAATGAAAGCGGAAAGGGCAGCCTCAAGATGTAAAATGATTGCCAGCAACATGATCAATCTGGTCAACGACACATTGTATCTGGCAAATATGATCTCCCAGTGCACGCCTGGAAACATAACAACAGCGAACATGCTGGAGCACAGAAATTACCCTGATCTGGAGAAACAAGGACGGTTAATCGGCGGAGTAAATACCTTAACCGCCGACGCATACTGGCTCTTTCTGATTAAACCACATTCTCAAAGGTCGGCTCTTAACTGTTTAACAGATGCCCTCCGATATCTGATTTTCGACATTCAGGATGCCACATATGATGCTCAGCTAACTTCACGCCTCAATACTCCACCAGAAGTAGAGCCAATGCTGGCGATATGTCAGCGAAAAAGTAAAGGCAAAGAGACCTCTGAATGAAGCATCGCCGCCGACTGCCAGATCACCAGGAAACAAGATGATACTTGTTAAATGCCAATTTAGTAGCTTTTTCAGTTTTTAGATATTTAGATATTTAGATTAGCATAGTATTTATAGATCCTTTCATTGTTTTGGAAAGGGTCGTAAAATTTTGTAAAAGACTTAAAGGCTGAAGTTTGCACTATTGTGCTTCAGTCTATAAATTCTTTTTTGAAACTCGACCACTGGTTCTTAATTTTGCTTAGAAGGTTGTTTTATGCAAATTGTGCACTACTGTCATTTGCTTGGAATGCTTTCTGGTTTGAAGGAAGGACCGCGACATAGTGATTAATATACTGGATTGATCAAACAGCTTACATGGTACTATTATCTGTATCTGTTCTCTTTTCTATTATATGAATTGCTGTGTTATTATCTTTGCTATTGTTGAATACATGTATGCAATATAACAGCAAATCTTCATTTCATATCACTATTGAATGTTTTCTGATTTGTTATCTCTCTCACTTATACGTGTAGCAGCAATATAAATGATTAAGTGTAGTAATTCGCTATTATCTCTCTGCATAACTAATTATGCAGAGCAATCTTAAATGATTTAAACATCTATGCTTTAGTGTTAGAGTCATCTAAATGCCTGCCACTAAGTACAGATTATCAAACGCTGCACTCTATGAATCGACAAATCCCGGGATTAGATTATAGTTATTATATTTCTCTTATAGTTTAGTTATTCACTTATTATCACCTTATATCATAAATCATTCATCCATCCCGTTTACTTATAATTCTTGGGAAACTGGTCCCATTATCCCCAGTCGGAGCCACTATACCAAACGGAAAAGGAGCTGCACTAAGGTCTGGACCGGGTGGTTTCCCCGATGTTGCTGCAACGAATTTCGGGGCATCAACATTTTTGGCGCTAGAAGGAGGGCCTCGACTGTGAATGGCAAGCAGGTCCAGGTCTGCAAACCATTCTAAGAGTAATTCTCCCTCCAAATATTCTCCTCCTTCTCAATCACATGCTGGTTCTCCGACACACAATCGAGAAAAAGAGGAATCAACCACCACTGCTCATACCCATCATATTTCAGAACAATTAAGTCTTGAATCCCCTGAAGTTCAGTCTCTTATCCATAAACTTCAGAGCTTCTCGATTTCGCCTCAGAAATCTGAAGTATCACAAAGCAGTGTGACCTCGCAGTTCAACTTATCCCATCCACTTACCAGATTTCAGAGCGAAAAACTCGGTATTGAACCTACTGAGTTCCCTTTAACGAAAAGGAAAAGGGCTAAGAAGATTACTGAAGGATCTGATAGTGAAGACCTTTCTTCCATATCCTCCATCTCAACTCCTAATCTGCGAACTCAACCATCCACTCCTCCGTTACACACTGTTGTTCATCAGGGAATAAGTACTACAACATCTCAAACTACTCACTCTTCAACGATCTCTTCTCCTCAGTCATCTGGAATCCCATCAATAGTAACAACTATTGTCGCCAGCATAATGGCAGATCCATGGACTACACCAGGTGCAGTCAATATGCCCGCACCATTGCATGATCTACCTGATGCTCCTGAAAAATGGTTGCCTAAATTTAATCCAGATAACGGTACACAAGCTGAAGAACATATTAACAATTTTATGTTAGCAGTTAATTTAAAAGGAGTGACAGAGCAAGATGTTGTTGTCAGGCTTTTCCCTTATACCCTGCAAGGATCGGCAGGATCCTGGTACTTTTCCTTACCTTCAGGTTCTATTACCAGCTGGACCACATGCCAAGAGCAGTTCCTTACCAAATATGGAGATGACAGGTCTCTCGCCACTTTAATAAATGACCTCTCCAATTTGAGAATAGAGCATAGGGAACCAATAAAGGAGTTTAATGCTCGATTCAACAAACTCCTAAATAAAATCCCCACCGCTTCAAAACCAAGTGAACAGATTAGGAGCGAATGGTACATTACTGCCCTCCCTTCCAACATAGCTATTTTTGTTGACAGGGCTGGCAAACCTACCTTAGCCGAAAATATGAAGGAAGCACTTGCTGTTGAAAAGCGCATTAACGCTCTAGAGAAGAAAGCTGCCTTGGAGGATAGAAAAGCTAAAAAAGTTTCATTCAAAGAAGATTCTAAGAAAAAAACCCCAAAAGACCCGTACGACATGGAAGGTTTACAAAAAGTCCTTAAAACATTGTCTAATGAAATGGTTGAGATTAAAAAACAGGTGGCCGAGACTTCAAACAAAAGACCTTTTAGAACTTTTAAGAAAACTGAGACAAAGCCACCCAATGTTATATCTAATGCAGACTCAGAACAGGATGAAGAGGAAGAGGAAACAACTTCTCAAACAGATGATGAAGAAGAAGTAGTTGAATGCCACGGCATGTGGGATTTTATACTCCCAAACTCTGACACCGAGAATCAAGAAGAAGCATTTCCTGTTACTACAAGAAGTAAAATCGCTTCTGATCCTACTCAAACAACTACAAAAAAGAGGAGTGCAGGTGCTGCCACACCAAAGGAAAAAGTTCTCCCAAAAAAGTCGCCTGTAGCAGCTCCTCAAAGCCAGCCTCCAATTTCTAATTCTCCTTCGACATCTAAGACACTAGTGGTATCTGACTCCATGGAGTATAATATTGTTGATGATATGAAAAAGACTAAAGCAAACATAACCATGTTTGAACTTAGTAAGTTAAAACATCAGCAGAAAGTGCTCCTAAAAGAATTTAACGCTGTTCCTTCTTCTCCTCTTCCTAGTTCAAAAGCTGCTAATGATTCAGGACAACCCCCTCCAGGTATGGTTGAAGCTACCGATTCGGTTCTGATCGGAGATAGATCCAATTCTCATACCCCACCTTTCTTGCTCACCTATGAAATCTATAATCGAAATCTGCATAACTGTTTAATCGATTCAGGGGCTTCATCTAATATTATGCCAGCTTCAGTTTGTTCTAAACTGAACATAGAACCCCAGAAGTCCGCCATCCACATTGTGCAGTTAGACAGAACCAAAGTACAGGTTATAGGAGAAATTAATTCCGTGACTATCAGGTTGTCTGCTGATCCCAGAATAGTACAGAGAATACATATTTTGATTGCTGAAATACCTGAATTCTATGGTTTAATTTTGAGCAGAGATTGGTCTGAAAAACTGCATGGATACATTTCCACGGATTGGTCACATATGTGGCTCCCCTATAAGGGTAAGCCAAATCAAATAAGGATCGACCGTGAGAAACACATGACCCACACAGTAACCGATTTCGAACAAGAAAACCAGCCTGTGGCCTTCAACAACAACATTTTGGGAAATTATTCCTCAGATTCATTCTTTGGCAACTTTGTTGCCCAACCTTCCCCTTTTTCAGTTAATCATTGTACATCTCAGGTAGAAAATTTTTCACAAACCAATTTATCCAAATGCTTCAATGAAAATCAAAAGGATGTAAATATTTTTGTTGATTCTCCTTTATTTTGGTCTTTGTATTTTGATGGCTCTAAGTCCAGCGAGGGCTCAGGAGCAGGTTGCATTTTGGTTAGTCCGCAAGGCGAAAAAACAATGCTATCCTGTCGATTAGAATTTGAATGCACCAATAACACGGCCGAATATGAAGCTCTAGTGCAGGGATTATATAAGGCAATCGACCTTAAAGTCCAATATATTAAAGTATTCGGCGATAGTGAGATCATTGTTAAGCAGGTAAGAAATACAATTCATTGCCTTTCAAGCCACCTTAAGCATTATCAATCGCTAGTGCAAGATCTTACTTCGCATTTCTCAGCATTCAACATTTCTTCAATTCCTAGATCACAGAACTCAGCAGCCGATTTACTAGCCAACGTAGCTTCCAAACTTCTGCCTTCCGAAGACTATAGTCTTGATAGATTTTCTATAGAATTAATTTTTAGGCCTTCAGTTCCTGATAATATCACCAACTGGAGGGTTTTCAACCATGACGAGGACATCTTGCAATTCTTAACCTCTTAAAAGTCCTATGACAATCAAATCATTGAAGAAGATGAGCATGATTCTCAAATGAAAAGAACATCTCAAGATAACGCAATTCCTAAGCCCGTAGTAAAGCTCGAAGACCTTTATGACATTAAAGACAGATTCAAACCTATAATTAATACAAAACTCCAAAGCTCTACTCTTAGGTTTGAATTGATTAATTTGGGAACAGATCAAGCTCCTCAAAATATCAACTTAGGATTAGGACTTTCTATAGAAGAAAAGGAAGCATTTATCAAACTCTTAAGGAAAAACAAACAAGTTTTTGCTTGGAAGTATGACGACCTCAAGACATATGATACATCTATCATACAACATACTATTCCTATGCTTCCTAATCAAAAACCAATCCAGCAGAAGTTAAGAAAAATACATCCGAATTTGGAGAGCCAGATAAAGTCGGAACTTAATAAGCTTTTAAAAGCTAAGATTATCTTCCCTGTCCGACACTCAAACTGGGTCTCTAATATGGTACCAGTCAGGAAGAAAAACGGCGACATCCGAATCTGTATTGATTTCAGAAACTTGAATAAGGCAAGCTTGAAAGATAATTTCCCACTGCCTACCATGGAGCAAATCCTCCAATCGGTAGCAGGATCTGAATTGATGTCCTTTCTCGACGGTTTCTCAGGATATAATCAAGTGCTGGTTCATCCTGATGACCAACTTAAAACCACATTCAGAACAAAATGGGGGACTTATGCATATCAAAAGATGCCTTTTGGACTCATAAATGCAGGAGCAACATTCCAAAGAGCTATGGATACAACCTTTAGAGGGTTAATTAATCGAACAGTAGTCGTCTACCTCGATGATATTACTGTATATTCTAAGAAGAGATATAATCACTTGCATGATTTAAATCAGATTTTTCAACTATGCAAAACACATGGTATCTCTCTTAACCCGAAAAAGTCTTTCTTTGCTCTTAACCAGGGTAAGCTTTTAGGATTTATCGTATCTAAGGATGGCATTTATGTAGATCCTGATCGAATTAAGGAAATTTCTGAAATTCCTTTTCCACACAACAAAAAATTGATGCAGTCGTTTTTAGGACAGATTAATTTCGTTAAACGATTTGTTCCAGATTTTTCACTGATTGTACTACCACTACAAACGATGATTAAAAAGAATTCAACCTTCAGATGGGGATTAGAAGAAAAGCAAGCCTTTAATGACATTAAGCAATCAATAATCAATGCCCCAGCTCTGAATACTCCAAATCTTTCTAATCATTTTACATTATATACCATTGCATCCGACTTATCTTACGCAGCAGTGCTCACCCAGTTGAACGATGACAATTTGGAAGCGCCTATCTCGTTTTTTAGTTCAAACTTTCAAGGCGCCGAATTAAACTATTCCGATGTTGAGAAACAAGCTTTTGCTGTCTTTAAAGCAGTCAAACATTATCGACCCTTTCTTTTAAAAACCCACACTAAAGTGATAGTTCCTTTCTCAGCAGTTAGGCAACTATTAATCCAAAAGGAATTGGGCGAAAAAAGGGCAAATTGGGTCGCGGCTCTCCAAGAATATGATCTAGAAATAAAGCCAGCAAAGATTGTTAAAGGTCAAGGTTTTTGCAGGATATTAGCAGGAGAATCAAACATTCCAGAATCAAGTGATACAGAGCAAACTCAAGAAGTTAATCAGCTAAGTGTTCCTTATTCCGAATCTCAATATGATGATTTGATCTTTTATTTAAAGAATGGTTATGCTCCTACCAATTTGTCCTACAAAAACAAAAGGGCCATTAGATTGAAAGCTAAGAGTTTTTCCATTATCGATGATGTGCTCTTCAGAAGAAACTATGATTCTGTCCTATTAAGATGCCTTGAGAAATCTGAGGCTCAAAAGGTTTTGCAGGAGCTACACGACGGACCAGCAGGAGGACATTTCGGAGCTGATACAACAGCTCATAAAGTCATTCATGCTGGATACTATTGGCCTACTTTGTTTAAGGACGCTCACGAATATGTAAGGAAATGTCTCAAATGCCAAACTGCCAGTGGAAGACAACAAAAACCAGCTTTCCCTTTGCAACCAATCAACATTGAACAGCCTTTTGAACAATGGGGATTGGACATCATTGGAGAAATTAATCCATCTTCTTCCAGGCAGCACAAATATATTCTTACAGCAACTGATTACTTTACAAAGTGGGTAGAAGAGTCCCGTTAAAGACAACAAACTCTGAGGCGATCATTGAATTTATAGATCAGTTCATCATTACCAGGTTTGGTGTTCCGAACGCTCTTGTCTTTGATAATGCTTCTTATTTCTCAGGTAATGCGATGATTGATTTCGCTGTTAAAAGGGGATTTAAATTAAAGTATTCTGCTAATTACTATCATCAGGGTAATGGCCTAGCAGAATCAACTAATCAAAATCTAATCAAAATCATTAAGCGAACAATCGAAGAGAATCATAAGAACTGGCACAAATCCTTGGTATTTGCATTGTGGGCCGATAGGATAACACAGAAAGCCTCCATAGGAACCTCTACGTTTAATCTTGTCTACGAAAAAGAAGCAATCGTACCAACCAATCTTCTTCTTCCATCTCTAGCCCTAGTGCAATTTATTGACGAAACTCCTTCTTCCTCTATCCAGTTTAGATATGATCAAATTCTCAAACTTGAAGAAGAAAGGGAAAAAGCCAAGGTTACACACGCCAAACATCAGCAAGTCATTAAAGCATCTTTTGATCTAGCTTCGTCTAGTCCTAAACAATTCCAAGTCGGAGATCTAGTCCTGAAATGGGACAAAGCCCATGAAGACAAAGGTAAACACTCCAAGTTTCAGAAACTGTGGCTTGGACCATTTCAGATCTGTGAAAAAGTAGGCCATTCCACTTTTATACTGCAAAATCTATCAGGGGTGAGGGATTCTCTCCCTGTCAATGGTCTGATCTTAAAGAAATTCTTTAATTGAGGAGGTAACCCCTTCTCTTTGTAGTTTGATAGTTTTTATATAGTTTGTAGGATTTGTAGAAATAAGGATGTGGGATATCTTCCATTGACCTTTCGCTGTAGTTAAAAGTTGTCTCGCCACGGCACTATTAATATTTGCTTTTGGATAATAGGGTCCTAAGTTAAGAGAGAGATCATTTCTAGGAAATTAGATATCTTTTTATTCTGAGATCACAGTCTAACTTTTGTAAACTTCACTCTGAACGAAGTTCTATGAGTCATCTTGGGTTTTCAAAATTGGTCTCCAAAGGTTATCTATATTAAAATAGGAGCTAATCCATCTTCAGCATCTATAACTCTCAACCTGTCATCCATATACTCTTAAGAAGATAGTTGTTCATCCCATTCACCAAAAGTTTATGATTACTCAGAGTGTAATTCTAAAATATAAAAGATTAAAGATAAGAGGTCTTATTACAAGCCTGCTTACCATGTTCATAGGAAAATAATTTAACTGACATTACCAAAACTGCATATCAAACAGGGTAATGGCTTGAAATTTCAAGACAAGGGGTCTCATCACGAGCCAGCTTGTTCAGTTTGATTACTACCCGTGAGTGGCATTGTCATTATCTGGCCACCAAACCAGGACAATGGCTTTTATCTTAAGCAAAGAAGAAAAGAAAGTGAAATTCAAAAATGTGAAAATATCTTTTGAATTCATTCTGTTTAGTCACACTTTTAAGTGAATGGAAAAATGGACAACAACGTGGTTAAAAGGTAACCCTGCCGAGACTATAAACGTTTGTTGGCAGCAGAGGCTCTACCTGTGACAGAGGAGTTTATTTTAAAAGCTGATATGGAAAAGTTTTCTATTTTACCTTTATGAACCATTAAAGACTTATTTTAAAACTTAAAATGCATTTATTTTCTTTATAAAAAGAGGAAGTCAACTGAAGAAGCCTGTTTTATTCAGAATCAATAGACATCTAGTTATATTAGAAATTTCCTTTCCCTTAAAACGATTCTATTTGAAAAAAGTGTAAGTATGTTTAGTAGTTCAGAGATAACTGGTTCTACCAACGAATCGCCAATTGTTGTGCCCTACAACAACCCCCCATTTCATAACATTTTTATCACAAACAATTAACATATGAAATGGGTCCCTTTTAAAAATTTTAATTGGCATTAATGAATTTGTTCGAAAAAGGTATGATAATCAAATGAATTTGTGAATAAAAGCCTTTTTGAACAAATAACAAGCAATTTTTGGTTAAGTCCCAAAACGCAATCACAAGATCACTTGTTACCTTGGTCCTTCCCGATGCGATATCGCTATCGGCCATCGGCAATAGCCAATGCACACACAGAAAAAACACATGTCTTCTCCCCGATGCGACATAATATCGGTGATCAACTATTGGCGCTGCTTCTTATGAAAAGCGTTTTAAGCCATGACCCGATGCGATATCGCTATCGGTAGTCGGGAGAATCCCATACATTTTCATAAGACGTTCAAATCTTTTTCCCCGATGCGATGTGATATCGCTATCGGTAGTCGGTAAATCTTTTGATATACATCTAGGGATTATGTTCGCGCGCTAATATGATGCAATGTCGCAATCGGCAATCGCCAAGATCTCTCCCAAATGATAATATCACTCATACCCCCGATGCGATGCGATGACGCTTAATGATGACCAGAATTCTTAAAAGGTGATTATTTCAAAGCTTTAAAGCTATATATAAATCCGATTTGACAAAAGCACAGATTTCAAAAAGCCGTTAAATGCAGGGATAAGGTAATGCATGCGTATTTAAAGCTTTGCCCCTTCGATTTAACGAATATTTACGATTAGACCTTTGAAAAAATCTGTTGCACGCTTTAAGGGGTCATTCGTTTTAATAACTTAAGTAATGGTCATTTATGGATCTGCAGGCTGTAAAATCACCATCATTGCATCTGCGGTGCCTTCTCAAATCATTAGATCCGCAGCCACTTTTAGAATTAATCTCACCACGCTTCAAGCAATATATCTATCCAGTTATGGAATGTCATTGTTATTTCCTTGTTACGATTTCTCTTGCACTTGTGTAGAATTCAACCGTCGAGAGAAGCCTGAACATGATGGGAAAGAAATTCAAGAAGGTGGCAGGTTCTACTGCAACACCTGTCGCAGGTCAAGCTGCTATAATTTCAAAGAAAGGCTTAATCTCAGATACTACATGCACTGGTCTTCCTAGCACTACGTGGCAAGGTACATATAGTTTGTTAGAGGCTGAGCAACCAGAAAAAACAGTAACTGAGGCTAGTGTCGATGAACTAAGGAAGTCCGAGGCAACTCTCAAGGATATGGCTGACTCCTTTTTGCACAGAATAGCAGCCACAGAACAAGTCCTACCTTACACTGACGTGGTACGTTGGGCAATTGAGGAAATTACCCTCACTGATAGAACCTTTCATACAAAGGATGGAAGGATTTTCGGGTCCTTCAAGCCTGACGACCTGAGGCGGATGTATCATTTGCCTGAACCTGAGATAGTCTATAACAGAGCTTTTATGGAGAAGTTCGCGAAAGAGAATGAATCACCATCCGAACCTCTGCGAGATTGGAGGCAGAATCCAGCCAAACACAAGCATGATATCTCGGGTAAGTACTCCAATGCTTCTTTGGCTTCTCCCTAGTGCTATGCTGGGATTATGATGTGTAGATTGTGGGGATTACATGACTCTGCAAATATCCATATTGATATGGTCCCCTTAATGGAAGCGGTCGTCAATAGTACAATCATGGATTGGGCCACTATTCTGTCTGATAAATTGGTCATAACTGTTCGTGAGTTTAGAGCCAAAACCAGAGTCACCGAAAGAAAAATCCCACCCTTTTATTACTCTGCTTACATTATGGATACCCTGTGTTTTAATTCTGAGTTTCCTGTCCTTGGTTGGAGATGGACCACCCATGACCCAACACCCATTCACTTGTATCATCGGAAATTATGGAAACCCTCTTACAAAGACCATTTGTATCAAATTTGCAATGGTTTCATGCTGCCCGTCCACTATTCTATTTTCGACAGACCTATCCCAAGAATTTCCTATGAAGCTTCTTTTGACCTACCAGCCGTAGCCCATTGGTTTGGGGAAGAGCATTTTACCTATATTAGAGTTTTCGAAAGCAAGGCTAGGCCACACGTTCTCCCTCTGTACATCCCAGATAAATTGTTAGCCCGGGAAATCTCCTACCAGATTATGTCTGAGGGTGTCACACAAACTCTCAAAGAGGAGAAAAAGAGAGGATGGCCCTCTTTTCCTTTAAGAATTGGAGTTTATACGCTGCTAAATTACAAGCATGCAGAAAAGGAAGCAGCAAAACTCCAAATGATATCCCTGGCTTCTATTCCAAACAGACTTTATGATCCAAAAAAGACTGCTTTCATTGCCTTGGAACAGGCCAAACTGTCAAAGGTTGTTCATCAAGAAGATCAGTTTGATGACCTGTTCGTGAGTGCCGATTCAATAAGCCAAGTCAAACAACTTGCTGCACTGAGATACGAAGATGTGGAGTTAACTGAATTTAATAAACTTAGAAAGCAAAGGTTGCAAACTTTGCCTCTAGATTTATTATCCACAACCCCAACATCCTCCTCAAGCGAGCCTGGTCAGCAGCAAATACACCTACCTCCTGTTACAATTAAAGATTATGATAAACAACAGGAGGAAAGGCAAAACAAGCTGCAAGCAGAGAAGCATAAAAGGGAGCAGATAGAAAGGCAGCAAAAGCCACAAAAGGATCAAGAGCAAAGAAAACAGAAAGAGTTAGAACAACAGAGAAAGAGGGAAGAAGAAGAGAAAGCAAAGAAAGAACTGGAAGATAGGCAGAAAAAGGAATTAGAGGAGCAGCAGCAGAAAGCACAAAAGGAGCAACAGCAGAAGGCATTCGAGGAACAGCAGAAGATTGAACAAGAGAAAGAACAGAGTAAAGTCCACATAGAACAAAGTGAGCAAATCTCTACTGATCCTGAATTGATTAAGGAATGGAACCAATTCGATTCCATTATCAGTGGTAAGGAAGCCTCCAAAGACTCAGACGCCTCTAAAACAAGTAATGCTCTCGATACTACTTCTTCTCAGGTTCTAGAAGGAACCAACGGCCCACCCATGTTGCAGAATGTTGAGGTAATCACTCAAGACCCATCCGATCAAATTGATCTTCAGGTGGAGGAAATTCCTCCCCTAGATATTTTCTACAGCCCAAAGCATAGAGCCGTTGTTAGGCGCTCTAGGAAAAGACGAAGGCTTGATCAACCTTCTATTTCACCCGAGAAAACAATCACGGGCAATGTGTTCTGGAAAGGGGAATTAGATCCCTCTGAAGATCTAACTAAGCTGTCGCAATTTGCGGGAGCTTATTCGGCAGCAACTATTGACAAAGCATCCGAAGTAAGTCTTTTGTTGAAGACTAAAGATCATGAGATATATGCATTGCAGGCAGAAGTGATAGAGGCCAGAAATAAGGTAGCGCAGGTAGAGGAACAGTTGCTGGCTCAACAACGAGAAAATAATTTATTAACCTAGCAACTGCTAATCGAAAAACAGAGGATAGACCAAAGTGACATTCAGAAAGCACAAGAATTATCAGAGGCATTATCTCAGTTAAAGGCATCGAATGGGCTGATGATGAAATCTAAAGACGAGCAAATAATTCAGCTATCAGCACAGCTCGAAGGTATTAAGGGCGCCCAGAGTATTGATGATTTCAGAGCAGAGGCAACTCGAATAAACAGCGCATTAATATCTCAGATCAAGCTCTTGTGCCGACAACTTGTTGACGCTGAGTCACTTTGTGAAACATCTACAGCAGTATGTGAGCAAATAGAGAAGGCCAGGAATAAGCTAGATCAGGCTGAGGATGATATAACAGAATATATTGAGTGGCAAGACATTCCAGAAGGGAAAGCGGCGAATTTGTCCCAAATCCATGTACCATACAAGGACATACTCTTCATGGAATGGAACACTCAGGTAATGAAAGCGGAAAGGGTAGCCTCAAGATGTAAAATGATTGCCAGCAACATGATCAATCTGGTCAACGACACATTGTATCTGGCAAATATGATCTCCCAGTGCACGCCTGTAAACATAACAACAGCGAACATGCTGGAGCACAGAAATTACCCTGATCTGGAGAAACAAGAACGGTTAATCGGCGGAGTAAATACCTTAACCGCCGACGCATACTGGCTCTTTCTAATTAAACCACATTCTCAAAGGTCGGCTCTTAACTGTTTAACAGATGCCCTCCGATATCTGATTTCCGACATTCAGGATGCCACATATGATGCTCAACTAACTTCACGCCTCAATACTCCACCAGAAGTAGAGCCAATGCTGGCGATATGTCAGTGAAAAAGTAAAGGCAAAGAGACCTCTGAATGAAGCATCGCCGCCGACTGCCAGATCACCAGGAAACAAGATGATACTTGTTAAATGCCAATTTAGTAGCTTTTTCAGTTTTTAGATATTTAGATATTTAGATTAGCATAGTATTTATAGATCCTTTCATTGTTTTGGAAAGGGTCGTAAAATTTTGTAAAAGACTTAAAGGCTGAAGTTTGCACTATTGTGCTTCAGTCTATATATTCTTTTTTGAAACTCGTCCACTGGTTCTTAATTTTGCTTAGAAGGTTGTTTTATGCAAATTGTGCACTACTGTCATTTGCTTGGAATGCTTTCTGGTTTGAAGGAAGGACCGCGACATAGTGATTAATATACTGGATTGATCAAACAGCTTACATGGTACTATTATCTGTATCTATTCTCTTTTCTATTATATGAATTGCTGTGTTATTATCTTTGCTATTGTTGAATACATGTATGCAATATAACAGCAAATCTTCATTTCATATCACTATTGAATGTTTTGTGATTTGTTATCTCTCTCACTTATACGTGTAGCAGCAATATAAATGATTAAGTGTAGTAATTCGCTATTATCGCTCTGCATAACTAATTATGCAGAGCAATCTTAAATGATTTAAACATCTATGCTTTAGTGTTAGAGTCATCTATATGCCTGCCACTAAGTACAGATTATCAAACGCTGCACTCTATGAATCGACAAATCCCGGGATTAGATTATAGTTATTATATTTCTCTTATAGTTTAGTTATTCACTTATTATCACCTTATATCATAAATCATTCATCCATCCCGTTTACTTATAATTCTTGGGAAGCTGGTCCCATTATCCCCAGTCGGAGCCACTATACCAAACGGAAAAGGAGCTGCACTAAGGTCCGGACCGGGTGGTTTCCCCGATGTTGTTGCAACGAATTTCGGGGCATCAACAGGGTCAAAGAGGGGACTCCACCTCTTGAGTAGAACTGGTGCCATCTCGATATGCTAGTACTTCGCCAGTACCAGATCCATGTATACTTCCTTTGCAAAATAGAGGGAGAACCATCCACGGGGGAGGACATGAACATCAGGAAATTCTTTAAACAGGGCACCCCAAATTTACCTTACCCATTGCGTCAACCTATTTGCGGAGTATGCACATCCCCGCACATGTCCAACCAACACCATTTGTGCTATGACCATCGCTTCCCCTATAGCTGATGTCTCGCCAGACCTGATGGTAATATCCTTTGCCATTGCCTTGATACACCTTGATTTTCTCTTTTTGGTACGAGGAGCCGAAGGGTGATCAACAAAAGGGTTTTGGAACCCCTCAGGTGAGATGGATTTTGCAAGTTTAACATTTACCACCGGGGTTTCAAAACAACCAGAAAGTCAAAGCCCAGATACAGGGAGGGTTTGCGATCCAACCACGGGAATGTCCACCGGGGGAGTCGGGAGAACAGTGGAGAGGGGCGAGTGCGGATTGAAAGATAGCAAGTGTGGAGTATAGGTAGATAGGATGTGAAGTGTACCTAGAGACCGGGGACGAGCTTCCAAACCCGGCGTGTCCACAGGAGGCGACTCAGAGATGGAGGGGGCAGAGTTATAACCGGGCAGAGAGACCATGGGCATGATGTCCTGCGAGATGAGATCCGTAACCGACAGTGGTTCAGAAACCAACACAGAAAAATTAGGGTTATCAAATATAATTTGATCCGAAAAAGGATCCATGGAATAGTCGACGAGGTTTGTCTCCATATGACCCTCCATAATGGCCAACGGTCTGTTGTGGGTAGCGACGGGTGTAAACGATGAGATAAACGACCCCGGCGAACCAACAATGAAACGGAAAAACTGTTAACAGCGACAGCCTGCAGAATTTGCAGAAAACCCTAATCTACTACCCTAATCCGACGCGCTCCATCCTTCCCTTGTGCCTTCATCCTAATATGACATCCACCCATGTTATTCATTCACCCATGGAATTAACCCATGGTATTGTGACATCCACCCATGGTATTCATTCACACATGGAATTGACCTGTGGTACTGTGACATCCACCCATGGTATTCATTCACTCATGGAAATGACCCATGGTATTGTGACATCCACCCATGTTATTCATTCACTCATGGAATTGACCCGTGGTATTGTAACTAAAAAATACTATAAGTAACAAGTCACATTTTGTAAAAGGACAGATGGTCTGCCACAATGTAGCCTTTATAGTTATTATGGGTTTTAATAAAAAGTTTCTTTGTGGTTTTATTTACTGTGTGTTCTGTCATTTTATTTCTAACATTGCAATTCTTCATATCTTGGGGGCTTCCTTCACAAGATCCATTTCAATCATTTAGATATTGGGGACCTCCCCCCAAGATCTGGATTAGTGGTCTCAGAGCAGGTTATGATTCCATGGGAATGATGGTTTCATGAATATTTTAGTTTCAAATTTTTGAAAAAATATTCAACAAACTTTAGGCATGCACTATGACCTCCATAGATCACTTTCTTGGGCCAAGCAAGAAGAATTTTTCTTTTTTCATTTTTTTGTAGGAATTTTTTTTTGGGTGGCAAGTTTGCAGATCAGATCTCAAATGTTTCATACAATATTTACAAGAAAAAATAACATATCTAGACTCCTTGTGAAAAAATACCAAAATTCAAAAAAAGAAATCAACCAAATCAAAGTCTGGATGAGGAAGATATCGTTGATTTAAAATGAGCTATGTTATAGATTTTTTTTTTATGACAACTAGTGGAAAGAGACTCTCCTATCATTTTTTGAATATTTCTACATAATTTCAGAAAAAGGATTTTATATCTGAATTCCTCTTGACAAATCACCCAATTTCAAAAAAAAAATGGGTCGAATCGGAGTTCGGATGTGGGAGATATCGCTCATTTAAAATCAACTATTGTTTCAGAACATTTGTGATGACGAAAAAATTGTAGTGTGAATCAGAGATTCCTGGATGTCCAAACAAGGATTTCCAACACATGGGAAGATGGAAAATGGTCCTTCTGCTTCCAAAAACAGGTTATAATAAATATTCTGAGTTATATTGATCGATTTATGTCCATTTTATTTATGGAGCAACATTCAGAGCGGGTTTTCGTTGGAGACGTGCCATCCCACCCCACTTTAGTAGGCACTTGATTCACATTCATCAGTTTCAGCATAGCAACATTTAGCTTGGGTTATTTGGAGACGTGCCTTCCCACACCAGGCCATGTAGGCACTTGCTACTTCATCAACAACCGACATCATGGTTATGGGTCAACTGCACAAAATCCTTGTCATCGAAGTCCATTTGTTGGGCCGCACACTGTTAGTATCACAGTTGGTCACAAGAATTACAGGTATCTCTATCCTTGGATCTTCATTTGTCATGGTTATGGGTCATCCATAAACGCACACTTCATCAATGTCCATTTTCTAGGCCGCACATTGTCAATATCACAGTTGGTCACAAGCATTACAAAGTATCTCTATCCTCGGATCTTCTTTCATCATGGTTATGGGTCATCCACAAACCCACACTTTATTGAAGTCCATTTTCTAGGCTGCAAACTATCAACATCATAGTTGGTCACAAGCATTACAGGGTATCTCTATCCTCGGATCTTCGTTCATCATGGTTGTGGATTAGCCACATAAAACACTTCTCTTTAGTGGCTCTTCATATTCAAAAAAGGCTTCGCAGGAGGGAACTTCACGCAATGGGGAACATTTCTTCTTAAGGAGGGGGGAATGATCTGAATGGAAAATGGCATCAACCCATGGTATTCATCCACCCATGGTATTGTAAGTGGCATCCACTCATGGTATTTATCCACCCATCATATTGTAAGTAACATTCACCCATGGTATTTTCCCATGGTATTGTGACATCCACCCATGGTATTCATTCTCCCATGGAATTAACCCATGGTATTCATTCACACATGGAATTGACCGGCAGTATTATGAAATCCACCCATGGTATTCATTCACTCATGGAATTGACACGTGGTATTGTGACATCCACCCATGGTACTCATTCACTCTTGGAATTGACTCGTGGTATTGTAATTGAAAAATACTATAAGTAACAAGTCGCATTTTGTAAAAGGACAGATGGTTTGCCACAATGTAGTCTTTATAGTTATTATCACTTTTAATAAAAAGTTTCTTTGTGGTTTTATTTACCGTGTGTTCTATAATTTTCTTTCTAACATTGCAATTCTTCAGATCTTGGGGGCCTCCCCCACAAGATCCATTTCAATGTTTTAGATATTGGGGGCCTCCCCCTAAGATCTGGATCACTTGGAATGACATAAAGATCATATTATTCGAAAGTTCTTAAAAAGTCAAGGACAACATTCCCATAGTTTCTCAACCTAGGATGTTTTGCAGCATATTCTCCCTTGATCTGTTTAATAATTAATTTGGAATCTCCCTGAAAAACAATTCTCTGAGCACCTAACTTCTTCAATAATTGTAATCCTAAGAGAAGTGTCTCATATTCTTCTATATTATTTGTGCAATGAAAATTGATTTTATAGGAATGACCTTCTACATGATTATCCCATGAATTGGACACCCAAACACCTACCCCTGAACCTGCTTTGCCATAAGAGCCATCAAAGATCATGTTCCAAAAAGGTCTAGTATCAGTGTTTTTCTGCATAATTAAAGTCTAATTTTCTTTCTCCTCATCCACATGATTTTCTGCTTGAGTAACCTGCGCATTGATGCCCTCATCATTATAAAGAATAAAAGGGTCCAGGTCAAAATGAACGGAGTAGAGAGGGTAGTTATGTGATTTATCTTAACTGCTAACCATATACTTCATTACGGTTTCCCTATACAGTCTTCTATGTTGACCAATCATTGGTATATCGGCACAAGTCATGTCCATTTGCAGGGTTTATTGTAACTTTTCTCCCCATGAGCGTGACAACAACATGCCATACTTTGGGGAATGTCCACAACTACTATATCCATCACTAGACTCTTCGCCGAGATTTTGGCTAAAGTGACACAGAGGTCTTTGATAAGACCTAGGCACCTGACTTTGCTAGAGTCAAAGGAATATAAATCTTTGTGTTGCCTAGTGATGTCTAGTTCTAGTTTCTCCATGAATTCTTTGGGCATTAAATTATGGGATGCACTTGAATCTAGCATATCATTATGAAGTATTTTATCATGAATATTCAAACTGACATAAAATGGAGGGACTCCTCCTTGTTGTGGTTTTCCTTCTACCTTGGCCCAAATAGCATCTTAGGTCGATCATTATTCAAATTTACATCATCAGTTTTCTCCCCTATGTTGAATGCCTTCAGGACCTGAGTCTTGTATACATTCATGTTGACTAATTAAGTTAACGGGATAGAAATCTTCAACTTTGCAAATTCATTTTCTATACTGAACGGTGTTTTATTTTTAAGAATATTTGAAAAATCAGACTTATCAGTAATTAGTTTTGTGGTAAGTTCAATTTGTTGGATGCTAGAAGGTAGCTCATTTTGAGTATTTTTAGAAGTGGTATCAATGGTCCTTTTTGTAACAGGTTCTGGAGGGTACTTTCCAAGAGTTTCTGTAGTTTTCTTAGGGGCGTTTTCTATTGTTTTCTTTGGATCAGAATCAGAGACCTTTTTGACATAATTTTCAGCATTCTTTTTAGTTGCAGTATCTTGATTTTTCTTACTTCTAAGATTGTACTGCCTATGTACCTCCATTATTTCATTTTCGAATCCTTTTTTGTATTCCTCTGACTCTTTAGAATCCATTTCAGTCTGGAGTATAAGAAAAATCTCTTGTTCCTCCTGAGTGAGGAAAACTACTTCATCATCATTTATCCCTAAAAAATTAGTTTGGTTATCACCCAAGTCTTCCACAATATTCCCCTCATCATTTGTGTAATTTTCATGAAAAGGAGGTTGAATCTATTGGTCTGGTCCCTTTTTCTCTCTTTGTTTAATTTGGGGAGTATTTCTTCCAGAATCTTGGTTTCTGGTTTGTTGAACATTTTTGTTTGGACTTGTTTGATTTTTTCATTAAGGTTCACTATTTACATCATTTGATTCACTACTCTGACTAGGTTATCAATATTAAGGTCAACAACAGAAGTAGAAGGTTCCTCTTTTATGGTTACTCTGCGTTTAGACTTTAATTGGCTTTTTTGGCAAAGATGTTGGATTCAACTTTAATTTCACTTGCTTGCGTTTCTTCCAATGTTTCTAGGTCTCTTTCCCTAATTTGATACTCCATATCTACATAGAAACCATCTGGAAAATAAATCAGGGCTAGACCGGGGGAGGGCTTAATGTCTTGTGGGATGGCATTGTAAACAATATTCAATCTTTCACAATACCCTTCCATAGTTTCATTAGGTTTTCTTTTTAACCTTTTGTATTCGTTTAGGAGTTGAAGAGGGTTCTTCTTCATCTCCCATCTAGCTAAAAAAAACTGATGGAAACCTACAAGATTGGCTATACTTCATGTAGGTAACCCCTAAACCACTTATTCACATCACCTCTTAAGCTCTGGGAAAACAATCTCATTTTAACATCTACCTCATCCACTTCTTGGAGATAAAACACATCATTCATCCTATCTACATTCTATTGGGTAGTGTAAGCACTTGTATTATCAAAGTTCATGATTTTGGATGGGTAATATATAGGCAGAGCATTCAGCTGGCCTAGTAACACCAAGGGTGCATACTTTCCTGCCATAATTGTCCTGATAGATTGAGTTAAGGATGGACCTATTCGAGGTGTAGTTTGGATAACTATAGGGATAGGAGGAATAGTAGTTTGAGGAACCAGAGGTAGGAAAGTTGAAACTACAGAATGAGTAGGACAGGGAGGCTGTAAATGTACAAATTGAGATGATTGACTAGATAAGGAGGTTGTTACAACAATTAAAGCAGAGAATTCAACAGACTACTAAATTAAATCTTCTTCTATAGCTTGGTCCAATATTGAAACCAACCCTTGTAATTTGGAAAACTATTGTAAAGGTTCAAGATCAGGATCTGATTCAAGTTCTTGGGCTAGGGAGATATACGGTTGTAGTATGGCTTTATCTATGATAGTTTGATCAATGAAAGTCTCAAACTTGGATCTAAACAAACTTTATTGAAAAGGAAAATCAAATTCTAAGTCTTGTAAAGTTTCAAACTTATCTGGAAGAGAATTTTATCTTGACAAAGGAGTATCTTCCAGAGGAGAATTGAATCTAGACAGAGGACTATTACTACCTTGACTCTTGGTAAAGCTTATTTTTCTCACCAATTTTTGAGGGTAATCTACAATTTTAGCATGGCTGGGATCAGAATGAGATCTACTATAAATTCAACTGTGACCCAGGGTCATGAAAACTCATCACACAAAAATAAAAACCAGGATCTATAATCTAACATATATCTGCAAAAGCAACCTTAGATCATGTATTTCATATTGATATAGCAATTTCTTACTAAAATACTGATTTTTAAACCAGGGAATAATAATGTTTTGGATTAAAATGTATTCCTCCCCAGTATGGTCTCCGCTATGTTATAGTTTTGTATTTTTTAGGTTGTGGGAGTAAATACATTAGACAACATCAAACTACTTTTGAATTCTAGAATCTAGCCCTACCAGCTTCAAAGAGGGCTCTCTCTTTATGATTTAACTTGGTTTTTCGGTTGATGTTAGGCTATTTATGATTATGCTTGGTTATTTGTTTGATTTGGTTGATTGATTGGTTAGCTGATATGATCAAATTACTTTCTTTCAATTAGGCTATGGAGTCAAATAAACTGAATGTTGCACCAAAAATTCAAAGGAGTAATTACAAGGCAAGCTAGCTAGGTTTACTAGATCTTTAAATTAAATTATGTATGTAGGTTTCAACACCGTACAGAAATTACCTGTATACGAATTCTGAAACACGGAAAATAAACAATGCGAGAGCATAACACATAAAACACATATACACAAAGATTTTCCCCCAGATCCCTAAACTAGGACTACCAGCCTGATTTTTCATTGTGTTTCTTTCAATGTTACGATACATATTAATACATGCCAAAGCATCCAATACCATGGACTAAAGACCATCACGTCCAAAACCATTTGCGAAAATCATGCACAAAAACCATAGGTAGGTATGCCCAGCCTAACATAGGGTCCAAAACCAAAATTTTTGGGGCGCTGCCCCAGATCCCATAGAGTGGGGTTAGCTGCACCCCTCAAACCCCCTATGACTCCCTCCACTATGCAATCAGTGCAATGAAGGGGGGGTACTTTGCCCCCCTTCTAACCCCTCAATTAACTACGTGGGCTAGTCATGGAAAGAATATAACACAACCCAACATTCTCCCACTTGTTGTTTTCTTTCCATAGGGGACCACAAGAGAGCTTAGTCATTTATCTAGCCCTGCAATGCCCATTGTTTCTCTACACCAAGAGAACTTCTCATTGCTCACAAATTTTGTCAATACATCTGCAATATTATTCAAAGTGTCCACCTTTACTAGCAACACCTTTTTGTCTTCTATCATATCCCTCACAAAGTGATACTGAACATCAATGTTCTTTATCTTTGAATGATATGTCGGGTTCTTTGCTAAGAAAATTGCACTTTGGCTGTCACAATCTATCCATATAACTCCCTGTACTAACCCCATACTTGAACACAATCTGTGCAACCAAACTGCTTGCTTGCTTGCATGAGTGGCTACCATGTATTTTGTCTTTGTAGTTGATAGTGCCACTACATATTGTTTCTTACTCATCCAAATGACTGCACCTCCAAATAGGTTAAACACATACCCACTTGTAGATCTTCTCTAATCCAGATCTCCAGCCTAGTCTGCATCAACAAAGCCATGAATATCCAACACTCTCTCTAATCCTTGTCTTCCTTGGTGGCACAAACCATAATCACTAGTGCCATGCAAATACTTGAAAACCTGCTTCACTGTTTTCCAATGCTCCTTTCCTATTTTTGACATAAACCTGCTCAATACTCCCACTGCATGTGCAATGTCTCGTCTAGTGCAAACCATTGCATACATCAGGCTACCGACTGCACTTGCATATGAAACACGAGACATGTCCTCTTCCTCTTCTTGTGTCTTGGGACACTGTTCAGTAGATAACTTTACACCTACAGGAATAGGAACCTTCACCGATTTACTATCCTGCATATTAAATATTTGCAATATTGTCTCGACATACTTCCTTTGGTTTAATAAAAGCTTCCTCTTTGCCCGATTTCTTTTTATTTCCATGCCCAAAATATAGTTTACAACACCAAGATCTTTCATGTCAAATTTGTAGGACAATTGGGTCTTCAAATCCTGGATAATTTCTTTGTCATTTCCAACGAGCAACATATCATCCACATACAAGACCAATAAATAACATGGTCACCAATTAATTTAAAATACACACAGTGATCTAGTTTGCTTCTAGTGAAGCCAAGTCCCCATATAAGTGTATCAAATTTCTGATACCACATCCTTGGTGACTATTTTGACCGATATAGAGACTTCTTTAACTTGCATACCAGTTCTTTCTTACCCTTCACCGCAAAGACTTTAGGTTGCTTCATGTAGATTTCCTCTTGTAGATCCCCATGAAGAAATGCTACCTTCACATCCATCTGTTCTACCTCAAAATCAAAATCAGTAGCAACAGATAAAACTAATCTAATATAGGTTACCTTGGCAACATGAGAAAAAATATCACCAAAATCAATTCCCAGCACCTGGGAACAACCTTTTTCTACCAACCGAGCTTTGTATTTCTCCACCTTTCCTTCTGCATTTGTCTTCTTCTTGAACACCCATTTGTTGCCAATGGGTTTCCTTCCAACTGACAACTCCACCAAATCCCAAGCCTCATTTTTGTGCAAAGATGCCATTTCATCAACCATGGCCTCTTTGCAGAGTTTTCCATCCTCTGAATCTACTGCTTCCTTCAGAAGTCTGGGATCATCATCAGTAATAGATAAAGGAAAATTTGAATAGAAAGGAGATGGACTATACCTTTCTCGCTACCTTCTTTCTCGAACTAATCTTCTCACGCTCGGAGTTTGTGGCTCTTCATCTTTTGATTCCTCCTCTATTGTAGAGTCTAATTCTTCCTCCTTTAGCTCAAACTCTATCTTATCAGGTTCCTTTAGTTGGAATTCATGTTTAATAACATCTTTCACCTCTCTGAACACCACATCTCGACTGTACGCAACCTTCCTTGTTACTGGGTTCCAAATCTTATAACCCTTTAAACCATCCTTATACCCAATAAAGATGCACTTTTCAGATTTACTATCCAGCTTGGTTCGTTTCTCCTTTGGAATACGTACATATGCATCACATCCAAATACCCTCAGGTGTGAAAGAGAAGGTTTCTTACCAGTCCATAACTCTTGTGGAGTTTTATCCTCCAATGCTAATGAAGGTGATTTTTTGACCAAGTATCATGCTATCTCCACTAGTTCTACCCAGAATTATTGTCCTAAACTAACACCACTGAGCATGCTTCTTGCCGTTTCCATCAACATCTTGTTCATTCTTTCTTCAACTCCATTTTTCTGAGGTGTATATGGAGTAGTCTTCTATCATACTATACTACACTTCTTACAAAATTCTTCAAATTCCATACTGCAAAACTCTCCACCATTATCTGTCCTCAACACCTTTATCTTCTTCTCTGTATGATTTTCCACCAGAGCCTTGAATTCTTTAAACTTGTCAAAGACTTCAGATTTCTTCTTAAGGAAATATATCCATGTATTCCTTGAGAAGTCATTTATAAATGATACATAGTACACAGACTTACCTAGTGATGGATCCTTCACAGGTCCAAACACATCACTATGCATAAACTCTAATATATGTTTTTCCCTCTTACCACCAGAGGGGAAACTCACCTGATTTTGCTTCACATATACACAATTTTCACAAAAATCAAAATCGAGAGAGCTATTACTCATACATTCTACCATACCTTTACCATGAAGTATATGAAGGCCCTTCTCTTCAATATGTCCAAGCCTTTGATGCCATAGCATGGTCTTCTCTCTAGATACTGTTAGCCTCCTGCTGCATCAGGTTAATCATCTTTCATGATCGACATTTTTACATGCCAAATATGTCGTACTATGCATGCTGCAATGCTCCATATTTGCTACATATGGCCAAACAAGTGTCCATAAGAGTGTGCTAGTCTAAGTGCCACTGCTGTGTTCCAATTTTGATAAGCAATCCATTTTTCTGTTTGAGGCAGTTTTTCAGTTGGAGGTACTCAGGCTGGAATTCACTAACCTCTCCCTTCTTCTCATCACCCCAAAGTCACTTACTAACATCCCCAGGAGATCAAGATCTGCTCGAGCCTCTCAATTTCATCATTTCCATGACATGTGCCTTGGTGAACATCTGCTTCACTCAAGGATTGCTCATTCAGTGTTTGTGAGTCTTCTTTTCCCCAAAATGGCCTAAGGTCTCATACCTTAGCGCCATCTTTTCATCTCCATATTAACTATTAACTTTATTATATAACTCCCTAACAATTTTCCCCCTTCCCCTATTTTAATCATGTATATAAAACTCCCTTATGTAAATACCCCTCCCTGGCAATATAGCCATATTATTCACTAAGTCAGGGAAATCACAGTCCATTTGGGACTGTTTTTAGCCCATCCATGTCCAGGGATTACTCTGTTATCTGGTCAGAATAATAACCTCTTCCCTAAACCAAAAACCCCTAAAAACCTCCAAAAACCCATTTTTTGCACCTTTTTCCCTCGTTCTGTGAATAATACATTAACCCCGCATGTCAAAAACCCATATTTCACTCATATCCCTAAGTCCAACTGTAAATACATTAATGCGCCCTTTATTAAACCCCATAACCCACTAAACCTAAGTCTAAAACCCGTCCGCCGTGCGTATAAAATTTGGAATATTCCTGCGAATATTCCCACCCGCTAACCCGTCGATACCTCGCGATCGTCGCCAACCGTTGGATCGCCCGCCCCACAGATCAACGGCTGGCGGGCAACCCCATCCCCGATGTGACCGGGCTTTAACGTCCGGGAGTTCGGCGGTTTTGCCGCTGTACTCCCGCCACGCGTCAAGCTCTGGGGCGTGGCGGAGCCCCTTCCCCGGAAACCACCTTTGCCCATGAGCGGTGCGCCAGAAACCGCTTACTACCTTGTGACGTCACCACCCACGTCACCCCCCTGCCCAGTCACATGCCCAGTCACCTGCCTGCATGGCCTCCTGCCACGTCATTGCCACGTGTCCCCGCCACCGTGCCTGCCACGTCATCGTCTGTACGTGATGACGTCATGCTGGCGTCAATCGCCGTACCCTGCTGACGTCACTCGTCGTACAATGCTGACGTCATCAACACTTTTTTGGGCACAGAGGCGCAAAAGTCGCACTTCGGAGCCCGGGAATCCAATTCTGAGGCAGTTTTTGATGCAGGATTTTTTAGGCCGAAATGGAGAATATTCAGGGAATCTTTAAGGAATCTTCTCACCATGCGGCCCCAGGAAGCCCGAAAAGGCATAAAAATGATCTTTTTTCTTCACAAAGCATACCAAAAGGAGTAGAAGATAATTCCAGATGATACAGAGGCTGAACAACAGCAATTTACTGGTGATTAGACCCGCAACACATCAGATCAGCAGTCCAGATTTTGTCAGAGAGTATCAGTGGGAGAAAAGACGCCAGAGAGTATCAGTCAAGATTTTTTAGGGGCTCGAGGCACCTGAACATTGATGAAGCCCCCAGAAAGTCAAATCAATAAGCATCAGCTCATCCTTGCCTTCAAATCACCATCAAGGCACTCAAAGCACCAGGACAGCAAGAAAGCAGAAACCCATACTCATTTATTGCAGAAAACACTGCAGCAAGCGACGAAGGACAGTATCATTTATTCAATTTTGATACGGCGGCCCTGAGTATGGCCCGAGATATTTTTTGCATTTATTTCTGGATAGGATTAGGTTAAGTAGTCATTTTTTATGACCTAATAAGGTCAAGATGTAATAAAGGAACTCTGCAGAGAGTTTTTGCCCTATATATACCACCCTCTGTATAGCTTTAAGGGTTGGTTAATTGAGAGTTTTCACTAGAGACTCGTTGTGTATACCTGAATTTTTCTGTAATCAAAGTTTGCTTAAAACTTGGAGAGTGAACAGTTTGTTGTTGATGAATGTTTTGAAGAGTTGAAGATGGAATTCCTGCGCTGCGGCCTGAAGCAATAAGTGCCTCTTATCTCTGTTATGTGTTTTCCATTATCTAAATAGCAGAAAAAATGAATAGCCTAGAATTAGTTTAAATACTCTCTATGCTCAATTTTTGTTGTTTCTTGATGTTTTCCTCTAAAATAATTGGTTATGAACATTGAATTCCTTCCGGCTCATGTTTACCCCAATTCACCTGTGTTGGCCACTTATCTAGGGATTCTTAACTGCCCCTAGGTAGCGCCCTGTTATTTTCTCTGCTAATCTGTTGGAGAGATTCTTAACTGCCTCTCTTTATTTAGCATTCAGTTCATCCCTTAAACCTGAAGATTGCTTCAACCTCAGCTATCTTACTCCATGTTCCCTCACTGTTATTAAGGAAACACATCAGTAGTTCCCCTCCTCGACTCCACGCCCAATGGCTTGAAAGATTCAGACTATACTCTGCCTCTCTACCTGAAAGCATCAGTTTTCCCACCAAAACCCAATCAAAACCCCTGTGCATCATATCTAGCCTAAAATCATCCCTTTCAACAAAGCTAAATCATAAAGAGAGAGCCCTCTCTGACTACAGGTAGGCTAGGACCTGCAGTCCAAAGTTGGTTTGTGGTTACCTCGGCTGTATCCCTTTAGGAGTCAAAAGGGACAACCTGGGTGATAAAAGATACCACTAGGTTTTCTACTCCACTTGCAAGAACCATAGAACTGTTGCACCAATCAACAACCGTGCTACCTTGCAGCTTGTATAGAGTTTCAATCCGAACTCCCCACATCAATACCAGTGCTCCCTGAACCATCTTGTATCTATCCTTCTCGAACATTGTTTTTATGCCTGCATCATCCAACTTGCTTACAAAAATTAGATTCCTGGCCAATGAAGGAATATGCAGAACACCCAGAAGTGTTCTAACCCTTCCACCTTGCAACTTCAACTTTACTTTTCTGCGACCAACAATTCTAGCCTTCCTATCATGCCTTAAGAAGACACCACCACCATCATAATTCTCATACTTGCAAAACCACTCTCTAAGGGGAGTGAAGTGAAAGGATGCACCTGAGTCAATCAATGATGCCTCATGATCTACATGTGTACTTGAAGAAGCTAGGTACACATCACCTTCATCTGAGGTGGTTTTCGCCTCTGCAGAAGGAGCATCATGAGATCCCTTTCCTATATCAGGAGCTTTAGATTTACATTCCCTTTTATAGTGCCCTTCCTTTCTGCATTTCAAGCACACCACCTTTACAACTTTTCCTGGAGATTTAGATCTCCCACTCGATGACTTATTTTTTTTTTTGTTCTGGGACTGTCCTCGTATAAACAAGGCATCACCATTCTACATCTCCATATTTTTCTGTCTGATATCCTTCGTCGGAAAGGATAAGACTATTTCATCAAACTGCAAGGCAGTTGCTTTGCTACCTATTGCAATAACCAGACTATCCCACAAATCTAGTAGAGAAAAAAACAAATTGATGCACTTATCTTCATCTGAAATTTTAATATCAACAGATGCTAACTGACTTACCATAGTTGTAAATGTATTCAGATGCTCTATCACCGAGTTTCCATCTTTCATCCTCAGGTTATACAACTTTTTTCATAGGAACAGTTTATTCACCAGAGACTTAGATTGGTACAAAGTCCCTAACTTGTCCCACAAAGGCTTTGTTGTAGCTTCTTCTGATACATTCAACAATATTGAATCTGAGACACACAATCGTTTTGTGCTCTTGCCTTCTAATCCAACTTCTTCCATTCTTCATCGGAAACTCCCATTGGTTTAGTACCCGGATCTATCACGATCCACTGATCTTTATCCACCAATAGATCCCCCATCTTGAGTTTCCATAGCTCGAAACTCTGACCATTAAATTTCTTGATCTCTATCCTTCCATTGCTCGCCATCTTCTTTCACCACCAGAATCGATCTCGTAGATCTCCCACTGAATAGGGTCTACCATAGGCCCAAGTGAAACCCCTTAGCAACAAAGGCATCCCCTTGAAGCCAAAACAACTCTGATACCAAATGTAGGTTTTAACCCCGTACAGAAATTACCTGCATACGAATTCTAAAACACAGAAAATAAACATTACGAGAGCATAACACATAAAACACATATACACATAGATTTTCCCCTGGATCCCAAAACTGGGACTACTAGCTTGATTTTTCATTATGTTCCTTTCAATGTTACAATACGTATTTATACATGCAAAAGCATCCAATACCATGGACCGAAAACCATCACGTCCAAAACCACGTGAGAAAATCATGCACAAAACCATAGGTAGGTCTGCCCAAGCTAACATAGGGTCCAAAACCAGAATTTCCCGGGGCGCTGCCCCAAACCCCATAGAGTGTGGTTACCTGCACCCCTCAAACCCCTTGTGACTCCCCCTACTATGCAATCGATGCAACGAAGGGGGGGCTCCGCATCCCTTCTAACCCCTCGGTTAACTACGTGGGCTACTCATGGAAAGAATATAACACAACCCAAAAATGGAATGGAGAAAAGGTGCACTTGAGCATGCATTGAAAATTATTTAAGAATTTCTCAATTAGTCCTTTAGAAGAAAACATACAGATTGTAAACGCGGTCCAAATAAGGTGTTCAAAAACATATCTTATTTTTCAGATCTCCTGTTTTACAATAAGATTTTAGATGCATAACATAAGAAAAGTAACAATGAAAACACAATTACGTAGGAAAAACATCACCAATATTTCACAACACAAGTATCCTTTGAAGATACTTTTTATTAATGGTGCCCCAGCAACGCGAAAACATATAGTTCTTGATAGAAAGAGTTACATTGTTCAGGAACCAACCCTCAATACTTCGACAAAATTAAGTATTTAAACAAAATTTACAAAAAAAAATTACAATTAATGCCTTAGTGATATATCATTCTATTATTGACTTCAAACTAACATAAATGAAACAATACCCTCAAAAGTGGTGAATCTGGTGAAGTGATCTGGACACTTGGTACTGCTTTGGTCGACAACAGTTGCTGAGTCACCACTATTTGGGTGTTATGCTAGTGAGGCTGACCTGTTCTTTCAATCCTGGAATTCACACAACTTATCCCACCGCTCCTCATCTAGTTTACCTTGCGGTAGATCTCATCTACCTCGGTATACTGAGCGAAAGTGGGTTTCACTACAAAAATGTGTTTTATCTCATGTTGTATAAAACTCATGTTGTTGATAGCTTCATAAAAGGCCCTCCCTATCATAGCACCTTTGACATGGGAAGACTTGGTTGTGTCCTTCGAAATTTCTTGAATCTTCTTCTTGTAATATTCCTTGGTCATTAATTTTTCATTGATCACAAATAAAGAAGGCATACCTTTCTTCTTCAATGCATCTATTATAGTGAAAAACCTGCTAACTACTACCTCCAAAGTACGACATTTCTATGTCGGCTTCACAACCAAGTGCATCTTGGTTAGAACTTTCTTTACTTTTAAGATTGTTTTTGTTTTTTCATCTACTCCCAAATCATCCAACTCATATCTTTTTTTCGAATTGAGAAACTTTATCATGTAGTTGGGAGTGTCAGGCACTTCTCCCAATTCAACATTCATTGTGGCAATGGTTTTCTTGGCTCTATTCATCGACTCCTTCTATTCAAATATAATCTAGATACATGGCAAGATTTCATCTATTTATTCAATGATATTATTCTGTATAATCTCTTTGACATTGGCCAATGTATAACCAATAGAGGACTTAGTTGTTGATTTCTTCCATCCTTCTATCTGGTTTTGAGCTCTTTGTAGCTCTGCTAGATTGAAAGTCTCAGTCTTTGTTTTCTGATCTTGTAGAAGATTTACTTGAACTTGGAATCTTTTGATTTTTTCAATCTAAAGAGACATGTTGTGTACTTCATTTTCCAACTGTTCAGTAGCTGCCCCTGTGCTTGTTGTAGAAGATGTCGCTGTAGGAATTGTTTTGATAAGGAGTGATTCCAAAGTAACAACGACCATTTTGGTAGCTTTCTCCTTTTCTTTGATCATCTTTTCCATATCTATCTCCATTTGTTTCAACTACGCACTCTACTCCATGAAGAGCTTCATCATGTCTACCTTTTGTGTCTTTGTTTCTTCAATGTCCTTGGCTAGAGGGTCCTCTGTAGCTGGTAACTTCAATTTCTTCCTTAATGTTGTTATGTCTGAATTATTTTTCCTTAAAACATCTTCTACAACATTGATGTTTGTAGGGTCATAACCTACTTTGATCACCAAGTCCTTCAAAGTTTTGATCCTAGTGTTTGTGGCAAGTGCAGAGACTTTTTCCATCTTCAATTGCAATTGAATAGTGGCTAATGTAACCTGCGATTTAGATAAATTCATAGCAATGTTAGTGAGAGTGGAGAAAATCATTTCCCCAATCTAATTATGCATCTCCATTTGGTCAATGGGATGTACATATTTCACATCAAATTCAATTTTTCTCTCCTTGTAGTCTAATGTTGCCTTGGGTTTGGGAACGTGTGCTTGGAGAAATGCCATCTGCATTTTACCTTTCTCTGAATCAAAGGCTGAAAGAAGCCTGCTTTGAGAACTAGAAGTATTCTTCTAGAACTGATTGTAGGTGTTGATCTTCAAGGCCTCATTCCTCACCTTATTCTCTCTAAAAAAATCAAATATACTTTTTTTTGTCTCCCCTATGGTAGATGTGCTGGTCTGCATAACCTGCTACTAATCTTGTGAATCCATGGAGGAAGTGGGAGAGAGTGTGGTTTGATCACCCACTAACGAGGAAACAAGTGGCTCATTAGTGGTGATAATATTCTCTTGCTCTGAATACTTTCTTAGGCTTAGTTTTGAAGTGAGCTTGGCCTTCTTGATATAAATGATTTTGAAGCCTTCACTAAAAATCTCAATATCTGAAGATGACTCTTCTTCCCTGATTCTCTTTATTTTTTTCTCCTACACGATAGGATTCTATAGTGTCGAGGATGACACCAGCCTCTCCCCAGCCTCTTGTAGGGTGTTCTCAGTCCATTCTTCTCTATCTCTAGTCTAGCTGTGTGGAAATAAGAAGTAGATTTTTTTTCTACTCTTAACTTAGAAATGACCCCCAAAGGATCATATGACTAGGTGAAACTAAGGCTAAACTTCATCACTTTCAGTAGCTTATCTTCTTCTTCCCCTATTGCCCTGTTGTTGCAAATGAAAGGCCCTATCTGTGTTTTGATTTTGAATTGGGACTTTTTCTTGGTAGTTACAAAGTGGATTTCATCCATATTGAGCATTTGCCTTATGTGCTCTAGAGCAAAAATCCTCATTGGGAGGAATTTTGGCAGCTTGTAAGTAGCAAGCTCATACCCAAATATTCTTAGTCCTGTATAATTCTGTAGAGTTATCAATCTCCTATCTGGACTTAATCTAATAGTTGTAAAACATTCTCAATTTCTTCATTTATCCTTGTCTTTGTCCTGCTGCTTAGGAGACTGAGTGTTGGATGTACAAACATCTCTATGACCTATTTGTAAAAGTATTAATTTTTTTCCTTCACCACCAGTGTAGTCCAAAAGATGATTGACTATTGCTTTCCTTCTTCATCCAGCTTTTGTAAGGAAATATTGATGTTGTCTCCTAGAAAATATAAGAACATATAAACTAACAGGGAAGCATACTTGAATACCTCCTCAGTCTAGAATTTGATAAAGTACTCATGGATAGGATCTGAAATAAATTGGCTAAAGTTAAACATGATGGAGGGCTTGGAACCTGCAAATAAAATGGAAAGGAATCCTATAATTGCCTCATCTACCCATTGATTTGAGTAGTAGGCGAGGACGCAATAGATGACTGTGATAATTTTCTTGGCTCTCTCAGGGAAAATAAAGGATTGGGAGGATTCTTCTTGGGTAATGAGGCATCCTCTGTAAAGAAAAGCTCAATGGTTTTGGCTCTTTTAGAAAATTCCAATTTCTGATACAATTCAAAAAGGGCTTCATGGGAAAAATGAGTGGAATTAACTACTATAGGAGCCTGCATCATTTGGTTTATGGCTTGAGGAATGATAGGGAATATAATTTCTCTAGTGAGGGAAATAATAGCTCCTTTTCTGGGAAAATAACACACATGACAGTTCCTAACAAATTATGGGGTCTTGTGGGTACAAGGAAAAATATAGTGGGGCAAATTAGATTCCCACAGTTGAATTTCATCGGATTTATATATATATATTTTTCTTCAAGCTAGAAATACATCTCAAAAATCTTAAACTCACAGAGAGTTTCATGGATCTTACAGTCTCTGTCTGCCAAAGGGATGTGGTGAAAATCAATGGGAGGGTGGATCAAAGGACTGGCAGGTTCTTCTGGTCCCTCATCTTTTGGAGGTATGATTGTATAAATCTGAGGACATTGGTGAAAATAGGATAGCAAGCTTAGAGTATGCAATGAGTGTTACACAAAAAAATCGTCACCATGATTATTTGCAGTCAGCATGGGTCTATCATCACTTGTACTGTCCTCCTAAGCAAGTCTCAGACCTCAACTCTTCAAGTCAAGGTTTGAAAATAAGAGAAACACATTAAAAATCAATGAAACTCTGGTTCCACACTTTCTCTCACTGTTACCTATGGTCCCGCACCTTCTGTTTACAAAAACTGAGGACCTTCCCGCTTTGTCCCTAAAGGTGTGGGTGCGGACCCCTCTGAAATTCAAAAAGGCGCATGTTTATTCTAAAAAACTCACTTTGGGTTAATTCTAGATGATTCTAGAAGGAATTTTGACGTGGATTTGCCGCTCTTAGGTGGTTCATGCATCCCAAAAGAGAAGGAGCTAATCCCTTGATGAGAGGAGCTATCCCTTTGAAGGGGGGCTTTATCCCTTTGAAGGAGGACCTAGTAACTTCCCTCCATTGCACTATAAATTCAGGCATTGGGCTGGTTGCTAGAGAGGTTAGAAGTTGAACATTTTTTAGGGTAAATGCTGGTAAAATTAAGACTTCCTAGTTGAGCTTAAGAGGAGAGATCACATACCTTTTTGGCTTCATTGGGGAGTGAGTGAAACTATTCAATGTATAGGAGACTTCTTGTTGGACCCTGGGAGGAGCTTGTATAGCGTCAAGGCAAAGATTGTAAAGTTCTTCTTCTTTTTAATTAATACAGTCAAACTCATTTTTCTCAACAAGTATCTCATGTTATTTGTTTCATGGTCTCCTTGACTTTCATGTTAAATATGTTTTATAATTTTGGCTTTTCAAGTGCTATTTAATTTGTTTTCATTGTTTGTGTTTGCAGATTTGCGGCAAAGGAGCTCATTTGGATCGAAGGAGCAAGGGAATCCACAAACTTGCGTTGGACCTAAGGAAGGCCCTAAAAACACTTGTTTGCCATTGTTTATTAAAGCATATTTAGAGAAAGATAGTGTCCGGTTGGTTTGCTTGTCATTAGGTCTTCTTTAGATTCTAGGAAGGTCTATCTTGTCTGCAAGATCGACTTATTCCATGTGACAAAATGGTGACTCCACTGGGGACTTGATTTTTTCCTTGTTTTTACTTTGACCTGAGAAACTGTGTTTTTGTTTCTGTTTTTGGCTTGTTGTCTGTGGAATTGGGTAGATTTAGTAGATCTAGGATTATTTTTGTTTTTCATAACTTTGGGAGAGGACTGCACCCTCGGCTTGGGACACAGTGCGGACCTATCTGCACTTTTCCTTTTAGCACATAGCGGTACCGCACTTGTGCTAACCGTGGGCTTGCGGACCCTGTCAAAATTTTGGAAAACCTAAGATTTTCTCTGTTAGTCAGCTTAGTCTTTTTGAATGTTATTATCCCCTGCCTAGACCTGCATATAACCTGTCAGAAGATTTCCTTAGGTTAATTCCGTTGGCATTCTTGTTTTAAGCTTTTAGCAATTGGGTGTTTTGAGTCTCTTTTTTGAGAAATTCTTAATTTGATTTCCTTTGGTCATTACTAGGAGGTTTGTCTCAGTCTTTTCACAATTTTGCATCGCCTTTGAGTGTTTTTATTTTTTGATCTTTGGAACTCTCACCCATTTTTTTTGACTTGCACTTGATTGGTTCTTAGATTACATTAGAATCATCTTGTGTTTGAGAATTCTCTTGCATAGATCACATTTTCATAATTAGAATTCTCATTTTCAGAATATGAATGAAAAATGTGCATAGATTACATTTGCATACTTTTCAAGTGAATTGTGCATAGATTACAATTGCATAGTTTACATTCTGAAAAAATCAATCATAGATTTAGATCAGCTTTCTTTGATTTGAATTTACAAATTTTTATTCTTGTTTTTAACATACACAAATAAAAATAAAAATAAAAAACTGTTTGGGAATTGATTTGCATTAGTTTTTCTTGATGAAATTAGTTCATTAGAGATTTTGTTATATTTTCTCTTAGTGATCAATTTCTTGCATTGTTGGAAGTGAAAGGAAACTCTCTCCTTACTTTAGTTAGGATTCATCGAATTGAAAGGATTACATTATCATATTTGGTTGCATTCAGTTTTGAGTCGAGTCATAACACCATTGGTTTTGTATCCATTTACCCCTTTGAGTAATAACAGCCTAAATAACACAGCGCTTAATTAAAATTCATCTAGTAATTTTTACATTTTTAGGGCTCTTTCCACCAATCTAGCTTAGGCTAGTGTCTTGGAATAGGTTTTAGTTAACTCTCCAAGACAGTAAAACAAACAAGTAGCTGTATCTTGTGGTAGGAGATAAATTCCAATTGTTACATCTATGCTCTGGGAAACCTCCTCTTAAAGGAGAAGCACGAGATCATATCTGAACCAGTGTGCAAATCAATCCTTCCTCATTGGGAACAATAGAAGATATTCACGTATTAAAAATGGTAAACCTCGGATTAACCATTGTCGAGGAGCCCGGGGTCACTTGTTGGTAAACCTTGGATTATGTCAAGGAGCCTTCAAGGGGATTGAGCTTGTTACTCTGCCCTTGCGTGCGTATCAGATCGTAGATTGTTCCCCCATGTATATTTGTTTCAGTTGGTAACCTTAGTGGCCATAATACATAGCATTCTTTCCTAAGTGACGGTGGAGGGAAGATCCCACTGTACCTGGAGCTGACGTCGACTAGACTCACTTGGATTTTCTGGGGGGTTCTCTTCACTCGAGATGGTTTAGTGGAGAAACTTGTGCCAGTCTATTCATTAAGCAGGTTGTTGGGGTAACTGTTCCAACCACCATTTCTGTATTGAATTCTGCGACATTGGATTTCATCACCAACTAGTGTTTTCAGTATAGAAAGTTATTGTTTGTGTGTGGTTTGACTCCTAGATTTGGTAGTGTGTGTTAATTTGTTTGTTTTTACTTTTAGAGACCATAGGTGTGAATTGTGAATTGTTAATTGTTAATAAAATTCACTTAAGTTGAATATAATGGCAACTATTCCGAAATTTACCGACCAAGGAACCCCTCTTAACGAGGATCCTAGTACTTTTCCTTTCTTTGGAAATGTTGGTCCTCCTTATATGGCTACTTTTTCGTTACCTGGATTTACAATAGGTTTACCGATATGGTTATTTTCAACTTCATTGGCCCCAAATACACCAATTGTTCCACCTCAACTGAATGCTTCACCTCAACAGAGTTCACCATCTCAACATCACCAACCTTCTGTTGACCCTTTACCTCCTTTGCCTAATTTTTCTTCCTCCATTTCTTCCTCTTCGCTTGGTAAAAATCTCGATGCTAGTAACCAGGTGGCTAAGAAGAAGAAGAAAGGGAAGAAGAAGAAGAAGAAGCAAGATAAGAAAGAAGCCAACCAACCAACCACGACTGTAAGTGTTAGTTGTGTTGAGGAAAACTCCGACATGCATCGTAAACCCAAATACCCTTGCAGGCTTTGTAAGGGTGACCACTTACTTATCAATTGTCCTGGCATTCCAAAGGTCTTGGAAGTATGGTCAGAAAAATCTCATCAACTTTCCATTGCTCCATCAACCAGTGATAGTCAGGTTCCTGGGAAAAAGGGTAAAGTTAGGTTTCCTTGTAAGTTATGCAAAGGGAGTCATCAAACTCACATTTGCCCTCACATGGATGAATCCTAAAAATTATTGGAAAACCTTATTGTTCCATAGCAAGAATTTCCAACTGGTTACTGTAAACTTTCTCCCAACCTACCGTCAACTGACGGAGTGATTGATCTAATTTCAAGTACAGTCGATCACACTCTTCCATTGGAGAGTGAAACTCATGTCACTCAAGTTGATGATCCATTAGTTGATCAAGTGGTCGATTCAATTTCACATTTGGTCGATCCCACTTTTCCTTTAGAGAGTGAACTTCATACCACTTAGGTTCTTCTTGTTACATTAGATTCTTCTATGCCGAGGGGCATGTCATTTTCTACAGAAACCCCTCCAAGTACTGAGGTCTTTTTCTTTGATAGGAATAGACTGACAGAACCTCGTCTTCCTTCCTCCATCCCTTTCCAAATCATTTTCAAGGCTGGTAGTAGGGACATGCACCGCACGCAGGTAGGTGAAGGTGCTTCTATTAGTATTTTATCCTCAATTGCTTGGAAAGCTTTGGGTTACCCTCAGCTTGCGCCTATTACGCAGAATCTGAAAGCTTTTAACAAAAACATTAGTGAACCTTTAGGGATCCTTCCAAAGTTTTCTATTATCTTGGAAGGTAAAACTGTCTGTATTGATCTTATGGTAGTTCGAGGTCCCTTGGATTTCAATTTACTCCTTGGGTGAGACTATGCTTATGCAATGAGAGCTGTCCTATCGACACTCTTTCGCGTGATGTCTTTCCCTCACAATGGAAATATTGTGACTGTAGACCAGCTCTCATTCCCTAGTCTTGTTTCAACTACCAATAATATGACAGCCCCAAATGTTCTTGACTCTCAAGTGGTATCTACCCTGCCATGGGTTAATTATGTGGCAATTGGTCCCATGTTTTTAGTTACCGATGTAAGCGAGCCTCTCACTGTTTGCTCATCTTCGTTTGATTTAGATCCGGTAACTGACATGGAAAACTCTATGGGATTACTTGAACACGATGTTCTTATCCCTTTTGAGTCCCTTGACATGTATTCCTTCCAAAGAACTATTATTCCTTCTGATGAAGACCTCTTGGAAGCCATGATGAAGGTGTGTCCATTAACATGTCTTTCTTCCAGTTGGAAGCCATGATCAGTGGGTGCCAGGATAGTTTTTTCCTGTATCAACCTTGTTAAAAAATTAAACAGGCTAGACTCAGGACAGTGCTTTTCCTGTGTCAACCTTATTAAAAAATGAATCAGTTGGTTAGAGGAAGGTTCCTGTTACTGAGTCAACCTCGTTAAAAAATGAATCAGGTATGAGGATAGTTCTTTTCTTGTGTCAACCTCATTAAAAAATGAAACAACTCCCTGTTCAAGTTATGTCTTGAAAGTAAACCTTCATTCCATCCACCTGGTTGAATGCAATGAAGCTTGGGGGGCATGTACCTCGCTTTTCATCATTATGCTCATGGCATGCGAACTTCTTGAGCATAGTTCCTTGTGTTGTGTCAAGCTCATTGAAAAATGAAACAAGGAGTCTTGAGCATAGTTCCTTGTCTTGTGTCAAGCTCTTTAAAAAATGAAACAAGGGTAGGTTATATAGGTAGATTGTAGAGAGTAGTTATGAGCATAATTCCTTATCTTGTGTCAATCTCATTTCAAAAATGAAACAAGGGTTTTGAGGATAGTTCTTTTCCTGTGTCAACCTCACTAAAAAATGAACCAACTCCCACGAGTCTTTCCAAGATTTCGAAAGTAAACCTTCATTTCATCCACCTGGTTGAATGTAATGAAGCTTGGGGGGCATGTACCTCGATTTGCATCATTATGCTGGGGGCATGCGAACTTTTAACAAGCATAGTTTTTCGTTTCAATCTTGTGTAAACATGAAACCGAATCTGAGCATAGTTCTTTTCCTGTGTCAAGCTCGTTAAAAAATGAAACAAATCCTCCTCTAATTGAGTCGAGAGTTTGAAGAGATCTCATAAATGTTAAGTTGTATATTTAGGTTAGTTATTTCAGTTTTTTGCATAATTTTCTTACAATTTTAGGTCGAGTCTTTCAAATGATCTCGTAACTGATCCTTCATTCCATCCAGCTATCAATTACCAGCAGTGTACTTATTTGAATGAAATGAAGTTGGGGGGGCATGTGCTCTAGCAATTACACTTAGGGGGCATCAAGCACTGTTTTCTCTCTGTTTCAAGCTTGTGTAGAAATGAAACTACTTTGAAGCATAGTTTTTATTTGTTTCAAGCTTTTGTAAAAATGAAACCTATCTCGAGTCAATTTCAGTTATTTTCAATACTTTTTAAACTCATGAAAATACCGAGATTATTTTTCTATCTTTCATTCTCGTAAAACAAATGAAAATGCCGAGTTCTTTCCGTCTTTTCCTGCTCGTAAATTAAATTGAAAGTCAGCTATATGAGTACATTTCTATCATTTTTTCGAACTCATTAAAACTTACGAAAAAGTGAAAACCATGAGTACATTTTTATCATTTTTTCGAACTCGTTAAAACTTACGAAAAAATGAAACCTTAGAGTCACCTTTAAGCTCTTTTCTGACTCCTAAAACATGAAAAGATCGCCGAGTTTTTATTTTAAACTCGTTAAAATGGAACTAAAAGACGGTCCACTTATAGATCTTTTCTGACCGTAAAAACATGAAAATATTTCCGGATTTTTGTCGTTTCAAATTCGATATTGGTTATAAAACGATGTGTCGTTGATCTCTTTTTTACTTTTCCGGATCAGGGACACTATTTACGAAAAGTACAACTTGGTCGTAAAAGATCAAGCAGTTCTCTCAAGTATTATTTTATACTTTTTCGAGCTTGGGAGACACAAATTTACGAAAAAGGTCAACCCTAGAGTCTTCTTAAGTTTTTCAGACTCTCTAAAATTAAAAAACGCTGAGTTTCTCCTATACTGGACTCGTTAAAATTTCACAGTAAAGGACCTGTTCAATTACAAATAGGAATGAACCACTCCTTCTTAGGGTTCAAATTTAAACTAAGTTGGACTCATCCGAAGGATGAGATTATAATCAAGCAAATGTTATCCTCCTCAAGCTTGTCAAAAATAAATAGGTACTTGCCAAAAATGGTGGGGGAAAAGAGAGAAAAATGAGCCTGTTTGTCATACTTTGTAACCACTCTTGAACACGACACTTTTATTCACCTGGGTTGGGAAATCCTTCGCCTAATAGTTTATCAAACCACATTGAAAGTCTTCAACCGGTTTCTAGGTATTAACTTTGGGTCAATTGTCACCAAACCATCTGTCGTTTCGTTATGTGTTCAAAAGGTCACTGCCAATAAGCCATTCATCTGCAAAATATCTATCATCCATCTTGACCATCCCTGAGTCAGTCCTTGCAACTAAATTTCTTCAACTTGATCTATGATTTTGTGTTGTGGGATTGCCTGCGACAGATCGCTTTCTATCGACTTCAGCTCATTATCTAGAAAGATGAATTATAAATCGTCAGTACCTTGGGATCTGCATGCCTCAATTGCAGGTTTCTCACCTTTGATGACAGGTTCCATCATTGACCTTCGATCAAACGATTCTGTGACATGTTCGACATCAACACATTTATTCACACCTCATGGATTGTACTGGGTACTTTGAGAGCCATTGACATCACTGGTGGTTTCTCTCACACTTGTTAACAGTTTACATCATTGACTGGTAATCAAGTGGTTTCGACCATGTTCGACATCAACACATTCATTCGCATGGATAGAATCGTATTGTTTCAAGAAGTAGAAATGAAGACCTTTGATCTAGTTTCCACAATCTAGGCTGCGATGAATTTTGTATTCATTATATAATGGACTATTCATAAACAGATGGCTACGTCCATACTGTCTCCACATGAGTCTATACTTGTGATGTTTTACGAGATCATTCCTGTACCAGAATAGCAGTTAGTTTTCTAAGTCAGTTTTGATCGGAGTATGGGAATGCCTACCTCAGCGATGATATGATCTCATATATATATCTTGCATTGAATGTTTTTACAGGTTCCAACCAGGCTCTCCACAAGATGATCCTCGAAATGATAAAGCACTTCACTCTTCCTAAATGATAAATGAAATCCTCATCTACTACATACTTCACACTTTAGGGGGCAATTTGTTACACAAAAATACCGTCGCCATGATTATTTGCAGTCAGTATGGGTCTATCATCACTTGTACTGTCCTCCTAAGCAAGTCTCAGACCTCAGCTCTTCAAGTCAACCTTTGGAAATAAGAGAAATACATTAAAAATCAATGAAACTCTGGTTCCACACTTTCTCTCACTGTTACCTACGGTCCCGCACCTTCTATTTACAAAAACTGCGAACCTGCCCGCTCTGTCCCTAAAGGTATGGGTGCGGACCCCTATGAAAGTCAAAAAGGTGCAAGTTTATTCTAAAAAACGCACTTTGGGTTAATTCTAGATGATTCTAGAAGGAATTTTGACGTGTATTTGCCGCTCTTAGGTGGTTCATGCATCCCAAAAGAGAAAGATCTAATCCCTTGATGAGAGTAGCTATCCCTTTGAAGGGGGGCTTTATCCCTTTGAAGGAGGACCCAGTAACTTCCCTCCATTGCACTATAAATTCAGGCATTGGGTTGGTTGCTAGAGAGGTTAGAAGCTCAACATTTTTGAGGGTAAATGATGGTGAAATCAAGACTTCCTAGTTGAGCTTAATAGGAGAGATCACATACCTTTTTGGCTTCATTGGGGAGTGAGTGAAACTTGTCAAAGTAGAGGAGACTTCTTGCTAGACCCTGGGAGGAGCTTGTACAGCGTCAAGGCAATGGTTGTAAAGTTCTTCTTCTTTTGAATTAACACAATAAAACTCATTTTTCTCAACAAGTATCTCATGTTATTTGTTTCATGGACTCCTTGACTTTCATGTTAAATATGTTTTATGATTTTGGCTTTTCAGGTGCGATTTAATTTGTTTGCCTTGTTTGTGTTTGCAGATTCATGACAAAGGAGCTCATTTGGATCGAAGGAGCGAGGGCATCCACAAACTTGCGTTGGACCTAAGGTAGGCCCTAAAAGCACTTGTTTGCCATTGTTTATTAAAGCATATTTAGAGAAAGATAGTGTCTGGTTGGTTTTCTTGTCATTAGGTCTTCTTTAGATTCTAGGAAGGTCTATCTTGTCCGCAAGATCGACTTATTCCATGTGACAATGAGGACTTGAGATTTACAGACAAAAACAGGTAATGTGGTCAACTAGCAATGTCCATGGCTTGGTGAAAATGTTGGAGTTCGGTCTATCAAACCTGTAATAGAATAATGACAATGCAATGTGAAAATCAGTAACTAGTAAATGAAATAAAGGAAGGATTATATAACACTTTGGTTTTCCCATTGATGCTGGCACGGGTCTACTGAATTAATGGTTAGGTAAATTAATTGTGTAACTGCTTAAATTTGGAGGGAGCGGATGTGATTTGTGGAATCAATGGGTAGATGAGGTGGTGGAAGGTGAGTGACAGGAGTGCAACAGAAAGAGGAGTGGTAGTGGGAGGTGGAGAAACTACTTTCTAGAGTGGGGTAAGGTGGTTAATGGTTTTGCCTAAGGGGGTGAGAAATGATGTAGTGCTAACATGTAGCGGTGGGCACAGTTTCGAATACCACCCATTTAGGACCCCCCTGTTATATATATATTTGGGCACTGCAACCCCAATCTTATATGTCGATAAACCAAGGTCTCTTTAACCCCCAAAAGTGTTGTTTCATACTCTAAAGGATCATGTTCAACTGATTACATCATTCTCCAAAAGTTCCACCTGAAAAACCACTCAGAACTAGCCAAAACTGGACCATATTGACTGCTCCATTATCAAGGTATGATGCATACTAACTCCTACACTAGCCAGGTGCAATGCATACTAAAGAGGCCTTCTGTGGGGTACGATGAGTGAGAATGGACAAATTTCTAAGACAATTCGCTAAGTGGATGCTCATGGAATCTTCTGGAAACTTCTCCTATGACACTTGCCTGTCTGAACTCACCCATGGATGAGTAAGAGATCCAAGAAATCTCCAAGTGGAACCAAGAACTACAAGTGGAATGACACTAATAAAAAACCTAGAGATGACTCACACCCTTGTAGACATCTATAAATGGATCCCTCATCTGAGAAATCTCGAGGCTGGAATTTTGTAATTTCTAAGGAATTGCTGATAGGTTGTCTTTGAGAAGGAGAATTGTATTGTTGGGTGATCTTGCTTTTCATGAGGTCAAGAGGGCTTTGATGCTGGGACGATGATGCTAGATCAGACAGCTGAGTTGTAATTCTCCCTTCTATTCTAATAAAGTTCTTTGATTTTTCCTCCATACAATCTTATTATTTTTGTATGCCATTTATGTAAAATTTATTTCTCATTCTGCATTGTTTATGATATAATAGATCAAGATGCTTTGATGGCATTTTTTTGCTTTGTTTCTACAGGTATTCTCTAAGCGGGACAAGTAGTAGAGGAGTTGCAAGCTCTATCAAAGGGGGAGAGATATCAAGCAAGGAGTCAAGCAGAAGATCCAGGTTGGTCCCTTTGCTTCTACCTTATCTATCATACATAGAGGAAATCATAAATTGCTTTGATTTTTTGTTTCTAGGATAGCTGCAAATCCTAGTGGGGCTAGCAGATCGAAAAGACACTAGTTTTTCCGGAAACACCACCCCCCCCCCCCCCCCCCGCCCCCGATGATAAACTCCAGACAGTGAGGGTGGCACGAAACGTGCTCTTGGCCACCGGATGTAGGGAGGTGCGTATGGATGAGAGGAGAAATGGCAGAGTTTTAATGTAATGTGACAGGGCACTTGTGGGGTCGGCAGAAATGAATTCAATGCATAGTGGCAGAATAGTTGGATAGTATGGTGGGGTAATGAAACTTAGGAATAGGGGAGTGGATCAAATATGAGCGGAAGGGTGAATCGGTGTGTTAAAACATAGGAATAGGGGATTATTATACCAAAAATTAATTGATATATTAAAATTTAGAGAAAAACTTTAATCCTTCACCTTTTTCTTCTGCACATGAAATATATTTGAAATTTTGACTTTAAGATAAAATCTTCATGTTTTTCTTCTGACCACCATAGTGCTTCTACCTACCCATTTGCATTTCCATTCTTTTTCTAAGCTAACATTTTCTCTTCTTGCTTTGTAGGGTGCACTTAAACTAGCAGACCCAAATCATTTTTCTTTTATAAAATCTACCTTATCCTATCACTTATTTTGCCATTGACTCATATTAAACTGTTGAGTCAACTTTATTTCTACCTAGCTATTGATTTACCAAGATTAAATTGTTTGGTAAATCTTCATTCACTAACCTATTTAACAGAAATTTAAATGTGTTCAGTCATGATTAAACTGTATGACCTTAACAAAATTTCAGTCATTGTGGCATTCAAAAACAATTTGCACGCAATCTTATTTGAAAATACATTAAAGAACTATCTTATCAGTAGTGGCACTTGAACTTGCAGCACTTTCAGTATTATTTTCAATTTTTTTCTTTTAAGGGGTTCTTATTCCCTTTTTTTTAATATTTATTTTTTAGCATACCCTATTTTAATTTTCTTTTTTATATTTTTGGAATTCATTTGAATATTGAAATTTATGTACAATATAAAATTAAAGATACAAAATACTCAATCACCTTGAGATCATATAACTTAGAGGACCCTAATAGTCCCTAATGGCAGAGTTGAAGGCTATAAAGTTAGATGCACGTTACAACTCTGAGTTAGGCTCTGAATAGGGGAATGACAAAGGGAAACATATTATTCACACAAATACCGTTGTCATTGTTGCCACAACCAAGGTCCAGAACATTGAGCTTAAATATCCAAAGGAGGGGGAGCGTCTCTTCCACTCACATATCTGGTTCAAGGGTTCTATACAACAGTTCATTATCAACATGGGGGATTCACTGTGGGAGAAATAACATACCACATGGGTTCATATTGGGGGATATATGTTGAGGAAAAAATGATGTAATAAATTGAGCCTAGATTAGGGGGTAAATGGTTTTTATATTTCCATGTATAAAAAATGGACCTGAAAGTTATTAAAAAATATAAAAGGGTATAAAAAATGTTAATGAAAAAATGGATACCTACAATATCTAGTGAAAATAGGGCTTTTTTTTTTTTAATTGGGATGGTGTAGTGGGTTCGTATTGGCAGGGGGTTAAATAATGTGATTTTTAGAGTATTTTTCAAATATGTTGTCAAGTTAGGGGTATTGTTTAGTATGCCACAAACACGTATGATATGTCAAAGATTCATTGAGTGAAGCCCCTGTGATTATCGATAGCACGAGCCAAGAACAACCTCATTTAAGCAGAGGTCTTGAAGTGGTTGGTTCCACTGACCACATCTCACCCACAAGCATACAACATTGGGTGGTTTCGCCAAGGATGATATCTCTGCATCAACCAATAATTTTGCCTTCCCTATAACATCAAGCACTTCATAGATGAGGTACTATGTGATGTTTCTCCTCTTGATGTTTGTGATGTGTAATTAGGCCAACCATACTTATGGAATCTTCAAGTTGTGTATTATTCTAGGCCTCGCACTATTATTTTTTCTTTTGGAAATAAGTTATAAGTTATTTTTATTGTTATCTATTTGATCTCTGCTAAGTAGTGTAGTAACATCATCTCCCAGAATGGGAAATTTGTGTTCTTTTCTATTCACTCTCAAAGTAAGGAGAATATTATGGCCACATCCATGCGCAACAAGAAAGGTCCCTCGCAGCAAAAACAACTGGATAAGGTCATGGAAGAATACATGGAAATCTTCTTCTCACCCATAAGGGTGCCCTTACATTGTCAGGTCAAGGATTCAATTGATCTGACCCATGCAGCACCTCTACCCAGTGGTCCAATATATTGTTGCTCCATTATGCGAAATGAAGAGATCAAGGAGCATATCGGGGAGCTACTGAAAAAAGGGCACATCTGACCAAGTTCCTCACCTTGTGGGAGCTTAATTGTACCTGTTGTTATAGACATTTTTGTGCCCTACAACTCCAAGCATGAAATGTCCATAAACCAAGGGCTCCTAAGTCCCTAAGAGTTTTGTTCTAACCCCTAAAGGAACAAGGTCAATAGATTACAGCTTCTCCCAGAAGTTCTCCACCAGAAACTGCTCAGAATAAGTCAAAACAGGATCATTTCAGCTGCTCCATTGGCTAGGTGCGTTGCATTGCACCTAAATACACTGTGAGGGTGCATTGAATTTCAAAATTCCCTTCTGTGGGGTGTGATGGGCGAGAAATGACAAATGGCAGTGTCATTCTGCAAGGTGGAGAGACAATGGAAGCTTCCAGAATCTTCTCCTGTGACACTTGCCTCACTGAATTCGACCAAGGATGAGTAAGAGGCCTTCAATCTCCAAGTGGAAGCAAGAACTGACAGAGAGAAGACACTAATCAAATCACAAGCTGACTCATCCTACTTACACATATCTATATATGGATCCCTCATCTTAGAGATCTAGAGGTAGTAATTTTGCATATTGTAAGGAATTGTTGTTGGTTTTTGAGACAAACATCAAAGTATTGGGTGATCTATGCTCTGTTTGAGGTGAAGAGGGGCTTCTTTGCTGGGAGGTTGATGATGGGTCAGGAACCACCGGTTGTAACTCCTCCAAGATATTTTATTATTTATCAATAAAAGTTATTTGAGTTTTTTCTCCATGCTTTTGTATCATTGATGCTTGTTACATTTGTATGGTTAACTTAAATCTGATCCTAAGTTGTTTATGAATATAGATCCATGTCTTCGTATAGTATTCTTCTTCTGTGATCTTACAGGTACCTTGTGAAGCTGGGCAAGTAAGGGAGCAGGTAGCTGGAGACTGTCAAAGAAGAGAGGGATCGGATCAAAGGATTAGCGCAAGACACAGGTTGGTTCTTTCTATTCCTCTCTATCTATAGTTCATAAAGGAAATACAAAAGTAGTTTTCTCTGTTTGTTTCTAAGGTAGCTGTCACACCTTAGTGGGATAGAGCAGTTCTAAATAGACACTTTTCCCTGTAACAAAATGGCGACTCCGCTGGGGAATGTCTAATTAGTTTGTTTGTGTATCTCTTTGTTGTTTGTTTCATAAACTTATAAGTAGCATTCGAACTGCATTTGCCATAACAAATGCAAAGTAGACATCTGCTGCTTCAATCCATTCACTGGATCTGTTTATGATTTGAACAGCTGATTCACAAACTATCTGATTTCCCTTGTGATAGCTCTTAGATCCTCCTTAGATCTACCCCTGATTGTTGAATTACTGATTGCTTTTACTCGGCCAAAAACCAAAGACTGAACTGCAAACTGTGACTCGGAACCCGGAAAGATTCTCGTTTCTGGCCCAGCGCAGGTACTATTAAGAAATCCTGAATTTCAGCACACTTCCTGAAAGGGCAACCTGCACTGCATTTCAGTTTCTCTGTGTTACAGGTGCGCTGATCAGACTAGCCCTGTGCAGCTGTGGTTCTTGTGCTTCATTCTTTCTAGTTCTGTCTCTGAATTTTGCTGCCTGTGATCAGTATATGTCTGTTTAAAACCCCTTTTCCTTGTTGTTATTCTGCCTCCTTTGTACAAAATAACTGTAGATGTTTTTGTGTGTTTGTTGAGTCGTTTATAGTTTTCCATTGCAAAAGTAGAATAATCGTACTGTTGTCCTTTGATTTGGATCTGTCGCAAGTGTCGATTTCAATCATAGGAGAAAGTTTGATTGCTGTTGATGGTCGATTATATTGTTACTATTGCTTTGGTCTAAATTTGTGATTTTATAGTGTCAAGAACAAGTGTTCATTTCAAAATCACAAGGTGTCGTAATCATCTCTATTTTTTATTTCGAAAAAGAGCTTGTTTATATTTGTCGCTTGAAAAGAAATTCAGATTTGTACATCAACTTTCTTTTTAGCATCAATACTAAGAAATTCGAAAACAAATACATGCATGTGCATTTGCATATAGACAGTCTGTTTGGCTTGATTTAGGAAAGTTCATTTACGGTGTGCTCTTTACTCTTTGTGAAAAGATTGTGTCTTTCTTTTCCTCTAGTAGCTAGGATTTTCATTGCACAAAAGAGATAAAAGTTTGTTTATCATCTTTAGATTGCATTTTAGGAATTACATCTACATCTCGTGGTGAACCCAAAAAGGCAAACTTCATAAGCAATATCAACTTAAAATAAATTCAATGAATCTAACAACGCTTTGGAACTTAACGCACAACATTTAGACGTCTAGGCTAGAGACGTATTCCGGCATCGTAAAACCTGGTAACTGTTGTTCTCACTGATGGTTGGGTGATTCCTGCACTTTGAGACGATAAGTGCCAGTACGGACTTATGCTCCCACGTACCGTCGAGTATATTTTGGGAGACCCCTATAGGCTTAAATCCTTTATCCATAGGAAGCCCTGTGTGCCGCCCTATCGATCGCAATGCACTGAACACAGCATTCGGGAAGATTGACTGCCGTACCGTAAAACGTATTTTGCAGTTTTGCGATTGGTTTGGTACTCCCTCTACCTAGATCTCCAGAGTAGTCCCTTTTGTTCCTTTTCAGACTCCTTAACAGAAAAGGTCCATCTGAGCACTTGTCACTTCAGGCTCATTAAAAATCGAAGGAGACTAGAGTCATCTTTTGTTTTTTCTCGACTCTTAAAAACTGAAAAAACAAGTTGTGTCAAAGCGTCTAAAAATTATTTTAAATGGAATATTCTACCCTTTCCTACGTTGATCTTGGGTTGAGAAAATGGAGTCTACCAACCAAGGAATTCCCCTTGGAGGAAATCCTAGTCCCTTCTCATCTTGGGGAGATGTTGGTGCACCCCATATGGCCACATTGTTGCTTCCAGGACTGACAATTGGTTTGCCTGTATGGCTCTTCTTGACCTCTGTCATTTAGAACACCACTATTCCTGAACAATCGAATCAGCAATTAGACGAATCAAGAGTTACCCACCAACCTTCTACTTCCTCTAATTCTTCCTCTACTCCTTCCACTTCGCTTGATGGGGTTGGTAAAGCCAAAAGTCAAGTTCCTAAGGAGAAGAAGGAAAAGAAGAAGAAAGAGAAGAAGAAGAAGGAGCCAAAGGCAAACGGGGGCAAACGAGTGTCGTCTAACGAAAATCCATACACTGCACCGACCAAGCCTAAATCGCCATGTTTCATTTGCAAAGGAGATCACTTTCACAGAGATTCTCCTTGCATCCCTCGGATCTTAAGGGACTGGTCTCCTCATTTTCACAACCCAGTGTCGTCAACCTCTGATGATCATTTTGAAAGAACACCGTCGACTAGTGAAAGTGAAGCCCCGGGACAAAAAGGAAAATATAGATTTCCTTGTAAACTGTGTGAAGGCGATCATGCCATTCACCATTGTCCCTTCTTAGACGAAGCTAAAAGAGTTTTGGATGATCGTCCGGTTTCACCGTTACGACTTCCTCCTCGATATAAAAAACACTTGCCGAGTCCGTCACTAGTCGAAAATCCAGCTGACCCGCTCAGGTGGTCGGCTGAAGCATCTATCATTGAAGATGAACCATTTGAATCCATACCAGACAAAAGCCAAAAGGTCGAGGCGGCAGTTGACCCGGTCTTGCCTTTAGAGGTTCCATCTTCAGATGATACAATCACTGAAGAGAACAAAGATGACACTGTCCAAATTCTTTTCATAAGCACAGACTCTAATGAACATGAGGGCAATTTAGCCGTTCCTTTATCGCAGGAAGGAAGTTCGTCAGAGTCATACCCCACCGTCTATTCGGTCCCACCTCCAAGCAACCTAGTTGTCTCCTTCGACTAGAATCAACTAGGCAGACCCCGTTTACCAGCTAGTGTACCATTCCGAATTATTGTTCAAATATATAGAATGGTTATGGTTGGTACCATAATAGATGAGGGGGCTTCTATGAGTATCCTTTCCTCAACTGCTTGGAAAGCGCTTGGTTCGCCACCGCTTTTGCCTGAGATGAGAAATTTGACAGGCTTTGATAAAGGAACCAGTCGACCATTAGGGATCCTTCCCGATGTACCCATAACATTGAGAGGGAAAACCATTCACATGAATGTAATGGTAGTTCAAGGACCCTTGGATTACAATCTACTCCTTGGATGAGACTATATTTATTGCATGGGAGCAATTGTCTCCTCACTCTTTAGAGTAATGTGTTTTCCGCACGAAGGAAGAGTGGTCAAGCTCGTGGACCAGCTTTCATTCCCTAGATCATACAGAGCAAATAGTCATATACCATCCTTGAATGGCCTTTTCACGAAAGAAATGTCTCGATCTCCAGTCCGTCCTCCCGATAAGCGCGAGTGATTCGGAGGGATATGACTGAAACCCAGGGGGCATGCACCCCGGTCTGCTTCGGCATGAAAACTTCGGTTATAGGGTAGGTTTCCACGAGAGAATATGACGAGTCTGTACCCCCGTCTGTGATTGGAAGAGGGGGTTATTCTAGAACAAGATTCTCTTGTCAAAGTTATGTGAGTTGGCGAGCACCGCCACTCACCTTCGTTTATCTCGGTAGACATCACCGAAGAAGTGTTTTGTTTGCACTGTGAATAGAACAATCTTTGGGTAACTTGTAAGAGGTAGGCCTCTCTCGGTAAAACAAATGTTTTATCGGAAAGAAGTAGGGGTAACCTTGAAACTCTATTTTATACCTAGGGGCATGCAAACCTTTTGGAGTGCAAGCAAAGAGTGATCATTTATCTGTTTTTTGGATTGGTCATTTCCTAACTTGCATAAAGAAAGGATGTGGGGCAAAACTCTAAAAATTTATGTTTTATATGAGACATTCTTATCACATGACTGGATTGATCGAGCAGTGTTACCGCAAGGTTCAAGCTCGTTAAAAAATAAACCCGCATCGAGCAGTTTTAGTACATAGTTCAGGCTCATTAAAAAATAAACATAAGACATGAGCAAATGTTTCCACCCGTGTTTAAGCTCGTTAAAAAATGAACTATTCCCCGGTAAATAACCACCGTGAATGTAGTACTTCAACCATTAAAGCCTTGGTCGTGTTTGCACCGTCACCTCCACTTTTTCATTGGCCAATCATTCACCTCCATTTGATTGTTTACCCATTTTGAAGAACAGCTGCGAAGAGTGATTTCATTAGCCATCCTTGTGACACTGCCGTGATTGAAAAATTCCAAACCTTACCTGGAATCAGCTGCTACCCGTTTTATCACTCGTTCCTCAAAAGACGAGTCTCCTTTAAGCTCTTTTCAACTGACTCATAAAATATGAAAAGATTGCCGAGTCCTTGGCCTTCCAGCTCGTTAAAGGGACAGGAAGTTCTATCCCTCATCTAGATTTTAATCTTTTGGACCTGAGGGATTATTGCACTAAAAGATCGAGCGCTTGTTTTGTTCGGCTCGTTAAAACTATCGAAAATTCATCCTTTCTGTATTATTTTATACCTTTTCAGACTTAAGGGATTAGATGACGAAAAAGGAATTTTGGAGTTACCATTATGTTCCTTTTCAGACTCTCTAAAATTGAAAAGGACCGAGTTATCTTTGTCATTAAACTCGTTAAAAAAATTAATAGCGACAAACTTGTCTTTAGACGAGAACGAGTTTCACTATCGCTAGGCTCGTTAAAACATAGCGATGGGTTTTCCCGAAGGCCAAATTATAGAAAAAGCATATGTTATCCTCCTCAAGCTTGACAAAAATAAAGAGGTACTGGTCAGGAATGACTGGAGAAAATTGGGAAGAAAACTCGAAGAATCTTTATTAGTAGCAAGGCGCTCTTGAACATGACACTTCCACTCCGTGTCTGAGTCGGGATGGGTTGTTTCATTCACCGGTCACATCGCCATGGTCACGCCATACCATCCACATTTGGGGTTAATGCTACCAATCCATCACATCAGTGTCACCGATATGTTCAAGAGAAGTCATCCAGAGAAGTCACCTGTGTCCCACCCACTACCATACATTATATTCCATCCTTTCATGATTGCCACCCTGAACATTATATCATCAGATCGTTTTCACCTCCATCAAAATAATTTGCTCCATTCCATGTCATTGATGTGGGATTCATTAAGGCCCTCCTGTGATGGATCACTTCTTGTCGACATCAGCTCATTATCCAAGAAGTTGATCTAGGAACACTCCATTCAGTACTTTGAAGCTTGCATGCCTCAATGGCAAGTTTCTCACTTCTGGTGATAGGTTTACATCAATGACCTTCGACCGAAAGAATTTGTGTGGTGTTCGATGCCAAGTCCTTTATTCACACCACGTGGATTGTACTGCAGTACCTTGAGGATCATTATCATTATCGGTGATTCCTCTCGCGCTTGTTAACAGTTTGGATCATTGACTGGTAATCAAGCAATGTCTTTCCATGTTCGACTTCAAAACATTTCTCACATGGATCGACTTGTACTTCGAGCAAAGATCGGACGAGATTGAAGACCCCAGATCTAGTTTCATCCATCTAGGCTGCGATATATATTCAGGGAAAGAAAGACATCAAATGTACAACATTGCAGCACAGATAATCATCCTACCAAATGGATGATGGTTCTATCAGAATCATCAGCCTACCCACAGACGATTGTCTGTCCTATGTACATGAAAATAAATTTATAAAGCTGAGCATCAGAATGCCCACCTCAGCTAGATCATGAAAACAGTATGAAGATAATGTATTGTATTGTATCTTATTACAGGTCTCCTCCCAGCATTGAAAGAACTTCGGATCCTCATAATAAATCATTTCACCCGACACCAAAAGGTTAACGGCCTCATACTTTAGGGGGCAACTGTTGTAGACATTTTTGTGCCCTACAACTCCAGGCATGAAATGTCCATAAACCAAGGGCTCCTAAGTCCCTAAGAGTGTTGTTCTAACCCCTAAAGGAACAAGGTCAACAGATTACAACTTCTCCCAGAAGTTCTCCACCAGAAACTGCTCAGAATAAGTCAAAACAGGATCATTTCAGCTGCTCCACCGGCTAGGTGCATTGCATTGCACCTAAATACACTATGAGGGTGCATTGCATTTCAAAAGTCCCTTCTGTGGGGTGCGATGGGTGAGAAATGACAAATGGCAGTGTCATTCCGCAAGGTGGAGAGACAATGGAAGCTTCCAGAATCTTCTCCTCTAACACTTGCCTCACTAAATTCGACCAAGGATGAGTAAGAGGCCTTCAGTCTCCAAGTGGAAGCAAGAACTGACAGAGAGAAGAAACTAATAAAATCACAAGCTGACTCATCCTCCTTAGACATATCTATATATAGATCCCTCATCTCAGAGATCCAGAGGCTCGAATTTTTCATATTGTAAGGAATTGTTGTTGGTTTTTGAGACAAACATCAGAGTACTGGGTGATCTATGCTTTGTTTGAGGTGAAGAGGGGCTTCTTTGCTGGGAGGTTGATGTTGGGTTAGGAACCACCGGTTGTAACTCCTCCTGGATCTTCTCTTGTTTATCAATAAAAACTATTTGAGTTTTTTCTCCATGCTTTTGTATCATTGATGCTTGTTACATTTGTATGGTTAACTTAAATCTGATCCTAAGTTGTTTATGAATATAGATCCATTTCTTTGTATAGTATTCTTCTTCTGTGATCTTATAGGTACCTTGTGAAGCTGGGCAAGTAAGGGAGCAGGTAGCTGGAGACTGTCAAAGAAGAGAGGGATCGGATCAAAGGATTAGCACAAGACACAAGTTGGTTCTTTCTATTTCTCTTTATCTATAGTTCATAAGGGAAATACAAAAGTAGTTTTCTGTGTTTGTTTCTAAGGAAGTTGTCACACCTTAGTGGGATAGAGCAGTTCTAAATAGACACTTTTCCCTGTAACACTTGTACATATTAAGGATGGGACCTGTAGGCTTTGCGTTGATTATTAGGCACTAAACAAAATCACTATCAAGAATAGGTATCCAATCCTGCAGATTAATGACCTTCTTGACAAACAAAAGGGGTCCAAGTATTTTATAAAGATCGATTTAAATTTGGGATGTCACCAGGTTCCAATAGAGCCCACAGATGTATGGAAGACAACTTTCAAATCAAAGGAGGGCCTTTTTTAATGGTTGGTCACACACTTTGAGCTAACAAATTCCCTTGATAGTTTTAGGAGGCTAATGGATGATATCTTGCAGCTCTTCACCAACTCCTTTGGGGTTTTATACCTCGATGACATTCTTATCTTCAACAATATTTGGGAAGAGCACTTGCAACAAATTCTATAGGTCCTTCACACCTTGTGGAAAGACAAACGATGTGCCAACCTTTGACATGAGAGGTTCAATATCTGGGTTACATCATAAAATCATAAGCGAGGCATGCATGTGTGTCTAGCTAAGATCCCAGTCATTTGTGATTGGCTAGCCTTGACCACTCTCACAAAGTTTCGCAACTTTTTGGGTCTTGCCAATTCTTATTAGAATTTTCTATTTGGATTATCCCATATCACTTGGCATTTAATTTAGGTTACCAATGGCCGAGTGAAAGAAAATTTTTCCTGTTCTGACTCCCAATAGAATGCATTAGTTGAGATGAAGCACCACCACTGCTCTTCTTTTGTACTCATGTTTCTAGACCTGAAACAACCATTTGAAATCGATACAAATTCCTTTGACTATGATATTAGTGTAATTCTCACCCAGTAAGGGAATCTAGTGGCCTATCATAGTAAGACATTTTCCTACACTATTCAAAAATACCCCAAATATGACAAGGAGATGTATTCCACCATGCATGCTTGCCGATAATGGAAAGATCACATTCTAGGGAAGGATACATTCATCCACACATATCATGTTGGGTGTGTGTTATATTATTTCCACAACTAGCCCCAGATGCGATGTTGTGGGATTAGAGGGGAGTGGCTAGTCATCGCTTCGTTACACCAAGCGTAGCGAGGGGGTCATAGGGGGGGGAAACCCCCCATGTTGGCGGTTTGATGGGGGTGGCAGCCCCCCTCTACAAGACCCAAGGCAGTGCCCCGGGGAAAAAAATTTGGACACTATACTAAGTGGGAAAACCTACCTATGGTTTTGTGCATGGTTTTCACACATGGTTTTTGGCGTGATGGTTTTCTTCCCATGGTATTTTGTAGATCTAGTCAAGGGAAATACAAGTATGTTCGAATCTAGGGTTAATGGATACTTCGTCATGTATATATATGTATTGTAACATTGAAAGGAATATAATGAAAAATCAATATGGTATTCCCAATTTTGGGATCTAGGGTAAAATCAATGTGTATATCGACTTTATGTTTTATTCTCTCAGCATTTTTTATCTTCTTTTTTTAGAATCCGTATGCAAGTAATTTATGCACACATGGTATCAGATTTGTTTTCGCTTCAATGGGACACCTTTTCTGCTAAGGGATTTTGTTCGAGCCTGTGGTAGACCTTGATCAGTGGGATATCTATGGGATCGATTCTTGCGGTGAAAGAAGTGGCAATCAATGGAAAGACAGAGACTGATAAATTTAATGGTTAGAGTTTTTAATTGTGGAAACTTAGAATGGGAGATCTGGTAATGGATAAAGATCACCAAATCACGATATATCTATGTACTAAACCAATGAAAATGTCATATGAAGACTGGGAGAAGTTGGATCAGAATGAAAATAACACAATACGATTGTGTATCTCAGGTTGAATATTGTTGAATGTATCAGGGGAATTTTTAGTGAAGGCTTTGTGGGAAAAGTTAGGAACTTTATACCAATATAAGTCTCTGGTGAATAAATTGTTCCTATGGAAAAAGTTGTATAACCTGAGGATGAAGGATGGAGACTCGATAATAGAGCATCTGAACACATTTCATACTATGGTAAGCCAATTGTTATCAGTTGATATAAAAATTTCAGATGAAGATAAGTGTATCAATGTTTTGTGTTCTCTACCAGATTCGTGGGATAGTCTGGTCATTACAATAGGTAGAAATATGTCTTCCTTATAGTTTGATGAAGTAGTCTCATCCTTGCTATGGGATGAGCTGAGAAGGAAAATATGGAGGGATAGAATGGCAATGCCTTGTCTGTACGAGGACGGTCCTAGAACAGAAAAAATAAAATTAAAATCCTTGAGTGGGAGATGTAAATCTAGAGGGAGATCTAAATCTCTAGGAAAACTTATAAAGGTGTGCTGCAAATGCGTAAAGGAAGGGAACTTCAAAAATGAATGTACATCTAAAGCTCCTAAGAAAGGAAGGGGATCTAATGATGCTCCTTTTACAGAGGTAAAAATCACCTCAGATGAAGGCGGGGATGTGTACTTGGCTTCTTCTTCAGGTACACTCATAGATCATGAGGCATGGTTGATTGACTCAAGTGTATCATTTCACTTGACTCCCCACAGGGAGTGGTTCTGCTTGTATGATAAATATGATGGCGATGATGTCTCCTTAGGGGATGACAGGAAAGCTAGAATCATCAATCCCAAAAAATTCAAGTTAAGGTTACAAGGTGGAAGGATTATAACACTTCTGGGTGTTCTACATATTCTTGCATTGGCCAAACATCTAATTTTTGTAAGAAAGTTGGATGAGGCAGGTGTAAAAATAGTGTTCGAGAAAGATACCTGCAAGATGGTTTAGGGAGAAATCGTATTGATGTGGGGAGTTTGGATTGGAATTCTATACAAGATTCAGCGTAGCACTGTTATTGATGGGTGCATTAATTTTTTGGTTCCTGAAAGTGGAGTAGAAAATCTAGTGGTCTCTGGAGAAAATACCATGCCATGGAATCAAGTACTTGGACATATTGGAGAGAAGCGCCTCTGAATACTTCATGTTAATGGAATGATATAAGGTATGTCTAATTTCTCTCTTGATTTTGATTTCTATGAAAATTGTGTATATGGGAAGTATAATTGGGTGATTTTCGCCTCTTGTGATAAGAGGGCGAAACATATATTAGAGCTTATGCACAGTGATGTGTTTGGACCTGTGTCAATTCCATCACTGGGTAAGTTTGCGTACTATGTATCATTTATAGATGATTTCTCAAGGAATACATGGATATATTTCCTGAGGAATAAATTTGAAGTCTTTGGCAGGTTTAAAGAATATAAGGCTCTGGTGGAAAACTAGACAAAGAAGAAGATAAAGGTGTTGAGGAAAGATAATGATGGAGAGTTTTGCAAGAAGGAATTTGGAGAGTTTTGTAGGAAGTGTGGTATAGTATGGCAATAGACTACTCCATACACACCTCAAGAAAATGGAGTTGCAGAAATAATTAACATGACTTTGATGGAAAAGGTAAGAAGCATGATCAGTGGTACTGGGTTAGGACATGATTCCTGGGCAGAGGCTATGGAGACTGCATGTTGCCTGGTCAACATATGACCTTCATCAGCATTGGAGGATAAGACTCCACAAGAGGTATGGACTGGTAAGAAACTCTCTCTTTCACATCTGAGGGTATTTGGATGTGATGCATATGTACATGTTCCACAGGAGAAAAGAACCAAGTTGGATAGTAAATCTGAAAGGTGTAACTTTATTGGATATAAGGATGGTTTAAAAGGTTATAAGATTTGGATCCTAGAAACAAGAAAGGTTGTGTAGAGATGTGATGTGGTGTTTATAGAAGTGAAATATGTTGTTAAACATGAAGTCCTACCAAAGGAACTTCAGAAGATCTAGTTTGAGCTATAGGAGGAGGAATCAAAATCTACAGTAGAAGAGGAATCAAAAGGTGAAGAGCCACAAACTTGTGACAAGATCAATTCAAAAAAGAAGGCAGCCAAAAAGGTATTGTATAGTTGCTTTATATTCAAATTTCTCATTATTCGTTACTGATGATAATTCTAGAACTATCAGGGAAGTAGTAGATTCAGAGGATGGAAAACTCCAAAAAGAGGCCATGGTTGATGAAATGTCATCTTTTCACAAAAATGAGGCTTCAGATCTGTTGGAGTTGTCGGATGGAAGGAAACTGTTGGCAACAAATGGGTTTTTAAGAAGAAGATGAATGTAGAAGGCAAGGTGGAGAAATACAAAGCTCGGTTGGTAGCAAAAGGTTATTCCCAGGTGCCAAGAATTGATTTTGGTGATATATTTTCTCATGTTGCCAAGGTAGCTTCTATTATATTACTTCTATCTGTTGTTGTTAGTTTTCATTTGGAGCTAGAATAGATGGATGTGAAGGCATCATTTCTTCACGAGGATAAGGAAGAAGATATATACATGAAGAAACCTGAAGGCTTTGTGGTGAAGGGTAAGAAAGAACTGGTATGCAAGTTAAGAAAGTCTTTGTATGGGTTAAAAGAGTCACAAAAGATATGGCATCAAAAATGTTATACATATATATATGGGAACTTAGCTTCACCAAAAGAAAAGTAGATCACTCTGTGTATGTTAACTTAATTGGTGATTGTGTTATTTATTTGTTCTTGTATGTCGATGATATGTTGTTGATTGGAAATAACAAAGAAACTATCCATGAATTGAAGACCCAATTGTCCTCCAAATTTGACATGAAAGATCTTATTGCTGCAAACTATATTTTTGGTATGGAAATTAAATGAGATCGGGAAAAAAGGAAGTTCTCATTAAACCAAAGGAAGTATGTCGAGACAATATTGTAGAGGTTTAATATGCCTGATAGTAAACCAATGAAGGTTCCTATTCCTGTAGGTGTAACGTTAGCTGTTGAATAGTGTTCCAAGGCACAAGAAGAGGAAAAGGACATGTCCCATGTTCCATACGCAAGTGCAGTCGATAGCCTGATGTATGCAACGGTTTGTACTAGACGAGACATTGTACATGCAGTGGGAATATTGAGAACGTTTATGTCAAAACTAGGGAAGGAGCATTGGACCGATGTGAAGTGGTTTTTTAGGTATTTGTGAGGCACTAGTGATTATGGTATGTGCTACCAAGGAAGACCAGGATTGGATAGAGTTTTGGAAATCCGTGGATTTGTTGATGTAGAATGAGATGGAGATCTAGATTAGAGAAGATCTACAAGTGGGTATGTATTTAACCTGTTTGGCGGTGCAGCCAATTGGATGAGCAAGAGATAGTCTGTAGTGGCACTTTCAACTACAGTGGCAGAATACATGGCAGCCACTCATGCAAGCAAGGAAGTAGTTTGGTTGCAAAGGTTGTGTTCAAGTATGGGGTTGGTACAGCGAGCTATAAGGATAGACTGTGATAGCCAAAGTGCAATTTTCTTGGCAGAGAACTCTACTTAGCATTCAATGACAAAGCACATTGATGTCTAGTATCACTTTGTAAGGGATATGGATGAGGAAAAAAAGGTGTTGCTAGTAAAGCTAGACACTTTGAAGAATACTTCAGATGAATTGACAAAGTCTATGATCACTGAGAAGTTCTTTTCATGTAGAGAAACTATTCGCATTGCAGGGTTGGACCAATCACTAAGCTCTCTTGTGTCCCTCCTGTGGAAAGAAAACAACAAGTGGGAGAATGTTGGGTGTGTGTTATATTCTTTCCATGAGTAACCCCATATGTGAAGTTGGGGGATTAGAGGGGCACGGCCAGTCATCGCTTCACTACATTGGGTGTAGCGGGGGGGCCACAACGAAGGAAACAACCCCCGTGTTGAGGGATTTCAGGGTGGTGGTAGGGTTTGTCTATGGGGTCCAGGGAAACACCCTAGGGAAAATGTTTTTGGACCCTATATTAAGTGGGTAAACATAACTATGGTTTTGTGCATGGTTTTCACACATGATTTTTGTCATCGTGGTTTTCTGCCCACGGTATTTTGTAGATTTGGTCAATGAAACTACATTCATGTTCTAATCCACGGTTAATGGATTGGGGTTTATGCATGCTTCGACATGTATATCTTTGTATTGTAACATTGAAAGGAATATAATGAAAAATCAATCTAGTACTCTCAGTTTTGGGATCCAGTGGAAAATCTTTGTGTATATCTATTTTATGTTTTTTTCTCTCACTATTATTTATTTTTTATTTTCAGAATTCCTATGCAATAAATTTATATACCGGGTTAGAACCTACAGATCACTTACTCATGTAGTTTATACAAACCCAGGGGAAGCTGCAAAAGGATCTCCATCAGAAGTGGTCTCCATATCTACAACAATTCCATATGAATAGCAAGTACAATAATGGCAACACCAATCATGTTTTATATTTTCTTAGTCGACCACTGGTTGCAACACTGACCATTGTTCTTAACTCTTGTGGGCATGCAACCTATCGATGGCCACAACTATGTAAAAACGATCCATAGTTCTCCACCAAATACCACATGCTAGTAGATGGAAAGAAAGTTCCATACTTCCACCTCTAGGATGCATTATTATGATACTTGGGCCACCTTTGTGTGAATCCTTCAAGGGAGCATGCCACACTGATTTAGGAGGTGCACTATAGTCGGGTCACATGACACTTTGGTGTGGAAAAATTTGTTGGCATACTACAAAAGTAATTTTATTTTCCAAATATCTTATACAATGTTGTAAAATAGATCAGATCCTACACTGCCTCTGTCATTGCCAAGCCAGCTATTAAGAAGAAAGGACTGTAAACTCCTCCACCTACTCCTTTTTTCCATAGGATTCCATCTCCATGGATTATGTGTATGCCATTTTTTCTACTAAGCATGGAAATGAATGTGTATTTGTGTTAGTTAACAAAATTTTAACATTGCCATATTGGCTACCTATAAGAAGAGTATCACAACTGATACCACTTCCAGACTCATCTTTGAACAAGTGTGGGTACATTTTGGGATCTCGTGGACCATTATATTAGATTGGGATAGTAGGTTCCTAAGATTGTTTTGTTCATCGTTGGACACCGAGCTCACCAATTTGACAACATTCCACCCCTAGATTGATGACCAGACATAGGTCTTCAAAAATATGATTGTGCATGTACCACACATATACAACTCTAAGCATCCGTGGACATGGGATAAGAATGTTCCCTATGTGCAACAAAACTATAATAGAGATCTCCATAGTTGGACTGACCACAAACCCTTTGAATTGGGCCCAACCATTATGTTCCCTTGATGTTACACAGCCTTTTGAAGCCACACAGGAAGAATCTACCATTGTTCAAAAGAAATTTCATGAAATCCTTGACAAATCTAATACCAAATACAGACAACGACATGATCAACATCAAGTGCCCCATATGTTTCAGGTGGGTGACAAAGTTCAGTTACATCTATAGAAAGAGCACCTCATTGGATCCCATCATAAGCTTCGAACACTCTGATACAGGCTTTACATCATCACCAAGGTTATGGGAGACAATGATTTTGATTTGAGTATCCCCCCATTCCTTGGCTTGTACCCTATATTCAATGTTCACCACCTTTGACCATTCTTTCCACCATTGTTGGACACATCAGACATTGTTGAGTTGTTGACACCAACAGAGCTCAACACAAACTGCATGGAATAGGACACAACTGATTGAATCATGTACATGAAGATCAAGAGCACTTGCCAACATAACATCCAACTATATTTGGTTGTCAAAGCCAGCCAACGCCTGCACCAAGACAAGTGGCTCACCAATGACCAAGTTCAATATAAGTTTCCGCATCTCACGGAGGAACTCAATGCAATGGCGACCATTGCTTATTAAGGGGGGGAGGGGGGACTAATCTAGGTGGATATTGTTGGTAAATTTCCTATTCCATTTGAAACTCCACCATTTTTTTATTTCAATTTCCTTAATTGTAGTACAATTTACTATTTTTTACAGTTTTTTACCTCCTAAACTTCGAGAGCCATTTTGTCCTAAGCAATGATTTTTTTGCAGAATGGGAAAACCCAAATCTTGGCATAGGGGTTTGTGGTCGAAAGTTGTATTCCTCAGATATATCTTTCTAGCGAGGTATCGTAATTTTCAAATGAAGATCATATTCCAATGTTATGACCTCGGGAAATTGATGTATCAATTTACCCCAATGGGGCCCACAGACTTTTGGTACTTCATCCCCTAGGGTTAGGATTTTGGATGTTTAGGGTTTTCCATTGTTTGTGAATAATAAATAGGTCTTTGAGTTTCATTGTAAGACAATTCAGAAGGCATGTAGTTTCCATATATCTTCTGAAAGATAATCTACCATCGCTTGAGATAGTTTATTTAATTGCTTCATGTAAACAATTTTTAGTGCTTTGTTATTAATGAATTGAAGTTTGTTTTCACTGCATCTCTATGTGTCTATTAATATATGTACTTCATTTTTTTCCCGCATAAAGTCATATCACCTTTTCTTATAGGAATGTTTTTCTTGTGGAAGTTTCTTTAAGAAACCCTTATTTTTTAAATGGATTTTATATGTTTCATCATATTAATTGTTAAATGTGGCATTTTATTCTGAAATGGTTGATTTTATATTTTTTTCTATTCATGCAGAGACATCTATGAAAAAATGTATTATGGAATTTGACTTTCCTATATATGTGTGGTTTGTTTGTATTCAATGTTCTTTTGAACTTTCCCATGTGTTGTAAAGGAAGTTCTATAGTCTCATTGTATTGGAAACAATGATTAGTGTTTTAGCGCATATTTTAATTAAAAAAAAAATGACATCACATTATTAATAATTAAATGAATATATATTGGTTGCAGATTGAAGGCCTCAGATTGATATTTTAGCCCTAGACTATCTAAAGAATGGAGCTTCTAGTCCTCAACACTCTAGAATGGTGGATGTTATCTGTTACATAATGTTTAGAGGAAAACCGGAACGAATGATTTGAAAGGTATTGAGACATATGTATAATGCATTAGAAACACATTGGGAATGTTTTGAAGTGATCAGAAAATTTTTATGTGTAAATTGTAGCATAGTTAACATTCAAGTGGAAATTCATATCATAATACATGACATTTCATATAATAAAATTTGTGGTTGAAATTATTTATCATTGTAGTTGATATATTTTTAGTGTTGTAATCAACTTATTAGGCTTTGCATGATTCATATGTGTTTTCATATTAGATGGGAATGAATCTATATGATATTTTCTTAATATAGTCCCAAAATCACACTAATTCATTTATGTTGATTAATAATAAACACAAGTAAAATGAATATACAATACCAAATTAGTCATTTATAGAATGAATATGAAACTAGATGAAATAGATAAATGATTATTGGAAATGGAAAAATTGTGATTACAAATGAAAACTAAAATTTGCATATAAATGTCTATTAGTGGATAATTTATAGTATCTTATCTTGCAACCAACATTTTGGTCATATTTCTTTGGTCATTACTTGGCTTCAAATGATGACTAAAATTCACATATAAATGACTATTAGTCTCTAATTTACAGTATCTTATCTCATGAACAACATTTTGGTCATATTTCATTGGTTATTAATTGTTTTCTTTGGGTGATCATATAGTAGTATATTTGGTTGTGTGATTGGTCATTAAATGTTGCAATTAATTAATAAATAAATGGCTATCCAAATTTGTGACTAAATATAATACTGGACAATAAAATTGAGACAACCAATTAATGAATAAACTAAACACAACTAAATTAGTCAAAGAGGTAAGATACTCTAATTTATCCATTAATGGTCACGTAACCAAACATCGTCATTTATATGTGATTTTTAGTAATTTTTTTCGTTACTACTTTCTATTTTTATACTAATGTACCTTCTCATTGTGATCTAACAATGCCTCATGTGGTTCCAACCAGGGAAAATTTTAGGGGCTAATGTTCGCCCAGTGGGCTAATTTTCCATGATTTTTCCACAAAAAAGATTCGCCAATTTCCAATTTTATAAAAGACGATTCGCCCAAATTTTAGAATATAAAATTATTTTACCTTAAAAATCGCCAACATCATATAGAGACTATATATAAAATAATTATAAATTTGAATAATTTTACAAATATATCAATAAACATTTAAAATTTGCATATTAGGGATTAGTGAGATTCGCCAATGTTTTAAACTTCAAGAAAATTTTCCATCCTTAAAATTTTCCTTGGTTCCAACAAATTCATTCCCATTAATAAGTCATAGAATCCTAAAGTTGTAGAGTACATGGATACCATGGTCCTACATACTCCCAAATCGACCTCACAATTCTTTACCAACTTTCCTACATTTATTTTCATACCACACCATCTCTACGTGCATAAAATCATGTTTTGCAATAGCGTTATGTTTAATTTTTGACAATTCATTTTTAGAAATAAAATACTCAGTAGCTCCTAGATATAAAAAAATATAAAAAATCATATTGCCAATATTACTTGACATCCAAAACATAGTGGATTGGTGCACATCTCTGCGATTGTTCACCATGACATGGATGCAATGGGCCTTCCCCACATACCCCATTATGGCTAGTTTTTGAGCTATGTTTTAATTACTTACTTTTTGATGGAAATCCCTCTCATAGTATAGACCTCTGCAATTCCAAAGCCTCCTCTTAGGAGCTTCATTCCTACTGCTAGATGAACTCATAGTTGGCCTGGAACTCCATTGGTAAGAGCTATACTATTATGATCAATGATATAGTGGACTGACATGATGTTTATGCATAGGATGATACTATTGTGGTTAATGATTCGTATAAGATTCCATGAATGACTATTGATTTGGAAATTGATATGGTGTTCTTAAAGTTCCTTCCAATAGGTTTCAATGATTATGCATTAGTCTCCTCTGCAAAAACATTTCATCTATGTTGTTTCCATTCGACACTCCTTACCCTTTAGGTTTCGATGACCTACTTGGTCCATTATTAAAGATCTACTCCTCATCAATGATTACTCGTTGAACTGGCTCATACCAAATAAGACATCGCAATGCTTATGTGAGGGGAATAGTGAATTAGTTCCAATAAATAAGCCTCATACTCTGGTACACAGTGACTACCTTTAGGTTTTGATGGCCTACCTGGTCCATTATTCGAGATCTACTCCTCATCAATGATTACTCGTTGAATTGACTCATGCCAAATAAGACATCGCAATGCTTATGAATTAGTTCCAATAAAGAAGCCTCATACTCTGGTACTTAGTGACTACCTACTTCAATGCATTGAATTCATTCATTTGTATTTCAATGAACTGCTATAACAGGTAGCATTCTCTAAAATTTTCTTCAAATAACTACCAAGTTACCTTTGAGATATCCATCCCAAAATAGGGTAATAATGTCTTCCAACAAATTATGCACTTCCTTTCAATTGAAATACAGTGATCTTGGCCTTCATATTGGATGTGTAGTCCATCAAGGTCAAGCACATAACCATACCTTCTAGTCATTCCTCTACAATTTGTCCATTCGTTCACTCCCAAAATTCAAGAAATTTTACCTTCTCGAAATCTCGACACACATTATTTCTTATGGGGCTTTGGGGCCGTTCTTTTTGTGTAATAGGTATTTCTTTCTCTCAATCTAGGTGGGTTATTAATGCCTTAGACATGTGCTAAATGATCTCATTAAGTTCAAAACTTCTCCAACAAGTATTTATTCCTGCATCGTGACATGATCCCCGTCATTGGGTGGAGTGATAGGAGATGGCTATGATGATGACAACATGCCATGCCCTCTAGCCACCCTACTACGTCTTGTGCCTCTTCTATCCATGGTACCTATTCCAACAATTTCCAATTTACAATATGTCAAATTGATGTAATAATATCGGTGCAGAAAAACCACTTGAACCATTCTCATCGCCTTACAAAGAAAAACATTATAAACTAAAGGGTCTATAAAATCTTGGCTTATTAGAAGAATTGTATTTTTTTTATTAAAATAGTACCATTTGACTAGTATGTGTTGTGGAAACCCTATTAATCAACATGGATTTCATTTTTATTAGTAAAGGTTTTAATCATCTCTAGTACACTTTATCTACAGATCAACAACACTTGAAAACAATGGTGTTATTACTTCACTTGAAAAAAATTTACACATATACAAAAAAAATATATCTAAAACCCCAATAACTATAACATAGTTACATCAAACTTAATTTCAAACATGGACAATTTAAGGGACTATATTTTTGTTGTGAGTGTGGAAACCTTTCTGAATCTTTAGAATACTTAAAATATTAACCATGAATATTTCGTTATAATTTTCTAAATACCTAATGATTTCACATATTTTATAAGATTAGGAAAAAAAATTAAGTAAAACAAGTTTGTAGTATAGAAGTTTGGGAGAATACTCATTTTAGATTGGTTAATATATTTTAAAAATGGAAAAAATAACCAAATGGAAAATATTCACCCATAAAATTTTCTCAGGACCTAAATTTAGGGATCACACTCATAGCATTTATATGATGATTAAGGGAGGGTTTGGAGCATAAGAAACTTAATTTTTGTTAATAATAAAAATTAGTGAATCTTTCCTTTAATGGTATTATTTAAAGAAATAAAAATAAAATAGAGATGCATCTAGTTTGAAGCTTTTGTATAGATGAGTAAATATGAACCTTTGTTTCACATTGAAAAATGAAGAATCATGGAAAGAAATAATACTTTAGTCCTAGTTGAATGCTTGTATACTTTATTCTTGCTGAAAACATGACAACATGCATGAATCCTCACAAGTGGAAATGATCTGTCAAGATGTCATATCTCTTTAAATTTCTAGGGATAGTTTTGTTTTGGATGTTATTATAACTAATTACCTATTTGATATTTATTTTTGTATTTCGTGAAGAAATTTATCAAATCATATGATAGGCCCCTATACTACTAGTGTAGCCCCTTATTGTTATTAGTACAACCCACTTATTATATTGATGTACCCATGTAGTGCCCATACTGTTACTATTGTGCCCCATAGAAGCCCACTATTGTTATTATTGCGCCCTTACATTATTATTGTTATGTTGGCTTTGATTATGTTATGACCCCTTAGACTCCTATATATATAAAGGAGGTATTTTCATTTGTATCATCGAATAATTGTTCATTTATGTAATGTAAAGTAGGTCGCTCCCTCGAAGAGGTTGAATTCTAAGGCGTTGGTCTATCTTTTCTATCTTTTCTTGAGCTGGTTTCATAACATTTGGTATCAGAGCTTTGGCTTCTAGGGTTTCGCTGCTCCAAATAGGTCATCCTGGCATTTTCGCTATAACTTTTTTTCTACGACGTTTTAGAAGCTTAAAAAAAACCCATTTTAGAAGAGATCACACTGAACCTCTGGTCTGAATTTCAAAGCTTTTCACGCTGTATTTGTGGAGATATGATCTGAGGAAGTTTGTCATTTTGCAGACTCCTAAATTACATTCGAAACAGGTGCCCTGGGGAAAATCATCATAACCTTCTCTCTGAGCATCGGATTGAAATCTCATAAGAATGTACAAAAAGAGGACGGACTGTAATTTCTTGTAGATATTTTTCAGAGCCAAAGGTCGAAACAGTGACACGTGGAACTTCATACAACTTCGATCTTCTAGAAAGGTCTATAATCAGGTCATCTTGGGAGATTGTGCATAACTCTTTCTCGGAGAATCAAATTTGGATCAAAATGGTGGCATTGGAAAGGGGACAGAAAGGGATACCACAGATCACAGTTTTAGAACTTAAAGATCCGAAAATACAGAGTTACAGTTGTTTCAAGATCAAGCTCCTAAAATCAAGAAAAAGCAAGATGAGGAAGTTTGATGGCAAGGATCTGGAAAACTGGATACTTCAGATGGAGCAATATTTTGATCTACATGGTGTACCACTGTTACAAAAGGTATTTATTATATCTTCATATTTAGAACTAGATCAATTTTTATGGTATGAAGGGCTTTGTTCTCGTAAACAACTTGTTACATGGTCGATTTTCAAGGAGGAAATGGTAGCACATTATGAGGATACAAAGAGCAACACCTTCTTTAGAGCAACACCACAACAATTGGAAAGAGTAAATGTGCTTTGTGACATAGTGGAAAGAAAAATTATGGAAACCAGGAAGCATACCCCTCACAACTATAAAGATGGAAGTGTTGTTTCTCCTAGCCTTCGACAACCTACAAGGGTTACACCACAAAATTTGGAAGAAAAAAGAGAAAAAGGGCTTTGTTACAATTGTGATAGAAAATGCACTAAAGTTCATAAGTGTGCTACAAAGAAATTATTTTACACAGAATATGAAGAGGAGGAAGAAAAGGATCAAGAAACCTCAAAAGAAGAAGATATACGCCAGGACCCCACCCGAGAGAAAGAAGAAATGAATCAAACCATATCTTATAAAGCATTGGCATGAATTACCACTCCTCAAACTCTCAAGATAAGAGGATATATCAAGAAGAAAAAGGTGCAAGAAGTGAAATATCACATCGAGAAAGAAGAAATGAATCCAACCATATCTTGTAATTCATTGGTCGAAATTACCACTCCTCAAACTATCAAGATACAAGGACATATCAAGAAGAAAAATGTTCAAGAAGCGAAAGATCACATCGAGCATCAAGAAATGAATCTGGCCATATCTTGTAAAGGATTGGAAGAAATTACCACTCCTCAAACTCTAGAGATAGAAGGACATATCAAGAAGAAAAAGGTTCAAGCAGTGAAAGATCACATTGATCATCAACAACAAGTTCTCCAAATTTTAAAGGGTAATGCCACTTTCGTGCAAAATAAAATGAAACACTAGGTAGATCAACATCGTAGTGAAAAATGTTCTAATGTAGGTGATTGGATATTTTTACTACTACATCTCAAGAAACCTATTTTTGAGAAGGAAAGTTTTGCAATACTACATGCACTTAAAAAATGGCGATCTTACCGAATGGGAAGACTCTTCAAGGATGATGATGTGGAAGCATTGTTTTGTGCTATTTATATTATCCAACCAGATTGGATAAACAAAGCAAGGGATGAATGGAAGAAGGACAAAGAAGTATGGCCACTTATTCAAAAGTTGCAAAAGATACCAATTCAAACAATATTGCCAGAAATTGAAGAGGAAGGAAAAATCATATTGGAACTTGGAGCAGTCATAGAAACAAGAGCTCGACACCCACAAAATCGATCAATTTCAAAGTATCTCATCAAGTGTAAGAACTTACTTGCTGAAGATTCCACATGGGAGGAAAATAATTTTATACAGAAGCATCAAGAACTACTCAAGCGTTGAGGACAACGCTTTTTGAAGGAGAGGGGCATGATAGGCCCCTATACTACTAGTGTAACCCCTTATTGTTATTAGTACAACCCACTTATTATATTGATGTACCCATGTAGTGCCCATATTGTTACCATTGTGCCCCATAGAAGCCCACTATTGCTATTGCTGTGCCCTTACATTATTACTGTTATGTCGGCTCTGATTATGTTATGACCCCTTAGACTCCTATATATAGAAAGGAGGTCTTTTCATTTTTATCATCGAAGAATTGTTCATTTATGTAATGTAAAGGAGGTTGCCCCCTCGAAGAGGCTGAATTCTAAGGCGTTGATCTATCTTTTTTATCTTTTCTTGACTTGGTTTCATAACATCATATCATCGAGAATATCAATTGGGAAAGTGGGAAGAAATATAAATAATTTGACAATCGAATTTACTTGTTGGCTCTTTAGAGATTAGGTTGTCTTTAGCATATTGGTAATATATTTATACAATGATTGCGTGGCCTTCACCAACTTAGAAATGCAAGGTATTTTCTTCCTTGTTATACTTCATGATTTCACTTGGCTAGTTCCTAAAGATATTTGAATATTGGCTCAGGGATAATTTCCCTATTCTATATAGATAAAAACATTACCTTGACTCTATATCAATAACATTTTCAGTCAAAAAGTGTATATACTATATAAATTTTGTAACAACTCTACAATTTGACAAGTTTAACTCAATAGTGCATGTAATGTATTTGGAAAAATCCCAAGAAGAAGAATTTGTTTCAACGTGATGGTGGAAAGCTTCTAGGAAAGACGATTGCATCATCATTTATTATTAATTAAAAACATGCACAATGCATTTTCTTCCATCAAATATGTTTGTTCAAGCTCCCAGTAATCACTATGAGCCTCTGATTTGGTCTTAGTTAAGGTGATTTATAAAGTTAACCCAACATCTAAAAAATATCAAATGTGGATAAAGTTCTCATTTAAATTATATAGAAAATTTGGTCTTGTCCTAGTGTTGTATTTGATGTTTTAATATCTTAACTAACATACAAAAAATGGAGATATTTCTAAGAATAACCTATGAACCTTTCCATTTGTTTCTACCAATGGATCTGTTTAAAGAAACCTAAGTTCTAGCAAGTTTGATATGCCTACCACATAAATAGCTCTATTTGAAAATATTTCATTATGTGTCAGTAATGTAGTTTACATCTATTGGGCATAGAATCCCCTCACGGCATGTTTTAGGGCTCAAAGCCCAAATTTTTGTCAAATATATTGTAAGATTGAGGGAATTGTGGGAGTGGAGTGCGAAGTATAGGTTAAGTCATAAGGTTTTCCACCCTAAGTATTGTAAAGTAATGTAATGGCATGTCGGCCTACGCATGGTCCGCAGACCATGGGATTGTATAAATAGAGCGAGGCTATAAGTTGTAAAGATAGAGAATTGAAGGAGAAGAGATGAATACGAATGGTTGGAGCATAGAGTAAGAGTCTAAGTGTATTGGGTCATAGCAGTAGGAAGAGGCTATGCAGCTGAGTGTGTAGAAGCCTAGAAGAGTCTGCAGTTGAGTGTGTAGACCGTTGCAACGGAGTGCGCAAGGCAGTATCGAGTCTATAATCTTGAATGAAGAATAATAAAGAGAAGTTGATTCCAAATTCAGTGCATCTGTTTTTGTATTACATTCTTTACATTTATACTATTTTATTTATCACGCGCACTTATATGATTGCTGGATATACTTTTAATTATCACCGGTCTTACACAGATAAGTTATGTAATTAGGTAATAACAGGTTAAATAACAAGGAAACTGGGCATAATAAGGGTCGTGCCCCGAGTAGGGCTATGCAAAGGCAGCATCATAGGTTGCGAGGGACTAATAGGTGCACGTAGAAATGTATGCACAGTGTCAAACTGCAGACCTCCAAAAGCTCATCAAACATCCCTAGGGTGTGAAAATCTGGTTCTAGCACCCCTCCCATACTACTTTGGGTAAGACCTCAGTCTTCGTTATGTGGACTACTACCAAAAGTGCTGGTAGTATCGGGATTTGCTTGGTTAAATCACCTTTGAACCTGGGTCAGGCCCATACAAGCCAACAACATCTCAACAGTCACAACCATTGCCTAGCTTATGATTTACTTCACTTAAAAACTATGGATAACTTTCCTTTAACCACCACATATGTTACACCACAATTGAATGATTGTTTTTTTTTTGTTGATGTCAGACTAGTCGATAACGTCATTCCTAGGCATTATGGTTGAGTGAAATGGATACTAGTTAGACATTTAAGAATGAATAACTATTAATTATCTATAGGAGAAGTATAAGTCATGAATTATGATACAATTACTGCATATGGTTATGTAATAATATTGAGAGGACCCAAACAGTCCTTGGGGACGAGCCTTTGCTTTTAACTTGACTTGTCAACTATGTTAACCAGTTAAGTTATAGTTATCTCCAATTACCCTACTAAATAGAGGCTATGGAAAAACATGGTCATTAAGGCTCTAATTCATCTGACATCTATGGAATGTTGATTTTTCTAGAACATTTTCACATATCAGAGGATTTATATAACGACTTCAAGGTTTTCACATTGGAGGTGAAATTTTCACAAGGGTCGATTTTCTATTTTATTGGATTGTAGAGTTTATATTTTACTAAAAATCGATTTTATTAGGACAATATCAATACAAAATCATCACAAAGTTTCTATTTGATGCCTAAGAATCCACACAAATTAATACTTCAATTTTCTGTTGAAGCTTAAGCTAGCTAATCATAAAACCCTTAACCTAAAAATCAAACCGAAGTCATTCACTCAATAACACTAAGAAATGAATTAATTATTTTAATTGAATTTTCATGCTCACAAAAGGTAGATGGGTCAACTAAGTGAAGCTTTTAATTGACATCACTAAACTTTGGCTTCCCACAAACCAAAAGAAATGAGTTTCTCACAACCCTACCCCCAAGTTAAGGAAAAAGGATAAAACAGTGCCCACTGAACTATTTTTTTTTGTTTTTTTTGGTGGGAATGATACCTTGATAAGAGAATGTGATGCTAAGTTTAGGAGAATTTGCTGGAAACAATGTTTAATATTGAGAGGTGGTGAATTGACATTAAGGAAATTTTTTACTTTTGTGCCAGTTTATATTTTTATTCAAACTTGGCAAGCATCATGTTAGCAACCACTATCACAACATATGCAACATATGAATATATCAATACATGAATACACACAACATGAGAAACATACACATGAACATTGAGGTTTAATCTGGAAACCATTTTAGGATAAAAACCACCAAAGATTATTTTTATTATGATGTAAGTATGAGCTCCTACTCAACTACATCATTTTTTTAGCACCTACTCATGGGAGGCTCCAACTCCCTTAGATTGTTTTCTAGCACCCACTAATAGGAAGCACCAATTGCCCTTCTTCAATGGACACCCAGTTAGCTTACCATAATATCCAATTGAGGTACCAACTTCATGGATTTGTTGCAAGAACCAGCTCCTTATTTTGCAGGCTCCAACCCACACTCGATAAGGAACTTGATATCCACTACAATTGGTAACCATTGTTCTTGTTATCAACTATGTGTCCTCCTCTGCATCCTTCACCTTACACAAACCATGCAACACTATGATGTATGCTCACTCTGCTCACACTACAATAGAAAGTGCATCATCATAACTCTTAGTCCACATAGCAGCTCTCTGTCTTCAATGCATTTGAAACATACTCCACATTGTTCTCTACTCTAAGCCCTCTTCTTCTACACAGGAATTCTCGACCTCTCACGGTATCTCACCAACACACAAATCTCTCCACTCATCTCACTCAATGATGCTACATTTGATCCTGCTTACACAATTGCAATCCAATGTTTTTTTCTCTATTACACAGAGAATGATGTTATTACTGTTGTCAATCACACTTTCCCAAGTGCATACTTCTACATGGCTTCCCATACTGCATAAGATAGATCTGCATAATCAATATCATAATTTTACCAGGGTTCTCCATTATGTTGTTGCATCGAATAGGTTGGCCACTACAACTCAATTAATGCAAAAAATGGCCACGTGAGTGTCTCCTATACTAAGAATTAATTCTCAGTCAAATTGCACACTACAACATGGCTCTCCATGCCTATTAATTTCCCTTCTATGCATGAGATCTACTTTATAATCGTAGTATGAACTATAGTCAAATATTTATTTGTTCTTGCGTGATTTTTCTCATTTAATTCTTCCAGAAGTTCAAGGAATTCAGTTATGGTGAATTTTGATAAAGCGAGGCACCATTCATTTAGTTATGTAATTTGGGGTCATTGTTTCCTTGATCCAGATCTCCCGAAAATTTCCTCCAATGTGCTACTAAACTTGGCGGAGCCTTAAAATCGTGGTGATTCATTCAATGCCTACAAATGCCTTCCTGTACCAACTATGGTGAATATCCCATTTGATGTATTTGCCAAATATGGCACATAGGACAAATCTAATGCATAGTGTGAAAGAGTTTATGACTCATTCAATGCTCTATATAGCATAGGGATTTAACACAATGTATTCATTGTTCAACCTTCAGTGCCCACAATCACATAGCACTCATAAGACCATGTATTGGGCTTTACTTTAGCCACTGGCCTTATTCCTTTAGCGTGCCTTTGAAGAAATCTAGGATTACATGTCAAGGTGGGTCCACCCACTACGTGGATTAGCCAATCAAAAGCCTATCGAGGTGACTTATAATTGTAGATTTTAACCTCGTATAGAAACTACCTACACACGAATTCTAAAACACATAAAATAAAAAATGCGAGAGCATAACACATAAAACACATATACATAGAAATTTTCCCCTGGATCCCAAAACCGATACTACCAGCTTGATTTTCATTATGTTCCTTTCAATGTTACAATACATATTTATACATGTCGAAGCATCCAATACCATTGACCGAAAACCATCGCATCCAAAACCATGGATCGAAAACCATCACGTCCAAAACAATGTGCGAAAAACATGCAAAAAACCATAGGTAGGTCTGCCCAACCTAATATACGGTTGAAAACCAAAATTTTCCATGGAGTTTCCCTGGACCTCATAGACTGGGGTTATCTGCACCCCTCAAACCCCCTGTGAATCCCCCCGCTACACAATTGGCGCAATGGAGGCGGGGCTCTGCCCCCCTTCTAACCCTCGGTTAACTATGTGGGAAAGTGGTGGAAAGAATATAACACAACCCAACATTTAGCCACTTGTTGTTTTCTTTCCACAAGGGGCCATAAGGGAGCTTAGTCATTTATCCAACCCTGCAATCCCATTATTTCTCTACACCAAGAGAATTTTTCAAAGCTCACAGATTTTGTCAATGCATCTGCAATATTCTTCAAAATGTCCACCTTTACCAGCAACACCGTTTTGTCTTCTATCATATCCCTACCAAAGTGATACTAAACATCAATGTGCTTTGTCTTTGAATTATGTTCAGGGTCCTTTGCCAAGAATATTGCACTTTGGCAGTCATAGTCTATCCTTATAGATCCTTGTACTAACCCCATACTTGAACACAATCTCTACAACCAAACTGCTTCCTTTCTTGCATGAGTGGCTGCCATGTATTCTGCCTCTATAATTAATAGTTCCACTACAGATTTTTTCTTACTCATCCAATTGACTCCACCTCCAAATAGGTTAAACACATACCCACTTGTACACATTCTCTGATCCAGATCACCAGCCCAGTCCGCATCAACAAAGCCAAGGATATCCAAAATTCTGTCAAATCCTGGTCTTCCTTGGTAGCACAAAATGTAATCACTAGTGCCACACAAATACCTGAAAACCCGCTTCACTGTTGTCCAATGCTCCTTCCCTAGTTTTGACATAAACTTGCTCAATACTCCCACTCGATGTGCAATGTCTAGTCTAGTACAGACCATCGCATACATCACGCTACTGACTACACTTGCATATGGAACAAAGCACATATACTCTTCCTCTTCTTGTGTCTTGGGACACTGTTCAGTAGATAACTTTACATCCACAGGAATAGGAACCTTCACCGGTTTACTATCCTACATATTAAATCTCTGCAATATTGTCTCGACATACTTCCTTTGGTTTAACCATAGCTTCCTCCTTGCTTGATATCTTTTAGTTTCCATGCCCAAAATATAGTTTGCAGCGCCCAGACCTTTCATGTCGAATTTGGAGGAAAATTGGGTCTTCAAATCCTGGATAATTTCTTTGTCATTTTCAACCAGCAACATATCATCCACATACAAGACCAAATAAATAACACGGTCACCAATTAATTTAAAATACACATAGTGATCTATTTTTCTTCTAGTGAAGCCCAATCCCCGTATAAATGTATCAAATTTCTGATACCACATCCTTGGTGACTATTTTAACCCATACAGAGACTTCTTTAACTTGCATACCTATTCTTTCTTACCCTTCACTGCAAAGCCTTCAGGTTGCTTCATATAGATTTTCTCTTCCAGATCTCCATGAAGAAATGCTGCCTTCACATCCATCTGTTCTACCTCAAAATGAAAATCAGTAGCAATAGATAAAACTAATCTAATAGAAGTCACCTTGGCAACAGGAGAAAAAATATCACCAAAATCAATTCCTGGCACTTGGGCATAACCTTTCGCTACCAACCGAAGTTTGTATTTCTCCACCTTTCCTTCTACATTTGCCTTCTTCTTGAACACCCATTTTCTTCCAACAGGTTTCCTTCCAGCCGACAACTCCACCAGATCCCAAGCCTCATTTTTGTGCAAAGATGCCATTTCATCAACCATGGCCTCTTTCCAAAGTTTTCCATCCACTGAAACTACTGGTTCCTTCATAATTATGGTATCATCATCAGTAATAGATAAAGCAAAATCTGAACAGAAAGAAGATAGACTATACCTTTCTGGCTTCCTTCTTTCTCGAACTGATCTTCTCAAACCTGGAGTTTGTGGCTCTTCATCTTCTGATTCCTCCTATGTTGTAGAGTCTCATTCTTCCTCCTTTAGCTCAAACTCTATCTTCACAGGTTCCTTTGGTTGGACTTCATGTTTAATAAAATATTTCACCTCTCTGAACACTACATCTCGGCTGTACACAACCTTCCTTGTTATTGGGTTCCAAAGATTATAACCCTTCAAACCATCCTTATACCCAATAATAAAAACTCTTTAAAATTTCTTATCCAACTTGGTTCATTTCTCCTTTAGAACATGTACATATGCATCACATCCAAATATCCTCAGATGTGAAAGAGACAGTTTCTTACCAGTCCATACCTCTTGTGGAGTTTTATCCTCCAATGCTAATGAAGGTGATATGTTACCAGCTAACATGTTGTCTCCACCACCTCTACCCAGAATTCTTATCCTAACCCAACACCATTGAGCATGCTTCTTGCCCTTTCCATCAACCTCATGTTCATTCTTTTTGCAACTCCATTTTTCTAAGGTGTATATTGAGTAGTCTTCTGCCATGCTATACCACACTTCTTACATAATTCTTAAAATTCCTTACTACAAAACTCTCCACCATTATCTGTCCTCATCACCTTTATCTTCTTCTCTGTCTAGTTTTCCACTAGAGCCTTAAATTCTTTAAACTTGTCAAAGACTTCAGATTTCTTCTCAAGGAAATATATCCATGTATTCCTTGAGAAGTCATCTATAAATTATATATAGTACACAAACTTACCTAGTGATGGAACCTTCACAGGTCCAAACACATCACTATGCATAAGCTCTAAAATCTATTTTTCCCTCTTACCACCAGAGGGGAAACTCACCTAATTCTGCTTCCCATATACACAATTTTCACAGAAATAAAAATCCAGAGAGCTATTACTCATAACTTCTACCATACCTTTACCATGAAGTATTGAAAGTCCCTTCTCTCCAATATGTCTAAGCGTTTGATGCCACAACATAGTCTTCTCTCCAGAGACCACTAGATTTTCTGCTCCACTTTCAGGAACCAAAGAACTGTTGCACCCGTCAACAACAGTGCTACCTTGCAATTTGTATAGAGTTCCAATCCGAACTCCCCGCATCAATACCAGTGCTCCCCAAACCATCTTGCAGGTATCCTTCTCAAACATTGTTTTTACACCTGCATCATCCAACTTGCTTATAGAAATCATATTTCTGCCCAATGCGAGAATATGCAAAACACTCGAAACTATTCTAACCCTTCCACGTTGCAACTTCAACTTTACTTTTCTGCGACCCATGATTCTAGCCTTCCTATGATGCCCTAAGAATACATCACCACCATCATATTTGACATACTCACAGAACCACTCTCTATGGGGAGTGAACTAAAAGGATGCACCTGATTCAATCAACCATGCCTCATGATCTACATGTGTACTTGAAGAAGCGAAGTACACATCCCCACCTTCATCTGAGGTGGTTTTCACCTCTGCACAAGGAGCGTCATTAGATTCCTTTCCTTTATCCGGAGCTTTAGATTTACAGTCCCTTTTGTAGTGCCCTTCCTTTCCGCATTTCCAGCACACCACCTTTACAGGTTTTGCTGGAGATTTAGATCTCCCTCTAGATTTAGATCTCCCACTCGATGACTTATTTTTGTTTTTGTTCTGGGACCATCCTCGTACAGAAAAGGCATCACCATTCTGGCTCTCCAAATTTTTCCATCTCATCTCCTCCGTCAACAAGGATGAGACTATTTCATCAAATTGCAAGGCAGTTGCATTGCTACCTACTGCAATAACCAAACTATCCCACGAATCTGGTAGAGAACACAACAAACTGATGCACTTATCTTCATCTGAAATTTTGATATCAACAGATGATAATTGACTTACCATAGTATTAAATGCGTTCAGATGCTTTGTCACTAAGTCTCCATCTTTCATCCACAGGTTATACAACTTTTTCAGCAGGAGCTGTTTATTCACCAGAGACTTAGATTGGTACAAAGTCCCTAAGTTGTCCCACAAAGCCTTCACTGTAGCTTCCCCTGATACATTCAGCAATACTGAATTTGAGACACACAATCATATTGTGCTCTTTTCCTTCCGATCCAACTTCTTCCATTCTTCATCAGACACTCCCATTGGTTTAGTACCGAGATCTACCGTGATCCACTAATATTTATCCACCAACAGATCCTCCATCTTATGTTTCCACAACTAAAATCTCTGACCATTAAATTTCTCGATCTCTATCTTTCCACTGCTTGCCATCTTTTTTCACCACTAGAATCGATCCCACAGATATCACATTGAACAGGGTTTACCATAGGCCCGAGAAAAACCCCTCAGCAATAAAGGCGTCTCTTGAAGCCAAAACAACTCTGATACCAAATGTAGATTTTAACCCCGTACAAAAATTGCCTGCATACTAATTCTAAAACAGAGAAAATAAACAATGCGAGAGCATAACACAGAAAACACATATACACAGAGATTTTCCCCTGATCACAAAAACGAGACTACCAGCTTGAATTTTCATTATGTTCCTTTCAATGTTAAAATACATATTTATACATGACGAAGCATCCAATACCATGGATCGAAAACCATTGCGTCCAAAACCATGTGCGAAAAACATGCACAAAACCATAGGTAGGTCTTCCCAACCTAATGTAGGGTCCAAAACCCAATAATAATCCCACCGCAATGGCTTCCTGTCCCAACACCTTTTCTTTGTTTTTGGCATGAAATGCCATGGTCATCCAACACATGAAAGCTTCATAAATCGAAGTCTTCGGCACGTCACTTTACTATGGCCTTGAGGGATTAATCTACGTGCATCAAATATTTGTGCCCTCAGTCACCCAACTACATAAAATCTAGTCCTAGGCTAACCTTAGCCTCTAACCTACTTGTCCCGATGCCTTTTTCTTTTTATCAGGCCTAAAAGCCCTTAATCTTCCAACACATGAAAGCACTGCATGAATAAGACCTGGGCACACCCTCCATCATTTTACAAAATTATCAAATGTCAGTGAAATCTATGTCGCCTGGCTAGTTATCCTGACCATATCTATAATGAACCTTTTTTTTCTTGTAGGATAAGCCTTATGGGCTTACATATACAATGGGGTCATCATGTGCCTCTTCCCATTGGTTCTTTGCCTCCTCTCTGTCTATCATCGTGTCCTGATGCTCAGTAAGCCTATAGCTCCTTTCTTGGGCATTTCTATACCTTTTGATATAAAACCTCCACAATTCCATGTCCTTTGGTTCCTACCAATGCCATTTCCATTGGCCTTGTGCTCTATTTTGCTAGCCCTATGCCTTTTTTTCCCAAATCTTCTTCCTTTATACCTTTATAAGCAGTCACAATGAAGGCCTCAAGGATGATGTGTTAAGATGGGTTTTCTCAAATATTTTTCATTTGATGTATGTGGTCGAGATGGATATTGATGACCACCCACCTATTTCACTTTGGCCCCAACCACTGTCTCTTTCAATTTTTCATTTTCCTTAATTGTACCATAATTTACTATTTTTGGTAGTTTTTCGGGTCCTGAATTTCAGGAGTCGTTTTGAGGCTGTAAGTGATGTTTTTTTGGAAAACCAAACAAACATTATACTTTGAATCATGTTGTATTTTAAAATTTGTAGTCCTCAAATATATATTTATAGTGATGCATTGTGCACATCAAACGAAGATCGTATTCCATAGTTACGACCCGAGGAAGTTGATGTACCAATTTACCCAAACAATGCCCATAGTTTTGGTGCTTCATCTCCATGGGTTAAGTTTTTGGATGTTTAGGGTTTTCTATTGTTTCTCAATAGTAAATATGCCTTCAAGCCCCATTGCAACACAGTTAAGAGGCATGTAGCTGCCACATTTCTCCTCAGAGATAACCTACCATTGCCCAAGATAGTTTTATTTCCTTTTTGTTTGTAAGAATATTTGAGTATTTCATATTATTGAAATGAAGCATTATTTTTGCTGCATATCTATATTTATGGTTATATCTATAATTTGATGTATTCTTGTTTGATTTTGGATCATTGGTATCAAAGGAGTCTTCTATTTATTCGCTTTTCTTTTCATGTCCCCAACGAGGTCGAGATATAAGTAGTTAGGACTCGAACTGATCAAACCTTTGCAAGACTAGCCTCAAAAATACTGATGGCATCCCATGATAGAAGAGAAGAAAGATGAGGGGGAGGGATATCCTTTCAAAATATTTCTCGAAGAAGCCCTTGAGCGACAAAGGAATGCAATTATGGCCAAATTTTCCCAGATCCTTCAGCGAATAACCAAAGGCTATGCATCTCCTTCCAACGACTACTATGGAAGCGCCACACCCTTTAAGGTATAGGTTAACTTTTACATCCCCATATTTAAAGATAAGATAGATGTAGACACCATAGATAAATTGTTAAATTTTCTAGAAGGATATTTTTTTGTTCATGATTTTTCCAGCCAGGAAAAGAATACTTTTTCACTTCTCAAAACCACCCCCCACGTTAAGGATTGGTGGGAAACTTACTATGATAAGAAGGACGAAAATAGACCCTCACTATTTTCAGACACATCCACTTGGAACTATTTCTGGGACACCATCAGGGAGTGGTACTACCCTGTCTAGAGCTATCAGTATAAATACATAAATTTGACCACACTGCGACAGGGAAGGGACCAGGACATGCCGATGTTGACCAATATTTTTCTTACCCTTTGCATGAAGTTGGGTATCAAGTATTATGAGAAACACCTGGTGCTCAAGTACCATGGCTATCTACATGTATAAATCCAGAGCAATATGGAGTTCTTAGACATCTCCTCACTCAGCACAGCGTACCAATACGTTGTCAAGCTTGAGGAGAAGTTTAGACATACGAAGCGAGACTTCGGATCTACAAATCCAAATCAAGGGAAAGGTGCCCCCAAAACACAAAGAAAAGGAAAAGTCCCAGGAAAGGCAACCCAACACAACCCTCAAAAGATACAAGTAAAGAACAACACCATGAACAAAAAGAAGGGCATAGGAAAATGGTGTGAGTTTCATAAGAGATCCACTCACAACACGAGTGAGTGTCGGGACAAGTACTCACTAGTGGTCAAGTTGAAGGCTTCTAAATTAGTCTCATCTTAATACTATTTTTCAGACCTAACAAGGGGAATGACAAAGGGAATAATACCATTAATACATAGCCCACTTCCATAGTAGCCACCACCCAAATCTAGAAGAATAAACCTGAAGATCCAGAGGAGGGGGAATGCCTCTTCCATTCACAGATGTGAGTGAATGGTTCTCTTCTAGAGTTCATTATTGATAGAGGGAGCCAAAAGAACCTCATTTCAGCATAGGTCATGAAGCGACTAAGCCTACTAACTACAACACATCCACAACCATACACCATCAGGTGCCTTCACCAATGATTAGATCTTCACGTTAACCAGTAATTCCACCTTCCCTACAACATCAAGCCCTTCACGGAAGAGGTAATATGTGATGTTTGCCTTCATGAAGATTGTGATGTATTATTAGGACAACCAAATTTGTGGAAGCGGCATGGTTTATATGAGTCACGACCTTGCTCTGTCATTATTACTTTTGGAAACAAGTTATACACGATACTGGAGGTAACCCTGCCTACTACGATCTCTTTGATCATTGTAAAGCAATGCAATAAGATAATTCACTTACTAGGACATTTGTATTCCTTATTATTCGCCCTCAAGAAAAGAAGAAGATTGTGGCCACCACTTCTAGACAGGTCTCCTCCACATAGAAGTAGTAGATGGACAAGGTCGTGGAGGAGTATAAGGACATTTTATTCTCACCTACGAGGGTACCTCTGCACTGTCAGCCCAAGCACTCCATCGATTTGACCTTAGGCATGTTGCTTCTCAATGGATCAATCTATCAACACTCTATTCTACAGAATGATGAGATCAAAGGGTAGATTCAGGAGTTGTTGCAGAAAGGGCACATCAGGCCAGTTCATCACCTTGTGGGAGCCCAACTATATTGGTACAAAAGAAGGATGGGACCTGGAGACTCTCTATTGACTATCAGACACTGAAAAAGATCACTATATGGAATTGGTACTCAATGCCATGGATTCATGACCTTCTTGACCATCTCAAGGGGGACAAATATTTCAGTGAGATCGAATTGAGGTTTGATTATCATGAGGTGCCTATCGAACCCTTCGATGCATGGAAGATTTCCTTCAAAACCAAGGAGGGCCTTTTCAAATGCTTTGTCATGCCTTTCAGGTTGATGAATGGTGTTGCAACCTTCATGAGATTGATGGAAGAAATCTTGTGACCGTTGAGCAATGAATTCATGGTGGTGCATCTAGATGACATCTTAATATTCAACTAGATTTGGGAAGAGAACCTCCACCATATTCAACAGGTCCTCCAAACCCTTCGACAACACAAGTTGTGTGCCAATTTGTATAAATGAAATTTTGATATGAGCCAGGTTGAATATCTTGGGTACATCATTAACGAGCAGGGTGTGCATGTGGACTCGGCCAAGGTACAAGTCATTTGGGATTTGCCAGCCCCAACCACTATAACAGAGCTCTACAACTCTATAGGTCTTGCTAATTTCTACCACAAGTTCGTGTTGGGGTTCTCTCATATCAGTTGTCATTTAAGTCGAATCACCAACGGCAGAGCGAAATCAAAGTTATTTTGGTTCGATACCCAACATAAGGCATTTGTCAAGTTGAAGCATCACATTTCCTCTGCACTAGTGCTCACATTACTAGACCTACAAAAACCATTTTATATTGAGATAGATGCCTCTAACTATGCTATTGGTGCATTTCTTACTCAGCACATGCATCCGGTGGCTTACCACAGTGAGACACTTTCAAACATAGCCCAAAAGTATCCCACCTATGACAAAGAAATGTATTCCATTGTGTAGGCCTACCATCAATGGAAGCATTACATTATGGGGAAGGAAATGGTCATCCAAATAGACCACCGACCATTGTAGTTCATATAGACACAAGGAAAGTTTAGACCGATTTCCATGAAAAATTGTCCACATACCTGCAACAATTCCATTTGAACATTAAGTACAAGAAGTGCATCACCAACATGTTGCAGACTACCTCAGCCAACCACCAGTGATCCAGGTGGATATTGGTGGCCACCCACCTATTCCACTTGGATCCCCGCCATTATTTCTTTCAGTTTTTTAGATTCCTTAATTATAGCATAGTTTAATATTTTTGGCACTTTTTTGGGTCGTGAACTTCCAAAACCATTTTGAGGCCCTAAATAATTTTTTTTTGGATAATCACAGGTGGAGAATATTAGATTTTAACTCAATATTCACTATCAGTAGTGGTAGTCCTCAGATACATATTTCTAACAAGGTATCTTGTGCGCCAAATGGAGATCATATTCCAAACTTACGGCCCTGAGAAGTTCATGTACCAATTTACCCCAACGGGGCCCATAGTTTTGCCATTTCATCTCTTAGGGTTAGGTTTTTGGATGGTATGGGTTCTCCATTGTTTCATAATAATAAATAGGCCTCATTGTAACACAGTTGAGAGGTATGTATCAGCGACATCTCATCTCAGATATAAGCTACCATCACCCGAGCTAGTCTTATTTCCATTTTCTTTATAAGAATATTGTAGTATCTGATACTAATGAAATGAAGCATTATTTTTGTTGCATCTCTATATTTATGGTTATTTGTTGAGTTCCTATTTAAATTTGGATCCGTGGTATCAGAGCGGTATGCTCTTTCTCTGTTTTTCTTTACATGTCCCCAACAAGGTCGGGATATAAGGAGTTAGGGATTGAACTGGTTGAACCTTTGAAAGAGCAACTGATGAGCGCCAGTATTGCAGCAAAAATGTTGCAAATCCTGGGGCTGCCAACTTTACTTCATAAACCCAAGGTTCATGCAAACTTGGAGGTGGCAGTGCTATATACACGGTAGATGTAATGGTCTACTCTTGTTACTTTTCAACTGGGGCAATAGACCACGAGGGTTTTTTAAACTAGTTTTCTATTGGCTAGAAGAAGTATGAATACCAAATGGAGAGCGGAAAATTAAATTTAATGAAAAAATGGAATGTTTCCTACTCTAACGAATGAAAGAAAAGATTGGAAGATGTTATAAAGTGACATGAAATCATCTAGGTACACATTTACACATTTTTCTTGTAACAAAAACCTAGCATAACCTTGTTTATGACATGTGATGATCTAGAATATGTGAGCATTGGATCTTATCTAAGAAGTATTACGATAGCTGCATGCATGTGCTGATTTAGAAATTTCAAAAAATTCCTTTTTTATGTTTAGTTTTATGAATGAAAATGCTAATTTTCACTTGTTCTTTGGCAGGGGAGACAAGTGTGGAGGAAATGGTATGAACTAGTCTCAAGGATATGGAAGCCAAGTAGAGGCATAATCTAACCTCAAATGACATTTTTTTCTAAATTTGGGCTTAAAACAGGCTGCTACAGGGTTTCTTGTAGTATTAATATAGGATGTCCCAGTTCTACTACATGATGCCCTGTTTTGCTACAGGAAACAGGATGAAAGCTTACGAGGTGGTATAAAGTTAGAATGAAGTGTGGGAAAGGTGTCTGATGGAGAAATAAGGGACGGAGGAGGTGAACACTATCCAAGGCTCAGTCAGATGCTTCAAGATCATTGGATTTGCTGAAAGAAAATGAAAACTTTGCTTACAAAACAAGAATTCAGATTTAGGGTTTAGTGGACTTTGGCAGTATCGGTGGATAGGAATTGGATGAGGGGAATGAGATGATGTCTTCATACAAATTAGAAGCTCCTACAACAACATACACTCTTTTCTTCATTTATGCACCAACTCATTTATACATGGAAAAGATTTATTGAATGGAGGAAAACAAAGTTATTATTAGCTAATGACTAAGTTTATGAATGGAAGTGATTTGAAACCATAGAAAAACTTAAGAGATCAAAATGAAAATTGCAAATAATCCTAAGAAACTTAAAGCCAATGATATATTCATTAAGAAACCCTAGATTATGTAGTAATCAAACAAGAAATCTGGTTTTTTGGGTTGTGTGAATGGAACCCTCAAGTCATGATCCCATAAGGGAGATGAGGTGAAAGCCACAATCACAATATTTTCGAGTGTCTATTTTTACTAAGATATGACTGATATATCTATCCACAAATGGAAAAAAGCTAATAAATCATCCAAATACTTATATATTAACAAAGCCAAAATCAGTTCAGAAGCTAACTAGAAATGTAATCTAGGAATACATGTACAAAAAGAGGAACCTCTCTTGCTAGGGTTGGGCCCTAACCCAAGAGCTTCATACCTCTGAGTCAAAATAGTGTTGGATCGATGGAATGCTTCTCATTTTAATTAAAATATAAAAAATACACAACATTCATCAGTCACAATGTCTTAGCTCGAAAATTCCTCTCAGCTACAACAAGAAAAAAGCCCAATCGTAACGAGGTTGTAGGCCTTCTTATTTATACAATTGAAGCTACCAACAACTTCCTTAAGATTAGGGAGATTGGCTCCCATCTCGATATCAACTGGTCTTCAACTATCACTCACTTGGCTGCCAATGACCTTCATGGTTCGGCTGCTTATAACTCCGAGCTCATGATATTTGGTCGAGGAATCTTCAAGTGAGTGAGGAGTTAAGGATGGACATACAATATCCTAAAATCCCTCTTTCTTGAGTAATTTGAGTTCTTGAACTTTAATTAGCCAAATTTTCTCCAAAACCTGTAATTAATGCACATTAGATCACAAGACATGACATCTCATCTTTACCCTTCTCACTAAGCAAAGTATAACAAAACATGTAAGGAAATGTGAGAAAAATTGACTTTAACAAGTTGGAGAGTGGCATTAAGGTCCATATAATTTAACCATTGATGAGCCTCATTGCCAGATCAACAAATCCCGATAGCCTCCCATGGTGAAAGAAAGGAAGAACGAGGGGGCAAGAGTTCCTTTCAAAATATTTCTTGAAGAAGCCCTCAAGTGACATAAGAACGTGATGATGGACAACTTCACCCAGATCCTTTAGCAACTACCCAAGGGCGATGCATCTACTTCCAACGGCTACTATGGAAGTTAAAAACAATTTAAGGTACAAGTTAACTATGACATTCCCATAATTGAGGGTGAAATAGATGCAGATGTTGTAGATTAAATGGTTAAATCTACTAGAAGGATATTTTCTTATTCATGATTTTTCTAGTTGGGAAAAGGTTACTTTTTCTCTAATCAAAGTTGCCCCCCACATCAAGGACTAGAGGGAAACCTACTGTGAGAAGAAGGATGAAAGTACACCCTCACTATTTTCCATTGCACCCACTTTGGATTCATTTTGGGATGCCATCAAGGAGCAGTACTACCCTATCAGGAGCTATGAGGATAAATACATAAAGTGGACCACACTGCAACAGGGAAGGGACCAAAATGTGTTGGATTTTACAAACGTTTTTCATACACTTTACACGAAGTTGGGTATCATAGATTCTGAGAAACATTTGGTACTCAAGTACTGCGGTTGCCTACACAGGTACATGGATGAGATGGAGTTGCTTGAAATCTCCTCGCTTAGCATGGCATACTAATACACTGTCAAAATCGAGCATAAATTTAAATAGAAAAAGAGAGACTTTGGATTCACAAATTCAAAGCAAGGAAAAGGCACCCCCAAACCATAGAGAAAAGGGCAGAGCCACAGTGGGGTGACCGAGGATAACCCATTGAAGCCAAAAGCAAAAAAAAAACCACAAAGACAAAGGACACAGGAAAGCGGTGTGAGGTTCATGAGAGTTCCACTCACAACAAAAGTTAGTGTCAGGACAAGCAGTGGTTGGTGGAAAAGCTGAAGGCTTCTAAGTCTGACACATGTTTGGACTCTTAGTTAGAATCTGAAAAGGGGAATAACAAAGTGACCACCAAGATCTAGAATATCGAGCCTTAATATCAAGAAGAGGCAAACACCTATTCCACTCACAAATTTGGGTGAAGGGTTCTTCGCTATAATTCATTGTTGATAGCGGAAGCCAAAATAATCTCATTTCAGTAGAGGTCATGAAGTGGCTGAGCCTACTGACTACAGTACATCCACAACCGTACACCACCGGGTGGCTTCACCAAGGACGTGATCTTCGTGTCATCCATCAATTTCACGTTCCCTACAGTATCAAGGCCTTCATGGATGACGTAATGTGTGATGTTGCTCCTCTTGAATTGTGTTATGTATTATTAGGTCAACCATACTTGTGGAAGTGTCATTCTGTATATGAGTCTACACCCTGATCTATTATTATTTTTTTATGTACTGAGTTATATAGGATACCATAGGTAGCCCCACCTACCGTCATATCTTTGATCTCTACTAGGAAATGCAGTAAGGTGATCTCCTAGACTGGGAAATTTTTTTTCTTTTTGAGTTTCTCTCTCAGTTAGGGGAATCTTGTAGCCACATCCATGGCCGCCAATAGGGGTTCCTCCAAGCAACAGAAGTAGGTGGATGTAGTCGTGGAAGAATACAGGGACATATTCTCCTCACCTACAAGGGTACCCTTGCATTGTCAAGTCAAGAATCCAATTGACATGAATCTTAGAGCAACGCTACCCAACACGCCATATATCACTGCTCCATTCTAGAAATAAAAGATATTGAGGGTAAAATCTGGGAGTTGCTACAAAATGTGCACATCCAACCAAGTTCCTCATGTTGTGGGAGCCCGATTGTACTTCTACAAAAGAAGGATGAGACTTGGAGGCTCTGCATTGATTATCAGGCACTAAACAAAATCACTGTCAGGAACAGGTATCCAATCCCATAGATTTATGACCTACTGGACCAACTCAACGGGGCCAAGTATTTCAACAAGATCGGTTTCAAGTCTGGTTATCATTAAGATCCAGTCGAGCCCACGGATGTATGGAAGACCACCTTCAAATCTAAGGAAGGTTTTTTTGAATGGTTATTTATGCCCTTCGGGTTGACAAACACCCCTGCCACTTTTATGAGGTTAATGGATGACATATTGCAGGCCTTCACAAACTCATTCATGGTGCTTTATCCGGATGACATCCTCATCTTCAACAAGATTTGGGAAGAACACTTGCAACACGTTCGTCAGGTCCTTCAAACCGTTCGACAACACAAACTGTGTGCCAACTTAGAGAAATACACCTTTGGCATGAGCCAAGTCCAATACTTGGGTTACATCATAGATGAGTAGGGAGTGCATATGGAACCAACCAAGATCCTAGTCATTTAGGATTGGCCAGCCTTGACCACTCTAATGGAGCTTCACAGCCTTTCGGGCCTTGCAAATTTTTACTAGAGGTTCGTGTTGGGATTCTTCCTTATCACTTGGTCATTGAGTCAGATTACTAAGGGTGGGGCAAAAGAAAAGTTCTCCTTGTCCAAATCCCAGCAGAAGGAATTCATTGAGTTGAAGCACTACCTCTGCTCTTCACCGATACTCACACTCACAGACCTGCAGCATCTATTCGAAATCGAGACAGACACCTAACACTATGTTATTGGTGCAATCCTTAACCAACACAGGCATGCAATGGCCTATCATAGTGAGAAACTTTCTGATACAATTCAAAAGTACCCCTCGTATGATAGAGAGATATGTCTCATCATGCAGGCTTTTTGATAGTGGAAGCACTACATTTTGGGGAAGGAGATATTCATCCACACTAATCACCGACCTATTTAGTGTATACAGACATAGGGGAAGTTTCAGAATGATCCCCATAAAAAATGGTCTACATATCTGCAAAAATTCCACTTGAACATTAAATATAAAAAGGGGATCACTATTCATGTTTCAGACTTCATCAGCCGACCCCTAGTTGCAGAACAGACTACTGTTCTCAACTCTTGTTGTCACGAGACCTCTGGATGGATGCAACTATATAAAAATTATCTAGGGTTCACCTCTACATACTAGATTCTAGTAGATGGAAGGAAAGTTCCTAATTTACTCCTCTAGGTTGCATTATTATGCTACCTAGGCTACATTTGTGTTCCTTAAACCAAGCATACAAATATCATTTGGGAGGCACACTACATTTGGGTAGCAAGACACTTTGGTGTGGAGAAAATTGTGGTTGTATTACAAAATTACTTTTATTGGCCCATTATCTAACTGGATGTTGGGAAATATATCAAATCTTACACTACTTGTGTCATCACCAAGCCAACCATCAAGAAGAAATGCCTGCACACTCCTCTACCTACTCCCATAGAATTGTGGGAATCCATCTCCATGGACTATATGTCAGGCCTCCCTTCTACCATGCATGGTAACAATTGTGTATTTATGGTCATGGACATATTATCTAAGATGGCTATATCGGGAGCTTGCAAGAAGAGCATCACAGCAGATGACTCTACCAATATCTTCTTTGAAAGAGTATGGGTACATTTTAGGATCTCATAAACCATTATATCATATCGGGATATCACATTCTTGAGGACATTCTGGTCAAGCCTCTAGATACGATTGGACACCAAGATCACAAAATCAATTGCCTTCCAACCTCAAACTGATGACCAGATGGAGGACGTCAATAGGATGATAATGCACATACTCCGCGTGTACAAACCCAAGCATCCTCAAATATCAGATGAGAATCTTCCATATTTGTATTAGATTTATAATATATCTCTCCATAGCTCGACTAGTCACAGTCCCTTTCAAGTGGGTCTCGGATTTCAACCATTGTGTCTGATTGATGTTGTCATGCCTCGTGTGACTATGAAGACCGATCCACACATGTACTGTCTGAGGATGATAAAGTGACCAAATTTATTGAACACATCCAACTTATCCACGAGTAGGTCCACAACACTTTGGAGAAATCAAATTCCAAGTATAAGAAGCAACATGATCAACATTGGGTGCCACACAAGTTTCATGTGGGCGACAAAGTCTGGTTGCATTTGTAGAAGGAAGACCTTACCGAAGCCTATAGGAAACTCATCCACTCTGATATGGTCCTTACACCATTACCAAGGCTATGGGAGATAATGAATTTGAGCTCAACATTACCCCATTCCTTGGCCTACACCCAATGTTCAATGTGGAACAGCTTCGACCATACTTCCCACCATTGCTAGACACATTAGACATCGCAGAAAAACTCACACCTACATAGTTAATCCAGACTGAATGAAACAAGCCACATCTGATAGTATCATGGAAACATAGATCAATAACACCTGAAAGAAAAAGATCCATCTATATCGAGTTCTCAAAGCAAGCCAATTCCTTCACGAGGGTAAGTGGCTCACCAAGCACCATGTTCAACAAATGTTTGCTCATCTCATGGAGGAACTCAACACAATGGGGACCATTCCTTCCTAAGGGGGCAGGAATGATATAAGTTGATATTGGTGGCCACCCTCCTATTCCACTTGAACCCCCGCCATTGTTTTTTTCAATTTTTTAGTTTCCTTAATTGTAGCATAGTTTACTATTTTTGGGATTTTTTCGGGTCCTAAACTTCTAGAGTCATTTTGAGGCCCTAAACGATGCTTTTATGGAAAATCACCAAGAAGATAATATGCATTTTCAACTTGATATTTTCTATCAATAGTGGTATTCCTTGGATAGATATTTCTAGTGAGGTATCATGTGCGTCAAACAGAGATTATATTCCAAAGTTAAGACCCTCGGAAGTTGATGTACCAAGTTACCCTAACGGGACCCATAGTTTGGTGTTTCATATCCTAGGGATATGTTTTTGGATGTTTGGGGTTCCTCATTGTTTCTAAATAATAAATAGGCCCTCAAGCCTCATTGTAACACAATTGAGAGGCATGTAGGCACCAGATCTCTTCTCAAACATAAGCTGCCATCGCCCGAGCTAGTCTCATTTCCATTCTGTTTTTAAGCATATTTCAGTATCTGATATTAATGAAATGAAGTGTTATTTCTACTGCATATCTATAGTTATCATTACTTGTTGCATTCCTATTTAAATTTAGATCAACCAGTCATGGCGCTAATCACTGTTCTCGATTCCTGTGGGAACGAAACTTCTGAATTACTGCATCTTTACAAGAGCAATCCATAATTCAGCAACATATATCAGACACTCCTCGAAGGTAAGAAAGTTCCAAATTTTCATTTCCTGGATGCAATGTTATGCCATATGGGACACATTTGGGTTACTTCAAACAAGTGTGCTAAGATTATAGTCGGGTCGCTGGACATTTCAGAGTAGAGAGAATAATGGTAGTATTGCAAAAGTATTTTTATTGTTTGAACCTTCGTCAGGATGTTTGGAAGTACATTCGATCTTGCACTGCATGTGCCATTGCCAAACCAACCATCAATATGTAAGGTGTATATACTCCTCTGCCTACTCCTAGTCGATCTTGGGAATCCATCTTCATGGATTACATGTCGAGCCTTCCTTCTACTAAGAATGGTAATGACTGCATTTTCATTGTCATCAAAAAATTCCCTAGGATGGTCATTATGGCAGCGTACAAGATGAGTATCACCATAGAGCCAATGGTAAGCTCCTGTTTGAGCGAGTGTGGGTACACTTTGGGATCCTATGGTGAAGTAAAATTATAAGTGCAGACATGAACAAATTCCTCTAGCCCGATAATGGGTCTAGCCACAAAAAATACGTTCTATGGAAGATTTCCATAGGTTAGAATCAATCAAGAGGGCCTACCTCTTGCTCTCTTATCATGTTTGATGGTGTCCTTTCTTTCTCGCTCCAACTATCTCTCGCTTCCTTCTTCAAGCTCCTAAAACAAGTAAACAATAATAGACAACAAACATAATAATAGACAAATTGCAATTCAACCTACTTAACAAGTCAACAAACATTAAGCCATGAATATGTAATATTACAAAACATGTAGGAAATCAATAGATATTTTCATATATTAATATCAAAAAGAGATTACAACCATTCATCTTGACATTGTAGTCTTCCTCTGATAAGACCAGTTTCCAGCACACTTCTTCTAGCACTCCACGATGGCTTCAAACAAGAATAGTTTTAAAGCTCTTCAATTTAGGCTTCACTCCAAACCAAAACACACTTCTCCCTCACACAAATAAATAGCTACAGTTAGTAACAACTTTCTTGTCTACTCCAAACCAAAATATCATCAACACTCAACCAAAACTTTGCAACTATAACAGTCACACTAGCTTGTGCTTGGGAAGAAGGCAAGTTTATATAGGAAATATGGATGGGAGATGGATCCCCTTCTCATTGGAGAAGGACTTATCCCTTGAGTTAGTTCCATCACGATACGGGAAATGAACCCAAACTGTCATCCTTGACCCCATCCGGCCAAACCATTTACCAAACTTTCGTTACGGAGCTTCTAGAGCTCGAAGCTTCAAATCTAGTTTAAAAAACTTTCCATACCAGAACCAGTGCGACTGAAACATAGCTCGATCACTCTGGTTGGCATGAGGAGTAGTGCTAATATCTGCACATCAGCATGGGAGAGACATAGGCCATTAGCGCCAGTCCTGTTAGCTGGGCAAAACAGAAGTTTCAAGGGAAATGGTGCAAAAGCGAATTGAGTTCCTCATGAGAGGGACACAACGAGAGTTTCTTCACGAAGGCAAAGCATGCGGGGTTCACTATAGAGGTCATCTAGGATTAAGAAACAGGGAGTATAGCGATAGTGAAAAAAAAAATTGTAACAGATGCCCCTTAAAGCATGAAGGCCGAGCTAGAGTGAGGGATGAAATGCTTTATAAATCAGTGCGAGGATTTGGTCTGCCATGTGAAAACATGCAAGAAAGTACACATATATATATATATATATATACATAAACTGAGATCTATGTCAAATGATACATGAATCGTGGCATGGACGCATCCATCTAGAGAATGATCATGTAAATGGATCTAGGTATGGTCGTAGCCATCCAATAATGAGAAGGATCACATATGATAACTCATGGTCTGGTCACATCCAACCATCTGAAAGAGACATGCATATCATCATAACCATGTCAAACCACTTCGCAACCTAGACTTTTGTGATCTGAGTCCAGGGTCTTTTGCTCCAACACGACCTGATCCAAGTATAGATCCTAGCATGTGAATAGATGTGTTGATGTTGAACATGCTAGAAAGTTGTTTGATTACCAATCAATGATGTAAATTGTTAACAAGCGCGAGAGAAACCACTAATAATGACAATGGTCCTCAAGGTACTATCAACACAATCCATGAAATGTGAATACAAGAACTGAAGTTGAACACCCGTGAAATCACTCGATCAAAAGCCGATGATGTAAACTTGTCGTATAGTGCGAAGACCTTTCCATTAGGGCATGCAAGCTCTAAGGTACTAGAAGGGAGTCTCTCGGTCAACTTCCCTGATAATGAGATGAATTTGATGGAAAGTGACCATGTCAAAGGAGGGCCATAATGAATCTCGCATCATCAATGGGAGATGAGAGGATGAAAAATAATTTTGGATGATACAGAGAATTAGAGGTAAGTGTAACTAAAAATGGACAACTCTTGAACATATCGGCAACACAACTAGAAGTTTGGTAGGTTTTGTATCCATGGGATCGATGGTCATGATGACGTGGCAGAGATCAAATGCAAGGAAAAAATGAATGGCCCAAACCTAAGAAGGTCAATGATGTAAAGGAGGATGTCCCAACCCGACACAAAGCAAAGAGTGTCATGTTCAAGAGTGAACTACCGACAGGACTGATAGATTTCCAAATTTCCCCCACCATTTCTGGCAGGTATCGCAATTATTTTTTAATCACAAGCTTGAAGGGGATAGCATATGCTTGCACTGTAAGTTCATCCTTCGGAAGAATCCGACCTAGTGAGTTTAACGATCTCTAGGAAGGATAAGCTCATGTTCATCATGGTGACGAATCCAATGTTTTTTAATTGTTTAACAAGTCCGACAAAGGTGTAACTCGATATATTTTTCATGTTTAGAGAGTTTGAAAAAGACATGCAAAAGAAAAATCCACATGGTCCCTTTTCTTACATTTGTGTCTCTCGAGCCCGAAAAGGTAGAAAACAATATTTGAGAGAACCGCTTGACCATTTTAGTCGAGTACCTTATTCATAAATAGTGCCTCCCCGCCTAATAAAGGGGTAAACTTATACTTGGCACATGACATTCCGCATCCATTAATGAGTTTGAAACGACAAGGGCTCGGCTATCTTTTCATTTTTAAAGGGTCAGAAAAGAGCTAAAAGCAGACCCCCAATTTTTATTCTCTTTAACGATTCAAAAAGGGAAAAACTACTCGGCAATCTTTTCATAAGAGTTTAACGAGTCGAGAAAAGAGCTGAAACATGACTCATCATCATCATCAAACATCCATCACATGTCACTGCATAAGTAAGGTAAAGTGTATTATCGAGTCCTTGAGGAAAAATAGGTCAAAATATTTACAAAACCTAATATTTTCATGAAAATTTGAATAAAAAGGGGAAAAGTAAATATATTTTTACCATTTACCATTTTACCTTTGATGTGAAGACCTCTTTCTCACTTTTTCCCTAATTGTTCCGAAACAGATTGTGGGAGATCTGAGATGTCAATTAATGAGCCACCAGTTCTAGGTAACAGCTGAAGCCCTGAGATCCATTTTTATGCTCTCTATTTCTGCTTTTAGCCATTTTTTAGATTTTTCGAGGAGGTTTTTGAAAATATTTTCCACCCTCAGTCGATGCAATCTCCAAGCACAGAATCATACCAGGCAAGGGTGATTAGCGAAGCCATCCATGCCAATTGGCGCAACTATTTTTAAAATAGGCACACCAACGTCGTGGATAGGGAAAAAACCTATGTTTTAGAAAACTGCTCGTTTAAATTTGAATTTAATGTGCCAATGATGATTATCGTCTCAAATTAATGGCTTTTGCAGGAGAGAATCACCAAAAATGGTGGATTGAAAGGAACAGGAACATGAAGATGTTGAGACCTAGTTAATGAATGACCCAAATTGCTTGGAGGCCTTGAGGAGAGGGTTCCTCAAATTCTTCCTTACACTAGGGATGCGGGCCCAGCTCGACTTGCTTCGATACCTTATAATCATTTGGGACATTAATTGGGAGATTTATGTCATTGGCGACCAAGAACTGGAGTTGAAAACTTCAGATATTTACTTCATCATTGGATTGTCTTGCAGAGGTGAGCAAGTGAACCTGTATGGGTCAAGTCTGATCGGGGCAAGCATATCTTCCCTGCTTCTTGAACACTGCCATGAGGCCCTCAAATATAAGAGTGGGAAGATAGAGATTTCTAGTGTGCAGGATTTGACACTGAGGGTCCTTTTGTTGACTATCAGCAGAGTGGCGGGGTCCCAGGTGAAACATGAGACTAAAATGTCAAAGTTCCTTTATGATATTGACTACACAGCTGCTACGATATTCAACTGGAAAAAGGCCATGAAGATGAACATCAAGCTCTAGTTTGTCCAAGGCCAAGGCAGGGAATCTGAAGCAATTTGGCTTGAGATCTGTACTTTTGACCTTCTTCATGGAACAGGTACCACTGCTCTAGTATAAGCTGAATGAGGTAGATCATCCTATGCCATGTGATCCATGGATGGCTCTTTGGAGTCATTTGATGCCTAGGATCATTGGGGGTCAGCATATGTCATAGCGACCTGGATTGTTTTCATGTCTATGATGCTAGGAGATTGTCATGGAAGAATGGCCATACAGCAACAGTGATTTCCGTGGAGATCAAGGTATGCCCTTACCATATGAAGAGGACTTCGATGATGAAGGTAAAAAATCAAATTTTGTAATTTTTTTGGGTATATATGTTCTTATAACATTTCTCTTGTTTATGTAGATGTTGGACCAAAGTGGCTAGCTAGGATGTCCCTGATAGCCAGGCGCATCTCCCATCCTATTGATGCTATTGCCCCTTACCTAGAATGGAGTGACAACGAGGAGGCGATCATGAGGAATCTTGAGGGCTTAACTCATGGTATCCTGGAGTATGGTTGGATAGGAGACATGCCCCGTCGGTACTAGAGACACACAGTGGGAGTCTCAAATTGGATCCACCGATTGTTGAGTCATGTTGCACAATCTATCTCTTGCTACCATGATGACCATGCTGATTAGTTCCTAGGTCCAGTTCTTGCATATATATTGAGGCCTACGTGCCACAAATGTATGAGGCGTGTGAGCTGCTGATGTTATTTTAGACACGCATTATTTTTGGGGTTTTTATGTATCAAACATTCTCACCGTAGATATATATATACATACATATATATATATATATATATATATATATATATATATATATCTGTGTGTGTGTGTGTGTGTGTGTGTGGTATTTTCCTATCTATTATGGTACAAATGGTTTGTCTTATCTTTTACATGTTTCGTAAATGTCTATCCAACATGTAATTAACTAATGCATCTATCAATGTATTCATGGATCTAGGAATATGATGATATGTAATATAATCAAACTGTATTTCCAACAGATGGATACAGAGATACATTCTCAATATTTGAGGGTTCCTGATCGAATATTTCTTGTTGAGTTCAAGGACGACAAGTTGTGAATCCAATTTGACAACTAATTCTCTGATGCCTAGAGTGATGGCTTCTGACAACAATTTGGTGACTGCATTGTATTCAACAATGTTGTTGGTTGTGTGACCTAGGAAGATACCTTGAAGATCAATCAACTCTCCTTTAGGGTCATAGATATCCCATGTCATGAATGACAGGTCCCGGGTACTACAGAAAGCACCATCAACAAAACCAACATGAGGAGTCACAGACATCTACAAAGCAAGAAGAGCATAGTAAACAGGAAAGTTGTTTGAAAACTATCACACAAAACCACATTGTACAAAAATGAATCACACACTAATGTATATAATTAACCATGCAAGATGACTTAAGCATAGTACTTTTTGAGAGAGTCCTGGCTGGGACTCAGGTAATTAATCAACAAAGATGGACACCAGAGTTTTACCACTGACATGACGACTAAGCATCAACTCAGCCAAATAATGGAGTAGAACTCATATAAGGCTTTGCCCCCATGACCCTTAGTTGAGGGAGGGTTATGAGTCAGATGGCAACCTCATTGCAATAATGGACAATCGATGAAAACTCGGGGAGTGTGAAAAACCTTGAATCCATGAAGGGATAAAGGTGGACTGAGTTGAAAGATCTTAATCATATTAGGATAAAGTGACACATCAATAAACAATGAAGAAAAAGAATCTTTGGAAGTGGTATACATGACCATCGGGCGAGGCAAGAACAAGGAGCGATGATAAGTATCTATCCATGGTGGTTCCTAGAGAGACATGATTTCCATGATACCTTCATCAACAAGGAAGGTCTCGGCTAAGGGATCAAATGATTCCAAATTGCCAAGCTAGGGGAATTGAGAGTACAGATTGAGAGAGGTCTTTGTCATATGAGAATCAAAGGATTTAGATTTCGAAGCTGAAACAATTTCCACGTAATTGACTTCAGCAGGACTAAGCAACATAACCTCACCCCAAATATCAACAAGATCTGGTGCAAGTATGACCCAGGGATCAGGTTTTACGGAGATCATGTTGACAGAGGCAACATGAGGAGGTGGGAATGGAAAAATTCCCATTAAGGTAGAATCTTTGAAGAAACTTGCCCCCACACTCTCCTAGGGAGCACTAGAGTGCTTGACGTATGGAACATTTCCATCAGAGGAGGAAGGGGCAAAGAAAGACAGCTGATTGATGGTGACAATTTTCCCTTGATGGGGAAAGCAAATCATGCAAAACAAGGAGGATGCCATGGCATGCATGGCACGAGTCCAACTTCGGCCAAGTAGAAGATTGCAATTGAGATTGGCGTCGACAATTTCAACTTCGACTTGCATTGTCTTTCCTTCCAGGGTGATGACAAGGTTAGGTAAGACACCGAAGGGTCACGTATCGCACCCATCGAAAGCATCCAAAGTGTTCAGAGACTAGTTCAGTGTAGGGGATCCAATAGCCTTCCAACATGCATTTGACATGATGGAGGTAGAAGCACCTTCATTGATGATAGTCCAGTGGATGGTCTTCCCATTGATGATTACCTGAATAAGAAAGGCAATCTGATGAGGGATCAGTGGAACATGGTTCTCTAGATCAAAACACATCAAATTGGAATCAATGGGATCGATGCCCCCGATAGCTGACAGAAAAGATATCTGCTGCGATGGGTAGCTTTGGAGTACCTTGAGAGCTGACATGGCCGAAAGCACCTGATCCAAATCCGTAACAATATTGTAGTGCTGAGCAGCTTAGGAATTGGCCTTATACAAGGATTTTCACAGCACACCTCGAGAGGGCGGCCATGTAGCGAAATCAGGGTTAGGGTGGTCAATTTGCAGAGGGCCAGAACTTGAGGTAAAATAAGAAGGTGTAGCTTCTTTCTCTTTCCTAGCTGCTTGAGTTGAAATTTGATATTCTTTCGATTGGGTAACCACATTAATGGGCGTGCTCATCATGAACACTTGAGATCCAGAGGAAGAAGATCAGGGTTGGTCTACCATTTGGGTCTGCTGAGACGAAAATGGCTCTTTGAGGATAGCAGGGATCCCTTTAAGCAAGTGACTAACTTTGGATCATCGAGGAAAATCCTTAGTGTAGTGATCCTCCTCCCAAATGAGGCAGGGATACTTAACTTTCCGTTCCAAATATTGGCTAGCAGATGGTTTGGGATGACCCTGCTTCGAGTCATCGGCATTAACTTTGCCTTTGCATTTTTTTCTCCTTCGAGGATTTGTCCACTATAGTAGACTGGATAGTGTGGACCTCTGAGGTTTTACAAGGGCTAGGTGGATTCTAAGATGAACTATTAGTAGCAGCATTCGAGACCGACTTCTGTTTGGAAGAAGTTTTAGTAGGGGTCTGGGATACTGAACCAATAACTCCATCAACAGGAGGAAAAGCTGGTGACTTTGAAGCCACGGGATGGGACGATGGCCACAAAGCATTGGGTAATAACTCAAATAAAGTGCCAGACTAAGAGTAAACTAAATCCAAGTATTGGGCATGAGCAATGGTCTACTCTTCAGTAAGACATTCACCCATAGCTATATCGCGAGCAATTGGGGCTACGAATGATTTGGTAAACCATTCAATGAGAAACTGATCAGCAATCTCAAATTTGATCAAGCAACGTCTACGTCTCCATTAATGGATGTGACCGGAGATGTTTGTTGCATGATAAAATCCATGGCTAAAGAGTTAAAGTCATGGTTAGTACTTCGAGGCAACTCAATGTACCATTTTGTTGCAGCACCTGTGAGGGTTGATTGGAAAAGTCGAAGAAAAATGGAATTGTCCATGTATGAGTTCGATGAGCACTAGAGGTGATACGTCATCACATGGGCTTGAGGATCTTCTTTATATTTTCCATCGAACTTTGGGAGATCACTTGGTATCTTGGACGGCACCGGAGGCGAGTACGACGAATGAAGGATCAAATCATTCGTAAGTCACAATACATCTGGGAACTCAAGTGTAGCCAAGAAGGGCAATTGAGTGTTAAAAGGCATGTGAGGTCGATAAGCGGGTCCATAGGGAGGAGCCCATCCCCACTAGTAAGGGTTTTGGCCCAACCGTGGGGGATTTTGTCCATATGGCATCTGAGGCTGCACCCATTTCGAATTATCTTGACCATAGGGAGGATTTTGACCTTGAATACCTTGAAGCTATCTAGGGATAGGTTGTTGATAAGCAATGTACAGGTTAAAAGGTTGTTGAGCCTGTTGACCTTGGACATATGGATATGGGGCCTAGCTTCCTTGAACATATGGTTGATGAACATGTTGTTCCTAAACAAGAGGATTCTAGACCTGCATTTCTTAGGCATAAGATTTATACACTTGTTTCCTTTGGACGTAGGGATTTTTGTACCTGGCACCCTTGGCTAGCAGGATTCTGAACCTGTTGACCTAGGACATGAGGTTTTTGGGCCTGCTATAGTAGGACTTGCCCTTGACCCTGCCCTTGCAAGGGTTTACCTTGTTGGTATGTATACAAGGGTTGTTGCTGCCCTGGTTGGTTTTGCTACTACAAGGGTTGACCTTGTGGTTACAAACTTGGGGCTGTAGAGGTTGGCCCTACGAGGGTATGGGTTGAGAGGTGTGTGGAGCATATTGCATTTGTTGCTGCGTGGCTTACTGCAACTGATGTAAGGATTGACCTTGTGGTTGTTGCAGGTGACCTTGCTACAGAATAATTTTCCCTTGCTACAACAAAGGTTTCCCTTGCGGTAACAAAGGCTTCCCTTATTGTTGTAGAGGTTGTCCTTGCTATTGCAAGGGTACTTGAATAGTGCTCGGGAAATTACTAAACTGAATCTCGCCATAGCCAGGCTTGATGTACTGCTATATTGGAGGGTGTAAGATTTATTAACCAATCCTTGAGAGCCATATGGAACATAAGGATTTTGGTATTGGACCTAAGCCCCATGGGGCTACTGATACTGAATATTGCTCGATCCAGACAAACCAACGAGATTCTGAACCTGTTCGTACTGGACATTGCTTGATCCAATAGGATAAACAGTGTTATAAATAATACCAGAAGAACGATGGTTTATACCAACCATGTGAGCTTGTGAACCACTCACATTAATGGCACCTGACACCATAGAAACATTCACATTCTTCCCCCCAGGCGGTGGCCCAATCTGGCCACTGATTAGTGGGACGGAGGAAATAATAGAGGCAATCTTTGAAACTGTCGGTTGTGTCTGACGTGTAACTGGGATCGATGATACAAGAGTATTCGAAATGGTGGGTTGCACCGGGACTGAAGTAAAAACCTATTGGTAAGTCGTGTTCATGATGAATGGACCTGATGTAGGCCTAATTCCTAACACCCATACAAGATTATGGTAAAGTGGTGAGGCACTAGGTGCGCCTAAAACTAAGTGCCCCAAAGACACACAGTTGGGTGGCAAACTGGCAGGAATACCTTCCGAAAAATGGAAACCCTTAGGAGGAAACTGCAATTGCAATTCCTCCCCTTCAACAGTGTGTGGAGCAGAAACTTTAGACTAATTCGGAGAAGTGACTGGAGCATCACCTTCGAGTTCCATGCTTAAAAACAAATGATGACGAATGGAAAAATGTGTACTGGGGAATAGTTTTGAAGGAACACCTGGCTAGTCATACAGACTATAAGGACGTTGTGGTGATATCACAACAATTTCAAACAGAGGGTTGGCAGGATAGATAACAAGTCCAAGCTGACCGTCAGTGGTCAGCGAGTTCTCTAGAGTTCCAATGGGATTGTTCGAAGATTTCGGGCCAAGACCAACAGATGACACTGTATCGCAAGTAGGCGAAGGATGAGATGAAAATGGTTGAATACTCAAAACAATTGCAAGTTCAACATCTTGGTCCTTGAATGACTCTGGTAACTCAGGAAATGGCTCCTCAGACAATCCTTCAGACGGAGGAGAGGAAGAGGAATTGGGTGAACCAGATGGTTCAACCACGATGACCTTGTCTTAGTCGACGGAACAAATAACTTCAAGGCTGTAAAATTTCCTTTTAAGGAACTCAATATTTGGTCAAAATACTAACAGGATGTTCTAGATCGTGGGAAATCAATTATTAAGACACATAAAAGACTCATGCTCTTTCATTTTTTAAGATTATGGAAAGAAACAAAGATGACTCTATCTCTTTCGAATGGAAATGAGCTCCAAAGGACAAGTGCTCAGATGATCTTTTTAATTTAATGATTCAAAAAGATCAAATGACTTCTCTAGATGATCTAGGTAAACAGGATTACCAGGCAACCGTGAACTATAGAATACCTCCCAGTGAACCAGGAAGTATGAGAAGGCAATCTCCCTGAATGATGCATTCAGTGTATCACATTTTCAACGTGGCTAAATCAGATTCCTAAGGATAAAAGGGTTGCAGCCTATTGGGGTCTCTCATTATATACTCAACAGTACGGGGAGCACAAATCCGTACTAGCGTTGTCTAACGCTGAAGCTAATGACAACTGCTAGGTTTAAAGACACCAGAACACATCTCTAACCTAGACCTTCTAGATGTGATCGTTAATGTCAAATGCACCTTAGGTTAATTGGATTCATTTTATAGTTGATCTTGAATTAAATTTCAATTTTCAGGTCTTAGCGATGCTACTCGAAAAAATTTAAAGGCAACTCAATGAGACAGGATACATTCAATTTGACGAAATGCTTACACTAGAGAGGGTAGAAACTACTTAATAAAATGAAAATAATCAAGCAACTGAAAAGGAAATGATCTTTCACTACTTAACTTTTTCAAAAAAATAAACTAATTAAAAAATGCATTCCAATTCCTAATTTCTTGATAAGCACTTATCTATTAGTGCTTTTAGAAACAAAAATTCTCTTCCTTTTTCAAATTCCAATGCAATTCTAGTCTTTAAAAAGATGCAAATTATTGTAACATAATGATGCAATAAGCTAGAATTTCATACTTTTTCATGAAACAACGAAACAATCTTCTCACATACAATCTTTCAATGAAAACGTTCTCGAGACAATAAGCTCCCCAAGTAGATGAAAACATGAAAAGAGAACTTTGTTTAGGTCAATGAAACACCAACTTTACCGAACACAAGACCTAAAATGTAATCTATGCCGAAAAAAAAGCATTCAAGCAAGTAAACATTTTTTTTTCAAACTTGTGCAAAAAGAGGTCAAAGACGTAAAAGGGACCAAAACAAAATGCATAGAGTAAACACACCTACAACCCCACTTAGTCAGTTCTCAAACCACTGAATGGATGACCAACTAGATGACCTAGTGTCGCTAGCCACTCAATGACTTAATCAAACAGAAAGATGACAAGCCAACAACAAAATAAAAGCAAATGAAAAGTAGATTTCTAATCGGGGAGAAAGTAGTCCAAAAATCTTACCGGGTCAAAACCACAAGAGCAGAACACACTAGCCAAGATTGGGGTCAAGCCCTAATCTTCACTTACAGGCATCGGCATGACTTCCTAACTGACAACAAGCGCCAGAGGCTAGTCAGCACGATTGTTTCTCAGCATCTCGCACTAGTTGGTGTGACTGTCACCGATTAAGGATGCTGATTGAGGTAGCTAAGGAAAAAAAATGAAAACAAGGACCAGATCTCCTACTATGTATTTTAGACTCAGACCAGTAAATAGGAGAAAAGAAATAGAACCAAAGGGAAAATGTGAAACTAGAAAGTTCTCCCAAAATCATGAAATCTAAGACAAACAAAAGGATTCATATTCCCCAGCGAAGTCGCCAATTTGTGGTGAAATAAAATTATAAGTGCGAACATGAATGAATTCCTCTAGCCTGATAATGGGTCTAGCCACAACAGATACATTCTATGGAAGATTTTCTTAAGTTAGAATCAATCAAGAGGGGATACCTCTTGGTAACTTATCCTGTTTGATGATGTCCTCACTTGCTCGCTGCAACTATCTCTCACTTCCTTCTTCAAGCTCTCGAAACAGGTAAACAACAACAAACAACAAACATAATAATAGAAAAATTGTAATTCAACCTACTTAACAAGTCAAGAAACATTAAGCCATGAATATTTAATATTACAAAAGATGTAGGAAATCAATCGACAGTTGTATATATTAATATCAAAGAGAGATTACAACCATTCATCTTGACATTGCAATCTTCCTCTCTCAAGACCAGGTTCCCACACACTTCTGTTAGCATTCCACGATGGCTTCAAACAATGATAGTTTTATAGCTCCTCCCTTTAGGCTCCATTCCAAACTAAAACACACTTCTCCCTCACACAACTAGATAGTTATGACTAGTAATAGATTGCTTCTCTACTCCAAACCAAAATAGCATTGACATGCAACCAAAACTCAGCAACTATAACACTCACACTAGCTTGTGCTTGGGAAGAAAGGAGGTTTATATAGGAAATATGGATGGGAGATGGATCCTCTTCTCATGGTAGAAGCACTTATCCCTTGAGATAGTTCCATCAATATGGAGGAAAGGAGCCCAAACTGTCAACCTAAACCCCATCCGGCCAAACCATTTACCAGGCTTCCGCTACAGAGATTCTAGAGCTGGAAGCTTCGGCTCTAATTTCAAAAACTTTCCATAATAAGACTGGTGTGACTTAAACACATCTCAGTACATCTGGTTGGCGTGAGGAGTAATGCTAATCTATTCACATCAGCGCAGGGGAGATAAAGACCATTAGCGTCGATCTTGTAAACTGCGCAAAACAGAAGTCTCAGGGGAAATGTTGCAAAATGGAATTGATCTGCTCATGAAGACAGACACAATGGGAGTTTCTTCATGAAGGCAAAGCATGCAAGGTTCACTATAGAGGTCCTCCAACATCAAGGACTAAGGAGTATAGGGATAGTGACAAAATGCTATGTAATAGATGCCCCTTAAAGCATGAAGGCCGAGCGGGAGTGAGGAATGAAATGCTTTATAAATTAGTGAGGGGAACCGATCTACCACTAGGAAACCTGCAAGCAAGTAAAGATACATATACATAAACTAATATCTTTATCAAATGATACATGAATCATGGCATGGATGCGGCCATCCAGAGAATGATCATGTAAATGGATCCAGGTATGGGCACAACTCACTCAGATGAAACGTCATAGTACAATAGGTTAACATCAAATAATTACATATCAGACTTCACAGAATGAAGAAAGAGAAGTATACATAGGTTCACCTTGACCAAGCTGCGTATACACGCAAGTTCACTAACCAAAAGTAGCATATACATACACACGCTTTCACAAAAGGAAAAGCACGTATACCTTGGAAAACTAAGTTTTTCATCCAATGTTTTTGGTCCATGGTATTTTGATCCATGGTATTGGTCCAAGGTATCTAGTCTGAGGTATTGACCCTAGGTATTTGGTCTGAGGTATTGGTCCTAAGTGTTTTTGGTTCATGGTATTGAGAAAGTCCTAAAACTATAAAAGGAGGAGAAGATCATTAGGCCAAGTGTGCAAGTATCGAATATCTGATGAAGTGTGAGATCTAGTATGCAGGTTAGGCTTATGGTGTTGTGCTTGATTTGAACCAAAGATGAACCTTAGTGGTTGATAAAGGATAAGATATAATGATGGATAGGGATGTTAAGGCTTGAAATGAATTATCATTATGTAGTTTGATCATGTATACTCTATATCTGAATACTAATGCATGTTTTTTTCTGTAAATATTATGACCTGGGTATAACTGAAGTTTGGAATAGATGCAAAATTATGAATTAATATTTGTAGATGTATACACTAGTTGGCGTTGAGAAAATCGTGTATACACACAGTTTCGACACATGGAAGTAGCGTATACCTTATAAAGTATGTTTCAGTTGTTTTTGTTTACTGTTGTAGAGTTCTGGGTTCTGGTTCTAAATATGGTTACTGTATTCTGGTGACAGTATTCTGAATGATCAGATTGGTTGTGATTTAACTATGGGTTGTCAAGGTGATTGATTGATTCGGTTGTGGTTGATTCAAAAAGTGATGATTGAGTCTTAGTGATTGGTTGATGTAGATGTATTTGATGATTGAATTGAAGTTATGATGTTGTTGATGGATATAGTCTGAAAATTTATAAAACGTGGTCCTTGGAGGAAGAAAGAAGGTCGTAGCCTTCTGTAGGTTGCCACCTACGTACTAGTAAACATAACATATCGACTAGTACAAGAGTTAGGGGGTTGTAGCTCCCTTCCAGTAGAAGCTGGAGAACAAGAGAAGGTTATAACCTTCTGCAGGGAGAAGCATGTGTAATGGTATAAGTCTGCACCAGTACAAGATTGTAAACAGATTTTCTTATTATTCAAAGAAGACAGAGACGACAACAGCTGGTGGTTTTCACCCACATTGGGTTTCCACCTTATATCTTTGTGTTGATGTGTGTTACTTACGTGTGATGCTTTATTCTTCTTTTACTACATTGTCTAATATATCTTTGATATACTGGTTAAAGTTCAATGCATGATAAATTGGGTAAATCAAAATTTCTCTACATATACGCTGGTTGTTCTAAGTATAGTTGCATATACATGCTAGTTCACTTAGCTGAAGTAGCGTATACAAATATGTTTGGGAAATTAAATTATTGATCTGATAATACTGAGTCACCCCCCTCTCGGTATTATTTCCAACAATTGGTATTGGAGCAGGTCCTTCAGAAGAAGCTTGATCCCTTGATGGGAGATCCATCATCATGAGTAATAAAGAAGGCGTGGGATCCATGAGACCACCAATCTTTGATGGGAGCAAATTTTTTTATTGGAAGATAAGAACCACAGCCTATCTACAATATCTTGGAATGGATGTCTGGGAAATCGTGGAAGGAGGATATACATTTCCATTAGCGATTCCGACAGATACGGCAGGTAAAAAGCAATATGAAACTAATGCCAAGGCTGTCAATACATTATTGGGAATTCTATCACAATTAGAGTTTTCCAAACTTATGTATCTCAAATCAGCCAAAGAAATACGGGACAAAATCGTTCTAAGCTATGAAGGAGACTCTCAGGTAAAACGTGCTAAACTGCAAACTCTCAGAATTTAATATGAAACTCTTAAGATGCACAATGATGAAAGTATAGCTAGTTACTTCTTACGTATAGATGAGGTTGTTAGTTGTATGAAGAATCTGGGTGAAGAGATAAAGGAAGTTAACTTAGTTGAGAAAGTTTTAAGTTCTTTGTCTGCTAAATTTGAAACAAAAGTATCTGCCATAGAAGAAAAAAAGGATCTACAGACTATCACTATGACACAGCTTCAAAAAATCTTAACTACCATTGAGATGAGAAAAGGAGGCCCATTAGATATAAGAGAAGCCGCAGTTAAAGCTTCAGCAAAAGGAAAGGAAGAACTCAATGAATCAGGACATATTTTAGAAGCAGAAGATGAAGTAAACATTGTCAGGAAGCTTCAACGAGGTTCCAGAAGATTTATAGATAAACTACCCTTCAAATGTTTTGCATATGGTAGAGTCAGTCATTATGCTACCGAATGTCCTCATAAAGATAAATATGATAAAGGGAAGGAATCCACAAAATGGAATGGAAAACAAAGTGCAAGTAAAAAGAGTTACTATACTCATGAAGATAACGATGGTTTATCAAATAGTGATGAAGATGAAAATAGTAATGACTATAGACTTCTAATGGATTATGACAATGATAATTTTTGGGATGCTTTTGAAGAAGATGACCTTCATGAAGAAATATCTAAACTCAAAATCTATTTAGAAGAAAAGAATATGATTATAGATACCTTGACATACCAACTCGCTGAAAAAGAAAAACACAATGAAAAACTAGAATGTGAAATTGTGGGTCTAAGAAAGGATCTTGAGAAAACAAAATCTCTCAATCTTAGATTTACTAAAGGATCAAAAAGCTTAAATGAAATTAACAAAGTGAAGCATTCTCTCTAATAAAGACAAGTCTTGGATATATTGAAGAATCATCTCAATCATAGAAGTTGTCAACCTCCACTAAAAGCTATCTTGATGCAGCAAAGAACAACGAACAATATGACAATCGTCAGCAAAGGCATAAAGCAGATCACTAGGTAAATTAGGATCAATTTGCTTCAAGGATGGATAGAAGCTACAACCAACCTAAGGTAAATCATACTCAATTTGCTTCAAAGATGAATATCAATAGAATCTACAATCACCATGTCAATAGATTTGATAACCGCGGGAACTTCTTTAATGGTCAATCTTTCTCATGTCATAATTTTGGACACAAAGCTACTCAATGTGTTGCTTACAAAACCATCATGACTAGAGAAGCAAGAAATCAAAGGAATGTGACAAGGATCAAGAAAATTTCCTATAATAACTTTTCTCTTCTCGAAAATGAAATAGAATGCTCAGTCTGTAACAACTTTGGCCATGAAGAATTTGAATGCAGGAGCAAATTTCGGCAAACATCTCAAAAGGAGAAAACTCCATTAATTCCCAAGATATGGAGAAGGAAATAACCTTAAATAGAAAGATGTGATATAGCCTTGTATGCAGAAGCATAATAAAATCAATGGTACATCGACAGTGGATGCTCAAAACACATGACAAGTGACAAAGAAAAACTTCACTCATATAATTCCTTAGAAAAGGAAAAGAATGTCTCATTTGGAAATGACACTCCTGCTGTCATAAAAGGTAAAGGCTCTGTTTTCTTGAAAGAAAAGGTTAAATCTGGGAATGTTCTGTATGTAGATGGTCTAAAGGATAACCTATTGAGTGTCAGTCAAATGTGTGATCAAGGAAATGAAGTAGTGTTTTGATCAAACTGATGTGTTGTTCATGAGCTTGATATAGGAGAAACCATGATCAAAGTCACAAGAACTATAAACAACTTATACATACTCAAGGGAGGACAACAACAGTTTTATTTAAGCAAAAATGATGAAAACTGGTTATGGCATAGAAGATTGGGACATCTAAGCTTTTCTCAAATAAGAAAAGCATGCAGATTCCAGGCTCTTCGTGAACTTCCAGATATCAGCATTCCTAAAAATACAATATGAAAACCATGCCAATTTGGTAAGCAAACCAGATCTCACTTCACTGAAAAAGAAGGGTCAACTAGTAAGCCTCTTGAATTTGTTCATACTGATTTATGTGCACCATCAAGGAAAAAGTCACCTCGTGGAGAAGAATACTTTATTTTGTTCATTGATGATTTTAGAATGTGTTGGATAGGTCTTCTAAAGCATAAATATGAAGCATTTGAAGAGTTCAAAGCCTTCAAATCTTTGGTTGAAAATGAATCAGATCACAAAATCAAATGCCTAGATCTGATCGAGGAGGGGAATTTACCTCGAACGAATTCTTTGAGTTTTGTGAACAACATAGAATAAAATGGCAGTTCTCCACGGCAAGGACTCCACAACGAAATGGAGTGGTAGAAAGAATGAACAGAACTATTCAACAAATGGCTCAAGCTATACTAGATGAATCTAGAACTCCTACAACCTTCTGGGGTGAAGATGCATTCTCCATCGTAACTATTCTCAACCAAGCAAATGTTCGGGTAAACAACACTCAAACTCCAAATGAATTTTTGTATGGTAAGACTCCTGCTATAAAATACTTTAAAGTTTTTGGAAGAAAATGTTGTATCAAAAGGATTGATGAAAAACTTGGTAAGTTTGAGCCCAGAGCAGACGAAGGTATTCTTCTTGGTTACTCTTCCCGAAGTAAAGGATATAAATGTTATAATAAAAGACATGGGAAAATTGTTGAAAGTACTGATGTTGCAGTTGATGAAGCATGCAAAATTCCAAAACAAATAAAAACCAAAGATTATGACAATGAAGAAGATGGGGATTATTTTCCCACATCAAATCACAATGATTATGAAGAAGAAACCAATGAAGCACTAGAATAAGAGATAATGGTAGAAGAAAAGACTCTGTCTAGGTATGTTCAGAAAAATCATCTAGAAACTCAAATTTTAGGGGAAAAAGAGGCAGGTGTACATACAAGAATAACTATTACAGAAACCTCAAGCTATCTAGCATTACTATCCTCTACTGAACCTCAAAATGTAAATGAAGCATGCAAAGATGAATTTTGGGTCAAGGCCAGGAATGAAGAACTTAAGAAAATTGAAAATAATAATACTTGGGAATTAGTTCCTAGACCTCATGATAAAAATATCATTGGAACTGAATGGATATTAAAAAACAAGCTGAATGAAAATGGAGAAGTTATTAGAAACAAGGCCAAACTTGTTTGTAAAGAGTATCCTCAACAAGAAGGTATAGATTTTGAAGAAACTTTTGCACCTGTTGCTAGACTTGAAGCCATAAGGATGTTTCTTGCTATTTCGAGCTTTTAGAAATTGAAAGTATACCAAATGGATGTAAAATCTGCTTTCCTTAATGCAGATTTAGAAGAAGAAGTCTATATTTAACAACCAGAAGGACTCATTCTTGGAAATGATGCAAAACTTGTATGTAGACTCAAAAAGGCTCTCTATGGTCTAAAATAGGCTCCAAGGGCCTGGTATTACCGCCTTGACAAATATATACACCAAAATGGTTTTTCAAAAAGGTCTGCAGATAACAATCTATATACAAAGATTGAAACTGATAAATTGCTAATAATTGTTGTTTATTTTGATAACATCATTTTTGGTAGCAATTAAGAATCCTTGAGTCAAAATTTTGCTTCAGTAATGCAGCAAGAATTTGAAATGTCCTTGCTTGGTGAACTTACCTATTTTCTAGGTCTACAAGTTCAACAAAATAAAGATGGTATTTTTCTTTCACAAAGCAAATATCTCAAACAGATCTTGAAAAATATGGCATGGAAGATTCTAAACATGTATGTACCCCAATGGTAACAAGATGTAGTCTCAGCTCAAATGATGAATCAACAATAGTACATCAACCAACTTACAGATCCATGATTGGCAGTCTGCTTTATCTCATAGGTACCCGACCTAACATCATGCATGTAGTAGGAATAGTTGGAAGATTCCAAGCAAATCCAAAGGAATCACACCTTCAGGCGGGCAAAAGGATTTTCAAATATCTTCAAGGAACACAGAACTTTGGTTTATGGTATCCTAGAGATATAGATCTTACTGTTCATGCATATACAAATGCAGATTGGGAAGGAAGTGTTGATGACAGAAAAAGCACTAGTGGTGGTGCATTCTATATGGGTTTCGGGTTAGTATCTTAGTTCAACAAGAAACAAAGTTCAATTGCATTATCTGCAACTGAATCAAAATATGTGGATACTGCATCTTGTTTCACAAAACTACTTTGAATGATGCAAACATTGCAAGACATTCAGATCACATGCACTCCACCCCTCTCCATTCTATGTGATAATACAAGTGCCATCAGTATTTCAAAGAATCTAGTCATGCACTCCAAGGCCAAGCACATACCCATCAAATTCCATTTTTTACGTGAACAAGTACTTGAACAAAAGGTCAAATTGGAATATGTTCCCTCCAAAGAATAGGTTGTTGATATATTCACTAAACCACTACCCAGAGAGACATTTGAATATCTCAGACAAAATTTTGGAGTAGTTGCTACATCATCCTGCTATTAAATCAAACTTTTCAGAGAAAGGTGATTATACGCATGTTTCCTAAAGTGCAGTTTCCTACACACGTGGGTTTCTATGGGTTAAGGAGCGAATATGTTTTTCAAGCAAGAAAAACAGTGGGGCAAGCTCTGATATGGGTGATATGACTGATATTGATGATATGCTCTGTTCATTAATTTTATCTAGCTAACAAAAATGCCTTGATCTTTGACCTATTAACAATGCACAGATAGCACCGTTTCAGGGGGAGCATTAGCCTTCATGTACATTCAACATTGTTGGCATTATGGTTGCTGAGTCTAGCTATGGTTTCTGATATTTATACCATTGGCTGCTCAATTCATATTCTAGGGTGTGATATGTCTTCTCATACATTTGAATGGGTCCTCTTGGACAAATTATGTAATTTATATCCCCACTTTACATGGTATGGATGATGTAATATTTCTTGTTTTTGTCATCTATAAACAATTGGTATATCCCCACATGGTTGGGTGGATCAGTAAAATTTGGTATATCCCCACTTGGCTGGGAGATGGATGTATGTATGAGCCATTGGTGATAGGAAGGTCATTGGTGATGTATGTATAGAGTCATGTTATTCTTTTAGAAAATATTTTTGCAGACTTTGCTTGTGCTCAGGGGGAGCATGGACTCAATCATGGGAGCTCAATCAGTACATTTCAACATATCAGAGAATTCAACATGTACTCAGGGGGAGCATGACTAGCATAATGTATGTCAAAGGGGGAGCATGACCCTTTGCCCTTGATGTCAAAGGGGGAGAGTGACTTGTTGTTGTTGTTGCCATCAAGTGCAAATGGGGAGATTGTTAGCATTATGATACAGGTGTTGTCCTTGATGGCAACTCACTCAGATGAAATATCACAGTACAGTAGGTTAACAACAAAGAATTACATATCAGACTTCACAGGAGAGGTATAGGCAGGTTCACCTTGACCAATCTGCGTATACATGTAGGTTCACTGACCACAAGTAGCGTATACGTACACCCACACTTTCATGAAAGGAAAACCGTGTATACCTTGCAAAACTATGTTTTTGGTCTGAGGTATTTGGTCCATGGTATTTTGATCCATGTTATTGCTCCAAGGTATTTGGTGCAAGGTATTGACCCAAGTATTTGGTCCAAGGTATTGTTCCTAAGTGGTTTTGGTCTATGGTATTGAGAAAGGCATAAAACTGTAAAAGGAGGAGAAGATCGTTAGGCCAGGTGTGCAAGTATCGAATATCTGATGAAGTGTGAGATCTAGTATGAAAGTTATTGGATTATGGTTTTGCGCTTGGTCTAAACCAAGGATGAACCTCAGCGGTTGATGAAGGATAAGATCTAATGATGGATCAGGATCTTAAGGCTTGAAATGAATTATCATTTTGTGGTTTGATCATGTATAGTCTATATCTAAATATTAACGCATGTGCTATTCTGTAAATATTATGATTTGGGCATAACTGAAGTCTAGAATAGCTGCAGAATTATGAATTAATATTTGCAGATGTATACATTGGTTGGCTTTGAGAAAAGCACGTATACACGCAGGTCCAACACATGGAAATAGCATATACCTTATAAAGTATGTTTCAGTTGTTTCTATTTGTTGTTGCAGAGTTTTGGGTTCTGGTCACTGTATTCTAGTGACAATATTCTAAATGATCAGATTGATTGTGATTTAACTATGGGTTGTCAAGGTGATTGATTGATTGAGTTGTGGTTGATTTAGAAAGTGATGATTTTGTCTTAGTGATTGTTTAATGCAGATGTATTTGATGATTGAATTGTAGTTATGATGTTGTTGATGGATCTAGCCTAAAAAATTATGAAACATAGTCCTTGGAGGAAGAAAGAAGGTCATACCCTTCTGTAGGTTGCCACCTACGTACTAGTAAACACAACATATTAGCTAGTACAAGAGTTAGTGGGTTGTAATTCCCTTCCAGTAGAAGCTAGAGAACAAGAGAAGGTTGTAATCTTTTGTAGGTAGAAGCCTACGTACTAGTATAAGTCTGCACCAGTACAAGATTGTAAACTAATTCTCTTATTATTGAAAGAAGATAGAGATGACAACAGTAGGTGGTTTTCACCCACATTGGGTTTCCACCTTATATCTTGGTGTTCATGTGTTTTGCTTATGTGTGATGATTTATTCTGCTTTTACTGCACTATCTAATAAATATCTGATATACTGGATAAAGTTCAATGCATGATAAATTTGGTAAATCAAAATTTCTCTGCATATAAGCTGGTTGCTTTAAGTACAGTCACATATACATGATAGTTCACTTAGTTTAAGTAAAGTATACAAATTTGTTTGGGAAATTAAATTATTGATCTAATAATACTGATTCACCCCCCCTCTCAATATTATTTCCAACAATGATAACTCATGGTCTGGTCATAGCCAGCCATTTGAAAGAGACATGCATATCATCATAACCATGTCACACCACTTCGCAACTTGGAATTTTGTGATCTGAGTCCAAGGTCTTGCGCTCCAACATGACCCGATCAAAATATAGATCCTAGCATGTGAATAGATGTGTTGACTTCGAACATGCTAGAAAATCGTTTGATTACCAATCAATGATGTAAATTGTTAACAAGTGTGAGAGAAACCACCAATAATGAAAATTTTTCTCAAGGTTGTATTAGCACAATCCACAAAATGTGAATACGGGGAATAAAGTTGAACACGCGTTAAATCACTCGATCGAAAGCCAATGATGTAAACTTGTCATCCAGTGTGAAGACCTTGCCATTAGGGCATAGAAGCTCTAAGGTATTGGAAGGGAGTCTCTCGGTCAACTTCCCGGATAATGAGCTAAAGTCGATAGAAAGTGACCGTGTTGAAGGAGAGCCATAGTGAACCCCACATCATCGATGTGAGATGAGAGGATGGAAAATAATTTTGGATGATACAGTGAATCAAAGGTAAATTTAACTGTAGAAAGACAACCCTTAAACATATCGGCGACACAACTGGAAGTTTGGTAGCTTTTGGATCGATGGGATCGATGGTCATGATGACGTGGCAGAGATCAAATGGAAGGAAAAAATGAATGGCCCAAACCCAGGAAGGTCAATGATGCAAAGGAGGATGTCCCAACCTGACATGAAGAAAAGAGTGTCTTGTTCAAGAGTAAGCTACCGACACAACTGATAGATTTTGAAATTTTCCCCCACCATTTCTGGCAGGTAGCCCAATTATTTTCTAATCGCAAGATTTAAGAGGATAACATATGTTTGCACTGTAAGTTCATTCTTCGGACGAATATAACCTAGTGAGTTTAACAAGCCCTAGGAAGGAGAAGATCATGTTCACCATGGTGATGAATCTGATGTTGTTTAACAATTTAACGACTCCAACAAAGGTGTAACTCGGTATCTTTTTCATGTTTACAAAGTTTGAAAAAGACACGTGAAAGAAAAATCCACATGGTCCCCTTTCGTACATTTGTGTCTCTCGAGCCCGAAAAGGTACAAAATAATACTTGAGAGAACTGCTTGACCATTTCAGTCAAGGAGTACCGTTTTCGTAAATAGTGCCTCCAAGCCCGAAGAAGGGGTAAACTTATACTGGGCATCAGACATTTTACATCCATTAATGAGTTTGAAACGACAATTTCTCGGCTATCTTTTCATTTTTAAAGGGTCGGAAAAGAGATAAAAGCAGACCCCCCATTTTAATTCTCTTTAATGAGTCAAAAAGGGAAAAAATACTCGACAATCTTTTCATATGAGGTTAACGAGTCAAGAAAAGAGTTGAAACGTGACTCATCATCATCGTCAAACATCCATCACCTGTTGCTGCACAAGTAAGCTAAAGTTTATTATCAAGTCCTTCAGGAAAAATAGGTCAAAATATTTACAAAACCTAATATTTTCATGAAGAAATGAATAAAAATGGGAAAAGTAAATACATTTTTACCATTTACCATTTTACCTTTGTTGTGAAGACCTTTTTCTCACTTTTTTCGTAATTGTTCTAGAGTAGATTGTGGGAGATCCGGGATGTCAATCGACAAGCTGCTAGTTCCAGGTAATAGCCAAAGCCCTAAGCTCCATTTTTATGCTCTCTATTTTTACTTTTAGCCATTTTTTAGATTTTTGGAGGGTGTTTTTTAAAATATTTTTCGCCCTCGGTCGGCACGATTTCCAGACACGGAATCGCACTAGCAGAGTGTGATTATCAAAGCCATGTGCACCAATCAGCGCAACTATTTTTAAAACAAGCACACTGGAACTGTGGATAGGGGAAAACACTATTTTCTCAAACACTAACCATTTAAATTTTAATTTAATGTGGCAATGATGATTATTGACTCAAATTAATGGCTTTTGCAGGAGAGAATCACCAAAAATCATGGATTAGAAGGAATGGGAACATGAATATGTTGACACCAAGGCAATGAATGACCAAAATTGTCTGGAGGTTTTGAGGGCTTGCGGGCTCCTCAAATTTTTCCTTACACCAGGGATGCGGGCATAACCTGAGTTGCTTCGATACCTAATAATAATTTGGGACATTAGTTGGGAGATTTTTGTCATTGGAAACCAAGAGCTAGAGTTTACAACTTCATATATTTACTTCATCACTGGACTGTCTCGTAGAGGTGAGCCAGTGAACTTGTATGGGTCACATATGATTAGGGCACGCATACCTTTCCTACTTGCCAAACAATGCCTTGAGGCCCTGAAATCTAAGAGTGGGAAGATAGAGATTTCCAGTGTGTGGGATTTGACAGCAAGGGTGATTCTATTGACTATCAACAGAGTGGCGAGTTCCCAGAAGGAGCATGAGACTAACAAGCCAAAGTTCATTTATTCTATTTACTGCACAGCTCCTATGATATTCAAGTGGGAAGAGGCCATGAAAATGAACATCAAGAGCCAATTTGTCCAAGGCCAAGGCAGGGAATCTGAATCAATTCAGCTTCAAATCTATACTTGTGACCTTACAGTACCACTGTAACTTCCAGTATCAGATGACTGAGGTAGATCGTCCTATGCCACACGATCCGCGAATGGCCCGTTGGAGTCGTTTGATGCCCAGGATCATTGGGGGCCAAAATATGTCATATCGATCTGCATTCTTTTCATGGCTACGATGACAAAACATCATCGTGGAGGACTAGCCATACAGTGGCACTAATTTTTGTGGAGGTCCATATATGCTGTTACCAAATGGAGAGGATTTCAATGACGAAGGTAAAAAACCTAATTTGAGACTTTTGAGATTTTTTTAATTGTTTTTGGTATATATGTTCTTATAACATTTCTCTTGTTTATGCATATGTTGGACCAAAGCAACCAACTAGGATGTCCTCGATAGCCAGGCCATGTCGCATCCTATTGATGTTGTCGCCCCTTATCAGGAAGGGAGTGACAATGAGGAGGAGATCACGAGGAATCTTAAGTGGTTAACTCATGGTATCCCAAAGTACGGTCGGATAGGAGACATGCCCCGTCAATGACAGAGACACATGGTGGGAGTCTCAGATCAGATCTGCCGATTGCTGAGTCATGTTGCACAAGTTGTCTCGTGCTACCATGACCACCATGTTGATTAGTTCCTAGGTCCAGTATTTACATATTTTTTGAGGCCTGCATGCCATGGATGTACGAGGCGTGTGAGCTACTAATGTTATTTTAGTTGATGTATCAAACATTCTCACCATCTATATATATATATATATATATATATATATATATATATATATATATATATATATATATGTTGTATTTTCCTTTATATTATGGTACAACTGCTTTGTCTTATCTTTTACATGTTTTGTAAATGTCTATACAACACATAATTAGCTAATGCATCTGTCAATGTATTCATGCATCTAGGAATATGATGCTATGTAATATAATCAAAATGTCTTTCCAATAGATGGATACAGAGATACTTTCTCAATATTTGAGGGTTCTTGAAGGAATATTTCTCGTTGAGTTGAAGGATGACAAGCTGTGAATCCAAGTTGATAACCAATTCTATTATGCCCAGAGCGATGGCTTCTAACAACAATTCAATGACCACACTGTATTCAGCAATGTTGTTGGTTGTGCGACCTAGGAAGATACCTTGAAGATCAATCAAATCACCATTGGGGTCATAGATATCCCATGCCGTGGATGACAGGTTCTGGGTATTACGACAAGAACCATCAGCGAAGCCAACCTGAGGAGTCACAAACATCTGCAAAGCAAGAAAATCATAGTAAACAGGAAAGTTGTTTGAAAACCATCACACAAAACCACCCTGCACAAAAATGAATCACACACTAATGTACATAAGTAACCATGCAAGAGGACATAAGCATAGTACTTTTTGAGAGAGTCCATGTTGGGACTCAGGTAATCAATCAACATAGATGGACACCAGAGTTTTATAATTGACATGATGAGTAAGCATCGACTCAGCCAAATAATGGAGTAGAACTCATATAAGGCTTTGTCCCCATGCTCCCCAGGCGAGGGAGGGTTACGAGTCAGATGGAAACCCCGTTGCAATAATGGGAAATCGGTGAAAACTCAAGGAGGGTGAAAAATCCTAAATCCATGAAGGTATAAAGGTGCACTCAGTTGAAAGATCTTGATCATGTCAGGATAAACTAACACATCAATAGACAACAAAGAAGAAGACTCTTTGGAAGCTGTAGACATGACTGTCGGGTGAGGCAAGAATGAGGATCAATGATAAGTATCGATCCATGGTGGTTCCTCAAGAGACATGATTTCCATGATACCTTCATTAGCAAGGAAGGTCTCCGCTAAGGGATCAAACAATTCCAATGTGCCAAGCCAGGGGAATTGAGAGTACACATTGAGAGAGGTATTTGACATATGAGAATTAGAGGATGCAGAGTTCGAAGACAAAACAATTTCTACATAATTGACTTCGGCGGGACAAGTGGCATAACCTCGCCCAAAATATCAACAAGATCAAATGTAAGTATGACCCCGAGATTAGATTTGACCAAGATCATGTTGATAGAGGCAACATGAGGAGGTGGGAGTGGGAAAATTCCCATTAAGGAAGAATCTTTGAAGAGAACTACCCCCACACTCTCATAAGGATCACCAGAGTATCTGTCGTAAGGAACATTGCCATTCGAGGAGGAAGAGGAAAAGAAAGACAGGTGATGAATGGTGACAATTTTCCCTTGATGGGGAAACAAATCACGTGAAACAAGGAGGATGCCATGGCATGCATGGCATGAGTCCAACCTCGGCCAAGTAGAAGATTGTAATTGAGATTAGCATTGAAAATTTCTACTTCGACTTGCACTGTCTTGCCTTCGAAGGTGATGGCAAGGTTAGGTAAGACACCGAAGGGTTGTCAATCATGCCCATCGAAAGCTTCCAAAATGTTCAGAGACTGGCTCAGCGTAGGGGAACCAATAGCTTTCCAACATGTAGTTGACATGATGTAGGTGGAAGCACCTTCATTGATGATAGCGAGGTGGATAGTCTTCTCATTGATGATTACCTGAATAAGAAAGGAAATCTAATGAGGGAGCCATGGAACATGGTTCTCTAGATCAAAACATATCAAGCTAGAATCGGTGGGATCGATGCCCCCGATAGGTGACAGCAAGGATTTCCACTGCGATGGGCAGCTTTGGAGTACCTCGAGAGACGACATGGCTGATGGTGCCTGAGCCAAATCCTCAACAATATTGTAGTGCTGAGCAGCTTGGGCATTGGGATTATAAAAGGATTTCCACAGCACACCTCAAGGGGGCAGCCGCGTAGCAGAATTAGGGTTAGGGTGCAATATTTTGTAGAGGGCTAGAACTTGGGGTAGAAGACGAAGGTGAAGATTCCTTCTCTTTCACAACTTCCAGAGCTAGAGTTTGATAGTCTTTCGATCGGGTAGCCACATTAATGGGCGTGCTCATCATGAACACTTGCGATTCGAAGGAAGAAGATCGGGGTTGGTGTACGACTTGGGTCTGCTGAGATGGAAATGGCTCTTTGAGGACAACAAGGGTCCCTTTGAGCATGCGACTAACTTTAGATCATCGAGGAAAATCATTAGTGTAGTGCTCCTCCTCACAAATGAGGCAGGGATACTTAGGTTTCCATTGCAAAGATTCAACAGAAGATGATTTGGGAGGACCTTGTTTTGGGGCACCGGTTTTAGCTTTGCCTTTGCCTTTCTTTTTTCCTTTCAAGGATTTTTCCACTACAATAGACTCGATAGCATGGACCTATGAGGTTTTACCAGGGGCAGGTGGATTCTGAGATGAAAAATTTGGAGCCGCATTAAAGACCGACTTTTGTTTGGAAGAATTTTTATCAGGGGTCTGGGATACTGAACCAATAACTCCATCAACGGGAGGAACAACTGGTGTCTTTGATGTTGTGAGATCAGATGATGGCCGTGGAGCATTGGGTAGTAACTCGTATAAAGTGCCAGACTGAGAGTAAACTAGATCCAAGTACTGGGCATGAGTGATGGCTTGCTCTTCAGTAACACATCCACCCATAGCTATGTCACGATCAATTGGGGCTATGAATGATTTTATAAACCATTTAGTGAGAAACTTATCAGAAATCTCGAATTTGATCGGGTGACATCTACATCTCCATTCATGGATGTGATCAAAGATGTGTGTCGCAGTGTCTTTCCTAAGAGATGTGGGAAAATAGGTGCCAGTTTCATAACGAACCGACAACTGAAAATGCATTAGAAAATCCATGGCTAAAGAGTTAAAGTCATGGTAAGTACTTCGAGGTAACTCAATGTGCCATTTCGCTGTAGCACATGTGAGGGTTCATTGGAAAAGACAAAGAAGAATGGAATCATCGACGTATGAGTTCGATGAGCACCATACGTGATATGTCATCACATGGACTTGAGGATCTTCTTTAGCTTTTCCATCAAACTTTCGGCAATCACTTGGTATATTGGATGACACTGGAGGGAAGTACGGTGAATGAAGAATCAAATGATTCGTATGGCGCGATACGACTGGCAACTCAAGTGTAGCCAAGAAGGGTAATTGAGTGTTAAAAGGCATGGGAGGTAGATAAGCAGGTCCATACGGAGGAACCCATCCTTGTTAGTAAGGATTTTTGCCCCACAGTGGGGGATTTCGGTCATATGGCATCTAAGGCTGCCCCCATTATGGATTACCTTGACCATAGGGAGGATTTTGACCTTGAATACCTTAAAATTGTCCAGGAATAGGTTGTTGATAAGCAATGCATGGGTTAAAAGGTTTTTGAGCCTGTTGTCCATGAACATACCACTAATTAACCTATTGTCCCTGAAAAAGAGGATTCTGGACCTGCAATCCTTGGGAATAAGGTTGATACAACTTTTGCCCTCGAACATAGGAATTTTGTAACTGGTGCCCTTGGCTGGTAAGATTTTGAACCTATTGACCTCGGACATGAGGGTTTTGGGCCTACTGCTACAGGACTTGACATGGAGGTTGCGCCTACAAGGGTTGACCTTGTTGGAATGTATACAAGGGTTTATTCTTCCCTGGTTGGTTTTGTTGTTGCAAGGGTTGACCTTGTGGTTGAAAAATTTGTCCCTAGGGCTGCAGAGGTTGGCCTTGCGAGGGTATGGGTTGAGAGGTGTGTGGAGCATATTACATCTGTTGCTACGCGACTTGCTGCAACTATTGTAAGGATTTACCTTACGGTTGTTGCAGGTAACCTTGCTATGGGATAACTTGCCCTTACTGCAACAAAGGTTGCCCTTGCGGTAACAAAGGCTACCCTTGTTGTTATAGAGGTTGTGTTTGCTATTACAAGGGTACTCGAATAGTGCCCAGGAAATTACCAAATTGAATTTGGTTGTAACGAGGTTGGACGTACTTCCGAGATTGGAGGGTGTAAGGTTGATTAACCAGTCCTTGAGAACCATATGGAATGTAAGGATTTTGGAATTGGACATGAGCCCCGTAGGGTTGCGGATATTGAACATTGCTCAATCCAGATGGACCAATGGGATTTTGAACCAGTTGGTACTAGACATTGCTTGATCTAGTAGGATCAGTAGGGTTATAAATAATACCAGAAGAAGGCTAGTTTATACCAAGCATGTGAGCTTGTGAACCGCTTACATTAGTGGCAACTGACACCATAGAAACATTCATATTCTACCCCCTAAGACATGGAAAAATCTAGCCAATGACTAGTGGGATAGATGAACTAACAAAGACAAGCTTTAAAATTGTCAGTTATGTCTGACATGTAACTAGGATCGATGATACAAGAGTATTAAGAATGGTGGGTTGCACCGAGACTGAAGTAACATCCTCTTGGGAAGTTGTGTTCACGATGAACGGACCTAACATAGTCCTGATGCATGACACCCATACAAGATTATGGTAAAGTGATGAGGCACTAGGTGTTCCTGAAACCATGTGCCCCAAAGACACATAGTTGGGTCGAAAACTGGAAGGAATACCTTTTGAAAAAGGGAAACCCTTGAGAGGAAACTATAATTGCAATTCTTCTTCTTCAATAGTTTGTGGAGTAGAAACTTTGGACTCATCTGGAAAAGTGACTGGAGCATTGCCCTTGGGTTCCATGTTTGAAAACAAATGATGACGAATGGCAGAATGTGTACTGGGTGATAGTTCCAAAGGAACACCCGGCTGGTCGTACAAGCTGTAAGGACGTTGCGGTGATATCACAAAAATGTCAATCAGAGGGTTTAGAGGATAGACAACCAGTCCAAGTTGACCGTCAGTTGTCGGCGAGTTCTCTGGAGTTCAAACAGGATTGTCCAGATATTTGGGGTTGAGTTCAACAGATGACCCTGTATCAAAAGTAGGCGGACGACGAGATGAAAATGGTTGAATACTAAAAACAATTATGAGTTCAACATTTTGGTCCTCAAGTGAATCTAGTAACTCAGGAAATGACTCCTCAGACAATCTTTCAGGTGGAGGAGAGGAAGAGGAATTGGGTGAACCAGATGGTTCAGCCACGATGACCTTGTCTTAGTCAACAGAACAAATAACTTCAAGGCTGTAAAATGTCCTCTTAAGGGAACTCAAAATTTGGTCAAAAGACTAATAGGATGTTCTGGATCATGAGCAATCAATTTTTAAGACGCATAAAAAGACTGATGCTCTTTCATTTTTTAAGAGTCGAGAAAGAAATAAAGATGACTCTATCGCTTTCAATTGGAAACGAGCTCGAAAGGACAAGTGCTCAGATGATATTTTAAATTTAATGAGTCAAAAAGATCAAATGATTACTCTAGATGACCTAGGTAAACAGGATTACTAGGCAACCATGAACTATAGAATACCTCCCAGCGAGCTAAGAAGCACAAGCAGAAAATCTCTCCCAATACTGTGTTCGGTGTATCATGTTTGCAAGGCGGCCGACTCGGATTCTTAAGGAGAAAAGGATTGCAACCTAGTGGGGTATCCCATTATATACTCAACGGTACGGGGAGCACAAATCCGTACTAGCGATGTCTAATGCTGAAGCTAATGACAACTGCTAGTTTTAAAGATGCTGGAACAGGTCTCTAGCCTAGACCTTCTAGATATGATCGTTAATGTCAAATTTGCCTTAGGTTAATTGGATTCATTTTAAATTTGATCTTAAGTTAAATTTCAGTTTTCAGGTCTTAGAGATGCTACTCGAAAAATCTTAAATGCAACTAAATGACACAAGACCCTTTCAATTCGATGAAATTCTTACACTAGAGAGGGTAGAAACTACTCAATCAAATGTAAACAATCAAGCAACTGAAAACGAAATGATATTTCACTACTTTACTTTTTCAAAAAAATAAACTAATGAAAAAATGAATTCCAATTCCTAATTTCCTAATAATCACTTATCTGTTAGTCCTTTCCAAAACAAGAATTCTCTTCCTTTTTCAATTTCCGATGCAATTCTAGTGTTTAAGAATATGCAAATTATTGTAACATAATGATGCAATAAACTAGAATTTCATACCTTTTCATCAAACAAAAAAACAATCTTCTCACATACAATCTTTCAATGAAAAAGTTCTCAAGATAATAAGCTCCCCAAGCAAATGAAAACATGGAAAGAGAATCTCGTTCAGGTCAATGAAACACCGACTTTACCAAACACAAGACTGACAATGCAATCTATGCTGGAAAATAAGCGTTCAAGCAAGTAAACGAAACATTTTCAAACTTGTGCAAAAAGAGGTTAGAGTTGTAAAAAGGACCAAAACAAAATGCAAAGAGTAAACACACCTACAACCTGACTTAGTGAGTTCTCAAACCGCTAAATGGATGACCAACTAGATGCCCTTGTGTCGCTGGCCACTCAATGACTTAATAAAACAGAAAGATGTCAAATCAACAAGAAAACAAAACCAAATGAAAATTAGCTTTCTGATCAGGGAGAAAGTGATCCAAAAAGCTTTCAGGGTCAAAATCACAAAAGTAGAACACACTGGCCAAGATTGGGGTCAAGCCCTAAGCTTCACTTATAGGCATCGACGTAACTGCATAACTGACAAGAAGCACCAGAGGGCGGTCAGCATGAATTTTTCTTAGAAACTCGCATTGGTCGGCATGACTATCGGTGGATTAAGCGTGATGATAGCGGTAGCTAAGGAAAAAAAAATTGAAAATAGGGACCAGATCTCCTACTATGAATTTTAGACTCAGACCAGTAAATAGCAGAAAAGAAACAGAACCAAAGGGAAAATGTTAAACTAGAAAAGTTCTTATGAAATCATGAAATCTAGGACAAACAAAAGGATTGGGATTCCCCAAAAGAGTCGCCAATTTGTGGTGAAGTCAAATTATAAGTGTGGATACCAATGAATTTCTCTAGCCCAATAATGGGTCTAGCCACAAAAATTACATTCTATGGAAGATTTCCTAAGGTTAGAATCAATCAAGAGGGCCTACCTCTTCATCACTTATCCTGTTTGATGATGTCCTCACTTGCTCACTCCAGCTATCTCTCACTTCCTTCTTCAAGCTCCTGAAACAAGTAAACAACAACATACAACAAACATAATAATAGACAAATTGTAATTGAACCTACTTAACAAGTCAACAAACATTAAGCCATGAATATAGAATATTACAAAACATGTAGGAAATCAACCGATAGTTGCATATATTAATATCAAAGAGGGATTACAACCATTCATCTTAACGTTGTAGTCTTCCTCTGACAAGACTAGGTTCGCACACACTTCTGTTAGCATTCCATGATGGCTTCAAATAACAATAATTTTAAAGCTCTTCCCTTTAGGCTTCACTCAGAACTAAAACACACTTCTCCCTCACACAATTTGATAGCTATGACTAGTAATAGCTTTCTTGTCTACTCCAAACCAAAATAGCATCAACACTCAACCAAAACTCTGCAATTATAACACTCACACTAGCTTGTGCTTGGGAAGAAGGGAGGTTTATGTAGGAAATATGGATGGGAGATGGATCCTCTTCTCATGGGACAAGGACTCATCCCTTGAGGTAGTTCCATCATTATAAGGGAAAGGAGCCCAAGTTGTCATCCTCGACCCCATCTGGCCAAACCAATTTCCAGACTTCCGTTATGGAGTTTCTAGAGCTGGAAGCCTTAGCTCTAATTTAGAAAACTTTCCATAACACAATTGGCATGACTAAAACAAAGCGCAGTCACTCCAGTCGATGCGAGGAGTAGTGCTAATCTCTGAACATCGGTGCAAGGGAGACAAAGGCCATTACCGTCGGTCTTGTAAACTGGGTAAAACAAAAGTTTTAGGGGAAATGGTGCAAAAGGGAATTGATCTGCTCATGAAGAGGGACACAATGGGATTTTCTTCATGAAGGAAAAACATGCAGGGTTCATTATAGAGGTCCTCCAGGATCAAGGAATGGGAAGTATAGGGACAGTGACAAAATCTTGTGTAATAGATGCCCCCCAAAGTGTGAAGGCCGAGCTGGAGTGAGGGATGAAATTCTTTATAAATCAGTGCACGGAACCGGTCTGCCATTGGAAAACCTACAAGCAAGTATATATACATATACATAAACTAAGATCATGTAAATGGATCTAGGTATGGGCGCAACCATCCGTCAAAGATGATCATAATGAAACCAAGGTATGGTCGCAGCCATCCAATAATGAGAAGGATCACATATGATAACTCATGGTCTGGTCATAGCGAGCCATCTGAAAGAGACATGCATATCATCATAACCATGTCACACCACATCACAACCTGGACTTTTGTGATCTGAGTCCAAGGTCTTACGCTCCAACACAACCTAATCAAAGTACAGATCCTAGCATGCAAATAGATGTGTTGACGTTGAACATGCTAGAAATTCATTTGATTACCAGTCAACGATGTAAACTATTAACAATCGTGACAGAAACCACTAATAATGACAATGGTCCTAAAGGTATTATCAGCATAATCCACGAAATGTTAATACAAGAACTGAAGTCGAACACCCATCAAATCACTCAATAAAAAGCCAATGACGTAAAATTTTCGTCGAGTGCAAAGACCTTTCCATTAGGGCATGCAAGCTCTAAGGTACTGGAAGCGATTCACTCGGTCAACCTCCCAGATAATGAGCTGAAGTTGAGAGAAAGTGACCCTGTCAAAGGAGTGCCATAATGAAACTCACATCATTGACGCGAGACACGAGGATGCAAAATACTTTTGGATGATACAGAGAATCAGAGGTAAGTGTAAGTATAGAAAGACAACTCTTGAACATATTGGTGACAAAACTGGAATTTTGGTAGCTTTTGGATCCATCAGGTCAGTTGTCATGATGACATGGAAGAGATCAAATGGAAGGCAAAAATGAATGGCCGAAACCCAGGAAGGTCAAGGATGCAAAGGAGGATGTCCCAACCCAACAGGAAGAAAAGAGTGTCATCTTCAAGAGTGAGCTGCTAACATGACTAATAGATTTCCAAATTTTCCCCCACCATTTCTGGCAGGTACCCCAATTATTTTTTAAACGCAAGCTTGAAGGGGATAGCATATGTTTGCACTGTAAGTTCATCCTTCAGACAAATCTGACCTAGTGAGTTTAACAAGCGCCAAGAAGGAGAAGCTTATGTTCATCATGGTGACAAATCCAATGTCGTTTAATAGTTTAACGAGTCTGAAAAAGGTGTAACTTGATATCTTTTTCATCTTTAGGGAATTTGAAAAAGTCACGCAAACGAAAACTCCACATGGTCCCTTTTCTAACATTTGTGTCTCTCAAGCCTGAAAAGGTAGAAAGCAATACTTGAGAGAACTTCTTGACCATTTTAGTCAAGGAGTACCTTTTTCGTAAATAGTGCCTCCTATTCTCAAAAAGGTGTAAACTTATAATGGGCGCATGATGTTTCGCATTCATTAATGAGTTCGAAATGAAAAGGGCTCGACTATATTTTCATTTTTAAAGGGTCAAAGAAGAGCTGAAAGTGGATCCCCCATTTTATTCTCTTTAATGATTCAAAAAGGGAAAAAATACTCGGCAATCTTTTCATATGAGTTTAACGAGTCAAGAAAGGAGTTGAAATGTGAGTCATCATCATCGTCGAACATCCACCACCTGTCGCTACACAAGTAAGCTAAAGTGTATTATCTAGTCCTTGAGGCAAAATAGGTCAAAATATTTACAAAACCTGATATTTTCATGAACGAATGAATAAAAGGGGAAAAGTAAATATATTTTTACCATTTACCATTTTACCTTTGCTGTGAAAACCTTTTTCTCACTTTTTCCCTAATTGTGCCGTAGCAGATAGCAAGAGATCTGTGAGGTCAATCAATGAGCTCCTAGTTCCATGTAACAACTGAAGCCATAAGCTCCACTTTTATGCTGTCTATTTCTTCGTTGAGCCATTTTTATTTTAATTTTTGGAGGACGTTTTTGAAAATATTTTTCACCCTTAGTCGGCGCAATTTCCAGGCACAAAATCGCACCGACCAATGGTGATTAGCAAAGCCCTCTGTGACGATCAGCGCAAATGTTTTTAAAACAGGTGTGGCAGCACTGTTGATAGGGAAAAACCCTATGTTTTCATAAACTAACTGTTTAAATTTGAATTTAATGTGCTAATCATGATTATTGACTCAAATTAATGGCTTTTGTAAGAGTGAATCACTGAAAATGGTGGATTTGAAGGAACGGGAACATGAAGATGTTGACACCTAGGCAATGAATGACCTAATATGCCTAGAGGCTTGGAGGGCTTGTGGGATCCTCAAATTATTCCTTATAGAAGGGATGCAGGCCCAGCCCGACTTTCTTCAAAACCTGATAACCATTTAGGACATTAATCAAGAGATTTTTGTCATTGGCCACTAGGAGATGGATTTGAGAACTTTAAATATTTACTTCATCACCAGAATGTCTCACAGAGGTGAGCCAATGAACTTGTATGGGTCACATCCTATCAGGGCAAGAATATCTTCCCTGCTTGCTGAACGCTGCCCTGACGCCCTGAAATCCAAGAGTGGGAAGATAGAGATTTCTAGTGTGCGGGATTTGACACTAAGGGTGCTTCTGTTGACTATCAATAGAGTGGCGGGGTCATAGGTGGAACATGATAATAACAAGTCGGTGTTCCTTTATGATATTGATTGCACAGCTCCTACGATATTCAACTGGGTAGAGGCCATGAAGATGAACATCAAGCGCCAGTTTGTCCAAGGCCAAGGCAGGGAATATGAAGCAATTTGGCTTCGAATCTGTAATTTTGACCTTCTTCTTGGAACGAGTACCACTATTCTAGTATCAACTGATTGAGGTATCTCCTCCTAAGCCACGTTATCTGCAGATGGCCCGCTTGAATCTTTTGATGCCGACGATCACTAGGGGTCAGCATATGTCATACCGACCTGCATTATTTTCATGGCTACAATGACATAAGATCGTCGTGGAGGACTGTCCATACAACGACATTGATTTCTGTGGAGATCTAGATATGCCCTTACCAGATGGAGAGGTCTTCGATGACGAAGGTAGAAAATCAAATTTTGAGATTTTGAGATTTTTTAATTGTTTTTGGTATATATGTGCTTATAACATTTCTCTTGTTTATGCAGATGTTAGACCAGAGCAATCAGCTGGGATGTCCACAATAGCCAAGCCCATCGCCCGTCCTATTGATGTTGTCACCCCTTATTAGGAAGGGGGAGACAACAAGGAGGAGATCACAAGGAATCTTGAGTAGTTAACTCATGGTATCCCATAGTATGCTCAGATAGGACACATGCACCATCAGTACCAGAGGTACATGGTGGGAGTCTCAGATTGGATCCGATGATTACTGAGTCATTTTGCATGAGTTGTCTCGTGCTACAATGACCACCCAGTTGATTAGTTCCTAGGTCTAGTACTTACATATTTTTTGACGCCTGCATGCCACCGATGTACGAGGTCTACGAGTTGTTGATATTATTTTATACACATATTATTTTTTGGGTTCTGATGTATCAAACATTCTCACCATATATATATATATATATATATATATATATATATATATATATATATATATATATATGTACATATATATATATATATATATATATATATATATACATATATATACATATATATATATATATATACATATATATACATATATATATATATATATATATATATATATATATATATATGTTTTATTTTCCTGTCGATTATGGTACAAATGGTTTTTCTTATATTTTACATGTTTCATAAATGTCTATCAAACACATAATTAGCTAATGCATATGTCAATGTATTCATGCGTCTCGAAATATGATGATATGTAATATAATCAAAATGTCTTTCCAATAGGCAGATACGGAGAGAAATTCTCAATATTTGAGAGTTCCTGACAAAATATTTCCTGTTGAGTGTAAGGACGACAAGTTGTGAATCTAAGTTGACAACCAATTCTCTGATGCCCATACAGATGGCTTTTGACAACAGTTCAATGACCACACTATATTCATAAATGTTCTTGGTTGTGCGACCTAGGTAGATACCTTGAAGATCAATCAACTCACCGTTAGAGTCATAGATATCCCATGTCGTGGATGACAAGTTCCAGGTACTACGGAAAGCACCATCAGTGAAACCAACGCGAGGATTCGCAGACATCTACAAAGCAAGAAAAGCATAGTAAATAGGAAATCTACTTGAAAACTATCACACAAAACCACGTTGTTCAAAAATTCATCACACACTAATGTACATAAGTAACCATGCAAGATGACCTAAGCATAGTACTCTTTGAGAGAGTCCATGCCGGGGCTTGGGTAATCAATCAACACAGATGGACACCAGAGTTTTACCATTGACATGATGAGTAAGCATTGACTTGGCGGAATAATGGAGTAGAACTCATATAAGGCTTTGCCCACATGTGTTACTGGTGAAAGCACCCTAGGGATTTGGGTTAGAATCCCAATAGAGCATAAGCAAACCACAAGAATAAATACTCAAATAGCTCAGGCAAGATGCTTATATTATCAAACTATGTAAGAGTGACTATACCCAGATTTCCTTCGTTCGAGTAGGTCCTATAGGGTTCAGACCCTCTGCAACTCCCGATGTTCTTCAAACCTAAAAATCATTCAATTAGAACATACATAGCAGTATATAAGTAAAGCATATTCACGAAACTGACTTTATATCATATAAAAAAATGATTGATCATACATCCAAACGACATTCATATATGAATTAAAACATAATTTGATGCATAGAAATAGTTAATTTTGGAAACAAGAGAAAAATTCTTTTATTGCAGTAAGTTATAAATAACATGGAGGGAATTCACATCAGTCTTTCTCTAGCACCAAGCGGAACCGTCCTCCGGATTCATCCTATCCCAACCTTCAACAATCTTCTTCCATCACCAACACCATGATATCTCAAGCAAAAGGAAGGATATCTATAATCAAGGAAATGAGGGTTTCCTAAAGATTGGGGAAGTGCATGAGGCACAGGGATTCATCAGACTTAGTTAGGGATAATCTCAGTATAATAACTCTATCTCTTCTCCTTCATAAGGCCTTCGCATAGAGGTATATTAATACCTCTCCAAACTAGCTTTTTAGTTGGGAAACAGTTGGGCCATGGGCAATAGGAGGTAATCAACAGGTAAAACTCGTGAACTCTGCCCAAAATTAAGTAAATTTAATTTTCTAAGTGTTTTAATACATATACATGGGTTGGGTATTCACTGACCCATGTGTACATGCTTTTAGCTCAAGGAAAAGTCGCGTACAAGGAATAAAACATTGTTTTTATATATTTGGACCAAGTCTAGAAGGAGGGGTTGCCATAGGCCATAAACAAAGCATCATATATACCAAGAGTGGTAAATGGTGCTACAACAGCATGCCACCTAGATGAGGTAGGGTTACGATTTAGATGGAAACAACATTGCAATAATGGGCAATCCGTGAAAACACGGGGAGGGTGAAAAATCCAGAATCCATGAAGGGATAAAAGTGCCCTTAGTTGAAAGATCTTGATCATGTCAAGGTAAACTGACACATCAATAGACAATGAAGAAGAAGACTCTTCGAAAGCAGTACACATGACTACCAAGTGAGGCAAGAATGAGGAGCAATGATAAGTATCGATCCATGGTGGTTCCTCGAGAGACATTATTTCCATGATACCTTCATCAGCAAGGAAGGTCTCAACTAAGGGATCAAACAATTTGAAAGTGCCAAGCCAGGGGGATTGAGAGTACACATTGAGAGATGTCTTTGACATATAAGAATCAGAGGATGCAGAGTTCGAAGCTGAAATAATTTCCACGTAATTGACTTTGACGGGACTAAGCGGCATAACCTCGCCCCAAATATCAACAAGATTAAGTGCAGGTAAGACCCAGGGATCAGATTTGACCAAGATCATGTTGGCAGAGGCAACATGAGGAGGTGGGAGTGGAAAAATTCCCATTAAGGTAGAATCTTTGAAGAGACCTGCCCCCACACTCTCATAGGGAGAACCATAGTGCTTGATGTATGGAACATTGCCATCCCAGGAGGAAGAGGTAAAGAAAGATAGTTGATTGACGATGACAATTTTCCCTTGGTGGGGAAAACGAATCACGCGAAACAGGGAGGAGGCCACGGCATGCATGGCATGAGTCCAACTTCGGTCGAGTAGAAGATTGTAATTGAGATTGGCGTCAACAATTTCTACTTCGAATTGCACTGGCTTGCCTTCCAGGGTGATGGCAAGGTTAGGAAAGACACCAAAGGGTCGCAAATCACACCCATCATGAGATTCCAATGTGTTTTGAGACTAGTTCAGTGTAGGGGAACCAATAGCCTTCCAACATGCAGTTGAAATGATGCAGGTGGAAGCGCCTTCATCGATGAAAGTGCGGTGGATGGTCTTCTCATTGATGATTACCTGAATAAGAAAGGAAATCTGATGAGGGAGTTGTGGAACATGGTTCTCTAGATCAAAACATATCAAATTAGACTTCGTGGGATCGATGCCCCCGATAGCTGAGAGGAAGGATTTCCGATGTGATGGGAAGCTTTGGATTACCTTGAGAGCCAACATGGTTGACAGAACCTTAGCCAAATCCTCAACAATATTGTAGTGCTGAGTAGCTCCGGCATTGGGATTATACAAGGATTTCGATAGCACACCTCAAGAGGGTGGCCGCGTAGTAGAATCAAGGTTAGGGTGCTCAATTTGAAATGGGCCAGAACTTAGGGTAGAAGAAGAACATGCAACTTATTTCTCTTTCCCAACTTCCAGAGTTGGAGTTTGATAGTCCTTGATCAGGTAGCCACATTAATGGGCGTTCTCATCATGAACATTTAAGATCTGGAGGAAGTAGATCGGGATTGTTTCTACTGAGATGGAAATGGATCTTTGAGGACAGCAGGGGTCCCTTTGAGCAGGAGACTAACTTCAGATCGTCGAGCACAATCCTTAGTGTAGTGATCGTCCTTGCAAATGACACAGGGATACTTTGGTTTCCATTACGAAGATTTGCCAGTAGATGATTTGGGAGGACCCTGTTTCAGGGTATCAGCTTTAGCTCTGCCTTTACCTTTCTTTTTTCGTTTCAAGGATTTGTCTGTTGTGGTAGACTAGACGGTGCAGACCTCTGAGGTTTTACCAGGGTGAGGTGGATTTTGAGATGAACTATTTGGAGCAGCATTCTAGACTAAATTCTGTTTGGAAGAAGCTTTAGCAGGGGTTTGGGATTTTGAACCAATAACTCCATCAACGGGAGGAACAACTGGTGACTTTGATGTTGCAGGATCAAATGATGGTTGTGGAGCACTGGGTAATAACTCATATAAAGTGCCAGACTGAGATTAAACTAGATCCAAGTACTGGGCACGAGCGATGGCCCGCTCTTCAGTAACGCATCCACCCATAGCTATATCGCAAGAAATTGGGGCTACGAATCATTTGGTAAACCATTTAGTGAGCAACTGATCAACAATATCAAATTTGATTAGGTGATGTTTATGTCTCCATTCATGGATGTGATCAGAGATGTGTGTTGCAGTATCTTTCTTAAGCGATGTGATAAAATAGGTGTTAGTTTCATAGCGAACAGGAAATTAAAAATGCGTGAGAAAATCCATGTCTAAAGAGTTAAAGTCATGATAAGTACTTCAATGTAGATCAACGTACCATTTCGCTGCAGCAACCGTGAGGGTTCGTTGGAAAAGATGAAGACGAATGGAATCGTCCATGTACGAGTTCAACGAGCACCAGAGGTGATATGTCATCACATGGACCTAAGGATCTTCTTTAGCTTTTCCAAAGAACCTTGGGCAATAACTTGGTATCTTGGATGACACCAGAGGCTAGTACAGGGAATGAAGGATCAAATCATTTGTAAGGTGTGATACATCTAGTAAATCAAGTGTAGCCAAGAACGGTAATTCAGTGTTAGAAGGCATGGGAGGTCGATAAGAGGGTCCATACGGAGGAGCCCATCCCTGCTGGTAAGGATTGTGGCCCAACATTGGGGAATTTTGGCACCATAGTGGGGGATTTTTTCCATATGGCATCTGATCCTACCCCCATTGCGGATTACCTTGACCATAGGGAGGATTTTGACCTTGAATACCTTGAAATTGTCTAGGAATACGTTGTTGATAAGCAATGTACGGGTTAAAAGGTTGTTGAGCCTATTCACCTTGAACATATGGATATGGGACCTGTTGTCCTTGAACATACCACTGATGAACCTATTGTCCCCAAACAACGGGATTCTAGACCTGCAGTCCTTGGGCATAAGGTTGATACACTTATTGCCCTTGGACATAGGGATTTTGTACCCGGTGCCCTTGGTTAGCAAGATCTTTAACTTGTTGACCTAGGACATGAGGGTTTTGGGCTTTCTATTGTAGGACTTGACCTTGACCCTGCCCCTACAAGGGTTGACCTTATTCGTATGTATACAAGGGTTGCTGCTACCTTGGTTCGTTTTGTTGTTGTGAGCGTTGACCTTGTGGTTGAAAAATTTGTCCCTGGGATTGCAGAGGTTGGCCCTGTGAGGGTATCAATTGAGACGTATGTGGAGCATATTGCATCTGCTATTGCGCAGCTTGCTACAACTGCTGTAAAGATTGACCTTGTGGTTGTTGCAGGTGACCTTGCTGCTAGATAATTTTCCCCTTCTACAACAAAGGTTTGCCTTGCGGTAATAAAGGTTGCCCTCATTTTTGTAGAGGCTGTCCTTATTGTTGCAAGGGTAATTAAACAGTGCCCAGGAAATTACTGAACTAAATCTAGTCATAGCCAAGCTGGATGTACTACCCAGGTTGGAGGGTGCAAGGTTGATTAACCAATACTTGAGAACCATATGGAACGTAGGGATTCTGGTATTGGACCTGAGCCCCATAGGACTGCTGATACTAAACATTTCTCGATCAAAATGTAGGCCTGATTCCTGACACCCATACAGGACTATGGTAAAGTGATGAGGTGACAGGTGTGCCTGAAACCAAGTGCCCCAAAGACACATAGTTTGGTTGAAAACTGGTGAGAATACCTTCCGAAAAAAATAAAATGCTTGGGAGGAAACTATAATTCCAATTCTTCTCCTTCAACGATGTGTGGAGTAGAAACTTCGGACTAATCCAGAAAAGTGACTGGAGCATTGCCTTCGAGTTCCATGTTTGAAAACAAATGACGATGAATGGCTAAACGTGTACTGGGGGATAGTTCCAAAGGAACACCCGGCTGGTCTTACAGATTGTAAGAATTCTACGGTGATATCACAACAATGTCAAACAGAGGCTTCAAAGGATAGATAACCAATCCAAGCTGACCGTCATTGGTCGATGAGTTCTCTAGAGTTCAAATGGGATTGTCTAGAGATTCCAGGGCAAGATCAGTAGATGAACTTGTATTGAAAGTAGGTGGAGGACGAGATAAAAATGGTTGAATACTCAAAACAGTTGTGAGTTCAACATTTCGGTCTTCGAGTGACTCTAGAAACTTAGGAATGAATCCTCAAACAATATTTCAAATGGAGGAGAGGAAGAGGAATTGGGTGAACCAGATGGTTCAGCCACGATGACCTTGTCTTAGTCAATGCAACAAATAACTTCACGGCTTCAAAATGTCCTGTTAAGGGAACTCGCCTTTTGGTCAAAAGACTAACATGATGTTCTGGATCGTGGGAAATCAACTATTAAGACGCATAAAAGACTGATGCTCTTTCATTTTTTAGGAGTTGAGAAAGAAACAAAGATGATTCTATTGCTTTCGATGGAAACAAGCTCGAAAGGGAAAGTGCTTGGATGATATTTTAAATTTAATGAGTCAAAAAGATCAAATGGTTGCTCTAGATGATCTAGGTAAATAGGACTACCAAGCAATTATGAACTACAGAATACCTCCCGGCAAACCAAGAAGTACAAGCAGGCAATCTCCCCGAATGCTATGCTTGGTGTATCACGTTTGCAAGGTGGCCGACTCGGCTTCCTAAGGATAAAAGGATTGTAGCCCAGTGGGGTCTCCCGTTAAATACTTGATAGTACAGGGAGCACAAATTCGTACTAGCACTGTCTAATGTCGAAGCTAATGACAGTTGATACGTTTAATGGTGCTGGAACACGTATCTAGCCTAGAACTTCTAGATATGATCGTTAATGTCAAATGCGCCTTAGGTTAATCAGATTCATTTTAAAGTTGATATTGAGTTAGATTTTAGTTTTCAGGTCTTAGCGAGGCTACTTGATAAACATTAAATGCAACTAAATTTGACAAGACCCTTTCAATTCGATGAAATTCTTACACTAGAGAGGGTAGAAACTACTCAATCAAATGCAAAAAATCAAGCAACTGAAAATGAAATGATCTTTCACTACTTTACTTTTTCAAAAAAATAAACTAATGAAAAAATGCATTCAAATTCCTAATTTCCTGATAAGCACTTATCTATTAGTCCTTTCAAAAACAAAAATTCTCTTCCTTTTTCAAATATTGATGCAATTCTAGTCTTTAGAAAGATGGAAATTATCGTAACATAATGATGCAATAAGCTAGAATTTCATACTTTTTCATGAAACAATGAAACAATCTTCTCGCATACAATCTTTCAATGAAAAAGTTCTTGAGACAATAAGCTCCCCAAGCAGATGAAAACATGAAAAGAGAAGTTTGTTTAGGTCAATGAAACACTGACTTTACCGAACACAAGACTGACAATGTAATCTATGCTGGAAAAGAAACGTTCAAGCAAGTAAACGAAACTTTTTCAAACTTGTGCAAAAAGAGGTCAAAGTCATAAAAAGGACCAAAACAAAATGCAAAGAGTAAACACACCTACAACCTGACTTAGTGAGTTCTCAAACCGTTGAATGGATGACCAACTAGATGCCGTAATGTTGTTGGCCAGTCAATGACTTAATCAAACAGAAAGATGACAAGCCAACAAGCAAACAAAACCAAATGAAAAGTAGCTTCCTAATCAAGGATAAAGTAGTCCAAAAAGCTTATGGGGTCAAAACCACAAGAGTAGAATCAAGCCCTAATCTCCATTTATAGGCATCGGTGCGACTGCCTAACTAACAACAAGTGCCAAAGGCTAGTCGGCGTCGCTGTATCTTAGCAACTTGCACTGGTCAACATGACTGTCAGTGGATTAAGCACACTAATCGAGGTAGATAAGAAAAAATTAAAAAAAATTGAAAACAGGGACCAGATCTCCTACTATGAATTTTAGACTCAGACCAGTAAACAGGAGAAAATAAACAGAACCAAAGGGAAAATGTTAAACTAGAAAAGTTCTCACAAAATCATGAAATCTAGACAAAAAAAAGGATTGGGATTCCCCAGTGGAGTCACCGGTTTTTGGTGAAGTAAAATTATATGTGTGGACATGAACAAATTCTTCTATCCCGATAACGGGTCTAACCACAACAGATACATTCTATGGAAGATTTCCTTAGGTTAGAATCAATCAAGAAGGCCTACCTCTTGGTCACTTATCCTGTTTGATGATGTCCTCACTTTCTCACTCCAGCTATCTATTGCTTCCTTCTTCAAGCTCCTGAAACAAGTAAACAACAAGAGACAACAAACATAATAATAGACAAATTGCAATTCAACCTACTTAACAACCCAACAAACATTAAGCCATCAATATGTAATATTACAAAACATGTAGGAAATCAATTGATAGTTGGATATATTAATATCAAAGAGAGATTACAACCATTCGTCTTGACGTTGTAGTCTTCCTATGAGAAGACCAGGTTCCCACACACTTCTGCTAGCATTCCACGATGGCTTCAAACAACAATAGCTTTAAAGCTCTATATGTATGTATGTATGTATGTATGTATGTATGTATGTATGTATGTATGTATGCATGTATGTGTGTATGTATGTATGTATGTATGTATATCTGTATGTATGTATGTACGTATGTATGTTTGTATGCATATATGGATGTATATTATTTAAAAACAAAAAACTAAGGAACAAGCATGAGATAATAACACACATTTGAGAATTCAAACTTTTGTTATTCAAATTGATTAAGAGAACAAAATATTTCGGTAAATCACATTTAAAGTTCTTGAGTCAACGAGTTTCAAGCCACTAAGTGTGGTTCAACATCAGGACTTTGATGAATGTTTTGATCGCGACAAGTTTATATATATTGTAGAGATGAAAATGGTTATAAAATGAATGTTGAAGAAAAATTAATAAAATAATTAAATTGAATTGTAAGTACTAAGGATAGGACTTTTAAGTTTAATAAATTATTGTTAATAATAAAATATTTAGTCATTTGTTTTATTTCTAATAATAAAATAGTTTAACAAATAATTTTTATAAAAATATTGTTAATCTTGTTAATAGGGATACTTTCCCCTATCTAAATTAATATTTAGTAAAATTAAATTAGGTCAAAATTGATTTTCAATAGCTATTTTCGATATTATTAGAAGAATTTCAACGGAATGATGTTTAAGCAATATTAATTAATTTAATATTATTATAATATTAAGAATTATTTATGAAAAGGCGTGATTAAAAAAATTAAATTAAAAATATAACTAACTAACTAACTAAATTAATATAAAATATACAAAGAAAAGTGAATAAAATTAAAATTAAAAATGAAACTAACTAAAGGAATAAAAAGTCAAACAAATAGAATTAATACTCATGATAATAATAACAACTAACTACAATTAGTAAAACGATAGTTCAATTGGTCGAGTTCCCGTTGCTAAGTACTTTCCAATTGGTAGGTCATGGGGTCAAATTTCCTCGACACCCTCGGGGTTAGGCATGTTAAGATTGACCGAAGGGCAGATCCCTTTGGGTGGATCTACCCTGATATTTCCCGTGGATGTAGCGACCACTCAGTGATCATGAACCACGGTTTAAAAGAAAAACGACAGAGAAAAAAATTTAATAATAAATTAAGTAAAATAATAATAAAAATAATAAAAAAAAGAGAGGAGAGATAACAAAACTAAGAGGAAACAAAGAAGGAGAAGGACAAATACTAAGAAAAAAGAGACGAGATCCAACAATTGCTAATTTAACTCACGTTATCCTAATTCAACTAATGAGATCATTTTTCAATTTCGATGGCCTCCCTAAACTTGCGGTGATCGAAATGATCAATCCTAGCAATAACGCAAGACTCTTCCAAACAAATGTTGTGTTTTGTCTTTTTAGCATGCTCAGGGAGAGCTAAGGATCGCATCCTATAGTGCCTGATATGAGTAGCATGCTCTTAAATTCTTTGATTTATAGAGTGACCTATTTCTCCAATATATGGGGGCCCACAGGAACATAGTTCCAAATATAGACCTTTCATGTTCTTTGGATCAAACGGGTCATTAACAGATCTGAGGGAACTACAAATGGTTTTGAAAGGTTTAAAGTGTGAATATATATTATGTTTCCTTAAATACGAGAAATCTTGTGACTGGTACCCTGGATAAAGGGAAGTTGAAGACTACTAACCAAATCACCAAGGTCTTTCCTTAATTTCGAACGTTTTCTCACATTTAAGAAAGCTATGAGACCTTGGAGCTTGATATAAGAATTATTCTTGAAGACTTTAAGGAGATGGGTTTTCTCATTTTACAAGTGTTCATCACGTGAAACCTTGAGAGCTCGGGTGGCCAATGTGTTGAGAACACCCACCATTTGAGCCTGAAAATGATGAGAGCTAGCATGAAGATACTTCTTTGTCTAGGTTTTCTTCTGAAAGATCTGGTGAGAGAAAGAGTCATCTTCTTGATGTTCTTATCTCCAGGAAAGAATATGACTCTTTCTCTCACCGAGTCTTTTGGAAGAAAACCCACATAGATCAATATCTTCATGCTAGTTCCCATCATTTTCCGACTCAAAAGGTTGGTGTTCTCAACACATTGGCCACCCGGGCTCCCAGGGTTTTAGGTGATGAACACCTGGAAAATGAGAAATCCTATCTTCTTAAAGTCTTTGAGAATAATGGCTATAGTAAGCTCCAAAGTCTCAAAGCTTTATTAAATTAAGGAAATACCCTAGTCATTTGGTTAGCACCACTCATAAGATTGCTCGTGTTTTAAGGAAACATAAGATATCTTCTACCTTTAAACCTTTGAACACCACTCATTGTTATCTCAGGTTCGTTAAAGACCCATTGGACCTAAAGAGAAACATGTTGCTCTATAAATTAAAGAATTCAAGAGCATGGTGATGATATTAGGCACTATAGGATGCGGTCCTTAGCTCTTGCTGAGCATGTTGAAAATAAAAAACAACAAATCTGTTTGGAAGAGTCTCAAGTCATTATAAGGATTGATCACTACCATCACTGCAAGTTTAGGGACACCATCGAAATCAAAAAATTATATCATTCATTGAATCAAGATGATGGGTGGAAAATTAGCAGTTGCTAGATTCCATCTCTTTTTTCCTAGATCTTCTTCTCATCATCTCACTTTCTATTAATTGTAGTTAGTTGTTGTTATTATCAAGAGTGTTAATTTTTTTTGTTTGATTTCTTATTCCTTTATTTATTTTCATTTTTACTTTATTTTATTTTTTATTCACTTTGATTCATATATTTTATATTAATTTATTTAGTTAGTTATATTTTCAATTTTTTTTAATCGCACCTTTTAATAAATAATTCTTAAGATTATAATAATATTAAAATAATTGGTATTGATTAAACATAATGCATTTGAAATTCTTCTAATAATATTGAAAATGGTTATTAAACATAATCTTTGACCTAATTTAATTTTACTAAATATTAATTAAGATAGGGGAAAGTTTCCCTATTAACAAGGTTAACAATATTTTATTAAATCTTTCATTATTCATATATATATATATATATATATATATATATATATATATATATATATATATATATTAAATATTTTATTATTAACAATAAATTATTCAACTTAAAAGTCCTATCTTTAATACTTAACGTTCAATTTAATTATTTTATTAATTTTTCTACCACGTTTATTTTCTGATAGTTTTAATCTCTAAAACATATATCATTTTGTATGGATCATAGCATTCATCAAAGTCCCGATGATGAGCCACACTTAGTGGTTTGAAATGCATTGACTCGAGAATGTGAAATGTGATTTACCTGAATATTTCATTCTCTTAAACACAGAAATTATTATGTAAGGTGCCATGCTCACTTTTTTCTTAGCAAATAAATTGTTCATTCCAAGTTATTAAATTACAAGTTATAATAAAATGAAGCTTTCCTTTAAAAAATAACCATCTATTGAATAATGACAACGAGCATGGGAATCATATAATAATTAAAGACAGATATACCAATAGTATAGCAATTTACAAATATATATCATATCCTCAGGTTTTATAATATAATAGTTATTTACAACAAACAAGCATGCATGAGAACTCTTCGAAAACCAATGATACTGTGCACCAAGAGAAATGTAGTCTCAATCTTAATTCTATTAATTCTTGTGATTCCTTGATGTAGTCCCCGTACACATCTGGATATTTTTTCATCGCGACCAAATGTTGTCGATTGACTAGTTGAACTCCCATCCTACTCCTTGGGTACTCTTCTTTCACATGGATCCTTGAGCTATGATGGGGCTATAAAGGGGAGGAAAAACAATAATAATTGGGAGAGAGTTCTTTGGCTCAAGAGTTCCCACTCCAAGGGCATCCACTTCATCAAATTCACTATAGAACTTAGTAGTGACTCTCACAATAGCATTAGCGAAGTCATCCAATAATAGAGAAAAAAAGTGTCTTGTCTCATAGATTTCTCCTTCTTTTATACGAGGACTCATAGATGATACTTGCAACTTCATGCAAAAACACTTATTTTTATTAATCCAATAATTAGTTTATTCACATATCCATGAGTCAACCTTTCACAAAGGATATCATAAAATTATTTACATGATTTCCTATCAAAAATTATCTTTTCTCTCTCCCTAACATGATTCCCCATTTATTCTCCTAGTTTTCCCTTTATCCCCCTTTTATACTCCTTACTTTGTGTTCATTACTGAATTCAACTAGTAGGTATCATATTTTTTTCCCTGACTATGCCACAATTTACCTTAAGTTGAAATATTGGATTGAGATCTTTGTGTTATTCTTTTCCCATTTGGAGTTTCTCTCTTGAAATTGAATTTGTCTAATTTTAAATTATTTTTTAATTCCACCCACCACCCTATTTTCTTAATGAGGTTAAACGATCCTTATATTAATGTTTCTAATTAAAATCTATGTCCCCTTATCCTTTTTTTATTACAACATGTACATACATTTGTAGTTATTTCAATACATATTATATATTTAAGACTTTCCAACATTAGGAGGGAAAAGTTACTCTTTTGGTCCACTTTTTATAATACTTTTTATTCTCCCTTACCCAAGGTTTTCTCTTTATTTAGCTACACTACATGAATTATTGCTCATAATTGCATGATCGTCAACCCTTCATTATATTTCATCTTTTTCTTCCCGATGCCAAGCATTACAAAGTCGTTTGTTCCCTTCATGAACATCATTTTGAAGTTCTAAGGGTGCCACACTACTTTCCCTTCAAGTATATTGTTACTACAAGGGGGGGAATTTGGTGTGATGATGGAGACCATTTTCATCTCTTGTGTCACCCTCTATAGCAATACTAATGATGCTAGGGAATAAGGAATTTCCCCTGATGCATGCCCCCCAATAAATCCTCTAAAGTGATCCAATTCAGGGTCTACCCCCAATGACATCATGAGTTTCAAGGAAAATTTATCCCAACACCTTCCAACCCAAGTTATGATGGGAGTGCTAGTAGGTGTAATTAGGGATGCTATCTCACCCCTCCCATGAAATTCCATCTATCTTGTATAGTCTCATCACCCTTGTGTGAGTCATTCGACCACACAACTTACTTATGCCTATAGCCACTATGATGAAATTAGTAATCATGGAAGAATATTAATTTGAACTTTAAGTTTTTGAGTCAATGATATGAAATGGATAAAAAAATGTCATTGACTCAACACATGCAAGTGTATCTAGGTAGTCTTAATAATAATCAACAATATTTATTTATAATGTTATTTATTTATATAATTTCACATTCTAAATATCATCATGACATAGTCATTTAATATAAGCAAGAATCTAGTCCTTATAATATGTAAATAAGGAAATATAATGAATTCATCAACATGATCATACATAGTCATCAAATATATCCATGAAAGTCGTCATCATTGTAACATCAAACTAGTATATCACAATTATTATCACATCCACAAATAATAAAAGTAAAATAATTATATCCTCAAAATGAATTCCTCAATGAATAATGTATGAGCGCTAAGGCTATATCAAGGTTAATCTAATATCAAGGTCAATCAACGAGAGTAGGGAACTATAGTAAGGAAAAGATCTAGTAATGTCACTATGTAGGAGCTTAAATAATTAGGAGGTTCTCCTAGCCTTACTTTTCTCAATCTTCTCTTTATGACACTTACCAAGTATGAAACCTAGAGAAACTCCATTTATGTATTGGATATGTTGCATGCCTTCAACCAATACTTGTTTAGATAACAAAACCAAATACTTAAAATTAAGGTTACCAAATATCTCATGTCATAACCTACTCTCCTCATTAGCATGTATTAGAAGAGAAAACTTCAAATTTAAGAATAAACCCATATAAAGTGTATTGCATATACTAATGTTTCGACTATCTAATAGAAAAAATAGAACAATATAATATGTTGGAAATGACCACTGTATATGGATTGAATTCTAATTTCTTCCATGAACCTATATGAGTAATATGATAAATGGAAAGAACGTTAACTGAAAGGTGAGGAACATGAAATACCTTGTCAAATCAACCATGCTCAAAGTCAATTATATATTCTATAGAAACCTCGACAAGTGTGGCATCTTCCAAAACAATTGGTGGTCTACTACAAGTCTCCATGTGAGAAAATGAATCTACTAAAGAATCCATGTAAATTTTTAATCATGCTCTCATCCTCTGGCTTGTATCTTTCTTATTCTCGGAATTATCTAGTATGAAATAATCCAAGTGATGTTGTAAGAGTTCTTGAGCCATATGATCAATTGCTTTATTCATGCAATAACTCTCGTTATGGAACTCACTATTGCAACATGTGCACCTATTCTTATCCTTATTCTCTTTTCCTTATTATCCTTCTTCCCCTTTCCTCATTCATAATTTTAAACCTCCTTAGTAGTATCTTTCATAGCTTCCTTATTCATATATGGCTCCTTCTTATTCTTTCTCTTCTACTTAGTCGTATTGTTTGACTCATGTACTGCAAGTGCATGGAGTTTGGTAGAATTAAGCGTCTCCATTTGATCCGGATTTAAACAGGAACGCAATAGATTACAAAGATAACCATAAATACAGAGATGTGATAACCATAAAAACAGAGATGCAACGGAAATAATACTTCATTTCATTACTGTAAAATACTGAAATATGCTTACAAATAGGAATAACCTAGCTAGGGCGATGGTAGCTTATCTCTGAGAAGAGATGTGTCGGCTACATGCCTCTGAACTGTTTCGAACTGTGTTACAATGAGGCTCGAAGGCCTATTTATTGTTTAGAAACAATGGAAAACCCTTCACATCCCGAAACCTAACCCTAGAAGATGAAACGCCAAATTGTGGGCCCCGTTTGGGTAAATTGGTACATCAATTTCCGGGGTCGTAACTTTGGCATACGATCTCCGTTTGACGCGTACGATAGCTCGTTAGAAAGATCTATCCGAGTACTACCACTTTGGGAGGCAACATCGGTCCATGGACCCATGTTGCCCCAGATTCCCAAAAAAACGTCGTTTAGGGCCTCAAAACGACTCCGGAAGTTCAGGACCCGAAAAACTGCTAAAAATAGTAAACTGTGCTACAATTTAGGAAACTGAAAAAGCTGAAAGAGACAGTTGTGGGGGTCCAAATGGGATAGGTGGGTGGCCACCAACATCCACCCGGATCATTCCTCCCCCCTTAGGAAGCAATGGTCCCCATTGCGTTGAGTTCCTCCATCTGCTGAACTTGTCCTGCAATCTCTGATGTGTCTAGTGATGGTGGGAAGCATGGTCGACGATGGTCCACATTGAACATTTGGCGCAAGCGAAGGAATGGAGGAATGATGTGCTCCAAAGCATTGTTCCCCATAGCCTTGGTACTGCTGTAAGGACCATGTCGGAGTGGTCTTAGCTTCTGATGGGTTCTGGTAAGGCGTTCTTTCTGTCGATGCAACCAGACTTTGTTGCCCACTTGAAACTTGTGTGGTACCCATGTGGGTGAGGAGAAGTTGTTCTTGTGTTTTGTCATGACCGTATCCCTTTGCTGCTGCTGCTGCGTGGAGGAACCCTTTGCAGGGTTCATGGATGTAGCAACGATCTTCCCCTTATTTTGGGAGTGAACCAGACAGATGAATTTCCTGGTTTGTGATATGAGCTTGCTGCCTTTCTTGGTAGTGATCAAGGATGTGGCAGTAGGTGGGGCTACCTCTGGTATCCTGTATAATGAATTATCCAAAGAAATAATGACAGCACGAGGACTTGACTCATACACAACATGTCGCCTCCACAAGTATGGCTGGCCTAATAATACATCACAAACATCCAGAGGTGTAACATCACACAATACCTCGTCTGTGAAGGGCTTGATGTTGTAGGGAAGGCGGCACTGCTGGCGAACTTTGAGATCTCGTCCTTCGTGAAGCCACCTGATACTGTATGGCTGCGGGTGTGGTGTAGTCTGTAGGCCCAACCACTTCACGACCTCTGCTGAAACGAGGTTCTTTTGGCTGCCACTGTCGACAATGAATTGTAGCGGCGAACCCTTCACCCACATCTGTGAGTGGAAAAGACGCTCCCCCTCCTCTGGATCTTCGGGCTCATCTTTCTGGATCTTGGCAGTGGCAACGGTGGCGCTGGGAGCTGCATCAATGATCTGCTTCCCTTTGCCATTCCCCTTGTTAGGTTCTGGCTCAGGGTCGGAACATGCATCTGATTCGGAAGCCTTCAACTCAGCCACCAGCGACTGCTTGGTCCGACACTCACTTGTGTTATGAGTGGGACTCTTGTGGAACTCACACCACTTCCCTGTGTCCTTCTTCGGCTTCATGGTGTTGTTCTTTTCTTGCGGCTTCGACGGGTTGTCTTGGGTCACCCCGCCTTGGCTTTGTCCTTTGGGCTTCAGATTTGCAGATCCAAAGTCTCGCTTCTTCTGTTTCAACTTTTGCTCGATTTTGATAGCGTATCGGTATGCTGTGCCAAGTGAGGAGATGTTCAAGAACACCATCTCTTCCTGGATGTACTTGTGCAGGCAGCCACGGTATTTGAGTACCAGATGCAGCTCAGAATCTTCGATACCCAACTGTGTGTGAAGGGTATGAAAAATGTTTGTGAACTCTGGCACACCTTGGTCTCGTCCCTGCTGCAGTGTGGTCCATTTGATGTATTTGTCCTCATAGCTTCCGACAGGGTAGTACTGCTCCTTGATGGCATCCCAGAAGTCATTCCAAGTGGGTGTGGCTGAAAATAGTGAGCCTGTACTTTCATCCTTCTGCTCGCAGTAGGTTTCCCACCAGTCCTTAACGTGGGGGGCTACTTTGAGAAGAGCGAAAACAATCTTTTCCCGACTTGAAAATTCATGAACAGAAAAATACCCATCTAGCAGATTTAACCATTTATCTACGGCATCTGCATCTATTTGACCCTCGAATATGGGGATTTCAAAATTAACTTGTACCTTAAAGGGTGTGGCATTTCCAGAGTCGTTGTTGGAAGCTGATGCGTCGCCTCTGGGTAGTCGTTGAAGGATCTGCGCAAAACTATCCATCATCGCGTTCCTTTGCCGCTCGAGCACTTCTTCAAGCAAGATTTTGATAGGATCTCCTGCTCCCTCGTCTTTCTTCTCATCCGCCATGGGAGGTCGTCGGGATTTGCGAGGCTGGTCTTGCAAAGGTTCGACCAGTTCAAGCCCTAACTCCTTATATCCCGACCTCGTTGGGGACATGCAAAGAAAGAGAGAGAAAAAGCAGACCGCTCTGATACCACTAATCCGGATTTAAACAGGAACTCAATAGATTACAGAGATAACCATAAATACAGAGATGTGATAACCATAAAAATAGAGATACAACGGAAATAATACTTCATTTCATTACTGTAAAATACTGAAATATGCTTACAAATAGAAATAACCCAGCTAGGGCGATGGTAGCTTATCTCTGAGAAGAGATGTGTCGGCTACATGCCTCTGAACTGTTTCGAACTGTGTTACAATGAGGCTCGAAGGCCTATTTATTGTTGAGAAACAATGGAAAACCCTTCACATCCCGAAACCTAACCCTAGAAGATGAAACGCCAAATTGTGGGCCCCGTTTGGGTAAATTGGTACATCAATTTCCCGGGGTCGTAACTTTGGCATACGATCTCCGTTTGACGCGTACGATAGCTCGTTAGAAAGATCTATCCGAGTACTACCACTTTGGGAAGCAACATCGGTCCATGGACCCATGTTGCCCCATATTACCAAAAAAACATCGTTTAGGGCCTCAAAACAGCTCCGGAAGATCAGGACCTGAAAAACTACTAAAAATAGTAAACTGTGCTACAATTTAGGAAACTGAAAAAGCTGAAAGAGACAGTTGTGGGGGTCCAAATGGGATAGGTGGGTGGCCACCAACATCCACCTGGATCAGCATTAGTATGAGTTTGGTCTTGTTTTGTAATAAGGAAACAATAAACTCATCCAAATATGGAATCTTCCAATTTACCCACAAAAATGAGACATAAATAGAATACTCAAGCCATATCTTAGAAAGAAATAAAAGAATGACTTGTTTCTATTTCTTTTATACACCACATGTTTTTACCTAAGCTATCAATATCTTAAATATGGAGTAGTCCCATAGTGTCTCAATTATTAATGGATCCATTGTGAATATCGTATGATGAAAATGATTGCCCCTCATCCAATCTTTCCTTTCAAATACTTCCTCTAGTTTGGTTGAAACTTCATTTATAATTTTACAATCATTGATATGAAACAACAAATTAGTGGAGTTTGAAACAAAAAAGAGAATCACATAGGCTTCATCCACTTTGTTGAAGTAATTTTATTTCTTAGTTTATTTAGGCTCAATTTCTATCCCCATTATGATCCTATAGAGTCCCTTACTTGGAAGTAACACTAGAATCTTAGGCATCTAGTGAAAGTAGTTGAAAGAAGTAAAAAATACATAGATTTGGTCCATTCTCTCTAGACTATTCTAACCTATGAAATATACAATAAAAAATTAGGATTATTCACAAGAATACTTCATCTCGAATGCCATGTAGAATTTAAAAAAAAATGTCAAAATTTATGTGAGAAAATATATTATAGTAGTTATTGCAAAACAAGAGAGGAGAGAGAGAAAATTTAATATATTATTATTTATTAACATGAATGGGATATATGGACACTCTAAGAGGACAAACCAATTCTAATTAGAATGAGTTTCCTATTTGGCTAGAGATTCAAAAATATAGTCGGAGACCCTAAATTAGACAAATATATATTGAATCAGTAAAATAAGGGTATGTCAAGTTGGAATTCAATTATAAATGATGTAATAATTCTTACATGCAATAACTAGAAACATGACTATTAGGTGGTGGGTAAGTGGAGTTAGGTGGCGGCTAGTAAATTTAATGAGGTCTTATGCATGATTTAGTATGAATTAGGATAGTATAATTAGCCATGCCATAATTTATTCAAAATCTTTTTAGTGCCAAATTTCATCCTATGTGGTAACTCTTGTTAAAAGTAATCTTGATAAAACAAAAGTTGCAAAAATAGGAGATGATTCCAAATAGTAGAGAGTGTCTAGTAGTGAAAGAAAGTGGTCACATTTTTTGATAAAAATGTATGGAAGACGTTAAAATCATGGAAAAAGTGTAGGTTATGATAACATCATGACGATCTATTGGCTGTAATGTACCCCAAAATTAGGTACATGTTGGAGGATTAAGGCATCAAGATGATGAGGGAAAAGTAGAGGATATCAATGCACATAAAGGTGTCCTAATTACAAGAAGATCACCAACCACATAGAAATTCATTGTGCGATCCAAGTTTCCTAAGGAATGAGATGTTGAAAATAAATAATGTTACAAGTAAATAAAATAGATAATGTACAGTAAATTCATATAAAAAGAACTTAATTTAGTTTTATTGAATGCTAAAAATGTAGTTGGACTATATCATGATAAAAACCTTGATGGATTTTATAGTAGTGAAGGTCCATAATATTATTTGTAGTTCCTTTTCACTTATAATCATGTACTTTCATCATATTTCCAGTACCACGGGTCACAAATACCATGGGTATATATCATGGATCACTAGTAATGGCTAACAAATACTTGTATATGGTAAAAAAAAATTTTACAATTATATTTTTATTTTATTTTCTTCCACCTCTCAAATAACGTGGGTGGATACCATGGCTTACCAAGAACATGGGCTTGGAAACCACCAATAGTATAAAATAATTATTCATTGTGTTGATTTGATGGAAATCGTGGATAGCCACCAATTTCCATGCAGATCTATCGTCCCCACTCAAGAAGGAATGGTTCCCATTGCATTATGTTCCCCCATTATATGGTGAAACTTTTGTTGAATTTGGCCATGAATTAGCTACCTGCCTTCATGTAGGAGCTTCCTACTTTTATGACCTAATAAATATTAACGCTCTGTTGACAAGTTCCCTTAACCTTTGTGTCCATGATATAATCAATGGTTTTCTATTCCATGTATTCAGAGTTGATATTTAGTGGTGTCAACTACTTTATTATCTCTAACATGTCCAATAATGGTGGAAAGTATATCCAAAAGGATGTCCACGTTGAATACTGGATCTAAACGAAGGAAGGGGGAAATACTTAACTTAAAAAAATTATTACCTAAAGGCTTAGTGATGGTGTAAGTTTCATACTATAGTGAATCAACATTATGATGGGGTCCTATAAGGCACTCTCTTTACAAATGCAATAAAATGTTGTCTCCCAACTAAAACTTGTGTTGCACATGATGTTGATCATGGTGTTGTTCGTACTTGGTATTTGATTTCTATAAAATATCATAGACTTATTACTTGATGTGCTAAAACTAATTAATGAATTTTCTAGCTTTTTCGGCCTCAGATTGAGCATGAGGAGATTCTGCCTTTATGGATGCAATGGATAGTTTTATATCAATTGGACCAAATTCTTGAATCTTATGCACACCTAAAAATGTCTATGTTTAATTAAGCTATCGAGGGATCTATCATATATATTATAAACATATGGGAAACTTCATCCCATGTGCGTTGATGTTTAGGGTTGTACATGTTAAAGATATGCATGATCATCATGTTGATGACCTCAGTCTAGCCATTAGTTTAGAGGTGGAAGAAAGTGCATTTGGTGATGTAGGTGTCTAAGAGTGACCAGAGGTTTAACCAAAGTGTTCTTCAGAACCTACTTCCCTAATTTTATATGATGATATGTGGTATCCAAAAATCTGTCCACAATTTTTTGGGGAAAATCATGGAAGTGACCTTCATTTTGATATTACTTTTGTAGGTTGAATTTTGAACTGAAAGTGAATATGTACCTTAGTGGGTGAGAAGAAGATGTTTTTTTTACTCTTCCATGACCTTTTCCACTTACTTCTATTGCATGAATAGGCCCTATGTGGAATCCATGGATGAGGCCACGACCTTCTGCTCACTTTTAGATTGAATCAGGAGGAGGACAAATTTCTTAGTCTAGTAGATGACCTTGTTTCATTGCTTAGCATAGATAAAAGAAATGGTTAGGAGGAGATATCTCTCGTATCTTGTATAGTTATCTACGCAATGTAATAATGAGCCTACGAGATTTAAACTCATATCTATGATGACACTCCCAAAATTATGGTTGGCCTAAAAGAGTATGACAAACTTCAAGCTAGGAAATATCACATAATAGCTCATCCATGAAGGGATTAATTTCATAGGGCAGGTGACATTTTTCGTTGATGTGGAGATCTCACCCTTGAAAGATCCAGCTGATGATGTATTCTTGTGGGTGTGGTATTGTCCATAGGTACAACTTCTTGACAACCTCTACTGAGACACTATTATTTTGACTTATGTTGTCGACAATGAAGTGTGATGGAGCACCCTCCACTCACATATGCAATTAAAAATGGTTCTCACCTTCCTCTAGTTATTTAGGCTCACTTGGTTGGCCTGTGGTGGTAACAACAGTTGTTATAGACAATTTTGTGCCTGGCAGCATCGGGCATGAATTTTCAATAATCCAAGGGATCCAAAGTCCCTAAACATGATGTTCCTACCCCTAGAGGAACAAGGTCAGCAAACCAACAGCTCTCAGATCAGTTCGCCACCTGAAAACACTCAAAAACAAGCAATCCTGAAATCAAAGCAGGTGCTCCACTAGGCTTCTGCGCTGAAACTCAACTCCTGCATGGTGTACCTACGTTGCAAAGCAGGTAGAACAAAGACCACCTACGCTGAGCGAGATGGGACAAGTGGCACACTGAGTCATTGCTCTGGAATCTTCCAAAAATGACACTTGGATCAGAGATTTCGCCTTGTGATGAGTCAGAGGCTTTGTTTCTCCAAGTGGAAGCAAGGTTCTCCAAGTGGACTCAAGAACTGAAGATCAACTGAAGAGAGAGAGGACACAAGGCAGCTACACACCAGTTGCAAGCTGACTCATCCTTTCTCAATTCATCTATATATTGAGCTCTCTCCTATGAGCTCTGGAGGCTGGAATTTTGTGCAAAGTAATGATATGCTGTTGGTTTCACCATAGAACTATTGGGTGATTGCTTGAAGGAGGTGAAGAGGAGAAATTCTTTCTGCTGGGAGGTGTTGCTGGATTGGGGCCTTCAATGGTTGTAACTCTCTCAGAACTTTACTTCTTCCATTAATAAAAGCTATTGAGGTTCTTCTATATGCACTTGTTTCAATGATGTATTGTGATAATTGTATATTTGATTTACGCTAATCCTTAAATCAGTTATGATTGCATGCTTCTTGTAGTTTCCTTCTTTGTTATTTTGCAGGATCCCATTGTAGCTGGGCCAGCAAAAGAGCAAGGAGCTGGGAGCAAGCAGCAAAGAGAAGAGTTTGGATTCGACATTAAGCGCAAGGCAACGGTTAGTGCATTTCCTCATTCTCTCTTGCTTTCGTAAAGAAGTAAACCTTAAGTAGTTTTCTTTACAGTTGTTGCTGAGGTACTATCACCCTTAGAGTGGGATAGGGTCATCCGAGTCGGATACTTTTCCCTACAACAAACTGGTGACTCCGCTGGGGATCGTATCTGTTTGATTGTTTGTAGTATTTTTCTATTCATTTCCTGAACAAAAGAGTACCAAATCGAAAAGCTTTTGAATATATCAAGAGCGAAGTAGAGGGCAGCTGCTCTAGCTCATTTCTGAGCATGTTCATGATTTGAAGAGCTGATCTACAAGGATCCTTGTAAGCTCTTAGTGATAGCTTTTCATCTTCCTTGTCATCCCTTAGTGTGTGCTTGACTGATAGCTTCTGATTTGAGCAAAAACTGTGAATTTTTGAGAAAATTGTGACCCGGAAACTGAGAAAACGCAACTTTCGTTTTCAAAAGCAGGTAGTACACAGGCTACCTGCTTTGCAACGCAGGTCCCGAAGGGGCTACCTGCGTTGAGAGCCAGACTGGCTGTGCAGCACCTGCGTTGGCCCAATTTTGCCTTGTGCAGTTGGAGTTTCCTCCCTTTTTCTTGCCTGTTTTCACTATAGTTTTTGCAACAAGTTGTCTTTCTTGTACCTATTCTGAAACCAACCTTACTTGCCATCGTTCCGCCTCTGTTATATAATGAAATTGTATTTGTTCTTTTGTATTTCTTACATCATTTACAATTTCCCATTACGAAAGTGAACTAGTCTTGCTTTGGCCTCTCAGATCTGAACCTGTGTTAGGCATTTTGCTGGTCTAAAGAGTTAGCTTGTTTGCTGTCCATAGCTGATTAGTATTTTTACTTTCGTCATTATGGTTTGATTTCATGTATTTTCAGTGATTAAACAAGTAAATCTTAAGGTGTCTTTTGGTTTTGGACAAACTTGTTTGTTTTTCGCTTTAAATCGAAATCAAAGTTATATAACAACTTTCTTTTTGTAATACATCAACATTAAGAAAGGGAAAAGAAAATACATGCATTGTGCATTTTGCATTTGACTGTTTGCATGCTGATTTAGGAAAAATTGCATTAGTGTGTGCTCTATGATCTGTGTGAAAAGATTTGCCTTTCTTTTCCCTCAGTAGTTAAGATTTTCAAAGTTGAAAGATTGAAAAGTTTGCTTCTCATCTTAGGCTGCATTCAGGAATTTGTTACATACATCTCGTGGTGATCCTTAAAGGCAAACTGCTAAACAAGATCAACATTAAAATAAATTCAATTTACATAACAACGCTTTGTAACATAACGCAAACACATAGAGGTCTAGGTAGAGACGTGTTCCGGCGTCGTTAAACATAGTGACTGTCGATCTCTACGAAGGTGGGTGATTCCTCCTGAGAGTCGGTGGCACTAATACGGACTTGTGCTCCCACGTACCGTCGCGTATATATTGGGAGACCCCTATAGGAACAAAGCCTTTATCCATAGGAAGCCGTGTCGGCCGCCCTACTGATCGCGATGCAGTGAACACAGCATTCACGAAGATAGACCACCCGTACCGTAAAACGTATTCTGTGGTTTCGCGAAAAGTTTGGCACACCCTCTGCCTAGAACTCCAGAGAAGTTTCTTTTGGCCTTTTTCAAACTCTATAACTGAAAAAGTCCATCCGAGTATTTGTCACTTCGGGCTCGTTAAAACATCGCAGGATACTAGAGTCATATTTAGCTTTTTCTCGACTCTTAAAACATGAAAAAGCAAAGTTGTGTCTAAAGCGTCGTTAATAAAATTTATTTTAATCGGAACATAATCACCTGTTATTCCCACGTTGATCTTTCAGTTGAAAAGTATGGAGCCCACCAACCAAGGAAGTCACCTTGGTGGAAGTCCCAATCCCTTCTCCTCTTGGGGAGATGTTGGTGCGCCTCATATGGCCACATTGTCACTTCCAGGATTGACAATTGGCCTACCTGTATGGCTCTTTTCAACTAATGTAGTTCAGATCACCACTAATCCTGAGCAGTCGAATCAACGGTCAGACCAGTCTAGAGCTACCCACCAGCCTTCCACTTCTTACAATTCTTCCTCTGATCCTTCATCTTCGCAAGGTAGAACCGGCAAAAGTCAGCCTCCCATAGAGAAGAGGGAAAAGAAGAAGAAAGAAAAGAAGCAGAAGGGGCCTATGGCGAAGGCGACTGGGGGCAAGCAAAAGACATCTGACAAAAATCCACACACTGCACCGACTGGGCCTAAATCGCCATGTGTCATTTGCAAAGGGACCCACTTCCATCGTGATTGTCCTTGTATTCCCCGGATACTAAGGGACTGGTCCCCCAGGTTGCACAATCTGGTAGCATCAACCTCTGGTAGTCATGTTGATTGCAGTCCGTCAACTAGCGAGAGTGAAGGACGAAAAGGGAGACCAAGATCACCCTGTATGTTGTGTGAAGGCGATCACGCCATCCACCGATGTCCATTCTTAGATGAGGCGAAGAGAGTTTTGGAAGATCATCCGGTATCACTGTTACGACTTCCTCCTGGATACCAAAAACTCGTGCCTAATCCCTTGATAGTTGAAAATCCAGCTGGCCCGCTCAAGTGGTCAGCTGAAGTGTCAGTCATTGAGAATGAACCTGCTGAATCCAGACCAGACGAAAGTCTAAAGGTCGAAACGGCAGTTGACCCGGTTCTTCCTTCAGAGGTCTCATCCTCAAATGACTCCGTCATTGAAGACCCATCTTCAAATGACACCCTCACTAAAGAGGATAAGGATGACACCGTCCATATACTTTTCATCAACACAGACTCTGATGAGCATCGGGGCAATGCGCCCATTCCTTTATCGCAGGAAGGAACATCGTCAGGGTCGTATCTGGCCGTGTATTCGGTCCCACCACCAAGCAACCTGGTTGTGTCCTTTGATTGGAATCAACTAGGCAGACCCCGGTTACCAGCCAGTATCCCATTCAGAATCATCGTCCAAATCTACAGAATGGTGATGGCTGGAACTATCATTGATGAAGGGGCATCTGTGAGTATCCTTTCCTCTATTGCTTGGAAAGCACTGGGTTGCCCGGCGCTTTTACCTGAGATGAGAAATCTATCAGGTTTTGATAAAGGAACCAGTCACCCGTTAGGGATTCTCCCCAATGTTCCAGTTACATTGAAGGGGAAGACAGTTCATATGAACGTCATGGTCGTCCAGGGACCCTTGGTGTATAACTTACTCCTTGGACGAGACTATATATATTGCATGGAGGCGATAGTGTCCTCACTCTTCAGAGTTATGTGTTTTCCGCACGAAGGAAGAATGGTCAAACTCGTAGACCAACTTTCATTTCCAGGATCACGCATCGCAAATAGTCAAATACCATCCCTTAACGGTTTATTCACTCAAGGAATGCCTCCACCCCCGGTTCTACTTCCCGATGAATGTGAGTGATTCGGAAAGATGTAACTGGGACCCAGGGGGCATGCACCCTGGCCTGCCTTGGGCAGAGAAAACCTTGGGTATAAAGTTAATTTCCGCAGAAGAATGGGACTAGTCCGTACCCCGTCCGAAGGAAGGAAGAGAGGGTTGTTCTAGGATAAAGTTCTTTTGTCAAAGTTATGTGAGCGAAATAATCAGCTCCCTTTGTCTAAAAAATAGGCTCTCCTGAGGAAGGAGATCCATTTGTGGCGGCAAGTAGCCACCATCTTTGAAGGCAAGCCTCACCCATTAAAACATATGTTTTGAAGGATAAGTAGGGGCAGCCTCCAAAGAAAGAGATGAAATTGCTGCAACAAGTAGTCACCATCCTTAGCAACCTAGTAATAGACATCGCCGGAAAAAAGAGTTTAGTTTGCGGCAGCAAATAGAACCATTTTTCGGGTAATAAGAAAGAGGCAGCGCCTCGAAATTATACTTTATACCTGGGGGCATGCGAACCTTTTGGAGTGCAAGCACGGGACGACTATTTATTTTTTAAATTTTTAGGTCCTCCCTTTAAACCTGTAGGTCTAACCCGTTAAACTCGTAGGATTAGCCGTTTCCAGCTTGCATAAAGAAAGGATGTGGGGCAAAAGTTAAAACTTGCCAAATTGGAGTAACTAGTGAGGTATAGCTCCTTAAATATGACTACCTCACCTGAGGCGTTCCTTGTATTAAGACTGGTATATTCGAGCAGTTTTAGCAATGTTCATGCTCGTTAAAAAATAAACGCAAGATTCGAGCAGTTTTAGCACATAGTTCATGCTCGTTAAAAAATAAACATAAGTTGTGAGAAATCTTCCCCTAGAGTTCAAGCTCACCCAGAAAAAATGAACCGGTAAATAACCTTGGTAAATGTAACCTTTGACAGCCATATTAAAGCCCTTGGCCGTGTTCTTGCAGTTTCACCTCCATCCGTTCATTTGGCCAATCGTTCACCTCCATATGTTTGTTTACCCATTTTGAGGAACAGCTGGGAAGAGTGATTTCACTTAGCCATCCTTGTGACACTGCCGTGATTGGAAAATTCCAACCTGTACCTGGAATCTGCTGCTATCCCTGTTTATCACTCGTTCCTCAAAATACGAGTCTTCTTTGAGCTCTTTTCACTGACTCGTAAAATATGAAAAGTTTGCCGAGTTTTGGCCTTCCAGCTCGTTAAACGACCGGAAGAGCTATCCCTCCTCTAGATTTTAATCTTTTTGGACCTGAAGGATTATTGCACAAAAAGATCGAGCGCTTGTTTCGTTCGGCTCGTTAAAGCAATCGAAAATTCATCCCTTCTGTATTGTTTTATACTTTTTAGGACTTAAGGGATTAGATGACGAAAAAGGAATTTTGGAGTTGACTTTACGTACCTTTTCAGACTCTCTAAAAATGAAAAGGACTGAGTTATCCTTGTCTTTAGACTCGTTAAATTCATTAAATAGCGACAAACTTGTCTTTAGACGAGAACGAGTTTCCCTATCGCTAGGCTCGTTAAAACATAGCGATGGGCTTGCCCGAAGGGCAGGTTATAGAACAAGCATATGTTATCCTCCTCAAGCTTGATAAAAATAAAGAGGTACTGGTCAGCAATGACTGGGGAAAAATTGGGAGAACCTCACAGCTTTAATGGTAGCAAGTCGCTCTTGAACATGACACTTTGTCCTCCGTATCACATCGGGTTGGGTTGTTTCATTCACCGGTCTCATCACCATGGTCCTCGCCACACCATCCACATTTGGGGTAATGCTACCAATCCATCACATCAGTGTCGTTATATGTTCAAGAGATGTTGTTCTGCAAAGAGTCAACCGTGTCCCATCCACTGCCATACATTGTCCTTCATCCATTTCATGACCGCCACCCTGAATCATACATCACAGTTTGTTTTCACCTCATCACAATCACTAGCTCTGTTCCGTGTCACTGATGTGGGATTCATTAAGGCCCTCCTTTGACAGATCGCTCCTTGTCGACATCAGCTCATTATCCAAGGAGTTGATCTAGGAACAACCCCTTCAGTACTTTGAAGCTTGCATGCCTCAATGGCAAGTTTCTCACTTCCGGCGACAGGTATACATCAATGACCTTCGACCAGAAGATTTTGCATGGTGGTCGACGCCAAGTCCTTTATTCCCACCATGTGAATTGTACTGTTGTACCTTGAGGGTCATCATCCTTATCGATGATTCCTCTCGCGCTTGTTAACGGTTTACATCATTGACCGGTAATCAAGCGATGTCTTTCCATGTTCGACTTCAAGAAATTCTCACATGGATCGACTTGTACATCGAGTGGAGATCGGAAGAGATTGAAGACCCCAGATCTAGTTTCATCCATCCGGGCTGTGATATATATTCAGGATATAAAGACATTTGATATGTACATCATTGCAGCAGATGATCATCCTTCTCAAATGATGATAATTTCAGCAGAGAATTATCAGTCTATCATCAGACGATCGTCTGTGCTATGTACCAAAATGAATTTATAAAGCTGAGCATGGGAATGCCCGCCTCAGCTAGATCATGAAAAAGTATGAAAAATAATGTATTGTATTGTATCTTATTACAGGACACTTCTCAGCAGATTGAATGAACTTTGGATCCTCCTAATAAAGCATTTCACCCGATAAACGACCTCATACTTTAGGGGGCATCTGTTATAGACAATTTTGTGCCTGGCAGCATCGGGCATGAATTGTCAATAATCCAAGGGATCCAAAGTCCCTAAACATGATGTTCCTACCCCTAGAGGAACAAGGTCAGCAAACCAACAGCTCTAAGATCAGTTCTCCACCTGAAAACACTCAAAAACAAGCAATCCTGAAATCAAAGCAGGTGCTCCACTAGGCTTCTGCGCTGAAACTCAACTCCTCCATGGTGTACCTGCGTTGCAAAGTAGGTAGAACAAAGACCACCTGCGCTGAGCGAGATGGGACAAGTGGCACACTGAGTCATTGCTCTGGAATCTTCCAAAAATGACACTTGGATCAGAGATTTCGCCTTGTGATGAGTCAGAGGCTCTGTTTCTCCAAGTGGAAGCAAGGTTCTCCAAGTGGACTCAAGAACTGAAGATCAACTGAAGAGAGAGAGGACACAAGGCAGCTACACACCAGTTGCAAGCTGACTCATCCTTTCTCAATTCATCTATATATTGAGCTCTCTCCTATGAGCTCTGGAGGCTGGAATTTTGTGCAAAGTAATGATATGTTGTTGGTTTCACTATAGAACTATTGGGTGATTGCTTGAAGGAGGTGAAGAGAAGAAATTCTTTCTGCTGGGAGGTGTTGCTGGATTGGGGCCTTCAATGGTTGTAACTCTCTCAGAACTTTACTTCTTCCATTAATAAAAGCTATTGAGGTTCTTCTATATGCACTTGTTTCAATGATGTATTGTGATAATTGTATATTTGATTTACGCTAATCCTTAAATCAGTTATGATTGCATGCTTCTTGTAGTTTCCTTCTTTGTTATTTTGCAGGATCCCATTGTAGCTGGGCGAGCAAAAGAGCAAGGAGCTGGGAGCAAGCAGCAAAGAGAAGAGTTTGGATTCGACATTAAGCGCAAGGCAACGGTTAGTGCATTTCCTCATTCTCTCTTGCTTTCGTAAAGAAGTAAACCTTAAGTAGTTTTCTTTACAGTCGTTACTGAGGTACTATCACCCTTAGAGTGGGATAGGGTCATCCGAGTCAGATACTTTTCCCTACAACAACAGTGGCACTATGTTCTACATGAATGATCCACTTCACCTCTTCTAGATTTGATTCAAAGTTGGAAATTACATCTGACTCTAAGGATTTCAGCTCGGGCATCATTGACCTCATTGAGTGAAATTCATTAGTGTTATGCCATGGGATCTTATGGAATTTGCACCAATTTCCTATATATTTCTTCATCTTTAAATTACCCTTATATTTATTTGTGGCTTATATGAGTTGTCCTAGGATTATCCATCTTGATCTCTCCTTTGTTCTATAATTTGGGAATTTATTTTTTCCTCTTTTATTATTAGGAATTCACATCTCCAAAATCTCACTTCTCTTGTTTAGATTTCTACTTTAATTTTGCAAAATCAATATGTTGTTCCCAACGAAGAGATGCCTAGAAACTCCATTTCTATATTTATGTATACATGCAAACCACCATATAATTTGACCAACAAATGTGTGTTAGAGTCTTTGATACCAAAATTGATACACAAGGAATGGAAGATATTTGTGAACTCTCGCATTGTTTGGTACCTCTCCTGTTACAGTGTGGCTTGTCTCACGTACTCGTCCTCATAGCCTCCAACATGGCAGTATTATTCCTTCATAGCATCCTTGAAATATCCCCAAGTGGTTATTACAACAAACATTATAGATTCATCTATGTGCTATTTCTCATGTTAATTTTTCAAGCAAACCTTGAGATGGGGGATAGCTTTAAGGATTGAAAAGGTAGTATTTTTTCTATCAAAATAGTTAAGTACCAAAAATTACCCTTCCAACAAATTTAGCCATTTTCCTAAAGTATTTGTATCTATATGACCTTTGTATACATGAATATGAAATCTAACTTGTATCTTGAAAGTGGAAACACCTCTAATGTGACCTTTTGATGAATATGCATCAATTTTCACTGTCAACTAAAGGATCTGGGAAAGTTATCCATCATGCATGAATTTATTGCACGAGAGCTTCCTTAAGAAATAGTTTAATAGGATTTCTTACCCCCTAACTTTTTTTTTCTTCCACAATGGGATATCATGAGGACCAATGAGGTGAAACATCAAAAGTCTTAAGTATTTTGAGCCCACACTCCTTATATACCAACCTTGAAAGGGACATGAGCAGAAAAAGAAATAAAGAGTATGGTTCTGTAATACCATTGATCCACATTTTCTAATGAAAGATACAAATATTAACAATAAAGAAGTGCCACAATTACATAAAATAAATAGTCTACAATAAATTCATATGAAAGTAACATAAAAAAAATTTATTGAGTGGTAAAAAAGTCATTACACTACATCATGAGAAAACTTTCATTGATCCTACAATAATGAAAGGCATGTGTTATTATTTATTGGGCCTTTTCACATAGATTCAAGAGACTTCCTCATATTTCCAATATCATGGGTAAATTTACCATGGGTCACAAAAACCATGGTGAATACCATGAATCACTATGATAAAATCGAATGAATGGTTGTATATGGTAGTTAATTGTATCGTTAAATTTTTTATTTCTTTTCTTCCAAATATCAAATAACACTAGTGGATACCATGGTTATTCAAAATCATGGGATTTAAAACCACTAATAGTCAAAAGAAATTATTGACCATCATTATTTGAGGGAAACAATGGATAACCACCAATTTCTACTCAAATCATTATGAAAACTTCAAAATTGGAGTATTAGGACAACACAATGGGAACACAAGAATTTAGTCTAATAGAAAGAATCTAATAGAAAAGTTTTCTAGTCGTTCACATAATGGTAAGTGAGATAGCGGTAGGGAAATCGATTTACCTTATTAGTGGGAAAAAGGCATGAGGAGGATTGGTGGTGGAGGGAACAATGGCATGTGATGTGTTGGGTGATTCAGAGATTGGGACATTAGAATGGAACAATGTGTGGACTTTTGAGGAATATAAATAAGAAAAATGTTGCAAGCCATGTCCATGGATAACTGGTATAGAATCGTGGAAGTGAGTGACAAGTGATAATAATTTATAGTATCAATGGACCACCCAATAGAAAACTATTCACTAATTGTTATGAAACGAGCTCACAAAAAGATAGAAAAGATAGTTGAATACCTTAGAATTTAACCTCTTCGAGGAGGAAACCTCCTTTACATTACACAAATGAACAATTCTTGGATGATTCAAATGACAAAACCTCCTTTCTATATATAGGAGTCTAAGGAGTCATAATATAACCCAGCCAACCTTACAATAATAATATAAAGCCACAAAAATAACAATAGAGGGATTTTATGGGGCACAGTAATAAAAATATGGTGACAATAGGGGTGCAACAATATTAATAAGGGATACAACTACAACACTAATGGGGTAATCACTAGTATTATAGGGACCTAACATGCCCCTCTCCCTCGAAAAAGTGTTGTCCTCAACACTTCAGTAGTTCTGGACACTTCTGTATAAAATTCTCATCCTCCCATGTGGAATCTTCAGCAGATAAGTTCTTCCACTTAATGAGATACTCCAAAATTGATTGATATCGTAGCTGTCAATTTCTTGTTTCTGTGACTGCTTCCGGTTCCAATATAATTTTTCCTTCCTCGTCAAGTTCTGGCAATATTGTTTGAACTGGGACTTGTTGTCTATAACCTTCTTCAAACATGAAACATGGAAAACTGGGTGCACTCGAGACGTTGCATGAAGCTCCAATTTGTATGCCATAGTACCAATATTTTGCAACACCTTGTATGGACAACAATACTTTGGTGATAATTTATTATCCTTCTTATCTTGCTTGAGGGACATTTGTTTATATGGTTGTAGCTGTAGGAATACCCAATCACCTACATCAAAAATTCTTTTGCTATGATGTTGATCTGCCTGTTGTTTCATTCTATTCTGTGCCAACATGAGGTTATCCTTTAAGAGTTGGAGGACTTGTTGTTGATTTTCGATGTGATGTTCCACTGCTTGAACCTTAGAATTTTCTCTTAAATATGATGTGATGGATGGTAGTTGATATCCATAAAGTGCCATAAATGGGGTCATTTTTGTTGCTGTATGGAAGGAAGTGTTATACCACCATTCAACCAGAGGCAACCATTTGACCCATTGTGTCTATTTATCAGATACAAAGCAACGAAGATATCCTTCCAAATATTTGTTTACTATCTCAGTTTGCCCATCAAATTGAGGATGATAAGATGAGCTATGAGCTAACTGAGTACCAAGACAAGAAAATAATTTTGTCCAAAAATTTCCAGTGAAAATGGGATCTCTGTTACTTACAATAATCTTTGGGTTTCCATGTAGCTTTTGAATTGTTTCCATAAATGGATTGGAAACTATATTGGCTTTAAATGGATGTGATAATGCACAAAAGTGTGCATACTTGGTAAGTTTGTCAACTAGCACCATGATGACACTCTTTCCCTCGGACTTGCATAAACCTGTGATAAAATCCATTGAAACCTCCTCCCAACGTTGGCTTGGAATGGATAAATGTTGTAATAGACCTGGGATCTTAATTGTTTCAACTTTATTTTGCTGGCAAACTAAACATTCTACCACAAACTTTTGAATATCTGATTTAAGGCCATCCCAAAAAAATTCCTTCTTAACCCTGTGGTAAGTTTTTAAAATTATTGAGTGCCCTCCTAAGGGAGAAGTGTGCAATTCCATAAGAATATTTTATTTGAGTTGCGAATCCTTACAAAGGTATATGCGATCTTTCTACCATAACGAATCATTTTTCCAACTAAATGTATCAGATGTATTGGAATCTTGTTGTAACTTTCAAATAAATGCCCACACTTCTTCATCATTCTTCCATTCCTCCCTTGCTTCATTTATCCAATCTGGTTGGATAATAGAAATGGCACACAACAATGCTTCCACATCCTCATCCTTTCTTGAGAGTGCATCTGCCACCACATTTTTCTTCCCTTTTTGGTAGATGATTTCAAAGTCATAACCCAACATCTTTGTGACCCACTTTTGTTGCTCTTCAGAGGATAATCTTTGTTCTAAAAAGTGTTTAAGGCTATCATGATCCATTTTTACCTTGAAGTGTCTTCCGATTAGGTAGGGTCGCCATTTCTTAAGTGCATGTAGTATTGCCAACATTTCCTTCTCATAAATGTCTTTGTGTAAAAACTTTCCCTTGATTGGACGACTTTCAAAAGCAATGGGTCTTTCATCTTGCATTAAAATAGCACCAATTCCATTTCCTGAAGAATCACATTCCACAATAAAGGTTTTTGTGAATTCTGGTGTAGCTAAGACCGGTACTTGGCACATTGCCTCTTTAAGATGTTTGAAGGCCTTTGTTGCTTCTGGAGTCCATGAAAATGCATCTTTCTTCCATAATGTTGTTAGAGGTGCTGCTATTCTCCCATAATTCTTAACAAACTTGCAATAATACCCTGTCAAGCTGAGAAATCCTCGCAGATGCTTTAAGGATGTGGGAATTTTCCATTCCTTAATGGCTTTAATTTTTCTAGGGTCTACCTTAACTCCTTCATGAGATAAAATATGACCCAGATATTCCACGTCTTGTACTTCAAAGAAATATTTGTATCTTTTGCATATAATTGTTTCTCCTCCAATAGTTGTAGCACCCTGTCAACATGTTCAACATGATCCTTTCAAGACTTGCTATAAATTAGTATATCATCAAAAAATACTAACACAAATTTTCTAAGAAAGGGTTTGAAAATGGAATTCATCAAACCTTGAAATGTAGAAGGTGCAATGGTAAGGCCAAAAGGCATGACCAAAAATTAATAATGACCCTCATGAGTTCTAAATGTTGTTTTTGGAATGTCTTCAGCCTTCATTCCGATTTGATGATATCCTGAATGACAGGAATGGGAAACTTATCTTTAATAGTGAGCTTGTTGAGCTCCCTATAATCCGAACACATGCACCATGATCCATCCTTCTTGTGCACCAATACTACTGGAGTAGAGAAAGAACTTTGACTATGTTGAATTATAATAGCTTCTAGCATTTCTACAACCATACTTTCAATTTCACTCTTTTGGGCATAGTGATATCTGTACAGCCTGATGTTTAGAGGAACACTTCCTGGAATCATATTAATAGTATGATCATGATCACGAATAGGTGGGAGACCTTTGGGAGTCTCAAACACCTTGGAATGACTGTCCAAGACTTTTTGGAGATCTGGAGAAATAGATGATTCTGATGTGGAAACATCTAGCGAACATAATTGTGGAATTACACCTCTTTGTTCCTTTTTTAGAAGCTTTGTCATACCGTTAGAGCTGATTATCTTTCTCGGTTTTCCTGCAATACCCCTTAATTCAACTTCCTTTCCTTCTGCAGAAAATTTCATGAAAAGTTCTTGAAAATTAAAAGCTATTGTACCCAAGGACTGTAGTCATTGGACTATTAGTACAACATCAGCACCTCCCATTGGAATGGAAAGCACTGGGCTCGTCAATACATATTCTCCCATGGATAGCTTAATATTATGGCACTTTCCAGAGCATTTTATTGTTCCTCGATTTGCAACCATCACTTGACACTCTAGTGCTGGATATAGGAAGCAATTCAATTCTTTTGCTACCTTACAATGAATAAAATTGTGGGTACTTCCTAAATCAATCAACAATATTACCTTTTTCTTCTTGATTTGTCCTTCTATCTTGATGGTTTGAGGAGTGGTGATTCCAGCCAATGCATTACAAGATATGGTTGGATTCATTTCTTCTTTATCTAGGATTTGTTCCTAGAGTATATCCTTTTCTTTTAACCTTTCTTGTTACTTTTCTTCTTCCTCTTCACAGTCTATGTAGAATAATTTCTTCTCAGCACACTTATGACCTTTAGTGTATTTGCTATCACAACTGTAACAAAGCCCTTTTGCTCTTTTTTCTTCCAATTGTTGTGGTGTCAACCTTATAGGTTATGGAAGGCTAGGGGTAACAACACTTCCATCTTTATAGTTGTGACTAGTATGCTTCCTCGTTGCCATAAGTTTGCTTTCCATTTTTCTTGCTAACCTGAATGCCTTCTCTAATGAATCAGGTTCCCAAAGGCGAACATCATGTTGGATATTATTCTTTAAAGTCCCTATGAACACATCAATCCTATGCTCCTCTGAAATATTTTTAACTCTTATGTTCAATTTTTGGAACTCCTCAATTTGCTCCATTATTGAACCCTTTTGCTTGAGACTTATCAATTGGCTAAAAAAAGTGTTGCTTTTTGTGTCCTCATATTGTGTTGTCAATTCTTCCATAAAAATTGCCCAAGTGATAATTTGTTTACGAGAGAAAAGCCATTGATACTATACAAACTGATTTTGTTCCAAATATAAAGTTGCAATACATACCTTTTGTTTGCTTTGCACATTATTGAGATCGAAAAATTGCTCCATCTATAATATCCATGTTGCGAGGTCCTTTCTTTCAAACTTCCTCATATAGATTTTTGGAATATGGTGGGTCTTCGATCCAACATTAGAGTCTATGGAATCATGATTAACATTTCTTTTGTTCTCATCATGAGTTTCCTTTACTACCCTTTCACCATTAGAGACCATTTCTTGTAGCAACTTATTCATATTTATCTTCAATTATTCCATGTCTGTCTTCAAATCTGTCTTCAAATTGTCCATCTTAGCTTCCATGCCATTCATCTTAGCTTCCATGCCCTTTATCATAGATTCCATGCCATTCATCTTAGCTTCTGTTAGCTTTTGTGAGAGTGACATTTGTTGCACTTAGTCTTGTAATTTTGATATATCATGTAGCATTTCTTCCTCTTCTTCATGAGTCATGCTAGCGCTTTCAGGTTGCTTACTAGGTGTTTGCATTTTCTTTCCTCGGGGCATCAGTTACTGATAATAATGCTCTACTATGCCTTTTGAATTCTTCAAAATAATTTTTCAAACCAAGCTTAAGAAAATTTTTAAAAATTCTACACACCTTTTTTCACTTTGAAGGAGCTTGATATTGCCTCTGATGTGTCTCTGTAATTTCAGATCATCCAGTTCTGAAATTGTGACCTACAGTATCCCTTTGTGTCCTCTTTCCAATGCCACCAATCTGATCCAAATTGGATTCTCTAGGGAAGAGTTATGCCAAATCTCCCACAGTGACCTGATTATAGACTACTTCAATAGAGCGAAATTGTACGACATGGAACATGTCCCTATTTCAAACTTTGGCTCTGAAAAATATATACAAGAAACTACAGCTCGTTCTCTTTCTATAGCTTCTTACGAAACTTCAATCTGATGCTCAAAGGGAAAGTTATGACGATTTTCCCTAGGTCACCTGTTTGGAATGTAATTGAGGTGTCTGGAAAAAGACTAACTTCCTCAGATCATATCTCCACAAATACAGGGCGAAAGGCCCTGAAATTTGGACCCGATATTCTATGCGATTTCTTCTCAAATGGGTTTTCTTGTTCGCTTCTGAAACATCGCAGAAAAAAAGTTATAGCGAAAATGCCACGATGACCTATTTGGAGCAGTGAAACCTTAGAATCCAAAGCTCTGATACCAAATGTTATGAAACTAACTCACAAAAAGATACAAAATATAGTTGGACAACTTAGAATTCAGCCTGTTCGAGGGAGAAACCTCCTTTATATTATACAAGTGAACAATTCTTGGATGATTCAAATGAAAAAACCTCCTTTCTATATATAGGAGTCTAAGGAGTCACAATATAACCCAGCCAACTTTACAATAATAATATAAAGCCACAAAGATAACAAAAGAGGGATTCTATGGGGCACAATAATAAAAATATGGGGACAATAGGGGCGCAACAATATTAATAAGGGATACAACTACAACGGTAATAGGGTAATCACTAGTATTATAGGAACCTAACACTAACCCTACATGTGGATGGCTATCATAGAATTAAAGGAATGAAGCATCAAATGACCCATCATAAATAAGTAAATACTTGATAATGAAAAGGGATGTGGGCCTGGAACATAGATAGGAAATCGGATGTTGGACCCCTAAGGTAAAACACGATTGATGGCCTAGATTGATTTACCATTTATGAATTTGAAAGAAGAGAAGGATCCAATCAACATATTAGCAATGAAATACGAAAAAGTCATAATTTAATCCATGAATTTCAAACAGAAACAAGGAAATTGATTCAAAAAGATAATGTTAACTTATTTAGGTATTACTGATTAAATAAACCATATAAAAAGTAAAGTAAAATTGTCTCCATTAATCCATGCTAAGAAATATATAGTTTAAAAGGCATTTATTCAAAAATTAAGCTTAATTTCTCATTTTTCCAAAGTACTTATTCTTTTATGTTTTCATTTATTAAACTTTTTATCTTAAATTTTATTTATAATATTATTATTTTTAACATTGTATTTTTAAATTTTATAATTAATTAATAAATAAATCATAATTAATTTTAATTATATTTTAAAATTCACAACTAAATAAAATAATACACTTAGTTAAAAATAAATCAAATTTAAATTATGGTTGAAAAATACCCATTATGATTTCAATTATATTTCTACACTCAACTAAAGAAAAAAACACAAAACGGTTAAACATAAATCTAATCTATTGTTATTAATGTTGTGATATCTCTTAAACTAGTTTGCTGAATTATTTTATGCTTTTATGAACTCTATAATATGTATAACAATTCCATAAAAAGTTAGTCACCTATTTGCAAAAATATAAAATATCTCTAGAGACTTTATCCCTTTGGATGCTTGATAGATCATTAATTAAAACCATAAGAAACTTGAGAGTGTTTCTCCACATTTCATCTATGGTAAGCCTAGTAAACGGCCCAATGTGATTATGGGGCCTCACCCTAAGAGAATCTAATAGAGTCAATTTTCAAACTGGTAAGCAAAAACAACTAGCAACAATATCAAAGTACTTCACTTATAGCAACAGCAATTACCAACAATATCAAAGAACTTCACATATGGCTTTATACGAGCTGAACCCTCGAAGCTATTCAGTTAATTTCTAAATAATATTTCATTTCATTTTATTTTTATTTGACTAAATCAAAATGTAAGATAATCTCTTCCTTACTAAATTGAAGAACATCTTTTCACCCCAAAAAAAACCAAATCTTATATAAAATTTAATAAAATTCCTATACAAAAAATAATCAAAGTAATACTACTTATATTCAACCTAATTAATCATAACAAAAACCATTAAATAAAATCTCATCCATAGTACACTAAAACCCCAATTACAAAAACTAAATTCTATACCAAAACTACTTATATTTGACCTATAACCATAACAAAAGCATTAAATACAATATGCAAATACTCTAATACTTATAACAAAATAGTTTAGTTCGGAGTCTGTCCATACCAGAGAGATAAGAAAGACGAGGACGAAGGAAAAAAAGATTGTACCAACGAAGCACCACGTGGATGGATGATGTACAAACTAACTCTACTTATATTTGACCTAATTAACTATAACAAAAATCACGAAATACATATTGTAAATACCCTAATAGGTATAAACATTTATTACAACTTCGGATTGTGTCCACACCACTACCAGTGATAAGAAAGGCTACAAGGACGAAGGAAAAACCGATTGTGTGAACGATGCATCACGTGGATGTGGATGGATGTACATCGACTGTTCGACAATAAGCAATGCACTGAACTGTTGCGAACCGGTCCATGTAAATCGTCGGCATTTTACTATTTTAGAAACTGAAGATTGGCACAAGAGTCGTGAACTGGTCCGTGTAAAGGGAAAATGCCAACAAATTCCCATACGTTACGGCACATTAGTCCGTTTAACCTGTGTTTCTCTTTCATATAATACATACACCGCGGGCACAGCAATTCGTTTATCTCTCGACCAGCGCAGCAACCAACGAAAATGGCGTTTTGCAACAGTGGTATCTTCATCTTCTCTGTGATTATGCTCTTCTTTTTTCTTTGCATTCCCTCTTCAATATCGGACGTAATTGGGGAATGCAATCTGAGTTCTCTGCAACTGACTACAACCCCAGCTCAAGGCGGTGTGAATGTCAAAGTGACCAACAACTGTCATCTCTGTGATGCTTCTAACATCGGGGTGAGTTGCCAGCCCATTACTAAAAGCTGCATTGGTCCCCCAACTCCCTATGGACAGTCGTGGACATTCTTTTACCCAGGGAAAGCATCAGATCTCAGAGTCACAGGTGTGCTTTGGCACCCGTGCCAATGAAGTTTGTTGTGAAGGATCCCGGCATCAACTATTTACTTTGACTTAGGCGATTCGTTTACGTAAATAATGACGGCTTCTGTTTAGCACTTTCTGAGGCTGATTATCAAAGCTATATTTACAATTTACAATATTATTGTTGCTGCGTTTCCACAGCTGTTACTTCCAATATCGGATTATTATCCAAATTTATGATATTGCCTTTCACCGGGGTTGTCAATTGAACATGGGCAAATTAATCTTTTTATTTTTTTCATAAATTTTTATTAATGTTAACTTAGTGAATATTTATTTTCGATGAAATTTTAAAATATAATTTTCATTTCTAAATTTATATTTATATTTTCAGATTTATATAATATAATTATGAAATTACTATACAAATTATAAAATAGTAATTAGTATCTTATAAATTAGCATTATTAATTTTATGAAAGATTTATTGGAATCATATATTTGAGTTGTGAGTTCTTTATAATTTAAATGTTTTAATAGAGGTTTTCAAAATACTAAATCTATATATAAAATAAAAAAACTAATTTAAACACCACAAATCAAAATTCCACAATAAATATTTTGAAAACATTCAGATTAAAATCTCCAAAACATTTAATAGTTAAAAATGCCTATATATTTGAACACATAAATGATTCAATAATCATAGATCATCCTGTGAGAATTCATTGTAAACAAACCCAATTTATTTAAAATTCCCAATGAGACATATGCAGTTCATTGACACAAAGTTGCATGTTAAATCTGTTGGAGTCACGATTGCCGTTACACCAAAACCCGCAAGTCTTAGTAAACAGACACATCGCTACTGTTAAGCACATGCCACAAAACACACGGGGAGCATTGAATTATCCTTCTACACCACCATTAACCACCATTAATAGGGAGCATTGGATTATCCAACTCCCACAATCTCCCGCCACCCAACGCGAGCGAGGTGTGTTTCGAATTTGAGGCCTTTGCCTCTGATACCACTAGTTCAGAGCATACATAACACATAGTAGATTTATACTTAGAGACCTAGATGGCAAAACAAAGAATAATTTCAGAGACAGCCAAATTGAGAAACAACAAGATTACTCAATCAGAAACAACGGAATAGATAAAACAATCACTGGAGAACATAAATCACTTAGCATTAGGTAGCAGGCCTGGACCTTGGCTTGCTTTCCTTGGCCAAAGAAATTACAAATTTATAGAGGCTGAAGAAGGATCTAGAATCCTGCATCTCATTTAGGTGGAGATCTAGAAACTAATGACAGTGTAGAAGGATCTAGAATCCCGCATGAACTTGGCTTCACACTTAACATTCTCCCACTTGAAGCCAAAGAAGAGTCATGAATCAAGTCACACCGAGTCCTACCATGCCTCTACATAACCCATGTTTATTTCGTGGTAGAATCTTAGTGAGCATATCACCAAGGTTCCTATTTGTATGGATCTTTCCCAAGGATAATTGTTCTTCCTCCAACACATGTCGGATCCAATGGTACCTTAAGTCAGTGTGCTTGGGTTTTGAATGAAATGTTGGGTTTTTTGCCAAGTGAATGGCACTCTCACTATCACAATATAACACATACTTGTCTTGCTTTATTCCTATCTCTCCTAGTAACTGCTTCATCCACAACATCTCTTTACAAGCTTTTGTTGCAGTTATGTACTTTGCTTCTGTTGTAGAGAGGGCTATTATTCTTTGTAGCCTTGACACCCAAGATACTGCTACAACTGCAAATGTATACAAATAACCTCTAGTGGACTTTATGGTGTCCATATCTCCAACAAGATCCACATATGTAAATCCTTCAAGCACAGTCTCATCATGACCAAAACATAAACAATAATGACTAGTACCCTTGAGATACCTCAAAACCCATTTTACTGCTTGCCAATGTTGTTTGCCTGGATTGGCAAGGAGCCTACTCACTACTTCTACTGAATATGCAATGTCTGGTCGTGTGCATACCATGGCATACATCAAACTGCCAACTCCTGAAGGATAAGGAATCTTGCACATCTCTTCTTTCTCCTAGTTATTACTAGGACATAATTCAGTACTCAGCTTGAAGTGGGCTGCAAGGGGTGTACCAACTAACTTGGCAACCTTCATATTAAAACTATCAAGCACCTTCTTGATATCTTTTTCTTCTGACAACCACAACCTTTTGTTTTTCCTATCACACATAATCCCCATGCCCAATATCTGTTGTGTTGGTCCCAAATCTTCATTGCAAATTTTCTACCCAAATCTTTCTTCAACCTATTGATCTTATTCTTTTCATGCCCAACAATCAACATGTCATTCCAATATAACAATAATATAATGTACTTTCCTTTATCATATCTCTTGATATAGACACAATGGTCAACTTCCAACCTTTGAAAACCATGTTCCAACATGAATGAATCAAATTTCTTGTACCATTGTCAAGGTGCCTGTTTCAACCCATAGAGACTCTTCTTCAACCTACAAACAAGGCCTTCTTTACTGTTTTCTATGAAGCCTTTTGGTTGCTCCATATAAATTTCTTCCTCCAATTCACCATGAAGTGAAGAAGTTTTTACATCTTACTATTCACATTATAAGTCTAAAGCAACAGCTAGACCAAGAATGACTCTAATGGATGACATTTTAACAACAGGTGAGAAACTTTTAGTGAATTCAATACCTTCATTTCGGGCAAAACCTTTCACCACCAGCCTTGCTTTATACCTCTCCTTCTTTTCTTCACCTTCATGCTTAATCATGTAAACCCATTTGTTTTGTAGAGCCTTTCTACCTTTTGGGAGGTTTACTAACTCCCAAGTTTTATTTTTTAGCAAAGAGTTCGTTTCTTCTTCCATTGCTTTCTCCCATTCTTCATTGTGCTCAACTTTACAGGCTTATTGAAAACAATTAGGCTCACCTTCATCAGTCAAAAAAATATAGTTTGAAGGAGGATACCTTTGTGAACGCTTATGAGGCCTAGAAGATATGCGAACCAACTGTGGTGGTGCATTATCAGGTTGAATCTCCTGTAAAGTTTCCTGCAATATTCCTTCTTCTTCTTGTTCATCATTTTCCACTTGTTGTTCTTCATGGTCATGAATTTTTTGTTCATTTTCTTGTATGGGTGGTATGTTTTCCTGCTGCTCTTCAAACTTGTCAATAACCTTCTTGACCTCCAACTCACCTACAATCCGCTTGAACATTTTTGAATCATTAAATATAACATCCTTGTTTCTAATAATTTTATGTTTGACTGGAACCCATAGATGATAACCAAAATCTTCATCCACATATCCCAAAAAAAATCGTTTCATAGATTTATCATATATCTTAGTTTTATTTTCTTTGGCAATATGTACAAATGCTTCACATCCAAATATTTTCAAGTGAGAATAATTCAAATTCTTACGAGTCCAAACTTCTTGAGGCATATCGCCATCCAAGGTTGTAGTTGGAGATGTATCCGAAATTGGACAAAATACTTCGCACCTTTTCCATAATGGTGTGATTCATCCTTTCTGCGACACCATTCTGTTGAGTACTAGGCACAGTGTTCTCATTCTTTATGCCAAAACTGTTACAATATTCCTTAAATTCTTTTGATCAATATTCTCCACCATTATCTGTTCTTAAACACTTGAGCAATTTGTTAGTCTCTCTTTCAACAACAACATGGAATTTTTGAAATATTCCTAATACTTCACTTTTATTTTTCATAGGATATGCCCAAACTTTCCTTGATGCATCATCTATAAATGTTACAAAATATGATGTTCCTCCAAATGATTTTATGTTAATAGGCCCAAACACATCTAACTGTACTAATTCTAACACATTGTTCTTTCTGTAATGGTCACCTCTAAGGAATGAAACCCTTCTTTGTCTACCATATATACAATGCTCACAAAGATCAATATTGTAGGATTTCAAACCTGGCACTAAATGTTTACCAACAAGGAATTTTAAGCCCTTCTCGCTCATGTGACCCAATGCTTATGCCACAAATCTGCTGAATTTCCTTCTTTTGTGACAGTAGCCAAATCTGAGTTTCCTATCAGTGTCTTCAATGTGTATAATGTTCCTGTCTTGGGTCCTTTGGCCACGACCAATGCTCCTTTGCTAATTTTCCACCCTCCTTTTCCAAAGCTTGTGGAATAGTTTTCATCATCCAGTCGTCCCATAGAGATTAAACTCATGCGCATTTCTGGTACATGCCTGACCTGTTTCAACAATATACCTTGTCCATCTTTCATCTTGATCTGGACATCTCCCACTCCAATAATACTGCAAAAATGATTATTCCCCAAATGCACTCTAACATAATCACCAGGATTATATGAAAAAAAACTATTTTTGCATGGGCTTACATGGTGAGATGCCCCAGAGTGAAGGATCCAATCAAAGCTACTGCTAGATGTATATACACATGAATCCTCTACTAAAATAGTAAACAACACATCACCATCTGTGGCTACAGCAGTAGTTTCACCTTCATTTGTCCTCGATGACTTGTGATTTGTATTAGATGGTCTCCGATCCATTTGTCCTTTCTTCTAAAATTGACATTCTTTCTTCATGTGCCCGGGTTTGCCACAATGAAAGCATGATCCTTCCTCTCCTTGATTTTGATCGGCCTCTCAATCTTGATTTCCATTGTCGGCCTCGATCCATTCTCCTACCATGGTCAGCTACAGCTAGAGCTTCTCCTGTTATGCTCTTAACCCACAAGACGATACCAGAATACCAAATATGCGAAGAAATATACCCAGAACATAGAACAATGAGAAATAACAACATGTATTTTATTATTCAGAAAGCAATGTTCACTTTCCCCTTCGAGGGGGAAACATCCAATAGAGCAGAGCTCGATTACAAAATAAGACATGATGCTCCTCGAGGGGAGTCTCTATCCTTTATATAGGATTCATACATGCAATACCATGGGGAAATACCATGGTTTTTATTAATACCATCTATCTAATATCATGGCCCATTTGCAACTAACTGTGGTCCCTTCATTAAATGTAGGTTAACCACTTACAATTATTAATATGGGCTTTATTGACTCTTTACTTAACTATAACTATGCTTTGATGGCCGAAGGGATGTTGTCAGAGAGGCTGCAATGATTGATCACTTTGAGGAGGTCCTGGCCTATTAGCTCGAAGAAAGCTAAATAGAACTCTATGGACCAGCCATTAGGTCTCGGGATTTTGTCCCTTTGGAACCCCCGCAGGGTGGCTTCCAGCTCCCCCATTGTAATTTCTTTATTGAGCTCAGCTGCTTCCTCTTCATCCACAAATCTGGGGAAGAGCTCGGCTACTCTCATGATCTCTAGCAGACTTGCTTCTCTCGGGGCCTTATATATGTTTCTGAAGTGTGAGGAGGCTAGGAATGTAAGTTCTCTGGATTTGTGGATCTGTTGGCCATGTTCATTTTGTAACTCCCAGATGGTGTTGATCGCTTTCCGTCCATTCGCGAACCGGTGAAAAAAAATTGTATTATCATCCCCTTCCTTGAGCCAGATTGCTCTACTTCTTAATCTCCAGCTTGCCTCACGATCTCTTAGGACTTGTGTTCTCTGATTGATAAGGCCTTCATACCTGGCTGTTTTCTCCGGGGAGATATAGGTTCCCTCCGAGTGGGATTCTAGGTCAGCAATCGCTTGCTCTGCAAGGGAGATCGTTTGATCATCTTGTTGCCTCTTCTGGTGCACCCATTTCTTGGATAGCACCTTGATTTCAGAGAGGTTCCTTACGAAGCAGGGAACTGGGTCTGCTCCTTCGGGGAAAGGATGTGATTTCCAATAGTCTGATATTAGGTTAATATAGGAGGGGTCCCGGAGCCATGTGGAATTAAACTTGAAAGGGGCCTTGTGTTTCTGTTGCCTTGCTCCAACTTCAAGGTATATCGGTCTGTGGTCCGATATCCCTCCGCTTCCAACCCATTGCCTGGATCTGGGATGATTACAGTGGAAATCCTCCTTGATAATAAAGCGGTCCAGCCTCCTGGCAAGGCTATGATCACCAGTTCGATTATTCTTCCATGTGTGCTGGATCTTTGCCGAGGGAATGTCTATCCAGTGATGATCCTCAAGCAGCTGCTCGAAAAAATCCGAGAGCGGGTCAATCTGCGCCATATGTCCCCAAGATTCAGCGTGGCCCTTTGAGAAGTTCAGATCTCCCCCTATGATTGTATTCTCGGCTAGGAGGAGAGGGGAATTGAAGAGCTTTCTCCAGAAATGTTCCCTGTTGAGGCAAGGTCCGTAGACATTTATAATTCTTAGATCCTCCTCCAGATCCATAGAGTATATGTCTGCCCCCAAGAAACCAACTCCACCCCAGATATTCTTCAGATTGATGGAGCTGGTCTTGAAACCAATAGCTATGCCCCCAGATCGCCCAGAGACATCTAAGGCGTAGAAAGACCATCCTGGCATCCAAGAGCCGAGGATGGATGTGGCCGAGTCTGCTTTGCATAAGGTTTCTTGTAGAAAGATAATATCAACCGGTTCTGAGAAAATGAGTTGCTTCAGGGCCAGTTTTTTCTCCGGGATGGCCAGCCCTCTACAGTTGAAAGATAAAATCTTCATGGAGGGGGGTGGGGGAGGGTGTCCTTTGCTCTAAGAACCCTATCGATGGTGTGTTGTTTGCCCTGGATGACATCGACCCCGGCTTGTATCTTAGCCTTGTTGATGGAGGGAGGTCTGCCTCTTCCTTGCTTGGGCGATAGGATGAGAGGCTCCGCAGACAGCCCAATGGTGTCCGCTTCAAACTGCTTGGTGATCGAGCGGGTGGAGTACCTCGGTGTAGAGTTTACCGAGGGGGAGGGCGAGGGGAAGGAGAGGGGGGGGATGGAGGGTAGGAAACTGGGGGTAGGTAAGCCCAAGGGTTCTGGGATGGGGCAGGTCGTATAGTGAGAGCGAGAATGGGGATGAGGCAGGCGGGAGACCTTGACCAGGTCAAGGGCAGAGGGGGAAGAGGGGGGGGGATCTTGATCGGGTGGGGCAAGGGGAAGGGGAGAGATAAACTCAAAGAATTAAGAAGCGAAGCAGAGACATTTAATGGAAAAGACGTACCCGAAGAGAAAACAACTCCTTTTGCAGCCTGGTGGGCTCCAGTATTGTAGTAATAATGCTACAACTCCTGGAGCTTCCTATCTCTAATTTTATCAACCCGGTAGTTCGTACAAACTTCGAAGCGACGGTGCTGTATGCACAAGTACTAGCTCTTGTCGCAGCTGTCACTTGGTCAGCCGGCACAAGTCCGCTAGGGCTCAAGACAACTTCTATATGTTCTCAGAAGAAGCTTTCTAAATGATGGATGAAGGCTATCTCAATGGAAAGTAATCTACTTTGCAAAAATGAACTGAAAGCCAACCAAAACATGGAAACCCTAGTAAACCCTAATCTGACTAGTTTAATCTCTATGATGCAATAGTGAGAGTGCAAATGTCTAAAAATGATGCCATTACTTCTAGTGATGTGAAATGCATGAACTCAAACTACTTCCATTAAAAAGAACATTGTTTTTGTATTTTTGCTTAAGTGGTTGGAGTGATTATGGTTTTGTTTCTTATTAAGGTTTGGCTGTGCAGAGGTGGTGCGAAGGGAGAGAAAGCTTGGGAAAGGTCAGGAGGGCTAGGAGAGGTCCCAGAGGATCCCTAGCATCAGTCCACAGAAGTCCACAACGTTCAGGTGCTCGGAAACCAAGTTTGCAGACTTCTACAGGATATCTGCAGGGGATCCTACAGGAAACTCAGGGATTCTACAGGAAATCTGCTAACTTCTACAGGATGTTCTACCGTGGGAGTTTTGGGTGATGGTGAAGTGATGGAGCGGTATGGGTGGGTAGGTAAGATGGAGATGGAGCTTGTGATGGCTCAGGGGTAGAGAAATAAGATGGAGGAAGAATGCACGGAGTTGGTTGGTGGATAGAAGGATGGAAACAACGAAAGGTCAAGAAAATGGAGCTACGTGGGCAATGGAAGAGTTGGAAGGTAAACGAGCGGAACAGAGGTCAAGTAGGTGGCTTTAGGCGTGATTAAGAAGAAGAAGAAGGGAATGGAATGATACTGAGCAGTGTAAATAAAACAAATTGCTTATGTCTTGCACCACAAACGAGAATCCATTAACCTGTGCTACCTGTGCTATTAAACCAATGAACAGCAATGTAAATCGTGAAGAGAAGTTGTGCATGGAGTTGTAATGAAGAAGTATGGCTCAAGATCAGAGTGCATGGATTGTTCTATGATTAAAATGACTGTGTTGCAGCTTGCATAAAAGTAAAAAAGACTGCGTTTTTTGGTGGTTGGTACAGACTGCACCCCAATCTCTAAACGGAGATGGCAGTGAAGGCACTATCAACCTTTTCTTGGAGCTCCAACGAATTACAATCCTCCTATTCTAATCTAAGCAACTGAAAGCGATTTAACCATAAGCTAATCCTATTCAATCTCATTAAAGAAATCAAATCAGCAGACTGTGTTCTTGAAATGCATGTCAAAACAAAGAAACAAAGTGCTGAAAAGAAAGGCAAATAACACTAAAAAGAAGAGGAGGTCTATTACTCTCAGGTTGGGCCCTAACCTGAGAGCTATAGCTCCCTTAAGAGCTCATAATTAGATCCAAATCTGCTTGCCTTTATTCATAATCAAGAGTCTAATGTCATGCCAAAACTGGCTTACAAAAACAAACACCGAGCTGTAGCTCGTGCTCAGAAATTACAATATCAGTTCAAAAGTTAAAAAAGCTCCTTTCAAAGGCTACGACCTTCATATTTATACACAATGAAGATCAAGCTGGCTTCCTCCATTCGTGGAGCTTGGCTGTCCAACTGAAAGTCAAACTGCCGATCCTGTAGAATCTGTTGGCTGCCTTTAAGCTCGGTGGGGAGAGCTGTTGGAGCTCGGAGTTAAGGTGAAAATCACGAGGAAGGTCATCAAGACTGTGGAAAACTTGCCTATGAACCCGCAATGTCACCTTTGCTGTCTCCTTGTCTCCATTTGCGTGGTATTTTTCTCTCTTTAATGCCAAAAACCTGAAATCATCATGTATTAGCCACATAGATATAATGCCTGCCCTTCTTCCTACAAATAACACGAATATACTAAGAAATGAATGCATAAGTGATAAAAGATGAATGGTTGAGCAAGGTAAGTAGGCCAAATGAGCCCAATTTGTACCAAAAATTAGGGCTCATCATCACCCCCCAGCTAAAATATTTGCTCATCCTTGAGCAATTTTGCTCGAGCTCCTTGTCCTCGGCCGAGAACTAGGGCCCGGCACATGCTCTTCCTTTCTTGTTCTTGGTGGCCCTGCCTCTTCTGCCCCTGGCGGTGACGAGGGTGGCGCTTCTTCCCTCTTTCCTGTTTCCTTGAGCCGGGCTTCGGAAGCTGATTGGCCTATCCTTCGTGTCCAGGAGGTTATTTTTGGGCTTCCCCTCTCGAGGGTGGCCAATGTTTTAGAGGGGGATCTTTCACTGGGTGAAGTAGGGACACCCCCTAACATGGTTTGGCTGCTGGGTGGAGGCTGCGGCTTGCCCGTGTTTATTCTCTTACTTCTCTTGGCTTCAAAAGGTAGAGGGATCTCCCTCTCTCTCTTCTCCTTTAGATTTGGAGGTGTACTGAGGGCGGCCAGCGCAACTGCTGCCTCCTTTTCGAGAATGCCAGCCTTCGCTTTCTTGCGTTTTGCTTTCTCAGGGCTCCCTATAGAGGGCCCCTTCTTTTCTGATTTCGGGCTTCCTGTAGAAGACCCTGCTTTACCCACTTTCGGGCCTTCTGTAGAAGACCCTTTCTTTACCAATTTTGGGCTTCCTGTAGAAGACCCTGTTTTAGCCAATTTCGGGCTTCCTGTAGAAGCCCCTGTTTTGGTAATTTTTGGGCTTCCTGTAGAAGTCCCTTTTTCAATGATTTTCGGGGTTCCTGTAGGAGACCCTTTTACTGTTTTCGGGCTTCCTGTAGAAGCCTGTTTCTGCTTTCCTGTAGACACAGGTGTCGCCACCTTGGCTTGCTTTGCTACGTGGGTTTTGCTTTTTGGTTTGGTTGCGGCTGCTGATGAGGTACTTGGGCTGATGTGGACCATCTCAGCTTTGTCCGTTCTGCTCTGCAACCTCTTTTCTCTTGCTGACAAGATTGGTGTGTCACCTTTTTCTTTTTCATCCTTTTCCTCATGCTTCTTCTTTTGTTCTTTCTTCTACACTGTGGTCGGGGTGTTCTGGCCTATTTCTTTCTTTCCCTCGGCCACTGCTTCTTTTTCCTCACTGCTGGAGGAACCCGTTTCTTCAGTCAACATCCTTATGTCTCCATCTCTTGTCAAATTTCTGAATGATTCCCATGAGAGGGGAACCTTATATGAATGAAGCGCATCCTCCACAAGAAGTTTGATCAACCCATGGTGGGCTACCTGATCTGGTATGCCTTCTTTTAACTTTGTGGCACACTCAATTAGAGACTGTAGCAGGAAATAAGGAATGCTCAGTTTCTCTTCTACAGGAAGATCAATCCGGTGCCTCAATTCAGTGAGCAACCGAAAGTGATACGCGTACACGATGCTAAAATGGCCTTCACAGGTTATATACTTCATGATTTGTAGGCTAACTTCATTCCATGGTGGCAACAAGCTTGTTCTTCGCACCCCATTTTTGTGCTCCAAGAATTCCTCCTTAGGTGGAAAGAATTCTTTCTTGGCCTGCTGGCTCAACTTCCTTTCTTCCTTATCCCATGGCAAACCCATTGGAAGTTCAGTAATTCGACTGATATATTGCGGGGTGAGCTTGAGGCTTAGGCCCCTGAAGTTCATTGTGGCCAGTGTCTTGGATTTCGACCTCAGAGCCTGCAAAAATTCTTCTGCCACTTCATCGTCGTAACCCTGCAATTTGTCACAAAAAGATATCCATTAAACCCGTGTGAAGAGCTCCACCACCTCCTGGTTTTCCCTTAACTTGTTTGAATCAGTGGGTTCTCATCTAATAAACCCACCCAGCATGATAAAACAGTTTCCTTAACCAGAGGTGGTGATTTTGGAAGAAATTTGGTCTACTGAGACAGAGCGTAGAATGTCATGCACATAATCCACAAAAATTATCCATGAGGAACTCAACACAGTTTAATTACCCTGACATCCTGTAGAATGATAGTATAGGCACAGAAAACAACAATTTCACCATTTTTCTATGACCAGACTGTGGAAGACAATTCTACCACCTTTAAAACCAGTTGCATGAAGAGTTCAGGGTTACCTTTTTAATTTGCCACGTTTTAACGTGAGGCACCCGCCTTCCTGTAGAAACTGCGTTCCTGTAGAAACAACGTTCCTGTAGAAGCAACGCACGATTTTCGGGAAAGACTGCAGTTGGTCTGTGCTCTGGGTGTCCTTCACAAGCATTCTGATAGCCAAAGGCTCGGCGTATTGAACTGGAGAAAGATCAGGATAGCCACTCGAGTTCAAAACGGTGGTTGATAAATGCATGAGTGCAATCTAGCCAATTAGATTTTGAATCGGCGGAATCCGTGGCGCGGGGGTGAGCTGTCCCCGCCGGATCATTGGGCGATGTCATCCCATCATTCAACTACCCATTCACTTGCTGCCGCATCAATTCCCGCAGATCTGTCGCCGCCTCTTCTGTTAAACTCGTTTTTTTCCAACGGGATTGCTCTCACGTGCATGCTGCGCATTCTTTTTGTCATGGCCGCCACCCAAACATCCAACTAGACCATTAACTGGCTGACGTGGTCGGCCAAAATGCCATACAGCCGCTCAACCCATTCACCTTTACACTTTGCAATCAATCAAAGTAACATTCATGCAATCTGATGGAAGGAAGGGTCGAGACACTTACCTGCACAGCTGCACACGATGTTTCGGTTCTTTGGACGCTGATGAGTGGATTTACCTGCAGCTGTCGAACTTACACAGGCCCGGAGGTCCATGTTTACAGGCTGCCGACGATGGATTGGACGCTTTGGTTGCACGTGCCCACGTTTCATTGCATATGGCCTGCGCTGTGAATGGTATCCACTCTAGCAGGCTTAACTGTTACAGGACTCCCGCGGGATGTCTTGTAACAGTTCTTCCTCCTTGGGTGCATGTTGCACGACGAAGGATCTGGCCTCACGATCACGCTCCCGGAGCTTCTGGATGACTCGGATGAATATGGTGTGAGATCTCCAGTGTTTTTTCATTTAAAATTTGCTTTTTCTTGAGAACTCATCGATCTGCTTTGCTGGTGCAGGTAACTTCGTTGCATGTCGACAAGGATGGCAGGACGAGGTGACAACAATGAGCAAGGGAGATAACAATAGCTTGCATGCGTCCAAACCGATCCTCAGTCGTTAGATCTTCTCATAACATGCATTCTGGACCGTCCTAGGCTTCTACGAGTCCTGGGCTTCTACAGGAAGTTTCTTGTAGAAATACAGAGCTTCCTGTAGAAAGGTTGCGTTTCCTGTAGAGATTCTGCACCTTCCTGTAGAAAATCTGCATCTTCCTGTAGAAACTCTGCATCTTCCTGTAGAACATCTGCGTCTTCCTCTCCTTCCTCCAACCAGAGTGGTAAGTCATGCTCTAAGGAGGGTTGGGTAGGAGGGTATAGGACTAGCTGTTTGCACATAGGACCATTTTTGATGGTCATATTTCCTGCACGGCAACTTATGTAAGCATCTGCAGTGGCTAACCAAGGCCTTCCCAAAATGAGAGGATATCCAGTAAGCTTTGCCTTGGGTTTCAGAACCAAGAAGTCTGTAGGGTATTCCCAAGAGTCGATAGAGACCAAGACATCCTCCACAATCCCTTCAGGAGTCACAGTGGAGCGATCTGCTAATTGCAATACTGTCGAGGTCTTCCTCAAGGAACCCTGAATATTGAGTTTGAGCATGTTATCCCTGGTCATCGCATTAATGGCAGCCCCCACATCAATCAAGGTGTGTGGTATGATGGTGCCATTGATGTGGACATCTACTACAGGACTTCCAGGATCTAGGTACTTTGGGCAGATGACTTGTCCTAACATAAGGTCAGACAGTTGTCCTATGACATTGATGGTTGAAGCATCTTTCTTCCGGCTACCTGTGTGTTTGAAACACTTTTCCTTAACCAGTTTGTTGTATATTGGCACATCCTTGATGGCTTGGAGAAGTGGTATTTTTACACACAACTACTTGAGCTCACCCAGAAGCTCATCCTCCTCTGGGTTGAGTTGTGTGGTGGCTGTTAGTCTCTCAGGAAAGGGTGGAATAACCTTTGGTTCACTTTCCTGTTTATCTTCATCTTCCTCTGGGGGAGGAGGTTGGCGATCTGGTAGAGTCTTTCCAGGTCGAAGATTGATCTCCCGGATCTCCACAGCATAGGTATGGCATGAGGTTTCCCCAGTGTATACCTGCTGGGCCTGTCTATTGTTGGGGTTTGGGTTCGGTTGAGCAGGCATTTGAGGTTGCCTTGGAGGAGCAGGAGGTAATGGCTGAGGTTGAACTGGTGGTGGAGGCAAAATGGCGGGAGGAGTATTGTACTGGGGCCTCCACCCCGACTGAGGTGCATTCCACTGAGGCTGTGGCTGGGCATGTGAATGATATGAATGAGAAGTAGGTTGAGTAGGGTACTGAGGTGGATAAGACCATGGAGGAGGCATGGACCAGGAAGGATGAGCAGGGGGCCCCACGAAGCCATAGGAGTTGATTGGTTGGGGCTGTAATAAGCTTGAGGTGCCCCTTGCATTCCCTGCTGATAAGGTCTAGATCCTTGTGGCCTCCTTTGGTTGAGGTAATAGAGAGGTTCAGTGGGAGCTTCTGTCCCTTGGTACATGGCTTTAAACCTAGGTAAGGTTGGACACTGATTTGTGGGATGGTCCTCCTCACAAACGAAACATACTTCAACCGAATACAATGGGCATTCGTTGTTAGGGTGTCTCCTTGTGCACCTAGGGCAGAAGACAGCCAAGGCTCTCTCAGCTTCTTCTTTCTTCTACTGGATCCTGAATGTGTCCAGCTGCATGGCAATGGTCTGTCTCACCTCACTCTTAAGATCTTCTAATTGATTTGCAAGCTCATGTTTGGAGAAAGGGACACTAGTTGAGAGGAGGTTTCCTCTACCTCATTTCCGTGCTGCCCTGGAGTGGTTTCTAAACACAGTCTTGATGTCCTCATAATGCAGTTGGTCAATGTCCCCCCCAGCCAACATGTGAAGGGTATCTAAGAGGTATTCAGGGACTCCTCGGAGCAGGACCAACTTGAGCGATTCAGGGTCAAGTGTGCACCTGGCCCGCTTATAGCTATGTTGGAACCTCTCCTCATAATCCTCTAAGGACTCATCATTTCCCATGGTCATCAGAAAGATTTCTCCCTTGTTTTCCTTAGCACTACAATAATCCCTGTACTTGGTATTGAAAGCTTGCTGCATCTAAGCCCAAGTGGTGATACTATTCCCAGGTAAGCCCATGAACCAGCATAATGCTGCATCCTTAAGAGTTGAAGGGAAGAGTTTCAGCTTTTGCTCATCTTCAGTATAGTCATAGGTTCTACAAAGGACAAGAAACTCAAACAGGAAGGTATCAGGATCTTCAGTAGTCAGTCCATGGAAGTGAGGTAAGGCGGAGGGGCTAATGTTCTTCATTTTCATCTCTCCATTGGTCTCTCGGATGGGGAAGGCACCTTCTATTCTCTCATCTTCTCTTCTATTGTCAGCCATAGCTTCAGATGGGATGGTTTCTAATTCTTCTTCTACTATAGGATCTTCGTATATCTCAGGAGGTTCACCTATAGGTTCTTCTTGATCACTGTCACTGAAGAAGAGAGAAGGGTGACTCAGTGATGTGGTGGGGGTGTTGGGTAAGAATTTGCCTGTTTTATCTCGATTCCTACGAGGCATGAAATGGAAAGACTTTTTTGATTGCTTTTGTTTTTCTATGGTACCTGCAAAACTGAAACAGATTGAACTACAACTAACTATAAAGATGCAGAATTAAACTGAAAGCAGGAAAGAACTAATCTACTTTGCTCAAATGAAATTGTAGGAATGGAAATGCTAGTCTACGCTTGCAGAATTGAAACACTAATCTACGCTTGCAGAAATGAAATGCTAGTCTATGAAAGCAGGAAATGCTAATCTATGAAAGCAGGAAATGTCTATGCTACTTTTGCAGAATGGAAATGAAATAAACTACTTAGCAGAAGGCAAGAGTAAGAAAATAGAAGAAAAGCAACAATTACTAATACTCTGACGCTTCCCTGGCAACGGCGCCAAAAAGATGGTGGGCTCCAGTATTGTAGCAATAATGCTACAACTCCTGGAGCTTCCTATCTCTAATTTTATCAACCCGGTAGTTCGTACAAACTTGGAAGCGACGGTGCTGTATGCACAAGTACTAGCTCTTGTCGCAGCTGTCACTTGGTCAGCTGGCACAAGTCCGCTAGGGCTCAAGCCAACTTCTATATGTTCTTAGAAGAAGCTTTCTAAATGATGGACGAAGGCTATCTCAACGGAAAGTAATCTACTTTGCAAAAATGAACTGAAAGCCAACCAAAACATGGAAACCCTAGTAAACCCTAATCTGACTAGTTTAATCTCTATGATGCAATAGTGAGAGTGCGAATGTCTAAAAATGATGCCATTACTTCTAGTGATGTGAAATGCATGAACTCAAACTACTTCCATTAAATAGAACATTGTTTTTGTATTTTTGCTTAAGTGGTTGGAGTGATTATGGTTTTGTTTCTTATTAGGGTTTGGCTGTGCAGAGGTGGTGCGAAGGGAGAGAAAGCTTGGGAAAGGTTAGGAGGGCTAGGAGAGGTCCCAGAGGATCCCTAACATCAGTCCATAGAAGTCCACAATGTTCAAGTGCTCGGCAACCAAGTTTTCAGGCTTCTACAGGATGTTTGCAAGGGATCCTACAAGAAACTTAGGGATTATACAGGAAGTCTGCTAACTTCTACAGGATGTTCTACCGTGGGAGTTTTGGGTGATGGTGAAGTGATGGAGTAGTATGGGTGGGTAGGTAAGATGGAGATGGAGCTTGTGATGGCTCAGGGGTAGAGAAATAAGATGGAGGAGGAATGCACGGAATTGGTTGGTGGATAGAAGGATGGAAGCAACGAAAGGTCAAGAAAATGGAGCTACGTGGGCAATGGAAGAGTTGGAAGGTAAACGAGCAGAACAGAGGTCAAGTAGGTGGCTTTAGGCGTGATTAAGAAGAAGAAGAAGGGAATGGAATGATACTGAGCAGTGTAAATAAAACAAATTGCTTATGTCTTGCACCAAAAACGAGAATCCATTAACCTGTGCTACCTGTGCTATTAAACCAACGAACAGCAATGTAAATCGTGAAGAGAAGTCGTGCATGGAGTTGTAATGAAGAAGTATGGCTCAAGATCAGAGTGCATGGATGGTTCTATGATTAAAATGACTGTGTTGCAGCTTGCATAAAAGTAAAAAAGACTGTGTTTTTTGGTGGTTGGTATAGACTGCACCCCAATCTCTAAATAGAGATGGCAGTGAAGGCACTATCAACCTTTTCTTGGAGCTCCAACGAATTACAATCCTCCTATTCTAATCTAAGCAACTGAAAGTGATTTAACCATAAGCTAATCCTACTCAATCTCATTAAAGAAATCAAATCAGCACACTGTGTTCTTGAAATGCATGTTAAAACAAAGAAAGAAAGTGCTGAAAAGAAAGGCAAATAACACTACAAAGAAGAGGAGGTCTATTGATCTCATGTTGGGCCCAAACCTGAGAGCTATAGCTCCCTTAAAAGCTCATAATTAGATCCAAATCTGCTTGCCTTTATTCATAATCAAGAGTCTAATGTCATGCCAAAACTGGCTTACAAAAACAAACACCGAGTTGTAGCTCGTGCTCAGAAATTACAATATCAATTCAAAAGTTCAAAAAAGCTCCTTTCAAAGGCTATGACCTTCATATTTATACACAATGAAGATCAAGCTGGCTTCCTCCATTCGTGGAGCTTGGCTGTCCAACTGAAAGTCAAACTACTGATCCTGTAGAATATGTTGGCTGCCTTTAAGTTCGGTGTGGAGAGCTGTTGGAGCTCGGAGTTAAGGTGAAAATCATGAGGAAGGTCATCAAGACTGTGGACAACCTCCCTATGAACCCGCAATGTAACCTTTGCTGTCTCCTTGTATCCATTTGCGTGGTCTTTTGCTCTCTTTAATCCCAAAAACCTGAAATCATCATGTATTAGCCACATAGATATAATGCCTGCCCTTCTTCCTACAAATAACACGAATATACTAAGAAATGAATGTATAAGTGATAAAAGATGAATGGTTGAGCAAGGTAAGTAGGCCAAATGAGCCCAATTTGTACCAAAAATTGGGGCTCATCACAGCCTTTGAACATGTCATAGGAGGAGATGGAGGCCGGATCGGGATCGTTCCTTGCTTCCTTTGCCGAGGTGCAGGCGGCACTTCCACCGTATCAAAGGTTATATTATGCTCCGTTCTGGGAACCGCCGCTGCCGGAGGGTCAGGTAGTCCCTCAGTAGTGGGTAGATCCTGTGTAATGGGGGTCTGCTGTGCTTTTTGGAGGAGAGGGCAGTCTTTGTAGAGGTGTCCCACTTGATGGCATCTTCTGCAGCGATAAGAGATTCCTTCGTAGTCGAGTTTCTGCTTCCTTGAGGAGGATTTCCACTAAATGGTGATGTGTTCAGGAAAACCCCCTCTAGTATCAAGATGGACAAGAACCCTGGTGTATGCCATCATCCCCGTCTGAATATAAGACTTATTTGACTCCATGAAAGTACCCAGTGAGTTCCCTATTCTTCTGAAGATGTCCTCGGACCAATACTGTAGAGGCAGGCCCGGGAGTCTGACCCATACTGGCCCGATCCCAATCTGTTCCGACTCCGGGTCGAAGAGGGGCGTCCAACGTTTGAGGAGTACCGGAGCTTTTTCAAAATTTCAGAATGAAGACAGTACCAAGCTCGTGTGGTCCGCCCTTGCAAATCTCAGTGCGAACCAACCTCGCACAAATGTCTGGATAGAGGGGATTTCCGCCAGATATTGGCCCCATATCTCCGTGGCCCATATCTTCAGTTTTTCCACTGAGATGTGTCTGCCCCGAATGCGGCCCACAAGAACTCTGTCCTCTAGGTCCATAGCGTCTCCCCACTGGATGTCTTCTTCATGTCTAAGGATGACATCCTCAGATCTAGATTTAAAACATCGTTGTTTCTTCAGGGGGCGGGAGGACATGCGTCTAGTGTTTTTAGGAGCCCTGGGTACTGCCGGAGGGGAGCTGGGGGAGGGGGGGATAGGGTTCGAGCGGGGGGGCAAAATCCTCAGGGAGAGGTGGGATAGCGTGGTAGCTTCCAGATGAGGCCGGAGGGTGAGGGGGAGGGATCGGATCAGTGGGAGCGGGAGTCTCCAGAGGGTCAGTGGGCAGGGGGGTTGACAGGGAGACCCAACTGAAGAGAAGGATTGGCAACAGTAGGGGAGGAAAGTAAGCAGTCTGCAAGGAATTCGAGAGTAGCCGGAGATGGAGCAGAAAAAGTGGTCCAGGAGGAGGGTTCACCAGGGAGCAGAGAGGTGGGAATAGACGGATCGGTCGACAGAGATGGGTCCTCAAAGCTGGCAGAGAAATTTTCACTGTACATACCTCCAGAAGTCGAGAACGTGGAGCGCCAGATGGAGCTTTCAGCCCGCGGGGAGTACGAATAGTCCACCTCATCAATGTCCATGTTGCTAGCTGCTTGGAACGACCTCGAATCCAGGAAACCGCCCAGGATTGGCACCGACCGTAAGGGAAATCCGTTAGGGTTGAAACAAGCTGGAGGAGTTAGGCGCTCAGCCAGGTCGCGCAGGCAGGATCCCTGTCGTTAGCGGTCGGCAAGGCTGAAGTAACCCTAGCGCCGGTCGAAAGAGTAAAAACCCGTGACGAGGTAAAAACCAAAGAGGGTAAAAAAACGAGGCGTGGGGTAATGGAAAGGAGGACCGAGTGGGGAGACAGTGAGGGGTAATACCTCAGCACAGAGAAAAAATGTAAAAGCGAAGGGAGACGGGGTCGGGGGGACTACAGGGCCGTTTCCGGCCTGTAAACCCTGTTCATACGGGTCTCTGATGGTCCATGTTGTAGAGCCGTATCTCCTGACCTCCTTCATAATTTATTATCCTTCCTACCTTACTTGAGGGACATTTGTTTATATGGTTGTAGCTGTAGGAATACCCAATCACCTACATCAAAAATTCTTTTGCTATGATGTTGATCTGCCCGTTGTTTCATTCTATTCTGTGCCAACATGAGGTTATCCTTTAAGAGTTGGAGGACTTGTTGTTGATGTTCGATGTGATGTTCCACTGCTTGAACCTTAGAATTTTCTCTTAAATATGATGTGATGGATGGTGGTTGATATCCATAAAGTGCCATAAATGGGGTCATTTTTGTTGTTGTATGGAAGGAAGTGTTATACCACCATTCAACCAGAGGCAACCATTTGACCCATTGTGTCTATTTATCAGATACAAAGCAACGAAGATATCCTTCCAAACATTTGTTTACTATCTCAGTTTGCCCATCAAATTGAGGATGATAAGATGAGCTATGAGCTAACTGAGTACCAAGACAAGAAAATAATTTTGTCCAAAAATTTCCAGTGAAAATGGGATCTTTGTTACTTACAATAATCTTTGGGTTTCCATGTAGCTTTTGAATTGTTTCCACAAATGGATTGGAAACTATATTGGCTTTAAATGGATGTGATAATGCACAAAAGTGTGCATACTTGGTAAGTTTGTCAACTACCACCATGATGACACTCTTTCCCTCGGACTTGCATAAACCTGTGATAAAATCCATTGAAACCTCCTCCCAACATTGGCTTGGAATGGATAAAGGTTGTAATAGACCTGGGATCTTAATTGTTTCAACTTTATTTTGCTGGCAAACTAAACATTCAGCCACAAACATTTGAATATCTGATTTAAGGCCATCCCAAAAAAATTCCTTCTTAACCCTGTGGTAAGTTTTTAAAAATACTGAGTGCCCTCGTAAGGGAGAAGTGTGCAATTCCATAAGAATATTTTGTTTGAGTTGCAAATCCTTACAAAGGTATAAGCGATCTTTGTACCATAACGAATCATTTTTCCAACTAAATGTATCAGATGTACTGGAATCTTGTTGTAACTTTCAAATAAATGCCCACACTTCTTCATCATTCTTCCATTCCTCCCTTGCTTCATTTATCCAATCTGGTTGGATAATAGAAATGGCACATAACAATGCCTCCACATCCTCATCCTTTCTTGAGAGTGCATATGCCAACACATTTTTCTTCTCTTTTTGGTAGATGATTTCAAAGTCATAACCCAACATCTTTGTGACCCACTTTTGTTGCTCTTCAGAGGATAATCTTTGCTCTAAAAAGTGTTTAAGGCTATCATGATCCATTTTTACCTTGAAGTGTCTTCCGATTAGGTAGGGTCACCATTTCTTAAGTGCATGTAGTATTGCCAACATTTCCTTCTCATAAATGGCTTTGTGTAAAAACTTTCCCTTGATTGGACGACTTTCAAAAGCAATGGGTCTTTCATCTTGCATTAAAATAGCACCAATTCCATTTCCTCGAGCATCGCATTCCAGAATAAAGGTTTTTGTGAAGTCTGGTGTAGCTAAGACCGGTGCTTGGCACATTGCCTCTTTAATATCTTTGAAGGCCTTTGTTGCTTCTCGAGTCCATGAAAATGCATCTTTCTTCAATAATGTTGTTAGAGGTGCTGCTATTCTCCCATAATTCTTAAGAAACTTGCAATAATACCCTGTCAACCCGAGAAATCCTCGCAGATGCTTTAAGGATGTGGGAATTTTCCATTCCTTAAAGGCTTTAATTTTTCTAGGGTGTACCTTAACTCCTTCATGAGATACAATATGAACCAGATATTCCACCTCTTGTACTCCAAAGAAACATTTGGATCTTTTGCATATAATTGTTTCTCCTCCAATAGTTGTAGCACCCTCTCAACATGTTCAACATGATCCTTTCAAGACTTGATGTAAATTAGTATATCATCAAAAAATACTAACACAAATTTTCTAACAAAGGACTTGAAAATGGAATTCATCAAACCTTGAAATGTAGAAGGTGCAATGGTAAGGCCAAAAGGCATGACCAAAAATTCATAATGACCCTCATGAGTTCTAAATGTTGTTTTTGGAATGTCTTCAGCCTTCATTCCGATTTGATGATATCCTGAATGACAGGAATGGGAAAATTATCTTTAATAGTGAGCTGGTTGTGCTCCCTATAATCCAAACACATGCGCCATGATCCATCCTTCTTGTGCACCAATACTACTGGAGTAGAGAAAGAACTTTGACTATGTTGAATTATACTAGCCTCTAGCATTTCTACAACCATACTTTCAATTTCACTCTTTTGGGCATAGGGATATCTGTCCAGCCTGATGTTTAGAGGAACACTTCCTGGAATCAGATGAATAGTATGATCATGATCACGAATAGGTGGGAGACCTTTGGGAGTCTCAAACACCTTGGAATGATTTTCCAAGACATTTTGGAGATCTGGAGAAATAGATGATTTTGATGTGGAAACATCTAGCGAACATAATTGTGGAATTACACCTATTTTTTCCTTTTTTAGAAGCTTTGTCATATCGTTAGAGCTGATTATCTTTCTCGGTTTCCCTGAAATACCCCTTAATTCAACTTCCTTTCCTTTTGTAGAAAATTTCATGAAAAGTTCTTGAAAATTAAAAGCTATTGTACCCAAGGATTGTAGTCATTGGACTCTTATTACAACATCAGCACCTCCCACTAGAATGGAAAGAATTGGGCTCGTCAATACATATTCTCCCATGGATATCTTAATATTATGGCACTTTCCAGAGCAATTTATTGTTCCTCCATTTGCAACCATCACTTGACACTCTAGTGCTGGATATAGGAAGCAATTCAATTCTTTTGCTACCTTACAATGAATAAAATTGTGGGTACTTCCTAAATCAATCAACAGTATTACCTTTTTCTTCTTGATTTGTCCTTCTATCTTGATGGTTTGAGGAGTGGTGATTCCAGCCAATGCATTAAAAGATATGGTTGGATTCATTTCTTCTTTATCTAGGATTTGTTCCTAGAGTATATCCTCTTCTTTTAACCTTTCTTGCTCCTTTTCTTCTTCCTCTTCACAGTCTATGTAGAATAATTTCTTCTCAGCACACTTATGACCTTTAGTGTATTTTCTATCACAACTGTAACAAAGCCCTTTTGCTCTTTTTTGTTCCAATTGTTATGGTGTCAACCTTATAGGTTATGGAAGGCTAGGGGTAACAACACTTCCATCTTTATAGTTGTGACTAGTATGCTTCCTCGTTGCCATAAGTTTGCTTTCCATTTTTCTTGCTAACCAGAATGCCTTCTCTAATGAATCAGGTTCCCAAAGGCGAACATTATGTTGGATATTATTCTTTAAAGTCCCTATGAACACATCAATCCTATGCTCCTCTGAAATATTTTTTACTCTTATGTTCAATTTTTGGAACTCCTCAATGTGCTCCATTATTGAACCCTTTTGCTTGAGACTTATCAATTGGCTAAAAAAAGTGTTTCTTTTTGTGTCCTCATATTGTGTTGTCAATTCTTCCATAAAAATTGCCCAAGTGATAATTTGTTTACGAGAGAAAAGCCATTGATACTATACAAACTGATTTTGTTCCAAATATAAAGTTGCAATACATACCTTTTGTTTGCTTTTCACATTATTGAGATCGAAAAATTGCTCCATCTATAATATCCATGTCGCGAGGTCCTTTCTTTCAAACTTCCTCATATAGATTTTTGGAATATGGTGGGTCTTCGATCCAACATTAGAGTCTATGGAATCATGATTAACATTTCTTTTGTTCTCATCATGAGTTTCCTTTACTACCCTTTCACCATTAGAGACCATTTTTTGTAGCAACTTATTCATATTTATCTTCAATTCTTCCATTTTTGTCTTCAAATCTATCTTCAAATTGTCCATCTTAGCTTTCATGCCATTCATCTTAGCTTCCACGCCCTTTATCTTAGATTCCATGTCATTCATCTTAGCTTCTGTTAACTTTTGTGAGAGTGACATTTGTTTCACTTAGTCTTGTAATTTTGATATATCATGTAGCATTTCTTCCTCTTCTTCATGAGTCATGCTAGCGCTTTCAGGTTGCTTACTAGGTGTTTGCATTTTCTTTCCTCGGGGCATCAGTTACTGATAATAATGCTCTACTATGCCTTTTGAATTCTTCAAAATAATTTTTCAAACCAAGCTTAAGAAAAATTTTAAAAATTCTACACACCTTTTTTCACTTTGAAGGAGCTTGATATTGCCTCTTATGTGTCTCTGTAATTTCGGATCATCCAGTTCTGAAATTGTGACCTACAGTAACCCTTTGTGTCCTCTTTCCAATGCCACCAATCTGATCCAAATTGGATTCTCCAGGGAAGGGTTATGCCAAATCTCCCACAGTGACCTCATTATAGACTAATTCAATAGAGGGAAATTGTATGACATGCCACATGTCCCTATTTCAACCTTTGGCTCTGAAAAATATATACAAGAAACTATAGCTCGTTCTCTTTCTATAGCTTCTTACGAAACTTCAATCTAATGCTCAAAGAGAAAGTTATGACGATTTTCCCTAGGTCACCTGTTTGGAATGTAATTGAGGAGTCTGGAAAAAGACTAACTTCCTCAGATCATATCTCCACAAATATAGGGTGAAAGGCCCTGAAATTTGGACCCGATATTCTATGCGATTTCTTCTCAAATGGGTTTTCTTGTTTGCTTCTGAAACATCGCAGAAAAACGTTATAGTGAAAATGCCACGATGACCTATTTGGAGCAGTGAAACCCTAGAATCCAAAGCTCTGATACCAAATGTTATGAAACCAACTCACAAAAAGATACAAAAGATAGTTGGACACCTTAGAATTCGGCCTCTTCGAGGGAGAAACCTCCTTTACATTATACAAGTGAACAATTCTTGGATGATTCAAATGAAAAAACCTCCTTTCTATATATAGGAGTCTAAGGAGTCACAATATAACCCAGCCAACTTTACAATAATAATATAAAGCAACAAAAATAACAAAAGAGGGATTCTATGGGGCACAATAATAAAAATATTGGGACAATAGGGGCGCAACAATATTAATAAGGGATACAACTACAACAATAATAGGGTAATCACTAGTATTATAGGAACCTAACACTACCCTACATGTGGATGGCTATCATAGAATTGAAGGAATGAAGCATCAAATGACCCATCATAAATAAGTAAATACTTGATAATGAAAAGGGATGTGGGCCTGGAACATAGATAGGAAATCGGATGTTGGACACCTAAGGTAAAACATGATTGATGGCCTACATTGATTTACCATTTATGAATTTGAAAGAAGAGAAGGATCCAATCAACATATTAGCAATGAAATACAAAAAAGTCATTACCCCCTAACTTTTTTTCTTCCACAATGGGATATCATGAGGACCAATGAGGTGAAACATCAAAAGTCTTAAGTATTTTGAGCCCACACTCCTTATATCCCAACCTTGAAAGGGACATGAGCAGAAAAAGAAATAAAGAGTATGGTTCTCTAATACCATTGATCCACATTTTCTAATGAAAGATACAAATATTAACAATAAAGAAGTGCCACAATTACATAAAATAAATAGTCTACAATAAATTCATATGAAAATAACATAAAAAAAATTTATTGAGTGGTAAAAAAGTCATTACACTACATCATGAGAAAACTTTCATTGATCCTAGAATAATGAAAAGCATGTGTTATTATTTATTGGGCCTTTTCACATAGATTCAAGAGACTTCCTCATATTTCCAATATCATGGGTAAATTTACCATGGGTCACAAAAACCATGGTGAATACCATGAATCACTATGATAAAATCGAATGAATAGTTGTATATGGTAGTTAATTGTATCGTTAAATTTTTTATTTCTTTTCTTCCAAATATCAAATAACACTAGTGGATACCATGGTTATTCAAAATCATGGGATTTAAAACCACTAATAGTCAAAAGAAATTATTGACCATCATTATTTGAGGGAAACAATGGATAACCACCAATTTCTACTCAAATCATTATGAAAACTTCAAAATTGGAGTATTAGGACAACACAATGGGAACACATGAATTTAGTCTAATAGAAAGAATCTAATAGAAAAGTTTTCTAGTCGTTCACATAATGGTAAGTGAGATAGCGGTAGGGAAATCGATTTACCTTATTAGTGGGAAAAAGGCATGAGGAGGATTGGTGGTGGAGGGAACAATGGCATGTGATGTGTTGGGTACACACATTAGCACATTGGTGATTCAGAGATTGGGACATTAGAATGGAACAATGTGTGGACTTTTGAGGAATATAAATAAGAAAAATGTTGCAAGCCATGTCCATGGATAACTGGTATAGAATCGTGGAAGTGAGTGACAAGTGATAATAATTTATAGTATCAATGGACCACCCAATAGAAAACTATTCACTAATTGTTATGAAACGAGCTCACAAAAAGATAGAAAAGATAGTTCAATGCCTTAGAATTTAACCTCTTCGAGAAGGAAACCTCCTTTACATTACACAAATGAACAATTCTTGGATGATTCAAATGACAAAACCTCCTTTCTATATATAGGAGTCTAAGGAGTCATAATATAACCCAGCCAACCTTACAATAATAATATAAAGCCACAAAAATAACAATAGAGGGATTTTATGGGGCACAGTAATAAAAGTATGGTGACAATAGGGGTGCAACAATATTAATAAGGGATACAACTACAACATTAATGGGGTAATCACTAGTATTATAGGGACCTAACATGCCCCTCTCCCTCGAAAAAGTGTTGTCCTCAACACTTCAGTAGTTCTGGACACTTCTGTATAAAATTCTCATCCTCCCATGTGGAATCTTCAGCAGATAAGTTCTTCCACTTAATGAGATACTCCAAAATTGATTGATTTCGTAGCTGTCAATTTCTTGTTTCTGTGACTGCTTCCGGTTCCAATATAATTTTTCCTTCCTCGTCAAGTTCTGGCAATATTGTTTGAACTGGGACTTGTCGCCTATAACCTTCTTCAAACATGAAACATGGAAAACTGGGTACACTCGAGACGCTGCATGAAGCTCCAATTTGTATGCCATAGTACCAATATTTTGCAACACCTTGTATGGACAATAATACTTTGGTGATAATTTATTATCCTTCTTAGCTTGCTTGAGGGACATTTGTTTATATGGTTGTAGTTGTAGGAATACCCAATCACCTACATCAAAAATTCTTTTGCTATGATGTTGATCTGCCTGTTGTTTCATTCTATTCTATGCCAACATGAGGTTATCCTTTAAGAGTTGGAGGACTTGTTGTTGATGTTCGATGTGATGTTCCACTGCTTGAACCTTAGAATTTTCTCTTAAATATGATGTGATGGATGGTAGTTGATATCCATAAAGTGCCATAAATGGGGTCATTTTTGTTGCTGTATGGAAGGAAGTGTTATACCACCATTCAACCAGAGGCAACCATTTGACCCATTGTGTCTATTTATCAGATACAAAGCAACGAAGATATCCTTCCAATTTTTACTATCTCAGTTTGCCCATCAAATTGAGGATGATAAGATGAGCTATGAGCTAACTGAGTACCAAGACAAGAAAATAATTTTGTCCAAAAATTTCCAGTGAAAATGGGATCTCTGTTACTTACAATAATCTTTGGGTTTCCATGTAGCTTTTGAATTGTTTCCATAAATGGATTGGAAACTATATTGGCTTTAAATGGATGTGATAATGCACAAAAGTGTGCATACTTGGTAAGTTTGTCAACTAGCACCATGATGACACTCTTTCCCTCAGACTTGCATAAACCTGTGATAAAATCCATTGAAACCTCCTCCCAACGTTGGCTTGGAATGGATAAATGTTGTAATAGACCTGGGATCTTAATTGTTTCAACTTTATTTTGCTGGCAAACTAAACATTCTGCCACAAACTTTTGAATATCTGATTTAAGGCCATCCCAAAAAAATTCCTTCTTAACCCTGTGGTAAGTTTTTAAAATTACTAAGTGTCCTCCTAAGGGAGAAGTGTGCAATTCCATAAGAATATTTTATTTGAGTTGCGAATCCTTACAAAGGTATATGCGATCTTTCTACCATAACGAATCATTTTTCCAACTAAATGTATCAGATGTATTGGAATCTTGTTGTAACTTTCAAATAAATGCCCACACTTCTTCATCATTCTTCCATTCCTCCCTTGCTTCATTTATCCCATTTGGTTGGATAATAGAAATGGAACACAACAATGCTTCCACATCCTCATCCTTTCTTGAGAGTGCATCTGCCACCACATTTTTCTTCCCTTTCTGGTAGATGATTTCAAAGTCATAACCCACCATCTTTGTGACCCACTTTTGTTGCTCTTCAGAGGATAATCTTTGTTCTAAAAAGTGTTTAAGGCTATCATGATCCATTTTTACCTTGAAGTGTCTTCCGATTAGGTAGGGTCACCATTTCTTAAGTGCATGTAGTATTGCGAACATTTCCTTCTCATAAATGGCTTTGTGTAAAAAATTTCCCTTGATTGGACGACTTTCAAAAGCAATGGGTCTTTCATCTTGCATTAAAATAGCACCAATTCCATTTCCTGAAGCATCACATTCCACAATAAAGGTTTTTGTGAATTCTGGTGTAGCTAAGACCGGTACTTGGCACATTGCCTCTTTAAGATGTTTGAAGGCCTTTGTTGCTTCTGGATTCCATGAAAATGCATCTTTCTTCCATAATGTTGTTAGAGGTACTGCTATTCTCCCATAATTCTTAACAAACTTGCAATAATACCCTGTCAAGCTGAGAAATCCTCGCAGATGCTTTAAGGATGTGGGAATTTTCCATTCCTTAATGGCTTTAATTTTTCTAGGGTCTACCTTAACTCCTTCATGAGATACAATATGACCCAGATATTCCACGTCTTGTACTTCAAAGAAATATTTGTATCTTTTGCATATAATTGTTTCTCCTCCAATAGTTGTAGCACCCTGTCAACATGTTCAACATGATCCTTTCAAGACTTGCTGTAAATTAGTATATCATAAAAAAATACTAACACAAATTTTCTAAGAAAGGGTTTGAAAATGGAATTCATCAAACCTTGAAATGTAGAAGGTGCAATGGTAAGGCCAAAAGGCATGACCAAAAATTCATAATGAACCTCATGAGTTCTAAATGTTGTTTTTGGAATGTCTTCAGCCTTCATTCTGATTTGATGATATCCTGAATGACAGGAATGGGAAACTTATCTTTAATAGTGAGCTTGTTGAGCTCCCTATAATCCGAACACATGCGCCATGATCCATCCTTCTTGTGCACCAATACTACTGGAGTAGAGAAAGAACTTTGACTATGTTTAATTACACTAGCTTCTAGCATTTCTACAACCATACTTTCAATTTCACTCTTTTGGGCATAGTGATATCTGTACAGCCTGATTTTTAGAGGAACACTTCCTGGAATCATATTAATAGTATGATCATGATCACGAATAGGTGGGAGACCTTTGGGAGTCCCAAACACCTTGGAATGACTGTCCAAGACTTTTTGGAGATCTGGAGAAATAGATGATTCTGATGTGGAAACATCTAGCGAACATAATTATGGAATTACACCTCTTTGTTCCTTTTTTAGAAGCTTTGTCATATCGTTAGAGCTGATTATCTTTCTCGGTTTCCCTGCAATACCCCTTAATTAAACTTCCTTTCCTTCTGTAGAAAATTTCATGAAAAGTTCTTGAAAATTAAAAGCTATTGTACCCAAGGACTGTAGTCATTGGACTATTAGTACAACATCAGCACCTCCCATTGGAATGGAAAGCACTGGGCTCGTCAATACATATTATCCCATGGATAACTTAATATTATGGCAGTTTCCAGAGCATTTTATTGTTCCTCCATTTGCAACCATCACTTGACACTCTAGTGCTGGATATAGGAAGCAATTCAATGCTTTTGCTACCTTACAATGAATAAAATTGTGGGTACTTCCTAAATCAATCAACAGTATTACCTTTTTCTTCTTGATTTGTCCTTCTATCTTGATGGTTTGAGGAGTGGTGATTCCAGCCAATGCATTACAAGATATGGTTGGATTCATTTCTTCTTTATCTAGGATTTGTTCCTAGAGTATATCCTCTTCTTTTAACCTTTCTTGCTCCTTTTCTTCTTCCTCTTCACAGTCTATGTAGAATAATTTCTTCTCAGCACACTTATGACCTTTAGTGTATTTGCTATCACAATTGTAACAAAGCCCTTTTGCTCTTTTTTCTTCCAATTGTTGTGGTGTCAACCTTATAGGTTATGGAAGGCTAGGGGTAACAACACTTCCATCTTTATAGTTGTGACTAGTATGCTTCCTCGTTGCCATAAGTTTGCTTTCCATTTTTCTTGCTAACCTGAATGCCTTCTCTAATGAATCAGGTTCCCAAAGCCGAACATCATGTTGGATATTATTCTTTAAAGTCCCTATGAACACATCAATCCTATGCTCCTCTGAAATATTTTTTACTCTTATGTTCAATTTTTGGAACTCCTCAATTTGCTCCATTATTGAACCCTTTTGCTTGAGACTTATCAATTGGCTAAAAAAAGTGTTGCTTTTTGTGTCCTCATATTGTGTTGTCAATTCTTCCATAAAAATTGCCCAAGTGATAATTTTTTTACGAGAGAAAAGCCATTGATACTATACAAACTGATTTTGTTCCAAATATAAAGTTGCAATACATACCTTTTGTTTGCTTTTCACATTATTGAGATCGAAAAATTGCTCCATCTATAATATCCATGTTGCGAGGTCCTTTCTTTCAAACTTCCTCATATAGATTTTTGGAATATGGTGGGTCTTCGATCCAACATTAGAGTCTATGGAATCATGATTAACATTTCTTTTGTTCTCATCATGAGTTTCCTTTACTACCCTTTCACCATTAGAGACCATTTCTTGTAGCAACTTATTCATATTTATCTTCAATTATTCCATGTCTGTCTTCAAATTGTCCATCTTAGCTTCCATGCCATTCATCTTAGCTTCTGTTAGCTTTTGTGAGAGTGACATTTGTTGCACTTAGTGTTGTAATTTTGATATATCATGTAGCGTTTCTTCCTCTTCTTCATGAGTCATGCTAGTGCTTTCAGGTTGCTTACTAGGTGTTTGCATTTTCTTTCCTCGGGGCATCAGTTACTGATAATAATGCTCTACTATGCCTTTTGAATTCTTCAAAATAATTTTTCAAACCAAGCTTAAGAAAATTTTTAAAAATTCTACACACCTTTTTTCACTTTGAAGGAGCTTGATATTGCCTCTGATGTGTCTCTGTAATTTCGGATCATCCAGTTCTGAAATTGTGACCTAGAGTATCCCTTTGTGTCCTCTTTCCAATGCCACCAATCTGATCCAAATTGGATTCTCCAGGGAAGAGTTATGCCAAATCTCCCACAGTGACCTGATTATAGACTACTTCAATAGAGCGAAATTGTACTACATGTAACATGTCTCTATTTCAAACTTTGGCTCTGAAAAATATATACAAGAAACTACAGCTCGTTCTCTTTCTATAGCTTCGTACGAAACTTCAATCTGATGCTCAAAGGGAAAGTTATGAAGATTTTCCCTAGGTCACCTGTTTGGAATGTAATTGAGGTGTCTGGAAAAAGACTAACTTCCTCAGATCATATCTCCACAAATTCAGGGCGAAAGGCCTTGAAATTTGGACCCGATATTCTATGCGATTTCTTCTCAAATGGGTTTTCTTGTTCGCTTCTGAAACATCGCAGAAAAAAAGTTATAGTGAAAATGCCACGATGACCTATTTGGAGCAGTGAAACCTTAGAATCCAAAGCTCTGATACCAAATGTTATGAAACTAACTCACAAAAAGATACAAAAGATAGTTGGACACCTTAGAATTCAGCCTCTTCGAGGGAGAAACCTCCTTTATATTATACAAGTGAACAATTCTTGGATGATTCAAATGAAAAAACCTCCTTTCTATATATAGGAGTCTAAGGAGTCACAATATAACCCAGCCAACTTTACAATAATAATATAAAGCCACAAAAATAACAAAAGAGGGATTCTATGGGGCACAATAATAAAAATATGGGGACAATAGGGGCGCAACAATATTAATAAGGGATACAACTACAACGGTTATAGGGTAATCACTAGTATTATAGGAACCTAACACTAACCCTACATGTGGATGGCTATCATAGAATTAAAGGAATGAAGCATCAAATGACCCATCTTTAATAAGTAAATACTTGATAATGAAAAGGGATGTGGGCCTGGAACATAGATAGGAAATCGGATGTTGGACCCCTAAGGTAAAACACGATTGATGGCCTAGATTGATTTACCATTTATGAATTTGAAAGAAGAGAAGGATCCAATCAACATATTAGCAATGAAATACAAAAAAGTCATAATTTAATCCATGAATTTCAAACAGAAACAAGGAAATTGATTCAAAAAGATAATGTTAACTTATTTAGGTATTACTGATTAAATAAATCATATAAAAAGTAAAGTAAAATTGTCTCCATTAATCCATGCTAAGAAATATATAGTTTAAAAGGCATTTATTCAAAAATTAAGCTTAATTTCTCATTTTTCCAAAGTACTTATTCTTTTATGTTTTCATTTATTAAACTTTTTATCTTAAATTTTATTTATAATATTATTATTTTTAACATTGTATTTTTAAATTTTATAATTAATTAATAAATAAATCATAATTAATTTTAATTATATTTTAAAATTCACAACTAAATAAAATAATACACTTGTTAAAAATAAATCAAATTTAAATTATGGTTGAAAAACACCCATTACGATTTCAATTATATTTCTACACTCAACTAAAGAAAAAACACAAAACGGTTAAACATAAATCTAATCTATTGTTATTAATGTTGTGATATCTCTTAAACTAGTTTGCTGAATTATTTTATGCCTTTATGAACTCTATAATATGTATAACAATTCTATAAAAAGTTAATCACCTATTGGCAGAAATATGAAATATCTCTAGAGACTTTATCCCTTTGGATGCTTGATAGATCATTAATTAAAACCATAAGAAACTTGAGAGTGTTTCTCCACATTTCGTATATGGTAAGCCTAGTAAACGGCCCAATGTGATTATGGGGCCTCACCCTAAGAGAATCTAATAGAGTCAATTTTCAAACTGGTAAGCAAAAACAACTAGCAACAATATCAAAGTACTTCACTTATAGCAACAACAATTACCAACAATATCAAAGAACTTCACATATGGCTCTATACCAGCTCAACCCTTGAAGCTATTCATTTAATTTCCAAATAATATTTCATTTCATTTTATTTTTATTTGACTAAATCAAAATGTAAGATAATCTCTTCCTTACTAAATTGGAAAACATCTTTTCACCCAAAAAAAAAAAAAAAAAAAAAAAAAAAAAAACACCAAATCTTATATAAAAATTAATAAAATTCCTATACAAAAAATAATTGTATAATCAAAGTAATACTACTTATATTCAACCTAATTAATCATAACAAAAACCATTAAATAAAATCTCATCCATAGTACACTAAAACCCCCAATTACAAAAACTAAATTCTATACCAAAACTACTTATATTTGACCTATAACCATAACAAAAGCATTAAATACAATATGCAAATACTCTAATACTTATAACAAAATAGTTTAGTTCGGAGTCTGTCCATACCAGAGAGATAAGAAAGACGAGGACGAAGGAAAAAAAGATTGTACCAACGAAGCACCACGTGGATGGATGATGTACAAACTAACTCTACTTATATTTGACCTAATTAACTATAACAAAAATCACGAAATACATATTGTAAATACCCTAATAGGTATAAACATTTATTACAACTTCGGATTGTGTCCACACCACTACCAGTGATAAGAAAGGCTACAAGGACGAAGGAAAAACCGATTGTGTGAACGATGCATCACGTGGATGTGGATGGATGTACATCGACTGTTCGACAATAAGCAATGCACTGAACTGTTGCGAACCGGTCCATGTAAATCGTCGGCATTTTACTATTTTAGAAACTGAAGGTTGGCACAAGAGTCGTGAACTGGTCCGTGTAAAGGGAAAATGCCAACAAATTCCCATACGTTACGGCACATTAGTCCGTTTAACCTGTGTTTCTCTTTCATATAATACATACACCGCGGGCACAGCAATTCGTTTATCTCTCGACCAGCGCAGCAACCAACGAAAATGGCGTTTTGCAACAGTGGTATCTTCATCTTCTCTGTGATTATGCTCTTCTTTTTTCTTTGCATTCCCTCTTCAATATCGGACGTAATTGGGGAATGCAATCTGAGTTCTCTGCAACTGACTACAACCCCAGCTCAAGGCGGTGTGAATGTCAAAGTGACCAACAACTGTCATCTCTGTGATGCTTCTAACATCGGGGTGAGTTGCCAGCCCATTACTAAAAGCTGCATTGGTCCCCCAACTCCCTATGGACAGTCGTGGACATTCTTTTACCCAGGGAAAGCATCAGATCTCAGAGTCACAGGTGTGCTTTGGCACCCGTGCCAATGAAGTTTGTTGTGAAGGATCCCGGCATCAACTATTTACTTTGACTTAGGCGATTCGTTTACGTAAATAATGACGGCTTCTGTTTAGCACTTTCTGAGGCCGATTATCAAAGCTATATTTACAATTTACAATATTATTGTTGCTGCGTTTCCACAGCTGTTACTTCCAATATCGGATTATTATCCAAATTTATGATATTGCCTTTCACCGGGGTTGTCAATTGAACATGGGCAAATAAATCTTTTTATTTTTTTCATAAATTTTTATTAATGTTAAATTAGTGAATATTTATTTTTGATGAAATTTTAAAATTTAATTTTCATTTCTAAATTTATATTTATATTTTCAGATTTATATAATATAATTATGAAATTACTATACAAATTATAAAATAGTAATTAGTATCTTATAAATTAGCATTATTAATTTTATGAAAGATTTATTGGAATCATATATTTGAGTTGTGAGTTCTTTATAATTTAAATGTTTTAATAGAGGTTTTCAAAATACTAAATCTATATATAAAATAAAAAAACTAATTTAAACACCACAAATCAAAATTCCACAATAAATATTTTCAAAACATTCAGATTAAAATCTCCAAAACATTTAATAGTTAAAAATGCTTGTATATTTGAACACATAAATGATTCAATAATCATAGATCATCCTGTGATAATTCATTGTAAACAAACCCAATTTATTTAAAATTCCCAATGAGACATATGCAGTTCATTGACACAAAGTTGCATGTTAAATCTGTTGGAGTCACGATTGCCGTTACACCAAAACCCGCAAGTGTTAGTAAACAGACACATCGCTACTGTTAAGCACATGCCACAAAACACACGGGGAGCATTGAATTATCCTTCTACACCGCCATTAACCGCCATTAATAGGGAGCATTGGATTATCCAACTCCCAACAATCTCCCGCCACCCAACGCGAGCGCGCTGTGTTTCGAACTTGAGACCTTTGGCTCCGATACCACTAGTTCAAAGCATACATAACACAGTAGATTTATACTTAGAGACCTAGATGGCAATAGCAAAGAATAATTTCAGAGACAGAAAAATTGAGAAACAACAAGATTACTCAATCAGAAACAACGGAATAGATAAAACAATCACTGGAGAACATAAATCACTTAGCATTACGTAGCAGGCCTGGACCTTGGCTTACATTCCTTGGCCAAAGAAATTACAAATTTATAGAGGCTGAAGAAGGATCTAGAATCCTGCATCTCATTTAGGTGGAGATCTAGAAACTAATGGCAGTGTAGAAGGATCGAGAATCCCGCATGAAATTGGCTTCACACTTAACATTCTCCCACTTGAAGCCAAAGAAGAGTCATGAATCAAGTCACACGGAGTCCTACCTTGCCTCTACATAACTCATGTTTATTCCGTGGTAGAATCTTAGTGAGCATATCACCAGGGTTCCTATTTGTATGGATCTTTCCCAAGGATAATTGTTCTTCCCCCAACACATGCCGGATCCAATGGTACCTTAAGTAAGTGTGCTTGGGTTTTGAATGAAATGTTGGGTTTTTTGCCAAGTGAATGGCACTCTGACTATCACAATATAACACATACTTGTCCTGCTTTATTCCTATCTCTCCTAGGAATTGCTTCATCCACAAAATCTCTTTACAAGCTTTTGTTGCAGTTATGTACTTTTCTTCTGTTGTAGAGAGGGCTACTATTCTTTGTAGCCTTGACACCCGAGATACTACTACAACTGCAAATGTATACAAATAACCTCTAGTGGACTTTTTGGTGTCCATATCTCCAACCAGATCCACATATGTAAATCCTTCAAGCACAGTCTCATTATGACCAAAACATAAACAATAATGACTAGTACCCTTGAGATACCTCAAAACCCATTTTACTGCTTGCCAATGTTGTTTGCCTGGATTGGCAAGGAGCCTACTCACTACTTCTACTGAATATGCAATGTCTGGTCGTGTGCATACCATGACATACATCAAACTGCCAACTCCTGAAGAATAAGGAATCTTGCACATCTCTTCTTTCTCCTAGTTATTACTAGGACATAATTCAGTACTCAGCTTGAAGTGGGCTGCAACGGGTGTACCAACAAACTTGGCAACCTTCATATTAAAACTATCAAGCACCTTCTTGATATATTTTTCTTGTGACAACCACAACCTTTTGTTTTTCCTATCACACATAATCCGCATGCCCAATATCTGTTGTGTTGGTCCCAAATCCTTCATTGCAAATTTGCTACCCAAATCTTTCTTCAACCTATTGATCTTATTCTTTTCATGCCCAACAATCAACATGTCATTCCAATATAACAATAATATAATGTACTTTCCTTGATCATATCTCTTGATATAGACACAATGGTCAGCTTCCAACCTTTGAAAACCATGTTCCAACATGAATGAATCAAATTTATTGTACCATTGTCAAGGTGCCTGTTTCAACCCATAGAGACTCTTCTTCAACCTACAAACAAGGCCTTCTTTGCCTTTTTCTATGAAGCCTTTTGGTTGCTCCATATAAATTTCTTCCTCCAATTCACCATGAAGTGAAGAAGCTTTTACATCTAACTATTCACATTATAAGTCTAAAGCAACAACTTGACCAAGAATGACTCCAATGGATGACATTTTAACAACAGGTGAGAAACTTTCAGTGAAGTCAATACCTTCCTTTTGGGCAAAACCTTTCACCAGCAGCCTTGCTTTATACCTCTCCTTCTTTTCTTCACCTTCATGCTTAATCATGTAAACCCATTTGTTTTGTAGAGCCTTTCTACCTTTTTGGAGGTTTACCAACTGACAAGTTTTATTTTTCAGCAAAGAGCTCGTTTCTTCTTCCATTGCTTTCTTCCATTCTTCATTGTGCTCAAATTTATAGGCTTATTGAAAACAATTAGGCTCACCTTCATCAGTCAACAAAATATAGTTTGAAGGAGGATACCTTTGTGAACGCTTATGAGGCCTAGAAGATCTGCGAACCAACTGTGGTGGTGCATTATCAGGTTGAATCTCCTGTAAAGGTTCCTGCAAGATTCCTTCTTCTTGCTCTTCATCATTTTCCACTTGTTGTTCTTCATGGTCCTGAATTTTTTGTTCATTTTCTTGTATTGGTGGTATGTTTTCCTGCTGATCTTCAAACTTGTCAATAACCTTCTTGACCTCCAACTCACCTGCAATCCTCTTGAACATTTTTGAATCATTAAATATAACATCCTTGTTTCTAATAATTTTATGTTTGACTGGAACCCATAGATGATAACCAAAATCTTCATCCACATATCCCAAAAAAATTCGTTTCATAGATTTATCATCTATCTTAGTTTTATTTTCTTTGGCAATATGTACAAATGCTTCACATCCACATATTTTCAAGTGAGAATAATTCAAATTCTTACGAGTCCAAACTTCTTGAGGCATACCGCCATCCAAGGTTGTAGTTGGAGATCTATCCGGAATTGGACAAAATACTTCGCACCTTTTCTATAATAGTGTGATTCATCCTTTCTGCGACACCATTCTGTTGAGGAGTACTAGGAACAGTGTTCTCATTCTTTATGCCAAAACTGTTACAATATTCCTTAAATGCATTTGATCAATATTCTCCACCATTATCTGTTCTTAAACACTTGAGCAATTTGTTAGTCTCTCTTTCAACAACAACATGGAATTTTTGAAATATTCCAAATACTTAACTTTTATTTTTCATAGGATATGCCCAAACTTTCCTTGATGCATCATCTATAAATGTTACAAAATATGATGTTCCTCCAAATGATTTTATGTTAATAGGCCCAAACACATCTAACTGTATTAATTCTAACACATTGTTCTTTCTGTCATGGTCACCTCTAAGGAATGAAACCCTTCTTTTTCTACCATATATACAATGCTCACAAAGATCAAGATTGTAGGATTTCAAACCTGGCACTAAATTTTTACCAACAAGGAATTTTAAGCCCTTCTCGCTCATGTGACCCAATGGTTATGCCACAGATCTGTTGAATTTCCTTCCTTTGTCACAGTAGCCAAATCTGAGTTTCCTATCAGTGTCTTCAATGTGTATAATGTTCCTGTCATGGGTGCTTTGGCCACGACCAATGCTCCTTTGCTAATTTTCCACCCTCCTTTTCCAAAGCTTGTGGAATAGTTTTCATCATCCAGTCATCCCATAGAGATTAAACTCATGTGCATTTCTGGTACATGCCTGACCTATTTCAAAAATATACCTTGTCCATCTTTCATCCTGATCTGGACATCTCCCACTCCAATAATACTGCAAAAATGATTATTCCCCAAGTGCACTCTAACATATTCACCGGGATTATATGAAACAAAACTATCTTTGCATGGGCTTACATGGTGAGATGCCCCAGAGTGAAGGATCCAATCAAAGCTACTGCTAGATGTATATACACATGAATCCTCTACTAAAATAGTAAACAACACATCACCATCTGTGGCTACAACAATAGTCTCAACTTCATTTGTCCTGGATGACTTGTGATTTGTATTAGATGGTCTCTGATCCTTTTGTCCTTTCTTCCAAAATTGACATTCTTTCTTCATGTGCCCGGGTTTGCCACAATGAAAGCATGATCCTTCCTCTCCTTGATTTTGATCGGCCTCTCAATCTTGATTTCCCTTGTCGGCCTTGATCCATTCTCCTACCATGGTCAGCTACAACTAGAGCTTCTCATGTTATGCTCTTAACCAACAAGACGATACCAGAATACCAATATGCGAAGAAATATACCCAAAACATAGAACAATGAGAAATAATAACAAGTATTTTATTATTCAGAAAGCAATGTTCACTTGCCTCTTCCAGGGGGAAACCTCCAATAGAGCAGAGCACAATTACAAAATAAGACATGATGCTCCTTGAGGGGACTCTCTATCCTTTATATAGGATTCATACATGCAATACCATGGGGAAATACCATGGTTTTTATTAATACCATCTATCTAATACCATGGCCCATTTGCAACTAACTGTGGTCCCTTCATTAAATGTAGGTTAACCACTTACAATTATTAATATGGGCTTTATTGACTCTTTACTTAACTATAACTATGACTCGATCCTATTACATAATAAGGGGGTTAGGGTGTGACCCTAACATGCCTCCCCCATAAGAATAGCCTTGTCCTCAAGGCTGAAGCTGCGGAAACTACTGAAGAATAGTGGTTAGTTCCCAGGTTTCATCTTCCGGAGAGGTGTCTTTCCACTTGATGAGGACTTCCTTGATCATGCGGCCATGCAGGTGCCTTTCTCATGTATCAAGAACTTGTTCAGGTTAGAGCCAGATTGACCCGTCTTCATCTAGTTCAGGTAGATTGGTTTGAATTCTGCAATTGTCCCTATTCACTTTCTTAAGGCATGAGACATGGAAACTAGATGGATTTTTGCAGTAGGTGTGTTGGGTCCCGATAATACTAGTGATTACCCCATTACTATTGTAATTATAACCCTTATTTATCTTGGTGTGCCCATATTACCCCCATATTGTTATTTCTGTGCCCCATAGAATCCCTCTATTTTTATTTTTGTGGCTTTATATTATTATTGTTAGGTCAGCTGGATTATATTCTGTCTCCTTAGACTCCTATATATAGAAAGGAGGTTTTGTCATTTGTATCATCCAAGAATTGTTCATTTATTTAATGTAAAGGAGGTTGCCCCCTCAAAGAGGTTGAATTCTAAGGCGTTGATCTATATTTTCTATCTTTTCTGGAGCTGATTGCATAACATTTGGCATCAAAGCTTTGGATTCTAGGGTTTCTCTGCTCCAAACAGGTCATCGTGGAATTTTCGCTATAACGTTTTTTCTGTGACATTTCAGAAGTCGCAAAAAAAACCCATTTGAGAAGAAATCGTGCTTAACCTTGGGTCCGAATTTCAGAGCTTTTCGCGTGATATTTGCTGAGATATGATCTAAGGAAGTTGGTCTTTTTGGAGACTCCCGAATTACATCCAAAACAGGTGACCTAGGGAAAATCGTCATAACTTTCTCTATGGGGATAGGATTGAAATTTTGTAAGAAGGTACAGAAATAGGACGGACTATAGTTTCTTGTGTGTGTGTTTCAGATTCAAAGGTTGAAACAGTGACTCATGGCACATCGTACAAGTTCGCTCTACTGAACTAGTCTAAAAGCAAGTTACTATCTGAGGTTTCACATAACTCTTCCTTGGAGAATCCAATTTGGCTCAGACTTGTGGCATTGGGAAGAGGACGTAGAATGCTACTACAGGTATCAATTTCAGAACTGGATAATCCGAAATTACAGAGATACATCAGATTCAATATCAGGCTTCTATAAAGTGAAAAAAGGTGTGTAGTTTTTTTTTAAATTTTTGTGTAAGCTTGGTTTAATGGAATTCAAAGGGCATAGTAAAGCATTATTATTGGTAACTGATGCCCCGAGAAAAGAAAATGCAAACACCTAGTAAGGAACTTGAAAGCTCTAGCATGACTCATGAAGAAGAGGAAGAAATGCTACATGGTATATCAAAATTACAAGAACAAGTGCAACAAATGTCACGCTCACAAAAGGTAACAGAAGCTAAGATAAGTGGCGTGGAATCTAAGATAAATGGCGTGGAATCTAAGATAAAGGGCATGGAAGCTAACATGGATGATTTGAAGACAGATTTGAAGAGAGACATGGCAGATTTGAAGATAGATTTGAAGACAGACATGGAAGAATTGAAAAAGTTGCTACAAGAAAGGGTTACTAATGGTGAAAAGGTAGTAAAGGAAACTCATGATGAGAACAAAAGAAATGTTAATCATGATTCCATAGATGCTAATGTTGGATCGAAGAATCACCATATTCCAAAAATCGATATGAGGAAGTTTGATGGCAAGGATCCCGCCACATGGATATTACAAATGGAGCAATTCTTCGATCTCAATAATGTGAAAAACGCACAAAAGGTACGTATGGCAATTGTATATTTGGAACCAAATCAGTTTGTATGGTATCAATGGCTTTGCTCTCGTAAACAATTTATCACTTGGGCAATTTTTACAGAAGAATTGATAGCACATTATGAAGATACAAAAAGCAACACTTTCTTTAGCCAATTGATAAGTCTCAAACAAAAGGGTTCAGTAATGGAGCACATTGAGGAGTTCCAAAAATTGAACATAAGGGTAAAAGATATTCCAGAGGAGCATAGGATTGATGTGTTCATAGGGTATTTAAAGGATAATATCCAACATGATGTTCGCCTTTGGGAACCTGATTCATTAGAGAAGGCATTCAGGTTAGCAAGAAAAATGGAAAGCAAAAATATGGCAACCAGGAAGCATACCACTCACAACTATAAAGACGGAAGTGTTGTTGCCCCTAGTCTTCCACAACCTATAAGGTTGACACCACAACAATTGGAAGAAAAAAGAGCAAAAGGGCTTTGTTACAATTGTGATAGCAAATACACTAAAGGTCATAAGTGTGCTGAGAAGAAATTATTCTACATAGATTGTGAAGAGGAAGAAGAAAAGGAGCAAGAAAGGTCAAAAGAAGAAGATATACTCCAGGAACAAAGCCTAGATGAAGAAAAAATAAATCCGACCATATCTTGTAATGCATTGGCAGGAATTACCACTCCTCAAACCATCAAGATAGAAGGACAAATCAAGAAGAAAAAGGTAATAGTGTTGATTGATTCAGGAAGCACCCACAATTTTATTCATTGTAGGGTAGCAAAAGAATTGAATTGCTTCCTATATCCAACACCAGAGTGTCAAGTGATGATTGCAAATGGAGGAACAATAAATTGCTCTGGAAAGTGCCATAATATCAAGCTATCCATGGGAGAATATGTATTGACTAGCCCAATGCTTTCCATTCCAATGGGAGGTGCTGATGTTGTACTAGGAGTGCAATGGCTACAATCCTTGGGTACAATAGCTTTTAATTTTCAAGAACTTTTCATCAAATTTTCTACAGAAGGAAAGGAAGTTGAATTAAGGGGTATTGCAGGGAAACCAAGAAAGATAATCAACTCTAATGGCATGACAAAGCTTCTAAAAAAGGAGCAAAGAGGTGTAATTGCACAATTATGTTCGCTAGATGTTTCCACATTGGAATCATCTATTTCTCCAGATCTCCAAAATGTCCTGGACAATCATTCCAAGGTATTTGAGACTCCAAAAGGTCTCCCACCTATGCGTGATCATGATCATGCTATTCATCCGATTCCAGGAAGTGTTCCTCCAAACATCAGGCCGTACAAATATCCCTATGTCCAAAAAAGTGAAATTGAACGTATGGTTGCAGAAATGCTAGAGGCTGGTATAATTCAACCGAGTCAAAGTTCTTTCTTAGCTCCAGTAGTATTGGTGCACAAGAAGGATGGATCATGGCGCATGTGTCCGGATTATAGGGAGCTCAACAAGCTCACTATTAAAGATAAGTTCCCCATTCCTGTTATTGATGAATTACTGGATGAATTGCATGGATCAATTTACTTCACCAAGTTGGATCTTCGTTCAGGATATCATCAAATCAGAATGAAGATTGAAGACATTCCGAAAACGGCATTTAGAACTCATGAGGGTCATTATGAATTTTTGGTCATGCCTTTTGGCCTTACCAATGCACCTTCAACATTTCAAGGTTTGATGAATTCAATTTTCAAACCATTCCTTAGAAAATTTGTGTTAGTATTTTTTGATGATATACTAATCTACAGCAAGTCTTGGAAGGATCATGTTGAACATGTTGACAGGGTGCTACAACTATTGGAGGAGAAACAATTATATGCAAAAAGATCCAAATGTTTCTTTGGAGTCTAGGAGGTGGAATATTTGGGTCATATTGTATCTCATGAAGGAGTTAAGGTAGACCCTAGCAAAATTAAAGCCATTAAGGAATGGAAAATCCCCACATCCATAAAGCATCTGCGAGGATTTCTTGGGTTGACAGGGTATTATCGCAAGTTTGTTAAGAATTATGGGAGAATAGCAGCACCTCTAACAACATTATTGAAGAAAGATTCATTTTCATGGACTCTGGAAGCAACAAAGGCCTTTGAACATCTTAAAGAGGCAATGTGCCAAGCACCGGTCTTAGCTACAGAGGACTTCACCAAAACCTTTATTGTGGAATGTGATACTTCAGGAAATGGAATTGGTGCTGTTCTAATGCAAGATGAAAGACCCATTGCTTTTGAAAGTCATCCAATCAAGGGAAAGTTTTTAAAAAAAGCTATTTATGAGAAGGAAATGTTGGCAATACTCCATGCACTTAAGAAATGGCGACCCTACCTAATGGGAAGACACTTCAAGGTAAAAACGGATCATGATAGCCTTAAATACTTTTTAGAACAAAGATTATCCTCTGAAGAGCAACAAAAGTGGGTCACAAAGATGTTGGGTTATGACTTTGAAATCATCTACAAAAAAGGGAAGCAAAATGTGGTGGCAGATGCACTCTCAAGAAAGGATGAGGATGTGGAAGCATTGTTGTGTGCCATTTCTATTATCCAACCAGATTGGATAAACGAAGCAAGGGAGGAATGGAAGAATGACGAAGAAGTGTGGGCACTTATTCGAAAGCTACAACAAGATTCCAGTACTTCTGATACATTTAGCTGGCAAAATGATTCGTTATGGTACAAAGATCGCTTATACCTCTGTAAGAATTCCCAGCTAAAACAAAAGATTCTTATGGAATTGCACACTTCTCCCTTAGGAGGGCACTCAGGATTTTTAAAAACTTACCACAGGGTTAAGAAGGAATTTTTTTGGGATGGCCTTAAATCAGATATTCAAAAGTTTGTGGCGGAATGTTTGGTTTGCCAGCAAAATAAAGTTGAAACAATTAAGACACCGGGTCTATTACAACCTTTATCCATTCCAAGCCAACGTTGGGAGGAGGTTTCAATGGATTTTATCACAGGTTTACCCAAGTCTGAGGGAAAGAGTGTCATCATGGTGGTAGTTGACAGACTTACCAAGTATGCACACTTTTGTGCATTATCACATCCATTTAAAGCCAGTACAGTTTCTACTGCATTTATGGAAACAGTTCAAAAGCTACATGGAAACCCAAAGATTATTGTAAGTGACAGAGATCCCATTTTCACTGGAAATTTTTGGACAGAATTATTTTCTTGTCTTGGTACTCAGTTAGCTCATAGCTCATCTTATCATCCTCAATCTGATGGGCAAATGAGATAGTAAAAAATGTTTGGAAGGATATCTTCGTTGCTTTGTATCTGATAAACAGACACAATGGGTCAAATGGTTGCCTCTGGCTGAATGGTGGTATAACACTTCCTTCCATACAACAACAAAAATGACCCCATTTATGGCACTTTATGGGTATCAACCACCATCCATCACATCATATTTAAGAGAAAATTCTAAGGTTCAGGCAGTGGAACATCACATCGAACATCAACAACAAGTCCTCCAACTCTTAAAGGATAACCTCGTGTTGGCAAAAATAGAATGAAACAACAGGCAGATCAACATCACAGTGAAAGAAGTTTTGATGTAGGTGATTGGGTATTCCTATGGCTACAACCATATAAGAAAATGTCCCTAAAGCAAGCTAAGAAGGATAATAAATTATCACCAAAGTATTATGGTCCATACAAGGTGTTGCAAAAGATTGGTACTATGGCATACAAATTGGAGCTTCCTGTAGCTTCTCGATTGCACCCAGTTTTCCATGTTTCATGTTTAAATAAGGTTATAGGTGACAAGCTCCGAATTCAAACAATATTGTGAGAACTTGACAAGGAAAGAAAAATTATATTAGAACCGGAAGCAGTCACAAAAACAAGAACTCGACAGCTACGAAATTGATCAATTTCAGAGTATCTTATCAAGTGGAAGAACTTATCCGCTGAAGATTCCACATGGGAGGATGAGAATTTTATGCAGAAGTATCCAGAACTACTGAAGCATTGAGGACAACACTTTTTTGAAGAAGAGGGCCACGTTGGGTCCCTATAATACTAGTGATTACCCCATTACTATTGTAGTTATACCCCTTATTTATATTGTTGTTCCCCTATTACCCCCATATTGCTATTTCTGTGCCCCATAGAATTCCTCTATTGTTATTTTTGTGGCTTTATATTATTATTGTTAGTTCGGCTGGATTATATTGTGACTCCTTAGACTCCTATATATAGAAAGGAGGTTTAGTCATTTTTATCATCCAAGAATTGTTCATTTATGTAATGTAAAGGAGGTTTCCCCCTCGAAGAGGCTGAATTCTAAGGCGTTGATCTATCTTTTCTATCTTTTCTGGAGCTGATTTCATAACAAGGTGGCAAAGTTAGCTTGTAGGCAACTTCTCCAATGCGCTGAAGTACTTGATATGGTTCGTACAATTTTGGAGATAGTTTCTGACAACCCTTGTCTTTGAGTGATGTTTGCTTATATGGTTGCAGCCTCAAAAATACCTAATCCCCTTCTTGAAATTGGCGTTCTAAGCGATGTTGATCTACCTATTGCTTCATGCAGTTTTGTGCTTGATGAAGATTCTCTCTAAGGTGAGCCAGCATGGTGGTGCGGTTCTGTAGGAGTTAGTCCATTGTTTGTACCTTCAAGCATCCCTTGATATAAGAAGTAGGGGAAGGAGGGATTTGACCATAAACTTTTTCATATGGAGTCATTTTGGTGGTGGCATGATAGTTGGTTTTATACCAACATTTAGCGAGAGGTAACCACTGTACCCAGAGATGTTTCTTTTCTGAAGTGAAACACCTAAGGTATGTTTCTAGACACATTTGTTGATTGCTTCAGTTTGACCATCAGTTTGTGGATGATAGGAAGTACTGAGTTGTAGTTGGGTACCTTGTAGCCAGAAGAGTTCCTGCCAAAAGTTATTGTTGAAGATCGGATCATGATTAGACAAAATGGAAGTGGGCATGCCATGCAATTTGAAGATCTGATCCATGAAAGATTGAGCGACCAAAGTTAGTGTAAGAGGGTGGGGTAGGGCCCAAAAATTAGCATAATTAGAAAGTTTGTCCACAACCACCATGATGACTGACATGTTTCCTAACTTTGGAAGACCCGTAATGAAATACATAGAAACCTCTATCCAGATTGAGGTCGGGATGGGCAATGGCTGTAATGTGCCTGGGGATTTGACTCTTTCTCCTTTGTAGCACTGACAAACGACGCATTTAGCTACAAAACTAAGAATTTCATTTTTCATGTCTGTCCAGAAAAAAGATCTTTGAGTGAGAGCATACGTTTTCTGAAAGCCTGAATGTCCTACAATGGGAGACGAGTGCAACTCCACCAAAATGCAACTTTTGAGGGTGGATGTTGGTGATATTACAACTTTATCCTTGTAGCGAAGAATGTCATCCTGCCACGAGTAGCCTGCTGTGGAATTTGGATCCTCCTGTAATTGATTAATAAGTTGGGAGAGCCAGGGATGTGAAAACCATTCCTTGTGGGCCTCTTCAATCCATTCTAGAATGGGAAGGGAAATTGCGAGCAGGGTACTTTCATTCTCAAATTGGTAGGATAACGCATCTGCTACAATATTTTCACACCCTTTCTTGTAAATAATATCATAATCATATCCCAGCATTTTTGCAATCCATTTATTTTGTTGTGGTGAGGATAGGCATTGCTCCAAAAAATATTTAAGGCTTTGATGGTCGGTGTGGATTAGGAAATGTCACCCCAATAAGTATGGTCGCTAGGTATCTACTGCATGTAAGATGACCATCAACTCCTTCTCAGGGGTAGATTGTCCCAAATTCTTCCCACTTAGTTGTTGGCTCGTGAAGGCCAAGGGTTGACCTTCCTGCATTAAGACTGCCCCAATACCTGTACCTGAAGCATCACATTCAATCAAAAAAGATTTGGTGAAGTCAGGTAGTGCTAAGACTAGAGTGGAACACATGGCATGTTTGAGAGCTGTAAAGGCCTGTTGTGCTTCATCATTCCATAGGAATGAATTATTCTTGAGGAGTTGAGTGAGGGGCCTAGCAATCCGACCATAATTGCGGAAAAATTTGCGATAGTAGCCTGTGAGACCCAGAAATCCTCTCAGGCTCTTCAATGTCTTAGGTTGAGGCCAATCTTGCATTACTTAGATCTTTTTGGGGTCCACCCTAACACCTTCACGCCCCACAATGTGGCCCAAATACTCAACTTCTTCCATGCCAAAAGAACACTTGGACATCTTAACAAATAATTTATGCTTGCGAAGCAGTTGCAAGAGCAGATATACATGCTGAAGATGTGCAGCCCAGGTGTGACTGTAGATGAGGATGTCATCAAAGAAAAAAAGGAAAACATTTCTGAGATATGGTTTGAGCAGGTGTTTCATAAGGCTCTAAAAAGTGGATGGGGAATTATAAAGACTAAATGGCATGACCAGGAACTCATAATGGCCTTCATGAGTTTGGAAAGTAGTCTTTGGGATGTCTACTTCTTTCATGCGGATTTGGTGGTAGCCTGAGCGAAGGTCAAGCTTAGTAAAGAATTGAGCCCCATTTAGTTCATCCAACAAATCATTAACAACCGGGATCGGAAATTTATCTTTGACTGTCACCTTATTAAGGGCACTGAAGTCTGGACACATACGCCATTCCCCATCTTTCTTGAGCACCATGACCACCGGTGATGAATGAGGACTAATGCTGGGACGAATGATGCCTACTTCCAAGAGTTCCTTGGTTATTTTTTCTATTTCATTCTTTTGGGCAAACCGATATCTATATGGGTGCACATTTGGCGGTTGGGCCCCTGGGACCAAAGTAATTCTATGATCACGCTCCCCTCTCGAGGGTGGAAGCTCATGAGTCTTGTCAAACACTGGAAAATGGTTATTTAAGATCTATTGTATCTCAGGATGAATATGCACAAGATTGGGTTCGTAGGCCTGGATGGCATTAAATTGAGCTATAACTCCATGGTAGCCATTTTTTAACAATTTTTCCATCCGATGTGAGCTGACGATAGAGGGAGCTCCCGCCTGGAGTCCGTAGAGGGTATGTGTGTGGTTGTTCTACTTAAAGCTCATATATAACTCCTGGAATTCCATTGTGATTGGGCCAAGTATGCGAAGCCATTCAGCACTGAGGATAATGTTGCACCCTCCTATGTGTATGGCAAACATGTGGGTCTTTAATTGATAATCCCCCATTTGAAGTTTGACATTTTCACAGCGGCCTTCACATTTCATTGTTCCCCCATCAACAATTTGGACCTAGAAGTTAGAAATTGCTTGAACAAAACGATGCACTGCTTCCACTATCAATCAAGACTACTACTGGTCGATGCTTAATAAAACCTCTAATTTTGAGAGTTTGAGGTGAAGAAATCCCTCCAAAGAATGCAGTGAGATAATTGGTTCTTCAGGTACATTGTCCTACTGGTTGTCCTCTTCTTCCTCCTCTGGTTTCTCAAGTGGTGGGGCTTGCTCCGATGCACTGTGATCAGTAGCATCAATTTTTAAAAAATTGGGCTCCTTGCATTCTTCTTTCTGCCATTTATGTTGGTGACACCTTTTGAACCTTCAGTGTTTGGGTAGTACTTTGAGCCTATGGGGGGCGACCCTTGGTGATGAAATTTGGGCAATTGGATTGGGCTGCCAATGCATGTTTGACTTCACAAGCTATCCTGTAAGCATGCAACCATGAGCTAGGGTGGTGCAGTCGGACGTGGGCTTGTATGGCTTCTTGGAGACCACTGACAAAACATTATGTGTAGAACTCATCTTGTAGACCTCCAGTGCGGAAAGCTAAGGCTTCAAAGGCTGCAATATATTCATTCAGTATTCCTGTCTGTCTAAGCTTAGTGAGACAACCCAAAAAGTCAAATTCATGGTCAAAGCGATCCATAAAAGCTTTTTTGAATGTATCCCACGTCAAGGCCTTCCATAGAAATATTGATGCCATTTCCACCATTGCCATCTTTCATTTTCCAAGTACATGATACCCACACTAAGCTGAGTCACATTATCCAGGATGTAACTCACTGTGAAATATTGCTCCATTTGCGCTATCCATGCGGCCGAGTGAGAGCCATCAAATTTATGCATGTCTAACTTGGGTGGTCGTGGATGGGATTGTTGGGGGGTACCAAAGAGGTGAAGAGACTGGCTAGACTCACCCTCACTGTTTTCATTGTCAATATATGCCTCCTCGCGTGCCTCCACCTTGCCCTTAGAGAGTGTTGCAATTAATTCCTTCAGCTACAATTAGATTTCCTTCAAGGATGATTCAAGGCTGTCCATACTCTCATTCGCCATAGCTTGAGCTCTAGTTTGTACCATGCACCGAGCCGATTGACATGAAATTTGGGACCGCTCGAATTTTTTGGCACTAACAATTGAATGGTACCACCTCGCTCAGCTCGTCGTCCTGATTCTTATGGGCTATGTCACCAATAAGCGCCCTAAGGGGCTCTCAGACCTTTTTTTTTTTAACTCTTAATGGAGTTTTACTCCTTTCTTGGGAATAATGCAATAGTCGAATCCTAGAAATGTCAATGCTGGAAAAAGTCCTACGAAAATCATGCCCAGGTATAGGAACACACCCAACTACTCAAATCTGGATGGCAGATCTGATGGATCTAAGAGATATGAATGGCTGATCTGATAGATCTGAATAGTGGAAGTGATTGCTGCTGTGGATTTGATGGATCTAATAGATATGAATGGCTGTTCTGATAAATCTGAATGGTGGAACTGATTCATGTTGTTGTTGCAAAACCCCACTTGTGAGATCTAATATGGCAGAGATTATGTGTGATCCAAAAATATAGAAGGGAACTATGGTCTCCAAGAGTTTCAAGTGCTACAGATCGCAATATACATAAGGGTCTGATAGTAGTACTCAGCCAAATTTTTCAGGGCACTAACCAAGGAGGATCAACCATACCCTTAGCCGTACAATCTGACTACCATATTGTACGGGCGAGTAATCTCTCCAAGTGTTGTTCTTGGTGTACTGTAGCAGCAAGATGGTCAATGGTTTATCTATGGCGAGCTTTCAAGGGAGCTAGGGGGCTTTTGATATACCCAAAGGGTACTTGGAAGACAGTCTGTGCGCGATTCTGTCTAATGTGCTACTTCTCAAAGGGGTACCCACAGGGGTTACAAGGGAGTCCAAAAAGTGTGACCACCACTTGTATTTCCTGCGTGCATGCCTCCCCAAATCTGCAGGTTTATGCGCTCAATGACAAATCCCGTTGTTTAAAGATGTCGTAACATGTCTCTAGCCAATTCTTTTTTTTGCTAAAAATAGAGATCCCACTGGCCCTGGAAAGCACTCTGATACCACTTGTTATGCTCTTAACCTGAAAGATGAAACCAAAATACCAAATACACGAAGAAATATACCCAGAACATAGAACAGTGAGAAATAACAGCAAGTATTTTATCATTCAGAAAGCAATGTTCACTTGCCTCTTCGAGGGGGAAACCTCCAATGGAGTAGAGATCAAATACAAAATAAGACATGATGCTCCTCGAGGGGAGTCTCTATCATTTATATAATATTCATGCATGCAATACCATGGGGCAATACCATGGTTCTAATACCATCTATCTAATACCATGGCCCATTTGCAACTAACTGTGGTCCCTTCAATAAATGTAGGTTAATGACTTACAATTATTAATATGGGCTTTATTGACTCTTTGCTTAACTATAACTATGGCTCAATCCTATTACATAAATAAGGGGGTTAGGGTGGGACCCTAACATCTCCTCCCTGGTTTTCCACAATTGACTTGCGTCGCAGTTCCTCATTCATTAAACTGCTGCTAACATCATCCAACTTCAGGGTCCCTACAGTTGTTGAAGTGCTCATAGCTACAATTAAATTTTCCCAGCTGTCTGGCATAGAACACATTAGAAACATAGCTCTAATTTCGTCATCTAAAATGATTTTAGTAGAGGCAAGTTGATTAGTAATAATATTAAATGCATTCAAGTGCTCAGCAACTAAAGCACCCTCCTTCATTTTGAGATTATAAAACTTCTTCATGAAGAACACTTTGATTGATGCCATGTTCTTCTCATATAGATCATGGAGCTTCTTCCCTAATCCTTCAGTCGTCTTTTCTCCAGACACATTGAAATACACATTCTTTGCTAGATATTGGAAGATTGTTGCAATCTCCTCTCTATCTAGCTTATTCCATTCTTCATTTGTCATCGATGAGCGTTTATTTGTTGTGCCCTCAATTGGCAAATACTGATTCTTGAAAATTAGTATATCCTCCATCTGTGATTTCCATAGGGAAAAATTAGCCCCGCTCAACTCCTCCATATCTATAATTGTTATCTCCATTTTCAATATATTGATGCCAAAAAAATGAAAAATCCACTTAAAAATAAAAATTTAATTATTACTCTTTAAAATTTAGTAATAATGACCTTCCTCCTTTTTAAAATACCCTTTTCAAAATTCTTGCTCCTTTTTAAAATATAATTTTCAAAATTCCTACATATAATTATATAAATATAAAAAACATATATAATGTTTTAACCTTTTCACATTTCACACATACATATGTTGGTTTGTATACGTGCAATCCTGATGAAAAAACATTACGAACTCCACGTAAAGCACTTACGCACTCCACGTTTTAGGTTTCATGGCACGTTTCACCATATGCCCACGGCATTTTTATTTCTTCCAACAACTGTCTTAACGTTGCTCAACTAGTTCCTCAGCTATTTCCTAAACATATCCTTTTCCTGGACTCTCTTCTTTGCAGGAATTTCTGATTTCCTGGACAAATCTTTCAACAGCTCCAGAGGTAACAACCAACATTTTAATGAATGCTACTAGAGTAAGGCGATGGCACTAAGTGGCTTGCATAGTGGATATTCGACCCTAGTTCAGATACCAGTTGTTAGTTCAGAGCATACGTAACACACAGTAGATTTATACTCAGAGACTTAGATGGCAATAGCAAAAAATAATTTCAGAGACAAGCAAATGGAGAAACAACAAGATTACTCAATCAGAAACAACAGAATAGATAAAAAAATCACTGAAGAATAAAAATCACTTAGCATTATGTAACAAGCATGGACCTTGGCTTGCTTTCCTTGGCTAGAGAAATTACAAATTTATAGAGGCTGAAGAAGGATCTAGAATTCTGCCTGTGATTTAGATGGAGATCTAAAAACAAGTGGCAGTGTAGAAGGATCTAGAATCCCGCATGAATTTGGCTTCACACTTAACAAAATCTTCCATACATTTCCTTCCACGGAGTTTTACTAGTTGTGTATTGTCTCTCTTTCGTAATTTGTGGTCATGTGTAGTGTGTCTTTAGCTATTCTTTCTCGTACATATGGAGCATTATTCATAGAAAATATATGGAGCAAGCATATGAGACGATCATTTTCATCTTTTTTGGTTAAGTACACATTCATACTTTAGTTAAAGTAAAAACTTTTGGGCTTATTTTGGTAAAATTTTGAATGGATCCTCCTTTGTTTAGACGTGAGAAAACAAATATTTTAGGTGATTTAATGACTGCGTGAAAACTCCGAATATACTAAATTCTAATTAGAGAATGATAACACCACATAATTTGGAATTTGAGAAAGCATTTTATACATTGTGATGAAGCTTCTCTTGATTATTGGTCACAGTGAAGCTATTTAAATTTTCTAAAAGGCTTTCCTAAACTCTCTATAAAACTTCCTACCTAACACAGTTAATGTATAAGGCGGTTGGAATTGATTTTCTCCAATATTCCCCCTAATTCTAACAATAAAACACACAAATTATACTATAGCACAATACATAAGACACAAATATACTCTTAATTGACATGCCTTGTTGTCTAAGTCTCAGCAAAGGCTTACATCATAATCTAGATTTTCTACAACACATAACATACTTCTACAAAACTCAACTTTGTCCTTCCCAAGAGGCTTAGTGAATAAACCAGCAACATTATCATTTGTATTACAATATAATAAGTCAATTTATTTTGATTGGAATTTTTCCCTTACAAAATGATATTGTGTGTCTATATGCTTTAACCTTGCATCACAAATAGCATTGTTCGCCAATTTGATGTGCTTTGATTATCACATCTAATCACTGTAGGTTCTTGTTGACTTCCACCAACATCTTCAAGTATCCTTCTAAGCCACATTCCTTCGCAAGTGGCACTGCATAATGCTTTATACTATGCTTCAGTTAATGATAAGGATAATATTGGTTGCTTCTTATTGCTCCATGATATAGCTCTTGATCCTATATTGAACATGTATCCAGTGGTGGATTTCCTGTCATCTGGATTTTCAGCCCAGTCGAAATCACAATAACCTGTCAATTCAACATTACAATCATTAATATATTCAATACCAAAATTGATAGTTCCCTTTAAATATCGAAGGACCCTTTTTGCAACTATTCAATGGCTTTCATGAGGCCTAGACATGAATTGATTAATTATGCTTACTACATAATCAACGTCAGGCCTAGTGGTAGTGAGGTAGTTCAACCTTTCCACTAATTGTTGATACAATGTTTTAAGAATGAAAATTTGTCTTAAAGTCTAGAAACCTTGGTGAATCTTACTAGTCCCCAAATTCCAAATTATAAAAAATTTGTTGATAACTTTGTAAAAACATGCAAATTTCTAATAGTTTTATATATATTCTTTATACAATTTTGGAAAATTTTCAGGGAAAATAATTTTATACTATAAAATTTGGGTGAATTAGAAAAAATGGAAATTGGCAAATTGTTTTTTCGAAAAACCATGGAAAATTAACCCACTTGCAAATATTAGCACCTAAAATTTTCCATGCTTCATTTGTATATTTTCTATGTGCGATTAAAGTTCTTCGATCATCTCTCCATACTTCAAGAGCTAAACAATATTGCATCTGTCCAAGATCCTTCATCTCAACCTCCTTTGATAACTTCCCTTTTATATCTTTTATAAAATTATCAACACTCCCTGTTATTATTAAATCATCAACATATATAGAGAGTAGTAATATATCTCCATTTCTTTCTATCTTGACATACAAATTAGGATCATTTTTTCTTTTGTTAAGTCCTTTGCTAAAAGAATAATTTGTCGATTTTCTCATACCAAGATCTGGGTGATTTTTTTAGTCCATATAAGGCCTTTTTTTAATTTGCATACAAGATGTTATTGTCCCTTCTTTACAAATCTTTCTAGTTGAACAAGACAAATCTCCTCTTTTAAGCTGCCATTTAAAAAGCTAACTTCACATCTAATTGATGTAACTTCCAATGATATTTAGTTTCCAATGCTATCATTATTCTGATTGTGATCATTTTTGCAGCTGGAGAAAAGGTATCTTCATAATCTATACCTTCCTTTTGTGAATAACGTTTTGCAAACGATCTTGCCTTCTACTTGTCTATGCTACCATCTGCATTAAATTTTCTCTTGTATAACCATTTTGATCCTATAGGAACTTTATTTTTAGGTAATTGTGTTAATTCTCAAGTTTCATTTTTCATTATAGAGTCATATTCTTCTTTAATAGCTTCCATCCATTATTTATGATTTTTAGCTTGTTCATAATTTAAGGGCTCGAAAAAATCATTACTTGTGACGTTAAAGCATAATCTTTATATCTGATAGGGGTTTGAGTTTGATGTATTGACCTTCGTAGAGGTTCATTACTCTGTGGAGTACCTTATCCTCTTATTCTTCTATGTGGAGTACCTTCATCACTTCTTTGTGGACTTTGAATTCTTGAAATGTCTTATGGAATTTCCATGCTCTCTTGAGCTTGAGATGATTCCACAACTTATTCTTCTTCCTTAAAGCTATTGTAAGGAGATTGCCATGCATTATGTCCATCTTCTTTTATTTGTTTATTTTAATGCTCATGAAATATAACATCCGTATTTGCAAAGACCTTATGAGTATTTGGATCATACATTTTATATGTTTATTGATCAGTATAACATCCAATAAAAATGCATTTGATAGCTTTAGCATCTAATTTTCTCTTATCCTCTTTAGGAATATGAGGAAAGGCCTTGCATCCAAATATCCTTAAATGACAAACTTTAGGTTTAAAACCATAAAATGCTTCAAATGGTGTCTTTTGCTCAAGATACTTTGTAGGGCTTCTATTTTTTAGATATACAGTTGTATTAATGGCTTCAGTCCAAAAACTATTAGAAATTCCTTTACCTTTTAACATACTATGAGCATATTCAACTAATGTTCTATTCTTTCTCTCAGCTACTCCATTTTGTTGAGGTGTATGTGGTACTGTAAACTGTTGCATAGATCCATTTTGTTTGCAGTATTTGAAAAAATATCTTCAAGTGTACTCAACACCTTTATGTGATCGAAGAATTTTAATGCTCTTTCCAATTTTCTTTTCAACCATACTCTTAATTCTTTAAAGTATTCAAAGACATGACTTTTATTTGTTATAAAGTACACATAGGTGTGTCTATTTCTATCATCAATAAATATAAGAAAGTAATATGCTCCACCAAGTGACTTAGTTTATGTTGGACCACATACATTAGTATTCACTAGTTCAATTATTTCACGTTTTCTTCTATTGTCATGCACATGAAATTCTTCCCTATGTTGTTTTCCTAGTGCACAACTTTCACATTCAAAGTGTTCACCCTTAACATTTGGAAGGCCTTCTACCATCAATTCTTTTTGTAGTAACGTTACGTCATTATGATTTAAGTGTCTATTTTGATGCCAAAGCCTTATGTTTGACATGCCTGTTGATGCCAAAGCTTGACGCTCATTTTTAATTATGTTAAACACAAATGGATAACACAAGAGATATGAAAGATAAATCATGTAAGTACAATTTTTATTGACAAATGATTTACATTTATAGTACATTATGTGACTGTTGGGATTCCCATCCCAAGGTCTCTTGGACTGATTTTGTCCATTTGACTTCCACACTAACCCATTGAGGATTAGGTGTCCAACATTCCCCCCCTTAATCCGAAGGGTTATGTATGAGTCCAAGAAGAGAGCTGTAACACAAAATGTGCAAATATGCATGGCAGCACTAGGCTGAATGTGCTCTATGAAATGTTGGTATAAAGGGCAGTGATTTAAGGATGACCACCAACACTGGAACGCTTGGTGCAGTTCCCGGAACTCTTCCAAAACTGGCAAGAAACTGAAGTTTTCTGCTAGAGGACGTGATCCTATTGTTTTAAAGAGGGAAACCCTCAACCATAAAAGGGAGGTCTCACCCCACATAAAAGGTAAAACTTCAACCTGAAAAGGGAAGTCTCAACCTGTGATGGTTTAAGGATGACCAACAACTCTGGAATGCTTAACGCAATTCCTGGAACTCTTCCAAAACTGGCAAGAAGCTCGTGTCTTCTGCTAGAGGAAGTGTTCTCAATTTTATTCCTGGAACTCTTCCAAAACTGGCAAGAAGATGAAGTCTTATGCTAGAGGAAGTGTCCCAGATTGCCAACTGAAGGCATGTTCACGGGCATCTTTGTCTCTGGCTACAACTCTGAAACTGCTGTGGTAGGTTGTGGCTCAGGTTCGCTTGATGTGACTTTGAAGCTTGTAGATGACCATCATTTCCCCCCCTGTCAGATACAAGGTGAGAAGATGGAGAAAACTCAACTGCAAGACTATTCAATACTCTGGAACAAGTTCTGATATGTGTTTGGAATATCTTCTTGGCTGTTGATGCCCATTACCAAGAAGCGATCCATCCAAGATGAATCTTTGTTCTTGCAAGACGTTTGTTTCTGAAGCATTTGTTTGAAGAATGACTGGTTTTATGACAGTGCTTACATGGATGAAGATCAAAACAGTGATCTTTCAAATGGCCAACTCGGTCACAGTGTTGGCATTTCACGATCTGTTGTTGTTGTTGTTGTTGTTGTTGTTGCGGAAGAGGGGCAGATTCTGGAACAGCTAAAGCTGAACTGTCATGAGAAGCAGGTGAAATGTCATCAATGAATCCAGCACTCTGAAACTGAATGGGCTTTGAGTAGTCTGGAATATGAAAGGACAAGTCCTTGTCATATCCAAGACCAGTTCTGTGCTTGTTGTGGACAAGTTGTTCCCAAGGTCTGATGATGGGCTTGGGAAGTGCAGACTGAGTTTCTGCATCTGCATGTACAATTGCTGCTTTATTGGATACTAGATCTGAATGAACTTGAACAATATTAACATGTTGCTGATGGGTGGTTGTCTCAATGTTCTGAACAAAAACAGGTTCAGAATGGTGTCTATTTTGATGTAGCTCTTCTTGTTGTAGCTGTGATTCAAGCTGCAAAAAATCGATCTTTTCCTGTGCATTTTGTAGACATGTCTGAATTTCTGAGAGAGATCCTTTGCTGATTTGTAATGTGTCATCAACAGTAGATAATATCAGAGTTTTAAGGAACTGTAATACTTCACTGGTTCTGGCCATTTTTCTTCAATGTCTGATTTACACCTTAAAAAAACTGATCACAACTACTACTCAATGTAGAAAAGTAATATCTACTCACAGTACACAGCAATATCCTTTATAAATGTCAGCAAATGATGAGTGTGCAATATAAAAGATTACAATCAGTTCACCAGAATCTTTATGCAGTAGTGGAATCAAGGAATCAATGCACTATAATGAAATCTAAATACAAAGCCACACTGGGGCAGCAGCAACTACAAACTTGTTTGGATTCTTCAAATACTCCTTCACTCTTCAACGTATATCAACACTTCAGTATCAGCTAATGAGAAGAATATACAACCACACAAATAGTCTCTAAATGGCATCCAAATTGTGACAAACTCATTCTGGTATGGTAGAAATTGACCCAGAATACCAACAGCCAGCAACAATATATTAAGTAACTAGATAACTGTGTTTTGAGCTCCTCAAAGTACAAACACTTTATAATTCGGCTCAGATCAGGAAGATGAACTCAGCGAGGTGAGCTGTAGTTTTGAATCAGAAATGGGAGTTCAGAGAAGCCTTTAGAGATGGAGATTCAGTTACCATTGCATTTTCATTTGGTTTCTGGTTGCTTAGCTTAATTTGCAGCCCCTATATCTCTTCAAACTTGGCTTCTTTACACTAGCAATCTGCCCAGAGTTTATCTTTGATGTAACACACAGCCCCACTCTATCTTCTGTACAGAACGTTCCGCAAATTGTAGATTTGGACTTCTTTTGTAATGCTTGAGAGCAGACAATACTTAATTTCAATATCAAAGAAAAATTGATGCTAACAATCACTCAAACTTAAAGCACCAAAAATTTACAATCCAAACTCAATCGCTTCAGTCTTATTTAGGCATGGTTACCATTTCCATTCTCATTTGAGCAGTTAGGGGGTGGATTCCTTTTCGTAACACCATTAACAAGACCATTCACAATGCCATTTCCAACACCATTTGATACAAGCCCATTATCAGCACCATTTACACCGCCATTTTCAAACACATTCCCTCCAGGTGATACAGGAGTTGTGCTACAATCATCCACATGAGGACTTCGACTCGAAGTTGAAATTGCAACAAACCAAAATATAATATAGCAGGGAACCAGACAAATATTCAAGACTTTCAGATGCCTGAAAACCTAGAACAAATGCAGAAATTTCTTATAAGATATAAGAGAAACTCCGCCGATATCAATCTTTCACACAAATCTAATGTTTATTCAGCCAAGCTATAAAGCGTAACAGCCTTATATATCTGGGAATGAGTGCCGCAAAGCTTGTGAAAAACTGCCTGTAGCGGCAGGATTGATGCCCTGAACTGGCTCAAATGATGGCTCAATGCCATAATGAGAGCAAGCCACAAGAGAGGAGCGTTGGTGCTTCGATGGCTTGTTCAGAAATAAAAAATCCCCAGCCGCAAGCGGAAGTAAACACGACAGAGAGCGAAGAAACATCGAAAACGGTAAAAATAGTGGCCAATGTGCGAAGTGTAGAGCAAGGGGTTCGATGGCAGAGGTATGCCAAGATGAAGGAAATACTTTCAACAAAATCTATCTCCAGTATTCCATCAGATGTAGATTACAGATATGGTGTTCAATGTCGACGCAATCAAGTGGATACACACAAAATGCCCTTAACGAGTGAATGAATTTTCATTAATCCAGCAGCTTTGTGTCAAGAATGCATGGAAAACGACCCTCTGGATCCTTTTCGCTCCAAGTATAAGCATAATATATTTATGCGGACCTATCCGAGACCATGAGCAGGAGAATGTTGATGAAACAACCTCCCATCTAATCCTTTATCTGATATGCACCTTCCCAGGTTTACAAAACAACAATGTGAGCAGGTTGTCGTCGGATTCGTGTTCGTTCCAGCGAAAATGTCTGATCCACTATTCAGAGTTTATTTTTTAAGTTCATCCCAGACTAAAATGTCTGATCCACCATTCAGAGGCCCAAACTATCTAACAGGGATAGAGGCCCAAACTATCTGAGATGTATAGCCAAAATCAAAAGCCTCAGATACGGGAAAGTACAGAGATTATTGATGCACGGAATAGGGATTAATCCATTTTGCCAATACTTACTTTTCACAGCTACAAAGCTGACACAAATCAAGCTTGAAATCCATGTGGGTCAGCACCACTTCATAGTTTTGTCAAGGAAACCAATCGTATGAAGTTGCCCTTTTTAATTCAGACTCTATTGCATTGAGCATTCACCAGGAGGGGCCAACGGATCTCATTGTGAGCTAATTAAAACGTAGCAGATGGATAGGAGAATCCCTCCATTACGTGGCCATAATAGACTTCAAGTGCCAATCTATTCCCATTATCTACATATATATGGCAACAAAGACTCGATAAAAAAACAGAGCCTCTGCCATCAACAATAGCACTGAAATACGCTTTGCAACAAAGCTGCCAGAAAGTGTTACCAGATATTGATCAGGATTCTGTGATTAGAAAAAGGAAAGCTTTCTGGCCATGCTCAGTCTGCTACTGAAGTTAATTGGATAATAAAGGTTGCCAGTATATTCACGGGAAATTCATCTTTTCTTCAACGAAATCAAAAGTCCAAAATACTCCAAGAAAATTTAATAACACGTTTAATGCACCCACTTATCAGCACAAAACAACTAATATGTAAACTATCAAGCTTCCAGAATGTGCACTGATCTACAAGAACATCCGTCTGATTCTTCTGCTACAGCTTTGAAGTGCGCTCAATGCAAAAATGGGTATTGATTTGACACAGAGAGAATCAGGCAGAGCTGTCAGATACGTTAGGGTGGCAAGGAGAATTTTGGTGTATCTGAGCGACAGAAATCAGAGAGAAGGAATGCTAATGGACCGCTGACAACACTGTAGGAGCAGGTATTCGATGGGAATACCAAGCGTTACCCATTATCACACAGAGGGCAGACTCTGATTTTCACGCAGAGGGCAGATGAGTGTAGGTGCGTGTCAGCCAGACTGTTTGCAGCATGAAATAGGCATGCACACACTAATGACAATTCTATCTGCAGAAATACAGAACTGACATGCACAGAGAGGCCACAACAAGTGGCTCAAATTTGGGCAGGGCAGAAATTCGCCTGCTGCTCTGATACCATGTTAAACACACATGGACATCACAAGAGATATGAAAGATAAATCATGTAAGTACAATTTTTATTGACAAATGATTTACATTTATAGTACATTATGTGACCGTTGGGATTCACATCCCAAGGTCTCTTGGACTGATTTTGTCCATTTGACTTCCACACTAACCCATTGAGGATTAGGTGTCCAACAAATTACATGAAACTTGTATAATCCTCCAACTCTCATTCCTTTTGCAATAACCTTGAAGTTGTCACACACATCCTTTACCAAAAAATGTGATTTCACAAATTCAACTTTTAAATGCTAATCTATAATAGTAGAGACTAAAATTGAGTTCTTATTTAATTCTAAAACATACAACAAATTTTGAATTTGTTTGTCTTGTCAATTAGGCATCATAATAGTTACATCAACATATCCTTTAATTTCATGTGATCTATTATCTCCTAAATATATGTGTGCAACGTCATTAACTTCATGGTAAGTATCAAACCAATCTCTTTTGCATGACATGTGCATTGATGCACCAGAATCTACAAACCAAGCATTATCATCATCAATTTCTATTAATAAAGTAGCATTGGACACAAAAAATTTAAGATGTCTAAAGTCATGACTAATTGTTTCATCTCTATCAACATAGTTTCCTAAATGCCTTCTTTGTTTAAATTGATTAGGTCTTTTTTTCATACAATTGTTAGCAAAATGATCAAGTTTTCCACAGTAATAATATACATCATCTCTACTTGATTTGGCATTTTTCCTTGGTAAAGGTGTACCTTGAAATGATTTTACCTGTGGCTTTTTTCCTTTATTTTTCTCCCATTGTTTTGCTTTGAAGGACTTCTTCCCTTTAGCCATTAATGCTAAATCTGAATTAGGGGGATTATGTTTAGGCCTTTTTCTCCGCTTTTCTTCTTGCATAAGTATACCTGCCAACTCATCAAATGTATGAGCCTTTTCTCTAATTAAAAAACCAGTGATAAAAATTTGATATTCATCAAACATTCCATTTAATATCATAGTAACCAATTATGTACTAGATATTGTTTCACCAATGTCACCTAATTTATCCTTTAGAACCTTAATTCTAGAAATTGAAGTACTCACACTTTCATTTTCTTCCATCTTAATTGAAATAAGCTTACGCTTTACATACAATTTTTTATTTGTAGTCTTCGTCTCATACCAATTATTGAGAGTGTCCCATGTCTTTCTGGATATTTTGCACTCTCTATAATGTGTGGAATAATATTGTCATTAATGGGCATATGCAAAAGCACCTTCGCTTTGTTTTCCCATCGCTCCCAATCTTGAATTACAACGTCTCTGGCTTGAGGGTATATTGACTTGACTTCAGTTCTAAACAATCGTCCATATATTGTAGTATTCCATCAAAGTATGTAGCTTGAACTTCCAATTTGCATAATTTTCACCATCTAAGTTATTAGAGTTAGATAAATAAGATTCCACCAATACATTAGCCATGATACTAATCTTATGAACCATCGAATACCAATAGCTTTAATGACTCCTTAATCACAAATATAATTTGGCAAACACAAGTCATAAAGTTATATTAAGCTTCACAACTCAAAAATCATTAAAAAAACTCTTATTTCACCACTCCATAACTTTCATGGCTACACATTTTTTAAATTCTTCAAAATTGCAATTAAAGAAATTAACCACAATTTACTTTTTACTTAATTAGTAATTTCCATAAATTTGAGAACCGATAAACTTGTTTCACTTCGAACTTGGAATAGTGTTTGAGAACCGATAAACTTGTTTCACTTCGAACTTGGAATAGTGTATTAACCCAAGTTGAGATTCATAAAAATTATTTTCACCCTAAATAACTCCAAAATTTCTTTTTACCCAAAATAATTTCAATTTGTAATTTGCTATATACCAGTCACTATGCCCAACCTCGTATGAATAACAATCCCACCAACAAAAAGTGTTATAAAGAATTTCAATGAGATCAATACCACTCAAGAAGGATTTATATTCAAACTACACAACAACTGGTGTTATAAAGAATTCCAATGAGATCAATACCACTCAAGAAGGATTTATATTCAAACTACACAACAACTTTAGGAAGAAAAGCAAGTGTCTCAGACTCTATTAGACATTGGGAGCCACAAAATCTTATACCATAATATTAAAAACGTAGCCCTCCTCCAGGTTCCTCTCTCGAAGCAGTCGAACACAAACAAATTTCTTCACGCGGCTCCGTGGCCTAAAGCTCCAGGCCCTGCGCCTTAAGCTCCAGCGCCTGCGCCTGATCTTCTTCCTTAGCTTCCTTGCTCGGCTTCCTGACCGGCTCTCAATGATTTCTCAGTAGCACACCTTTTCTGCAATAATGTGATTTTTCACAACTCACACATCGGTCTCTCTGATACTTCTCTATAGCACAACGGTCTCATCGAGACTTCTTTGCAAAATGCCCTCAGAACACTGATCGCTCACACATCGGTTTCTCTGATACTTCTCTACAACACAATGGTCTCCCAAACTCACACAACGGTCTCACTGAGACTTTGCAACATGCCCTCAACAAACTGATCGCTCACAGAGAAGAGACCTCACAGTAGCAGAAGCTTACACTCTCACCTCGCTCGGATACCAAATCAGAGAAAGCATATAACACCACACAACTTGGAATTTACATTGGGGCAGAAAGCATTTTATACATCGTGATGAACCTTCTCCATTCTTGATTGTAGGTGACAGTGACTTTTTCGAGAAGTTATCTGAACTCTCTAAACTCTCGAAAAGACTTCCTATCTAACACAGTTATTGCAAAACGCAGTTGGAATTAATGTTGTCCAATCCTTACTGAACTCTTTTTCTTTAATTAAAATATTTAGACAAAGAATCATCCCAAAAAAATTACATCAAGTCAACTTATTAGCAATGTGTAATCCCAAAAGGGTCAACGATAATGGGCCTATAACTTCCCATTACCGAGGTCAGCCAACAGTCAGGGTGTAATCCCAGGAGCACAATTTATACCAGTGTCAAAACACTTTACAAGTAGAGATCCAACATTATATCTTAAATTTTTCTGAAAGAATTATTGCAGCCAACATTATATCTGAATTATAACTCTGTCAAACAAAATGGCGATGGAACAACCGGTCACCACATCAATAAACTGTAAAAGAATCATGGAAGAGAGATGGTACACCTCCCAAGATAAAAAGCAGAAAGCAAAACAAAGGTAATGGATGGTCATGTTAAACTTAATTGAAAGATACAGAGCTACATTGAATTACAAAATCAAACCCTAAAATCTCTTCTCTACCTAAAATCTCTCCTCTATGCTCTCGTCATGTTCTCCGTGCCAAATGAATTCTCGATATCTTTCCCGTGCCAGATAAACGCGGAGCTGTAATCCATAGAAGAAGCCAGACATTTCTCCAATAGACGATGTCAATTTGTTGGTCACCATTATATATGGGGTTTTGGATATTCTAATTTTGTGTTTGATGAGTAAAACTCCTAAAAATATCTCTTGGATAAGCATTATCTAATATTAGTAAGTATTATATTGTATTCGCTCTGGTGTATATTATTTGATTTGTACAGGTTTAGTCAGTTCAAAATGTCACGGGGAGAGGTTAGAGGCAGGGACTTTTATTTGGGTAAAGTTTTATATAATTAAGGTAATAGCATGTTTTTATTTGGGTAAAGATGTATATAATTAGGGTAATAGCATTTTGTAAATAGACAAATCATTTTTGCATTTAAAATTGGAATTAATTTTGATCTAAATATATTTTATTTAAAAAAAATATTTTTCCATTCAAAATTGAAAATTTAAATTATTCTATTTAGAAAAGAATAAAAGAATAAAATACATTATATCTATCCAAAATTTTAATACAATTATAATTTTGAACTAGGTAATTTTGTGATGCCACTCCCCACCTCTGCTTCTCGATTCAAGCTATTATCATCTCTCATCTCCTCGTGGTTAGATGCTCACAAGATTGTCTCTCATCTTAGCGGTCACTCACTTCCCTTAGTAAGTGAAAAGGATATGTTGAATCCTCATGTCTTCAAATTAAAACATTGAATAAAAAAGATACTCTATCATCGATTTTAAAAGATATACACTCAATCACCAATTTTAAAAATGAAAAGTACATAAATGAGGTAGAGTCACAAGAGGATACATGTTTAACATGATCCTTTCCAAGCCATGTTTCCAGACATTCCATTATATTAAACACGTTATATGATTTTAAATGTTTTGTCAAAAAAAATTCACACAAAGTGTTGTGGGGTGCATTAATTTTCAATTTGGTAAGTTTTATGAAACTTAATATTTTATCATTATTATTAAATGTAGATTTTAATTATAGTTACGGAGAGGTGAGAATAGTTTATAATTTATTAACATTTTTTTGGTAGCGGTTTTGGTGAGGTAAGTAAATTAATATTTATATAATTTGAAATTTTTTTGTACATATTTTTATGATGAGGAAGAGTGAGTGTTTTGGATAGATTTGGTTGATGAATTTTATTTATGTTTATTATGTAGATATTTTTTTAATATATATAAACATAAAAAGTTATATAAGTATATTCTTTTTGTTTGTCAAGTTGTTTCATTTTTTAGAGATGACTTCAAGTTTAATCTATGGCTTGAGGAACTATGACCGAGAGGTATCTACGTTATCAAACCAGTTAGGGATGACACTTAGCATGGGCCACACTAGCTCTTAACATGGTTGAAACTTTTTCCACAGAGTTTCGAACCAGTGACCTTCACATCACGGAGTAACTTAAAATTAAAACCCATCACTCTCTATTCTACGCATAGTGGGTGTTATACAATCACATTTTAAATGCATTCATATTTTTTTTAACGAAATGATTAGTTGTTCCACCAAATGAAATCGTTGACTTCATAATATCATTCCCTCTATTTCACCAAGTAGAACACAATATTCCAAATTACATGTCTTTGGAAATTTTAACCCACCATTTCTAGAAACACAAATGTGTGTCATACCACTTGAGCTATGCTCCTTCAACTTAAATGTATTCATATTATACTAGTAAAAAGATGAAGTTTTTTCATGGTAAAGTTTTTTTTTACTAGTATATAAGAAGTCCTCTAGGTATATGTAAGGACTCAAAATTGACAAAATTCTAGTGCTAGCCTTCACCCATTTTGGTCTCATATAATTCCCACTTTTGACCAATAACATTATCGCTTCATGCAACTTTCTATGAAAAGTCACCAAAATAATTATACAAGGTAATTTGCCTATATTAATATTTATTCCAATATTTTAGCATGATTAGGAGAGCTAATTACATATTTTATCCTACAAATGAGGATTTTTAAGTAGATATGGTAACCTTCATGGGATCTTCTAACCAACCTCTAAGTTCGGGAGGGTTCTACTCCTCTTGGATAGAAACAACAACATTGGTTGCCTCCTACACAACATCATTATGCTCTCATGTTCACTAGATTGCTATGAGTCAAATGAGTGTTTTACAGACCACCAAGATTAGAATGAAGCACAGCTAATATGCTTGTATCTAATTGATTAACCTAAACTTACATACAACAACAATTTTCTATTAGGAAGAAGATGTTCACTGTTTATATTGGCCATGAAATCTACTTGTATCTTATGTTATTTGTCTTCTCTTGAGATCAACTTATATTCATTGAGAGAGATAGATTATCCCCTATATCCACTTGTTCCCTCCTCCCTTTCATGCATTTATATAAACCTCAACCCGCCATGAATTGCACAATAGGTGGAGGTGGAGAAAATGGAATAAATCAATCAGTTTGTATTGTAAAATGTTAAAATCAATATGTTGTTGGGGTTCACTTACATTGGTTGTCATGTAATTCAATTGGGAACACAATACAATGTAGTGTTCTAGTGTTTCACATTGAATTCATTTTCACACTTTGTGCTTGGTCTAGGTAGCTAACATAAGTGGCGTAGCTAGTTGGGAGGGTCCACAAATCTAGCCATGACTTCCTTGTATTTTTTGTGTACAATATTCATCGAAATCATGTGGTAACACTCTATCATATAAACTCTATCTTCATTTTATTTCTGAAAAAACATTTTTTGTTATGTATCATTATGCTTAGTGTGATCTTATCCATTGCATTCACTCTTCCATATACAATTTTGTGCTAGAATGTTTTTGGGATGTAGGTACATAATGTTCCATGGATTCATGTTATATTATGATTATGAAAATTGATGGTGTGTGTGTGTTGTAGGTATACGAAAAAACCCTCTTCACTTGCCCAAAATAGAGTATTGATCCCCATGATCCATTTGTTTATGAAACCCCTGAAATTGAACCTTGGACAAGTGGGAACATTTCCTTGTATAATTTGGTTTGCTTCCTCAAATGTCATTTGTTTTGCAGTTTTACCTTGATTTGAAGAGTGTGAAAGAACACATTATGGGAAGTGTCAATCTTTATTTCCCTCCTCATGCTAGATAAGGTATTGCCAATATTTCCTTCCGTCATAGTGATAGATAAGGTCTCTTCAATCAGACATCATAGGTGATGGCCCTCAATATTACAACAAGAATGTTGCAACTCCTAAGGGTCTCAAATTTATTTGTCAACCTAAGGTTCATATAAACATAAGAGGGGTTGTGTTAAGTTATGGTATGTTCTATGCTTATAACAGTTTACTTATTTTTCTTATTATATTCCACCGATTAGCAATCAAATGTACATAAAGTAAAGTGCAGATAGAACATTAAATGATCGACAGAAAACAAGCCAAGACAAGAGACACAAGATGTGGCGGCTAGCCAGGGACAAACCCCACAATGTGTGCGGAAACCCTTTGATCAAATCTTCTTTTATCTTCAATAATTTAGCAGAGAGAAATAGTACAATAGATCTGATTCATATCAGCAGTAGCAAACCCTAGATCAGTAGCATCAGCATTAGTGGCTTCATTATCAAACTAGGGCAGACCATATCTCACAAACCGACGGTCAGATTGACTTCATTTCACCACCAAAAGTTTCGGCTTCCAGAGGAGGTTCAGATGAACCTACAGCGCAGTTCAGATGAGCAGATCTTTTAGGCCACACAAGTAAATCTTTACTTCTGCAGTTGCAGCTTTAGTTTCAGTAGTTTCCGGCTTCAAACTAGGGCAGTCGATATCTTGCAAACCGTTTGTCGGATTGACTTCATTCCACCACCAAAATTTGTGGCTTTCAAAGGAGGTTCAGATGAACCTACAACACAGTTCCAAAGAGGAGATCTTCTAGGCCATGCAAGTCAATCTTTACTTCTGCAGTTGCAGCTTCAAATTCAACAGCTTCCGGCTTCACATGTGTGAGAGAGAGAGACCCATTTCAGTGCAGTAGAGAAGAGACTCATATCTGCGCAGTAGAGAGAGAGATATGTGATGAGATGAGTGAGTCCAAATGAGGAAAAGTCCTCTTATATTTATACACAACGTTGGTGTGTGAATAGATGTGACTGTTGGGCTTCTGAGCCTACATGAGTTGTAGGTCGGCTTGATAATAATTCCATAATCAAAATAAAATCATATCTCCATGAATACTTATCGAAATCGGATGATCTTTATATCAATCCTACACCTCTCGACGAGAGGAATCTAATAAAAATATTATTAGCCATGAATAAGATGACCCACATGAAGTTTTTCCCTAGTTGCCAATTTTAACACTCCCTCTCAACCATGGAGAACTTCATCTGCAATCTGTCTATCGTTCGATACTATTCACCCATCAAATGCATTGCCTTGTACAGCCTAACCCTTGCCCTGCTCTGCTCTATTTTGCCTGTTTTTCTTTGTCTTGTTCTGCCCTGCACTGATCTGTACTGTTCTGTTCTATTCTGCTCTGCTCTTGCATTGTTCTATTCTACTCTGCTTTTGTCCGAATTATGAAGAAGAACAAATGATCAAGGATGTATCATACTGACTCAAAGTCAGTCTCAGAGTGTGTGCCACTGGTCCAAGACCAGTCTCAACCAACCCAAAGTCAGCGTCATAGTGAGTACAACTCCAATGGTCCCAGACCAATATCATCCTCCACTGACTCAAAGTCAGTCTCAGAGTATGTACCACTGATCCCAGACCAGTCTCAACCGGCCCGAAGTCAGCGTCATAGTATGGTACAACTCCTACCACTGGTCCCAGACCAGTATCATTGATCCCAGATCAATGGAGGTCATCCTAGCGTAGGGAGTACCATAGTTACAACGATGCGTCCATCAATACTACTATGGTCCCTAACTTCATTTCCCTGCTCATTGATCAGATGAGAGGTACTTCCCATGAGTCCCAGACTGCATGGGTAGGATGCCTCGACAGGAGAACTAATCAATCCTGTCCTCACAGGAGAACACATCAATCCTACTACAATTGCCATGGAGAACACATCAATCCAGGCCACCATGGAGAACACATCAATCCAGGCCTCATAGGAGAACACATCAATCCTACTACAATTGCCATGGAGAACACATCAATCCTGCTACAATTGCCATGGAGAACACATCAATCCAGGCCTCACAGGAGAACTAATCATCCTGCCACACAGGAGAGCGAATCATCCTGTTCCACAAGAGAGCGAATCATCTTGTTCCAGTGTGCACCACCAGGGGAGGGTGAGTCACCCTGTGGTCATATGTTGCTCCAGTAGGAACTGCAAGCCCTCAGAGCTCCCAGAGCTCAATGTATGGAACATGCAGGACCCTTGTACAAGGGTTTCTTACCGACTCCAAGTCGTTTGGGAAAATCACAGATTAGATCTTTCCTCGGGGCTTTGACAAGGTGTATCAACCTGTACATCTTCTTAATTTGATGGAGCTTCCTTGCCCATCGACTTACCATATCCCAGATGATGTCTATCTGCTGGAGCAATTGATGAATACGGGATTCCTCAATAATCGAATCCCACCTCTGGTTGTTACAGAGAATCACAGTGGTATCCAATGTGAATCCAAAAAACTCACTAAAGAGCTTTCGTAACCAAACTGCCTCACAAGAAGCCATGCTAGCAGCAATATACTCTGCTTCAGTGGTGCTCAAAGCCACCGACTTCTGTTTCCTGCTCATCCAGGATATCGAAGCAGATTCCAAGGAGAAACAACACCCATAAGTGCTCTTACGGTCCTCCACATTGCCTGCCCAGTCAGCATCTGGGTATCCAAATAGTCTGACATCTCTGGCAATGTATCTTAACCCATAAGTGATAGTGCCACGAAGATATCTCAGCAGATTCTTGGCACCAATCCAGTGTATGTGGTGGGGTTCAACCATATGCTGGCTCAACGTGTTGACTGCAAAGCATATATCTGTATGGGAGTTCACTAAGAACATTAATGCTCCGACGAGTTGTCGATACTCGGTAGCATTTCGTAAAACAGGTCCAGCAACACTACCGCTTAACTTCTTGAAGTCAAGCTCCATCGGAGTAGTTACAGGCTTGCAGTCCACCATTCCGAATCTTTCCAATATCTTCACCACATATTTTCCTTGAGATAGGAAAATTTCCCTTGGCTTCTGCCATACTTCAAGTCCTTGGTCCTTCATTTCAACTTCAGAAGCCATCTCCCTCTTACATTTGTGAATGAGAGGCTCTGCACCTGTTAGAAAGAGGTCATCCACATACAACACCAGTATGAGAGGCTTGTCATCTTTAAAGTAAAGGTTAGGATCGGCTTCACTCCTAGTGAATCCCAACTTCATCAAGTAGCTATCGATCCTCTCATACCATGCTCGGGGTGCTTTCCTCAGCCCATAGAGAGCTTTCTTCAACTTGCATACATGAGATTTTCGATCATAAATCTCAAATCCTTTGGGTTGCTCCACATAGACCTCTTCTTTGATCAAGCCAGGCAAGAATGCAGTCTTCACATCCATATGATGTAGGTTCCATCTTTGTGAAGCGGCAAGGGCTATGATCGAGCGGATGGTCGTATATCTGGCAACAGGTGCAAATATTTCATCATAGTCTATACCTTCCTTTTGGGAGAAACCTCGAGCAACAAAACGAGCCTTATACTTTTCCGTGCTTCCATCTGCTGCATGCTTTATCTTGTAAAGCCATTTGGAAGTAACAACAATCTTGTCCTGGGGTCAGGGAACTACTTCCCAAACATAATTCTTTATGATAGACTCATATTCTTCGGTCATAGCATCCTTCCATACTTGATGCTTGACGACATCTGAGAGTGACGAAGGCTCATTTTGTATGATCGTGCTCATGATGGTCAGGTATCCCTGATACCTGTTCAGTTTCTTACTTTGATGGAAGGTTTCTCAGGGTGCAGCATGTCCTTCAGCATCATCAAGTATCCCCCTAAGCCATGAAGGCCTCTTCCTAGAAGAGGAAGGTTCATATGGAGGAGGATCAATCGAATCCATGGGTTCTTCTACATCATGCATTGATTCATCATCCTTTTCTTTCAGTTCCCTGGTGTCGGCTTCTTGAGAGCTCCTCAAAGTCGGAAGATTGATCACCTTACTGAGAGCCATATCTTCGTCAAAGGTGACATCATGACTAATTATGACTTCCCTTTGACCGGCTACATAGATTTTATAGCCTTTAGTATTTTCACCATAGCCCATGAAAATTCCCTTCTTTCCAGATGCTCCAAATTTATTTCTTTTCTCTTTCGGCACATGAAAGTATACAGGGCTTCCAAAAATTTTAAAATGAGAAACATCAGGTTTCTTACCGGTGAATTTTTCTTCAGGAGTCTTGGAACCCAATGCTTGATGAGGGCATCGATTTTGTACAGTGTTTGCAGCTTCAGCCCATAGAAACATAGGAAGACTTTGATCATGTAGCATGGTCCGGACAGCTTCCATAATTGTGTGGTTCTTCCTTTCTGCCACACCATTTTGTTCAGGATTATATGGTGTAGTAGTCTCCCTCTTAATGCCAGCCTCAGATATGCCTGAGTAAACCAATTGTAATATATCAGAGGTCTTGCTTTGGCTTGAGGGGAATGGTCCCCTTTTGAGCTTTCCTTTGGCACATCCTGGACATACACCTTCTTTCTCTACTTGGAATTCGGGCATCCCTGTTACCATTTGTCTTACATCGGGTAGAGCTTTGTAATGAAGGTGGGCAAACCTCTGATGCCAAAGTTCAGACTAAAGAGTTGTGTCACAAGACATGACACCTAGCGGACTTCCATCGACCTGATATAATGAATCAACACTAAACCCAAGAATAAAGGCATCTTTAACATTATTTTTCCATATACATACCTTGCCAATGCTGAAGGTTACCTTGTAGCCTCTGTCTTCCATTGCCAAGATGGACACTAGGTTCCTTTTGAGGTCAGGTGCATTTAATACATCCTAGAATTTCTAGCCTTCTAGAATGCTTGTCCTCTTCCTTGATTCCCAGCTCTCCTCTTACCTTTGCTGTTGAATTTGTCATTCATTTGATTGCCATCAGAGGGATTTCGAGTTGCACCACTGCATATTGTACCATGCTTCTCTAATCATGATTATCATCATGCTACCCATGTCCATGATTTTATCCATCATAATGCTGCTCAAACTAGTGTGCATCATCATCATGCTATCCTATATGTCCATGATCTCATGTTGCCCTTTATGTCCATGATCTCATTCATCATGATGTTCATGATCTCATACATAGTGATTTGCTTTATCGCAAATGTAACATCGTCATTTTCTTCTAGCCTTAGGTACAACCTTTCCTTTTGATTTAGTCCCGGAATTATTTCTTTTCTTTGCATGAGAAGAAAAGGCAGCAGGAGGACCTTTAGGCATGGGTATTTCTTGCACTTCTTCCCTTGTTTCTTCTTGAATGCATCTAGCCATTAATTCCTCGAAACCAAGAATTACAATATAGTTCAAAAGAGTAGTCCTGAACACATACCATTCAAATGGCAATCCTCCAAGAGTTGTGAGTGCCATTTCTATGTCAGTAATAGTTTCCCCAATAGATAGGATATCGTTCTTGATCTCGGTGATTCTTAAGAAGTATGCTTGCATACTTTCATCTTTACCCTTCTTGATTACCCTCAGCTTATTTCTAAGAAACAAAACTTGATTTGCATCATTAACTTTAAATAACCTCACCAGTCTATCGTAGATTTCCTTGGACGTGTCCAGTTCAGAGATGTAGGCCACCAAGTGCTTGTTGATAGATTCCCGGATGATCTTCTATTGTTTTGACTTCTCCATTTTTTCATTTGTTCCAGGCAGCAGCGGATACATTTGATGGAGGCTCAACAATATTGCCTCTCACATGATCCAACACTCCTTAATATTCAAGGGTTAGATCGATAGACATCTTTCATCCATGATAGTTAGCTTTCTAACGGAGCTTGTCTTCGACATGAAAGAGTGTTGAGGACCACATAGTTCTTTTAGGATAGCCTTGCCAATCTTCTCTTCGATGATTGCTCTTGCTCTTGCTTGGGCTTTGTCTTCACCTTATCTCTGATACCATGTTAAGTTATGGTATGTTCTATGCTTATAACAGTTTACTTCTTCTTCTTATTATATTCCACCGATTAGCAATGACATGTACATAAAGTAAAGTGCAGATAGAACATTAAACGATCGACAGAAAACAAGCCAAGATAAGAGACACAAGATGTGGCGGCTAGCCAGGGACAAACCCCACAATGTGTGGGGAAACCCTTTGATCAAATCTTCTTTTATCTTCAATAATTCAGCAGAGAGAAATAGTACAATAAATCTGATTCATATCAGCAGTAGCAAACCCTCGATTAGTAGCATCAGCATTAGTGGCTTCATTGTCAAACTAGGGCAAACCATATCTCACAAACCGACGGTCGGATTGACTTCATTCCACCACCAAAAGTTTCGGCTTCCAGAGGAGGTTCAGATGAACCTACAGCGCAATTCAGATGAGGAGATCTTCTAGGCCACGCAAGTCAATCTTTAATTCTGAAGTTGCAGCTTCAGTTTCAGCAGCTTCTGGCTTCAAACCAGTGTAGTCGATATCTTGCAAACCGTTCGTCGGATTGACTTCATTCCACCACCAAAAGTTGCGGCTTTCAAAGGAGGTTCAGATGAACCTACAGCGTAGTTCCAAAGAGGAGATCTTCTAGGCCACGCAAGTCAATCTTTACTTCTGCAGTTGCAGCTTCAAATTCAACAGCTTCCGGCTTCACATGTGTGAGAGAGAGAGAGACCCATTTCAGCGCAGTAGAGAAGAGACTCATATTTGTGCAGTAGAGAGAGAGAGATGTGATGATATGAGTGAGTCCAAATGAGGAAAAGTCCTCTTATATTTATACACAACGTTGGTGGGTGAATAGATCTGACTGTTGGGCTTCTGAGCCTACATGAGTTGTAGGTCAGCTTGATAATAATTCCATAATCAAAATAAATTCATATCTCCATGAATACTTATCTAAATCGGATGATCTTTATATCAATCCTACACCTCTCGACGAGAGGAATCTAATAAAAATATTATTAGCCATGAATAAGACAACCCACATGAAGTTTTTCCCTGGTTGCCAATTTTAACAGGTTGAAACTATATGTGTAGCCTATAATGTTTTCTTCTTTCATTGATATTATGCAAGTGAAATCCATTGAAGAAGAACAAAGTTACACATAAAGCATCTTGTTGTATATGCTACAAGAAATTACCAAATCGTAGGAAAGAAAGGACAACAAGAAAATCTATTTTATTTACAGGAAAAGGAAGCAAAAAAATTCAATCAATATGAAATAAAAATGTATCTACTCTATTATGCATTGGAAACAATACTTACAGCTAAAAGAAAGCATTGAAAAATCAAACCTTAATTTACAGTAAAAGATAAATTTTCTATAAAAACTAGTTAAAAGCTTCTATGAGGTCTCTGGGCTTCTAAATTCCATCTTCAATGTCTTGGTAATGTTGTAACATTTCAAGGAAGGCTACCCATGCTTTGGACACAAATCTAGATGAGCTTTTGATGCAAATTATGGGTTGCTACAAGAGTCCCTATTTTGCTATAGGATAGAGTCCAATGAGCAGAAAAATGTACTTTAGATGTACTTTGAAAGAAGGGTAAGTTGACTAAAGTCTGAAGGATAGTCAATAGGTCATGACCAAGTCCTTATGCCTATGTTAGACAATTTTATTCTGTAATAGAGAAATTCTAGGGTTTCTTGTAGCTCTATAAAACAAGAATTTATACAATGATAGAATATAGAAATGCATGAACAATAAGTAAATTCAAACAATCTAAATAAGTTGATGCATGGGAAAGGATGTTAACTGCATGAAATATCTATTACTAAATTTACTAAAGCAATATTACACATGAAAATTCTTATAGGAAAATTAATTCACTAAACATGCAAAAGACAATGTTAAGAAATGAAATTACAAAACTAACTAACTAAATTGATGCACGAGGTCTACGAGTACAAAGAGGGGTCTTAAATACCTGGAGTGGTACCTACCCAAGGAGACTCAAATCCCTAAATAGAGAATAGTCTAAGAACCCAAAATGCTTCTCATTAATTAGAAAATGTGTTCATACATAGAATATTACAATATTGGAATTCTTAGTCGAATGCCTCCACTTGACTATTGTTGACTACCATTTTCCAAAATTCTATTCCTAATGGGCTATTCAAGCCTCTTATTTATACAAAAATAGTTGAGGGATAACATCATTTAAGAGAGGATTACTTTCTTTCCAAAAGCCCTATAAAATAGGATCTTTCTCCATGTGAACTTGCAATTGCAAGGAGGAGTAGTATTTTCTAAGCCAACTAAGTTTCTTCATCATTGAGTAGAAGGAAGGCCCCATATTTTTCTATTGAATGGATTCCTCATTATCTATACCAAATATACTCAATATCCTACACAATAAGCACATTAGGCATGTAAAGTATGATAATCATCTCTAATCTTCCTAAGAACTTATTAAAATTGAGAAATATGTTATTAAGTGTTAAAGGAGAGATTAAATGAGCACAGGAAAGGTTATACAGGCCTTATTGTGTACGTAATTGGTAGGTCCATTAGCATGAAACCCTAGTGGACTCAGTAGATTTAGAATCCTTTACCTTTCCCTTCCTTTTCTTATGGATTTTACCCTCATAAATATCCTAAATTTGAGACTTAGTTTGAGGTTTCTTGAATGAGATATGAATGCAACAGTTGTCTTGCACAATAATATTATGTTGTGAAACTCCTAAAGCCATCTTCCTTGGGTCTATTTTCTAGAGAATAAGTGCGTAATGATTTTTTCAGTTTGTTTGTTTCACTATGCCATTTTCTTTCATAGTGAATGGATAGAAGTCCATTAGTAAACTAACCTTTTCACATATATTTTAGTATCTCTATATTTATGAACATCTTGGTTGATAATTTAACGTTGAATCCTTTAATAAATTAACCCGACCAACACTTTTGACATCATTATTGGGGAGATTCTAAGGAGATTATTATATTGATTATTTACATTTTATTTTTGCAAACAAGTTGTTAGAATTCTTTATTTTATACCAGCATTCTCGATCTAGCAAATTATTTCTTAGTTATGAAATAAATGCTAGGACTATGAATTGGGATATAATTAAAGATAGTTGAGGTAAATTTACAAGAATATAAAAGATAATTACTCTTGATAATAAAAATCCTTCAAATTCTAACTTGCTATTAGATACATGCAAAAGAAGACAAGAAAAAAATACCGACCATCAAATCCAACCTTTTGGGCAAGGAGTTTAAGGGTCCAAAGCAAGCAATTTCCGCAAGAAGTTTGATATTTCATATATCAATAGTTAAGACCCCATTACTAGGTCCAAAGTGTGAGACTCATAGTCCAATAATATGAAAAGTGAAACTAAAGGGAACCATCAACCGTGGAAACCCTTAGACAAGACCCACAATAGAGGTAACAATTGACAGAAATGGACTCTAGCTACCAGAACATGAAATAGGCACAAATTCAATTATATATATGGAGGCTCCTCCAAAAAAAATGGAGTTAAACTATATTTTATGGGTTAGAATGGAAGGAGGATGTGAAGTTCACATTCCTAAATAAGTGAACATGCATATAAGAAATGAAGATGATGTAACATTTGGATTTCCCATTGTAGATCATATTGCACATGTTCAAATAAAAAATATTTCCCCCATAATGGTTGCCTCATTTTCATAATATGGTCATTGAAGAATTTGACACATATATCTTTGAATTTGATATATTGTCTCATAGATATGATTAGTCTAATGATGAAAAAAAAAACTTAAGTTATTACATTCCACTCTCAAGGACTCAACCTTCTATGGGTTCCTAGGACTGGGAGAGAATACCATATAAACATGGGATGAAATTCATAGATTTTTCATATAAAATATCAAGATTATTGTAAATATAGAGACTTAAGGGAAGAAATTTTGAAAATGGTGCAATAGAGGATGAAATTTTAAAGGATTAACTAGAACTATTCCCTTATAATCTTCAAATATCCAGAAAAACTAAGCTTGATCCATACATTATTGGAACCTTCTTTTTTAAGGGGGGTGTTGAGGGCGCCGAAATCGGGTCAACAACAAGGGGGATACCCACCCGGTCGGGAACCTGGTTGGCGGCTCCTTGCCCGTTTGGTGTAGCGGGTCCGACTAGGGATGATGGGACCAGCTTCCCAATCTAAAAGATGTGTGTGTGTGTGTAGATTTTGAAGACACTAATCTAAAGGTAATTTTAAATTAATTTATTTCTAGAATCTAAACTGACTCTATGCTACTGTAATCTAACAAAAATAGCACATCTAATCTAAACTAAACCGGGGTAAAATTCTTTCATTATGCGATCTAAAAAGATTTCATACAACAACTGGTAACAAAGATCATTCAGCTATCATAAGAATATAAATCAATTTAAGATGAACCATTCTGCATAAGAAGTTAGGCAAAACAGTTGTGAACAGCATATCACATAATCAGTTATTCATATGTCAAGCACAAACAAATGATTCCACCGTACAAAAGTGCCAAATGGTAATCTAGACATTCATACATTAACATATAAACAAATCAGCTGTATATCACTCTAAGAATATGAGCAGAAATTAATCAAGAGATAAAAGTACCATTTATGACTGATTTCACTCACAAACTTCAAGCAATAACGATTTATCTCTACTTACTTCTAACATCTACTAAGAGTACAGAAGTGCAACATCAGTAGCAGACATTAAAATGTAAACATAAATAAATCTCAATCCATCCATTCATCAGAAACCCCCTCCGAGGGTGCAAAAGTGCATGTTCTGAGGACACGTTTTTTGACAAATTTCAGGACCCTTCTCCAAATGCCATGAGAAGGGTTAAATACTACTAACTAACTAATCTTAATTACACAAATTTAGGGAATGGCTTCAAATGACCTCCCTTTCACTAAAGCAAATTTATTTCTAAAAATTGAATCTAATTTCTAACCATTTCTGTATCTGCTCCTTAGTGCTGTAAGCAATGTGAGGTTCGCCTGGAAAGAGTCGGCTGGTTGTCTTTTCCTTTTGCTCAGGCGATGAAAGTAGAAATAACAAAAGTTGGCACCTCTTTCTGACAACCTAGAAGATATTTTTGAAAATCTTCCTCTGGCTGGGTGTTTTTTGCTGTGTGTATACTTAGTATAACCCAGATTTCTTTCAAACTGATTGTGCTGTTGCTATTTCGGTTTCCGGCCATGTGAATGACTCAATGAGTTAGGGATTTCGTTGCCTGAACAATCTTACGTATTGGAAATTGCTTCCATTCTTTGTTCCAGGCTTTTCTGAAGCATCATCCCTTTGCAGCGTTTTTCTTTTTGCTTTACCCAATCTGAGCTTCAGGATCTTTTGAAAACATGCTGCTTTTGTGCGCCTTTGACTATGAGTCTTGGATAGTCTATTTTCATCAGTGTCTGTGGAGTGATACTCTGGACTCCGCGGCTCTGCTGCATGCGACATTTATTTGCGAAGGCATCTCCTCTCTGTTCTTCAAGTATTGGCGCTTTCCCCTTTTCCCTAGATGTTTCCTGCATATAGATTTATATCAGTTACTGCCTTACAGCTTACGCAAATGAAAAGAGACATGACGAAAAGATTGACATGAAAGCTTTAAACTCTAATGAATGCATAATCATGACACTCATAAGGACTTGACTCTTCGAAAAACGCAACACAATCATCTTTGGATACTCAGGCGTGCAATCATTAATTTCCCTTAAGGTGAGCGCTCGATTTTGGGTTTACAGATCATGCCGAAGAAACTTTGCGATGAGTGGTTTTTGTGATTCGTATTGCAGCAATTAATAGTTTCATTCGTCGCAGATCGTAAATCGCAAAATCGCAATTTGTAGGATCGCAGATCGCAAATCGCAATATCGCAATTTTCATTTGCTCGTTGTGTGCTGCTTTTGCGACGTTTGCGATATGCAACGTCGCATATTGGCCGTCGACGATTCCTTTTTATTTTCTTTTAAGGGCGCTTTCAAAATATGCGATGCGATGAGTTTCGCATCGCTTCTTTGCAGCTTATTTATGCGCATAGGAAAACTCTTCACTCTCTCTTTCCGATGCGATATAGCTTTTAGGGAGTTAAATACAAAAATTTGGATAAAAATATTTTTGGGATTTTTTGTTAAGGGTCACCCTTTGTTTGATATTATTGATAATATCAAACAAAGTGGGGGGTTGTTGTTGACCACAACAATGACGATTCACTGTGAAGAACCAGTTATATCTGCTTTTCTATTGACATTTCCACTTCCGAAACAGAAAAATTTTCATATGTCTAAATTTTGTTATGGACAGATAGAGTAGATTACCCCTCATCCTGTCATTGATACTTTGTTTCAACCCTTCTCTTATTCCAATTGTCTGCTTCCCTAGGCTTAGTTCTTGCATTCATACCAGACATTACTCGGTCCTTTTTTTAAAAGATAAAATAAGGTCTTCTCTGCATACTGGCTTTAAAATATGCTCATTTGTCGTAGGTAGAGCCTCTGCTGCCCGCAAGCGTCCATAGCCTTGACAGGGTTACCATGTTATCCAGCAATGATCCTTTTTCCTGCTTGACGTTATTTACAACATTTCAGAGAAAAATCCTTTTTGGCACTTTTTCCTTTTTTACTCTCTAAAGAACAATGTCTTCGTTTGGTGGCCAAATTATGACATAGTCATTCACTTGATTTACACTTTTGCTGAACAAGATGGCTCGTGATGAGACCTCTTGTCTTTTAATTGCAAAAATCTTGAGTAGTTGCCCTGTTTTGATAGACAGTATTGGCAAAGTCAGCAAGTTATAATATCTGTGATCATGATAAGTCGGCTCGTGATGAGACCTCTTATTCTTTGAGATATAGTGTTTTCTCGGATTGTTTCTCTGAATGTTGCGGTTTCCTTTAGCAGGGAGGAAGTCATTGTTTTTCCTTAAGAAAGCTCTGGACGTCAATAATAGAGTTTTGAAAATAACAGCTTTGCAGAGAATATCTATTTTGTTATTGATGATACCTTTCATTGTGCTGGGATAAAACAATTTTTTACCAAAGGTTGCTTTCATCAAAGTCTTTTGAAAGGTTGAAACTGATATCATTATTCAGGCTAAAGTTAACTCTATTTGTCAATAATAAATATCAGGTTTTTTGAAAAGTTTTGCTATTTGTACAAGTGAAATCAAAATCTGATAGAGAGTTAGTGTGCTCTTTCATGAATCTTATTCAATGATCATTTACAACCGGTTTTATTTATAAGAAAGAAAAAAACCAAAACAAAATAAAAGAAACTAAAACTATCCTACAAAAATATAGAAGACTGATCTTCTATGGAAAATGCATTTTAAGAATATGTCCATTCACAGGCAAAGAATCTCTTCTACCTGCCAAATCCCGCAACACAAACGTCGATGGGCCTATGACTTCTACAATCTGAAAAGGACCAAGCCACAGCTTCTGAAATTTCGTATGTTTGCCCTTTTCTTCATGAGCCTTATCCCATTTCAAAACTAAATCTCCCATCTGAAAGTTCTTTTTGGTTATGATGGTTGAGTCAAAAGAGGATTTTATTAGCTCTTGGTGGTGAGCATGGGTTTTCTTAGCTTGTTCTCGGCGTTCTTCTAGTTTGATTATTTCCATTTGTCTTAATTGCAAAGAGGAAGTAGATACTTCATCGATGTGTTGTACTAAAGACAAAGAGGGAATGACTAAGTGAGTTGGAAGAACCACTTCTTTCCCATAAACTAAATTAAAGGGAGAAGTGCCGATTGAAGCTTTCTTCAGGATTCTATTTGCCCATAAAGCATTTACCAGTGCTTTGTGCCAATTTTTTTGGTTTTGGTCGACTGTTCTTTTGATAATCTTGATTAGGCTTTTGTTCGTTGATTCAACCAACCCATTACCTTGCGGATAGTAATTAGCAGAATATTTCAATTTGAAACCTCTTTTTAATGCAAACTCAGTCATTGCATTTCCAGAAAAGTATGATGCATTATCAAACATTAAGGCCGTTGGCAATCCAAACCTAGTGATGATAAATTGATCTATGAATTCAATAATGTTTTCAGAATTAACTGTCTTGAGAGGAACTGATTCTATCCATTTAGTAAAATAATCTGTTGCCGTGAGGATATACCTATGCTACTTAGAAGAGTGAGGAACAATCTCACCTATTATGTCCAAGCCCCATTGGCTGAATGGTTGCTCGATGTTGACCGGCTGTAGTGGCATGGACGATTTCCTTTGTTTCCCCGTAGCAGTCTGGCAGATTTGGCATTTCCTTACATAATTGTATGAGTCTTTGAACAACGTGGGCCAATAATATCCTGCACGTAAGATCTTATGCGCAGTAGTCTCTCCAGCATAGTGTCCACCTGCTGGTCCATCGTGGAGTTCCTGCAAAACCTTTTCAACTTCAGTTTTCTCAAGACACCTAAGAAGTACAGAATCATAATTCCTTTTAAACAGAACATCATTTATGAGCTGGTATTGTTTAGCTTTCAACCTCAGAGCTATTTTCTTGGTGTGATCCAGGTATGATGGAGCATACCCGTTCTTAAGATAATAAATGGTGTCCGCATATAATGATTCTGCATCGTTTAGGCTTACCTCATACGTGTATACCTCTTCAGATGAGTTCTCCGGAATTTGCGATGCTCCAGCTAACATCTTGCAGAAGCCTTGACCTCTTACGATGCTTGCTGGTTTGATCTCAAGATCGTATTCTTGTAGAGCGGTAATCCAATTTGCTCTCCTTTCACCCACATCTTTCTGTACCAAAAGGTTCCTTACCGCTGGAAATGGTACTACGACTTTGGTATGGGCTTTAAGTAAGAAAGGTCTGAAATATTTGATCGCTCTGAAAACAGCATAAGCCTGTTTCTCCACATCTGAGTAATTGAGTTCAGCACCTTGTAAGTTCGAGCTAAAGAATGCGATTGGAGCTTCCGCCTTCTCTTGATTTACTTGAGTCAAAATCGTGGCATAATATTTCTCTGAGGCAAAAGTGTATAAGATGAAGGATTCTGAAAAATTTGGGGTAGCTAAAGATGGAGCATTGATGATAGCTTGTTTGATCAAGTTGAATGCTTCGTGCTCATCTATGCCCCATTTAAAATTTGAATTCTTTTTTATCATATTTTGTAAAGGAGAAATAATACGTGAAAAATCGGGGACAAACCTTTTTACAAAATTGATTTGTCCAAGGAAAGATTGCATGGCCTTTTTGTTATGAGGTATGGATATTTCGGAAATTTGTTTGATTCTGTTAGGTTCAATGTGAATACCAGATTTCGACACTATGAATCCGAGCAATTTCCCTTCACTTAATGAGAAAAAAGATTTCTTTGGGTTAAGTGAAATTCCATACCTTAAGCATCTTTGAAAGATCTGTTTCAAATCTTTGAGATGGTCGCTTCGCTTCTTGGAGTACATTGTTATATCATCTAGGTAAATCACTACCGATTTATTGACTAAACCTTTAAATGCGATGTCCATGGCTCTCTGAAAGGTAGCGCCGGCATTGATCAGACCAAATGGCATCTTCCGATATGCGTATGTGCCCCACTTGGTTCAGAATGTGGTTTTCAACTGATCATCGGGATGCACCAACACTTGATTGTATCCTGAAAATCCATCCAGGAAAGACATTAATTCTGAGCCCGCTACTGCCTGTAGTATTTTCTCCGTAGGTGGGAGGGGAAAATTGTCTTTCTGACAGGTTTTGTTGAGATTCCGGAAATCAATACAGATTCTAATATCTCCGTTTTTCTTCCTAATAGGCACCATATTGGATACCCATTTGGAGTGTCTGACAGGGAAAATTATTCTGGCTCTCAACAATTTATTTAGCTCAGTCTTTATCTGATTTTCTAAGTTGGGGTGGATTTTTCTGAGCTTCTGCTGGATAAGTTTTTCATTGTCAATCATAGGGATAGTGTGTTGAATGATAGAAGTGTTGTATGTTTTCAGCTCATCGTAATTCCACGCAAAAACGTTTTTGAATTGTCTCAGAAGACGGATATATGCTGATTTTTCTTCAGGGGCCAGGCCGTGGCCTAGATTAACGTTTTGCGGCTTCTGATCAGTTCCTAGGTTCACTAATTCATAGTTCAAAGTTGAACTTTAGAGTTTAGAATTGGCAGACCTTTTAAACCGACTTTTCAAATCATATAAATCTTCTAACTTAACCACCGATTTAGGTATAGCGTTATCAGTGCTATTTTGCTGAATTTGGTGATCATGATGGTCTTCGTCAATTATTTGATTTGGGTAGGATCCTTTAGAAGTGAGGAAATTTACGATGTCTGGATCATCATTGAATACTCTCCAGTTGGTGATGTTGTCAGGGATGGATGGTTTAAAGATTAATTCTATTGAAAACCTATCAGGACTAAAATCTTCGGAGGGAATCAGTCTAGAGGCTACGTTAGCTAACAGGTCTACGCTCGCATTTTGGAGTCTTGGGATTGACGAAATATTGAATGCTATGAAATGTGAAGTCAGATCTTGTACTAAAGATTGATAGTGCTTTAAATGACTTGACAGGCAATGTATGGTGTTACGTACCTGTTTGACGACAATTTCGGAATCTCCAAAGACTTGAAGATACTTAACATTCAAGTCGATTGCTTTGTATAGGCCTTGCACCAAGGCTTCGTATTCCGCTGTATTGTTTGTGCAATCGAACTCAAGTCTGCATGTAAGCATGGTCTTGATCCCATCTGGGTTAACCAGAACGCATCCTACTCCTGCTCCCTTGTTAGATTTAGAGCCATCAAAATATAATTTCCAAAATAAAGATGTATTTACAGAACTATCTAAAAAATTAAAACACCTTGAATCATCAGTTTCGGAAAAGTTTTCAATTTGGGACACAACTGAATTTTCTAAGTAAGGTGAAGTGTGAGCATTGAAATTGCTGAGGAAAGAATCTACCGAGTAATTGCCTATGATACTACTGTTGTATGCTATTGCTTCAATCTCTCCTTCCAATTCTGTCACTATGTACTTTTGGTGCAATTCTCGTTCAACCTTTATTTGATTGGGTTTGCCGTTGTAGGGTAACCACATGTGCGACCAGTCAGTTGAGAAATATCCGTGGAGTTTCTCGGACCAATCCCTGCTAAGAATTAAACCATAGAATTCAGGGATATCAGCTACTAGAATGTCGATAACCTGACATACTTTCGGGTTAGATGACAATGTTATGGTCACCTAGTTAAGTTCACCAATCACTTCGACTTGAGATCGATCAAGTTGAACTATGCGCACTGCAGATTTCTGAGGTTGAACATTCAATTTGGCACATATTGATCTGGGTAGAATATTCGTTGAAGCACCAGAATCAATCAGGCAATTGTGCACGTTTTTATTGAAAATTTCATAAGTGAGGAGAAAAGGAGGAGTATGGGATCTTGACCTTCCTCCAGTCAAGGCAATGTCATTCGGATCAATCTTATTAATCATGTTGGTTGGAGGTATTCCCATGTTGTGGGAAGCTACAGCTATAGGTAAAGATGTAGTAGGCACGACATGTAATTCTTTCATCATTATTTTCTGTTGATGTTTTAGTTTGCTCAATTCGTAAAGAGTGATATTAGCCCTAGTCTTTTTCATGTCATTGATAATGTTATACTCCATTTCATCCGACACTATCAGTGTTCATGATGGAGGTGCTTGATCTGATTGGGCTAGGCTAAGTTGGGTTGCTCTAGCGGTTGTTTTCTTTGCTGCGACATTATCTTTTGTTGCAGGGCTTGCGCCCTTCTATTTAGGGGTAGTTTGGGGAGGATCAAGTTGATTTTTTCTTCGTGTGCTAACCGGAAATGCTTCTTGATCCTCTTCTTGTGGGAGGATGAAATCCCACATTCCTTGTAGTTCCACAACTTCTTCATCATCGGTCTGCCCTTCAGTGGTATTCTCTTCTTCTTCTTCTTCTTCAGATTCCACGTTTGAGACAGCATTGGGTAGTTTCACCTCCATGGGAAGGTTTCTTTTAAAAGATCTGTAGGGCTTTTTTGAAGAAGTTTCTGCTACTTGCTTTCTTATGTCAATCATCTCGTTGGACATGGCCTTTAACACCTTTTGTAATCCTTCCATATCTAAAGGATATTTCGTTTGCTTCTTCTTGGTGTCTTCTTTGAAAGAGATTTTCTTAGATTTGCGTTCTTCTATTGCAGATCTCTTTTCTAGGGCGACTACGCGTTTTTCTACTGCTAACGCCTCAGTTAAGTTTTCAACTAAAGTCGTCTTGTTCGCCCTATCTACTAAGATAGCCAAGTTAGATGGTAAGGCCATGATGTACCATTCACATCTTACTTCCTCGCTGGGTTGGGAAGCAGTGGGAATCTTGTTGAGGATCTTATTGAACCGTAAATTGAAATCTTTAATGGGTTCTCTAGACTCAGCTTTAAGATTAGATAGGTCATTGATCAACGTAGCCGTTGATCTGTCATCACCAAACTTGGTGAGGAATTGACTTTGAAAAATGTCCCAACTTGTGATGGACCTGGAAGGTAACGAAAAGTACCATGACCCGGCTGTTCCTTGCATTGTGTAAGGAAAAAGTCGGATGATAGCATCTTCGTTGGTAACTCCGTTGAGCTTAACAGAAAGCATGAAATTATTGATATGCTCCTCAGCTAGCATGCCTGTTTCTGGATTGAATTTAGGTAGCCACTTCTCAGGATGGGCCGGTATTGGGCTTAGGGGTGGAGGCATTAAAACCGCCCCAGGATTGTTCCATGGAGACTGGGCCATCGTTGAGCCGCTAGTTAATGAGAGTGCAGAAGACAGTCCCTGATGCTGAGAAGATGAAGGTATTATGATCGTTGATGATTGAAGAGGAAGTGTGGAAGATGGATGAGTGATTTGGGATGAGGATGTGGGTGGTTGACTTCGCGGTGAGGGTGTTGAAATGGACGAAATGGATGAAAGAGTCTCACGGTCAGACTCTGGTGGTGCTTTCCTTGCTCTTTTCCTAGTAGGAAGAGGGAGTTCACTTGGTTGAATACCAAATTTTTCACTCTTCAATCTCGTCAGAGGCTGAGCAGGATTGTACTGCGAAGTCACGCTGCTGTTAGATTTATCAGACCTATGAGAAAAAATAGAGAATCCCTGGAGTTTACGAATCAAAGTTTGAATTTCAGGGGGTTCAATAATGAGTTGGTCTGATCTATTGGAGTAGGTAGCAGCGGTGGATACTCGAGCGACTTCTAACTCCGGGTTTAACCGTAGAGGAGAAGTCGGGGGAGTTGATGAGGGTGATTTACTGTCAGAATGGAATTTAGATTTTGACTTAGTTGCCATTCATAGTTCGGGCCCTCCTTCTAGCGCAAAATATTTTGAGGGCCCCGAAATCGGGTCAACAACAAGGGGGATACCCACCCGGTCGGGAACCTGGTTGGCGGCTCCTTGCCCGTTTGGTGTAGCGGGTCCGACTGGGGATGATGGGACCAACTTCCCAATCTAAAAGATGTGTGTGTGTGTGTAGATTTTGAAGACACTAATCTAAAGGTAATTTTAAATTAATTTAATTCTAGACTCTAAACTGACTCTATGCTACTGTAATCTAACAAAAACAGCACATCTAATCTAAACTAACCCGGGGTAAAATTCTTTCATTATGCGATCTAAAAAGATTTCATACAACAACTGGTAATAAAGATCATTCAGCTATCATAAGAATATAAATCAATTTAAGATGAACCATTCTGCATAAGAAGTTATGCAAAACAATTGTGAACAGCATATCGCATAATCAGTTATTCATATGTCAAGCACAAACAAATGATTCCACCGTACAAAAGTGCCAAATGGTAATCTAGACATTCATATATTAACATATAAACAAATCAGCTGTATATCACTCTAAGAATATGAGCAGAAATTAATCAAGAGATAAAAGTACCATTTATGACTGATTTCACTCATAAACTTCAAGCAATAACGATTTATCTCTACTTACTTCTAACATCTACTAAGAGTACAGAAGTGCAACATCAGTAGCAGACATTAAAATGTAAACATAAATAAATCTCGATCCATCCATTCATCAGAAACCCCCTCCGAGGGTGCAAAAGTGCATGTTCTGAGGACAAGTTTTTTGACAAATTTCCGGACCCTTCTCTGAATGCCATGAGAAGGGTTAAATACTACTAACTAACTAATCTTAATTACACAAATTTAGGGAACGACTTCAAATGACCGCCCTTTCACTAAAGCAAATTTATTTCTAAAAATTGAATCTAATTTCTAACCGTTTCTGTATCTGCTCCTTAGTGCTGTAAGCAATGTGAGGTTCACCTGGAAAGAGTCGGCTGGTTGTCTTTTCCTTTTGCTCGGGCGATGAAAGTAGAAATAACAAAAGTTGGCACCTCTTTCTAACAACCTAGAAGATATTTTTGAAAATATTCCTCTGGCTGGGTGTTTTTTGCTGTGTGTATACTTAGTATAACCCAGATTTCTTTCAAACTGATTGTGTTGTTGCTATTTCGGTTTCTGGGCGTGTGAATGAATCAATGAGTTAGGGATTTCGTTGCCTGAACAATCTTACGTACTGGAAATTGCTTCCATTCTTTGTTCCAAGATTTTCTGAAGCATCATCCCTTTGCAGCGTTTTTCTTTTTGCTTTACCCAATCTGAGCTTCAGGATCTTTTGCAAACATGCTGCTTTTGTGCGCCTTTGACTCTGAGTCTTGGATAGTCTATTTTCATCAGTGTCTGTGGAGTGATACTCTGGACTCCGCGGCTCTGCTGCATGCGGCATACATTTGCGAAGGCATCTCCTCTCTGTTCTTCAAGTATTGGCACTTTCCCCTTTTCCCTAGATGTTTCATGCATATAGATTTATATCAGTTACTGCCTTACAGCTTACGCAAAGGAAAAGAGACATGACGAAAAGATTGACATGAAAGCTTTAAACTTTAATGAATCCATAATCATGACACTCATAAGGACTTGAATCTTCGAAAAATGCAACACGATCATCTTTGGATACTCAGGCATGCAATCATTAATTTCCCTTAAGGTGAGCGCTCGATTTTGGGTTTACAGATCATGCCGAAGAAACTTTGCGATGAGTGGTTTCTACGATTCGTATTGCAGCAATTAATAGTTTCATTCGTCGCAGATCGTAAATCGCAAAATCGCAATTTGTAGGATCGCAAATCGCAATATCGCAATTTTCATTTGCTCGTTGTGTGCTGCTTTTGCGACGTTTGCGATATGCGACGTCGCATATTGGCCGTCGGTGATTCCTTTTTATTTTCTTTTAAGGGCGGTTTCAAAATATGCGATGTGATGAGTTTTGCATCGCTTCTTTGCAGCTTATTTATGCGCATAGGAAAACTCTTCACTCTCTCTTTGCGATGCGATATAGATTTTGGGGAGTTAAATACAAAAATTTGGATAAAAATATTTTTGGGATTTTTCGTTAAGGGTCCCCCTTTGTTTGATATTATTGATAATATCAAACAAAGAGGGGGGTTGTTGTTGACCACAACAGGGGGTTTTGATTAAACAATTAAACTTCTTAATTTCATGGGAATAAGGGATGTGCCATATCTAACATTTGCTAAAATCAATGATCAACCAATGCGACCTCACCATGTGACCGAACCCTAGGGGTCCATCATTAAAACATTGCATGTGTTAGCATGATGTTACCATCAACATGTGGTGTGCTCTTAGTGGGCCATGTGTCACTCAAAATCCATCCAATTGGTCAAACAAAATTTCTCAACCAATTTTTCATGTGGCACCTTCCACATCATCACTAAATTCCCAATCTATTGTTTCCATGAATCATCACTTCATACTCACCCAATCATATATTTCCATATGTGCTTCGATGTCAAAATTCCACCTTTCAGCCTTCCATACCTTCCACATGTCATGAGATGAATGGAACATTATGGTGAAGGAAAAGTGATGTGGGGAAGGAGCAGTTGTAATTAAAGTTTGGACAATTTATCACTAAATCCATCGTTCGTAAATTCTTCAATGGCCAATTTTCCCTAAGATGCATGATTTTTAAGTCAATTAAATAGCACACAAGTTCATGCACCATTTACCATATATATCCCACAAAATCATAGATCTCAAATGAAAATGTGCAATATTTGACAAATTTGGCATTTGTTTCAATTAAATTTAGTGTTTTTTTCATTTTACAACATCCAACTTTAAAATAGCATATCTTTACATCTGGGAAGAGTTTGACCAAGTGTAATCTATTCTTAGAAAGGTCTCAGAGGGGACTATCCATTATGCAAATCCCTAGATTTATTTTAACATCATAACTTCAACAAAATATTGTTTGAGATAGCAGCAATAATAAGGGGTATAAATGTGGTAAGAAGAAATTATTTGTATAAACTTTGAAGAGGAAAAATATCACAAATTGGAACCATAACAAGATCTATAACTGGAAGATACCACTCCCACTATATATTATCATGCATTGGCTAGAATAATTACTCCAAAATCTCTTAATACATCAGGATAAATCAAAAATAAAAACATAATAATGTTTATTGATTTAGATAGTAACCATAATTTCATCAATTTCAAATTGGAAAACCTTCTGAATTGTTTTATATTTCTAGCACTAGAAGCAAGTGGAGGACCCATAAATTGTTTAGGGAAGTTCCATAGTACTAAGTGGAATATGTTGTAGTATTTATTGGATAGCCATGTGATTGTAATCCAAATGGGTAGTGTTGATGTTGGATTGTGGGCCTAATCATTACAATCGTTGGAAATAGTGGCCCTTAATTAAATATTGTTTCATGATATTTTCCTCAGAAGAAAAGGAAATTGATCTTAAAGGTATCCAAGGGAAACCATCTAAAGTGATAATCTATAATATCATGACAAAAATACTCAAAAATAACACCATGGTGTAATTACATAATTTCATTCATTAGATGTTCAAACATTTATATTTGTGCTTCGATGGATCTCCAAAAAATACTCAACCTTCATACCAATATATTTGGAGAGATGCTTAAGGGTCTCCTTCCTACTTGAGATCATGGTCATTCTATTCATTTTCAAACTAAAAGCTCACCACCTAACATTAGGACTTACAAGTATCCATATGCATCGAAGAGCAAGATTGAGTGTGCGGTTCAAGAGATGTCGGAGGCTAGCATCCTTTAGCCTAGTTATAAAAATGGATGGCTCATGACATCTCAATAAAATTGCAATCAAGGATAAGTTCCATGTTACTACCATTGATGAATGATTTGGCAAATGACATGGGGAAGTTTTGTTTACTAAGTTGTATATCCATTTAGTATATCATCAAATGATAATGAGGCAACAAAACATTCCCAATTTTTTTTTTAGAATACATTAATGTCATTATATTTTGGTTATGCCACTTCAACTTACTAATGCACCTTCAACTTTCAAATCTTTATGAATTCTATTTTCAAAACCTTCTCTATAAATTTTGTGATTCTTTTTTTTATGACATATCAGTCTATAATAAAATTTGGGAATAGAATGTACAACATGTTTATAGGATCTAAGGCATGCAGTACCTCATCGAATGAAATATCCTTATAGCAGAAGAGGTGACATGGTAAGATGATTTATTCATGCAAAAACACTCGTAGTTAGTTAAGTATTGAGGAAAACACATATATGATGGGGAGGATAATGTTAAACCATATATAAGCCCAATTTTAACCATAAAACAAATTACTAAGCACTCGATATTATGTTACTAAATTTCTATTAACATTAATAAATGTGCCAAAACATCTCATTATAATTGTACCCTTTGTCTCCTATATATATACACCAAGGAGACCTAGTCCCAAGATCATATCATCTTGTTTTATTCATCTTAATCATTGTAAGAAGATGTTCCCCCCTTGAAGTGAACTATATTGTATTCTTATCAGTTTGAGGTGCATAGTTCATAAAAAAATCATAATATGATGACCATCACAAGTTCTCCACCCTTCAATTTAGTTGTTTAACAATTTACTTAACAATAATCCAAGTAAATTATCATTTTTTAATTTTCTATTCCAATATTTAAAATTGACAAAATATCATTGTGGAAAATCATAAGACTACAACATAATTATATTTATACAATAAGTAAAATGTGGCATTACATTTCGATGCTTCTTCAAGGAAAATTCTCCCTAATGTTCTACCATTTGTAACATTGTCTTCATACAATAAAAGAAAATGGGTGTATCACTTTCATTAAATCCTCTAGTTCCCATGTAGCTTCATTTTCTTCAAACTACTTCCACTGACCTTAAACCATGTGATGCCTTAGTTCTAGATAATTTTCTTCTCGCTATTTAATATGCATTAAGGCTTGGGTTAGAATTCTCCTTTCTTTCCACCTAGGTCGTAGTCCAATAATTAATGTGATTATTATCATGAACATATTTGTTAAGCAAGGGTATATGGAATCCATTGTGTGAATTAATAATAGGAGGTAAAGCAAGCTTTTATTCCATAAATACCACTCTTTTTAGGATATCTAATGGTCTAGTGTATTGAAGTGCCAATTTTGAACAAGTTTCTATTATCTGAACATTTATTAGGCTCAACCCTAAGATACAAATGATTCCTCACTTTGAATTCCCTATGGGTTTTATTTCTTTATACATAGCTCATTTATGGATATTATGTTTTGTTCAACCTATAATAACTTTGGATGAGTTCTTATTTGTTACTGGGATAAGTGTCTATTCAGAACGACTCTATCCCACTAAGGTGTGGCAGTTACCTTAGAAACAAACAGAGAAAACTACTTTTGTATTCTTCTTTATGAACTATAAACAAAGAGGAATAAGATGAACCAACCTGTGTCTTGCGCTAGTCCTTTGATCCAATCTCTCTCTTCTTTGACAGCTTCCAGCTACCTGCTTCCTTACTTGCCCAGCTTCACCAAGTTCCTGTAAGATCACAGAAGAAGAAAACTACACAAAGACATGGATTTATATTCATAAATAACTTAGGATCAGATTTAAGCTAAACATACAAATGTAACAAGCATCAATGATACACAAGCATGTAGGAGAAACTCAAATAGTTTTATTGATAAAACAAGAAGATCCAGGAGGAGTTACAACCGATGATTCCTGATCCAGCATCAACCTCCCAGCAAAGAAGCCCCTCTTCACCTCCAACAAAGAATAAATCACCCAATACTCTGATATCTATCTCAAAACCAACAACAATTCTTTGCAATGTACAAAATTCCAGCCTCCGGATCTCTGGGATGAGGGATACTTATATAGATGTATGCAAGGAGGATGAGTCAGCTTATGATTTGACTAGTGTCTTCTCTCTGTTAGTTCTTGCTTCCACTTGGAGACTGAGAGCCTCTTACTCATCCTTGGTCGAACTCAGTGAGGCAAGTGTCATTGGAGTAGATTCCGGAAGCTTCCATTGTCTTTCCACCTCGCGGAATGGCACTGCCATTTGTCATTTCCCGCTCAACACACCCTGATAGTGCATTTAGGTGCGTTTCAACGCACCTAGCTAGTGTATTTGGGTGCTATGAAATGCAGCTAACCAGTGGAGCAGCTGAAATGATCCCGATTTGACTGATTCTGAGCATTTTCTGGTGAAGAACTTCTGGGAGAAGCTGTAATTTGTTGACCTTGTTCCTTTAGGGGTCATAACAACACTTTTAGGGACTTAGGAGCCCTTGGTTTGTGGACATTTCATGCTTATAGCTGTAAGGCACAAAAATGTCTATAACAGTTGCCCCCTAAAGTATGAGGCCGTTTATCGGTTGAAATGCTTTATTAGGAGGATCCGAAGTTCTTTCTATGCTGGGAGGAGACCTGTAATAAGATACAATACAATACATTATCTTCATATTGTTTTCATGATCTAGCTAAGGCAGGTATTACCATGCTCAGCTTTATAAACTCATTTTCATGTACATAGGACAGATAATCGTCTGATGGTAGACTGATGATTCTGATAGAGCCATCATCCTTTTGGTAGGATGATTATCTGTGTTGCAATGTTGTACATTTCAATGTCTTTATTTTCCTGAATATATATCACAGCCCGGATGGATGAAACTAGATCCGGGGTCTTCAATCTCGTCCGATCTTTACTCGAAGTACAAGTCGATCCATGTGAGAAATGTTTTGAGGTCGAACATGGAAAGACATCGCTTGATTACCAGTCAATGATGTAAACTGTTAACAAGCGCGAGAGGAATCACCGATAATGATGATGACCCTAGAGGTACTGCAGTACAATTCACGTGGTGTGAATAAAGGACTTGGCGTCGAACACCACACAAAATCTTTCGGTCGAAGGCCATTGATGTAAACCTGTCGCCGGAAGTGAGAAACTTGCCATTAAGGCATGCAAGCTTCAAAGTACTGAATGGGGTGTTCCTAGATCAACTTCTTGGATAATGAGCTGATGTCGACAAGAAGCGATCTGTCAAAGGAGGGCCTTAATGAATCCCACATCAATGACACGGAACGAAGCAAATGATTTTGATGGAGGTGAAAACAATCTGATGATATACGGTTCAGGATGGCGGTCATGAAAGAATGAAGTATAATGTATGGTAGTGGATGCCACACAGGTGACTTCTCTAGATGACTTCTCTTGAACATGTCGACGACACTTATGTGATGGATTGGTAGCATTTACCCCAAATGTGGATGGTATGGCATGACCATGGTGATGTGACCGGTGAATGAAACAACCCAACCCGACTCAGACACGGAGTGGAAGTGTCATGTTCAAGAGCGACTTGCTACCAATAAAGATTCTTTGAGTTTTCTTCCCAATTTTTCCCCAGTCATTGCTGACCAGTACCTCTTTATTTTTGTCAAGCTTGAGGAGGATAACATATGCTTGTTCTATAATTTGCCCTTCGGGCAAACCCATCACTATGTTTTAACGAGCCTAGCGATAGTGAAACTTGTTCTCGTCTAAAGACAAGTTTGTCGCTATTAATCTTTTTAACGAGTTTAACGACAAAGATAACTCGGTCCTTTTCATTTTTAGAGATTCTGAAAAGGTACGTAAAGGTAACTCCAAAATTCCTTTTTCGTCATCTAATCCCTTAAGTCCGAAAAAGTATAAAACAATACAGAAGGGATGAATTTTCGATAGTTTTAACGAGCTCAACAAAACAAGCGCTCGATATTTTTGTGCAATAATCCCTCAGGTCCAAAAAGATTAAAATCTAGAGGAAGGATAGCACTTCCCGTCGCTTTAACGAGCTAGAAGGCCAAAACTCGGCAATCTTTTCATATTTTATGAGTCAGTTGAAAAGAGCTTAAAGAAGACTCGTCTTTTGAGGAACGAGTGATAAAATGGGTAGCAGCTGATTCCAGGTAAGGTTTGGAATTTTCCAATCACGGCAGTGTCACAAGGATGGCTAGTGAAATCACTCTTCGCAGTTTTCCTCAAAGTGGGTAAACAATCAAGTGGAGGTGAATGATCGGCCAATGAAAAAGTGGAGGTGAGGGTGCAAACACGACAAAGGCTTTAATGGCTCAAGTACTACATTCACGGTGGTTATTTACCAGGGAATAGTTAATTTTTTAACGAGCTTAAATGCGGGTGGAAACATTTGCTCATGTCTTATGTTTATTTTTTAACGAGCTTGAACTATGTGCTAAAACTACTCAATTAATCCAATCATATGATAAGAATGTCTCATATAAAAATGGCAATTTTTAGATTTTTTCCCCACATCCTTTCTTTATGCAAGTTAGGTGATGACTAATCCTACGAGTTTAAAGGGTTAGAGGTCCTAAAAATTTAAAAAATAAATAGTCGCCCCTCGCTTGCACTCCAAAAGGTTTGCATGCCCCCAGGTATAAAACAGAGTTTCGAGGTCTCCCTCTATTCGAGCTGACAAAACATTCGTTTAATCAGGAAGGGTCACCCTTTATTCGAGCTGACAAAACATTCGTTTTATCAGGAAGGGTACTACCTCTTACAGGTTACCCAAAGATTGTTCTATTTACGGTGTAAACAAAACACTTCTTCGGCGATGTCTACCGAGATAAACAAAGGTGAACGGATGATATAGTGAGACCATCCCTGACATAACTTTGACAAGAGAATCCTGTACTAGAATAACCCCCTCTTCCACTCACGGACGGGGGTACAGACTAGGCATATTCTCCCGTGGAAACCTACTCTATACCCGAAGTTTTCCTGCCGAAGCAGACCAGGATGCATGCCCCCTGGGTTTCAGTCATATCCTTCCGAATTACTCGCGCTCATCGGGAGGACGGATTGGAGATTGAGACATTTCTTGCGTGAAAAGACCATTTAGGGATGGTATATGACTATTTGCTATGCGTAATCTGGGAAATGAAAGTTGGTCCACGAGCTTGACCACTCTTCCTTCGTGCGGAAAACACATCACTCTAAAGAGTGAGGAGACGATGGCTCCCATGCAATAAATATAGTCTCGTCCAAGGAGTAGGTTATAATCCAAGGGTCTTTGAACTACCATTACGTTCATGCGAACTGTCTTCCCTCTCAATGTTATGGGCACATCGGGAAGGATCCCTAAAGGTCAACTGGTTCCTTTATCAAAGCCTGTCAGATTTCTCATCTCAGGCAAAAGCGATGGCGAACCAAGCGCTTTCCAAGCAGTAGAGGAAAGGATACTCACAGAAGCCCCCTCATCTATGATGGTGCCAGCCATGACCATTCTATATATTTGAACGATAATTCGGAATGGTACACTTGCTGGTAAACGGGGTCTTCCTAGTTGATTCCAGTCAAAGGAGACAACTAGGTTGCTTAGAGGTGGGACCGAGTAGACGGTCGGGTATGGCTCTGACGAAATTCCTTCCTGTGGTAAAGGAATGGGTAGATTGCCCCCATGTTCGTCGGAAACTGTGTTGATGAAGAGAATTTGGATGGTGTCATCGTTGTTCTCTTCAATGATTATATCATCCGAAGATAAAACCTCTGAAGGCAAGACTAGGTCAACTGCCGCCTCGACCTTTTGACTTTCGTCTGGTATGGATTCAGTTGGTTTATCTTCAATGATATGCGCTTAAGCCGACCACCTAAGCGGGCCAGCTGGATTCTCAACTAGTGACGGACTCGGCAAGAGTTTTTTATATCCTGGAGGAAGTCGTAACGGTGAAACTGGACGATCATCCAAAAATCTTTTAGCTTTGTCTAAGAAGGGACAACGGTGGAGGGCATGATTGCCTTCGCACAGTTTACAAGGAAATCTAGCTTTCCCTTTTTGTCCTGGGGCTTCACTTTCACTAGTTGACGGTGTCCTTTCAACATGGTCATCAGAGGCTGATGACACCGGATTGTGCAAACGAGGAGACCAGTCCCTTAGTATCCGAGGGATGCAAGGACAATCTCTATGAAAGTGGTCTCCTTTGAAAATGACACATGGTGATTTAGGCCTGGTCGGTGCAGTGTGTGGATTTTCGTTAGACGACACTCGTTTTCCCCCATTCGCCTTTGGCTCCTTCTTCTTCTTCTCTTTCTTCTTCTTTTCTTTCTTCTCCTTAGGAACTTGACTTTTGGCTTTGCCAGCCCCAACAAGCAAAGAGGAAGGAGGAGAGAAAGAATTAGAGGAAGTAGAAGGTTGGTGGGCAACTCTGGACTCGTCTAATTGCTTATTCGATTGTTCATGAATAGTGGTGTTCTGAACGACATTGGTTGAGAAGAGCCATACCGGCAAACCAATTGTCAGTCCTGAAAGCGACAATGTGGCCATATGGGGTGCACCAACATCTCCCCAAGAGGAGAAGGGACTAGGATTTCCACCAAGGGGAATTCCTTGGTTGGTGGACTCCATTTTCTCAACCTAAGATCAACGTAGGAAAGGGGTAATGAATATTCCATTTAAAATAAATTTTTAGACGCTTTGACACAACTTGTTTTTTCAGTTTTTAAGAGTCGAGAAAAAACAAAAGATGACTCTAGTCTCCTTCGATTTTTAATGAGCCTGAAGTGACAAGTGCTCAGATGGACCTTTTCCGTTAAGGAGACTGAAAAGGAATGAAAGGGACGGCTCTGGAGATCTAGGTAGAGGGAGTACCAAACCAATCGCAAAACTGCAGAATACTTTTTACGGTACGACAGTCAATCTTCCCGAATGCTGTGTTCGGTGCATTGCGATCAGTAGGGCGGCCGACACGGCTTCCTATGGATAAAGGATTTAAGCCTATAGGGGTCTCCCAATATATACTCGACGGTACGTGGGAGCACAAGTCCGTACTGGCACTTATCGTCTCAAAGTGGAGGAATCACCCAACCATCAGTGAGGACAACAGTTACCAGGCTTTACGACGCCGGAATACGTCTCTAGCCTAGACCTCTAAATGTTGTGCGTTAAGTTCCAAAGCATTGTTAGATTCATTGAATTTATTTTAAGTTGATCTTTCTTATGAAGTTTTCCTTTTGGGTTCACCACGAGATGTAGATGTAATTCCTAAAATGCAATCTAAAGATGATAAGCAAACTTTTTATCTCTTTTCAGCAATGAAAATCCTAGCTACAAGGGGAAAAGAAAGACACAATCTTTTCACAAAGAGCAAAGAGCACACTGTAAATGCACTTTCCTAAATCAAGCCAAACAGACTGTCAATATGAAAATGCACATGTGCATGTATTTGTTTTTCACTTTCTTAATATTGATGCCTAAAAAGAAAGTTGATGTACAAATCTGAATTTTCTTTCAAGTGACAAACACAAACAAGCTTCTTTTTGAAATCAAAAGGTAGAGACGATTACGACACTTTATGATTTTGAAATAAATACTCGTTTCGACACTAGAAAGTCACAAATTCAAACAAGAGGCAAAAGTAAAAGCATAATCGACTGTCAACAGCAAATAAACTTTCTCCTATGATCAAAATCGACACTTGCGACAAATTTAAATCAAAGGACGACAGTATGACTATTCTACTTTTGCAATGGAAAACTGTAAATGACGTAACAAACACACAAAAACATCTACAGTCTTTTTGTACAAAGGAGGTGGAATTATGGCAAGGAAAAGGGGTTTTTAAACAGACACATACACTGATCACAGGCTGCAAAAATCAGAGACAAAACTGAAAAAAATGGAGCAAAGAACCTCAGCTGCACAAGGCTAGGCTGATCAGTGCACCTGTAACATAGAGAAGCTGGATTGCAGCGCAGGTTGCCCTCTTGGGAACTGTGCTGAAATGCAGGAACTCTTCACAGTAACTGCGCTGGGGCAGAAATGAGAATTCTATCCGGGTTCTGGGTCACGGTTTACAGTTTAATCTATGGTTTTTGGCCGAGTAAAAGCAATCAGTAATGCACAATCAGAGGGTAGATTTAAAGGAGGTCTAAGAGCTATCACAAAGGGAAATCAGATCATTTGTGAATCAACTGTTTAGATCATAAACAGATCATGTGAATGAATTGAAGCAGTAAATGTCTACTTTGCATTTGTTAATGGCAAATGTAGTTCGATTTGCTACTTCTAAGTTTATGAAACAAACAACAAGAGAAACACAAACAAACTAATTAGACAATCGTCCCCAGCGGAGTCGCCATTTTGTTACCGGGATAAGTTTCTATTCAGAACGACTCTATCCCACTAAGGTGTGACAGTTACCTTAGAAACAAATAGAGAAAACTACTTTTGTATTCTTCTTTATGAACTATAAACAAAGAGGAATAGGATGAACCAACCTGTGTCTTGCGCTAGTCCTTTGATCCAATCTCTCTCTTCTTTGACAGCTTCCAGCTACCTGCTTCCTTACTTGCCTAGCTTCACCAAGTTCCTGTAAGATCACAGAAGAAGAAAACTACACAAAGGCATGGATTTATATTCATAAATAAGTTAGGATCAGATTTAAGCTAAACATACAAATGTAACAAGCATCAATGATCCACAAGCATGTAGGAGAAACTGAAATAGTTTTATTGATAAAACAAGAAGATCCAGGAGGAGTTACAACCGACGATTCCTGATCCAGCATCAACCTCCCAGCAAAGAAGCCCCTCTTCACCTCCAACAAAGCATAAATCACTCAATACTCTGATATCTATCTCAAAACCAACAACAATTCTTTGCAATGTACAAAATTCCAGCCTCCGGATCTTTGGGATGAGCAATCCATATATAGATGTATGCAAGGAGGATGAGTCAACTTATGATTTGACTAGTGTCTTCTCTCTGTTAGTTCTTGCTTCCACTTGGAGACTGAGAGCCTCTTACTCATCCTTGGTCGAACTCAGTGAGGCAAGTGTCATTGGAAAAGATTCTGGAAGCTTCCATTGTCTTTCCACCTCGCAGAATGGCACTGCCATTTGTCATTTCCCACTCAAAGCACCCTGATAGTGCATTTAGGTGTGTTGCAATGCACCTAGCTAGTGTATTTGGGTGCTGTGCAACGCAGCTAGCCAGTGGAGTAGCTGAAATGATCCTGATTTGACTGATTCTGAGCATTTTCTGGTGAAGAACTTCTGGGAGAAGCTGTAATTTGTTGACCTTGTTCCTTTAGGGGTCAGAACAACACTTTTAGGGACTTAGGAGCCCTTGGTTTATGGACATTTCATGCTTATAGCTGTAAGGCACAAAAATGTCTATAACACTATTCCATTTCTCTGAAAATATCTAGTCCAAGTGTAATAAAATCCATCGAATTGTCCTAACTAATCATAGTATTAGATTCCTACCATAGCTTACTCAAATAGATTCATTTTTAATGAATCCTAATACATGTTGTTTACAAAAGCTCTACCAATAGTGGATGATCCTCTCACTTAGTGGGATTACCTGTTATATACACGTGGATCATGTATTCTAATATATTATTCATCCTTCATATTTCCCCATCTGTCCAAGTATCATAGTAATGTCAAACACCAACTACATTCCAATTTATTCAAAAAATGCTTTCCAAAATGTTGAGGTGAAGTTCATGCCTTAGTTAGACACAATCAATTTTTGCATACCATTTACTCTAATATCTCTTTTTTAAAGATCCCAAAAATTTCAATTTCCTTATAGGTGGACTTTACTCCAATGAAGTGAGTTTCCTTACACAAATTTACCTCTTCCAAAACTATTACATCATACTATTTCTCGATATTGATCAATCCTATGATGAATTCAACACTTATAGTTTCCCACTTCCTTCTGGAATCAATAGAGTTTGCAAAAATCCTTCCTAGTGCCTATGCTCACCCTTGACATGTTGGCATTCCTAGCGTCTAGAAATGTACTCCATCACTTCCTTCCTTATTCCTAGTTATTAATACAACTTTCTTATTGATGTAATCATATTTTGGTATCTAGCCTGCTCAAAATAAAGCTTCTTATGAAGTTTATCCATGATGAAAACTCTAACTAGTATAATACATACAATTTATCATGGTACATCAATAATCCATTATTAGTTAGCTATTACACTACACAAATTTGTCATTTACTCCCATATTGTAGGCAATATTTGACATATTGAAAATGTTTTTCATAGTAGAAAGAATTTTTTATTCTAGGCTTCAAGTTATTTTTGCATGACTTTTCCACTTCCATATGAATTACTTGCATACTTTCACTTATTACATTTGACACATGATTTTCTTTACCTTTTATATGTTAAATTTCAAAATAATACTTGTTATTAAGTGATAAATATTTAATTTCCTATTCCCCAAATGGGATAAAGAAGAAAATATTTCAACACATTATAGTTTTTTTGTTAACAAAAATATGTGGGAAAGAAAATAATGGCACCACGTTTTTAGGCCATTAATTACCATTGTAAAATCCATGCCATGCATAACATAATGTTTCTCATGCTCATTGAGCTTCCTATATGTGTATATTATTACATACATATCCCCCATAAGAACTCCTTTGATCCCTTCCTTCTATGTTTTCATTCATAAATAAATATTTTTTGGAGTCTAAAATATTCAATGCCGGTGCCCTTGTAATGAGATTCTTTATCTACCGGAAACTTTCCTTGTATCTTTTGACCTAAAAGATAACCTTGGAGAATCCTTAGATGAATCTCTAATAACATCCCACAATACCATCAAGTAACTCACTTTGATGTCATTCTTCCAAGTAGGTCAATAGATAATGGAATTTATCTTCTCAAGGTCCACTATAGTCTCTTGCTCTAAGATAAATTGATCCAAATAATGGATTTGATTGTAGTATAAGCTTCACTTAATAAACATAACATACAACTAATTATCGCTTAGTTGTTGTCATATTATGCTAAAATATTCCTCATATTTCTCTTTATTCTTTATGTAAATGAGTATCTCAATGATGAATACCATTGAAAACTTATCATATTACCTACAAAAATGTTGTCCATTAGGCACATGAATGTAGTCATGGAATTAGTAAGCACAAATGGCACCACCATGAATACATGGTACTATATTAGGTTTTTAGTCTTGTATTATGTGTGTCATAATCTTTTATTTTGACTTGATGACATCCAATTGTCAAGCATATCTTAGAAAGAAATGTGGATCTCCTCAATTTATCTAATAGGTCATCAAAACAGGATAAGGAGTATCTTTTCTTAAAAATAAATTTTGTTCAACCATCAATGGTTGATGCCTAATATGAGGGTGGCATCTTTTTGTTATAGACTATTTTTCCCACATTCAATTAGTTGCAAGAAGCCTTGTATTTTTTACCTTGGTGTATCATATTTGCATCAAAACATCTATTTTGGGGTTATATCTCGTCATTTTTTCAATTTTAGTGTTTCCATCAAAGTTGTTTTTCTATAATTTGGTTGCTTTGGTTAGCACTTTTTCTTCTTGTTGGTGATTGTTGTGCAAAACTAGATCTGAGGTCTAGTTGAGTCTTTAAGATCTTTCCACTTGATCAGATTTAAAACATTCTCTTTTATTTCTGCACACCTCTACTCTTGGCCTTGAATAAGGGTTTGGGTTTTTGACCTTTGTAGATCATTGTTGTTGCATGATTTTGTTGTCGATTAAACTATAGTCCTAAAAAATTCTTTTCCCTTCCCTTTTATGTTTTTCAGCTCATGATAAATTGGTTTTGGTGATGTTTTTGTTTGCAAATCCAAGAGATTTTGAGTGCTAGGTGTTCTTTCTTGGTTTTTGTTTGAATCCTTTTTTATTTGCTTCTCACGTGGTTTTTTGGATTACTTTATGTTATGAATTTAGTGAATTTCAATAGTGAAAACTAAGAGTGTCGGATATTGTTGACTTTATTTTGAAAAAAAATATCTTCCCTCTTTTAGCTAGCATTCATCCAATGAAAAGTAAAAAATTACACTTCTATATAGCTTGCATTAGGATTAGGTATTGAGTATTTATACACCATACCGATTGTACACCACTTCCTTTTGAGTAATGTTATCACCTAAAAAGTAATCACCTAGGCATTTTCCACTAGGTTAATCGTAATCCGCCATGTGGTATGCTTTTTACACATTAAAACACATTTTCACCTCAAGAAATAATTTAGTGAACCACTTTTCCTATATCATTTCAATTTAATTATTTACCCATATGAGAAAAACCATAAATTTATTTAATTTCCTATTATTCTCATATATTTTACCCACATGAAAATAACCCAAAAATTCATTTAATTTCATGATGTTTTCACACATACCCAGTGAAAATGATTACAAATATTTTCACTCACTTTTACAATTTCCATAGGAATAATTAAATAAATAATTACCTATTTATTATTCATTAATCATTTCACATTTCTCCTAGGAAATAATTATTAAGTCATTATTTGACTATTATTTCTAACTCATTTGACCATATCACCAAGAAATAATTAATAAATCATTTTTTATTTATTAATTATTTCACTCACTTTTTTAATTAACTCTCTTAATCATTATTTTTTGAGTTAATTAAGTAAATAAATACTTTTGACCATTTCTGTTGACACCTAATCATAGGGATTGGGTGAGCAACTGTAGTTAGTGTAAATAAATAATAGAGGAAATGGAGAGTCATTGGGAGATGAACTGAACAATCACTCCCTCTTGTATATAATAATGAACAACCTAAACCAATAATACAATTACATTTGGGGAGCTACCTCCTAGCCTGACAATTTCTTTAATCTCTTCTCCCAAATATAATAAAATACTCACAGTGATTAGATATTGATTTGGTCTACAAAATATTTTTATTATTTGATTATATCAAGTCTATTGTAACATTTATTATAAATAGAAAGGTTTTTCTTCACCATTTATCAAATGATCACCTCTTGTTTGAATCTTTCAATGATAAAAAGTATTTTGACAAGGCTTGAATCCTTGATTATATCCCTTTTCATAATTCTTGAATCATCATGGATGATTTAGAAATCGAAAAGTACCCCAATAATTTCAACAGAGAAGATGGCCATAAACTTAGCCACTCCTAGAAACTGATAATCCATCAACTTCCTCCATAATCCCCACCTCGTAATTCAATTTTTTTTATCCCCTTCCCTTTTATATTCTTCCACCCACCCGATTCAATTTTCTTACTTTAATCATCATTATTTTAACTTACGTTTCATCACAACCTCCCCCTGCAATTATTTCCTCATTAAATTTTTCATATATATATATATATATATATATATTTCATTTATTACATAATTCATTTATTACATAATATAAAATATATTAAAATACATTACAATACCATAATATTATTCTTTGAATTAATATAGTACAATGTTATATATTAGTTTATAAATTATAAACCATATATTGATTCTTTTAGCACGCGTGCATGTGTGTGTGTGTGTGTCTGTGTGTCTGTATACATATACATATATAATCAATCCAATTTTATTAATTTTCTAAAAAAATTATCCTTTTTTTTCACCATTTATTTTAACCTTCTTAATTCAATGAATAATTAATTACCTTCTTGTATCATTTATTAATTCACCTAATTTGTCCATTTATAGTTGTTTAGAAGGGGTCCCTGGGGCCAATTTTGTTAAGTTTTGAGTCCATTTTCTATTATCTTTTGTAGTCAATGTAAACTCTCCGCAAAATGTGGAAAGTGGAGTGTGAAGCTAGTAGAAGTAAAAGGGGATTTAGTCCCTTAGTTTGGTAGGTGATAGAGTTGTTTTGAGCCGCCCATGGTCTGCGCATTGTAAAGAAAAGGCTATATAAAGTTGAGTCATAGTGAGTATAAGGAAAAATCATATTAAGAAGAATCATTGCAAGGGCAAGGTGCTAAGGTAGGAAATGTTTGTTTCCTGTACTTAGACGAAAGGGGAAGGTTCTTGCAGCTGAGTGCACGGAGACCTTGGTAAGTCTGTAGGCTGACTGTGCAAGCCCCAGCAACTGCGGGCATAGGGATAAGAAGTCTGTATCTAAACATTTCTATCTAGTAAAGAATTTTTTGGGTTGAAAATGATGTATCAGTGTTCTTTTATTTACTTCTGCTAAGTTTATATATCTTCACTCAGTAATCTGTTTAATATGAATTAATCCTTATTTACTGCGAGGAACTGGTAGATCTATAATATTATGCATGATAAGTATAATTATGAATCTTCGCGAAGATCTGAATATCATTTAGATAGATTTGTAGTAGTTGTCTTTCGGAAGTATTAGATTTGTGCGAAGGCAAATCTAAGCTGTAAGAACTTCAGGGAAACCATCACATAGGCCTCTAGATATAGAAACCTGGTTCTAACATCCCCCATTACTGCATCGGGTGAGGCTGCAGCCTGCACTACGCAAGTCATTGCTGAAAGGGACATTGGTTAGGGTTTTGTTGGTTAACACAGTTAAAGATGAACCTGGGTCAAACCCCATCAAGCCAACAAATGGCTGTGTTGCTAGGATTGGGATCTATCTGAAGAATGTGTGATGTCCAATAAGTGGTTCCCTACAAAGAAGGAAATTAAGAAGTCGATTGATTAGAAGTTACATGCATTTACATCTTGAGAGAATAGAAACCCTCGATTATCCAACTTGGGACAGTGGTTGAAAAAATACCTGTACACAGACAAAACTATAGCCTTTCTTCGTTTCTTCCCTTGCGAATTGCACGAGTGGAATTCTAGATTGGTAGACAGTTAGGGTACGTGGAGGCTTCACAGTCCTATTGTGTGGACTCCAAAGCTGATAAGACACTTGGAAGCTTCAAAAAATAACATTGCGTGGGATTTTCATCACTAGATTGATCATATCATAGGAGGATTCGTCACTAAGCTCGTGATTGATAGGACCATCAACTATAGCGAAGCAAACTGCAGGCTCTTCAAGGGACCGTGAGGTAAGTATTTATAATCTTTAAAAACTTGGATTAAGATGTTTTTTTGTGAAAAACATGTTATGCCATTACCTTGATGTTTGGGACTACGAGAAGCAAAAAACCCTTTAGAAGGAACAGAGAATCAGGCTCTGAATATAGTCGCTATTGGGATCCTCTTCAAGTGATGATGAAGGAATTATTCTAAATACACCACAAAGTGCATTTCAATTGGTAAGTCAGGGTATCCCAAGGATACCTCATCCATCAACTCCACCTCCACCTCCACCTTCGCGACATACACCTACACCTTCACCTCCACCTCCACCTCCACCTCAATCATTCAACATGGAAAACACAATGAAGATGTTGATCTTTAAAGGGGTAAGGAGTGAAAACCTCGAGCAATTCTAGTTTGTTGAAAATGTTGAGTGGACAGCGTAACAGATAGCTAATGATAATCTAAAGAAAGAACAACTAGTCACAGTGCTGCAGGATAGGGTGTTGACTTGGTATATGAAGCTTTGTCAAGACAGACCTGGCATGACGTTGTCAGAGACTCAACAAGCGTTGAATAGTGAGTTTAAGAAGCCTAATTCTCAGGTGCAATCTATCATAGATTTTTAAGGAGGTACAACAGAGGGTAAATGAATCCTTGTCGGATTTAAATCAGAGGCTAAAATGACTGATTAGGAAGGCTAATATTAACATCACGGATGATCAACACAGAGACGAGTACATTTCTTCATTATTTCCTCACCTAAGATTACCATTATTGCAACATAAGATAGGAATGCAAGAAGAGGTTGTGGAGACCGCGATGATTTTATAAGCCTCACCAGTACAAGATTCTAACATTGGAGTACAACAGATTTAGTCGTGGCTGATAGGTCTTCACATGGAGTTGCAGAGCTTGAAAACAGGAAAGGAAGCTCAACTGAAGGTGTGCGCTGATGTTTGGTGTCTAAAATGCAAGGAAAAGGGACATGATAAGGATCATTTCCCTCTTTATTAGAATTACTTGATTGGAGGAGGTCTTGTGCCTCTGAAGCCTAAAAATATTGCGGGACTGAGCATGGGACTACCATTATGGTGCGTTATCTGTTAGATAACTAGGAAGCACACAACTGATAATTGTCACCTCTTGTAGAAGTTTGTTCAGACACCGCAACAACTGTTTTGTACTTTATGTAAATTGGTTGGACACGATGAGAAAAACTACCAAAGCTATGAATTAATGATGGAAAGGACCCCTACCTATCGAATACAAGTATACAATCGGCCTCAGGATCAGGGAGCAGATGCAACGTGCAGAGTATTCCAAGGTAATGGAAGAGGAAGAAGAGGAGGGGCTAATAGAGGTCGTGGAAAAGTTATCTATTATAACTCTGGAGAACCTAAACATTTTGTGCATGACTGTCAGGACCCAACACATCCATCTTGTCAATATTGTAGATAGTTCGATCATGTTATAGAAGTTTTCCTAGTTCTCATTGCCAAGATGCAGGAGAAAAAGACACAACAACCTACGCAGAATAGCGGAATGATGAGGGTGGAGCCTTGTGAAGAGGATAATAGTATAAATATAATAATGCACAGTGGTATGGCTACAGGAGAAGATAAGGGAAAGCTGCCAGAAACCTAGGGATGGGTGCGCAAGGCTGCTGAAAAGGAAGTTTGGTTTGACCTTAACCAAGCTAAAGAAACTTTCATGGAAGCTACAAAAAACATTTTTGAGGCTTCTACACCGGGGAGTCCGGAAAAACCAGTTGGAAATAATGAAGTGAAAGATGTCTATCCTTCGTTGTCAGCCACCTTTCTCAAAACTTGGATGCAGCTCTTGAGGGATCAGAAGGCAATAGAAGGGCTCTATTAGTGTCTTTCTTTGCATCCTTCCACTAGTGATCAAATATGCTCTTATAGAGTGGCCTTGGGGTGTCAAAGTCAACTTTTTGTCATTTCAGTGAGTCTTCAAGTAAAATTTGGTCACTAAGTATTAGGTCTAGGATTTTTTTCACTCCTTCCAAAGTTTTCCAAGTATTGGTCCATGCTAGCATTCGGCTGAGTGTACCATCATTCAAAGAATTTTCATCATTATATCCAGTTCCAATGGGTCTTTTTACACCTTGTTTGTGCTTCAATTGTGCTTAGGTAAGGCTCATTTCCCTCTCCTAGGGTTTTGAAGGTAATTTTTCTTGGATGGTCAAATCATCAATAAAACTTGTATCCTGATGCTCATACACCTTCCCCTATCTTTAATATACCTTCTTAAACACTTCCCATTACTTATATCCCTCAAATTCATCATTTTCCCACAAACCCTAGCATATTGCTACAATTTGACACTTTTCTAGGCTAGGCCTATGTTTTTCCCTCTTGGACCCCTTCCCCTCACTCAATCCTTGAAATTCAACTTTCCCCTACTTCCTAACATCCCTCTATACTTCCCAAAATTTTCTCAAGAATTTAGAAGCCCCTCATCCCTTTCATTTCCCGTCATTTCTACAAATCCCCTATTCCATATATCGGGATACTTTTTATTCAAATGATGTTTCTGACAAAGAAAATATGAATTTTACAATATTGAGAGGTTTTTTGTCTAACATAGACCAAAGAATAATAGCCTCCTTTAGTTTTTACATACGTCTCATCGTTTGGGAGAAATGTCCAAAACATCATTTGCCTCAGGAGAGTTGATGCACTTCTGAAATGACCTTGGGAAATGCAATTTTTCTCTTAGATAGAATCTCCAAAATAATTTCTTGATGCATCAAATGATAACTAGACATATACATCTTTCAAATGAGCTATCATGAGCTTAAATTGGAGTTGAGTAAGACCTCCAAAAGTTGACTGCAACAACACTCTACATTTTGGTAGCCTCATTCTGCACATTTTGACCAATCCTGGGAGATTGAGCTTTTGACAGTGAAACTGAGCTCCAAACTGAAAAATTAAAGATGCTATTGAAATTATATAGGAATATATTTCCAACAAGCTATCACGGTTGCAATTTGGACATCGAGAAGGTAGTCAAAAGTCAGCTTGAAGTGGCGCTACCCGTAGAGGCCAGAGGGCTTCATGTAGGGATAGAGCACTGCACGTAGGCCAATTTTCATTGTGAAAAAAACAACAGCACTACGCATAGAGAAAGGCACAGTGCACCTATAGGTGGCACTGCACATAGGTCCAACAAGAGCCAAAACGACCTCCTGCCACCAAAAACACCAAATTTGTCTTGTTTACCCCTTAAACAAGTAAGCGTTGCCCCTGAACTTCATCCTTGGTTTTCAATTAATGCATTTGAGGATAATTCACTATGCTAAATGTGAAGCCCTAGAATCTCCTCTATTTATGCCTTAAAACCCTAACCCTTAATATTCATCCCACCACTTATCCCTAAAACCCTAAAACCCCTCCTACATAACACTCCATATCACTCCATATCCATTTTTCCTTCATCCCCAAAGCAATACCCTAAAACCCTAGACCCTCTCTGTCATTTTCATGGTTCATACCCTCCCACTCATTTTCATGTTTACCTAGTCCACCAAATTCCCCACAAGATCACTTCTCCTTGCCTTATTCCTAATCACCCTTACTCACCCCCTCCATCCCATTTCTAGGAGTACATAGCCTCAAAGCCTGGGAAATGTGGACAAAGAAGACATAGATTATGAGGAGAAATATTTTGATTTGATGGATAATGGTTGGCTAGAACAACATCATATTCATCATGATGTAGAGACAATTGACTTGGAGGCTCAGGATGAAGCAACAAAAAAACAGCACCATAAAGGAGAAAGAGGCTCAAATCCAGGCATTGATGGAAAACTTGGTGAGATCCAAGTATGTCATCACATATCTAAAACAAGAGAACAATCAGTTGAGTGATAAGTAGGTCCTCATGGAGCTGGAACTTCTCAAGACAAAAAGACAAAGTGACAAGGGCAAATCAACAATGCAAAAGGAAGAAGCACCGGTCACCTTGACTTCAATTGAGAAGGAAATTGAGGGAGATAGAGAAATTTGGCTTGAAAGAGTCAATTTGCACTTAGAAAAGCTGCTGCAAAGGGCCAATAGGGATAATTAGATCATCAGGCATATGGCCTACCACTACAGGACCCGAACAAAATTTGCAATATAATAGTCAAGCAGATGAAAGCAAGGTTGTGACGAGCTCTCAAAGGCCAAAAGTAGGAGGATAGGCTCAGGTTTCTTGTTGAAGCTTCCTTGGCTCATCAAGATGCTTGATGGTGGTGCTGCTCACCAACTTTGATCAAATTTGTAGGAATGTTTTCCTTTGGAAAATTTTGGAAATTTTAACACAGGAATTTTGGCTCTACGCGCAGCGCCACTGGTGCTGTGGTTTTCCTAGGGACACCCAATGGCTAAATGGCTTGTATTTTTGGATTTAGACTAATGATCACATGCACCCTATGAATTTCTAATCTTTTGGACAAAAACTGGTCTACCAAAAGGTAAGAAAACACCCCAAAAATGACCGTTTTGCCACTTTTTGGACACATAGTAGTAGTCTTGGGAGAATCAACTTTTGAGGGGTCAAATGAGTTTCCAATGAAGAAATTATAGATGTTTTGGAAAATAGACTTGAATATATTTCCAATGAGCTATCATGAGATCAATTTGGATGTCGTGAAGGCCTCCAAAAGGGACCTAAAAGTGGCGCTGCGTGTAGGGCTAGTGGCACTGCACAGAGGACAAATTTTTCACATGATTGCCATTTCACTTTGCTTTGACTGCGCTCTTGGATTTTCTCTCATGGAGGATGTTTTACTTATGCAAATGATTACTTGTCATGTAAATATGATGCATAATTAGTAATAGATGGTAGATTCATTAGATTAAGAGTCATTTTGAGCACAAATGAATCAGTTTCCTCACTTTTAGAGGCAAGTTGCTAGGATGCCTAGATTCCATTTTCTTGTTTATTGTTGGTTAGATTAGCTCCTCATCTTAGGGATTCGACCACTGAGGATGGGAGGAGGTTGAATCAATGGCTATATCTTCTTAATATTTCTCATTTTAAAGGGTTTGACTTAGTTGGATGCTAGGTTTTGAAAGGACATCATTTTGTATCAGTTTAGAAAGAGATTAATCAGAAATTGCAGCTATTTCGTTCGGATCCATGTGGTATGGTGTTTAGTTCAGTTTCCTCTCTTTATGATCATATGTTTAAATGTTTTGTGTACTTCATTAATCATTTAATTTCTTCTAAGTGGATTTTTTTAAGTTGATAGGCAGAATCCATAACATTAATGCTCTGCTTTGGGAAAATATTCACAGTTCATGTTTTCTATAGTTTAGGAAGGATCCATGATGATCACATGCTCTTCCTGGCTTCTCACCGGTCTTAAATCAACTCACATAATCAAACCCTAGAGTGCTAAGCTTCATACCTACCTTGCCCCATCAAACACCCTACAATTTTGACTTAGTTTCCTTGCCAAAACTGTCCAGCTCCTCCTGATCCAACAGAACCCCTTCAAATCAAATCAAACCTTGTGCTACTATACCTAGCCTAATATCATTTTCTTGATCCAGTCAACTTGGCTGATATCCTCATGGAGAGAGCCCTCCCTTTGCATAGTAGCACTAGCTACTTGGTTAAGTGTGGTTTGTGGTTACCCTGACATTGCCTTCCTTCAGCCTGAAGTTCAATCCAGGTGATAACATAGTGGCGACCATACTGGGGAATGTAGTTTTATGTTCCTCAACAAAATGTATCAACTTTAGATCTGATTGTTGATGGTGGACAATGATCAGACACTGGAAGGCTAAAATCATTCACTTGGTGACTCTAAATCAGTTTTGAGATCGAATCCAAGGACTCCACTAGAGGATGAACCCGACCAACAAAAACATGAAAGGACAATATGGAAAGATCAGGCACTCAAGTTGGAATTTCATCCAAGACATTATTTTCTTTGTTATAAGTTATTTCTTCTCTTTTCCCGAGAATGTCAAGAAGGCTTTACAAAGTATATTTTATTTCAGAAAATATCCTAGACCTGCATTTGATTCTTTCCATTTGAAGATTGTGAATACAAAATATTCGCATTCCTTTGATCTTGATCAAGAGCCTTCTTCTGAATCTTATGATGGTTGTCTTCAAACTGATGAGTCTCAAGAGATAAAGAATAACTCTACAACCTTTTTATATACTCCTATACCTTGTAAAATTCTAGATAGGTACAAGCCTTTGATTTTACCTCCTATATCCCATGCATTTCCTAAAAATCACTACCTATATCTACCAAGATTTGATGCTGAATGTGACAACATCACTGTTGAGAGACATGTACTAAACTTTGAGTCTTTTCTTGACCTTTTTGAAGCTAACGAAGAGGATGTCAGAATTAGGATTTTTTCTCTTTATTTGCAAGGCAAAGTCAAGAGTTGGTTCAAAACCTTGCCTGATGCAAGCATCTCAGATTTCCATCAATTCGTCAAAATTTTCCTCGACAAGTGGGTGGTCAAACAAAACCCTTTCTTCATTCTAGAAGAGTATATAATTAGTTGAAAAGACTGCTAGCGGAGACAGTACAACAATTTTCTGCCAAGATTAACCAAGTCCATTTTTCGATGCTTGCTAATATAAGGCCTACTCCTCGATCCTCTCTCTTACACTACCCAGAAGCCTTTGATCTAGACATGTAGTTTCAGCTGAGGGAAAGGAACCTTGCAACACTTGAAGAGATGCAAAATAGTGTAGTAGATGTCGAGGCTAATCTGTTGATCAGAAGGGAAAATTTGAATGAAGAAGAGATGAAGAGCATAGATCCAGAGGAATCAACATCTTCAGAGATAAAGCTCGACATTTTGGTAAGTGCGGTGGAAGAGATGATGCAAAACAAGTGGCTGATCCAAAACATTTTTTTTCTTATCCCAGTTGTCATAGCTCTAATAATGATTGTTTTATGGATCAGCTTGGAGAAGAGAGATCTATTGATCTGACATGTATGCTAGATGATGTGTTTTATCTAATTATTTGGCTAAGTTTGATCAATATGATGATGACTATGTTATCCAAACAGAAGCTAATTTTGTAGACAAATCAACAACTGGTTTGTGGAAGGAGGAAGTTCACTTTCAGTATCTTGAATACACTGATCAGTCAATGCCTATCAGCTATGGAAGTGAGGAGGAAAGTGCATAAAATTTTGAAGTAAGTGAAGGATATTTTCCTTTTTGTTTTACTTCATTTCAATTCATCAGAGACAACTTTCATGCAATCAGAAATCAACTGTCGATAATTTTTGATCTTGACCATCTAGAGGGAAATGAAATCCTTGTTTAAGACTTCCCATATCTAGATTTATAGCCCTTGAATTCCATTGAATGTCAAGTTGCAGATGAAGACTTGGAAGCTAGAACATATGATCAAATCATGGAAGATGATTTTGTACCATTATGTTTTGAATCATTTCAGTTTCTGAAGGGAAATTTGCATAGTATATCTTCAATAAAGGATGAGCAGCCTGTAGAAAATCATGCAATCTAATTGGAACCAATACAAGATGTGTTGCAACAGTCTTTTCAAGTTTTTCACGATCCAATAGCTGATGTGTTAGATGATATCTATAGTCAAATTCCTTCTCCATTAGCTAACTGTGAGCTTGAAAAAGTATTGATACAAACTTGATCCAATAGACGGTTTCTTTGTCATTTTCAGTAGGAGTCTCCTCACAAAACTCAGATGAAAGTTTGCATTCATGGTATGAGGAGAAGCAAAGTAATCCATTGGATGAGCTAACTCCCAATGCACATAAATTTCAAAATCCTTATGTAGTATTTTTGGAGTGAGATAGAGAATCCATATTATTCAATCTAAGAAAATTTAGATCTGTTTACAAGTTTTCAGTGGAGTTGTGTTTCAGTAGTTCTCTCTTGTTGCTCATAAGCAAGCACTTGCAGAGAATTCAAACAGTAGCCAGAATGCTTACTTGGTTGCATTGGTTGTTTCATTTCACTTGATCAGGTGAGGAAGGGATCAATTAGAGTAGGGTTTGATTAATAATCTCACAAAAGTGAGATTGGTTCAGTCAGTTTCAGAGTCAATTTGTGTCGTCAAGTCCTCAGTTTTCAGTCATGCATTTTAGTTTGAGTTTTTTATTGTATTGGCCCACATGGTTAGGCACTTGCTCTACGGTGTTCTTGACACCTCCAAGGAGCTACCATCCCCAATAAGTCCATTGTTAGTGTCAATCTTTGCAGCCTTCTACCAATAATCAAATATGCTCTTATAAAGTGGTATTGGGTTGTCAAAGTCAATTTTTTGTCATTTCAGTGGGTCTTCAAGTAAAATTTGGTCACTAGGTATTAGCTCTAGGATTTCTTTCACTCCTTCCAAATTTTTCCAAGTATTGGTCCATGTTAGCATTTAGCTGAGTGTACCATCATTCAAAGAATTCTCATCATTATTTCAGGTTCCAATGGGTCATTTTACACCTTTTTTGTGCTTCAATTGTGCTTCGGTAAGGCTCATTTCCCTCTGCTAGGGTTTTGAAGGTAGTTTTTCTTGGATGGTAAAATCATCAAAAAAAATTGTATCCTAATGCTCATACACCTTCCCCTATCTTTAATAATCCTACTTAAACACTTCCCATCACTTATATACCTCAAATTCATCATTTTCCCACAAACCCTAGCATATTGCTACAATTTGACACTTTTCTAGGCTAGGCCTGTGTTTTGCCATTTTGGACCCCTTCCCCTCACTCCATCCTTGAAATTCCACTTTCCCCTACTTCCTAACATCCCTCCCTACTTCCCAAAATTTTCTCAAGAATTTAGAAGCCCCTCATCCCCTTCAATTCCCTTCATTTCTACAGATCCCCTATTCCACATATTGGGATAGTTTTTATTCAACTGATGTTTTTGATCGAGAAAATATGAATTTGACAAACGTGATATAGGTTGTTGTCTATCATAGACCAAAGAAGAAAATCCTCCTTTAGCTTTTACACAGGTCTCATGGTTTGGGAGAAATGTTCAAAACATCATTTGCCTCAAGAGAGTTGATGCACTTATGAAATGACCATAGGAAAAGAAATTTTTCTCCTAGATGGAATGTCCAAAATACTTTCTTGATGTGTTAAATGCTAACTATATACAAAGATATTTCCAATGAGCTATCATGAGCTAAATTTGGAGTTGTGGAAGACCTCCAAAAGTTGACTGCAATAACACTCTCCATTTTGGCAGCCTCATTCTGCACATTTTAACCATACTTGGGAGATTGAGGTTTTGACAGGGAAAATGAGCTCCAAAATGGACAATTAAAGATGTTATGGAAAGTAGACAGGAATATATTTCGAACAAGCTATCATGGTCTCAATTTCGACATTGGAAAGGCATTCGAAAGTCGGCTTGAAGTGTCACTGCATGTAGAGGCTGGAATGATGCACGTAGGGACAAAGCGCTACGCGTAGGCCAGTTTTCCCTGTGCAAAAAGCAATGGCACTGTGTGTAGAGAAAGGCATTGCACACCTATAGGTGGCACTGCGCGTAGGGCCAGCAAGGGCCAAAACGACCTCCTGCCACCCAAAAACACCAAATTTGTCTTCTTTACCCCTCAAACAAGTAAGTGTTGCCCTTGAACTTCATCCTTGGCTTTCAATTAATGCATTTGAGGATAATTTTCTATGATAAATGTGAAACCCTAGAATCTCCTCTATTTATGCCTTAAAACCCTAACCCTTACTATTCCTACCATCACTTATCCCTAAAATTGTAAAACCCCTCCTACATAACACTCCATATCTCTCCATATCCCTTTTTCCTTCATCCCCAAAGAAATACCCTAAAACCCTATCCCCTCTCCCTCATTTTCATGGTTCATACCCTCCCACTCATTTTCATGTTTACCTAGTCCACCAAATACCCCACAAGATCACTTCCCCTTCCCTTATTCCTAATCACCCTTACTCACCCCCTCCATCCCTTTTCTAGGAGTACACAACCTCAAAGCTTGGCAAACATGGACAGAGAAGACAGAGATTATGAGGAGGAGAAAGATTTTGATTTGATGGAGCATGGTGAGCCAGAAAAACATCATATTCATCATGGCGTAGAGACAATTGACTTAGAGGTTGAGGATGAAGCAACAAAAAGAAACATCACCATACATGAGAAAGAGGCTCAAATCTAGGCATTGATGGAAAACTTGGCGAGAGCCAAGTATGTCATCACATATCTGAAACAAGAGAACAAGTAGCTCAGTGATAAGCAAGTCCTCGTGGAGCTGGAACTTCTCAAGACAAAAGACAAAGTGACAAGGGAAAATCAACAATGCAAAAGGAAGAAGCACCGGTCACCTTGACTTCAATTTAGAAGGAAATTGAGGGAGATAGAGAAATTTGGCTTGAAAGAGTCAATTTTCACTTATAAAAGCTATTGCAAAGGGCCAATAGGGACAACACGATCATCAAGAGCATGGACTACCACTAAAGGACCCGGAACAAAATTTGCAATAGAAGGGTCAAGCAGATGAAAGCAAAGCTGAGATGGGCTCTCAAAGGAAAAAAGGAAGAGGATATGATTAGGTTGCTGGCTGAAGCTTCCTTGGCTCATCAAGATGATTGATGATGGTGCTACTCACCAATTTTGATAAAATTTGGAGGAATTTTTGCGTTTGGCAAATTTTGGAAATTTTAACATAGGAATTTTGGCTCTGCGCGCAACGCCACTTGCATTGCGCTTCTCCTAGGGATACCTAATGGAAAAATGGCTTGCATTTTCAGATTTAGAGAGATTAGTACATTGAGAAAAATTGGTCTACCAAAAGGACAAAAAACACCACAAAAATGACCTTTCTGCCACTTTTTGGACACACAGAAGCAATCTTGGGAGAATCAACTTTTGAGGGGTCAAATGAGCTTCCAATGAATAAATTCTAGATTTTTTAGAAAATATACTTGAAGAGCTTTCCAATGAGCTATCATGAGCTCAATGTGTATGTCGAGAAGGTCTCCAAAAGGGACCTGAAAGTGGCACTGCACGTAGGGCCACTGGCATTGCGCGTAGGGCAAATTTTGCACAGAATTGCCATTTCACTGTGTTTTGACTGTGATCTTGGATTTTCTCTCTTGGAGGATGTTTTACTGATGTAAATGATTACTTGGATTGTAAATGTGATGGATAATTAGTAATAGAGCGTAGATTCATTAGATTGATGGCATTTTGATCACAAATGAATCAGTTTTCTCACTTTTAGAGACAAGTTGTTAGGATGCCTAGATTCTAGTTTCTTGTTTAGTGTTGGTTAGATTAGCTCCTCATCTTAGGGATTTGTCCCCTGAGGATGGTAGGAGGTTGAATAAATGCCTATATATTCTTCTTCTTTCTCGTTGTAAAGGGCTGGACTCAGCTCGATGCTTAGGTTTTGAAAGGACAACATTTTGTATCATTTTAGTAGGAGATTAATCAGAAATTGCAGCTATTTCTTTGGGATCCATGTGGTATGGTGTTTAGTTTAGCTTCCTCTCTTTGTGATCATATGTTTAAATGTTTTGTGTACTTCATTAATCATTTCATTGCTTCTAAGTGGATTTTTTTAAGTTTATAGGTAGAATCCATAACATTAATGCTATGCTTTGGGAAAATATTCACAGTTCATGTTTTCTACAGTTTAGGAAGGATCCATGATTTTCACATGCTTTTCCTAGCTTCTCATTGGTCTTAAATCACCTCACGTAAGCAAACCCTAGAGTTCTAAGCTTCACACCTACCTTGCCCCATCAAACACCATGCAATTTTGACCTAGTTTCCTTGCCCAAACTGTCTAGCTCCTCCTGATCCAGCAAAATCCCTTCAAATCAAATCAAACCTTGTGCTACTATACCTAGCCTAATATCGTTTTCCTGATCCAATCATCTTGGTTGACATCCTCATGGAGAGAGCCCTCTCCTAGCCTAATAGGGCTAGCTACTTGGCTAAGTGTGGTTTGTGGTTATCCTGGCATTGCCTTCCTTCAGCCTGAGGTTCAATCCAGGTGATAACAGGCTTTTGATTGACAATTGTACGAGAAAAATTAAGATTCATTCAAAACAACGCACTGTGAGCAAACTAGATAAACACAAGAAATGGACTAGGTGTGACATGATGTTAAACATGCAGATCGGGGAGTATGAAATGGACCAAGTCATCCTGGATTTGGGTTCTAATGTGAAGTACTACCGTAGCAGACATGGGAAAGGATGGGGAGAACTATGCTACAATGATCTCATATATAACTATGCATGGTAAATCAGCAGAAGATCATTCTTATGGGGTGCCTGTATGGGGTAGCACTAGACATTGAAGGAGTGAGTGCATTGGCTAACTTTGAGGTAATGGAATTAGTGGATGATAGAAATCCTTACACTATGCTACTAGGAATTGATTGGGCCTTTGACATGGATGTAGTGATCAATCTGAAGAAGTGAAGGATGACATTCTAGAAGAAGGCACTCAGAGTTATTGTGCCACTGGGCCCTGTTGAATGAGCGTGCTACATTGAACTGGTCCATGACTATGAGGAGGAAGATGATTTGGCTCAAGTCTACAATATTACTATGCACGATGAAGATTGGATCAATCCAACTGTAGATGGGTGAATCACGAGGGATAGAGACATCTCTTGTACCTCAGACTCAAATGAAGAGATCAAACAGTGGCAGAATTAGTTGCATGAAATCTCTATGCTATGTTGCAATATGATGACCAAATCACTGTGGTGTGTATCTACATAGGTAAGAAAAATTCCGCATTATGATGGCTTAAATGATGTTAATCTCTTTTTGTATGAGTTTGAAAGGGAGCTTCTCAAGGAATATCAATTCCAAGCACTTGAATTGGCACCACACTCTACACCTGCCCGTTGGTGGGGTACGCATAAGGAAAGCTTCATTGACTGGAAGGACTACAAGAGAATGATGAAGATGAGGTTTGGATACGTTAATACTCAGATGAGTGAGAAATATAGTAGAAAGGATGATCCGTACGAGCACTTGGTGTGATGGAATAAAGCTCGGGGAGAAGAAAAATAGCCATAATGTGTACATATATTCTATCATACCCTGGATACTATCCAAATGAATTGGTATTTGGAAACAGAACTACGCCATGGGATGAACGAATGGGACATATTGAGGGAGAGCTTCTTATTAACTTTCAGCTTTAAGGATGGATTCGAATGCATTGACGAAGCACTCCAGGAAATTAAGGCCATTATCTATAGAACGCCTAAAGAGCGGATAGACTGGGTTCAACCGACTGGAGTACACAGCTACGCCATGGGCTGGAATCCTACAATATGACTGTAGAAGAAGAAGAAGATGATGATCCATGAAAAATAAATATTCTAGAGGGTGAAGGACAATGCGAGGTTGAAGGACCTAAAGCAGAGAACCCTGATATATCAGAACCTTTGAAGACTAGGCAAGTAAACATTGGATCGGCACCTAGCCTAAGTTTGCAAAGATAGGAGATTATTGGGATGAAGATACAGTTGATTAAGTTGTGGAGCTACGTAGCAAATACCAGGACTTGTTTCCTGCCAAGTTCTCGGACCTAAAAGGAATAGTAGGGGATCTGGGAGTGATGAATATCACCCTAAAGCCCAATGCCAAGCCTGTGAAATCGAGACCTTACTAACTAAATCCCAAGTATAAGGAAAATGTGCACAAAGAGCTAGACAAAATGCTGGAAGTAGGAATTATTAAGCTAGTAGAAGAATATTATTGGGTGAAACCTATGGTAGTTCAAGAGAAGAAACAACAAGGTGAAATCAGAATATGCATAGACCTGAGGAATCTCAATGATGCATGTGTTCGTGACCCATTTCTAACACCATTTACGGATGAAGTTTTTGAGAATTTTGGAGGACAAGAAGCTTATTCATTCACCGATGGGTTCTCAAGGTATCACCAAATTAACATCATTCCCGAGGATCATAGTAAGACGACCTTCATGGTGGATTGGGGATGCTTCCAATACACAGTGATGCCATTCGGGCTCAATAATGCACCCACGATATCTTCAAGAGTTTTAATTGCAGCATTCAAAGAATTCATCCATGAATTCTTAGAAGTGTACTTTGATGACTGGGAGGAACCAAACCTCCAAAAGATTGGCACAAATGTCTGAGAGACATAGCAAAATTTTGATGAAATCAGGGCAACTGCATGCACTTTCACAGCAGTCCAATGCCCCGCTCGATTGCAGGGAGAAAAATAATTGCAATCACAAATTGAACAACTATAGAAAAAAGAGGATATTTTAAAGGCCAAAATACTGCCATGGACAGAGGAAGCAAGTCATCTTACTCTATCTATCTAGGAAAAGTCGAAGACAATCCAATAGACTCAAAGGATGATGCACCTCATGATGGATGGGCCGACTACAAAAAAGCTGGTAGAGGAAGTGCAACAGGTCACGGTGTAGGGTTCTGCTGACATAGTTGTTTTGCATATGGAGTTTAGTGACCTCTACAATAGGATAAAGGCACTAGCTAAGTAACTTGAGGGTAAGTCACCCAATTTGTGTTGGGGGCCTATTGGGATGGGTTCCCTCAGGACAATTTTGTTAAATTTTGAGTCAATTTTGTATTATCTTTTGTAGCAAATGTAAAGTCTCTATGCAATGTGGAAACGTAGAGTGTGAAGCTAGTAGAAGTCAAAGGGGCTTTAGTCCCTTATTTGGGCAAGGGATAGAGTTGTTTTGGGACTCGCCCATGATCTGTGAACCATGGTATTGTAAATCGAAGACTATATAAAGTTGAGTCGTGGCGAGTCTAAGAAAAAATTAGATTAATAAGAACCATTGTAAGGGCAAGGTGCTAAGGTAGGAAAGGTGTGTCTCCTATACTTAGGTGAAAGGGGAAGGCTCCTGTAGCTGAGTGCGTGGGCCCCTACAGCTAAGTGCGCTAGGATGAGAAGTCTATATATGAACGTTTCTATCTAATAAAGACTGTTTTCAGCCAAAAATGATGAATCTGTGTTCTTTTATTTACTTTTTCTAAGTTTATATATCTTCACTCCGTAATATGTTTAATATGAATTAATTCTTATTTACTCCGTGGAGCTAATAAATCTGTAATATGTATACGTGATAAGTACAATCAAGTACCGTCGCAAAGATCTGAAGTTCATTTAGATAGAGTTGAAGTAGTTATTTGTCATAATGGTTAGATATGTGCGAAGGGAGATCTAAGCCATAAGAACTTCAAGAAAACCATCACATAGGCCTCTCGATGTAGAATTTTGGCCTCTCGATGTAGAAGTTTGCTTCTAACATCCCCCAAAACTTCTTTGGGTGAGGTTTCATCCTATGATATGCAAGTTGTTCCTGAAAGGGCCAGCAGTTAGGGTTTTTATGGTTGGTGCAGTTAAAGCTTAACTTGGGTTAGACCCCATCAAGCCAACAATAATTCATTTAATAATTTATTTTTGTTGAACATTAAGCTAATCTCATGGCTCTCATTATTTAAGGTCAAATAAACATGCACTCTTACTTTTTTTTATTTCTAGTCATTGATGATCGATGGTGTGTCTATCTGAAACATCAAATAAGGTAAACATCTACATAGTTTATCTTTGAAATATTTCTACAATATGAATAACTGTGGAAATATCCACTCGCAAAATGATTATCTTTTCTCATGGAACCTAAGATCCTAGAACATTTGAGCTCTCAAGTTGAGTCCAATCTCATCCATTTCCCATTTTGATTCAAATAGGAAGAGAGAAATCCATAGTAGTTTAGAACAAAGGGATAAAAGAACCCTCCCATAGAGGAGGATTTTACAACCGAAGTTAATAATTTTCCCTCTAAAGGTGTACTACATATTTGTTTAATAAAAACAATTTACTTCTCCATCAGGTACATGATTATAATGTTGAATGTGTGTGTTTCTAGTTTCTTACCTCTATTACATGTTTTTTCTAACTATTTTTTTACATCTCCGAAGACCTATGTTGTACATTACAATGTAGGATTTCATTCATTTCTATTTTTGTTAGCCTATCTAGGACATCGATAGTAGAAGGTAGATTTTTGATCAATTTCTAAAGAAATCATGGCTAACAAGTAAATTAAAGAAGGTCATTGAAGTCATCAACTACCTGATCGATCTCGATACTACTCATTTAGTCAAAGTTTGTCTCACGTCTACTTCATTCAGCTTAAACAAACATGTGGGATTTTGTTATACAAATTTTTGGGCACTGCAACCCCAATCATATATGTCCATAATAAAAGGACTTCTAAGTCCCTAAAAGTGTTCTTTCATGCCCTAAAGGAACAAGGTCAGCTGATTACATCATCTCCCAGAAGTTCTCCATAGAAAACTGCTCAGAACTAGTCAAAACTGGACCATACAGGTTGCTCAGTGCTAAGGGTGTGATGCATCTCACCTACCCAGTGTAAAAGGTGCGATGCATACTGGAAAGCCCTTCTATAGGGTGTGATGGGCGAGAATGGACAAATGGCAGAGACAGTTTGCGAGGTGGATGATCATGGAATCTTCCAGAAACTTCTCCTGTGACACTTGCCTCTCTGAATTCGCCAAGGGATGAGTAAGAGATCATCAATCTCCAAGTGGAATCAATAACTATCAAAGAGAAGACACTAATCAAAATCCCAAAAGCTGACTCATCTCCCTACAATCATCTATATATGGATCCCTCATCCTAGAGATCCAGAGGCTTGAATTTGGTATCTTGTAAGGAAGTGATGTTGGTTTCCTGGTGGAATATCATAGTGTTGGGTGATCTAAGATTTTCATGAGGTGAAGAATGGATTTCATGCTGGGAGGATGACGCTGGGTCAGATCAATGGGTTGTAATCCTCTCTTCTAATCTTTACATCAATAAAGCTATTCATGTTTTCCTCCACATTCTTGTATGTCTGATATTATATGCATTTGTGTGGTCAATATATATCTGGTCCTATATTGTTTATGATTGTAGATCTCTGCACTTTGAAGGTATTATGTTGCTTTGACTTTACAGGTACTCTTTGAAGTAGAGTGGTCAAGGGAGAAGCGGCAAAGACCTGTCGGTGAGGAGAAGGAACAAGTAAAGAACCGAGCAAAAGATCAAGGTTGGTATTCTTTGATCCTCTCCTATATACATCTCATAAAGGAAAATGAAAGTAACTTTAATCTGTTTGTTTCTAAGATAGCTACCCATCTTAGTGGGACTAGTAGTTCTGCATAGACACTAGATTTCCTGATAACAAAATGCCGACTCCGCTGGGGATCGAGTAGCTTCTTTGCTTGTTTATACTTGTTTGTTTTATAAACTTGCAGACGGAGCCTGAAGTTAAGCCAGCTAGCCTTTGAACTACATTTGCTATGCAAGTGCAAAGTAGATCAATGCTGCTTCAATCTATCTCCGGGTTTTGTTTATAAACTGAAAAATCGATTGGCAAACATCCTAATTTCCCTAGTAGTGGCTCTAGTAACCTCATTAGATCAGCCCCTATGATTTCTATTTACTGACTATCATTAGCTCGACCTAAATCCCTTAACTAAGTTGCAAACTGTGACCAAGAACCAAGTTGAAGTCTCGTCCTTGGACCATCACACTTTCTCCTCTTGGGAATCTAGATGCATCGCACCTCCCATGCGTAGTAGGTGCACTGCATCGCACTTTCCCTGTGTTGCAGGTGTGCTCATCAGATAAGACCTCTTCTGCTTCCAGATTTTGGTTTCTTTGTTCACTCTCTTCAGCTTTATTCAGGAGTTTTGTTGTCTGTGATTAGTATACCATTTTGGAAACTCCCTTCCTTTGCATGATTCGGCCTCCATAATACAAATAATTGTGAACGTTTTCATGTATTGTGCGCCATTTACAGTTCTCTTTTACAAAAAGTAGCGTAATCAAATTGTCGTCTTTTGATTTGGAAGTGTCGTTTTCAGTCAAAGAAAAGAATCCTATCGTTCTTGATGGTCAATTGTACAATTACTCTTGTGTTTGATTTGAATTAGTATTTTTTCAAGTGTCGAAAGCAATTTTCAATTCAAAGTCGCAAAGTGTCATTATTATCTTCCTTTCATTTTTGAAGAGAAATTTGTTAGTATTGTCGCTTTGAAAAGATAATTCAGTTTTGTACTCAACATTCTTTATGTCATTCACACATTAAGAAAGTGGAAAAAAAATACATGCATGTGCATTTGCATTTAGACTACTTGTTGGTTTGATTTAGGACAGTGCATCTAGTGTGTGCTCTCTACTCTATGTTGAAAGAATATCATCTCTCTTTCTTTAGTAGCTAGGATTTTCATTGCAAAAAGAATATTAAATGATTGTTTATCATCTTAGATTGCATTTTAGGAATTATATATCTACATCACGTGGTGAACCTGAAAGGAAAATCTCTTAAGAAAGATCAACTGTAAAATAAATTCAATGAACATAAAAATGCTTTGGAACCTAACGCACAACATTTATAAGTCTAGGCTAGAGACGTATTCTGGCATTGTAAAGCCTGGTAACTATCGCTTTCATTGTTGGTTTGGTGATTCCTCCTCTTTGACATGACAAGTGCCAGTACGGACTTGTGCTCCCATGTATCGTCGAGTATATATTGGGAGACCACAATAGGCTATATCGTTTATCCATAGGAAGCCGTGTTTGCTGCCCTATCGATCGCAATACACTGAACACAACATTCAGGAAGATTGATTATCGTACCGTAAAAAGTATTCTACATTTTTGCGATTGGTTTGGTAATCCCTCTATCTAGATTTCCATAATAGTATCTTTAGTTCCTTTTCAAACTCCTTAAAGTAAAAGGTCCGTTTGAGCACTTGTCACTTCAAGCTCATTAAAAATTGAAGCCGACTAGAGTCATCTTTTGTTTTTTCTCGACTCTTTAAAATTGAAAAAGTAGGTTGTGTCAAAGCGTCTAAAATTCATTTAATTCGGAATCATTTTCCCCTTTATTTTTAGTTGATCGAGTAATCCGCAATCGTGGAGGAAAGTCAATTAAAACCCCATCGTTCACGGAGACTTATGAGTCAACTGTCTTTATCTCTGAAAAAAAAACTATTCTGGAAAAAATGAACTCGTTTAACCGAATCAAAGTCCCCTGGTTTGGTTGGAACAAGTGTTCCGACACCCTTAGAGACTCTAGTTACTCCAAACATTTCTGGTATCCCTGCCTCTACAGGAGAAGTTCCGCAGCCACAAGAGGACAGTATAACTGATCCTAGTGTGATGGTGAACACTTCTATTCCTGAACCGGCTACATCTACAGCTGATTCAGAAGGTGTTATTCCCCAAACATCTGTCACTGCAGAATCTATACCTTCTTCAGCACCGGAAATATTTTACGAACCTGATGGTCTACCTCTTCCACCTGGATTGATTGCTATAGAAGAGATTGTGAAGGATCCTCCATCTAGCACTCCATCGCATTTTGGAGTTGGGATAACCCTATATCCTTCTTCATGAAAAATTAGTCTCCCATCATTGGAAGTTCCTATAGAATCGCTAGGAAATCTTTTGGATAGACTAGATATGTATGAAAAACCATCGACATCTAGGACTGTGTCATCTGACACAGCAGCAGCAGAACTTCCTGTTGTTACTCCAACAATGTTCACCGGCATACCGTCTATCCCAACTAGCTCTCAATCACTAGATGGAATCCATGTAGGGGCTGTTTTGATAGTATGGTATGTTCCTGTTTGTTCGTCCGGAATAATATCTGCAATCTCTTATGTTGAGTCTCATCAAATTGATCCTTCGCAGTGTCAATTTGGGTAGTTCGGTTCTCAAAGGATAATCATTCCTTTCAGCACTCGATTACCACTGTATGGGGGCAATATACCCTTTCATTATCTCCTCCAAGAGAACAAACATACGAGAGTTCACAAAAGAATTCAGGTTATGGTGGAATTACATCTAGCGGTTGGGTGCTGATACTGCCTCAACAACCAAGAGTTGTATACTCAATGCAACAAATTCTACCTGTGTCAAATATCCCCACTATGCCGACTATTGTGACTATGTCACAAGTACAAGCATTGCCTGTTTTATCCCAACCTCAAGCTTCTCAGGTCGTAATACAAAAATCTCTTGTCTCTATGATGCCACCACAATCTTCGATTAGTGGCTCCTTAACTGGAGTGACCCAGGCTCAAAAGGGTACCATCACCTCTCATCTTGTTCAAACAGCCAGTATTGGACAACAGCAAATGGTTTCACAACCATGGCTTGTGCAATATCAACAACCGCAATTCCAACAAGTTTACCAAGGATCTGAGCACCAAATATTTGCAAGTAATGGGTAGTTGTATATGCAAAACAGTCAACATCAACCATTTCATAGTAGTTATGCCCATCAAACTTACCAAAGTTATCAACATCAAATGCATTATGCTGGTATGCAAAGACCCACTGCTCAGGCAATCCCATATTATTTTGGGTATGCTTCACCGAACCTGAATCAACAGTTGCCCTTCGTGGAAACTTTAGAGTTACCATATCTAAATCGACTAACAAACGATCTGATTGCTTACGCCCCTTGGTGGCTAGCAATTCCAAATAAACTTCCGTCAGATATTACTAAATTTAATGGAAATCTGAGTGAAGACCCATCGAATCATGTGATGAAATTTCATCTATGGTGTTCATCTAACACTCTAAATGATGATTCATTTAGGCTCAGCCTTTTTCAGCGAACGTTAACTAGTCTGGCAACAAAATGGTATAACGAATTGTGTAGAGCTTCATTTGATAACTTCAGCACCCTAGCCAAAACCTTTTTAACCCATTTTCAGTTACCCATAAGATACGAAATGGGAACAAAGCTTCTTACGAATTTCAAACAAATGACGACCACTCGCATATCTGATCATATTCATGAGTGGCAACGTCGTCATGGAATGGTAAAAACATATGTTCCTGATCAACTGCTAGCTGAATGGTTTATTAAGTCATTATTACCTTCTATTACGGAAGATGTGGCAAAGGGAGGAGTCGTCACTGAAGAGAAAGTCATTACTCGTGCACAATATATAGACTTGATATATACTCATTCTCGCACGCTCTACGATAAAATCCCTGATGCTCCTAGAGCAGAATTCTCCATTCCTCCCCCTCCTAAATCAAGCAAAGACTCTCATGTCGGCGATGGCATCATAGGTGCGGCTAGCATGAAAACCGTAAAAGCTACATCCAGGAAGGCTCGTATGATTTCATGTCAAAATGAAAATGAGGAACTTCTCACTTCAGAGGTAAATGCCGTGTTGACTGACAAAGGTAGAAGAAAAAATATGAGGAGTCTTCTCCTGGAAAATCTTCTGCAAACCCTTCTAGACATAGGAAACCAAGTCATCCATGCTTCATATGTGATGAGGATCATTGGACGAAAGATTGTCCACATAAAGCCAAGCTTAGAAAATTCTTTAAGAATTCAAAAACCTCAGCGGTATTGACTGATCCATTTCTGAAACCAGGATCAAATCTGGTTGCTAGTGACAATGCTTCCCCATCCCAAGTTCTAATGTTGTTTGTTTCGAAGCAGAAAAATGATGCTTTGATATCGACAAGGAATAAAGATTACGAGAATCCACAGCTATCAGACGACAAGGCTAATGATCAACCTAGTAATTCGACAACAACTTCGACCAAATTTGTGCCACACATCATTCCTAAACTAACAATAAAGCCACCGAAGGGAGTAGTACACAAATCGACATTTAACCCTCGTGGTAGAGTAGCAAAACATTATAATATAGTGGAGGATCTGGCCCAATCGCCGTCTGCTATGTCGACACTTGAGGTACTGCAAAATTGCCCCTCCCAAAAGCAGGCTTTATTATTAGCAATAGGTGGGATTGACCCAACGGATTCCAATCTTGTGGCCTTTAATCATAAAGGATATGAGCCTCAGTTACCAGCTCAACTAGCTTTCCTTATTCAAGTGAATGTCCTCAACAAAACTGTTCATCGAACAATTATTGATGAGGGGGCATCTACATGTATTATTTCGATGAGTTGCTAGAAAACTTTAGGATCTCCACCCTTGTCGTGCTCTTCGATGAAATTAAAAGCATTTGATGGACGAACATACACCCCATATGGGATTTTAAGTAACTTTCAAGTGGAACTAGGGGGCAAAACAGTAGAAATTGATGTTGAAGTTATCGATAGAAACCTCGATTACAACATCCTACTAGGAAGGCCCTAGATATATGCTATGGCTACTGTTGTGTCGACATACTTTAGAAAGATTGCATTTCCCTTCCAAGGAGGAATTACAATCGTCAACCAACAAACATTTCTCCCCAACAGTTCACAAGTTACAAGAAGCATTCCAATGATCCATGGAAGCTCTCATTCACTTCAAAATATGGGAGTGGGCCTACTAAAAGACCCTACATTGATGGGTACATTTTCCCTACCACCTCCAAGTAATCTGGCGAAAGTGGCCATGGTGGTAACCTGCAACATGATATCTTCTAGATTCAGAAGATTCCTAAACATTTTGTCAACATGGATCATCGCCCTAATAGAAATATTGTAGCATTAAATTTTCTTGGCTTGGGGGCCAAACCCAAATCAATGCTCATCGAGTGTTTGGATAGATAGGTCTAAGGAATATGGAACCTCTTCAGATCCTTGGTCGCATTTACATTCTATAGACGAAGGAATCATTCAATCAAAGATGATAGGAGAGGCACCATGGGAAGATTACCACCATTGTTCCCATCTTCCGAATTACGACGAAGATTATTCCAGCAACCTTAATCATCCTTCAGTTTTGTATTTTCTATCAAATATTGTTAATACGGTGGATTCTGAGGACGGTTCCTATCTTGTGTCAACCTCATTAAAAAATGAAACAACTCCCTTTCCAATTCGATTCTTTCAAATATCTCGAAGGTAAACCTTCATTCCAACCACCGTGTTGAATGAAATGAAGCTTCGGGCGCATGCACCTCGATTTGTGTTATTATGCTGGGGGCATGCAAACTTATCACGTGTAGTGTTACCGCAGGGTTCAAGCTCGTTAAAAAATAAACCCGCCATGAGCATTGTTACCGTAGGGTTCAAGCTCGTTAAAAAACAAACCCACAATGAGCAGTTTTTATGCGAAGTTCAAGCTCGTTAAAAAATAAACCTAGCAATGAGAAAATGTTCCACCAGAGTTTAAGCTCATTAAAAAATGAACCAATCTCCGGTAAATAACCATTGTGAATGCATTGTCATCAGCTTTTGAGCCTTGGTCATGTTCTCAACATCACCTCCACTCTGCTTTAGCCGATCATACACCTCCATTTGATTATTTACCCTTTTTGAGGAACATCTACGATGACTGATTCTGTTAGCCATCCTTGTGACACTGCCATGATTGGAAAATTCCAAACCTTACCTGGAATCAACTGCTACCTGGAAATATCACTCGTTCCTCAAGAGGCGAGTCTCCTTTAAGCTCTTTTCATCTGACTCGTAAAATATGGAAAGATTGTCGAGCAGTTGGCCTCTCCAGCTCGTTAAAGCTACCGGGAGTGCTATCCCTCCTCTAGATTTTAATCTTTTTGGACCTGAGGGATTATTACACAAAACGATCAAGTGCTTGTCTTGTTCAACTCATTAAAACTATCGAAAATTCATCCTTTTCATATTATTTTATACTTTTTCGGACTTGAGGGATTACATGATGAAAAAGGATCACTGGAGTTTCCTTTCCATCCCATTTTAGACTCTCTAAAATTGAAAAAGGACTGAGTTGTCTTTGTCGTTAAAATCATTAAAACCAATAGCGACAAACTTGTCCATGTAGACAAGAACGAGTTTCACTGTCGCTAGGCTTGTTAAAACATAGCAACGGGTTGGCCCAAAGGGAAAATTATAGAACAAGCATATTTTATCCTCCTCAAGCTTGATAAAAATAAAGAGGTACTAGTCAGCAATGACTGGGGAAGAATTGGTAAGAAAACTTGAAGAAACTCTATTGCTAGCGAGTCGCTCTTGAACATGACACTTTCACTCCATCACCATGATTGAGTCAGGTTGGGTCATTCCGTTCACTGGTCATATTACCATTGGTCCACTGTACCATCCATCTTTTTGGTTAATGCTACCAATCCATTTCAGTGTCGCCGATGTATTCAAGAGAAGTCGATTAGAGAATTCACCAACCGATCTTGTGTCTCAGCCACTGCAATACCTTTACGCTTCGTTCTTTCATGACCGCCACCCTGAACCCTGTATCATCAGATCGTTTTCACCTCCAAAAGTCATTTGCTCCATTCTGTGTCATAGATGTGGGATTCATTAAGGCCCTCCTACAACAGGTCACTTCTTGTCGACATCAGCTCATTATCCAAGAAGTTGACCTAGGAACAACCCTTTCAGTACTTTGAAGCTTGCATGCCTCAATGGTAAGTTTCTCACTTTCGGCGATAGGTTTACATCAACGGCCTTCGACCGAGAGATTTTGCATGGTGTTCAATGCCAAGTCCCATTTTCACACCACGTGAATTGTACTGTCATACCTTGATGGTCATCATCATTATCAGTGATTCTTCTCGCGCCTGTTAACAGCTTACATCGCTCGCTGGTTATTAGGCGACGTCTTTCCATGTTCGACTCGAGAACATTTTTGGCATGGATCAACTTGTACTTCGAGCGAATATTGGACGAGTTTGAAGATCCCAGATCTAGTTTCATCCATCCGAGCTGTGATATAATCAGGAAAATAAAGACGTCAAATGTACATCATTGCTGCACAGATGATCATCTGAATCAAAGGATGATGACTCTTTCAGAATCATCAGTCTGCCACACAGACGGTTGTCTATCCTATGTATATGAAAATGAATTTATAAAGCTGAGCATGGAAACGCTCGCCTGAGCTAGATCATGAAAATGCTATGAATATAATGTACTGTATTGTATCTTATTATAGGTCACCTTCCAATTCGAAAAACCTCAAATCCTCATGATAAAGCATTTCACCTGACATCAAAAGATTAACGACCTCATGCTTTAGGGGGCATCTGTTATAGAAATTTTTGGGCACTATAACCCCAATCATATATGTCCATAAACCAAGGGCTTCTGAGTCCCTAAAAGTGTTGTTTCATGCCCTAAAGGAATAAGGTCAGCTAATTACATCATCTCCCAAAAGTTCTCCACAGAAAAATACTCAGAACTGGACCATACAGGTTTCTCAGTGCTTAATGTGCGATGCATCTCACCTGCCTAGTGTGAAAGGTCCGATGCATTGTTAAACACACATGGGCAGCAAGGGAAATATGAAAGATAATCAGGGGAGTACAATTTTTATTAACAAGAGATATACATTTATAGTACAATATGTGACCGTTGGGTTTCACATCCCAAGGTCTCTTGGACTCCTTTTGTCCATTCCGCTTCCACACTAACCCATTGAGGATTAGGTGTCCAACATTTCCCCCCTAATCCGAAGGGTTATGTATGAGTCCAAGAAGAGAGCTGAAATACAAAATGTGCAAAAATGCATGGAAAAACTAGGTTGAATGTGCTCTCTGAAATGTTGGTATAAAGGGCGGTGGTTTAAGGATGACCACCAACACTGGAACGCTTAGTGCAGTTCCTGGAACTCTTCCAAAACTGGCAAGAAGCTGAAGTCTTCTACTAGAGGAAGTTCTCCTATTCATTTGAAGAGGGAAACCTTCAACCAATAGAGGGAGGTCTCACCCCGCATAAAAGGGAGAACTTCAACCTGAAAAGGGAAGTCTCAACCTGTGGTGGCTTAAGGATGACCAACAACTCTGGAATGCTTAATGCAATTCCTAGAACTCTTCCAAAACTGGCAAGAAGTTGGAGTCTTCTTCTAGAGGAAGTGTTCTCAATTTTGTTCCTAGAATTCTTCCGAAACTGGCAAGAAGTTGAAGTCCTCTGCTAGAGGAAGTGTCACAGATTACCAACTGAAGGCATGCTCAAAGGCATCTTTGTTTTTGGCTACAAATCTGAAACTAATGTGGTAGGTTGTGACTCAGGCTCGCTTGATGTGACTTTGAAGCTTGTAGATGACCATCATTTCCCCCCTATCAGATACAAGGTGAGATGATGGACAAAACTCAACTGCAAGATTGTTTAATATTCTGGAACAAGTTTTGACATGTGCTTGGAATATCTTCTTGGCTGTTGATGTCCATTACGAAGAAGCGATCCATCCAAGATGAATCTTTTTTATTGTAGGAGGTTTGTTTTTGAAGCATCTGTTTGAAGAATGACTGGTTTTAGGACAATGCTTACATGGATGAAGATCAAAACAGTGATATTGCAGATGGCCAAATCGGTCACAGTGTTGGCATTTCACGATTTGTTGTTGTTGTTGTTATGGAAGAGGGGAAGAGTCTAGAACAGCTAAAGCTGAACTATCATGAGGAGCAGGTGAACTGTCATGAATGAATCCAACACTCTGAAACTGAATGGGCTTTGAGCAGTCTGGAATATGAAAGGACAAGTCCTTGTCATATCCAAGACCAGTTCTGTGCTTGTTGTGGACAAGCTATTCCCAAGGTCTGACGATGGGCTTGGGAAGTGCAGATTGAGTTTCTGCATCTGCATGTACAACTGCTACTTTATTGGGTACTAAATCTGAATCAACTGTAACATTATTGACTTGCTTCTGATGGGTTGCAGTCTCAATGTTCTGAATAGAAACATGTTCAGATTGACTCCTCTGTTTTAATTCTTCTTGTTGTAGTTGAGATTCAAGCAGCAAAATTTGATCTTTTCCTGTGTATTTTGTAGACATACCTAAATGTCTGTGAGAGAAACTTCGCTGACATTTAATGTATCATGATTAGTAGACAATACCAGAGTTTTAAGGAACTGTAATACTTCACTGATTCTGGCCATTTTTTCTTCAATGTCTAATTTACACCTTAAAAACTGATCACAACTACTACTCAATGCAGAAAAGTAATATCCACTCATAGTACACAGCAATATCCTTTATAAATGTCAGCAAATGATCAGTGTGCAACACAAAAGATTACAATCAGCCCACCAAACTCCTTATGCAGCAGTCGAATCAAGGAATCAATGCACTATAATGAGTTTTAATACCACAACTGGGGCAACAGCAACTACAAACTTGCTTGGAACCTGGATTGAATATTGGTGTGAACACAACAGTTGGAACCTTCGACGCACAACAAGGGTGATTCGTCATACAACAAAGAGACTAAAGGGAATTAGCCCCTTTCTGCACTATTGATTAGACTCAACTAGAAAGATTCTCAACCAACAATTTACACAGGTGGAAACACGACCTCTTTTAACTGGAACTTTTCCCAAACAACCACAGAAAATACCTTATACAAATTAATCTCAATGTCATCTCTCAAGTATAGAAGTCTGGAATAAAGACCGCAAGGATTCAAGGCATCAAATTTTAGTAGCCCTTAGCACTATCATGAGCAGCAGTCAGATACTCGGCTTAGTGCAATAAGATCAATTTGAAGGGTTCTTCATCTTTAAAGATCAGCCATAAAGAAGCCCATGGACGTTGTCACTTTTCTCTTTTTTTTTTTTTGAAAGGAAACCAATGCTTTGATTATAATCTCTCTTTAAGATACAACCCTCTACATTTGGATGAGAATGAATTTACAGAGGAATGCAAAATACAGAGATTACACTGACATTGTGCGTTTGCTGTTTAATTTGCTAACCTCGATGCTATTTTTAACATTCGAAAAGCCGCTTCTCTAAAATCCATGAATCAGAAAAGAAATTTGTGGTGTAGATCGTTCCATAATTTGAAAGATTAATTTTCCTGAAAACACCACCTACAAATTTGAAGACATTGTTGTGTACATTAAAACCCTGATAGATAAAATGTTGTACACTCAACAAACTTCCTAAAGACCCTTCAAAGCGACCAGTCCAATGTATATTTTCACACCAGCAGTGTTTCAACAGCGGTAAAGAAATGCGAAGTAGTTATTTGTTTCCTGGACCATCTTGATTAGCATTTCCCTTATCGGTGGTTGGTTTACCTCCTTTGAGTGCATTCAACATTTTCAACTTAATACTCAAAAACTGATCAGCGTAAATATATATATGGCAAGCAGATTAATGCTCAACATTTATTGTATCATGATTCACGGACTAAACTTCCTGGAAAACTGTATTATTTATTAACTGACCACAAATGCTTATTTCATTGATCCACCTAAATTCTTGTTAAAGCAAGCACGCATTATTATAGATACCACCAGCAGAACTTTTATTCCACGCTCTGATTTTTATTTGCTGCCACGCTCCGATACCTTTATTCCGTGCTCTGATTTTTATTTGCTGCCACAACGTTTTCAACATAAACCCCTCGAATAGGAGTTAGGAATGACCGACCACCGTAAGCAAGCTTGCTCAGCGCATATTGAAAGGAAACAAAATCATTCAACGCATGTTCATGCACCATTCAACGTCGGGCGACTCCCACTATTGGGCAGCTTGACTCCGGTCCAACAGGGCCATGGGTTCATATCCCACTCTCAACCGGTTCCGCAACAACCTCTTAATACTTTCAGTGTGTTCAGAACTCAATGCAACAACAATTTATTTCCACCACCATTCAACAATAGTCGTGATTTGTTTCCACCAGCGTTCAAAACTCAAATCAACAACAATTTCAATCGCTGAATCGACCCATTTAATTGCTTAAATTTCATAGAGCAGGGTGTACACACCATTGAGAGTAATAGTCATGACCCCTTCAACGAAACAACAAAATAGTTTGCACACACAGATTCGATGCTTCGAGAATCGATGAGACAAACATTTTCATTACAAAGAATAATGACAGAGAATATGGCAGAGGGAGCAACATTTATTTGAAAAACGCATTGATACGCATTCATTTGAAACGCATTGAAACAGTCATTCATTTGAAACCATTCTAATTGATATGCTGAGGTTACACCATTCATTTGAAACCATTCGAATTGATACGAATTGATACCATTACATTTGAAAAACGACATTCATTTGTACAAATACTCAAAGCAGCAAACGTATTTCAGGCAGCATGAAAAATAGTTATGTTACCGGTGGTATGTCGATTTAACAGAGCCATTCTTCTGCCTTCCGCTCTGGACCAAGTAATCATTCACCAAATTAATCCTTCAGAGGACAGAGGCATTGAGGACAGTGCTCAGGTCAGAACGACAGAGGACAGTGCTCAGTGGATTAGTGCTCAGACCAGTTGCTCAGGGAATAACAACATGTCATTTTTTTTAACTAAGGGATAAACCCTAAGGAAGAAAACTACACAGGCCAGACATAATGGCTCTGATACCATGTTAAACACACATGGGCAACAAGGGCAATATGGAATATAATCAGGAGAGTACAATTTTTATTAACAGGAGATATACATTTATAGTACAATATGTGACCGTCAGGTTTCACATCCCAAGGTCTCTTGGACCCCTTTTGTCCATTCGGTTTCCACACTAACCCATTGAGGATTATGTGTCCAACATGCGTACTATAAAGCCCTTTTGTAGGGTGCAATGGGTGAGAATGGACAAATGGCATAGACAGTTTGCGAGGTGGATGATCATGGAATCTTCCAGAAACTTCTCCTGTGACACTTGCCTCTCTGAATTCGCCCAGGGATGAGTAAGAGATCATCAATCTCCAAGTGGAATCAAGAACTATCAAAGAGAAGACACTAATCAAAATCCCAAAAGCTGACTCACCTCCTTGCAATCATCTATATATGGATCCCTCATCCCAGAGATCCAGAGGCTGGAATTTGGTATCTTGTAAGGAAGTGCTATTGGTTTCCTGGTGGAATATCATAGTGTTGGGTGATCTAAGCTTTTAATGAGGTTAAGAAGGGCTTTCATGCTGGGAGGATGATGTTGGGTCAGATCAATGGGTTGTAATCCTCTCTTCTAATCTTTACATCAATAAAGCTATTCAATTTTTCCTCCACATTCTTGTATGTCTGATAGTATATGTATTTGTGTGGTCAATATATATCTGGTCCTATATTGTTTATGATTGTAGATCTCTGCACTTTGAAGGTACTATGCTGGTTTGACTTTACAGGTACTCTTTGAAGCGAAGTGGTCAGGGGAGAAGTGGCAAAGATATGTCGGTGAGGAGAAGGAAGAAGCAAAGAACCGAGCGAAAGATCGAGGTTGGTATTCTTTGATCCTCTCCTATCTACTTCTCATAAAGGAAAATGAAAGTAACTTTAATCTGTTTGTTTCTAATATAGCTACCCGTCTTAGTGGGACTAGTAGCTCTGCATAAACACTAGATTTCCTGATAAAAAGTTTCCATGGGCTCACCCCTGTCCCGGTGGTTGCTAATATTTTTATGGAAGACTTTGAATCCAAGGCTTTTGCCTCTTCGTGGCTCTTTCGCAAGCTTCGAAAAAAGATTTTTTGATGACACTGGTGTCATCTAGTCTCATGGATAAGAGGAGTTAGATCTCTTTTTCCAGCATCTCAACAATCAATCCTCCATTATTAAGTTCCCCATGGAGTAAGAAGTTAATGGGTTTTTACCTTTCCTGGATGTTCTCATTTCAGAAAATATTGACGGTTCTTTCTCCCACCAAGTTTGTTAGTTCCCTATATTACTAGTGTAACCCCTTAGTGTTATTAGTACAACCCCTTTATTATATCATTTTGGCCATGTAGTCCCCATATTATTATTATTGTGCCCCATAAAAGCCCAATATTTTTATTATTGTGCCCTTACATTATTATTCTTATATCGGCTCTGATTATATTATGACCCCTTAGACTCCTATATATAGAAAGGAGGTCTTGTCATTTGTATCGTCCAATAATTTTTCATTTGTGTAATGTAAAGAAGGTTGCCCCCTCAAAGAGGTTGAATTATAAGGCATTGATCTATCTTTTCTATCTTTTTGTGAGTTGGTTTCATGACATTTGGTTTCAAAGGTTTGGATTCTAGGGTTTCGCTGCTCTAAAAAGGTCATCATGGTATTTTCTCTACAACGTTTTTTATGTGACATTTTAGAAGCTAAAAAAAAAACCATTTGATCCAAAATCGTTCTAAACTTCAGGTACGAATTTTAGATCTTGTCACGCTATATTTCCTGATATATGATCTGAGGAATTTAGGGTTTTGCAGACTACCGAATTACATTCCAAATAGGTGACCTAGGGAAAATCGTCATAACATTTGTTCTGAGCATCAGATTGAAATTTCGTAAGAAGTTTCAAAAATAGGATGGCCTGTATCTTTATGTATACCAGTTTCAGGTACTAAGGTCGAAACAATGACACGTGAAACTTCTTACAAGTTATCTCTACTGAACTAGTTTATAATTAGGTCACTGTGGGAGATTTTGGCAGAACTCTTTCTTGGAGAATACAATATTGATCAGATTTGAGAGGTTATAAAGAGGACTCAAAGGCCTACTACAAGACATGATTTCAGATATTCAAGATCTACAGTTACAGAGATACAATAGATTCAATATCAAGCTCTTACAAAGTAAAAAAAAGGTGTGTAGTTTTCTTAAATTTTGCATAACATTGGTTTGAAAAATTATTTTGAAGGAATTAAAAGGGAATAGTGAAGAATTATTAGCATTCATTGATGCCCCAAAGAAAGAAAATGGAAACACCTAGTAAGCAACTTTAAAGCTCTAGCAAGACTCATGAAGAAGAGGAAGAAATGCAACATGATATATCAAAATTACAAGACCAAGTACAACAAATTTCACTCTCACAAAAGGTAATTGAAGCTAAGATGAATGGCATGGAAACTAAGATGAATGGCATGGACACTAAGATGAATAGAATGGATGCAAAGATGGAAGAATTGAATATAAATTTGAATAAGTTGCTACGAGAAATGGTTACTAATGGTGAAAGGGTAGTAAAGGAAACTCAGGATGAGAACAAAAGAAATGTTAATCATGATTTCATAGACTCTAATGTTGGATTGAAGACCCACCGTGTTCCAAAAATCGATATGAGGAAGTTTGATGGCAAGGATCCGGGAACATGGATACTACAGATGGAGCAATTTTTCGATCTCCATAATGTGAAAAACACACAAAAGGTACGTATTGCAACTTTATATTTGGAACCAAATTAGTTTGTATGGTATCGATGGCTTTGCTCTCATAAAATATTTGTCACTTGGGAAATTTTTACGGAAGAAATGATAGCACATTATGAGGATACAAAAAGAAACACCTTTTTTAGCCAATTGATAAATCTCAAACAAAAGGGTTCAATGATGGAGCACATTGAGGACTTCCAAAAATTTAACATAGGGGTAAAATATATTCCAGAGGAGCATAGGATCAATGTGTTCATATGGAATTTAAAGGATAATATCCAACATGAGGTTCGCCTTTGGGAACCTGATTCATTGGGGAAGGTATTCAAGTTAGAAAGAAAAATGGAAAGAAAAATTATGGCAACCAGTAAGGCTACCACTCACAACTATAAAGATGGAAGTGTTGTTGCCCCTAACCTTCCGCAACCTACAAGGTTCACACCACAACAATTGGAAGAAAAAATAGAAAAAGGGCTTTGTTACAGTTGTGATAGCAAATATACTAAAAGTGATAAGTGTGCTGAGAAGAAATTATTCTACATAGATTATGAAGAGGAGGAAGAAAAGGAACAAGAAATGTCAAAAGAATAGGATATACTCCAGGAACAAACCCTAGATAAAGAAGAAATGAATCTGACCATATCTTGTAATGCATTGGCTGAGATTACCACTCCTCAAAATATCCAGATAGAAGGACATATGAAGAAGAAAAAGGTAATAGTGTTGATTGATTCAGGAAGTACCCATAATTTTATTCATTGTCAAATAGCCAAGGAATTGAATTTCTTCCTATATCAAGCACTAGAGTGTAAAGTGATGGTTGCAAGTAGAGGAACCATAAATTGCTTTAGAAAGTGCCATAATATCAAGCTATCCATGCGAGAATATGTATTGAATATCCCAATGCTTTCCATTCCAATGGGTGGTGCTGATGTTGTACTAGGAGTCCATTGGCTAGAATCCTTGGGCACAATCTCTTTTAATTTTCAAGAACTTTTCATGAAATTTTGTGTGGAAGGAAAGGAAGTTGAATTAAGGGGTATTGTAGGGAAAATAAGGAAGATAATCAACTCTAATGGTATGACAAAGCTTCTAAAGAAGGAACAACGAGGTGTAATTTCACAATTATGTTCAGTAGAGGTTCCCACATCGAAATCATCTATTTATCCAGATCTCAAAAATGTCTTGGACAATCATTCCAAGGTATTTGAGACTCCCAAAGGCCTCGCACCTATTCATGATCATGTTATTCATTTGATTTTAGGAAGTGTTCCTGCAAACATCAGGCCGTACCTATATCCCTATGCCCAAAAGAGTGAAATTAAACGTATGGTTGCAGAAGTGCTAGAGGCTAGTATAATTCAACCTAGTCAAAGTTCTTTCTCAGATCTAGTAGTATTGGTGCACAAGAAGGATGTATCATGGCACATGTGTCCAGATTATAGGGAGCTCAACAAGCTCACTATTAAAGATAAATTTCCCATCTTGTCATTGATGAATTATTGGATGAATTTCATGGATCAATTTACTTCACCGAGTTGGATGTTCATTCAACATATCATCAGATCAGAATAAGGACTAAAGACATTCTAAAAACGACATTTAGAACTCATGAGGGTCATTATGAATTTGTGGTCATGCATTTTGGCCTTACCAATGCACCTTCTACATTTCAAGGTTTGATGAATTCCATTTTGAAACCCTTCCTTAGAAAATTTGTGTTATTATTTTTTGATGATATACCAATCTACAACAAGTCCTAGAAGGATCATGTTCAACATGTTGATAGGGTGCTCAAACTATTGGAGGACAAACAATTATATGCAAAAAGCTCCAAATGTTTCTTTTGAGTAGAAAAGCTGGAATATCTTACTGATATTGTATCTCATGAAGCTGTTAAGGTAGACCCTAGCAAAATTAAAGCCATTAAGGAATGTAAAATCCCCACTTCCATAAACCATCTGTGAGGATTTATTCAGTTGATAGGGTATTATCGCAAGTTTGTTAAGAATTATGAGAGAATAACATCACCTCTAACAATGTTATTGAAGAAAGATGCATTTCATGGACTCCAGAAGAAAAAAATGCCTTCGAACATCTTAAAGAGGTAATGTGCCAAGCACTAGTCTTAGATACGTCGGACTTCAAAAAAGCGTTTATTGTGGAATGCGATGCTTCAGGAAATGGAATTGGTGTTGTTTTAATGCAAGATGAAAGACCTATTGCTTTTGAAAATCGTCCAGTCGAAGGAAAGTATTTACACAAAGCTATTTATGAGAAGGAAATTTTGGAAATACTACATGCACTTAAGAACTGGAGACCCTACCTAACGGGAAGACACTTCAAGGTAAAAAAGATCATGCTAGTCTTAAATACCTTTCAGAACAAAGATTATCCTCTGAAGAGCAACAAAAATGGATCACAAAGATGTTGGGTTATGACTTTGAAATCATCTACAAAAAAGGGAAGCAAAATGTTGTGGCAGATGCGCTCTCAAGAAAGGATGAGGATGTGGAAGCATTGTTGTTCGCCATTTCTATTACCCAACTAGATTTGATAAACGAAGCAAGGGATGAATGGAAGAATGATGAAGAAGTGTGGGAACTCATTAAGAAGTTACAACAAGATCCCAATACATCTGATACATTTCAATAGGATGATGATTGGAAGATTAGCAGATGTTGGATCCCTGCCCTTTCCTCCTACCCGCCCCCGCCCGACCCCCACTTCGACCCTACCCACACCCTTTGTGTTGTTCCTTTATTGTGATCTTCTCTCGTCTTTTGTCCTTGTGTTGTCCTTTATCCCTTCTTTGCTCTTTGTTTTTAATAATTATTTAACCTTTTTAACAATTCTTATAATAAGATATTTATTTATAGAGGTAGTAAGAATCTTTTTAGCCTTGATAATTAGCATTGTTAACATAACATTTTTACCATAATAAAGGAATTTTAAAGAATGATGCCAATTATCCCATTTATACTTTAATTTAAATTAATGTATATTCATTGGTGGATTTAACTAATTAGAAACTGCCATCTTCTTTCTCAGTATTTTTAATTAAGAAATTGCCCCTTTTCGATTTTGTTAGACCCTTCATTTTTTATTTTTTATTTTTATTTTTTTAGCAGTTATAGTAAATCTATTATTTTATTCTCATTAATTATATAAAGTTAATTTATGACTTGGTTAATTATTGGTATAGTGTAATAGTTAATATAATAAGTTTCCCTTATTGAAGAAAAATTAAAGAATGAAGAAAAATTTAATATTAATTTATATGGCTTTAGCATTAATAGTAATTCTATTAATTTATACTCATTAGTTATATAAAGTTAAATTAAGACTTAGCTAATTTTGGGTATAATGTAATAACTAATGTAAAGAAAAATTTAAAGAATGAAGAAAAGTTTAATATCAATTTGTATTTATATGGCTTTAGCATTAATAATAAATCTATTATACTCATTTAAAGATTAAGACCTAGTGAGTTATTAATATAATGTAATAGTGAGTATAATAAGTTTCACCTTAATGAAGATGAATTTAAAGAATGATGTTTCCTTTATAACTTTAATAAGAATGAATAAGAACTAATAACTTTAGAATAATTTTACTCTAACTAAGTAGGTGAGCCTTTAATTAGCAATTTTAATTTATTTAATAAATATTAGTTGGTATTTTTTATATATATATATATATATATATATATATATATATATATATTATATATATATATATATATATATATATATATATATATATATATATATATATAACAAATCCATTATTAGTTTATTCTCATTAAATATAAACAATTAAATTAATCAAATATAGTAATAAATTTAATAAAACTAACTTTTGAATTAATTAAATTTCCCTATCCCTGTCCCTCGGTCCAGTTCAGTTTCCTGATCAAATATAGTTGTTCCTTTGTCAAATATAGTCGTTTCCTAGTCAAATATAGTTGTTGGATGACATGCTCTCTCTATTTAAACTGTTTCCATGGTTTGGTTCTTCAACATGTCGTGACGATGAACCACACTTGTTGGCTCGAAATGTGTCGACAAATGAATTATGATGTGATGTTCGCCGAAAATTTCTTCTCAATACTGATATGGATCACAGAAGCCTCAACTCTACAATAACATTCATAAAATAAACACTTAATAAGATCAGTTCAAGGTTTTTTCTTTTCTTTTGTAACACACTAATCATTAATTAAGCTAGGGTATTGGATTAGGGGAGTGAGGTAAACTCTCCAAGGCCATGAAAAACAAACCTAGTATCTTGAGGTAAGGAGAGAAAACTCATTTGTAGTGATAGATTTTCTTGGGAATAAATCCTAACATGAGAGGGTCAATTACAAGGTCACATTAGGGCCAACAGAGTGATCTACCCCACTTCATTTTGTCTTGGTGTTTTTGTTATATACATTCTCAAGGGGCTTACTTGAGAGGCATATGACTCGCTTTGAGCAATCTCTCATGGGGTTTTGAGCATATTTTCCCTTCCTTTGTGTGTATATGTAATTGATGAATGTTCCCCTAGGTTAGGTTGTTGTACATGGTAGCTAAAGTGGTTAGAATCCTAGGTGTCTTACATGGGTGAAAGCAAGGGGTATGTCCTTGATCTAACCATGGAAAATATTGTTTTAACTCACTCAAACCTCCTCAGGGGTACTCCATGGCTAATAATGGAAATTGTGTCAAGTTTAAAAGGATTGTTAAGTAGATCGTGAGCATAGATGTCACAAACACATATTCACTATCAACTTGGGCCCTGATCAACCAAGCTCCAACAATGGGAAGATCCCTTTCACTCTCTCTTGCTTTGTGTGTGATTACCTTCTTATATTTTCTAGCATGTGTTGTTTGGTCTAAGTCTAATTGGCCATACGGGTGTATTAATTAATTTAACCTATTAATAAAATATATTCATTATGGATGAAAAAAATATTCGATGTTCTCACAGAATTTTAAACCTTTATCTTGAGGAGGAAGGTACACCACTTAGCAGACATAGAATAACTCTAACAACAAAGGGTTTAGACCATACTTAGGTTTAAGAGGTTTAGATCATACCTTGGTCCTTAAGGGGGAGACATAGTTATGGTTTAGGCATTTTATGAAAATCAACCATGACATGTCAATCGAACTTTGACCAAACATTTTTTCCTTGTTCTTGTGCAACTAAGACCTTATGGTACTAAACCGTTTTCTCTATTTTCTCATCATATGTCTGGTAAGAGTAATACTTCTACCATAGGGGAGATGTGTCCCCCATTACCTTCCACATCGTTAGTCATTTTTTCCATGTTTTCATGACCCTTACAAGTTGACCAAATTTATCTGTGTCTACACTTTCGTCCACCTCTGTGTTTTGAATGGGTGTTAACCCTAGTCGACATGCACAAGATGGAATATTTACTCCTAACTCATCTATACCTAGAGATCTTTAAACTAACATGGGTATATCTACTTTGGGGAACATGTATATGGGATATATTTTTCCCTTTACCTTTATTGGGGGCACTAATGCTTTTAGGGGAGCATATCAACATTGCAGAAATTCAATGTCAAGCAGGATGAATTTCTCTAGGGTTCACTTTTCCTTCAGAGAGGAAAATTTACCTAACTGCATTAACCCCACTGATGCCACTATTCCGATGAGTTTTTATAAATACATTGGTGTTTTTTCACAAGGAGTTCGTTCATCTACTCTTGGGAACAATCCCATGAGTATTCACTCTTTCGGGAGTCCCTTTTTCACTAGCGTAATTTCCACTAATGGACAATATGTTTTAGCCATGTGTATTGGCTCGGGAACTCAATTTTCTGGGGTGAACTATAATATGGCCCATCATCATCCTCGATTAATTATTTTATGGGGGAAATTAAAGGTCCATCATGGGGCTAAATTTTCCCTCTTGATCCATTTATTCAACACCAACTTCCATTTATATCCTCCATTTATTTACCATACATGGAAAAACTAACAGATGACCCCATATGTCATGATTTTAGGTGGCCACACATGCCTGCAAAAAATCCTTCTGATATTCCTAACCTTTAAGGTAATCTGAGAGAAATACCATCCGTGCACATCACCACCTAACATCTATGGTGATGTTTGAATTATTTGGTCGATGATTGTGTGAGGTTGTATATTTTCAAAGAACCCTTACGAGTGATGACACTAATTGGAATATCAAAATTTATAGGGCATCTTATAGTTAATTTTCTTCCTTTCCCCATACCTTTTTTGAATGACCTTCAATTACCTTCATGGTAGCATCTTCGAACTGACCTCTTGTCGACTTGTAAACAAGATAACTCTACTAAAATCCCTTATCATATCCACGAGTTGATAGGATGTAAGAGTTTGGTTAGAATTAAAATTACTAATTACATCATTAAAGATTTGTATGCAACCATCTCACAAATAAATAGATCAACGAATTCAAAATTGTTATCTTCGAGGGGAAAACCTCCTTTGCATTACATAAATGGATAGTTCTTGGATAATACAAATGAAAATACCTCCTTTATATATATAGGAGTATAAGGGGTCACAATATAATTAGATTCTACATAAAAATAATAATGTAAAGGCACAATAATAATAATAGTGGGCCTTTATGTGGCACAATAATAATAACATGGGGACTACACTGGAAAAAAATAACAATAAGGGGGTTACGCTAGTGTTATAGGGACCTAACATGCCCCTCTCCTTCAAGAATTTGTTGTCCTCAAATTTTTATTAGTACTAGATGCTTCTGTATAAAATTATCATCCTCTCATGTGGAACCTTCAGCAATCAAGTTCTTCTAGTTGACGAGATACTATGAAATTGATTGATTTCGTAGCTGTAGAGTTCTTATTTATGTGACTGATTCAGGTTCCAATATGATTTTTTATTCCATTTCATGTTCTCGCAATATTTTTTGAACTAGGATATATCACCTATAACCTTCTTTAAGCATGAAAAACGGAAAACTTGGTGCACTCGGAAAGATGTTGAAAGCTCTAATTTGTATGCCATAGTACCAATCCTGTGCAACACCTTGTAAGGAGCATAGCACTTTGGTGATAATTTGTTATCCTTCTTAGTTTTCTTGAGGGAAATTTGTTTGTATGGCTGTATCCATAAAAATACATCGTCTCCCACATCAAAAATGCTTTCTCTGTGATGCTGATTGGCATGTGTTTCATTTGATGATGTGTGAAAGTGATGTTGTCCTTTAAGAGTTGGAGAACCTATTGTTGATGCTTGATGTGATATTCCACTACTTGAACCTTAAAATTTTATCTTAAAGATGATGCAATGGATGGTGGTTGACATCCATATGGTGCCATAAATGGGATCATTTTTGTTGTACTATGGAAGGAAGTGTTATACCACCATTCAGCCAAAGGTAAACACTTGACCCATTGTGTTTGTTGATCAGTTACAAAGCAACGAAGATATCCATCCAAACATTTGTTCACTATCTCAGTTTTACCATCGGACCGGGGATGATAGGGTGAGCTATGAGTTAATTGAGTACCCAGACAAGAAAGTAATTTCATCCAAAAATTTCCGGGGAAAATGGGATCTGTCACTTACAATAATCTTTGGGTTCTCATATAACTTCTGAATTGTTTCCATAAATGAAATAGGAAATGTATTAGATTTAAATGAATGAGATAATGCAGAAAATTATGCATACTTGGTAATTATTTAAACTACTACCATGTTGACACTCTTTCCTTCGGATTTGGGTAAACCTGTGATAAAATCCGTTGAGAGCTCCTTCTAATTATGACTTGGAATGGCTAAAGGTTGTAACAAGCATGAGGTCTTAATTGTCTCAACTTTATTTTGTTGGAAAGCCAAACATTTTGCCACAAAATTTTTAATATCAGATTTAACGCCATCCCAAAAAAATTCCTTTTTGACTGTGTGGTAATTTCTTAAAAATCCTAAAAGCCCTCCTAAGGGAGAGGCGTGCAATTCCAAAAGAATATTTTGTTTGAGTTGGGAATTCATATAAAGGTATAAGTGATATTTGTACCATAATGAATCATTTTTCAGCAAAATGTATCATATGTACTGGGATCTTGATGCAACTTTTGAATCATTCTTCCATTCATCCCTTGCTTCAGTTATCCAATATGGTTGGATAATAAAAATGGCACAAACCAATGCTTCCACATCCTCATCCATTCTTGAGAGTGTATCTGCAACAACATTTATCTTCCACTTTTTGTAGATGATTTCAAAGTCATAACCCAACATCTTCGTAACCCAGTTTTGTTGCTCTTCTGAAGATAATATTTGTTCCAAAAAGTATTTAAGAATAGCATGATCTGTTTTTACCTTGAAGTGTCTTCCGATTAGGTAATGTCTCCATTTAATTAGTGCATGTAGTATTGCCAACATTTCCTTCTCATAAATAGGTTTATGTAAATACTTTCCTTTTATTGGACAGCTTTCAAAAGCAATGGGTCTTCCTTCTTGCATTAAAATAACACCAATTCCATTTACTAATGAATCAAATTCCATAATAAACTTTTTTTTTTTGAATTTTGGCGTAGCTAAGACTGATGCTTAGCACATTGCCTCTTAAGATGTTCAAAAGACTTAGATGCTTTTGGAGTCCAAGAAAATGCATCTTTCTTCAGTAATGTTGTTAGAGGTGCTATTATTCTCCCATAATTCTTAAAAAACTTGCAATAATACCTTCTAAACTTGAGAAATTGTCGAATATGCTTTATGGTTGTGAGGATTTTACATTCCTTAATGGCTTTAATTTTGTTACGGTCCACCTTAACACCCTAATGTGATACAATATGAGCCAAATATTACACCTCCTATACTCCAAAGAAACATTTGGATGGTTTTGCACACAATTGTTTCTCCTCTAATAGCTTGAGCCCCCTGTCAACATGTTGAATATGATCCTTCCAAGACTTTTTGTAGATTAGTATATCATTAAAAAACACTAACAGAAATTTGCAAAGGAAGTGTTTGAAAATGGAATTCATCAAACCATGAAATGTGGAAGGTTCATTCATAAGGCCAAGATGCATGACCAAAAATTCACAATGACCCTCATGATTTCTAAATTCTTTTTTCGGAATTTCTTCAACCTTCATTCTAATTTGATGATATCCCGAACAAATATACAACTTGGTGAAGTAAATTTATCCATGTAAATCATCCAACAATTCATTAATGCTAGGACTAGTAAATTTATCTTTAATAGTGAGATTGTTGTGATCCCTATAATCTGGACACATGCGCCATGATTTGTCCTTCTTGTGCACCAATACCATTGGAACAGAGAGAGAACTTTAACTAGGTTGAATTGTACAAGCCTCTAGCATTTCTGTAACCATATGTTCATTTTCACTCTTTTGGGCATAGGCATTTCTATAAGGCCTAATGTTTGGAGGAACACTTCCTGTAATCAAATGAATATCATGATAATGATAATGAAGAGGTGGGAGTGATTTGGGAGTCTCAAATACCTTGGAATGATTTTCCAATACTTTTTGGAGAATTAGAGAAATAGATGATTTCGATGTTATAACCTCTAGTGAGCATAATTGTGCAATTTCACCCCATTGTTCTTTATTTAGAAGATTTGTCATGCCATTAGAGTTGATTATATTTCCTATTTTCCCTATGATACCCCTTAATTCAACTTCCTTTCCTTCCCAAAAAAATATAAATAAAAGTTATTAAAAATTAAAAGCTATTGTACCCAAAGATTGTAAACATTGGACTCCTAGTACAACATCAACACCACCCATTGGAATGGAAAGAATTGGAATATTAAATACATATTCCCCCATGGTTAGCTTGATATTATGGCACTTTTCAGAAAAATTTATAGTTCCTCCATTTGCGACCATCAATTGATACTCTCGTGCTAGACATAGGAAGAAATTAAATTCCTTGGTAATCTTACAATGAATAAAATTATGGGTACTACCCAAATCGATCAGCACTATTCCCTTTTTCTTCTTGATATATCCTTATATCTTGAGAGTTTGGGGAGTGGTAATTCTTGCCAATGCATTACAAGATATGGTTAGATTCATTTATTCTTTCTTTGGGGTTGGTTCTTGGTGTATATCTTCGTATTTTGGCATTTCTTGTTCCTTTTCTTCCTCCACTTCACAATCTATGTAAAATAATTTCTTCTCACCACACTTATGACCTTTAGAGTATTTTCTATCACAACTGTATCAAAGCCCCATTCCTATTTTTTCTTCCAATTATTGTGGTGTCAACCTTTTAGGCTGTGAAAGCCTAGGAGAAACACTTACATCTGTGTAGTTTTGAGAGGTATACTTCCTTGTTGCCATAATTTTTCTTTGAACTTTTCTTGCCACCCTGAATTTCTTCTCCAATCAATTAGGGTCCCAAAGGAGATGTCATGCTGGATTTTATCCTTTAGGTTCCCTATCAAGACATCAATCCTATGCTCCTGTAGAATATCATTTACCCTTATATTCAATTTTTGGAAGCCCTCAATGTGCTCTACCATTGAACCCTTTTATTTGATATCTATCAATTAGTTAAATAAGGTGTTTCTCTTTGTATCCTCATAATGTGCTATCATTTCAACCACATAAATTGACCAAGTGACAAGTGGTTTAGGAGATCAAAGCCATCGATACCATACAAACTGATTTTTTTCTAAATATAAATATGCAATGTGTATCTTTTGTGTGTTTGATACATCATGTAGATCAAATACTTGCTTGCATATGTAGTATCCATGTCATCAAATCCATACCAATAAACTTCGTCATATCAATATTTGGAATGTGGTTATTCTTTAACCCACTATGTGAGTCTCTAAAATCATAATTTGTATTCCTTTTATCCTCGTCATGATTTTCATGGAGTACCTTGTCACCACTAGGAAGCATTTGTTGTAGAAATTTTTTCAAACCTTCCTTCAAAACCTTCCAAGTCCCTTTTCAAATATATTTTTAAACCATCCTTCAAACCTTCCATCTTGAAATTCATCATTGCTTCCATGTCGGCTTTCAAACCATCCATATTAGCTTCTAGTTCATTTTTAGTTACTCTTTGTGAGAGTGAAATTTGTTGCACTTGATCTTGCAATTTTGATATATCATGTTGTATTTCTTCCTCTTCTTCATGTGACATAGAATAGGTTTATGGTTTCTTACTACATGTGTCCTTTTTTTTTGAGGAATTTTGAGATCAAGCAATGATATCTATGCTTGACTATACCCTTTGAATCACTTCAAACTCATTTTTCAAACAAAATTTATGCAACATTTAAAAAATACACACTCTTTCCTTGCTTTTTAGGAGCTATATATTAAAACTATTGTATCTCTATAATTGTGAATCTCCAAGATCTTAAACTTCGTCCTGCAGTATCCCTATGAATATTATTTCCAAACCAACAATTCAAACCAAGATTGTATTATTCAAGAAAGAGGTATGCCTAATATCCCACAATGTCATAATTATAGACCAATTCGATAGAATGAACTTGTATGGAGTCCCACATTCCATGGTTTCAAACATTAGCGATGAAAATGATAACCAAATATCTAAAGTCTATCCTATTTATGTTGATTTTTATGAAATTAAACTTTGATGTTCAGAGAGAAAGTTATGACGAGTTTCCCTAGGTCACCTATTTGAGATGGAATTTTGGAGCTTACAAAAACCTTAAATTATTCAAATCATATCTCCTCAAATATATCGATAAAAGATCTGAAATTCATACACGAAGTTCACCTTGATTTCGGCTCCACGTGGTTGAAATTTTAGCTTTTGACGCATTGTATAAATACCTATTTGAAGGAGTGAAACCCTAGAAACCAAAGCACTGATTCCAAATGTTAGGAAACCAACTCACAAATTGATAGATGAACGAATTAAAAATTATCCTCTTTGAGGAGGAAACCTACTTTACATTACATAAATGAAAAATTATTTTATTATATGAGCGAAAATACCTCCTTCCTCTATATTGAAGTCTAAGGGGTCACAATATAATCAAAGCCTACATAACAATAATAATGTAAGGGCACAACAATAACAATAGTGGGCTTCTATGGGTCACAATAATAAAAGGATGGGGGCTAGAATACTAACAACATGGGGAATACATGCGCACAACAATAACAATAAGGGGGCTACACTAAAAATAAAAATAATGGGCTAGATTAGTATTATAGGGACCTAAAAAGGACTTGTTCACCAAATCCTTATTACCACCTATAGCCAAGAATGTCGTTATGGTCGAGGTGGCTACTAATGAGCATGTTGTCTTACATGGTCAACATATGAACTTGATCTATTCTTAGTCAATAATTTACATGATGTTATTCCTAATGCTCCTCTACCTTCGACTAATCCATAATGGCCCAAGCTAGGACCACACTCTAATGGTGTCATTAGTAATGTTTCTTCTTATATTGTGATCTTGTTAGCTGGTCAACTAGGGTAATTTATTCTTACGTACAAAGCCCTAGCAACTACATCTAGTTCTGAACAAGTAAACTCTTTTGAGTAGACTTCCGAGGTTCTCATGGTGAAGTCCACAACACCAAAGAATCCTTGGCATCCTAGTGGTAAAAGGAAAAAGAATAACCCTAAAAATACTCAGGATACTACTTAAAATCAACCTAATCAAGGTGGGGGAACACATGAGCGACATAGAAAGGTTAAAGTTCCTTGTAATATTTTTCAAGGAAATCATTTAACTCAAGAATTCCCAACTATGGATGGAGTCCACCACCTTCTTACCCTTCTAGTAACCACCGAACATCTGGTAACTTTGACTTATATATTCCCCATCCAACCATAATAACAAATGGTTGGACATTCTCCTCTACCTCTACCTGGGGGAATCAGGGGAACACAATCTTCCTCCTTGTTATGAACCTATACATTTTTGTACTCAACAGGTTAACTTGTCTACAAGTGCTAAGCTTTATAACACACGTGAGTTAAGTTAGACTTTTAGGGAACTAATCATCCCTATTATTCCCAATATACCTTGAATGCTAGATAATCTTTTGAGTCGAGTATATCACCCACCTAAGGATGTTTGCCATAAGTCAGCACACAAACCTAATGCATGGGCTAATTAGCACTACAATATTAGTGAAGATTAATCCCAAGCACCTTGGGCCATGTCTTATTTATAGGTTTTGTAGAGTTGTCTTATGTAACGCAAAGCCTCTTTTACTGTTATTAGAGGGGTTTATTGCTTGGAGTCTAGTTTGATCACATTTGATGTTGATGCCCCTCATTTTAGACTCACTCATGAGTTTGTTTTACATATATCAGTGTATGTTGTTATCAACAAAAATTGATCATATAGCCTAATTTACTAGAAGGATCGAAGTAAACCATGTAAAGCCAATTGTACCATAGTAAAATTGCTTTCAATGTGAGAAATTACTTAATAAACCATCTGTGTTAAGTGATTTATAGTTAAACCCATGAATAATAGTTAAATAAATCAATATTTAGTTGATTTTATTTTAGGAATAATTAATTAAACCATTGTTCAATTATTATTCCTTGTCATATTTGACCCAATTATGAAAAATAAATAGATAAATCATTAATTATATATTTTTATCTAAGAATAATTAATTAATCACTAATTACTTATTATTCTTTGTCAAATTTGAGTAAATCCCTTAAGAATAATTAAATAAATCCTTATTTTATTATTATTCGTTAACTAATTCCTTGAGATGATAAATAAATCATTTATTTATTTATTCTTTCTAAATAAAAGTTTAAATACTTTTTCCCTCCTAATGAAATATAATAAAATATTCCAAGTGGTTATTCCAAGAATGGGGTTAATAATATTTTATTATTTCTCATTATTCAATGATAACTCAATATTTCGTTATAAATAGAAGGGTTTTCCATTCATTATTCACTTTTTGTTATTTTCATTGTCGCACACCATTTTTCTTCCATTTGAGGTCCTATTGAGCTCAAACATTTTATTTGCTAGGTTTCCACGTTATAGACGAGAGAGACTCTACAAAAGCTGAAGACATTTGAGGATAGCCAAGAACCCATCCCATAGAGTGGGACGTGTATCATTTATTTGTTCACTTCACAGGTGCTATAATAAAATCTATTCTTTGTATATCTAGTTTCCATTGGATAATTGGAGTTATTGTTGTTTCACTATGATTGTGGCATAGATCATGGATTTGGTAGGTTTTGTTTCTATCAGTTGCTGCAGATCTGCAATGTTTAGTAGCCATTTATATTGTTGAGATTATTTCTCATCCACATTCTTAAGTGGATTCTTTTCGTACATATTTGAGAAGAAAAAATTACAACAAAATTGACGACTCCATTAGGTTTATACTTTAGATCGAAAAACCTGGGTGACCTTCAGTTGTCAGCTTAGGGTTTCTTATTTTTTTGGTCTCTTAATGTTTCATAGCTTTTCAAACCTATATCTATTAATTTTCTAACTTCCGCAAGTTTTCTAGTCTTTTATGCAGGTCACACGAACCAGCCGAGACAAAGACGACAATTTTTTCTAAGATTTTCTAACCGGCATTCACAGAGCATAAAGTACACTTTTTAGCCCAAAAACTATGACCTAGAGGCCAGAGTGCACCATTCAGCCCAAAACATGTGATCTCACCTGAAAACAGGTCAGTCCCTACAATTTTAGGGTTTATGGGTTTTTATTAGATCTGTTTCTGGGTTTTGTCGATATCTACTTGTTGGGTTGTTTGACCTCTCTCTCATCCCGCTTAGGCCTTGATATATTGTAATTTACTCATCAAAGTGGAACTTATCCCCCTAAGGCTTCTAGCATGCTTCCACCTTTATAGGAGGAGTTTGGCAAAGTAAGTGGTTTGAGTTTCTATAGCACTTTCAACCATATTTTCTAGATATATACCTTTCTATTTCAATTCTGTCAATATAGGTTGTCACCATCCATAGATTCATATTCAAACTTGTTTTCTCAAAGGCTTTAGGGTCTCATCAGTTGCCCTAGGTGTTTCACACATCTCCCTATCTTTTTACGGCGATCCTCCTCTCTAGTCTTTTGCTATTGTTGCACCACTTTCTATTAGCTTAGTGTCATTTGATCCCAGTCACAACAAAAATTAGATATCTTCACCTTCTTGGTGTGTTTTTTAGTCGATTTCTCCACAAACTAGCATAGTGTTTGCAAACCTACTTTGGGTGGGGTTTAGTTAATGGTTTTTCTTTTCATTTTCTGTTGTTAATTTTAGTTTATTGTCAGCAAGATTTTTTCTTTTTTTCAAACATGATCTGGGGTTAATCAATAAATACACTTGCACGCATAGCAACACCTTAATGAAATGGTGCTTGGTTTACACTGCTAAGCTAAGACTTAACATAATAAATTTATCTCCCCTCATTGAAACAAAGGCATATTATTGATATCCCTTCACCATTTCCTTGTCACATGTACCTTATCACCATTGTGCCACCAAGGCATTTGTCACGGAGACTATTAAGCCTTCACCCCCAGTTTCTTCTTGGGAATATTACCCCTCATTGTCAGATTCAAGTTCATAGCCCTCAGAGTCCCCATATTAACTCTTCTCCTGGTTCTTTTGATTCCTCATTTCATTCTGAGCCTCCTTCAATGCACAGCATTACCATGTCTCGACTCACAGCTGGTGCAAGAACACAACCTGGTGTTTGTTCTAGTTCTATCATGGAGGTCACATCAAGCGAAACAGTCTCAGGAATTTTTTCGGTAGTCTCCATGCCCCCTTTTATGGTTGGGTTAAGTCTACCATATTTTAGCTAGTTGATAAACGACCCCATACACCACGATGCTCGTTTTCCTGCTATGCCGACTAAGCTTCCCTCAAACATCCAAAATTTTGAGGGTAATGCTGGAGAGGATCTTACCAACCATGTCTGATCCTTCCACATGTGGTGTTTATCCAACTCCATTACCGATGACTCCATTCGTCTTCGTCTCTTCCAATGCAGGTTAACTACAGAAGCTGCAAATGGTATGTAGACCAGGCCACCACATCGCAATCCGTTTTCATGACGTTGCCTAAAGTGTTCCTCTCATATTTCCAGTTACCTCCCCAGTACAACAATGGTACAGAGCTATTGACCTCATTCCATCATTCCTCTGCCACTCGCCTTTCTGGTCATGTTCAAGAGTGGCGTAGAAGGAGGAGCACATGCCGTGGCCCACCCTTCAAAGACCATGTCTATCTAGACTAGTTTCTTAGGAGCCTTTTAGAAAGTGTTGGAAAATATGTCGTGTCCCATTTTCCTCAAACTGAGGAAGAAGTTCTCCAAACTAATTTAAGATATGAACTGGTTTATGTGCAATCCAGTTATGTCTATATCGTCATTCCAGACCTTCCCTGTCCTGGAGGTGAAAATGCACTGAGGGCATTTCACGCCACTGATGGTATTGTTGGAAACCATTCTCACCCTTCACCATATACTCATCAAAGTTATGGTTATCCATAGGGGACACTAGTTCCTCTGATACTCATGCCCCTCCTATTAGCAACATGTTTTCAAGACTCCAACAAGTCTACCAAATCATTTCTCCTCCTTATGCATAGTCGAGTGCTCTAGCCTCTCAAGTATTAGCGCCACAACCTCCCATGCATCCTCAGCCCCAGCAGCCATTTCCCCCCCAAGGTCAATTGCTTTCATAGCGGAGTGCGACCAATCCCAAAAATTAAAAGAAAAAGAATAAGGGGAAGGGTAACTAGGGTAATCAAGGTAATCAACCTAGTGAGCCCTAGGGGAACAAGCCTAACACCAACAACCAGTGACAGCAAAACCATCCCAAAAAGAATAAGGCTATTCATATGAACAAGCCTTGTGCATGTTGTGGTGTACATTTCCATTAGCCACATGAGTGTCCTCTCTTACCCCAACTGTGCCAAATGAGGGAAGCTCAAGTAGTTTCTAGAGGTCAAGAATCACCTCATAATCGTATGTCATTTCAACCAACAATGCTCACAAATCCTTTCCCTCAACAAGTATTTGTTGCTACTCAACCTTAGCTAGGTCAAGCAGCCCATACCCCCCAACCTTCTGGTCTTGGTTACTACCAGATCCTTATGATGAATTTTGATGAGGTTAATCCCTCTGATATCAACCTACATACTTGGTCATGTCAATATGAAAAGCCATTGACTTCTTCTGTCACTGAGTCCGAAGCCAAATCATCTTTTGAGCCTCTTACGACACTAAATGGTCCCCTACATATCCCTCAACCTAAATTTGATGCCATTCCCAAGATCCCAAAGGGGACACTACACTGTAATGCAGATTATAATTGATCTTCCCATACATATAGTATAGTAGATGACTTGGCACAATCACCTGTTGCCATGTTGACACTGCAATTCCTCCATTTATGCCCGTCTCAAAACAAAGATCTACTAACTGCTTTGGAAACAGTAGATTCTACTGAAAATTGTTCGATTTTATTCCCAGTTTATACATTAGAACATACCTCATTCCCTTCATTTGTTTCTTTCTACATACCAGTCTGAGGCCGTAATGCCATCATCTCCTTATGCATTATCGAGAAAGGAGAATCCACCTCTGTGATGTTTGTTGTCATCTGGAAATAGCTTAAGTCACCTGATTTGTCCCCTTCCACCTTCACTTTGCATGCTTGGGACAGACACTCCTCCCAACCTCTTGGCATGTACCACAACTGTCCAGTGACCCTTGCGGGCAACACTATTCATGTCAACATCGAGGTTATTGATGCCCCTTTGGATTATAAAATTCTCTTAGGTCATAGTTACACATATTCCATGTCAGTTGTCATGTTTGCAGTTTTCCACATGATGTGCTTCCCCCATGAATGGAAGATCGTTACCATCGATCAGTTGACTTAATATGAATCGGCATCCTTGAACTCCCCCAAGTCCATCATCTTTTCAATATTAGATAAGAAGTATTCTACTCCTCTATCCCTCGTCGGTGTTTCACCTAGAGTCTATAATGATTCCTCATTATTGGGTGATTTCCCTGGTCCTTCCCCTCTCATCTCAGAGCCTAACTCTATGAGTGTTTGCATGTTACAAGTGTCACGGGTTGCTCTCAAGCAGTCTGGTACATCCGATCAACAACTAGCTCCTCAACACCCTGTTGTTTCCATCCCAGTTGAGCCCTTCAGATCCACCCCCAAATACCTCCTCTGTTTGTGGGTTGCTCTCCTACATTTCCACCAAGAACTGATCATCCAAATCTAAACCATCCAGGAGCTATTCTATCGACACACTACTCTGTAGGCTGGATGCCTTTCTTCTTCCCCCCTCCAACGAGTATTTTTTGTCCCTATCATGGCTTCACTTGTCCTTCCTAACATTACTTTGGGGATACTAGTATGGCACATCAATCCCCTTGGAAGCATTTTGCTTGGTCAGCTATAACCTTATCATGCTCTGACCTCAGTTCAACCAGTTCCTACTGCCCCTGTCACTGCCTCAGTTCCATCACAACCTCAATAGGAACCCACTCTTGTTGTGAAAGCATCCAGATAGGGGCAAAAATATTGGAGGAAAGAAATAAAATACAAGGCTCCCAAAACTCCTCCAGCCCCCAAGGCCCCAAAGATGTCACCTATGTGTGCTTTGTGCAAATTTGTTGGGCATGCCACCAATAATTGTCCCGAGCTTCCTGATCTCAAATGTTTGGTTCATGAAATGTTTCCTCAGTCAAATACCCCTGAATTTTATGTTAAATTTCCAAGTCCACCCAAGAAACTCATAACGCTACACACAAATCACCCTTGCGCCTTGTACGATCATCGTGGTCACTATTCCCATTATTTCCCTTGTCTCAATGAATTTCATGATTGGTTTGAAGTTCTTTGCGAATACGAGATCACTCATAGTGGAACAACTACTCCTCTACCCATGGATTCTGGTACCCCTGTCAACTAGAAAAGGGGGAGTCTGGTCCCACCATTGTAATCCCTCCCCCGGATATAAAGATGGCAGATACCATAGGCCATATCCTTTACTGCCATCATTGTTGAGTTCCTCACAGGCAAACCTTTTAGAGGTTTTTATGGACGCTTCTATCGAACCTATTTCAATAGAATCCTAGGTCTCAACATCCGTAGATCATCCATCTACTAGCTCATCGTCTACCATTCCAGATGATGTGTATGTGAACCTTCTTTCTTAGGTTGATGCACCAGGTAACACCGCCACATCATATAGTCATCCTTCTTCCCATCCATCCATCTTCCAATCTGATGACGACATCATGGAAGCTATGTCTACCCTTGATTGCCCTTGCACTTAGGCAAGGGGGCATATTTTTGGAGGGTTCTGAAGGCCATTTCCTTCCTAATTCTCCCAACACTCTACCTCAAGAAATATCCCTCATTGCACATCCCTTTGATTTACATGTTTTTATTTCTAACACGAAATTAGGTAGATTGCATCCTCTCATTTGTTGTATTCTGCACCTTTCAAATGGATCCATCATCCACACCGTATGTCATTAATGCCAATGGTGCAAGTTGCTTCTCCTGGATCTAGCCTCAATAGCCTGGGCCTTTCTTACCCCCTTGCATACGTCAAGCCTTTCAAATGGCATGTGCATTAGATCTACCACCAATAATCAAGTGGAATATGATGCAGTGATATCTTTGTTAGTTGATGTTGTTTCTCATCTCCTCCTTCATCTTCATGTTCATTTATATTCCTTGCTATTTGTCATGTTCATTAAGATGTTGGTACGTGAATTTGAAACCATTACATTTAGTCATGTTCCTAGAACCCAAAATAACTATGTAGATACCATTGTAAATAATATTCTATATTGACATTTATCACATATATACAACAGAAGAAAACCATAAAACAAAACACATGGAAAACCATCATCATCATATAAAAATGCATAATCATATTATGTATCATAGAAGTGTTTGGAACCCATAGATCTAAATACATCAGACATGCCCACAACATGTTACATAAATAAAAATAAAAGGAACCCACATGTCCATACATCTAACCATTGTCTGGAGGAACATGTGCCAAAGGTTTCGCTCCACCTGCACATAGATCACATACTACCTGACCCACCATCGTCGTGCACTGCATGATACCCCGCCACTCTAAGGGTAGGCCAGTACACTCATCTGTGTATCAATCATCCAACTCATGCCATCCACACTCTGAAACCCGGTCAAGAGTATCTCAAATCTATGATGTAGATCAATGAGTATCAAACTCTCCTATGATCCCTGACATGATGACAATGTTCCTCGATTTGCAGCTCAAGATGTTGTGGCTTGTCCTGCATATCCTGTTAGTTTTACCAGTGCTTGTTAGAAAATTATATATTACAAAGCAATGGAACACATAAAATATTGCAGAAATATAAACACAGAAAACACATAAAACACATAAAACAAGAGAGACACAGATATACATGGATCACCCAATTTGTTCTATGTCCACGGAGAAACAACTAGTCCTTCCTTTTATATTATCTAGCAAACTAAAGAGATACAATGTACAACATATTCACTTTAATTCCCTCTTCGCTTTCAATCTCCTCTCTCTTCCTCACTCAGAATCAGATATACATAGACACAATACAATTCCCTCATAAATAGTGAGGGGTTTCCTTCTAGGGAAGAAAATCTAAATTAAACATGACTTCTACCATCAGATCTCAGCCTAATGAATGGCCCAGATTGACTACGAAATTACAAAATTTTACAATGAAATTTTACATATATTTTTAGCTTCGAGGGAACTACCCCCAATCCCCCGCCAGGGGAGGGATCCTAAATATCGCTGTCACCCCCCCTTGGACCCCCCTTGCAGCACACATTTACGAGAGTCGTTGTGGCCACATTACAAACTGGGGTCCAACGCGATGATATCTCTTAATAAATAAGATAATCGGGCTCCACACCGAACATTGTTATGCCTTCGTATAACATAATTTACACTCAATACCATATATATGTGATAGAAATATGAAGTGCACCATAAAAAATAGCAACTTAATACTTACCTTCTAGTCCCCATGCTCACCTAGGCAGAAGTGGCAAGTCAGGATCTCCCTAATAGTTCCTCCCACTATAAGGGTAATGGTCAATGTAGAGGAGCATCTAATCCCAATGTGGGAAAAACTCGTGTCGGAACACTCATCGAATTCCCCCTCCTCCTCCTTTCTAGAGTAGCTACCCATAATGACGCATCTTGAGCTCCTGTCGACCCCCATCTTGGATATGTGAGCTCCTAGCTATCTTCTCAAAGAAAATTGCACACAGTACTATACCAAAAGCGTAATCACGGTTCAGCTCCCTCCTACATAGACTTAACTGTCATTTCATCAATGATAGCATCACCTGGGCCCACCCATAGTAGGTCTTCACCAAAATACTCTCAATCAGCATCATCTACCCACCAGTGATGTGGTAGAATGCCTGGCTGGAAAACACCTGTAGCACAGCTCTGGCAACAACCTGTGTCTCTAGCAACTCTAGATCACCAATCGGGATAGTCGTTCCCTTGACACATACATCCTGTGGACAATGGCACTCCACAAACTGAGTAATGTTCCTCCCTCGAGACAACACTAGATGAATATCCCCCACCACTCCAAGGGGAGGTAGCTCGGTCAAGAAATAAATATCCTGTAATGTGAGCTCAATATTGTGCCCCTGCATGATGAATACCTCCTCATCTGGATACCAATTTCTCACAATTCCCCATAGCAAGGGCTCACCTTCCCTCATGAATGGGTTCCCTACAAACATGAGAACCCCATAACGAGCCAATGCCCCTTGACCCCCTTGATCCCTCTAGATCTCGAATCAAAGAGTATCCAAGTCTTGTTTATGCCAGTAGATTTTCAGCTCTCCCATGCCTGCAGAAAACCACGTCTTGTCAGTTCAGAGAATGAAGCACTGGTCTACATTAATCATCCTACAACCCCCACCAAGCCAACAAACCAACCCTCTCTATAGTGCCAAATCGCAGTTTTCCGCCCAGAAAGTCCGAGCTTGTAGGTTTCCTATTCTTTCCTATGAGAAAGATCACACTTCTAGGCCCAAAAAGTGTGATGTAGTTGTGAGAAAGGGTAGGGATCTCCCAGGGAGCTACCGGGTGCCAAAAATCAACAAATAAACAACTGAAATTGAATAGATGAGTAAGGCCACCTACCTAAAACTCACAGATCTTGATTCTGATGGTCGGTTTTTCCGCTATGATCTCCATAAGTTTTAGGACCTTTTCCTCCTCTCCAAATTTATCACAGCTCACTTAGCAAATGAATTGAAATTAGAGGGAAAACGTCCTTTCATAGAAAAATCCAATTTTTTTTTGTCACCCATTGCAATCATACCGTAGCTTAGTTTGATGACCCATCAGCACTGTCGGAAATATCTCATCAATATCTATAATGGGTCTTCCTCCTTTTTTGATGATTTGACATTTCACTAGGGAGCCACTTTTCCAAGGAGGATCACTTCGTCGCCTCTTAAAATTGAATTTCTTCATAAAGAGACACTTGTACATTGAGGACCACCTACTCTTAATACTTGTCATACCATGTGTATATTTTTGTCATGGGTAGCCATCTTTTACTCATGTTTTCATGGTCCCCACCGGACCTATTCTGTGTGGCAGCATCATTGAGTCACCCTTGTTCAAAACATCCGTGATGAGTCACCCTTGCATTCATGGAGTCTTTTTCACATCCTATTATATCATGACACAGTATTCCATCCATATTTTCATATCGTTCATTCTGTGTTTCCCATTTTTGCCTCTAGTCAAATTGTCCCCATCCCCTCTGAATTTGAGTCAGTCACTCCCAATTCAACCATGCACTTTATTCTCTAACAAGGCGTTGATGCCCCGAAAATCGTTGCAACAACATTGGGGAAACCACCCGGTCCGGACCTTAGTACAGCTCCTTTTCCGTTTGGAATAGTGGCTCCGACTGGGGATAATGGGACCAGTTTCCCAAGAATTATAAGTAAACGGGATGGATGATTGACTTATGATATATGGTGGTGATAATCGAACAACTAAAACTATTGGCGAAATATACTAACTATAATCTAATCCCGGGGCTTATCAATTTTTAAAGCGTAGCATTTGATAATCTGTGCTTTAAGGCAGGCATATAGATGACTCTAACGCTAAAGCATAGATGTTTAAACCATTTAAGATTGCTCTGCATAATTAGTTATGCAAAGCGATAATAGCAAATTACTACACTTTGTCATTCATATCATTGCTACATGCATGATTAAAAGAGAGGGCATATCACAAAACATCCAATAGTGGAACGAAATGAAGATTTGTTGTTACAGCGCATACATGTATTCAACAATAGCAAAAATAATAACACAGCAATTCATATAAGAGGAAAGAACACAGATGCAGATAAAAGTACCATGTAAGCTGCTTAACAATCCAGTATATTAATCGCTATGTCGCAGTCCTTCCTTCAAACCAGAAAGCATTCCAAACAAGAGACAATAGTGCGCAATTGTATAAAACAACCTTCTCGTTAAATTAAGAACTATCGGTCGAGTTTCACAAAAGAATATAGGCTGAAGCACAGTAGTGCAAACTTCAGCCTTTAAGTCTATTACAAAATTTTACGACCCTTTCCAAAACAATGAAAGGGTCTATAAATACTAAGCTAATCTAAATATCTAAGAAACTGAAAAGCTATTAAATTGGCATCAATAAATATTTCTTCCATCTTCCTTGGCGATCTGGCAGTCGGCGACAATGCTTCATCAGGTGGCCTCTTTGCCTTTAAACCTTAGCTGACATATCACCAGCATTGGCTCTACTTCCGGTGGAGTGTTGAGACGCGAAGTGAGCTGGGCATCATATGTGGCATCCTGAATGTCGGGGATCAGGCATCCGAGAGCATCTGTTAAACATTTGAGGGCTGACCTTTGAGTATGTGGCTTGATTAGAAAGAGCCAATATGCCTCGGAGGTTAAGGTATTTACTCCAGTGATTAACCTTCCCTGTTCCTCCAAGTCATGATAACTTGTTTGTTCAATCATGTTTGCTGTTGTTATGCTTCCAGGTGTGCACTGGGAGATCATGTTTGCCAAATAGAGTGTGTTGTTGACTAAATCAATCATATTGCTGGCAATCATTTTACACCTTGAAGCTGCCCTTTCCGCTTTCATCACCTGAGTGTTCCATTCCGTGAAGAGTATGTCCTTGTATGTCTCATAGATTCTAGGCAAGTTCGCCGCTTTCCCCACATCAGAATCTTGCCAATCAAGATATCCGGTTATGGTTTCTTCGGCCTGATCTAGCTCATTTCTGGCTTTCTCTATCTGCTGACATACTGCTGTAGATATTTCGCATAATGGCTCAGCCTCAGTAAGTTGTCAGCATAGAAGTCTAATCTGAGATATTAATGCGCTATTTATTTGAGCTGCCTCCGCTCTGAAATCCTTCACTTTCTGGGTGCTCTTGATGTCTTCGAGCTGTGCTGATAGTTGAGCTATTTGCTCATCTTTTCATTTCATCATCAGCTCATTTTCCGTTCTCAACTATGACAATGCCTCCGACAATTCTTTCTGCCTCTGGATTGCACTCTGGTCTATCTTCTGCTTTTCGGTCTGTAGTTGCTGGGTTAATACATTGTTCTCTTGCTGTTGTGCCAGCAACTGCTCTTCTACTTGCGCTGCCCTGTTTTTCGCCTCGGTTACTTCTGCTTGTAATGCACAAATCTCTTGGTCCTTAGTCTTCAAGAGAAGACTTACCTCCGATGCCTTGTCAATAGTCGCTGCAGAATAAGCTCCCGCATACTGCGACAGCTTTGTTAGATCATTGGAGGGATCCAATTCCTCCTTCCATACTACATTTCCCGTGACTGTTTGCTCAGGAAAGATAGAAGGTTGATCAAGCCTTCGTCTCTTCCTTGAGCGCTTAACAACGGCTTTATACTTTGGGCTATAGAAAACATCCAGGGGAGGAATATCTTCCACCTGGAGAACAATTTGATCGGAAGGGTCTTTAGTAATTACTTTGACATCCTTTGAAATGGGTGGGCCGCTGGTTCCGCTTAGAACCTGAGAAGAAGGGGTATCTAGTGCATTGCTTCTCTTAGAGGTGTCTGTGTCTTTGGAGCCTTCCTTTCCACTGATAATGGAATCGAATTGGTTCCATTGTTTAAGAAATTCAGGATCAATGGAGGTTTGTTTATGTTGCTCTTTCTGGGATTTGCTCCGCTCTTTTTCTTGTTCTAACCTCTGCTGCTCCTCTAGTTCTTTTCGCTGCTGCTCCTCTAACTCTTTTCTTTGTCTCTCTTCTTGCTCCCTTTTCTGCCTATCTGCCAATTCCTTTTTCTGCCTATCAGCTTGCTCTTTTCTTTGCTTTTCTGCCTGCAACTTCTTTTGGCTTTCCTCCTGTTGTTTCTTTTGATCCTTAGTTGTAACAGGAGGTTGGCTCGTCTGTTGCCGACCAGGCTCGCTTGAGGAAGACGCTGGGGTTGTTGTCAATAAATCTAGAGGCAGAGTTTGCAACCTCTGCTCTCTAAGTTTATTGAACTCAGTTAACGTCTCATCATTATATCTCATTCTAGCAAGCTGTTTGGCCTGACCTATTGTATCAGCGGCGATGAACAGGTCATCAAACATATCCTCCTGATGGTCAACTTTTGTTAATTTGGCCTGCTCTAGGGCAGTGTAGATAGTTTTATGTGGATCATAGAGTCTGCTTGGGTAGTGGCCAGGGATAAATCTTGCATCTTTGTTGCCTCTTTTTCTGCATGCTTGAGATCATGCGGAGTAAAAACACCAATTCTCAAGGGAAAAGAGGGCCAGCCCCTCTTCTTTTCTTTCTTGAGAGTTTGTGTGACACTCTCGGCCATAATCTGGTAGGAGATTTCTCGGGCCAACAATTTGTCTGGAACATATAAAGGGAGAACATGCGGCTTGGCCTGGCTCCCAAAAACCCTAATATAGGTAAAATGCTCTTCTCCGAACCAACCTGCTATAGCTGGTAAGTCGAAGGAAGCCAGATAGGAGATTTTGGGAATAGGCCGATCAAAAATGGAATAATGAATGGGAACCATAAAACCATTGAAAATTTGATACAGATGGTCCTTGTAAGAGGACTTCCACAATTTCTGGTGGTACAAATGAATGGGTGAGGGGTCTTGGGTGGTCCACCTCCAACTGAGGATAGGAAACTCAGAATTAAAACACAAAGTATCCATAATGTAAGCACTATAATAAAATGGTGGGATTTTCCTTTCGGTAACTCTGGATTTGGCTCTAAAGTCACGAACAGCTACAGCCAACTTATCAGAAAGAATGGTGGCCCAATCCATGATTATACTATTAACAGCTGCTTCCATCAGGGCAACCATTTCTATGTCGAAATTAGCAGAGTCATGTAACCCCCATAGTCTACACATCATAATCCCCGCATAGCAATAGGGAGAAGCCAAAGAATCGACGGAGTACTTACCCGAGCTTTCGTGCTTGTGTTTGGCTAGATTCTGCCTCCAATCCCGGATGGGTTCAGATTGTACTTCATTTTCGGCTGCAAATTTCTCCACGAAGGCTTTGTTATAGATTTTCTCTGGCTCGGGCAAATGATACATTTGCCTTAGGTGCTCTGGCTTGAACGACCCGAAAATCCTTCCATCCCTTGTGTGAAACGTTCTATCGATGATTGGAATTTCCTCGATTGCCCAGCGCACTACATCAGTGTAGGGAAGGACCTGCTCTCTGGCTGCTATCCTGTGAAGAAAGGAGTCGGCCAAGTCTTTGAGAGTAGCATCGGACTTCTTTAGTACATCCACACTAGCCTCTGTCACTATCACTTTCGGTTGCTCAGCCTCTAATAGATTATATGTGCCCTGCCATGAAGTCCTAGTGAGACCAGTGCACGTAGTGTCTGAAATTAGGCCTTTCTTCTTATCCGCGGCAGCTTGTCCTGCAACAGATGCAGTAGCGGAGCCCGCGGTCCTCTTGGATTTCTTCCCCATCATGCTTAGGCTTCTCTCAACAGATGAATTCTACACAAATGCAAGAGAAATCGTAACAAGGAAATAACAATGACAATCCATAACGGGAAAGATATATCATTTGAAGCGTAGTGAGATTAATTCTCAAAAGTGGCTGCGGATCCAATCACTGGAAAGATATTGCAGATGCATTAATGGTGATTTAAGGCCTGCTACCCATTAAATGACTATTACACCGTTATCCGGCTGAATGACCCCCTTAAGCGTGCAACAGATATTTTGGCGGTTAAACGCAAGTGTTCGTTAATCGAAGGGGCAAAGTTTTAAATACACATGCATTACCTTATCCCTGCATTTAACGACATTTTGAAATTTGCACTTTATCAACCGGATATCAATATAACTTTAAGGCTTCAAGCGATGTCTTTTTTAGAATACCGACCGTCGATGAGCGATATCGCATCGCATCGGGGAATAGATGCTACACAATCATTAGAAAAAGATCCTGACGAGTGCCGATAGCGACATCACATCGGACTAGCGCGTGGAAACATTACAAAGTGCATATAAAGTGATTTGCCGATTTCCGATTGCGATATCGCATCGCATCGGGGTAAGACCCGAGCGCCTTATCAAAGTGCATGAGATCCTGCCGACGACCGATAGCGATATCGCATCGGTTCGGGGTTTATAACTTAAAGTTTTTTTTCCCACATGAGGCAGCGCCGATAGCCGATCGCCGATATCGCGTCACGTCGGGGCGTGAGTTATGTGCCCTTTTTAGGTGTGCATGGAATATCGCCGATCGCCGACAACGATATCGCATCGGCGGAGAACAAGGTGCCGTTTTAATGTATTTCTCATGTCATTGCGATATGCGATCTTGCGATCGCTTTATCGCAATAACAAAAGATTGCTTTATTATTAGAACACTATTATTCAAAAAGGTTTAAATACATAAACTCATTTGATTATCATACCTTTTTGAACACAAAAGCATTGATGCCAATTAAATTTTAAAAGGGACCCATTCCATATGTTAATTTTTTGTGTGAATGAAAATGTTATGAAATGGGGGTTTGTTGTAGAGCACAACACAAGGTAAGTCATATGTTTGTCCCTTGGTACCACTTTTTTCATTATCCCTGGTGTTAGTCCATGAGTCACACTACTATTTTCCCTCATGCCTTACTTGAGGATCCTCATTGCCTCAACTATCATGGGCCCTATTTTATTAACATCAGCTCATGTATTCCAGAAGAATGACCTAGAGGGCGGTGTATCTTGGTTTCAGCTTCCATTCTTGTTCAGTGCCTCAGATAGAGTAGAGGGACTCATTATAACCCTTTGACTTGATTGTTTCATGTTCGTGATCCATACACTTCATGGTCCAGTGATGCAGTAGTTTGTACCAGTGATTCCTGGGTGTGTGTGAGATGTTTCAGACCTTAAGAGGTGGTGGCCCTTCAGGTAACCCCCACATGCCCAAATGCATTCCTATTATGCTACAACCTCATATGCAATTCCATGGATTTGATGGTTTCAGTTCCTACCGATCGTAGTGTCCATATCATGCATGTCTCCTTTAGATGATCCATTCCATTTTGCGAAGCCCTTCCGTGTTCAACATGGCTTCTCGAGTTGTTCTACCCTCCTGCCCACCAATTTTTTCAGGAAAGGGTGATTATATCTCATGTACTCATATATTATTGTATTCATTCATGGCTCATATTTTTCTAGGTGCATTATGTATATGGGACACATTGTATTATTTTATGTCTTTCTTATGCCAACATGTCATGTACCATTCAGCATGTACTACATTGCTCAATTTTATGTTTCTAGGTGCACCATTATTTTTGTACTAAGTTATCTCAGTGGGTATGGGTATGCCTCCCCTGCCCCATTGAGGTCTGGTACCACAACATAAAAAGAGACTTGCATTAGTCTCTCCCCCTCTCTCCCTATCATCTTTCTCTTTAGCTTTCGTAGTCTCTCTCTCTCTCTCTTTGACTCCCCTGTGTTGTCTAGTGATTGTGTCTTTACAATGTACTTCGGTCATACATTTTTCTCCTAACGCTCGTATGTTGGGGGGCAAACCATTATCACCAAAAAATTGATCATCTAACCTAATTTACTAGATAGATCAAAGTACACCATGTAAAGCCATAGTAAAATTTCTTTCACTGTGAGAAATTACTTAATAAACCACCTTTGTTAAGTAATTTTTAGTTAAACCCATGAATAATAATTAAATAAATCACTATATATTTGGTTTTATCCTAGGAATAATTAATTAAACCAATGTTCAATTATTATTCCTTGTCATATTTGACCCAATTATGAAAAATAAATAAATAATTATGTTATTTTTCTCTAAGAATAATTAATTAATCACTAATTAAATATTATTCTTTTTCAAATTTGACTAAATCCATTAGGAATAATTAAATAAATCCTTATTTGTTTATTATTCCTTGACTAATTCCTTGATATGATAAATAAATAATTTATTTATTTATTATTTCTAAATAAAAGTTTAAATACATTTTCCCTCCTAACCAAATATAATAAGATATTCCAAGAATGGGGTTAATAATATTTTATTATTGCTCATTTTTTGAGGATAACCTAATATTTTGTTATAAATGGAAGGGTTTTCCATTCATTATTCACTTTTGATTATTTTCATTGTTGCACTCACTACTGTAACTCCGATTGTTTTCATTTTCTCACACCCTTTTCCTTCCATTTGAGTTCTCATTGAGCTCAAACATTTTATTTGTTGGGTTTAAACATTATAGAGAAGAGAGACTCTACACAGGCTGAAGACGTTTGAGGACAGCCAAGAAATCATCACATAGAGGGGGAATAGTAACATTTATTTGTTCCCTTGATAGGTGTTATAATAAAATCTATTCTTTGTATATTTGGTTTCCATTGGATAATTGGAGTTATTATTGTTTCTTTTTGTTGTTTCACTATGATTGTGGCATAGATTAGGGCTTTGGCAGGTTTTGTTTCTATGAGTTACTGCATATCTACAATGTTTAGCAGCCATTTATAATGTTGAGATTTTTTGTCATCCACAATCTCAAGTGGATTGTTTTTGTACATCTTTGAGAAGAAAACACTACGACATATGTTTTCAGATTTGACATATTTCACACTATTCTAGATGAGGGGTCTTCTACTTGGGTGATGTTTGCATCATGTTGGAAAACTATTGGTTCACCAACACCCATTAAGTCAATTAATACATTAAAAGACTTCAATGGTCATACCTCCACGCCTAAGTGTGTCCCTCCATTTTCCAACGAGCTAGGGGGGAAAATCATGTGTGTTGATGTTGAAGTTGTTGAAAGTCCTTTAGAGTATAATTTAATCCTAGGTCATAGTTGGTTCTCTGTTATGACCATTGTTATGTCTTCGGTGTTTCATGTACTTCACTTTCCTCATGAAGGAAATATTGTCACAATCAATCAGCTAGAATATTGCATGTTTTTTACCACAATTACCACTATGAGCACTTTTATGCCATATGTTAGAGATAACAATTAGGCTTATGAGAGTGTTGGTGTGGCAGTTTTTAAACGTCCATCACTTGTAGGGATCACTTATCATAACCTTTTCTCCAAGTTGGTTTCCACGTAGTAATATTTTTCTATCTCATAATCCCTCATTTTGTCCTGCCATGACTTAGAATATCAACCTCATTTACTCTTCTTTTTCAACTTCTACCCTTACCTCGAGAGGATTCCACCTCTTTTATACCTCAATATTATTGAAAAATGTTATCCTTTCTCATGCATGTTGGTAAGCCTTGGTTTTTTTCCATTACTATCATATTACGCATGTCCCATCTCTTTCATTCACTTGGTGTTCTTACCCTTACTGAAGGGTTTGATGTGATGAGTTGTCTCACTTTCTAGCCTGTATTCTTCGGGTTGTTTCATTAGCTTGGAACTATTGTCTACCCTTTACACCAATCATTCCTTTAGGACTCTCTTCCTTTGTGTCCTTGTCATCTGCATTAAAATTTGAAAGGCATAAAGTATCCATTTATTTCTTTTTTAGGCTTGTTAAAACTAAATTAAAAAAGGAACTATTTAGCTTACTTTTCTTCAATTTTTTGTGCATTAAAATATGAAGGAGACTAAAAGGAGAGAAAGGGAAGGGTATTTGCTTGAGTTATCAATCAAAAGGGTAGTTTTAGTTGTGTTTCCATGGAACATGTCCCGTGTTTGTGTCATTTCCTCACATCTAGGTTTCATCTTTCCTTTTAGTCATACCATGCATATGATTTTGTTTACACCTCCAACTTGTTACTCTCCTAGTCACTATGGAGTGTGTTCCAATGCCTCTTATTTTGTTGCATGCTATTATTTAGTTCTCATAAGTCAATGCTACCAAGTCCCTTTTGTGTCCTACCATTATTTGTTCAAGGGAGGTTTCATCTTCTTTCGGACATCGGTAGTCCTTGTTGACCTTTTCATGTCGTCCATCCTTATGTTAGCTGTACGTCATGACTCCATCTGAACCACATCATCTCCCAGTATGTCCCCCTACCAATTGATGGGGAATACATTAAGTATTTTCTTCGATGGATCTTCAGCTACCGAATTCAGCTAAATATCAAGGATTTTTATCTAGGAGCCATTAATACGTTCGATCTTACAAGCCTCAACAACATGCTTCACGATCAATGGTCAATTTCCCTCATTGACTCCTAATTAGTTGATTATGTGAGTGTTTTACATCAACTAATTTTTTCGCACTTAGTGGACTATGCTAAGAAAATTGGGGTCCATTTCCATCATTGGTGACTCCCCTCACATCAATTAATTGTATACCACAATGACAAGTAATTAGGTAGCTTCTGGCATGCTCAATATTAACTTAGGTTAGGAACATTTCACTCTGGTATGGAACCCTTCCCAAGCTATGTTATAGTTATGTATCATTCTATGTTCTTTTAGGACTACTCTAGGGAACCTATCGTCTTTGTGTCCATAGTCCTATTGATGTATATTGTAACATAGATCCACATTTTATTTGTTGGTGGCTACGATCTTCTAACTTCTCGCATTGATCCACTATGTATTCCTTATGGCCATGTTCTATAATTTCACGTCATGGATCCATAGAGTATAGTTGGTATCCATGTTAAGTTTCTCTTTATGATTGAGAATGTGTATGTTTAACTTGGGGATGATATCTGTATGGTTGAGACTTCAACCTTTAAGTTACTCTAATTTAGTTATGTAGTCATTGTTCCTTCCTCCCATTTTAAGCTCTACATATTTTGTAATGCATTTTGGCCATTAGCTTCTCTTATAAGCTCTTGCATTAGGTGGCATGTATTATAAAATATTTTACCCACATTGAGTCAGTTATAAGAACCATTCTCTTGTTTACCTTAATGTATAGATTTTTCCCTTGATTTTTCCTCTTTTATTATAGTGTTGTTAGTTTTCCACTTACATCCTATTAAAAAACCCTAGTTCATAGTGTATAGCCAAAGTTGTTGGACACAATTCTTCTTTATATAAAATTTGACATTGTTAAGCCTTTTATATTTTTTCATTTCCAAGGAGATCTACTCAACTAATTTGTCTATGAGCTGGCTAGGGAAAAGTCACTATAAAATTTTCCTAATTTCTCGAGTCGCTAAGTGTCTAGATACATTCTCCTAGAGAGGGAAAAAGCCTATATAAATTATTCATGTCAAGGAGAACTATCATCTAGAGATTCAGAAGCAATGTGAGAGTTTTGTTAAATAGTTATCTTGATGCTACATTCGCTAGAGGAGGAGACAAAGATTTCAAGTTGGAGAGGAGAGATATTATTTGGATGGCATATCATTTGTGTCATTTTTTAATTTGATGACAGCCAATTCCCCTCCCATTATATTTATTTCCTTTAGTTATTATATGTTATTCCTTGGTTATCAATTGTTATCATAGTAACAAATCCTATAGGAAATATGTTTGGTAGTCTTGTTAGTTTATTGTGTGGAGGTATTTGGCTTGGAATTTAGGTAAGAGGAGTGAACCTGTTTATGTTGTATTCCCTCAAGTTGGTTTCACCAACCATCCACTTATTTAGTTAAGAGGTATGACCCATTATCCTTCCTTTGCAAATTCTATTGTGGTTTGCATGTGTTAGGGATTGGTCAAATTACACTTGTTCTTACACCTGTCTAGTGAGTCCCGAGAAAGGATCATGAAGAAATAGCTCCATATGACTGAGTAATTTTTGTTACAACACTTTCTTCTTCACAAGCATGTCAATTCTCTGCATGGAGACACACTTGGCCTATTGTATCCCTTGTCACACATTTCCCTCAGTTGCAAATTTAATTCCACAAAATTATGGGTACTCATCATGTAGGGAGCTTAAGACATAGGAAATACTCTTTGTATTAGTTCTATTCATAATTCAACATATCACTTAGGAAGTTATATTAACATCTCTTCTAGAAACACATCTACAAAATCTTGAAATATTAAGGAATATTGAAACATCATATCCTTATTGTCTAATGATTCCATTAAAACATGGAAGGAATACAAATGGAATCCCTTTATATACACTTCTTTAGCTATATTTTTCATACCTACCAACCATTTTATCATAAATATTTGACATTCCTATCATGGTTCAAGGGTGCCCATCATTGTCAACAAATTCCAAAATCTTTTCGTAGTATTCTAGCTTAACCTTGTGTGCTTCTAACCAATTCATTTTGATCAAAACCTTTCAAAATTCTTATGTTACTACAACTCGAATCCATTATTTTTCAAACTAAACCTATATTTCTTCTTTTGGGTCTTGTGGATTTCTAACCTATGATTTTTCTACTCATAGTAGTTGTTGGTGATTCTTATCATATCCTTAAGATCCTTTGTTCCATCAAACTTTATATGATCTTGATAGGACTAATATATCCCACTATGAAAGATTTAAATGGTCTCTTTTTCATCCTTTTTATAAGGCATGTCGAGCAATAACTCTATAAACACATTAAAATAATCATCTATAAGTAATTGTCATACCTTTAGTTTATAAAACTCCCTGATCTTCCCATGATTGTACCTTTCTAATAAGTATTTCTTCCTGAAATATTTCTCACTTTCTTTTCTCATCATTTTTGTCTCACCAATTCCCTTAGGATATTAATTTCTTCCCACCATATGGAAAACCTACCATTCATATAGAATATAGCCACTCGGGCCTTCTTGTTCACCAAGTAGGAGGATAAACCTAAGGAATTGTTTAGTCCCACTAATCATGCTTCTACCCTTTCAAATTTCCTAACTTAAACATACAAGTTTGGTGCTTTCACATTATTGAATTATTCGAAAGACATATTCCTACAATGTTTCTTCCTCTTCTTCCTTCACAAGGTAGGTTTGGAAATATTAGTGATTGGAAATATAATGAAGAGGAAATTCGGGGATGGTATGTCATGTTTAGAATTTAAAGATATAGACCTATATATCTCCCCATTGGTCGCTTATTTTATGACATAGAGGAACTAATATGTTTGTACATGAAAACATATGCATACACATAGATAGAAAGATAGCTATAATGCCTTGGAAAGTTGTCAACCCTTTTATGCCCCAATACATGTTTGGAGCCATTAAACCTATCAATTGTAAAGACCAACTAGCTCTAGATTTATGTCAAACTCAAGAAAGAAATGTAATGAAATATATTTTTTTATGGAACAATTATGAAATCCTAAGAATTTTGGTCTATTCTACTTATGACAACTCCCTTGAAATTTCATGATAGATTTCCAAGGTTGAATAGAAATGAAAGATGTTATAGACATTTTTGTGCCTTACAGCATTGAGCATGAAATTTCCATAATCTAAGGGATCCAAAGTCCCTAAACATGTTGTTCCTACCCCTAGAGGAACAAGGCTAACAAACCACAGCAATTCATAGAAGTTCTCCACTAGAAACTGCTCAAAAACAAGTCAATTCAGGATCAATTCAGTGGCTACACTGGCTACCTGCGCTGAATGTCAAAGGCAACACTGGCTACCTGCGCTGAGCGAGAGTGGACATGTGGCAAGTTCATTTCTCAAGGTGTCAAAACCCAGGAAGCTTCCAAAATGACACTTGCCTCAGGGAATTCGACTGGTGATGAGTAAGAGGTTCCAAATCTCCAAGTGGAAGCAAGAACCTCCAAGTGGAATCAAGAACTGAAAGAGGGAGAGGACACTAGTCAGATCTCAAGCTGACTCATCCTCTCTCGAAACATCTATATATGGATCTCTCCTCCATGAGATCTAGAGGCTGGAATTTTTGTTATTGCAAAGAATTGTTGTTGGTTTGAGATTGGAATCATTGGGTGCTTAATGCTTTGAAGGGGGTGAAGATAGGAAATCCATTTGCTGGGAAGGAGATGCTGGATTGGAGCCCTCTGGGTTGTATCTCTTCCTGAACCTTGTTATTCATCAATAAAGCTATCCTGGTTTCTCCTATATACTGATGTATTTTGATGTATGATTGCATTAGTATGTTTAGTTTATTTCTAATCCTGAACTAGTTATGAATATGAATGCATGTCTTGTGTAGTGTTCTCTTCTTGTGATCTTGCAGAAACCTCTTGAAGCTGGGTGAGCGAGAAGGCAAGTATCTGGGAACTCACAAAGAGAAGAGAGACCGGATCGAGGGACAAACAGAAGACACCGGTTAGTCCATCTATCTCTCTTCGTTCTTAATTCATAAAGGAAGAATACTAGAATAGCTGTCTCTGTTTGTTGCTAAGGCACTGTCATACCTTAGGTGGATAGGATCGTCCTGCATAGGCATTTTTCCCCACAACAAATTGGCGACTCCGCTGGGGAGATCTGTTTAGTCATTTTATTTGTGTTTCCATCATTGTTTGTTTCATAGACTTGACAGCAATAATCGAACTGCATCTGCTATTCCCGGATGCAAAGTAGACAGTTGCTGCTTTGATCCAATCACTGGACTTGTCTATGATCTGAACAATGGACTCACAAATTATTTGATGATCCTTTGTGATAGATCTTAGTACTCCCTCAAAGCATCCCTTTGATTGTACCTTGCTTGTTGCTTTTATTCGGCCTGAAATAGTAGATTAAATAGCAATCTGTGACCCAGAACCCAGTGAGAAACTCTCGTTTCTCCTTCAGCGCGACAGTTGTGAAGAAGTTCTGCATTTCAACGCAGGTCCCATGAAGACTACCTGCGCTGAATGTCAAAACCCCTGTGTTGAGGTTGCGCTGAACCAGTTTGGCCTTGTGCAGCTGGGGTTCTCTGCTCTGTTTTTCCCTGTTTTGATCTCTGATTTTTGCAGCCTGTAACCAGCATAGGTACCAGTCTGATAACTCCTTTTCTCTGCTTAAATTCCGCCTCCTTTTGTACAAAAATACTGTGAGTGTTTTTATGTGTTTGTGGCGTCATTTACAGTTTTCCTTTGCAAGAGTGAAATAGTCATCCTGTAGCCCTTGATTCAGATCTGTTGATTGTGATCTTAGGAGAGAGTTCATTGGCTATTTGCAGTTGATTATACATTTACTTTTGCATTTGGTTTGAGTTTGTCTCTTTTAAGTGTCGAAACAAGTACTCATTTCGAAAATCGTTAAGTGTTGTAATCTCTTCTACCCTCTCTGATTTCGAAAAAGTAAACTTGTTTGTATTTGTCATTTAAAAGCGAATTCAAAGTTGTACAAAAAGCTTTCTTTGTAGGCATCAATACTAAGAAAGCGGAAAACAAACACCTGCATTGTGCATTTGCATCTTGATAGTTTGCATGATTGATTTAGGAAAAGTGCATTAGAGTGTGCTGATTGCTCTTTGAGAAAAGATGGTGTCTTTCTTTTCCCTTAGTAGCTAGGATTTTCAAAGTTGAAAAGATATAAAGCTTGCTTATCATCTTTAGACTGCATTTAGGAATTGTATCATACATCTCGTGGTGAACCTTGAAAGGCAAACTTCTAAAAAGATCAACCTAAAATAAATTGAATGAACTTAACAACGCTTTGCAACATAATGCACAACATAGAGGTCTAGGCTAGAGACGTGTTCCAGCGTCGTAAAGCCTGGTGACTGTCGATCTCGTTGATGGTGGGTGATTCCTCCTGAGAGACGATAGCGCCAGTACGGATTGTGCTCCCACGTACCGTCGCGTATATATTGGGAGACCCCTATAGGCATAAAACCTTTATCCTTAGGAAGCCGTGTCGGCCGCCCTACTGATCGCAATGCACTGAACACAACATTCAAGAAGATCGACCGCCCGTACCCTAAAAAGTATTCTGCGGTTTTGCGAAAAGTTTGGCACACCCTCTGCCTAGAACTCGAGAGCAGTTCCTTTTGGCCTTTTTCAGACTCTATAACAGAAAAAGTCCATCCGAGCATTTGTCACTTCGGGCTCGTTAAAACATCGAAGGAGACTAGAGTCATCTTTAGCTTTTTCTCGACTCTTTAAAAGTGAAAAAGCAAGTTGTGTCTAAAAGCATCTAAAAAAATTCATTTAATTCGGAAACACATTTTCCCCTTTTGTATTTTGGTTGATCGAGTAATCCGCAATCGTGGAATAAAGTCAATTGAAACCCCGTCGTTCACGAAGGCTTACGAGTCAACCGTCTTTGTCTCCAGAATCGAAAACAGTACGGGCAAAGCGAACTCGTTTAACCGGTTCAAAATATCCTATCAAAGTTAGAACAAGTGTTCCAATGACATCTGAGATTCTAGTTACTCCAAACGTTTCTGGAAACCCTGCGTCTATAGAGGAAGTTCAACAGCCACAGAGGGATAGTAACACTGATCCTAGTCTGGGAGCAAATACTTGCGTTACTGAACCAGTTCCATCTGTAACCGGTTCAGAGAGTCTTGCTCCTCAAACAACTGTTGCTATCGATTCAACCCCTTCTTCGGCACCAGAAATATTTTACGGACCTGACGGTCTTCCTCTTCCACCTGGTTTGATTGCGATAGAGGAAATTGTAGAGTATCTGCAAGCAAGTACTCCAACACATTTTGGAGTCGGGGTCACTCTATTTCCTTCATCAGAAGCTAGCCTACCACAAGTGGAAGTTCCTGTAGAATCGCTAGGTAATCTCTTGGATAGACTCAAAATGTCTGAACAACCGTCAACATCTAGGACTGTGTCGAACGACACTGCGATAGCAGAACCCCCTGCCGTCACTCCGACAATGTTTGCCGGCATACCATCTGTCCCAACTAGCTCACAATCGCTAGAAGGAGTCCACCCAGGGACTATTTCGACAGTGTGGTCCGTTCCAGTTTGTTCATCCAGAATAATATCCGGCAACTCTTATGTTGAAACTCGCCAGATTGATCCATTTGGAGGTCAATTTGGGAAATCCAGTCCCCAAGGACAAACAATTCCCTTGAGTTCCGGATTGCTACCGTATGGGGGGCAGTATGCCCTTTCATTACCCCCTCCGGGAGGGTATCCATACGGGAGTTCACAACAGTATTCAGGTTATACTGGAGTTACATCAAGTGGCTGGGTACCTATGCTACCTCAACAACCAAGGGTTGTATATTCTATGCTACAGTGTGTACCTATGTCGAACATCCCAACCACACCAGCTATTGTGACGGTGTCACAGGTTCAAACGTTGCCTATTGTATGTCAACCTTAGATTTCTCAGGTTGTAATGCAACAGCCCCTTAACTCTGTGACACAACCACAATCGCTAACTGGTGGGGCGACACAGGTCCAAACGGGTACAATTACCCCACACCTTGGTCCAACAGTTAGTATAGCGCAACAGAACATGGCTTCACAACCGTGGCTGGTGCAATATCAACAACCACAATTCCAGCAAGTGTACCAAGGTTCTGAGCAGCAGATCTTTGCGAACAGTGGACAACCGTACATTCAAAACGGTCAAAACCAACCGCTCTACAGTGGTCAAGTCCACCAACCGTATCAATCATACCAACATCAATTACATTATGCTGGTATGCAAAGGCCCACTGCTCAGGAGATTCCATCGTACCCTGGGTATGCTTCACCTAACCTGAATCAACAGTTACCATTCATGGCAACTTTAGAGTTACCCAATTTACACCGGTTAACCAACGATCCGATTGCTTACGCCTCTTGGTGGCCAGCGATTCCTCACAAACTTCCATCGGACATTCCTAAATTTAATGGAAATCCAGGAGAAGACCCATCAAATCACGTGATGACTTTTCATCTGTGGTGTTCATCAAACACCCTAAACGATGATTCGATAAGGCTTCGCCTTTTCCAGAGGACGTTAACGGGTCCAGCGGCAAAATGGTATATTGAATTACCTAGAGCCTCGTTCGACAATTTCAGCTCCCTAGCCATGACTTTCTTAACCCATTTTCAATTACCGATAAGGTATGAAACAGGAACGGAAATCTTAACCAACTTCAAACAGACGACGGCCACTCATATATCCGATCATATACATGAGTGGCGTCGTCGTCGTAGGATGGTAAAAACATACATTCCCGATCAGTTATTAGCTTAATGGTTTATCAAGTCGTTACTTCCTGCCATAACGGAAGATGTGGCCAAGGGGGGAGTCGTAATGGAGGAGCAAGTTATTGCTCGTGCACAATATCTAGACTTAGTCTACACTCAGTCTGGCACGCTCTACGACAAAATACCTGACGCCTCTAGACCGGAATTCTCAATTCCTCCTCCTCCTAAATTGAATAGTGACTCTCACACCAGCGATGGTCTGTTTGGCACGACAAACGCGAAATTGACAAAGGCTTCGTCTAAGAAAGCCCGTAAGACTTCAGATCAAAATGCAAAAGAAGAAATTCTTGCTTCGTAAGTAAATGTCGTATCAGCAGATAAAGGCAAAGAAACCAATCAACCAGGAAGCAAGAAGAAGAAAAACAAAGGGAAGAAGAAGAAACAGGGCAAGTCATCCCCTGAAAAAACTTCTTCAAACCCTCCTAGGAAAGGGAAACCAAAAAGTCCATGCATGATATGTGACGAGGATCATTGGACAGCCGATTGTCCATACAAAGCTGAGCTTAGAAGATTCTTCAAAAGTTCGTAAACCTCAGCTATGTTAACTGATCCGTTTCCCAATCCAGGTCAAAATCTGGTTGATAGTGGAAATGCTTCCCCGTCGCAAGTGCTCATGTTGTCGGTTTCAAAACAGTAGAATGATGCTTTGATTTCGACAAGGAACAAAGATTACGGGAATCCGCAGCTGTCGAACGACAAAGGTAAAGATCAACCAAGTAGTTCGACAACAACTTCGACAGAGGTTGTACCGCCCATCATTCCTGAATTAACAATAAAACCGCCAAAGGGAGTAGTACACAAGTCGACGTTTAATCCTCACGACAGAGCGGTGCAGCATTATAACATAGTGGAAGATTTGGCCCAATCGCCATCCGCTATGTCGACTCTTGAAGTACTGCAAAATTGCCCATCCCAAAGGGAGGCTTTGTTATCGGCTATTGGTGGGGTTGACCCTAAGGATTCCAATATTGTATCCTTCGACCACAAAGGATACGATCCTCAGTTACTAGCTCAACTAGCTTTCCTTAATCAAGTGAAAGCCTTCAACAAAACTATTCACCGAACAATTGTTGATGAGGGGGCATCTACATGTATTATGTCGATGAGTTGCTGGAAAACTTTAGGATCTCCAACCTTGTCGCGATCTTCGATGACATTAAAAGCATTCGACGGAAGGAAATATACCCCGTGCGGTATCCTTAATAACTTGAAGGTTGAACTGGGGGGGAAAACAGTAGAAATAGATGTTGAAGTCATCGATGGGAATCTTGATTACAACATCCTACTGGGAAGACCATGGATATATGCCATGGCAGCTGTAGTGTCGACTTATTTTAGGAAGATCGCATTCCATTTTCAAGGAGGGATTACGATCGTCGACCAACAAGACTTCCTCCCTAATGGTTCACAAGTTACAGGAAGCATTCCCATGATCCATGGAAGCAACCATTCGCTTCAAGACATCAGAGTAGGCCTACTGAAAGACCCCACATTAATGGGAACTTTCGCACTTCCACCTCCGATCTATATAGGAGAAGTAGCATTGGTAGGAGCCTGCAACATGATATCTTCCACGAAGATCTCAGAAGACGATATCGACATGGATCATGCAATGGTTTTTCCCCCAAGCCCAATAGAAATATTGTAGCAATCAATGTTTCGAGCATGGGAGGCGAACCCAAATCAACGCTCATCAAGCGTTTGGGTAGATAGGTCTAGAGAATATGGTACCCCATTAGATCCTTGGTCGAAAGTACATGGGACTGACGAAGGAATCCTACAATCAATGTTGATTGAGGGGGCACCATGGAGTGATTGCCACCATCATTCCCTTCTTCCAGAATATGAAGAAGATACTCAACATGACCTTTATCACCCTTCAGTTTTTGAATTCCTATCAAACACGGTGGATTCCGAGCTAAACTTATCCAATATTGAAGAGACTATAGCCATAAATATCTCGACTAAAACAAATGTTGTAGAGAATATTTATGTCGGCAAAGGTTGTTCTCCTTCAGAACTGGAAATATATAACGCTCTTTTTCGCGAATTCAGAGATGTCTTTGCTTGGTCATATGATGAAATGCCAGGCATTGACTCGAGTATCGTTGAACACGAAATTAAGATGTATCCTGATGTCAAACCAGTAAGGCAACGGCTTCGGCAGGTGCACCCCAAGAAAGCCGCTGCCATTAAAGCAGAAGTTGAAAAGCTCCTCCATGCTGGTTTTATCTACCCGGTTCCTCTAACCGATTGGGTATCGAATATTGTCCCTGTTATGAAGAAACAAGGGACAATTAGAGTGTGTGTCGATTATAGGGATGTAAACCAAGCTTGTCTGAAGGACAACTACCCTACACCCTTCATCGACCAGATAATTGATGAATGCGCTGGATGTGAAATCTTTTCATTCATGGATGGATTTTCCGGGTATAATCAAATAAATATCCGCCCACAGGACCAGTCAAAGACTGCATTCATTTGTCCGTGGGGCACATTCGCTTATCGAAAATTACCCTTTGGTTTAAAGAACGCAGGGGCGACGTTTCAGAGGGCAATGAATTATGCCTTCCATGACATCAAGAACATCGTTCAACCATATCTCGACGACCTCCCAGCTCATTCGCGAAAGCGGATTGATCATCCGCAGCATTTAAGAGCGATATTTCTACGTTGCTGACACTACAAGATAAGACTCAATCCACAAAAATGTGTGTTTTGCGTCGGTTCTGGTCGTTTACTTGGCTTTGTAGTCTCTAAGGATGGGATTCGTCTCGACCCTTGCAAGGTTCAGGCAATCATTAATTTGCCTCCACCTTCAAATTTGCTTCAGATTCAGCAACTCCAAGGGAAAGCAAACTTTCTGAGGAGGTTCATTCCAAATTATGCAGAATTTGCTAAAGGTTATACTCGTCTTTTGAAAAAGGATGTACCTTTTGTCTGGGACCAGGTGGTGCAAGCTTCCTTTGATGCTCTGAAAGATTCTCTAGTAAAAGCATCATTAATGTATGCCCCGGACTATCAAAGAGATTTTAACCTGTATCTGGCTGCAGCAGATATGACCATTGCGATGGTTTTAGTTCAAGAAGTCGATGGAATTGAACATCCTATATATTACTTAAGTAAAAACTTGAATGATACAGAAAGCAAATATTCTTATGTTGAAAAGCTAGCACTCGCTGTTGTTCAAGCGATACAAAGATTTCAACATTATGTCCTCTTTCGGAAAACTACCATTCTATCATATTGCAACCCCATGACTTATATATTGTCGCGACAGTTGCTGGGGGGCAAATATTCAAAATGGATAGCGATCCTTCAAGAGTTTGATCTGGAATTTGTAAAATCCAAGCCAAAGAAAGCTTTAGTTTTCGCAGAATTATTGTGCGATCTCCCATCGTCGTCCAACGATGAAACATCCAAAGAATCAATCGTGGACGAAAGTTTGTTTCTGAGATCTGCAAGCAATGAGTGGTATGGAGATATAATAATTTATCTCCAAACCCAAAAATTCAGGCCTGACACCTCTCACTCAGAATAGAAATGTATAAGATACCAAGCGAAAGACTACATGATCGTCGATGATATGCTTTACCGTCGGGGTATCGATACAGTTCTGAGGAGGTGCCTCACCCATGAAGAGGCCGAAAAATCCCTGAATGAGTGTCATTCAGGTGCGTGTGGGGGGCATCAATCTGGATATGCTACAGCAAAGAAAATCTTACGAGCAGGATACTTCTGGCCAACCATGTTCAAAGATTGCATAACCGCAGTCAGAAGTTGCCATGCTTGTCAAATTTTTGATAGCAAAACCAAAAAACCACCCGCACCTTTACAGCCAATAGTTGCTGTTGGGCCTTTCGCCAAATGGGGCATCGATTTCATGACATGTAACCCCACCTCGACCGGGGGGCATGGGTATATTATAGTCGCCGTTGACTATTTTACCAAATGGGCCGAGGCGATGCCTACATTAGATAACACTGGTGAAACAGCTGCCCTTTTCTTTTTCAATCATGTAGTCGCCAGGTTCGGCGTACCACAGGCCATAGTTACAGATCATGGGTCGCATTTTTGCAATCACATGATGGTTGAATTAGCTACCAAGCTAGGGCTATCTCACGACAGCTCTACCCCATATTATCCGCAAGCCAACGGACAAGTTGAAGCAATCAACAAGGTCCTGAAGCGTATGTTGCAAAGGATGATCGAAGTTCACAAAAGAAGGTGGAACCTAATCCTGTACTCAGCCATGTGGGCTTACCGAACATCAGTAAGGAATGCGACCGGGTTCAGACCTTTCCAACTGGTGTATGGCCTGGAAGCAGTCTTGCCAATCCAGTGTGAAATCTCGTCTCTTAAACTCGCAATTGATCTCCTCCCCGGAACTTCGGAAGAAGAGGTTCGTTTCTTGGAATTAATCCAATTGGATGAAACCCGTCGTGATGTCTCTTTGGCTAACAAAGCCCATAAGAAACAATTCAAGGCACAGTTCGACAAAAATGTCAAACCCCGTGTCTTCTCAGAAGGTGACTTGGTCTTACTTTATGACCAAGAATCCGTTAAATTGGGAGCAGGTAAATTTAATTCTTTATGGATGGGCCCCTATATTGTTAAATGAGTGTTAGCAAAAGGAGCCTACGAGTTAATGGATTATGATGGAATTCCACTGGCGCAACCCCGTAATGGGTTGTACCTCAAGCGTTACTATGCTTAAATAGTAACCTGTATGCTTTTGTTGTATTTTGTTTTCGCTAAAGTGTTTGTTTTGGTTGAGTAATCCACCTTTTTACATTTATTGCAGATGTCAAACCTTCTGGAGACATGTGTTGGATATGCCGACGGAGCGAGTCGTAGTTCGCGGAACCTGTCCTCCGCAGCCTGGGCCATTTTTCATCCAAGCGGCGAGTTAGTAAGTTTCAGAGGAGTATGTATCGGGCAATCAACGAATAACATCGTTGAGTATAGCGTGTTGATAGAACTACTCTCTGATGCCATCACCCATGGTATACGCCGACTAATTGTCAGGCTAGACTGACAACTCATAATACTACAACTCAATGGTATATATTCCGTTCGCAACCCAGCTATTTATCGCATGTTCCTAAGGGTTAAGATTTTGGAAAGACAATTTGATTTAATTCAATACCAGCATATTTCCAGAAACTTAAACACATTAACCGACTCATTAGCAAACTATGTGTTAGATAGACATTTGCAACATTTATAAAAAGAGACACATCATCAATGTTGTACATATGGATCATATAACTCAACCAGAATAAACCCCGAAAATCAAAATATATATATAAGCTGTTTATCGTTCGTACATAATGTTCTGTAACCAAGACAAAAATCAGTCATATGACCCAAAAACTCAAAATGCTAGGGGGCACCCTAGCCTAGTGATGCTCATGATAGCACGTCACGGCCTGTGCAATCATGCGCAAGAGACGAGTCCATCGTCTAGGCACACCAGTAGTATGCCGCTGCAACTGCAAAGGTAACTCGTCAATCCTCGCATTGGGAATGCCGAGAGTAAGGCTCTCAACCTACTCTTGCACAGCTGTAAGGGTCTCGGCCACATCAAGGTCACGAAGAATAACCCTCCCAACAGTCTCCCCTGCTGGGGCAGCGACTAGCGCTCTCGGGCGAACTGCTGGACGAACAGGACCAACATCTGCATGCACACATGAGTTTGATTAAAGTCTTGATAGAATAAAGCACAAGGACATTATAAATAAGAATAGTAAACAGTAATATGGTCGAAGATTTTACCAATAGCGCCCCACTGTTCGCCATTCGGCAGTACCATGTCCGGATCACCTCGGAAATCCATACCAACATATGGATACTCGGAATACACCATCTCCTGACGCTCGAACCACCTGAAGAAGTTATCAGTGAAAGAAATCTGAGATTGACCAGCATGCCTAGACATGTGATCAACCCATCTCTGCATGCGTGGCTCGGTAGGAGAAGGCAAGTCGAGTGCAATATACTAAGGCTGCATCAGTGGTATTTTCTCCAAGGCAAAGGCAGTCAGAATAGAACCAAATCCAAAGTTCTTCAGCTTCCCATCCTTTACCTTGTTCAACTGACTTTTCATCTGAAGAAGTACTGCATCACACCAGTTGAATATTTTCGGTTGGAGGCACTCCAAGGCGTGCTGCACATAGGATCTTTTGGCAACATGAAGAGATGCGCTACCGGCCATCCTACCAATAGTATACAGAATGGACCTGAGAGATCTGTCAGCAATCTCACGAATAACGACCTTGCCGTCTTTTCTCGGCTGAGATCCTTCCCTGCAATACTGGCGGACATAATCTCTCACAGAGTCATTCCGTCGGGTCGAACCTGACAAAGAAATGGGAGCACCCCGCCTCGACAAGCCAGTCAAGAAGTAAATGTCTACTATGGTCAGGGGGATAGATTTGCCCCTAATCTGAAATACTTGGTTGATAGTATCCCAAGAATCAAGCATATACTGCAGTAAGGAGATCTGTGCTCTCATACTAGAGATATGAAAGAACTTCAGCAGGCCACAGTTGCGCAGCGTGTTCACCGTGACAGGGTCATGGAGGGCAATCATGTCCTCTTCTTCATGTTCTCGTTCTCGCCATGTAAGGGTCATTTTGCTCAAAAGTCCCTGCAAAACAAACAAGAGAAAGAGTAAGATCCTAGATTTGATGAGAAACTGGCAAAATTTTCATCAAAAACTGTGCAACAGAACTGTTTTTCTATGCCCAACGTAACTGGCTAGTGTTCCACCTGCGTTGAAGGTCAAACTGCCATCATGCAGCTTGACATTCAGCGCAGGTTTCGAGCGAACTACCTGCGCTGATGGCAGAGCGCCCTAGCAAAACCCCAGGGGCTCAGGGGAACAAGAAAACAGGCACAGAATAGAAAAAGGAAACCATGAAAAGAAAGAGCTAGGGTTTAGCTCCTACCTGGTCCAGACGGCGCCGAAAATCGTCTGCAGAATCTCCCGAAATCAGCTGATGAAAATCAAGGGGGAAGAAGCACCTCCAAACCTTCAACAAACCAAGTTCAAATGAAATGGTAAAATGAGAGGTAAAAACACCTTTTAATTGCTTTTTACGTAGTTCAAAGCGAAATATTAGGGTTCTAATCTCATTTTCAAGAAAATGTTGTTCATTTCTAACTAGTTTGATGCAACAATTGAGGATACAGTACTATCTTTGAAAAGGGCAAAGGTAGTTATGGTAAAAGATCAAAAATTTGACCATATGATTTCGAGCAGTTTTAGCACACAGTTCATGCTCGTTAAAAAATAAACGCAAGATCCGAGCAGTTTTAACGCGGACTTCATGCTCGTTAAAAAATAAACATAAGCAATGAGCAAGTGTTTCCACCAACATTTAAGCTCATTTTAAAATAAAAAATGAACCACTACCCGGTAAATAACCACTATGAATGTAACCTTATCAGCCATTAAAGCCTTGGTCGTGTTTGCACCGTCACCTCCACTTTTCATTTGGCCGATCGTTCACCTCCATATGATTGTTTACCCATTTTGAGGAACAGCTGCGAAGAGTGATTTCACCTAGCCATCCTTGTGACACTGCCGTGATTGGAAAATTCCAACGTGTACCTGGAATCAGCTGCTAACCCTGTTTATCACTCGTTCCTCAAAAGACGAGTCTTCTTTAAGCTCTTTTCAACTGACTCGTAAAATATGAAAAGATTGCTGAGTCCTTGGCCTTCCAGCTCGTTAAAGCGACCGGAAGAGCTATCCCTCCTCTAGATTTTAATCTTTTTGGACCTAAGGGATTATTACACAAAAAGATCGAGTGCTTGTTTTATTCGGCTCGTTAAAACTATCGAAAACTCATCCCTTCTGTATTGTTTTATACTTTTTCGGACTAAAGGGATTAGATGACGAAAAAGGACTTTTGGAGTTAACTTTATGTACCTTTTCAGACTCTCTAAAAATGAAAAGGACCGAGTTATCTTTGTCGTTAGACTTGTTAAAATCATTAAATAGCGACAAACTTGTCTTTAGACGAGAACGAGTTTCACTATCGCTAGGCTCGTTAAAACATAGCGATGGGCTTGCCCGAAGGGCAGGTTATAGAACAAGCATAGTTATCCTCCTCAAGCTTGACAAAAATAAAGAGGTACTGGTCAGCAATGACTGGGGAAAAATTGGGAGAAACTCAAGAAAACTTTGATGGTAGCAGGTCGCTCTTGAACATGACACTTTTCCTCCGTACCACAATCGGGTTGGGTTGTTTCATTCACCGGTCACATCCATGGTCTCGCCATACCATCCATATTTGGGGTAATGTTACCGATCCATCGCATCAGTGTCGCCATATGTTCAAGAGAAGTCGTTCAGAAAAGTCAACCGTGTCCCATCCACTGCCATACATTATCCTTCATCCTTTCATGACTGCCACCCTGAATCATATGTCTCAGATCGCTTTTCACCTCCATTAAAATCATTAACTCCGTTCCGTGTCACTGATGTGGGATTCATTAAGGCCCTCCTTTGACAGATCGTTTCTTGTCGACATCAGCTCATTATCCAAGAAGTTGATCTAGGAACAACCCCTTCAGTACTTTGAAGCTTGCATGCCTCAATGGCAAGTTTCTCACTTCCGGCGACAGGTATACATCAATGACCTTCGACCGAAAGATTTTGCATGGTGTTCGACACCAAGTCCTTTATTCACACCACGTGAATTGTACTGCAGTACCTTGAGGGTCATTATCATTATCGGTGATTCCTCTCGTGCTTGTTAACGGTTTACATCATTGGCCAGTAACCAAGCGATGTCTTTCCATGTTCGACTTCAGAACATTTCTCACATGGATCGACTTGTACTTAGAGTGAAGATCAAACGAGTTTGAAGACCCCGGATCTAGTTTCATCCATCAGGGCTGCGATATATATTCAGGAAAGATAAAGACATTGACATGTACATCATTGCAGCAGATAATCATCTTACTTAAAGGATGATAATTTCATCAAAATTATCAGTCTACCATCAGACGATTGTCTGTTCTATGAATAGAAAAATGAATTTATAAAGTTGATCATGGGAATGCCCGCCTCAGCTAGATCATGAAAGCAGTATGAAAAATAATGTATTGTATTGTATCTTATTACAGGTCTCCTCCCAGCATTGGATGAACTTCGGATCCCCCTGATAAAGCATTTCACCCGATAAACAGCCTCATACTTTAGGGGGCAACTGTTATAGACATTTTTGTGCCTTACAGCATTGAGCATGAAATGTCCATAATCTAAGGGATCCAAAGTCCCTAAACATGTTGTTCCTACCCCTAGAGGAACAAGGCTAACAAACCACAGCAATTCACAGAAGTTCTCCACCAGAAACTACTCAAAAACAAGTCAATTCAGGATCAATTCAGTGGCTACACTGGCTACCTGCACTGAGCGAGAGTGGACATGTGGCAAGTTCATTTCTCAAGGTGTCAAAACCCAGGAAGCTTCCAAAATGACACTTGCCTCAGGGAATTCGACTGGTGATGAGTAAGAGGTTCCAAATCTCCAAGTGGAAGCAAGAACCTCCAAGTGGAATCAAGAACTGACAGAGGGAGAGGACACTAGTCAGATCTCAAGCTGACTCATCCTCTCTCGAAACATCTATATATGGATCTCTCCTCCATGAGATCTAGAGGCTGGAATTTTTGTTATTGCAAAGAATTATTGTTGGTTTCAGATTGGAATCATTGGGTGCTTAAGCTTTGAAGGGGGTGAAGATAGGAATTCCATTTGCTGGGAAGAAGATGCTGGATTGGAGCCCTCTAGGTTGTATCTCTTCCTGAACCTTGTTATTCATCAATAAAGCTATCCTGGTTTCTCCTATATACTGATGTATTTTGATGTATGATTGCATTAGTATGTTTAGTTTATTTCTAATCCTGAACTAGTTATGAATATGAATCCATGTCTTGTGTAGTGTTCTCTTCTTGTGATCTTGCAGAAACCTCTTGAAGCTGGGCAAGCGAGAAGGCAAGTAGCTGGGAACTCACAAAGAGAAGAGAGACCAGATTGAGGGACAAACGGAAGACACCGGTTAGTCCATCTATCTCTCTTCATTCTTAATTCATAAAGGAAGAATACTAGAATAACTGTCTCTGTTTGTTGCTAAGGCACTGTCACACCTTAGGTGGATAGGATCGTCCTGCATAGGAATTTTTCCCCACAACAAAAGATACCAAAGAAAGGAGGTTTATAACTCAACTTTCTTCCCCATAAATCCAAAGTTACTATGAGTGTGATTTTGAAGACCACCATAGCCAATGATATCTTAGAAGGTATACAACATTTTCAAACAAGGAACCTACAGGCTCTCTCCCATGTTTGTCTTGGAAACATTGTTCCATCATTTATCATGTTTGGCTAGCGTCCGTCAATATAAATTATCTTTTCTCCGAGGTCATATTGTTCACTAGGATTTAGGAACCAAAGCAATAATTGGTGAATCTATATAGGCATACAAAATCACACATAATATTGGAAGTTTACTTAAATAAATACAAATAGGCTTTTACACATTCCTTAAATCAGATATTGCCTCTAATGATTTATAGATTGAGTGCAATATTTCTAGCTAGTGAAGGAGATGGACGCCAACTCATTTTCAACAACATGGTCCATGTGTTGTAGTATTTTAATTTACTCCATACTGATTTAAAATATACTACAATTGTGCCATATAAGAATGCAAGGCTAAAACACAAGTGTGTTTATGTGTTTGTACACAAATATACATATACATATTGATGGGTTCCAAAATTGGCACATTTAAGTTCCCATCTAGAACCTCTTTTATGTCATTTTTCCACTTTTCATTCCTTACTTATGGCTGTCCCATCCATTATTCCCCTATTTTTGGTGAAGGTATGCATAGTCTATTATATGCCACTTTAATACTTCTTCTTACACATTATTTTGTGAAATTTTCACTCTTCATATTGACACTATTGGTGAGCACCAATATTGCAACAATAATGCTACAACTATTGGGGCTCCCTACTTTACTTTTATCAACTCGGTAGTTCATAACAAACTTGGAAGCGATGATGATGTATGCACAAGTACTAGCTCTTACTGCAGGCCGTCACTTGATCAGTTGGCACAAGCTCGCTAGGAGCTTAAGCCAACTTCTATGAATTCTCAGAAGAAGCTTTTAACTATGATGAAAGAAACTAACTCTAAAGAGGCTATTCTACTTGCAGAAAGAGAAAGAAAACTGAAATGTAACACAAACCCTAACAAACCCTAGCAAACCCTAATTTACCCACTAACCCTACTGTTGTAGGAAAAGAGATCAAAACTGATGAAATGAGTGCCATTGACTACTGAAAAGGTTAATTGCATTTATTCAAGCTACTTTTGAAAAGAAATGAGAAGAAAACTTCTTTTTTTATTTTTGAGTGTTTTTATGTGAAATAATTATGCTTGTGATTTATCTAGTTATGACTGTGTAGAGTTTTGGTGGTAAAGGAAGATGGAGTCGGTTGTTGCAGAGGTGGAAGGAGGTGTGGAGAGGTCCTAAGATGTCCCTAGTACCCTTCTGAAGGCTTCCATTATGATCGGACTTCGAAAAATCACTCACAGGAAATTCTACACGAGGCTGTAGGGTATCTAAAGGAGGTTCTACAGGAGGAGGCCGAGAGCTATTTTTGGAGTTTTGAAGGTGGAAAAATGATGGGAAAGGGGAACTGAAGGCTGGATGAAGGTGTTGAGGTGTCTACAACTTGTCAAAAAAGATCAGGGATGAAAATGATGGTTGCATTTGTTCAAATTGCAAGAAAACAACTTTATGTAGAAAACACAGAAGTTAGGGAAGATTGGCGAAATGTTGCGAATGAGCTGGGAAATCCATGAGAAGTGAGTTGGTGTTGGCTATTCTATGGATGTATGGTGAGTTGAGATGGCCTGCAAGTGATTCACACATTTACTTATCAAAACTGAGCAAAGAAAGAGCTAACTATATCATGAAAATAGAACTTTTTCTAGCTTGGCCTAATTTCTAACCTGCAAACATAAAATGTTGAATAGTAACCTATGAATAGAAAAGAATGTGGAGAGAACTATGGTAAAAGAACAGAAAATGATCTAAGAAACCAAATCTGAATTGATTAATGAGCCCCACAAATGGGTAACTCTATGGGCTCATTCCGCCTATTATTTTCATTTATTCCACCATTCTCCATAGTTTTCTGCATGTTTTTTAATATATTTATGTCAATAGAGTGAATGGGGATAGTCACTTTGCCACATAGTCTAATGAGTGTTTATTGCAGATTTTTGGACATTTTTGGACAAAGACCAAGCATTTATGAGAATATTGGTAGCCAAACTCGAGGAAATAGGGTTGAGCACTTATAGGAGGGGTGTCTCCTTAATTAATGACCCCTTCCTCGAGTTCTCCATCAACAGCTTGGAGTACAAAAGCCCACAAATGATGATTCCAAAGGGCAGCCGAGTAGGTAGAGTGAAGTTCATGTTATCTACAGTTTTAGGCAGCCAAGTTCCTAAAGTTTACGAGGATTGTTGGGAGTCCTCACTTGTATAAATAAGAAGGCTTCAAGCCTTAGTAGGTTAGCCATTTGATAGTCTATTTTTGCACTTTAGTGCAGCCTTGTACTCAGCTCATTTTCGAGCTCTTTTGTAGACAGTTTGTTGATGTAACTATTTCTTTTTATCAATGAAGATGAATTCATCTTTGAACCAACACCGATCTTTCCTAGAGGGCTGGATCTCTTGGGTTTGGGCCCAACCCAAGTGCCCAACACCTACTTTTTGTATTTAAATTCTTTTTCTTGCATTCATGAGATAATTTCTATTGTGTAGGTTAAATCTTGCTTTGTTAATTAGGTTGCTTTTGATGGTTAGAATAATTGTTCTTGCTTCAGGTTTATTAGATAGTTTGATGCAGTAAAAAAAGATCCAAAAAGGTTACCAAGCAGGCCTTGATCTCCTTTCTCCCTCCTTGGGACCATGATTTGAGATCAAGACACTATTGCTGCCACCAAAAACATTGTTTTTGCTTTTCCAATGCAATTTCTAGTGTGATATTTCGAGTTGGAGAAGTTGATATTAGTTTAGATTCACTTAGATCATTTAATATTCATTTCCCATGGATTTCTCGCATAATTTTCTGTCCATAAAGTTTTGTTCAACATTTCTCTGGTTTTAGGTCAGATTTTAGGTCAAAATAGACAAAACTCTATTTTTCGGTTCTTGCTTGGGTCAGTTTTGAGAAGTAAGTGTGCAGCTCACTTGTAGAACACTCTAGCTTATCATTCCTCCATAGCACAACCTATACCAGTTCATCTCTCAATATTTCCCCACTCATTCGCCATATTTCGCCAATCTTCCCTAATTTCTGCATTTTTCTACAAAGTTGTTTTCTTTCCCTTTGAACAAATCCAACCATCTCTTTCGTTCTTGATCTTCATTGACAAATTTCTAGATCCCCCAACACCTTCATCTAGCCTTCATTTCCATTTTCTCATCATTTTTCCACCTTCAAACCTCCAAAAACCACTTTCGGCCTGCTCCTATAGATCCTCCTGTAGAACCTCCTGTAGATCCCCTACAACCTCCTGTAGAATTTCCTATAAGTGCTTTTTTGAAGTCTGACCCAATGGAAGTCTTCAGAAGGGTACTAGGCGCTTCTTAGGACCTCTCCACACCTTCCTCACCATCTACAAACACGAACTCCATTTTCTTTTGCCACCAACCCTCTGCATAGTCATAACCAATCAAATCACAAACATAATAAGTTCACATAAAAATACTCAAAAGTACAAAAAGATGATTTCTTATCATTTCTCTTCAGAAGTAGCTTGAATAAATGAAATTTTCCTTTCCAATAGTCAATGGCATCCATTTCAGTAGTTTCCATCTCTTTTCTTGCAAAATTAGGGTTTGTTAGGGTTTCCATTTCATTTCAGTTTTCCTTCTCTTTCTGCAAGTAGAATAGCCCCTATGGAGTTAGCTTTCTTCCATCACAATAAAATCTTCTTCTGAGAACTCATAGAAGTTGGCTTAAGCTCCTAGCGAACTTGCGCGAGCTGATCAAGTGATAGCCTACAGTAAGAGCTAGTACTTGTGCATACAGCACGATCGTTTCCAAGTTTGTTACGAACTACCGAGCTGATAAAAGTAAAGAAGGAAGCCCCAGGAGTTGTAGCATTATTGCTGCAATAGTGGAGGTCACCACTCTTTTTGGATTCGTTTTCAGGGAAGCGTCAGAGTATTTTCTGATTACTACTTTTCTTCTATTTTCTACTGCAACATTCTGCTAAATAGTTTATTTCAGCAAGAGTAGAGTAGTTGTTTCATTTCAATTCTGCAATTTCATTTCTGCAAAATTAGATTAGACATTTTCTTCTTTCATTTCAATTCCACAATTTCATTTCAGAAAGCGTAAATTAGGCATTTCCTACTTTCATTTCAATTCTGCAATTTCATTTCAGCAAAATAGATTAGTCATTTCCTACTTTCATTTCAATTCTACAATTTCCATTCCAGCAAAATAGATTAGTCATTTCTTGCTTTCATTTCAATTCTGCAATTTTCATTTCAGCAAGGTTTATTTTAGTTGGTTGCAATTTGTTGTTCAATCCATTTCAGTTTTTGCAAGTATAAGCAGAAAAAGGAACACAAAAATCACCAATAAAGAGATTTCCTTTCATGCCTCATAGGAATAGAGACAATTGAGGAAAATTCCTACCCAACACCCCCACCACATCACTAAGTCACCCTTCTCTCTTCTTTGGTGGTAGTGATCCAGAAGGACCTATAGGTGAACCTCCAGAGATATATGAAGATCCTATAATGGAAGAAGAGCAAGAAACCATTCCTCCTGATACCATGGCTGAAAACAGAAATGTTAGAGGAAATGGGGAGAGAATAGAAGGTGCCTTTCCTATACAAGAGACTAATGGGGACACAAAGATGAAAAACATAAGTCCCTCAACCTTACCTCACTTCCATGGATTGACTACTGAAGACCCTGATACCTTCTTGTTTGAGTTTGATGTTCTCTGTTGAACCTATGACTATGTAGAAGATGAGCAAAAGTTGAAACTCTTTCCTGCTACCCACAAGGATGCAGCATTATGCTGGTTCATGGGGTTACCTGGAAACAATATCACAACTTGGGCTCAGATGCGGCAAGCCTTTAACAACAAATACGAGGACTACTGTAGGTCAAAGGATACAATGGAAGAAATCTTCTAAATAACCATGGGAGGTGATGAATCATTAGAAGACTATGAAGAGAGGTTTCAAATCAGTTACAAGAGGGCCAGGTACACACTTGACCTCAAATCTCTGAAGTTGGTTCTGCTCAGAGGAGTCCCTGAAGACCTTCTAGATACCCTCCATTTGTTGGCCGGGGGATACGTCTACCAACTACCTTATGATGACATAAAGACTGTGATTAGAAACCATTATAGGGTAGCCAAAAAGAGAGGTAGGGGAAGTCAACGTTTAGCCAGTACCCCCTTATCCAGTTCATCCCTTAAAAATGAACTTGCAAATCAGATGGAAGATTTTAAAAGCAAGATGAGGCAGACTATTGCCATGCAAATGGATACCTTGTGAATCCAAAGGAAGCAAGAGGAAGCCGAGAGGGCCTTGACCATATTTTGTCCCAGGTGCACTAGAAAGCATCCTAGGAACGAATGTCCATTGCACTCTATAGAAGTGTGTTTTGTCTGTGAAGAAGACCATCCTACGAATCAGTGCCCTTCCTTTCCTGGATTTAAAGCTATGTACCAAGGGGCTGAAAGAGCCACTGAACCACTCTACTTCATGAACCAAAGGAGGCCACATGGACCTAGACCTTACCAGCAGGGAATACAAGGGACATCGCAGACATATTACAACCACAATCAAGTCACTTCCATGCCTTCTTGGGGCCCCCCTGCTCATCTTTCCTGGTCCACACCCCCTCCTTGGTCGTATCCATTTAAATATCATACTCAACCAGCTACTCATTCGTTTCACTCTTATGCTTAGCCACAACCTTAGTGGAATGCACCTCATCAGGGGTGGAGGCCTGAATACAAATCTCCTCCCACTCTTTTTCCTCCACGACCTTCTCAACCACAACCATTACCTCCTGCTCCTCCATGACAACCCCAAATACCTGCTCAACCGAACCCAAACCCCAATAAAAAACAAGCCCAGCAAGTATATATTGGAGAAAAAAAATGCCCTACCTATGCTATGGAGATTCAGGAGATCAACCTATGATCTAGGAATGTTCTCCCAGATAGCCAGCCTCCTCCTAAGGAGGATAAGGAATAAAAACAGGAAAGTGAACCAGAAACCATTCCACCCTTTCCTGAGAGATTAACTAGAACCATACAACCAACCCCAGAAGAAACTGAACTTCTCGGAGAACTAAAACAGTTATGTGTAAAAATACTACTTCTCCAAGCCATAAAAGATGTACCAATCTACAACAAGTTGATCAAAGAGAACTGCTTCAGGCACCCAGGTAGGCACAAGAGAGATGCCCCAACTATTAATGTCATAGGACAACTATCTGACTTGATGTCGGGGCAGGTAATCTATCTGAAATATTTGGACCTTGGGAACCCTGTAGTCGATGTCCACATCAATGGCACCATAATCCCCCACTCCTTGATTGATCTAGGGGCTGCCATTAATGTAATGACTAGGGACACTATGGTCAAAATCAACCTTCAAGGTTCCCTAAGAAATAACTCAACAGTACTGCAGTTGGCAGACAACTCCACCGTGACCCCTGAGGGGATTGTGGAATATTTCATGGTCTCCATTGATTCCCGGGAGTACCCTACCGACTTCTTGGTTGCTCAGCCAAAGGCAAAGCTCACTGGGTATCCTCTCATCATGGGAAGACCTTGGTTAGCTACGACAGATGCTTACATCAGTTGTCGAGCTGGGAGCATGACCATCAAGAATGGGCATATGTCCAAACAACTAGTCCTATATCCTCCTGCCCAACCTATGCTAGAACATGACTTACCACTTTGGTTGGAGGATGAAGATGAGGATGAAGTCTACTCCGCAACATTGTGCACAGTGGAAGCTACCAAGGGGGGTCCTCAAACCGAGGATGATCTTATTGAGAACCTGATTCAAAATCTACCCCCCAGTGTGTCGCCATTAGAAGAGTTGGTGGAAGAAACCCAAGCCAATGCTTTAGTTGATCTCTGTGTGGCTGATCCAACCTCTCTCCAAGTTAAGAATGTGGAATTCGGTCCAGAAAGAACCTTGAAGATCAACTCATCCCTATCCACCTCTTAGGAGAAAGAACTGTGTAGCTTATTGAACAACCATTTCGATGCTTTTGCTTGGAGCTATAAGGAGATGAAGGGAGTCCACCCTTCAGTGTGTACTCATCACATTTACATTAAAGAAAAATTGTAAACCAGTCAGGCATCCTCAAACGAGGATGAATCCAGCCCTTAAGGACATTATCAAAGAAGAACTGCAAAAGTTGTTGGATGCAGGGATCATCTACCCCATCTCTGATAGCGAATGGGTTTCTCCTTTGGTGATAGTGCCAAAGAAAAATGAGAAGTGGAGAATCTGTGTAGATTATCAAGAACTCAACAAGGCCACCAAGAAAGACCATTTCCCTTTGCCTTTCATAGATCAAGCGTTATATGGCCTAGCAGGGAATGTTATCAGGAAAACTGATGTCTATTCAGAGCTGCTAGTCCCACTAAGGTGGGTAGCTATCTTAGAAATGAACAAACTAAAGTCACTTATGTTTTACTTTATGAGAGATAGATGAGAGAGAAAAAAAGAGTACCAACCTCAGTCTTTCGCTAATCTCCTTGCTCGTTTCCTCTCTCCCTTGATAGAGCTTTTTCCACTCCTTTCTCACTTGTCCCACTTCAAAGAACACCTGTAGAGTCGAGGTAGCAAAATACCATCAAAGAATAGAGATATATAACCATAAACAATGTAGGATCAGATGTACATTAACCATATAAATGCATATACAGATACAAGATTCAGAGATATACAAGCATATGGAGGAAACCTCAAATAGCTTTATTGATAGAAGTAGTAGAAGAGAGGATTACAACCAAGCTGTCTGATCCAGTATCATCCTCCCAGCATGAAAGCCCTCTTCACCTCATACAAAGCAAGATCACCCAACAATGCCTTCAAAGAGAAACCAACAACACTTCCTTGCAAATTACAAAATTCTAGCCCTTGGATCTCTTGGATGAGGGATCCATATATAGATGTTTACAAGAGAGTGAGTTAGCTTCTCGGATTTTGATTAGTGTCATTTCACTTATAGTTCTTGGTTCCACTTGGAGATTTAAGATCTCTTACTCACCCCTGGGCGAATTCAGAGAGACAAGTGTCATATGAGCAGTTTTTGGAAGATTCTCTGGGTTTCCACCTAGCAAACTGCTTCTGCCATTTGTCTGCTCTCACTCATTGCACCCTATATAAGGGCTTTCCAGTATGCATCACACCCCCATGTGTAATAGGTGAGATGCATCACACCCTTTGCATGGGACAGTCTGTATGGTCCAGTTTTGGCCAGTTCTGAGTAGTTTCTCATGGAGAACTTCTGGGAGATGATGTAATCAATTGACCTTCTTCCTTTAGGGTATGAAACAAAACTTTTAGGGGTTTAGAAGCCCTTGGTTTATGGAAATATGTGGTTGGGGTTGCAGTTCCCAAATATGTCTATAACACTTGCCCCCTAAAGTATGAGGTCGTAAATCTTTTGATGTCAGGTGAAATGCTTTATAATGGGGATCCGAGGTTTTTCGAACTGGAAGGTGACCTTAAAAAGATACAATACAATACGCTATATTCACAATATTTTCACGATCTAGCTAAGGCGGGCATTCCCATGCTCAGCTTTATAAATTCATATTCATGTACATAAGAGAGAAAATTGTTTTTGTGGCAGACTGATGATTCTAGTAGAGCCATCATCCTTTAGTTTGGACGATTATCTATGCAGCTATACATTTGATGTCTTTATTTTCCTAAATATATCATAGCCCAGAAGGATGAAACTAGATCCGGGTTCTTCAAACTCATTCAATCTTCGCCCGAAGTACAATTCGATCCATGTGAAAAGACGTTCTGATGTCGAACATGGAAAGACATCGCCTAATTACCAGCCAATGATGTAAGCTGTTAACAGGCGCGAAAGGAATCACCGATAATGATAATGATCCTTGAGGTACTGTAGTACAATTCACGTGGTGTGAATTTATGAGTTGATTTCAAACACCACGTAAAATCTTTCGATCGAATGCCATTGATGTAAACCTGTCGCCGAAAGTGAGAAACCTGCGATTGAGGCATGCAAGCTTCAAAGTACTGAAATGGTTGTCCCTAAGTCAACTTCTTGGATAATGAGCTGATGTCAACAAGAAATGACCTGTTGTAGGAGGGCCTTAATGAATCCCACATCTATGACATAGAATAGAGAAAATGATTGTGTGGAGGTGAAAACAATCTGATGATACAAGGTTTAGGGTGGCGGTCATGAAAAATGAAGAGTGAAGGTATTGTGGTGGATGAGACATTAGCTAGGTTGGTGAATTCTCTGAGCGACTTCTGTTGAACATATCAGTGACACTGAAATGGATGGTACGATGGACCAATGGTGATATTACTGGTGAACGAAATAACCCAACCCGACTCAATCATGGTGACGGAGTGAAAGTGCCATGTTCAAGATCAACCTACTACCAATGAAGCTATTCAAGTTTTCTTCCCTTTTTCCCCAGTCATTGCTGACCACTACCTCTTTATTTTTGTCAAGCTTGAGGAGGATAACATATGTTTGTTCTATAATTTCCGTTCTTGCAAACCTGTTGCTATGTTTTAACGAGCCTAGTGACAGTGAAACTTGCTCTTATTTGCGACAAGTTTGTCGCTATTGTTTTAACAAGTTTAACGACAAAGATAACTTGGTCCTTTTCAATTTTAGAGAGTCTAAAAAGAGACGTAAAGGCAAATCCAGTGGTCCTTTTTTGTAATGTAATCCCTTAAGTCTGAAAAAGTGTAAAATAATACAAAAGGGATGACTTTTTGATAGTTTTAATGAGCCGAACAAGACAATCACTCGATCTTTTTGTGTAATAATCCCTCAGGTCCAAAAAGATTAAAATCTAGAGGAGGGATGGCACTTCCGATCACTTTAATGAGCTGGAGAGGCCAATTTCTTAGCAATCTTTTCATATTTTATGAGTCAGGTGAAAAGAGCTTAAAGTAGACTCGTTTTTTGAGGAACGAGTGATGTTTTTGGATAGAAACTAGTTCCAGGTAAGGTTTGGAACTTTTCAATCATGGTAGTGTAAAGAAGGTGGCTAATAGAATCACTCATCGCAGTTGTTCCTCAAAAGGGTAAACAATCAAACAGAGGCATATGATTGGCTTAAAAGGAGTGGAGGTGATGGTGAGAACACGACCAAGGTTCAAAAGCTAATAATTATGTGATCGCAATGGTTATTTACCGAAGGTGGGGTTCATTTTTTAATGAGCTTAAACTCTATGGGAACACTTGTGTATTGCTAGGTTTACTTTTTAATGAGCTTGAACTTTGTGTAAAACTGCTCATGGCGAGGTTTATTTTTTAACGAGCTCGAACTTTGTGTAAAACTTCTCGTGCCAGTCGTATAATAAGGATGTCTTATTAGTAGGTTCATTTTTTAGGGAGCTTGCCCCATGCGCAACTTTGCTCCTGAGCCTTTTGTTATGCAAGCTAGGAATGACCAACCTATGAGTTTAAAGGGTTAAGAGTCTACAAACTAAGAAAATAAGTGGTCGATTTTCAGTTGCATGCAAAAAGGTTTTCATGCCCCCAGGTATAAAGTAGAGCTTCCAGGTCAACATATGGAAGTTCTTGCATTAGTAAGATTGTTCCATTTGCGTCGCAGACAAAACATTTCCTTAGCGATGTCCATCGAAATGGACAAAGGTGACTGTTGTCAGTCCCAATCACATAACCTTCGACGGGGGAATCTTTTTCCAGTCCAAATACATTTTCCTAAATGGACAAGGGTATCAGACTAGTCATATTCCTACGTGGAAACCTTCCTTATATCCAGGGTTTTCCTGCTGAAGCAAACCAGGGCGCATGCCTCCTGGGTTTCAATCACAATCACCAAATCACTCGCAATCATCAAGTAGACATAATGGAGATTGATTATACATTCCTTGTGTAAAAAGACTAGTTAGGGATGGCATTTGACTAATAGTTGTGTTTGAACCAGGAAATGAAAGCTGATCAACTAAGTGGACCACTCTGCCTTCATGTGGAAAACACATCACTCGAAAGAGTGAGGAAACGATAGACCCCATGCTATAAATGTAGTCACAGCCAAGGAGTAGATTGTAATCTAGAGGTCCTTGGACTACCATCACATTTAAATGAATGGTTTTCCTTCTCAAAGTTATAGGAAAATTTGGAAGGATCCCTAACAGTCAACTGGTTCCTTTGTTGAAGCCTGTCAAATTTCAAATCTCATGCAGAAGCGATGGCGAACCAAGAGATTTCCAAGAAGTCGAGGAAAGGGCACTCATAGAAGCCCCTTCATCTATAATAGTACCAACCATCATCAATCTGTAAGCTTGTACTATGATTCGAAATGGTACATTAGATGGTAGGCGGGGTCTGCCTAGTAGATTCCAATCAAAGGAAACGACTAGATTTCTTAGAGGTGGGAACAAAGAAACGACCAAATAAATCTCTGACGAACTTCCTTCCTATGGTAAAGGAATGGGTAGATTGCCCCGATGTACATCGGAGTCTATGTTTACGAAGAGAATTTGAACGGTGTTCTTCTAATTCTCCTTGGTGACAATATCATCTGAAGGTGGACCCTCTGAAGACAAGAGGTCGACTGTCGTCTTGACCTGTTGAATTTGGTCTAGTGTGGACTTAGAGGGTTTATCTTCAACGATAGTTGCTTCGACCAACAACAAAGGTGTGTCAATCGTATTTTCAACTAGAGATGGACTCAGCAAGAGTATTTTGTATCTGGGAGGAAGTCGTTGCGGTGAAGCAAGACGGTTAGCCAAGACTCTCTTATCTTAGTCTAGGAAGGGGCAATGGTGGAGTGCATGATCGCCTTCACACAGTCTACAAGGAAATTTAGATCTTCCTTTTTGTCCATTGACTTCGTTTTCACTAGTTGACGTTCTGCTCTCAACATGATCGTTAGCGGTTGAAGACACCAGATTATGCAAGCGGGGAGACCAGTCCCTCAAGATCCATGGGATGCAGGGACAATCTCGATGATAGTGGTCTCCTTTGCAAATGACACATGGAGATTAGGTTTGGAAGGTGCATTGTGTGGATTTTCGCCAGATGATGTACGGTTTCCCCCTTTTGCTATTGGATTCTTCTTCTTCTTCTCCTTCCCTTTCCTCTTCTCAGTTACTTGGTTTTTAGCGTGACTAGCTTCACCAAGCGAAGAGGAAGAAGAGCGAGAAACAAATGAAGTAGAAGGTTGCAGAGAAACTTCATCTAGTTACTGATTGTATTGCTGAGGAATTGCGGTGTTTTGAATGACAGAGGTTGAGAAAAGCCATACTAGCAAGCCAATTGTGAGTCCTGGAAGGGACAATGTGGCCATGTGTGGAGCACCAACATCCCCCCAAGAGGAGAAGGGACTAGGATTTCCCCCAAGGGGAAATATTTTATTGGTAGACTCCATTTTCTCAACCTAAGACCAATGAGGGAACAGTGACGTTATTCCCATTAAAATAAATTTTATGACGCTTTCACACAACTTGCTTTTTCAATTTTTAAGAGTCGAGAAAAAGCTAAAGATGACTCTAGTCGCCTTCGATTTTTAATGAGCCTGAAGTGACAAGTGCTCATATGAACCTTTTCTTTTAAGGAGTCTGAAAAGGAATGAAAGTGACTTTTCTGGAAATCTAGACAGAGGGGGTTACCAAATCTATCGCAAAACTGTAAATTACTTTTTACAGTACGATAGTCAATATTCCCGAATGCTATGTTCAGTGCATTGCGATTGATAGGGCAGTAGACACGGCTTCCTAAGGATAAAGGATGTAGCATATTGTGGTCTTCCAATATATACTCGACAGTACATGGGAGCACAAGTTCGTACTGGCAATTGTTGTCTCAAAGAGGAGGAATCACCCAACCTACGATGAAAGTGATAGTTACCAATCTTTACGATGCCGGAATACGTCTCTATCCTAGACATCTAAATGTTGTGTGTTAGGTTCCAAAGAATTTTTATGTTCATTGAAGTTTATTTTATAGTTGATCTTTCTTAAGAAGTTTGCCTTTAAGGTTCACTGTGTGATGTAGATATAAAATTCGTAAATATGCAATCTAAGATGATAAATAATCATTTACTTTTTTTTACAATGAAAATCTTAGCTACTAAGGAAAGAAAGATGAAATTTTTTCAACATAGAACAGAGAGCACACACTAGATGCACTTTTCCTAAATCAACTTCAGCGTGCAGTCTTAATGCAAATGCACATGCATGTATTTTTTTTCAATTTCCTTAATTTGAAAATGACAAAAAATAAAACTAATTATAGATCTGAACTATTTTCTTTCAAAGCGACAGCACTAACAATTTTCTTTTCAAAAAACAAAAGTAAGGTCAAGATGACACTTTGCGATTTTGAATTTAAAACTACTTTCGACACTTTAAATACTAATGATTTAAATCAAATACAATGGAAAAAGTGTAATCGACTATCTAAAAGAGGAATGCTTTGTATATCTATTTTTCTTGACTGAAAATGACACTTGCAACACTTTCAAATCAAAGGGCGACAGTTCGATTAAGCTACTATTTGGAAAGGAGAACTGTAAATGATGAAAAATACATAAAAACATTCACAATTCCTTCTAATGGAGGTTGAATAATGCAAAGGAAGATGGTTTCAATAGAGATATACAGATCATAGATAGCAAAGCTACTGAATAAAGCTGAAGACAATGAAGAAAAAACCAAAATCTGGAAGAAGGAGCAGTCTCAGTCAATCATCGCACCTGTAACACAGGGAAATAGGGATGCATCTCACCTGCAACACACGGGAGGTGAGATGCATCTAGGTTTCTAAGAAGAGATATTGTGATGGTCCAGGGATGAGACTATGATTGGTTTTAACTCACAGTTTGCAGCTAAGTTCAGGGATTTAGGCTGAGCTAATGATTGTCAGTAAATACAATGTATAGGGGCTGATCTAATGAGGTTATTTGAGCCACCACCAAGGCACTTAGGATGTTTGCAAGTTACATGTTCAGTTCATAAACCAACCGAGAGATTGACTGAAGAAGCATTGATCTGCTTTGCAGTTGCATCGCAAAATCAGTTTGAAGGCTAGTTGGCTTAACTTCAGGCTCCGTCTCTGGTTTATTAAGCAAACAACAGTAACGAAACAAACAAACTATTCAATCCCCAGTGGAATTGCCATTTTGTTATCAGGAAAAGTAGTGTCTATTCAGAGCTACTAGTCGCACTATGATGGGTAGCTATCTTAGAAATGAACAAACTAAAGTCACCTGTGTTTTACTTTATGAGAGATAGATGAGAGAGAAGCAAAGAGTACCAACCTCAGTCTTTTGCTAGTCTCCTTGCTCGTTTCCTCTCTCCCTTGATAGAGCTTTCGCCACTCCTTTCTCACTTGTCCCACTTCAAAGAACACCTGTAGAGTCAAGGCAACAAAATACCATCAAAGCATAGAGATCTATAATCATAAAAAATGTAGGATCAGATGTACATTAACCATATAAATGCATATATCGATACAAGATTCATAGATATACAAGCATATGGAGGAAAGCTGAAATAGATTTATTGATAGAAGTAGTATTAGAGAGGATTATAACCAAGTTCTCTGATCCAGCATCATCCTCCCAGCATGAAAGCCCTCTTCACCTCATACAAAGCAAGATCACCCAACAATGCCTTCAAAGAGAAACCAACAACACTTCCTTGCAAATTAAAAAATTCCAGCCCTTGGATCTCTTGGATGAAGGATCCATATATAGATGTTTACAGGAGAGTGAGTCAGCTTCTAGGATTTTGATTAGTGTCATTTCACTGATAGTTCATGGTTCCACTTGGAGATTTCAGATCTCTTACTCATCCCTAGGCAAATGTAGAGAGGCAAGTGTCATATGAGCAGTTTCTAGAAGATTCTCTAGGTTTCCACCTAGAAAATTGCTTCTGCCATTTGTCTGCTCTCGCTCATTGCACCCTACAGAAGGGCTTTATAGTATGCATCACACCCCCTGTGTGTAAAAAGTGAGATGCATCACACCCTTTGCATGGAGCAGTCTGTATGGTCCAATTTTGACCAGTTCTGAGTAGTTTTTCATGGAGAACTTCTGGGAGATGATGTAATCAGCTAACCTTGTTCCTTTAGGTTATGAAGAAACACTTTTAGGGGTCTATAAGCCCTTGGTTTATGGACATATGTGATTGGGGTTGCAGTGCCAAAATATGTTTATAACACTGAAGAAGTTCTTTTCCTTCCTAGATGGGTTCAGCGGGTACAACCATATCCAAATCAGCCCGGAAGACCAAGATAAGATCAATTTCACTTGTCCATGGGGTATCTTTTCGTACTGGGTCCTTCCCTTTGGGTTGTGCAATGCTCCTACCACTTTCCAGAGAGCAGTGCTGAGCATATTTGCTGAACTGGTTCATGATTAAGTGGAAATCTATATGGATGACTTTACCCCTTATGGTTCTAACTTCCAAGAAGCTTTGACTAACCTGAGGAAAGTTTTAGCCAATTGTATTGAAATGAACCTATCCTTCAGTCCTGATAAATGTGAATTCATGATGACTGAAGGGACCGTGTTATGTCATACAATTTCTTAGCAAGGATTATAGGTGGACCCCAACAAGATTGTTATCATCCAAAGGGTTCCACCTCCTCAAAAGGTAAGATATGTTCAAAGTTTTCTAGGATTAGCTGGGTATTATAGAAGATTCATTAAGGATTTTAGTAAGCTAGCCTCTCCATTGTTTGGTCTTTTGGGAAATATGTTGAGTTCATATGGACTGACAACTGTCAAGAGGCTCTGGATGCCTTGAAAGGTAAGCTAATAACTACCCCAATTTTGAGAGGTCCAAATTGGGCCCTTCCTTTCCACATTCACAGATATGCCTCGAACAAAGCTATAGGAGTAGCCTTAGGGAACGTTGAAGAGAAGCTATTGTATGCCATATATTTTGTCAGTAAAAACATGTTCAAGGTAGAATTAAACTACATTGTAACTGAAAAAGAGCTCCTAGCTATAGTCCATTCCCTAAATAAGTTCAGAAACTACATCACTAGCTATCAAACATTTGTACACACTAATCATGCTGCCATTAGGTATTTGATGAATAAACTTGATGTGAATGCTCGTATCATTAGATGGTTACTTTTATTGTAGCAATTTGATTTGACCATTGTTGATAAGTCAAGTAAGGAAAATGTTGTTGCTGATTTTCTGTCTAGACTAGATCTGCTTGCAGATGAAGAAGGAATGGTGGATGATCAGATGCCAGATGAACACCTATTTTCTATTTTATTACTCTCTCCATGGTTTTCTGATATAGAAAACTATTTGGTTTCAGCACAGTTTTTGCCACATCTATCCTCAAAAGAGATGAGCAATATCATGAGAAAAAGTTCCCCATTCACTTGGATTGGGGGCAATCTTTTTAAACTTGGTCCAGATCCAATTTTGAGGAGATATGTTAGGGAGGAGGAAGTTTTTGACATCCTCCTAACCTATCATGATGGGCCCTATGGGGGCCACTTTGCAGCAAAGAGAACTACCTTCAAATTCTGCAGGCATGTTATTATTGGCCCACTCTTCATCAAGATGTCAAAAGATACATCAGCCAATGTGACCAATGTCAAAGGATGGGGAAACCTACTCCAAGGAATGAGATGCCCCTGCAGTCTCAAGTGACTTTAGAGCGATTTTAGAAGTGGGGCATGGACTTTTTGGGTCCTATCAACCCTCCTTCAAAAGAAAAGTCTTACATCATTCTGTGCATGGATTACCTGAAAAAAACGGGCAGAAACAAAGGCAATCAAAGTAGCAACAGAAGAAAAAGTAGCTGAGTCTTTGAGGGAAAATATCTTCTACAAGTTTCGCTATCTAAGAGAATTGGTCACAGATCAAGGAAATTACTTTACCTCCAATATGATTGAGGACCTACTCACACATCACAACATTAAGCATAGAATTTCCACCCCTTATCATCTGCAAGAAAATGGGCAGGTGGAATTCACTAACAGAGCTTTAGAAGGGATTTTTATTAAGGTAGTGAGCAACAGAAAAAAACATTGGGCAGAGCAATTGGTTGAGGCCACCTGGGCCTATAACACTACTTGGAAGACCACCACAGGTTTCACACCCTATGAGTTGGTCTATGGGAAGAAGGATTTGTTGTCCATATAATTTGAATAAAACACATTAAGGATGGAAGCTTAGCTGGACCCAGATCTCATCCATGTGCAAAAGGAAAGATTACTTCAACTAAATGGATTAGATGAACAGAGAATGTAGGCCCTTCTCCACTCAGAGGTAGTCCAACTTCAAAGAAATGGCATGACTGACACCTTAAAGAAAAACAATTCCAGCAAGGAGATTGGGCGTTCCTGTATGATTCGAGATACAAGGATTTCAAGGGCAAGTTGAGGACAAGATGGCTAGGACCATATGCAGTAGAAAAATGAAATGACAATGGTTCAGTCCTTATCAGGACCATTGATGAAGAAGCCATCCTCATGCTTGTCAATGGGCATAGATTGAAGATCTATAGGAAGCCCCATTCCATGTAGGAGTTCATTGAGAATCTGGGTAAATTAGTGTTGGTAGTGGAGCAAGTCCCTGTCTCCACTCCACCCACACCCTGAGCAAACAAAACAAAAAGAGAAAAATAGAAAAAGAAAAAAAAAAGTAGAAAAAGAAGAAGAAGAAGAAAATAGAGATAAAAATAGAAAAACAGAAAATGGAATAAAATATCCTTGGGTGAAAATCTCTTGGAGGTGCCTAGGGTAGGTAGTGAGGGTGAAAACCTCTTGGAGGCACCCTAGCTGTCTCAAAAAAGAAGAAGAAAAAAACCTAACTTCATTTGAATAAATTACAGGTTGCAGGAGGGTCATTGCAGGTTGCAGGATGGTCACACAAGAAGAAAAATACATGGATAGGTTGCATACATCCTTCACAATCCATCCCCCCATTACCATTATCATTTCCCAGGCCTTGGTCCCATTTGTTCTGAAAATTTTGCATCCTACATGAAACTCTGTGTCTTCTACAAGAGGATCCTGTAGAAACTATAGAAAGGCCAAAATCAATCTCAGAGAAGGACCCGAGGGTTGGAAATTTGTCTATGAGGCCTCTGAATCTCCCTGCCACCATCCATCTTCCTATTTCACCATTCCATCCTTGTACACCCACATTTCCACTCATTTTCTGTCCTTTCATAGCCACATAAAAAAATTTTGTTTCTTTCATTCTGTAAACCTAAAAAAAAATTGATGACAAATAAAAGCAGCAACGTTCTTACTCATTCCTACCTGATACCTTCCAGCTACTATTTCTTTCTATTCGAGACCTTATTTAGTATTTTTTTAGCCCTACTCAAGTATTAGCCTGAATTTCAAAAGGAGAAGCAGCTATAGCAAATCCTACAAGATTCCTGTAGTAGCTGATCCCTTTGAAAAACATACTCCAGAGACAGGGTCAGTGCAGTAGGACATATGAATCATGCAAGGAGAAAAGTTTAAATGAGAGATCATCAACATAAGCCAAAGGCTGAGCATGCAGAGCACCAGCAGCAACAGAAATGAGGAAATGAAGTGCCAAAGTCTGAAGCATGTATAACACAACAACGACTAAGCAGGTAAGTGCCTAAACCTATTCCTCGATTACATGAATATTATTTCAAAATTGCATGAACTGTGGGAATGGTCACGATTAAACGGAATCGGTGGCTAGCTAAGTAGCCACCCTTGTTCAGTTACATACCCTCGTGGAATTCAAATGAGCTCCGTCAAATTCAAACTGCCAATCAGATATGCAGTCAGCACGCGTGGCATGTCAACTCGGGAAGAAAACGTTCAGAACCGGTAGTGGTGGCGACGTATAACGGGAGTAAGGGAGGTGATGGAGATCAGGTGAAATGAAGAACAATAATGAGACTGGAATAGGACCAACGGTCTAGATGGGGATAACGTACCCATCTGGCCACCTCACCTCACTATAGATTACACCATCAGTTAAGTACGGCGTGGTCTAAGCCTCCACCACTCTTTGTTTCATTCTTCATTCATGAAGTCCTCGACAGCAATACTCACCTACCACCTTCAGAACAGCAAACCAGTCATTTTCTGCCAGTTTTTTGCTAGTTTTTCAAAACCCTTTCATCTATCGACCTCTACAGGATCAGGAACAACATCTACAGGAAGATTTCTACAAGAAGGGCAGAGAGCATCTCTGCAGAAGAAAAATCCAAGATTTTTTGTCAAAATTCGAGCTTGAAATGAGGTAGGCTCGGGAAACCTCTCTGCATATGACCTATTTGTATAAGGTGGTGGATTAAAAACATAGTATTGGGTTGAAAGAAAGAAAAGTGAAGTTTAAAAGTTTTCCTGTATTTTTTTCTGAGTTCTACACAGTCTCTCCGTTTCGTTCTTTGCATCCAAAATCTTTCTTTTCCTTCCTCACATTCTGCTGTAAAAAAGAGATGCAACCATAGAAACTAAGCCTATGTGAAAAAACGAATTTACAAGACTGTCCACTCTCTGAAATAAAAAAAAATGTGTTATTTATTCTCTGTTCTTTCAAAAAATTGAGTTCTTTCCAAAAACCGAAAATCACATTCAGGATAAAAGCAGTTTGAAACAGGGGAAATATTTCCATTTGGTGCTGTAAGGAGAAAGCACACGGGAAAATTCCCTCTCTGGTTAGAAGAATACAAAACTCAACTGTCCCTCTATTTCTGGTTTGGGAAATTATTTCCTTCTTCCTCACTTGAGTATTTTGAGAAACCACTAAACACCATGCCAAGAGGTTTCATGAGAAAAGAACCTTTGAACTCTAGCAAATTGCATGAACAACCTGAAGTGGTGGCCCTCTTCACCAGGGAAAACTGGATGTCCTTCTTTGAGAGAATTCATGGATATGATGAGGAGGTGACTGAAGATTGTTTTATGTCCTTACGACCCCATTAGAAAAGACATGCTAGAATTAGTTTTAGGGTCTTACCCTAGAGCTTACACCCGATTTTATCAATAGAATCACAAGTCTTCCACTTGGGCTCCCTTGGAGCAAGGAGGAAAAAACATTGGGACAAGTTGTTAAGAAGACAGTTTTTCAGCCATAGGGGCATCCTGTAGAGGATAAAAATAGGGTCAAAAGGACAAGCTTACCTCCTCCATGGAGTGAAGTCAACTATCAGATAATGAAATATATCACCTGTGAAGGGAGGTTCAACATAATTTATGGTTATCACTTCAAGTTATTGCATGAATTGAGATATGGGATGGACCTACCTCCGGCTAGAAAACTCAGTCTCCCATATTTCCTCCTATAGTCTTTGATAGAATCTGGCACCAAGCTAAATGCAGGGGTCCCAGACTAGCTGGACCACCATGGGCTCATCAAACTATTGGTAGAGGATGCCCTACACACATATACCATCCCCATAGCTTGGGAAATTTTCAAAAATATGTCCAGAGAAGATGACATCAAAACTTTGACTGAGGACATTAGCCCATCTAGCAGTGAGGAGGAGGAGGAGATAGAGGAACTTGAGAAGAATAGTAATGAGGAAGCACAAGACATTCAAACAGAAGGAAAAACAGAGGAGAAACAGAAAGAAGAGGAGAAATTTGACAAAACTACTATTGAGCCTAAAACAAAAAAGAAGACAACCTTAAAAATAGAAAAGAGGAAAAGGACAAAGGCTAAGAAGAAAAATCCCAAGAAAACCCAAAAGAAGACTGCCACAGGCAAGGCAGGGACTCAGCAAGAAAAGGAGAAGACACCACCAGAGATAGCAAAGACACAAGAAAAAACAGCAGACACAGGAAAGATTGCAAGAGATGAAGGAAAAGAACAGCAGGAAGAAGCATACCCTAAAACATTGGCAAGGGAACGAATAGTTGTGCTTGCTGCATTAAGCAGTCTAACAAAATAAAAGGGAAAGAGAAAAAGGCAAACCTCTATGTATTTCAAAGCCAGAAGGAGCACCAGGATTAAGGTGGGCAAGCCCCAGCCACCATCAAAGGAACCAATTATCATTGAGGATGCACCTACTAAAAAGAAGGCAGAATCTCCCTCCAAGATCTCTATCACCTATGAGAGAGGAAGGCCCAAAACCTCCACCTGGAAGGAAAGAATTAAATTGATAGACTCCAAAGCAGTTCTATAGGAGGCACAATCCTCTCTACATGAGACATTGGCCAAGCTGAAGGAAACTGAAAAATTAGAAGAGAAGGCAATAGAACAATCAGAAGGGGAAGCCAAAGCCAAAGAAATACATGAACCAAGCCCTTAGCCTAATTTAGGCTCTTATTACAATCTGCTAGAAGGTGGGAAGATCATCCTACAAAAATTCATTGTGCCGCTTTTCTTTGAATTAGAAAAAGAAAGGGTCAGAACCACACCTGGATGCAAATTGCTAAATCTAAAGGAGTTGAAGATATAGGGCATATGGAAGACAAGTTGAAAGAGTTGAGAAGGGATTTGGGCATGGTAAGGCATATAGAGAGCATTAAAAAAGCCCAACTACAGGAAGAAAATGAACTGCTGAAAAGGTAGTTACAGGACTAGGAAACTCAAGGGGGAGACAAGTTGCCAATCTTGGAAGGGCAGCAGCAGCAAGAAGGTCCACTAGCAGATAATGAAGCAATAGAGAAACAACAACAAGAGGGAGAGCCACAGACTAATTTTGAGATGCTAATGAAACAGTTGTGAGAAAAAGAGTCTTGGGCAGCAGCTAAAGTGTAGATTTTGAAACAACAATTGCAGGAAAAAGAAGCCCAAATGGCCTGCATGGCCAGCTAGGCAATGGAGGCCTTGCAATGTAGACAACCAGCTAGATCTTATGCACTATATCTTAAATACCAATGGCTCCAATTCCATATTAAAACATTGGCCCAAAGGGGCACAATCCCATTCCAAAATTATAATCAGTTTATGCATTTATGTGATAGTAGTTCAGCAGAGGATAAAGCCAAATTAGCATAATTTTACCTACACAATATGGCACTCCCTGATATGAATTTATGGGATCCAAATGCTGCATTGGGAGATCTACAGCTCATGGCTATGGCTTCTTGGTTGAGCCATGAGGAAAAGAGAGTAGTGGAAATTCAGAAGATCATGACAAAGGAGTTAAGTGAACCCCTCCTGATAAGGGCCGAACCAGAAGATCCCTCAGCTCTCATCTATGCTCATCAACACCTTGCAAGCAACCCTCAAGTCCTCCCTAACTATGTTGAAAGGCAAGCATAAGCTATCGCTCACTTTGAAAATATGGAGAGACTATTTGGCGATAACTGCCTTCATGCTTGCACAAGAAGATGGAATACATTATCCCATAGCCTAAAGATAAGGGAGTATAACTCCACATCCAGAATGAGGGAAGCTATGAGGAGAGTACCCATATACAAACAATCAATGCAAAACTTGAAAGCCAACTGGATTGGTCTTAAGTTCAGTCCCCCACTATTGCTAGGCCTGATGGAAGGGGCTAAGGAGGAGGAAGAACAAAAAAAATCAGGAGATGTGGACAGAAAAGCAGGTTTTGATTACAGCGAAGGGTATATCACCTCAAAGGCTTGGGATGTCAGGGAAGTTGTTAAAGCCATTAAAGAAGAAGAAATGGATTAGTTTCTCAGAGGATGAGCAACCCATTCAAAAAGGGGGTGATGATGAGCCCCAGAAATGGGTAACTATATGGGCTCATTCTACCTATTATTTTTATTTAATCCACCATTCTCCATAGTTTTGTGCATGTTTTTGAATATATTTATGTCAATAGAGTGAATGGGGATAGTCACTTTGCCACATATTCTAATGAGTGTTTATTGCAGATTTTTGGACATTTTTGGACAAAGACCAGGCATTTATGAGCATATTGATAGCCAAACTCGAGGAAACAGGGCTGAGGACTTATAGGAGGGGTGTCTCCTTCAATAATGACCCCTTCCTAGAGTTCTCCATCAACAACTTGGAGTACGAAAGCCGACAAATGATGATTCCAAGGGGCAGCCGAGCAGGTCTAGTGAAGTTGCTATTATCTACAGTTTTAGGCAGTCGAGTTCCAAAAGTTTAGGAGGATTGTTAGGAGTCCTCACTTGTATAAATAAGAAGGCTCCAACCCTCAGTAGGTTAGCCATTTGATAGTCTATTTTTGCACCTTCGTGTAGCCTTGTACTCAGCTCATTTTCGAGCTCTTTTTGCCGACAGTTTGGTGATGTAACTATTATTTTTTTATCAATGAAGATGAATCTGACTTTGAACCATCACTGATCTTTCCTAGAGGGCTGCAACTCTTGGGTTTGGGCCCAACCCAAGTGCCCAGCACCTCCTTTGTGTATTTAGTGCTTTTTCTTACATTCATGAGATAATTTCTGTTGTGTAGGTTAAATCTTGCTTTGTTAGTTAGGTTGCTTTTGATGGTTAGAATAATTGTTCTTGATTCAGGTTGATTAGATAGTTTTTTGAAGTAACAGAAAAAGATCCAAAAAGGCTACCAAGTAGGCCTTGATCTCCTTTCTCCCTCATTGGGACCATGATTTGAGATCAAGGCACTATTGCTACCACCAAAAACATTGTTTTGGGTTTTCCAATGCAATTACTAGTGTGATATTTCAAGTTGGAGAAGTTGATATTAGTTTGGATTCACTTGCTTATATCATTTAATATTCAGTTCCCATGGCTTTCTTGCATAATTTTCTATCCATAAAGTTCTATTCAGCATTTCTCTAGTTTTAGGTCATATTTTAGATCAAAATAGATGAAACTCTGTTTTTTGGTTCTTGCTTGGGTCAGTTTTTAGAAGTGTCCAGCTCACTTGTAGAACACTCCAGCTTATCATTCCTCCATAGCATAGCCTGTACCAGTTCATCTCTCAAGATTTCCCCACTCATTCACCACATTTTGCCAATCTGCCCTAATTTTTGTGTTTTTCCACAAAGTTGCTTTCTTGCCCTTTGAACAAATCCAACCATCTCCTTCGTTCTTGATATTCATTGAAGAGGTTATATACCCCTCAACACCTTCATCCAACATTCATTTCCCTTTTCCCATCATCTTTCCACCTTTAGACCTCCAAAAACAACTTTCGGCCTCTTCCTGTAGATCCTCATGTAGAACCTCTTATATATCCCCTGCAGCCTCTTGTAGAATTTCTTGTAAGTGATTTTTCGAAGTCTGATCACAATGTAAGTTTTTAAAAGGGTACTAGGGGCTTCTTAGGACCTCTCCACACCTTCCTCACCATCTGAAAAATTCAACTCCATCTTCTTTCACCACCAACCCTCTACATAGTCACAACCAGTCAAATCACAAGCATAATAAGTTCACATAAAAACGCTCAAAAGTACAAAAAGATGATTTCTTCTCATTTCTCTTCATAAGTAGCTTGAATAAATGCAATTTTCCTTTTCAGTGGTAAATGGCACCCATTTCAGTAGTTTCCATCTCTTTTCTTGCAAAATTAGGGTTTGCTAGGGTTTGTGTTTCATTTCAGTTTTCCTTCTCTTTCTGCAAGTAGAATAGCCCCTATGGAGTTAGCTTTCTCCCATCACAGTAAAAGCTTCTCCTAAGAACTCATATAATTTGGCTTAAGCTCCTAGCGAACTTGCACCAATTGATCAAGTGACAACCTGTAGTAAGAGTTAGTACTTGTGCATACAACACCGTCACTTCCAAGTTTGTTACAAACTACCGGGGTGATAAAAGTAAAGAAGGAAGCCCGAGGGGTTGCAGCATTATTTTTGCAATACTGGAGCGCACCATTAATCCATCAACCTTTCCAAATCAAGTTATCACACTAGAAGTTGCATTGGAAGAGCAAAAACTGTGCTTTTGGTGGCAGCGATAGTGCCTTGACCTCAAATCATAGTCCTAGGAAGGGAGAACGGAGATCAAGGCCTGGTGTTGGCCTTTTTGAATCATATATTGTTACTAAAGTAACCTACTTGATCAACTGAAACAACAACTATACTAACCATCAAAAGCAACCTAGTCTAACAAAGTACAGTGAATCTATGCAACAAAAATTAACTGATGAACTGAAGAAAAAACATATAAGTACATAGTAGGAGGTGCTAGGCAGCTTGTGTTGGACCCTAACCCAAGAGCTTTAGCCCTCTGAAACAGATCAGTGTTGGATCAAAATTGTTTCATCTTCATTATCAAAAATAACAGTTACATTACATAAACTGTTCTAAAAAAGGAACTCAAAAATATGTTGAGCACAATGCTACACAAAAGTGCGAAAATCAACTAATAAATGACTAACCTAATGAGGGTCTAAGCCTCCTTATTTATACAAGTGGAGTCCTCCAACAGTCTTCCTAGAATCAAGGAACACGGCTTCCTAGAACTGGAGATGAACAACAATCCTACTTTACTTGCTCGGTTTCCCTTTGAAATCATCAATGTGGACCTTTGTGCTCTGAGCTGCTGATGGAGGATTCGAGGAATGGTGTCATAAATGTAGGAGACACCCCTCCTACAAGTCCTCTTCCCTGTTTTCCTCGACCTTGGCTACCATTTGCTCATAAATTCCTTGACTTTGCCCAAAATTGGCCAAAAAATCTGCATATAACACACATTAGATTATATGGCAAAGTGACTAACCCAATTCACTCTATTAGCATAAATATATTCAAAAACATGCATTAAACTAATGAGAATGGTGGATTAAGTCGAAATAAGAGGCAGAATGATTCCATATAATTACCGATTTCTGGGGCTCATCATCAGCCCCCTGCTGAATGGGTTGCTCATCCTCTAAGCAACTAATCTAACTCTTCATCCTTAAGGGCTCTGACAAATTCCCTGACATCCGAAGCCTCTAATGTGATGTCTTCCTCTTTATCATGGAAACCTGCTTTCCTATCCACTTCTTCCCATTATTTCTATTCTTCCTCCTCCTTGACTCCTTCCAGCAGTCCTAATAGAAATGGACGACTAAATTTAAGGCCAATCAAGTTTGTCTTCAAGCTTTGCATTGAGTGCTTATACAGGGGTGATCTCCTCATGGCTTCCCTCATCTTGTTTGGGGAGTGATACTTCATCATCCTTGGGTTGTGGGGTAATGTATTCCACCTCCTCACATAGGCATGGATGAAATCATCCCCGAACAATCTCTCCATGTCCTAGAAGTGAGAAATAGCCTGGGCTTGCTTATCAGCATAATCTAGGACAACTTGGGGATTAGCTGCAAGGTGTTGGTGCGCATAGATAAGAGCTAAGGGGTCTGTTGGCTCTGCTCTAATCATCAGGGGCTCATTCAGCTCTTTTGTCGTCATTTTCTAGATTTCCACTGCCCTTTTATCTTCATGGCTCATCCAAGATGCCATAGCCATCATCTGCAAGTCTCCCAATACAGCATTTGGATCCCACAAATTCATGTCATTAAGTTCCATGTTGTGCAAGTAAAATTCTCCTAGCTTTGCTTTTATCCTCAGCTAAACTATGATCACATAAATGAATGAATTGGCCATAGTCCTTAAAAGGTATTGTGCCCCTCTGGGCCAGTGTCTTAATCTAAAATTGGAGCCACTGATCTTTGAGGTATAGTGCATATGATTTAGCTAGCTACCTGTACTGTAATGCTTCCATTGCCCAGCTGGCCATGCAGGCTAACTGGGCTTCCTTTTCCTATAGCTGCCTTTTCAAAATCAGCACTTCATTTTCTGCTTGGGATTCTTTTTCTTGTTGTTGTTTCATCAGTGCCTCACTGTCTATCTAGGGTTCCTCTTCTTGTTGCTGTCTTTTTGTTGCCCCACTGTCTGCCTAAGGACCCTCTTTCTGTTGCTGTCATTCTAAGATTGACATCTCATTTCCTCCTTGAGGTTCCATTTCTTGCAGTTGCTTCTTTAACATTTCATTTTCTTCTTCTAATTGAGCTCTTTTGATACTTTCTCTATGTTTGACCATGCTCAATTCTTTGCCCATCTCTCTCAACCTATTTTCCATATGCCCAATGTCTTCTACCCCTTTTGATTTTGCAATCCTCATCCATGCATGGGTCCCCACTCTTTCCTTTTCCAGCTCAAAGAAAAGAGGCACTGCAAACTTTTAAGGGATGATCTTACCACCTTCCAGAAGGTTGTAGTAGGACCCTAAGTTAGGCTGAGGCCCAAGCTCTAATATTTATTTTTCCTTACCTTCTTTCTGGGTCTGTTCTTCTGCCTTCTTTTCAAGTTTTTCAGTTTCTTTGAGCTTTGACAATGTCTCCTGTAGAGAGGTCTACGCCTCCTATAGAACTACTTTAGAGGCCATTAATTTGATTCTTTCCTTCCAAGTAGAGGTCTTGGGGCTTACTCTCTCATAAGTGATGGAGATTTTGGAGGGATATCCCTCCTTTGTTAGAGTAGGTACATCCTCAATGATGATGTGTTCCTTTAAGGGTGGCTAAGGCTTCCATATCTTGATTCCAGTGCTCTTTTGAGCTTTGAAGTACATGGATGGTTGTCTCTTCCTTTTCCATTTTGGCTTGGCTCGAGTACTAAGTGCAGCAAGAACAATTGTTGCTTCTCTTGCTAGTGTCTCAAGAGACACTTCTCCTTGCTGTGCTTCCTCCTTCCCATCTGTTGGTTTTCCTATGTGTGCTATCTTTGATTTTGTTTCTACTACCTCTGGTGTTGACTTATCCTCTGGTTGCTGAGTTTCTACCTTTCCTGTGAAAACCTTTTTCTCAGCTCTCTTGGGCTTCTTCTTTTCATCTTTTGTCCTCTTCCTTTTCTCTGTTGTGGTTTTCCCTTTTTCTGCATTTGATGTTGTTTTCTTCTCTGCTTTGGGTTCAATTGTGGTGGTGTCATGTTTCTCTTTTCCTCTCTATTTTTATTCTTTTTCTACTTCCAGTTGAATATTTTGTGCTTCTTCATGGATTTATTTCTTAGGTTCCTCTCTCTGTTCCTCCTCGTCACTGCTAGATGGACTAAAGTCATCAGTGAGAGTTTTTATGTCATCTTCTTTAGTTATGTTCCTAAAACTTTCCCAGGCTATATGGATTGTGTATGTGTGGAGGGCATCTTCCACCAGCAATTTAGTGAGCCCATGGTGAGCCAATTGGTTTGGAACTCCTGTATTTAATTTGGTGCCACACTCTATCAAGGATTGGAGGAGAAAGTATGGAAGACTAAGTTTTCTAGATGCAGGCAGGTCCATGTTATATCTTAGTTCATGTAACAATCTAAAATGATAACCATAGACTATACTATATCTTCCTTCACATGAGATATATTTCATGATCTAGTAGCTGACCTCACCCCATGGGTAAGGTATACTTGTCCTTCTGATCCCATTCTTATCCTCCACAGGATGTTCATCATGCTAGAAAAAGGCCTTTTTAGCAACCTGTCCTAGTGGTTTTTCTTCTTTTCTTTAGGGGAGCCCAAGTGGGAGACTTGTAATTCTATTGATGAACTCTGGTGTATGATCTATGGTTAGACACCTGAAACTGGCTGTAGCATGGGTTTTTGAGTGGGGTTTTAATGAAAACAAAAATTCCTTTGTAACTTCATCATCAAATCCATGAAATTTTTCAAAGAAAGGCATCCAACTTGCCCTAGTAAAGAGGGCTACCACTTCTGCGTGTTCATGCAATTTAGTGGAATTCAGAGACTCCTTCCTCATCCAACCCCCTGTCATGATGTTTTAGAGACTGCTAGGAATTCTCAGGTGAGGAGGAAGGCAACAAATTTACAAACCCAGAAATAGAGGAACAACTGAGTTTTTTTCTTTCTGGAACCAGAGAGGGAATTTTTTGTGTTCTTTTTTTTAACAAAAACAAATTGTAATTTTCCTTCCCCTCAAAACCCTATTCTCAACCTTATTTTACTGCTCGGTTTTTTTGAGGGGAACAATATCTTAACAAAACAGAGAGTATATAAAACAATGTTTTTTCTTTCTCACAAAATAAACATACCACCCAATGCAAGTTCACTGTTTTACAGGCTTAATTTCCTATGGTTGCATCACTTTTTCATACAGGAGAATACCATGGAGGAGAAAGAGACAGACTTTCAGTGTAGAGTGAAAAATGGAGAGACTATATATATTTCAAAAAACACATGCAGACTTCTGTTTCCAATTTTTCTTTCCATTCAACTCAGTACTATGCTTAAAATCCCACCACCTTTTGTAGATATATAACATGCCGAGTGGGTTTTCTGAGCCTACCTTTTTCACTCGAATTTGGCATAAGAATCCCAAATTTTCCTTTGCAGAGCTGCTCATTGGCCTTCTTATAGAAAGGCTCCTGTAGACTATGTTTCCGCTCCTGTAGAATGCAATGATGCTCCTGTAGAGCTCGATAAGCAGCAGGGTTTTGAAACTGACAGAGAGTGGCTGTTACAAGGTTCTGAAGTTCGTAGGTACATTGCTACAGCCGAGAACTCGTCGATTCAAATGAAAACAAGGGTGGTGAAGTCGACAGCTGTAATGTACTTAAGCTTATGGGAGTGATGAGGTAAGGTGGCAGGAAGGATGCGTTATCCCCATCCAAACCATTGGTCCGTACTCCAGTGCCATAATGATACTTCATGCTGCTTGCTCGCAATCACTTCCATCATTCCCATTATCCTCCACCACCACTACCTGTTTTGAGTTTTCTTCCTAAGTTGACTGGCCACACGTGCTGATTGCACCCACTGAACGTTGTTTGAATCTGGACGAGGCTTGTTTGAACTGAACAAGGGTGGCTAGTTAGTTGGCCACTGATTTCATTCAATCACAAACATCCCAATAATTCATGCATTTTCTAAATCACATTCATGCAACAAAGGAATAGGTTTCATCACTTACCTGTAAGTCGCAACCGTGCCATACATGCTTAGACTTTATTCATGGATTGTTGCTGTTGTTGGTGCTTGTGGCTTTTGAACTGGTGCTTTGGCTACCTTATGCTAGTTATTTTCTAATCAGGAATGGCTCCTTGTGCATTGTATACTCTTGTGGCTGCACTGACCCTGCCTCTAGAGCTTCTTTTTTTAAGGGGATCAACTGTTACAGGAATCTTGCAAGATTTCCTGTAACTGCTTCTCCCTCTGAAATTTCAGGCTGATGCTTGAGCAGGGACTGGAGAGATAGCTGAGGAAGGCTCTGAAGGAAAAGGAAAAGTAGCTTGGAATGCATTAGGTAAGAAACAAGCTGAGGATGTTGCTGTTTTACTCTTCATCATTTTTTTTTAAACAAAAGAAACAAAATTTCTGTGTTTTCTGTGCAGGGAAGAAAGAAGCGAGTGGAAATGCAGGTGTGCAGGGATGGAATGGAGAACTAGGAGGATGAATGGTGGTAGGGAGGTCCATAGGCCTTCTGGACAAATTTCTAGCCCTCTGATTCTTTTCTGAACTTGATTTCAAGCTCTCTGTGGTTTCTACAGGAGCCTCCTATAGAATGCACAGAGCTTCCTGTAGAATGCACAGAGCTTCCTATAGGATGCATAATTTCCAGAACGAATGAGACCAGGGCCTGGGAAAAGAAAATGGTGATTGAGGAATGATTTATCAGGGATGTATTCAGCCCAACCATGTCCTTTTTCCTTTCGTGACCCTCCTGCAATCTGCAATGTATTTTAAAGAAGTTAGTTTTCTTGTTTTTCTCTTATTTTTCTCTCTTTTTTTCTTTTTCTTTTTTTTTATGAGATAGTTGGGAGCGCCTCCCGGAGGTTTTCACGCTCACTGCCTACCCTGGGTGCCTCCAGGAGGTTTTCACCCAAGGATCTTTTATTTTTTCCTGCTTTTTTTTTTTAGGGTGTGGGTGGAGTGGAGGCAGAGACCTGCTCCACTAACAACACTATTTTACTCAGATTCTCAATGAATTCTTTCTTGGAGAGGGGCTTCCTATAGATCTTCAATTTATGCCAATTGACTAGCATGGGGATGGCTTCTTCATCGATGGTCCAGATTAGTACCAAACCATTGTCATTGCACTTTTCTACTATGTACGGTACCAACCATCCTTTCCTCAGTTTGCCCTTGAAATCTTTATATCTTGAATCATACAGCAACACCCAATATCCTTCCTGGAATTGTTTCTCTTTGAGGTGTCTGTCATGCCATATTTTCCTTTGAAGCTAGACTACATCTGAGTGGAGAAGGGCTTGCAATCTCTTTTCATCCAATCCATTTAGTTGAAATAACATTTCCTTTTGTGCATGGCTGATATCTAGGTCGAGCTGAGCTGCCATTCCTAGTGTGTTATATTCAAATTCTATTGATAGCAAATCCTTCTTTCAATAGACCAGCTCATAGGGTGTGAACACTGTGGTGGTTTTCCAAGTGGTGTTATAGGCCCAAGTGGTGTTATAGGCCCAAGTGGCCTCAACTAATCGATCTTCCCAATATTTCCTATTGTTTCTCACTACCTTGGTCAAAATCCCTTCTATGCTCTGTTAGTGACTTCCACCTATCCATTTGCTTGAGGATGATAAGGGGTGGAAGTTCCGTGCTTAATTTTGTGATGTGTGAGTAGGTCTTCAATCAGATTGGAGGTAAACTGACTCCCTTGATCTGTGACTAATTCACTTGGATAGCCAAACTTGTAGAAGATACTCTCCCTCAAAAACTCAGCTACATTTTCTTCTGTTGCTACCTTGATCACCTTTGTTTTTGCCTATTTTGTCAAATAATCAGTGCACACAATGATGTAAGATTTATGCTTTGAAGGAGGGTTGACAGGACGCACAAAGTCCATGCCCCACTTCTTAAATGGCTCGAATGTCACTTGAGATTGTAGGGGCATCTCATCCCTTGGAGTAGGTTTCCACATCCTTTAACATCGGTCACATTGGCTGATATATCTCCTCACATCTTGGTGAAGAGTGGGCCAATAGTAACCTGCTTGTAGAATTTTGAAGGCAGTCATGTTTGCTACAAAATGGCCCCCACAATTCCCATCATGACAGGTTCGGAGAATGTCAAAAGCTTCCTCCTCACTGACACATCTCCTCTAAAATCTGATCTAAGCCAAGTTTGAAAAGATTGCCCCCAATCCACGTGAATGGGGAACTTTTCCTCACAATCTTGCTTTGCTCTTTTGAGGCCAGGTGTGGCGGAAACTGTGTTGAAACCAAGTAATTTTCTATATCAACAAACCATTGAGAGAGTACTGAGATAGAAAATAGGTGTTCATCTGGCATTTCATCATCCACCATTCCTTCTTCACCTGTAGGCAGATCTAGTCTAGACAGAAAATCAACAACAACATTTTCCTTACCCGGCTTATCAACAATGGTTAAATCAAATTGTTGTAATAAAAGTAACCATCCAATAATACACGCATTTACATCTGGTTTGTTCATTAAATACCTAATTGCAGCATGATCAATGTGTACGAATGTTTGATAGCCAGTGATGTAGTGTCTTAACTTATTTAGGGAATGGACTACAACTAGGAGCTCTTTTTCGGTTACAGTGTAGTTTAATTCTGTCTTGGAAAAGTTTTTACTTACAAATTATATAGCATAAGGAAACTTCCCATCAACTTACCCTAAGGTTTCTCCTATCACTTTGTTCGAGGCATCTGTATGAATGTTGAAAGGTAGGGCCTAGTTTGGCCCTCTCAAAATTGGGTAGGACCACCAGTTTACTTTTCAAGGTATCCAGAGCCTCTTGACAGTTGTCAGTTGTTATGAAACCAACTCAAGAAATGATAGAAAAGATAGATCAACGCCTTAGAATTTAGCCTCTTTGAGGGGCCAACCTTCTTTACATTACATAAATGAACAATTCTTGGATGATTCAAATGACAAAACCTCCTTTCTATATATAGGAGTCTAAGGAGTCACAATATAATCCAGCCGACCTAACAATAATAATATAAAGCCACAAAAATAAAAATAGAGGGATTCTATGGGGCACAATAATAACAATATGGGGGAAATAGGGGCACAACAATATTAATAAGGGGTATAACTGCAATAGTAATGGGGTAATCACTAGTATTATACGGACCCAACATGCCCCTCGCCTTCAAAAAAAGTGTTGTCCTCAACCCTTGAGTAGTTCTCGATACTTTTGCATAAAATTCTCATCCTCCCATGTGGAATCTTCAGTGGATAAGTTCTTCCACTTGATAAGATACTCTGAAATTGATCGATTTTGTAGCTTTCGAGTTCTTGTTTCTGTGACTGCTTCCGGTTCCAATATAATTTTTTCTTCCTCGTCAAGTTTTGGAAATATTGTTTGAACTGGGAGCTTGTTGCCTATAACCTTTTTCAAACATGAAACATGGAAAACTGGGTGCAATTGAGAAGCTGCAGGAAGCTCCAATTTGTATACCATAGTACCAATCTTTTGCAACACCTTGTACAGACCATAATATTTTGGTGATAATTTATTATCCTTCTTAGCTTTCTTGAGGGACATTTTCTTATATGGTTGTAGCTGTAGGAATACCCAATCACCTACATCAAAACTTCTTTCACTACAATGTTGATCTTCTTGTTGTTTCATTCTATTTTGTGGCAACACAAGGTTATCCTTTAAGAGTTGGAGGAATTGTTGTTGATGTTCGATGTGACGTTCCACTACCTGAACCTTAGAATTTTCTCTTAAATATGATGTGATGGATGGTGGTTGATACCCATAAAGTGCCATAAATGGGGTCATTTTTGTTGCTATATGGAAGGAAGTGTTATACCACCATTCAGCATAGAGGCAACCATTTGAACCATTGTGTCTATTTATCAGATACAAAGCAACGAAGATATCCTTCCAAACATTTGTTTACTATCTCAGTTTGCCCATCATATTGAGGATGATAAGATGAGCTATGAGCTAACTGAGTACCAAGACAAGAAAATAATTTTGTCCAAAAATTTCCAGTGAAAATGGGATCTCTGTCACTTACAATAATCTTTGGGTTTCCATGTAGCTTTTGAATTGTTTCCATAAATGCAGTAGAAACTGTACTTGCTTTAAATGGATGTGATAATGCACAAAAGTGTGCATACTTGGTAAGTCTGTCAACTACCACCATGATGACACTCTTTCCCTCAGACTTGGGTAAACCTGTGATAAAATCCATTGAAACCTCCTCCCAACGTTGGCTTGGAATGGATAAAGGTTGTAATAGACCCGGTGTCTTAATTGTTTCAACTTTATTTTGTTGGCAAACCAAACATTCCGCCACAAACTTTTGAATATCTGATTTAAGGCCATCCCAAAAAAATTCCTTCTTAACCCTGTGGTAAGTTTTTAAAAATCCTGAGTGCCCTCCTAAGGGAGAAGTGTGCAATTCCATAAGAATCTTTTGTTTTAGCTGGGAATTCTTACAGAGGTATAAGCGATCTTTGTACCATAACGAATCATTTTGCCAGCTAAATGTATCAGACGTACTGGAATCTTGTTGTAACTTTCGAATAAGTGCCCACACTTCTTCGTCATTCTTCCATTCCTCCCTTGCTTCGTTTATCCAATCTGGTTGGATAATAGAAATGGAACACAACAATGCTTCCACATCCTCATCCTTTCTTGAGAGTGCATCTGCCACCACATTTTGCTTCCCTTTTTTGTAGATGATTTCAAAGTCATAACCCAACATCTTTGTGACCCACTTTTGTTGCTCTTCAGAGGATAATCTTTGTTCTAAAAAGTATTTAAGGCTATCATGATCCTTTTTTACCTTGAAGTGTCTTCCCATTAGGTAGGGTCGCCATTTCTTAAGTGCATGGAGTATTGCCAACATTTCCTTCTCATAAATAGCTTTGCTTAAAAACTTTCCCTTGATTGGACGACTTTCAAAAGCAATGGGTCTTTCATCTTGCATTAGAACAGCACCAATTCCATTTCCTGAAGCATCACATTCCACAATAAAGGTTTTTGTGAAGTCTGGTGTAGCTAAGAACGGTGCTTGGCACATTGCCTCTTTAAGATGTTCAAAGGCCTTTGTTGCTTCCAGAGTCCATGAAAATGCATCTTTCTTCAATAATGTTGTTAGAGGTGCTGCTATTCTCCCATAATTCTTAACAAACTTGCGATAATACCCTGTCAACCCAAGAAATCCTCGCAGATGCTTTATGGATGTGGGGATTTTCCATTCCTTAATGGCTTTAATTTTTCTAGGGTCTACCTTAACTCCTTCATGAGATACAATATGACCCAAATATTCCACCTCCTGGACTCCAAAGAAACATTTGGATCTTTTTGCATATAATTGTTTCTCCTCCAATAGTTGTAGCACCCTGTCAACATGTTCAACATGATCCTTCCAAGACTTGCTGTAGATTAGTATATCATCAAAAAATACTAACACAAATTTTCTAAGGAATGGTTTGAAAATTGAATTCATCAAACCTTGAAATGTTGAAGGTGCATTGGTAAGGCCAAAAGGCATGACCAAAAATTCATAATGACCCTCATGAGTTCTAAATGTTGTTTTCGAATGTCTTCAGTCTTCATTCTAATTTGATGATATCCTGAACGAAGATCCAACTTGGTGAAGTAAATTGATCCATGCAATTCATCCAGTAATTCATCAATGACAGGAATGGGGAACTTATCTTTAATAGTGAGCTTGTTGAGCTCCCTATAATCCGGACACATGCACCATGATCCATCCTTCTTGTGCACCAATACTACTGGAGCAGAGAAAGAACTTTGACTCGATTGAATTATACCAGCCTCTAGCATTTCTGCAACCATACGTTCAATTTCACTCTTTTGGACATAGGGATATCTGTACGGCCTGATGTTTGGAGGAACACTTCCTGGAATCAGATGAATAGCATGATCATGATCACGCATAGGTGGGAGACCTTTCGGAGTCTCAAATACCTTGGAATGATTGTCCAGAACTTTTTGGAGATCTGGAGAAATAGATGATTCCGATGTGGAAACATCTAGCGAACATAATTGTGCAATTACACCTCTTTGCTCCTTTTTTAGAAGCTTTGTCATACCATTAGAGCTGATTATCTTTCCTGGTTTCCCTGCAATACCCTTAATTCAACTTCCTTTCCTTCCATAGAAAATTTGATGAAAAGTTCTTGAAAATTAAAAGCTATTGTACCCAAGGATTGTAGCCATTGGACTCCTAGTACAACATCATCACCTCCCATTGGAATGGAAAGCATTGGGCTAGTCAATACATATTCTCCCATGGATAGCTTGATATTATGGCACTTTCCAGAGAAATTTATTGTTCCTCCATTTGCAATCATCACTTGACACTCTGGTGTTGGATATAAGAAGCAATTCAATTCTTTTGCTACCTTACAATGAATAAAATTGTGGGTGCTTCCTGAATCAATCAACACTATTAACTTTTTCTTCTTGATTTGTCCTTCTATCTTGATGGTTTGAGGAGTGGTAATTCCTGCCAATGCATTACAAGATATGGTCGGATTTATTTGTTCCTCATCTAGGCTTTGTTCCTAGAGTATATCCTCTTCTTTTGACCTTTCTTGCTCCTTTTCTTCTTCCTCTTCAAAATCTATGTAGAATAATTTCTTCTCAGCACACTTATGACCTTTAGTGTATTTGCTATCACAACTGTAACAAAGCCCTTTTGCTCTTTTTTTTCCAATTGTTGTGGTGTCAACCTTATAGGTTATGGAAGACTAGGGGAAGCAACACTTCCGTCTTTATAGTTGTGAGTGGTATGCTTCCTGGTTGCCATAATTTTGCTTTCCATTTTTCTTGCTAACCTGAATGCCTTCTCTAATGAATCAGGTTCCCAAAGGCGAACATCATGTTGGATATTATCCTTTAAGGACCCTATGAACACATCAATCCTATGCTCCTCTGGAATATCTTTTACCCTTATGTTCAATTTTTGGAACTCCTCAATGTGCTCCATTATTGAACCCTTTTGTTTGAGACTTATCAATTGGCTAAAAAAAGTGTTGCTTTTTGTATCCTCATAATGTGCTATCAATTCTTCCGTAAAAATTTCCCAAGTGATAAATTGTTTATGAGAGCAAAGCCATTGATACCATACAAACTGATTTGGTTCCAAATATAAAGTTTCCATACGTACCTTTTGTGTGTTTTGCACATTATTGAGATCAAAGAATTGCTCCATCTGTAATATCCATGTGGCGGGATCCTTGCCATCAAACTTCCTCATATCGAATTTTGGAATATGGTGAGTCTTCGATCCAACATTAGCGTCTATGGAATCATGATTAACATTTCTTTTGTTCTCATCATGAGTTTCCTTTACTACCTTTTCACCATTAGTAAGTATTTCTTGTAGAAAATTTGTCAAATCTGTCTTCAAATCTGCCATGCCTGTCTTCAAATTTGTTTTCAAATCTATCTTCAAATTTTCCATCTTAGCTTCCATGCCATTCATCTTAGCTTCCATGCCATTTATCTTAGCTTCTGTTAACTTTTGTGAGCGTGACATTTTTTGCACTTGTTCTTGTAATTTTGATATATCATGTAGCATTTCTTCCTCTTCTTCATGAGTCATGCTAGCGCTTTCAGGTTCCTTACTAGGTGTTTGCATTTTCTTTCCTCAGGGAATCAGTTGCTAATAATAATGCTCTACTATGCCCTTTGAATTCCTTCAAAACAAATTTTCAAACCAAGCTTAAGCAAAAATTAAAAAAAAACTACACATCTTTCTTCACTTTGTAGGAGCTCGATATTGCCTCTGATGTATCTCTGTACTTTCCAATCATCTAGTTTTGAATTTGTGATATATACTAGATCTCTGTGTCCTCTTTCTAATGCCAGAAGTTTGACCCAAATTGGATTCTCCAAGGAAGAGTTATGCGAAATCTCCCACAGTGACTTGATTATAGACTAGTTTAGTAGAGCAAACTTGTACGACGTGCCACGAGTCACTATTTCGACCTCTGGATCTAAAATTTGCATTCAAGAAACTACAGTCCATCCTCTTTCTGTACCTTCTTACAAAATTTCAATTTGTTCCCCAGAGAGAACGTTATGATGATTTTCCACAGGTCACCTATTTGGAATGTAATTCAGGAGTCTGCAAAAAGACCAACTTCCTGAGATCATATCTCCACAAATATAGCGCGAAAAGCTCTGAAATTTGGACTCGAGGTTCAGAGTGATTTCTTCTCAAATGGGTTTTTCTGCAACTTTTGAAACATCACAGAAAAAATGTTATAGTGAAAATTCCACGATGACCTATTTGGAGCAGTGAAACCCTAGAATCCAAAGCTCTGATACCAAATGTTATGAAACCAGCTCAAGAAAAAGATAGAAAAGATAGATCAACGCCTTAGAATTCAGCCTCTTCGAGGGGGAAACCTCCTTTACATTACATAAATGAAAAATTCTTGGATGATTCAAATGACAAAACCTCCTTTCTATATATAGGAGTCTAAGGAATCACAATATAATCCAACCGACCTAACAATAATAATATAAAGCCACAAAAATAACAATAGAGGGATTCTATGGGGCACAACAATATTAATAAGGGGTATAACTGCAATAGTAATGGGGTAATCACTAGAATTATAGGGACCCAACATCAGTCCATATGAACTTTCCCCAAAAGACCAAACAATGGAGAGGCTAACTTACTGAAATCCTTAATGAATATTTTATAATACCCCGCTAAGCCTAGAAAACTCCAAACATCTCTTACCTTTTGAGGAGGTGGGACCCTTTGGATGATGGCAATTTTGTTGGGATCCACCTGTAATCCATGCTGAGAAATTGTATGACCTAGCACGGTCCCTTCAGTCATTAGGAATTCGTATTTTTTAGGACTAAGGGACATGTTCATTTCAATGAACTTGTCTAAAAATTTTCCCAAGTTAGTCAAAGCTTCCTAGAAGTTGGGACCATAAGGGCTAAAGTCGTCCAGGTAGATTTCCACTAAATCATGAACTAGTTTAGCAAATATACTCAGTACAGGTCTCTGGAAAGTGGCGGGAGAATTTCACAATCCCAAGGGAAGGACCCATTATGCAAAGGTACCCCAAGGACAAGTGAAAGTGGTCTTATATTGGTCTTTTAGGCTGATTTGGATCTGGTTGTACCTGCTAAACCCATCTAGGAAGGAGAAGAACTTCTTCCCTGCCAGGCCATCTAACACTTGATCTATGAAAGGCAGAGGAAAATGGTCCTTCTTGGTGGCCTTGTTTAGTTCCCAATAATCAATACAAATTCTCCACTCCACGTTTTTCTTTGGCACTAGCACCTGTTAGTGTCGGTATCTTCATCCCTCCATCAAAGATCAAATCCTCTTGTCGCATTGCATATTAGGTGTTCCGCCGAGTCAGCTGCATTCCATTAGGCGCATGGATCATCTGATGGTAGTGGCTTCTATTATAGTTTCCCTCATGTCATTTACCTGCTGGCTTATGTTTACTCATCAATATCATGTACTGTCACTTTTTGTCTTTAGAGTTTGCAAAAAGTCTTTTCTAAAGTTTCATTGTCATTAGGTATAGGGTTTCATTAGGGTTTCATCAAAAAGGGTTTCAAAATGTCCAATAACAGTCAGTAGGTACATGAGGAGGTTCCAGTATCAATAAATTTCATAATCAAGTGCTCAAAGATGTATTTTTCCTCAAAACTCTGTTTTGAGGAAAAACAGAGTATTTCATATTTTATTGTATAAATTCATGTAATTTTATTTCCTTCATATGTAAATCACTCCACCTGCAACCCTGGTCACTTTCCCTAGCCTTAGTAGCTCCAATCCCCTGCAAAGCAAACAAAACACAATTCATTCAGTTCATCACAAGCTCAAATAAAGTGAAAAAGCTCAAAAATAGAGTTAAAAAATAAATTCATATTCCAAACATTTTAAAATTGGGTTTTTATGCATCAAAAATTAAAAGCTCCTTGTATATAAATAATTTCTTCAATTTGAAAAGCCCATTTGCATTCAAAGAACCAAAAGTGATCAAAGCAAGGCTGTGTTTGAGTTAAGGGAGAACATTGGTGAGAAAATTGCCTGAATTCAGAGGCGTGGTGCACTGGGCAAATGCCGTGGCGCATAGGGCTGTGATTCTCAATGGAAATTTGAACTGGCATTATGCATACACAGTGCACGGTGCATTGGGTTTGAGGCATGGTGCATAGAGCTGCCAAGCCCAGTTTCTTAAACAACTCCCTCAGAATGCCAAAATCGCCCAAGTCCTCCATTGAACAAGTAAGTGCAGCTCTCCTCTTGGCTAGTGATAGAGTTTGTTACAAAGTTTATGGTGGATTGTGTAAACAAAAATCAAACCCTACCCCTTTGCATCTCTCAAAGAAAACAGTGCCTAGGGTTTTCATTGATTATTTTCCTACAAAGTCCGTTTTCCCATTCCCTCACCTTTCCACTCCCTCACTCATTTTCCCAGTTTATTCCCCTATTCTCTAACTCCCATATTCCCAAAAAAAAAAAATCATAAATTCCTATCCCCCATTCCCATTTTCCCAAACCCTTACTACAAATCCCCAAACCATAGTGCTATAAAAAAAACTCCCAAATCATTTCCTAATCCTCTGTTTCCCTAACTAAACCCTATCCTAACAGTCCCAAAATCCTTATTGTTTCCTCCCTCCACAGTCCCTTACATATTTTTCCCTTGGTGGCAGAAAATCAAGAAACACTATAATTTTTTTATTCCTCATCAAGACAACTCACCCACTAGCAGAGATGGACTCTGATCCCTCATATGATCATGAAGAGGAGAGACATAGTGACTCACCTATAGAGGTATAGGCACCCAGGAGACCTCATAGAGGTGGCAAACATATTCGAAAAGAACCTACCACTCTTGCTGAGTTACAAGCTTGCCCTCTCGCCATCACTTGTTTCCAACACCAGTGCCGCTATGAATTTTGTGAGATGGTTGCTAGAATCTAGTTTCATCATGAGTTGGCCCATAGGTTTGTGCTTCATTTACATGATGGTCAAGCCACTCTAGCTGGTGTCACATTCACTTTAACACCAAAATCTATTTCACTAGCAACCGGTATACCTAACATTGGAGAACAATGGAACAAGAGGCAGCAAATTGATAGGAGCATTAAGAACCATACATCAAGCCTGGTTATTTGAGACAACTCAGCAGAGTTTTTCCTTTTTGGTACCTCAAAGATTCTTATGCTCCTTTGATGAAACTGATAATGAAGTATTTCAGCTGTGAGGGCCGGTTTTCCCACTTATATGCCTACCATATCAGGCTGCTGATGCATTTTACTAGGGTGAGGATGATGAACCTCCCCTACTTCATGTGCCGAAATATTGAGAAAATGACCACCCTAGTACAACAAAAGAGTCCTCAGTAGCAGTTCAACAATATTTACCATTTTTCTCTCATTAGGATTGTAGTCATCCATCAGCTTGGCTTGCAGGGCATCACTTGCGAGGACTTCATTTCTCGTGAGTTTTTCACAACTCCTCAGGGACCTCCTAAGTTTTTGCATGAGATAGGTGAACCTTCATATCAGCATGAGGGTCATGAGACACAAACTGCTAGTATGTCAGTGTTTATCACTTATCAGAAGGGCGTTAAACGGTTTTTCACAGTAGAAAAGCGAGTATTATATCCACCTGGGGTGGAAGGGGTCTCGTTTTCACCATCAGTAGAGCAGGTTCAAGACAAAGGCAAGAGGCCATTATAGGATGAGGGACCATCAGGTGAGCAGGAGACTGATTTCATTCTCATTGAGGGTGATGATACCAATGTGGGCCCATAAAGCACAAATCTCAAAGAAATCATCCGAGAGCAGCAGGCGGACATCAATGCCTTGTCCCTCAACTTGGAGAGGGCTAAATGGATAATAAAGTACCTGTAGCAAAGAAATAATTAGCTTGAATATCAGCAAGCGATTATGGAGTTGCAAAACATTTGGGAGAATCGCCAAGCTGCCCAAAGGAGGAGGGTGGAGCTCACTTCACTTGAGCAAGAGATCAATGCCGATCGGGAGTCATGGTTTGAAAGAGCCAATATCCACTTAGAGAGGTTGTTGTAGAAGGCCAACAAGGAGAATACATTGTTGAGACATATGGCATATCATTACATGGCGAGAAACAAAGTCCGCAAGGCAAGAATCAGGAACCTAAAGGCAAAATTGAAAAGGGCATCAAAGAGGCAAAAGGAGCATGATAGACTTCAGATATTGGCTGAGGCTTCCTTGGCCCAACACAATTCTTGATGGAGAAGATTCAGCCCAAATTCCAAAAAATTTGGGGCACTTTTTGCATTTTTGGAATTTTTTGCTCAAAAAACAGGAATTTCTGCTCTATGCATCGCGCCACCTGGCGCTCGCTTTTGATGGGAGCCTCCAAATGAAAAACTTAGAATTTTTGGATTTGGCATGGAAAAATATGCTTGCCTACCAATGGAAAAGAAATTTGGACAGGTTTTGAGCCCTCAAAAAGGTCAAAAACATTCAAAAAATGACCTTACTGCCCCTATTTTGACACACAAGAAGCAGTGTTGGGAGAACTGAATTTTGGAGGGGAAACTTGAGGAAAAATTGAAAAATTCCACTTGGTTGAAAAGTAGATAGGTAGACCTTCCCAACAAAAACACTTGGAGCGAATGTGGAGATAGAGAAGGCCTTCAAGTCTGGCTCCAAATATGCACTACGCATAGAGAAATCAGGTGTGATGCATAGGGAAAATTTTGCCAGTTTGACCAAGTATACTATGTTTCTTGCCTAGCTTTTGCCAATTTGACCTTTTCACCTTCTTAATGTCAAATTTGTGATGTAATTTAATGTAAATTGATAGATCATGATGTAAATATGTCAAATTTTCACTTATGGAGGTAGATTCATCTGTTAAAAAGTTATTTGAAACTGAATGAATCAATTCCCTTGTTTCTAGAGGCTTGTTGTTCCACTGTCTAATTTCTAGTTCTCGGTTTAGAATTAGTTGGAACAGCTTCTAAACATGTGATCTCAACCCCTGGAGGCTAGAATGAGCTATCATTTGTCTATACTATTTTGTTTTTCAGTCATTAGCATGGTTGGACTTTTAAGAAAGCAAGGAGCTTCATTGTATACTCATATCAGCATTTTGGCTAAGGAATTGAGACCAAGGATTGCAGCACGCTTTGGGATTCATGTGGAATTTTGTTTTGGTATAGTTTTTTCTTCTGTAATTGTGAATTTAATTATATGTTATGTATGCCATTATCTATCTTGTTTCTTCTTAACTAAAACAAAGAAGTGAAAAGGTAGAATCCATTGAAAATGCAGTGCTCTAGCTAGGGTTTTCTTTAGTTTTTGATGTTTTCAACTGCTTGAAGAGGATCCCTAAGCTTTCTTTCCCTCTTCAACTCCTCACCTATCTAATCTCTCCATATATTTCAATTTAAAGTGCCAAATCAGTTTGCCTACCTTGCCCCATTGAGATCTCTTCAAAACTGAACCTCATTCCCCGAACCCAAAATCTTCCTTTCTATTTGAGCCAACAAAAACATCATTTTATTCAATCAAATTCTTTTGCACACATGCCTAGCCTAAGATCAGTATCCATATCAGTCATATCAAGCCTTCATTGATCATATTTTACTGAGATTGACCAGGAGAGAGCCCTCTCTCGACTTGGTAGGGCTAGTTACCCGGTTAAGCGTGGTTTGAGGTTGTTCTAGATCCTACCTTTCTCAGAATGAGGTAGATTTAGGCACTAAAATAGTGGCAACCATACTGGGGAAGAAAATTTTTGTTTATTAGTGTTCCTCATTCTATAAATTACAGACAGAGCCTGAAGATTAGCTAGGTAGCCTTCGAAACGCTTTTTCTTTGCATTAACGCAAGTAGATAAACGCTACTTCAGTCAATCTCCAGTCTAGCCTTATAAATGGAATATCTAACTCACAAATCACCCCAGTACATTTCATGATTCTAAGCTTTTGGATGATAAGTTTAGGATTTGATAAGCTGAAGAAAGTTGCGAATGTCCATTTGATTTCTTGGAAATAATAGCACACTGGTTTCCTAAAGACACACTAGAGAACATTTGGATCCTGATCCACCTCGTGTGTATGAAAATCCCAATCTTATATCGAGAATTCTTCGTCAAGGAATTTCTGTGATTCCTGTGTTTAAATCTCGTTCATGTCCTGTGGTTTTTTAGTATCTTGAAGATCTTGAGTTTGACGAGCAATTTGAGTTGTCTTTGTTTGAAAGCACATTTCAAAGTGCTATTGGTTCTACCGCCTTAAGTCGAGAACTTGTTAAAAATATTGAAACTAAAAGGGCCAATAAATCAATTAACGATTATATTTTGAATTAGATCCAAACTTCAATTATAGCTTCAAATATTGTTGATTTCTTAGAGACTGCATCAACAACCCTTGGGTCCTCTGCCATTCCATCTAGCTCCGAAATTCCTACTGAAACTCCCTTCATTCCCACCATTCCCGTGCAGCCTACTATCTCTAATAAAAAATCTGTAGTGGTGTCACCTCCGTCCACTCCTTCTACCCCTCAAACATCCAAAATTTCTTCACCACCATCCCCACCTCATACACCCCATACATTAGCTGCACCTACACCCCCAACATCTCCAAGATCGATTGCAAATCCTCCAAGAGCAATGGTTGCTCAGTTTACACCCCTTGTGCTGCCTCAAAATTTCGATGATATGCGTGCCGATTATCAAAGGAAAATTCCATTGTTTGATGGAAGTCCGCAGGGCATTATAGCTCAACAACATGTAGATAGGATGGTAGATTTCTTTTACCTTCCTGAGATTGATGCAGAAAATGTGACAATGAGACTGTTTGTACAAACCTTTGGTGGTGAAGTGAGGAAATGGTTCAGAGCTTTTCTGGCTGCAAGTATTACTACATTGGCTAACCTTCAGAGACAATTCTTGGATCACTGGGAAGTGAAGAAAAATCCTCTTCAGATCCTTTCTGAATATGAGAACATCGAGCAGAATTTTGGTGAGTCTATTCAAGATTACTGTATTAGATTCAATTCAGTTTACAATGCAATTCCTGATCATATAAATCCACCTATGGGGTTGGCTTTGATTAAGTTTCCAGATGGTTTCGATCCTCATATGGCCTATCAATTAAGAGAAAGAGATCCAGCTACTTTGGAAGACATGCATAAAATTGCAGTCAGCGTTGAAGCTAATCTCCTTGCCAAGAGAGCTAGAGAAAAGGCTGGAAAGAAGGTAACAATTGGTGGGTTCCAGTATTGTAGCAATAATGCTACAACTCCTGGAACTCCCTTCTTTAATTTTATCAACCTGGTAGTTCGTAACAAACTTGGAAGCGACGGTGCTGTATGCACAAGTACTAGCTCTTGCCGCAGCTGTCACTTGGTCAGCGGGCACAAGTCCACTAGGAGCTTAAGCCAACTTCTATGAGCTCTTAGAAGAATCTTTTTAATTGATGGATGAAAGCTAACTCGAAAGCAGCTAATCTAATTGCGAAAAGAAACTGAAAGCCAAAAAGAAACACAAACCCTAGCAAACCCTAATTCTACCAGCTAGTCCTACTGATGCAAAGGAGAGAATGCAAACTACAAAAAGAGATGCCATTACTTCTAGGAAGGTAAAATTCATGTGTCTAAGTTATCACTATCTGAAGAAAACATCTTTTTGTATTTTTGATTAAGTTATTAGAATTATCATGCATGTGCTTTTAACTAGCTTTTCACTGTGCAGAGGTGGATCAAGGAGGAGAAATGCTTGGGAAAGGTTGGGAAGGTTCAGAGAGGGTCTAAGGGGTCCCTAACACCCTTCCAGAGAGTCTCACAAAGTTTGGCTGCCAAGGAACCGTGTTTATGAGCTTCTACAGGAAGTCTGCAGGGGTTCTACAGGATGTTCTGGGATTTCTACAGGATGTTCTGTAATGGAATTTCGGAGCATGGGTGAGTGAGGTAAGGTGCATGAATGGATAGGGAGGTAGGGTAGGGGCCTGAAATGACCCAAGGACTGATGGATAGAGTTGATGAGAGGGTGTGGAAGTCTAGCTTGCATCAAAGAAGGTTTAGGCAATGGAAAGGCAAGAAGGTAGGGTTACGTGGCAAAAGAGCAGATGGGAGATGAGGAAACAGACTTGGTGATGGAGGAGCTGATCTAGACGAGGCTCAGATGAACGAGGAGGTGATGAAGGTGCCCTGCATAGTGTTTACCTGATCAAACCAACTACGTCTTGCATACAATCAAAATATTAGATGATCTATCTAACAGTTTAATGAGATCAGTGAACAACAACCTTATTCATGACAAGAATCACGTACAACATGTGAACAAAACATTATCAAAGAGATATAAACGCATGACTAACTCCTACCAATCCATCCTAAACATAAAAAGCTACTTCAACCATCAAAATCAACCTAAGTAACAAAGCACGAATTAAATCTAAAGAGCAAACTTTATTTTAAGAATGCAGCGAACACACATAAAGATAAACAAGGGAGGTACTGGGCGCTTGAGATGGGCCCAACCCCAAGAGCTACAGCCTCCCAAGAGAGATTTAGAGCTGGTGCAAATCTGGATTCATCTTTATTAATCAAGAATGAAGAGTTACATCAAAACTGTCCACAAGGAGAGGTTGAGAATGAGCTGAAAGCAAAGCTAATCTATTGCCTACAAATCGAATTACAAAATGACTACAACAAGGCTATGAAATGACTAACTACTAGCTACTATCTACTGGCTAACTAGCTAACATCCACTGGCTAACCAAAATGAGGTCCTAAGCCTTCTTATTTATACAATTTGAGGACCCAACAGTCCTCCTAAAATTTAGGGACTCGGCTGCCCAAGACTTGTAGTTAACAGCAGTCCTACTTGACTTGCTTGGATGCCCTTGTGTTGATTGATTCGGTGGCCCTTGAACTCCGAGCTGATGGTGGAGAATTCGAGGTAAGGGCCCATAAATGAAGGGGACACCTTCCTACAAATCCTCTCCCTTGTCTTCCCACGAATTTGGCTGCCAAGTGCTCATTAAGACCTTCAATTTTGTCTCCAAATTGACCAAAAAGGCTACACAAAGCACCCATTAGACTTGTTGGCATAATGACTAACCAAATTCACTCTATTAGCATAAATATAATCAAAACATGCAATAAACTAATGAGAATGGTGGATTAAGTCAAATTAGGAGGTTGAATGAGCCCAAATAATTATCCATTTTTGGGGCTCATCATCACCCCCCTACTGAAAGTGTTGCTCATCCTCTGAGCAACCAATCTCTCTCCTCATCTTTGATGGCCCTGGTGGCCTCCTTGTCATGCCAAGCTTCAAATCCCTCTGATTTCTCCTTTTGCTGCCCCTTTTTCCAAACTTCCTGTAGAAAGTCCTGTAGCTATGTTTTCTGGCTTCCTGTAGAAACAGACAGCACCACTGTATCCTGCTTGGCTGTGGGCGATTTTCCTTTCAGCTTGGCTGTGGCAACCTTCATCTTCTCCCCCTTTCTGCTCTTCTTCCTCACTGTTAGAAGGACTGATATCTTTGGCCAAAACTCTTCATTCATTTTTGTGGCACATTCACTTAATGACTGTAGAAGAAAATAGGAAATGCTTAACTTCTTTTATGGAGGTGAATCAATTCCATGTCTAAGTTCACACAGCAACCTAAAATGATAACCATGGATAATGATGAATTATGAATTCCCTTGGCATGGTGAGAGTGCTTCCTTTCCTTATGCTTTGGTTAGAAAAGGAAATGTTGTTGATGGTTTCCCCTTGGACTCAAGGAAGAATTCCTGGGCTGTGTGATATTAATGAACAACAATTCCTTGGCTTCAAGACTTTTGCTGCCCAAATACTCGGTTGTCCGTGTATAAAAGGAAGACTTAGGTTTCCACAGACAAGGCACAGAGCTCAATTCTCATCCCCAGTGATCATACAGCCATGTAAATTCAAATTCTTCATGCATAGGTTAGCCCTCATAGTGCTTTAGCTTTTCTACAGGAGGAAATTTTTTTAACGGGAACTATGGAGGAGAATTTTGACACAAAATCGAATGAGAAATTCCATGCTACACACAAGCAGCTACTATTTTTGACTCACAGGCAGGCTTATCTCTAACTCTCCTACTCCCGACAGTTCAGTTCACCATTTATTCCAACACATATCATGACAACATGTTCTTGTGTCCTTTCATCACTGATTTTATCTGATACAAATTCAGGCATTCCCTGAGTGTCAACATCCATAGAAGTGTTTGCAACACACTGTTCTGTCTTTTCAACTTTAATTTTAGCTAATATAAGTTCTGGCAGTCCCTGAAAGTCCCCCGGAGGAACCTCTGCCTGTAGAACCTCTGTAGTCTCGGTGCTTTTATCCAATAGTGATTCTGAGATCCCTTGTGCTTCTATTGATTCCTTTGACTTCTGAGAAGGCTGTGAAGAATCCTCAAAACTACTAATCTCAATACGTTCATCCACCAATGGTCCTGGACATCCTTGCAAGTTAGCCATCACGACATCCTTCCCAGCAGCATAGTTTCCTGTGTCTTCATTGCAGCTCTCATCCAATGAATGCTGATGGTCCTTGCATTTCTGGCAAAAAAGCATCCTACTGAGTAGCCTCTGTTAAACATCTCCCTGCATGGTCTTCATTTATTTCTCCCAATATTGGAATTGAAATAGGCTGTTTTGACTGTCCAGAATCAACATGTGTTTCTTGAAAAGATGCAATAACAGTTGTGTTTTGTCCAGCATCATTGTCTGACAACACCATGTCCCTTGGATTTTCATTCATCCCACCTTGTCTTGTATCCTCCATCTCTGTCAGACTGCTCCGGAAGGCTATGCTGTACTTCTTGTAGAAGACCCCACCCGTTTCTTGTAGAATGTTATTCTGCCTTCGAGTGAGCCTGATGCACTAGAGAAATTCGAAAACAGGTAGAAAATCTCAGCGGAGGTCGATAGGTTAATCATTTTTTGGAAGCAGAGGATGTATACTTCAGTTGAACATGTTGCAAGTGCAAGTTGAACAACAGTCTATGAATTTCAGCTGAGTGCTCATTAATTTCTGCGTGATTTTTGGTGGAGTGAGGTGGCAAAGACGTGTGCTGGCCCATGCAAACTGTTGTGCTATCATGAACTGCAGTGGTTAACTATTTGTTCTCTGCTTGCATTCACTTCCATTAGTTGCATTGGAGTTTAGAATATCCACACTGTCTGTGTTTTTTAAATCTCACGTGCATGACTGATCCATGCATGCTGCGTGATTTTCTCATCAGTGCTAGAGAACTGGATGTCAAGTTAACCTTCCTATATTCGTGGCTTAATTTCACCATTCCATTCATTCATGCATTTCTTGAATTAGATTCATGCAATAGAGGAATAGGTTTTAGTCACGTACCTGAAGTCAAATGGCTGCTGTGAAGCTTTTTGCTGCTGCATGCTCATATTCTGCTGCTGCATGCTTGGATCCTTTGGTTGCATGAGGGCTTGGCTGATGATTTTTGATTTTTTTTTCTTGTGCAGGTGTCCTCTAACCAGATCTAAGCTCCAGACAATTGTTTCCACGTTCAAATCTGCACGTTCAAGCTGCTGTTGCTGCATTGTCACAGAACCAGAACTTGTTTTCGCCATTTCTCCCAAACGGTAAACCGGATTGATCTGAAACTTGCTGATCATGTTCCTATCATCCTTATGCATCTCCCGTAGCAAAATCGTGATCAATGGATACGCGGATTTTGAGAAAAATGAAAAATGGCTGAAGATTTCAGAGATCGATTTCTCGGAAACCGTGCATCGGAATCGGCTAAAACTGCTGGGGTAGGCTACTATCACCCATGTGCATCTCCCCATGAAACAGGTTTTAAAATGGATGCACGGATATGGAGAAAACGCAAAAATGGCTGATGGTGATGGAGGTTGATTTCTTGGAAACCGTGCACTGGAACGGCATGAAACTGCTCAGGCATGTTCTCATCACCCTCGTACAATTCCCCATAAAACGGTTTGTCAAATGGATGCATGGTTTTCAAGTTATGGCAAAAACAAATTCTGTTCTATGTGTTTTTGCTTCAAGGCCTTTTCCAAGTGTTTGCATGGAAGGAAAAACTGAGCTTGGGCTGTGATGCAGGTATGGAGATGATGGAGGAGGAGTTGGAAGATTGCATGAGGACTTCTAAACCCTTGAGGAAGCTACCATGTTCGCCAAACCACTTTTTGAAATCCATGTCTAGTTTCCCATAATTTCTACAGGAAGTTCCTATAGAAGCACAATGAGAAGCACAATGAGGTGGAAAAAATGATGGAGAAAGGCAAGGGATGGACACACGAGTGCTTGTAGGCCTAATCAACAGATTCCCACCATCAGATTCCATTTTAGACTTGAATTTGGTTCGTCCAAAGGTTCTACAGGATGTTTCTTGTAGAAATACAGAGCTTCCTGTAGAAGGCACAAGAAAAACTCCTTTAACCTTGATTTGAGTGCTCCTCCTGTCATGAAACGTCCTTCTTGCAACCTGCAATTAGCCAATGGAATTAGTTTTATTTTTATTTTTCTTTTTCTCTTTTGTTTTTTTTGAAAAACAACTAGGGCGCCTCATGGAGGTTTTCACCCTAATTGCCTGCCTTGGGCGCCTCCAAGGGAGGTTTTCACCCAAAGATCTTATTTCCTTTTTATTTTCTCTTCTTTCCAACCCATTGACCACCTCATGGAGGTTTTCAATCAATGAACCAATCTAAGGCGCCTCCGAGGAGGTTTTCACCTTAGATTTTTATTTTTTCATCTTATTTTCATTTTTTCTCTTTTTTTTTTTTTCTCTACCCTACCCTACTTGAAAAACAAAATCATTTTCAAGTATAAGAATACTTCCAATGGAGCCATGTGCACATCGAGATTAAAGAAAAAATTATGTGAAGGCTTGAAATGCATGCTTTGATAGGTATCCAGATCTCAGAGACAAAACAATTTGACTTTGAAGGGATCAAACATAGCTGAGGAAGAGAGTACTGCTGCAACTTAGTGACGATCTGAAACCATATCTCAATATAGCTCTGATATCCTTGGTTCTTTTGCTGATCTGGATCATGTTTCATGTCACCTTCTAACATGACTTTCTCATCTTCCTCTTTTTGTTGATCTTTCTCTTGAATACATGGAAGATTTGATGGTAACCATGAGGAAGCTTTCTCGATCTCTGATTCTGATCTCTTCTCTTCATCAAGTGCGGCCCATGGTTCTTTGATCTCCTCTTCTGAATCTTCTTGTGCCTGATGTGGTCCTTTAATGCTTTCAATATAGTCTCTTTGTTGCAATACGCTTCTTGAGCTATGGTGAAGATCATTGAGCTCAAGAGCAGTGGTTTGGACATGTTGTGCCTCAGCTTTGCAATTGGGTTGAGCTACTCCATTCTATGGTTTTGGAAATGGTACGGGTAGTTGAGTGGAGGTGTGAAATTGAGATGGAGATGGATGGCATTGTGGTTGGGTAGGCATTTGGGGTTGCCTTGGTGGAGGAGGAGGCGATGGTTGTGTATGAGCAGGTGGTGGAGGAAACGAAGTGGGAGGAGTGTTGTATTGCGGCCTCCACCCCTGATGTGGTGCATTCCACTGAGGCTGTGGCTGAGCATAAGAGTGAAACGAATGAGCAGCTGGTTGGGCATAATATGGATCTGTGAAGGAACAAGGAGGAGGTGTGAACCAAGAAGGATGAGCAGGGGGACCGCAAGAAGGCATGAAAGTGGCTTGATAGGGGTCATAATAGGTCTCGGATGTCCCTTGCAGTTCCTGCTGGTAAGATCTAGGTCCATGCGGCCTCCTTTGTTTCATATAATGGGGTGGTTCAGTGGCTCCTTTGGCTCTCTGATATGCAACTTTAAGTCCAGGCAAGGAAGGGCACTGATTTGCAGGATGATATTCTTCACAGATGAAACACACTTCTAGGGAGTGCATTGGACATTCATTCCTAGGATGCTTTCTAGTGCACCTAGGACAAAAGATGACCAAAGCGCTCTTAGCTCCCTCTTGCTTCCTTTGGATCTGCAAGGTATCCAATTGCATGGCAAGAAACTGCCTCATATCACTCTTGAAACCTTCGATCTGATTTTCAAATTCATCTTTGGACAAGGTTCTGCTCCCAACATTCCTACTTGTAGCCATTTGCTCCAGAGGAATGTTTTCTTCTTCTTCTCCCCTAGAGGTTCTTTAAATATGCCTTGATGTCCATCCAAGGGTTCTTCTTAGTCACAGCCATCGAAGAAGAGAGAAGGTTGGCCGTGTGAAGCAATGGGGGGTGTTGTGAAATCATTTTTCTAACTTATCTCTACTCCTACAAGGCATGAAAAGAAATCTTTTTGGTTGTTTTTTGTATTCTTCTTCTTCTACCTGCAAAACTAAAATAGGTTGAATTGCAACTAACTATCTTGCTGAAACGAAAATGCGGAATTGAAATGAAAGCAGGAAAGGACTAATCTATTTTGCTCAAATGAAATTGCAGGAATGAAATGCTAGTCTACGCTTGCGGAATTGAAATGCTAATCTACGCTTGCATAAATGAAATTGCGGAATTGAAATGCTAATCTATGAGCGCGGGAAATGCTAATCTACTTTTGCATAAACGAAATTGCATAATGGAAATGAAATAAACTACTTAGTAGAAGATTGTAGTGGAAAATAGAAGAAAAGCAGCAATCACCAATACTCTGATGCTTCCCCGGCAACGGCGCCAAAAAGATGGTGGGCTCCAGTATTGTAGCAATAATGCTACAACTCCTGGAACTCCCTTCTTTAATTTTATCAACCCGGTAGTTCGTAACAAACTTGGAAGCGACGGTGCTGTATGCACAAGTACTAGCTCTTGCCGCAGCTGTCACTTGGTCAGCGGGCACAAGTCCACTAGGAGCTTAAGCCAACTTCTATGAGCTCTTAGAAGAAGCTTTTTAATTGATGGATGAAAGCTAACTCGAAAGAAGCTAATCTAATTGTGAAAAGAAACTGAAAGCCAAAAAGAAACACAAACCCTAGCAAACCCTAATTCTACCAGCTAGTCTTACTGATGGAAAGGAGAGAATGCAAACTACGAAAAGAGATGCCATTACTTCTAGGAAGGTAAAATGCATGTGTCTAAGTTATTACTATCTGAAGAAAACATCTTTTTGTATTTTTGATTAAGTTATTAAAATTATCATGTATGTGCTTTTAACTAGCTTTTCACTGTGCAGAGGTGGATCAAGGAGGAGAAATGCTTGGGAAAGGTTGGGAAGGTTCAGAGAGGGTCTAAGGGGTCCCTAACACCCTTCCAGAGAGTCTCACAAAGTTTGGCTGCCAAGGAACCGTGTTTATGAGCTTCTACAGGAAGTCTGCAGGGGTTCTACAGGATGTTCTGAGATTTCTACAGGATGTTATGTAATGGAATTTCGGAGCATGGGTGAGTGAGGTAAGGTGCATGAATGGATAGGGAGGCAGGGTAGGGGCCTGAAATGACCCAAGGACTGATGGATAGAGTTGATGAGAGGGTGTGGAAGTCTAGCTTGCATCAAAGAAGGTTTAGGCAATGGAAAGGCAAGAAGGTAGGGTTACGTGGCAAAAGAGCAGATGGGAGATGAGGAAACAGACTTGGTGATGGAGGAGCTGATCTGGACGAGGCTCAGATGAACGAGGAGGTGATGAAGGTGCCCTGCATAGTGTTTACCTGATCAAACCAACTACGTCTTGCATACAATCAAAATATTAGATGATTTATCTAACAGTTTAATGAGATCAGTGAACAGCAACCTTATTCATGACAAGAATCACGTAGAGCATGTGAAAAAAACATTATCAAAGAGATATAAACGCATGACTAACTCCTACCAATCCATCCTAAACATAAAAAGCTACTTCAACCATCAAAAGCAACCTAAGTAACAAAGCACGAATTAAATCTAAAGAGCAGACTTTATTTTAAGAATGCAGCGAACACACATAAAGATAAACAAGGGAGGTACTAGGCGCTTGAGATGGGCCCAAACCCAAGAGCTACAACCTCCCAAGAGAGATTTAGAGCTGGCGCAAAGCTGGATTCATCTTTATTAATCAAGAATGAAGAGTTACATCAAAACTGTCCACAAGGAGAGCTTGAGAATGAGCTGAAAGCAAAGCTAATCTATTGCCTTCAAATCGAATTACAAAATGACTACAACAAGGCTATGAAATGACTAACTACTAGCTACTATCTACTAGCTAACTAGCTAACATCCACTGGCTAACCAAAATGAGTTCCTAAGCCTTCTTATTTATACAATTTGAGGACCCAAAAGTCCTCCTAAAATTTAGGGACTCGGCTGCCCAAGACTTGTAGTTAACAACAGTCCTACTTGACTTGCTTGGCTGCCCTTGTGTTGATTGATTCGGTGGCCCTTGAACTCTGAGCTGATGGTGGAGAATTCGAGGTAAGGGCCCATAAATGAAGGGGACACCTTCCTACAAATCCTCTCCCTTGTCTTACCACGAATTTGGCTGCCAAGTGCTCATTAAGACCTTCAATTTTGTCTCCAAATTGACCAAAAATGCTACACAAAGCACCGATTAGACTTGTTGGCATAATGACTAACCAAATTCACTCTATTAGCATAAATATAATCAAAGCATGCAATAAACTAATGAGAATGGTGGATTAAGTCAAATTAGGAGGTTGAATGAGCCCTAATAATTATCCATTTTTGGGGCTCATCAACAATGAAGGAAGAAGTTTCCACTTCAGATCAAGTGCTTCAGAAGATGGAGAAAATGTTTGACAGATTGACACTTGACAAATCTGAACCACAAGTCAGAAATCCCAACCTACGTGGTTAGCAATTGCGCCAATTTAGGATCAAACAAAGAGAGCAGCAAACACAAGACTAAGTAGCACAGCAGCAGGTAAAGACACCCTTACAACAGAATTTTTTATACGGTCTGGAATCAGATGAGGAGGAGAATGTAATTGGAGAAGAGAATCATTTCTTTATGCCTGATGATATGCCAATTTTTATCACTGAAGATGAGGAGTATTCCAAGAATTCAACCGTACAAAGAGACAAAAATTTCATTTTGGCAAATGAAACAGTTCTTGAGGAAGAGTCTGATGAGTACCAAAGAGGATACATGAATGCTTTATCCGTCTAGCAGCGACAATATTCCCTCATAAGTAGAGATGTGCCCATAAATCCAATTCAGAAAAGGAAGGAGGCAGCAGCGCCAAAGAATGATCCTCCCATTGTGCAGAAAAAGGGAAAAGAGACAGCTTATCCTACCACAAATAAAATGCCATCAGCAAATGAAAGATGCAATCAGCCAAGTGGATCAAAGGAGAAAACTGAAAAAAAAGGATGTTTCAACGAAAGAGCTAGAGAAAATTTCAGTTTTTAACTTAGAAAATGAAATTGCTAAGTTAAAAGTATCTATTCCTTTGACTAAATTGATGAAAAACAGTAGCTACAAAGGTCAGGTGTCTAAGATTCTGAATTTGGATCCATCATCTGATATGGTGAATGTGGAATATGATAGACCTAAGTTGATCTTTGGTCCAGAATTGGAAGGTCAGTCTCAAGGTAGTGATGTAGCTCCTTTTTACATTAGTCTCAAGGTGCATGACTATGTGTTACACAATGCTATGTTTGATTCCAGAGCCTCTCATAATCTCATGCCTAAGGCCATCATGGAGAAATTGGGATTGGATGTTACTAGAAAATATCATGACCTTTACTCTTTTGATTCTGGTAGAGTAAGGTGCATTGGTCTTATCAAGGATTTGGTGGTTAGTTTGGATCAGATTCTAGCTAAAAATGTTTTGATGGATGTGGTTGTGGTGGATATACCTCCTAGATTTGGCATGTTTCCTTCCAGATCTTGGGGAGCAAAGATCAAAGGGACAATGCAGCTTGATTTCTCCTATACTACCATTCCCGTGTTTGGTCAGATGAGGAAACTATACCAGGAACAAAAGGTGAAGTACATGATCACTAGGAAGGAGAAATCGGTAAATCATCTAATCAACTATGTACATACTGATTTGGAATCATTTGTTTTGTATTCAAATAGCTTTAATGATATAAATAGCCAAGTAGTTGAAGTAGAAGACATTCCCGAGATCACTGAAAATTTCAGAGAGGTCTTGAAGCAAGAAAGACAAAGACTTGATAGTATGGCTGGGCCATTAGCCTTCTGACAACAACAACATATTGATGGACTGCAAGGAGGAGAAACATAACAAACAAAATTTCAGCATTTGGAAGAGGATGAAGCAGGCCTATGGAACATGGATTTTGATGGTGCGGTAGGAAAGGAAGGTGCTGTAATTGGCATTTCGATGCGCAGCCCTATTTTCACCCCAAACAAAGTGCCAAGCAATGTAAGGGTCTATTCTTATAAATTAGCTTTTGACTGTTCAAAAAATGAGGCTGAATATGAGGCTTTAATTGTTGGTTTGAAAATTCTTAGAAAATTGAATGCTAAAAGGATTTCACTGTATGGCGACTCTGAGTTAGTTATCAAGAAAGTGAAAGGGGAATATCAAGCTAAGCATCCTCGAATGCGGGCCTACCACAATGCGGTATTGGATATCTTGAAATTATTTCCAGATTACACTTTGACATGTGTCCCTCGTGTTCAAAATGTCATTGTGGATTCACTTGCAATAGCATCAAGTAATTTGAAAATTCCAATGAACTCAAACAACAAGTTTGAGATTCACGTGAAGCATTGCCCCGCTATCCCCGACAACCAAAGGTATTAGCAAGCATTTCAAGATGATGATGAGATCGATGAATTTCTCCAAAATGAAGGTAAATTCAAAGATACTTCTATTGATGTAGAATATGATGATGGTGAGGCGAATATGGAAGTCAATCAGATGGAAGTTTTGCAGCTAAAAGACAACATGATTCCTAAAGGTCTAATACCTTTAGAGGAGTTGTTCTATCAGGATGATGTGGCCCGAAAATTGAGCTTGCTACCAACCGAGAAAGGAGTTGAGGATGTGAACATTGGATCAGCTGAAAATCCTAAAATGGTGAAATTATCAAAGCCATTTCCTCCACAGGTAAAAGAAAAGTATATCAGTTTATTATCTTCTTTCGCTGATGTATTTTCTTGGGATTATTTAGATTTGAAGGCATATGACACAAGCATGATTCAGCATATCATCTCGATCAAGCCAAATCAAAAAACTTTTCGTCAGAAGCTAAGAAGAATAAATCCAAAGATGCTGCCATCATTTGAGAAGGAAGTCAATAAGTTGTACAAAGCAGGTATCATTGTTCCTATATGGCTTTCTGATTGGATTTCTAATTTGATGCCCGTGCATAAGAAAAAAAGTGAGATTCAGTTATGTATTGATTTTAGAAATCTAAATAAAGTATCTTTGAAGGAAAACTATCCATTGCCTAAGATGGATCACATACTTCAGAGAGTAGTTGGAGCATCCCGCATGTCACTACTCGATGGGTATTTGGGTTATAACCAAATTCTGGTCCATGAGGATGACAGAGACAAAACAATGTTCACCACTCTGTGGGGAACTTTTCATTATGCAAAGATGCCTTTTGGATTGAAAAATGCTGGTACAACCTTTCAGCAGACAATGGATATCGCATTTTCTAATGAAAATGACATCTTTCCTGTTGTTTATCTTGATGACTTAACAGTTTTCTTTAATTCAAATGAAGAGCACCTTTATCATTTGAATATTGTATTTCAGCGGTGCAGGAAGTATGGTAAATCTCTCAATCTAAACAAACTTATGTTTGCCATGGATGAAGGTAAGCATCTCGGTCATATCATATCCAAGGAGGGCATCCATATTGATCCAAATTAGGTGGAAGCCATTCAAAAGACTGATTTTCCACGAAGTAAGAAACAAATCCAATCATTCAATGTTAAGATGAATTTCCTACTTCACTTTGTGCCCAATCTTGCAGAACATTTAAGGGAAATCGAAGACATGCTCAAAAAAGATAGTGTAGTGAGATGGACTAAGGAAGCAATTAAGTCTTTTAATTTGGTGAAATTAACCCTTTCTTAGCTTCAGCTTTGATTAGCCTGGACTATACTCAGAATTTTATTTTGTTTTCATTTGCCTCGCATCATACTATGGCAGCGATCTTAATGCAGAATAGAGACCAGCTTGAGAAACCAATTGCATTTTTCAGCAGAACCATAAGGGATGCAACTCTAAAGTACAATATTACTAAAAAACAGACCCTTGCTTTGGTAAATGCATGTAAGGACTTTCGAGTTTATATTTTACATTCTCAAATCCTTGCTTATATCCCTAATGTTGTTGTTAAAGATGTCTTAGTGCAAACAGATCCGGAAGGGAGAAGAGGCAAATGGACTGCTACCTTGTTGGAGTATGATGTGGAAATCAAACCGACAAAGCTCATTAAAGGACAGGGGCTGGCTAAACTAATGGTTAAGTCAAATTTGCATGCCTTGGACATTAATCTCATTGCTGCTATGTCCAAGGAAAATGAAGAAAGTATGCCCGCTCAGGTAGCAGAAAATTTTCTGCTTTCTCCTTGGTATTCAGACATTGCTTATGTACTCCAAAATCTTTCATCACCACCTGGAATGGCTAAGAACAAGAGTAGGACCCTCAAATTGAAGGCTGCAAAGTTTTGTATCATGAATAATGCACTCTATTGGAAAGACCCCAGTGGTGTCTTGCTCAATTGTTTGGTTGAAGAAGAGGTAAAACAGGTCATGAAAGACTTTCACAAATGAGATTACGGAGGCCATCTTTTCTGGAAGAGAACAGCCAATAAAATCTTGAGAGTGGGATATTATTGGCCAACGCTTTTTGCTGATGTGTACAAAATAGTAGAAAGCTACCATGAATGTCATATTTTTCAAGGTAATAGGAAGTTGCAACCTTTACCACTCAAGCCCATTGGAGTCAGTGCTCCATTTCATCAGTGGGGTTTGGATTTCATTGGTGAGATCCATCCTTCTTCTTCAGCATAGCATAAATGGATCCTCACAGAAACAGATTAATTCACCAAATGGATTGAGGCGATTCCTACGAGGCAAGCCACTGATTCAGTAATTATCTCATTTTTTGAAAACATTTTGTCTCGTTTTGGTTGTCCAAATAAGCTGATCACTGACAATGCAGCAACCTTTAAATATAAGAGGATGATTGACTTTTGTCATAAATATCAAATCACTTTGGGGCACTCGATTGCCTACTACCCACAAGGCAATGGATTGGCAAAATTCGCAAATAAATCTCTTGTCAGCATTATTAAAAGGTTGCTAGAAACTGACAAGAAAAGTTGGCACAAAAAGCTGGTCAATGCACTTTGGGCAGATAGGGTAAGTCAAAAGAAATCTATAGGCATGTATCCTTTTGAGCTAGTGTACAGTGTGGAAACAGTCTTCCCGACCTCTATGGCAATCCCAGTGGTCAAACTTATACAAGAAACAGGCAGCGAAGATGATAGTTTGCAGTGGAGAATCAATCAAATGATTCATTTGTAGCAAACTAGAGAGGATGCATTTCAGAACATTTTCAAGCTACAAGAGAGAATCAAGAAGATATATGATCGAAAGGTGAAGGCAGACAGGTTTCAAATAGAAGACATAGTGCTGAAATGGGATGCAAGGAATGAAGAGAAAGGTAAACATGGAAAGTTTAAAAATCATTGGAAATGACCTTATAGGATCGTTGCATATCAAGGCCAAAATGCTTTCCTTTTCCAAGATATGAATGGCAAAGACTATCCTGGTGGGCCGGTCGACGATTAGCTTCTCAAACGGTACTATTTGTGAAATGTTTTCTACTATCATTGTACATACTGGTTTATTTAAATTCCATTGCAAGTGTGTACTGTTTTCATTCTTTAGTTTGGGGCCCAAGGTGAAGGCTATAAAACTGAGGTTTGAATTTAGTTTTGGTATGGTTTGTTATAGTCAGGTCTTTCAGTCAATTTCAATTTCGGGTTAAGTCAGTTTTGAGTCACATTTTAGTCTTGAAATTGAGTCAAGAGTTTGGTTTTGATTTGTCGAAGTTATTGACTCCATAGCCCAATGGATGAAGGCACTGTCTGCTTTCACAGAGATCTGTAGTTCTTGACACCTCCAAGGAGCTACCATCCCCATTCTCTTGTTGCATTGCATATTAGGCGTCCCGCCCAGTCAGCTACATTCCATTAGGTGCATGGATCATCTGACGGTAGTGGCTTCTCCTACAGTTTCCCTCATGTCATTTACCTGCTGTCTCATGTTTACTCATCAATATCATGTACTGTCACTTTTCGTCTTTAAAGTTTGAAAAAAGTCTTTTCTAGGGTTTCATTGTCATTAGGTCTAGGGTTTCATTAGGGTTTCATCAAAAAGGGTTTCAAAATGTCCAATAACAGCTAACAGGTACATGAGGTTCCACTATCAATAAATTTCATAATCAATTGCTCAGAGAAAAAAACATAGTATTTCAAATTTTATTGTATAAATTCATGTAATTTTATTTCCTTTATATGTAAATCACTCCACCTACAACCCTAGTCACTTTCCCTAGCCTCAGTAGCTCCAATCGCCTGCAAAGCAAACAAAACACGAGTCATTCAGTTCATCACAAGTTCAAATAATGTGAAAAAGCTCAAAAACCGAGTTAAAAAATAAAGTCATATTCCAAACATTGTAAAAGTGGGTTTTTATGCATAAAAAATTAAAAGCTCCTTGTATATAAATGATTTCTTCAATTTGAAAAGCCCATTTTCATTCAAAGAACCAAAAGTGAGCGAAGCAAGGCTTTGTTTGAGTCAAGGGAGAAGATTGGTGAGAAAATTGCCCGAATTCAGAGGTGCGGTGCACTGGGCAAATGGTGCGGTGCACATAGCAGGCGTGATGCATAGGGCCATGATTCTTAGTAGAAATTTGAACTGGTGCAGCGCATACACAGTGTGTGGCGCGTTGGGTTTGAGGTGTAGTTCATAGAGCTACCAAGCCCAGTTTCTTCAACAACTACCTCAAAACACCAAAATCACCCAAATCTTCCACTGAACAAGTAAGTTTAGCTCTCCTCTTGGCTAGTGATAGAGTTTCTTACAAAGTTTATGGTGGATTGTGTAAACAAAATCAAATCCTACCTCTTTGTATCTATCAAAGAAAATAGTTCCTAGGGTTTGCATTGATTATTTTCCTACCAAGTCCATTTTCCCATTCCCTCACTGTTCCACTCCCTCACTCATTTTCCTAGTTTATTCCCCTATTCTCTAACTCCCATATTCCCCCCAAAAAAAAATCATAAATCCCTATCCCCCATTCCCATTTTCCCAAACCATTACTTCAAATCCCCAAACCCTAGTGCTATACCCAAAACTCCCAAATCATTTCCTAGTCCTCTGTTTCCCTAACTAAACCCTATCCTAACAGTCTTAAAATCCTCATTGTTTCCTCCGTCCATAGTCCCTTACATATTTTTCCCTTGGTGGCAGAAAATCAAGAAACACTATAAATTTTCTACTCCTCATCAAGATAGTCTACCCACTAGCAGAGATGGAGTCTGATCCCTCATATGATCATGAAGAGGAGACACACAATGACTCACCTATAGAGCTACAGGAACCCAGGAGGCCTCATAGAGGTGGAAAACATATTCGAAAAGAACCTACCACTCTTGCTGAGTTACATGCTTGCCCTCTCGCCATCACTTGTTTCCAACATCAGTCCTGCTATGAATTTTGTGAGATGGTTGCTAGAATCAAGTTTCATCATGAGTTGGCCCGTTTGTTTGTGATTCATTTACATGATGGTCAAGCCACTCTCGCTGGTGTCACATTAACTTTAATACCAGAATCTATTTCACTAGCAACCAGTATTCCTAACATTGGAGAACAATGGAACAAGAGGCAGCAAATTGAAAAGCAACATTATGAAGCATACATCAAGCCCAGTTATTTGAGATAACTGCATAAATTTTTTCCTTTTCGGTACCTCAAAGATTCTTACGCTCCTTTGATGAAACTGATAATGAAGTATTTCAACTGTGAGGGCCAGTTTTCACGCTTATTTGCCTACCATATCATGATGCTGATGCATTTTAGTAGGGTGAGGATGATGAAACTCCCCTACTTCATGTGTCAAAATATTGAGAAAATGACCAACCTAGTACAGTGGAAGACTCCTCAGCAGCAGTTCAATAGTATTTACCATTTTTCTCTCATTAAGATTGTAGTCATCCATCAGCTTGGCTTGCAGGGCATCACTTGGGAGGACTTCATTTCTCGTGAGTTTTTCACAGCTCCTCAGGGACGTCTCGAGGTTTTGCATGAGACAAGTAAACCTTCATATCAGCATGAGGGTCATGAGACACAGATCGCTAGTATGCCGTTGTTTATCACTTATCAGAAGGGCAGTAGAAGGTTGTTCGCAGTAGCAAAGCAAGTATTATCTCCACTCGGGCTAGATGGGGTGTCATTTTCGCCATCAGTAGAGCAGGTTCAAGAAAAAGGCAAGAGACCATTATAGGATGAGGGACCATCAAGTGAGCAAGAGACTGATTTCATTCTCATTGAAGGTGATGATACCGATGTGGGCCCACAAAGCACAAATCTCAAAGAAATCATCCAAGAGTAGTAAGCAGACATCAATGCCTTGTCCCTCAACTTAGAGAGGGATAAATGGATAATAAAGTACCTGGAGTGAAGAAATAAGCAGCTTGAACATCAACAAGCGATTATGGAGTTGCAAAACATTCGGGAGAATCACCAAGCTGCCCAAAGGAGGAGGGTGGAGATCACTTCACTTGAGAAAGATATCAATGCCGATTGGGAGTCATGGCTTGAAAGAGCCAATAACCAGTTAGAGAGGTTGTTGGATAAGGCCAAAAAGGAGAAGACATTGTTGAGACATATGGCATATCATTAAATAGTGAGAAACAAAGTCTGCAAGGCGAGAATCAAGAGCCTAAAGGCATAATTGAAAAGGTCATCAAAGAGGCCAATGGAGCATGATAGAATTCAGATATTGGTTGAGGCTTCCTTGGCCCAACATAATGCTTGATGGAGAAGACTCAGCCCAAATTCCAAAAAATTTGGGGCACTTTTTGCATTTCTGGAATTTTTTGCTCAAAAAATAGGAATTTCTGCTCTATGTGTCGCGCCACCTGGCGCTCGCTTTTGATGGGAGCCTCCAAATGACAAAAACTTAGCATTTTTGGATTTGGCATGGAAAAATATGCTTTCCTAGCAATGGCCAAGAAATTTGAACAGGTTTTGAGCCCTCAAAAAGGTCAAAACACTCAAAAAATGACCTTACTGTCCCTATTTTGACACAGAAGAAGTAGTGTTGGAAGAACTAAATGTTGGAGGGGAAAATGGAGGCCAAATTGAAAAATTCCACTTGGGTTGGAAAGTAGACAGGTAGAAATTTCTAACAAGCATAGTTGGAGTGAATTTGGACACCGGGAAGGCCTTAAAAAGTGGCTCCAAATAGGTGCTATGCATAGAGAAATCAGGCACGACACATAGGGAAATTTTTTCCAGTTTGACCAAGTATACTCTGTTTTTCGCCTAGCTTTTGCCAGTTTGACTTTTTCACCTTATTAGTGTCAAATTTGTGATGTAATTTAATGTACATTGATTGATAATGATGTAAATATGTCAAATTTTCACTTATGGAGGTACATTCATCTGTTAAAAAGTTGTTTGAAACTGAATGAATCAGTTCCCTTGTTTCTAGAGGCATGTTGTTCCATTGCCTAATTTCTAGTTCTCATTTTAGAATTTGTTGGAATAGCTCGTAAACATCTGAGATCGACCCCTAGAGGCTAGGATGAGCTATGGTTTGTCTATATTATGTGGTTTTTCAGTCATTAGCATGGTTGGACTTTTGAGAAAGGAAGGATCTTCATTGTATACTCATATCAGCATTTTCGCTAAGGAATTGAGACCAAGGATTACATCACTATTTGGGATTCATGTGGAACTTTTTTTTGGTATAGTGCTTTCTTTTGTAACTATGAATTTACTTATGTGTTATGCATGCCATTATCTATCGTGTCTCTTCTTAACTAAAACAAAGAAGGGAAAAGGTAGAATTCATTGAAAATGCAGTGCTCTACCTAGGGTTTGCTTTAGTTTTTGATGTTTTTAGCTATTTGAGGAGAATTCCTTCGCTTTCTTGCCCTCTTCAACTCCTCACCTGTCTAATCTCTCCATCTCATTCAATTTAAAGTGCCAAATCAGTTTGCCTACCTTGCCCCATTGAGATCTCTTCAAAACTGAACCTCATTCCCTAAACCCAAAATCTGCCTTTCCATTTGAGCCAACAAAAACATCATTTTATTCAATCAAACTCTTTTGCACACATACCAAGCGTAAGATCAGTATTCATATCAGCCATATCAAGCCCTCATTGATCATATTTTGCTAAGATTGACCAGGAGAGAGCCCTCTCCCGACCTGGTAGGGCTAGCTACTAGGTTAAGCGTGGTTTGTTGTTTCCTAGATCATACCTTTCTCCACCTGAGGTAGATTTAGGCACTAACAACACCAAAGGAGAGACACATTCACTGTCAGAGATAAGGTAGATGAACCCTACATCCAACAACTTTTGCAGTTCTTCTTTGACAATGTCCTTAAGGGCTGGATTCATCCTCCTTTGAGGCTGCCTGACTGGTTTACAATCTTCTTTAATGTAAATGTGATGAGTAGAGACTTAAGGGTGGACTCCCTTCATCTCCTTATAGCTCCAAGAAAAAGCATCCAAGTGGTTTTTCAATAAACTACACAGTTCTTTCTCCTGAGAGGTGGACAGGGATGAGTTGATCTTCAAGGTTCTTTCTGGGTCGAATTCCACATTCTTAACTCAGAGAGAGGTCAGATCAACCACATAGAGGTCAACTAAAGGATTGGCTTGGGTTTCTTCCACCAGCGCTTCTAATGGCAACACACTAGGGTGTGGCTTCTGAATCAAGTTTTCAATAAGATCATCCTCCTTTTTTGGGCCCCCCATGGTAGCTTCTACTACACACAGTGGTGCAAAATAAACTTCATCCTCATCTTTCTCCTCCAACCATAGAGGTAAATCATGTTCTAAGAAAGGATGGGCAGGAGGATATAGGACTAGTTGCTTGGAGATATGCCCATTCTTGATTATCATGTTCCCAGCTTAACAACTGATGTAGGCATCTGTAGTAGCCAACCAAGGTCTTCCTAGGATGAGAGGATACCCAGTGAGCTTTTCCTTTCGCTATAGAACCAGGAAATCATGAGGGTACTCCCAAGAATCGATGGAGACCATTACATCTTCCACAATCCCCTTAGGGGTCACGGTGGAGCTGTCTGCTAATTGCAGTACTATTGTGGTCTTTCTCAGGGAGCCTTGAAGGTTGAGCTTGAGCATAGTGTCCTTGGTCATCACATTAATGGCAGCCCCTAGATCAATCTATGTGGGATTACAGTGCCATTGATGTGGACACAAACTATAGGAATTCCAGGGTCTAGATATTTCGGACAGATTACCTGCCCCAACATCAGGTCAGACAGTTGTCCTATCACATTGATAGTTGGGGCATCTCTCTTGCACCTACCTGGGTGCCTGAGGCACTTCTCCTTGATCATTGTGTTGTATATAGTCACATCCTTTATGGTTGGAGAAGTGGTATCTTTACACATAATTGTTTCAATTCTCATAGAAGTTTTGTCTCTTCTGGGGTACGTTGTGTTGTGCTGGTTAATCTCTCAGGAAAGGGTGGAATGGCTTTTGGTTCACTTTCCTATTTTTCTTCCTCATCCTCCTTAGGGGGAGGTTGGTTATTTGGGAGAACCTTCCCAGATCGTAGGTTAATCTCCTGAATATCCACAACATAGGTCAGACATGGTGTTTCCCCACTATATACCTGTTGCGCATGTCTTTTATTTGGGTTCGGGTTTGGTTGAGTAGGAATTTCGGGTTGCCTTGGTGGAACAAGAGGCCATGGTTGAGGTTGTGCAGGTGGTGGAGGAAAAAGAGTGGGAAGAGAGTTGTACTGGGGCCTCCACCCCTGTTGAGGTGCATTCCACTGAGGCTGTGGCTGAGTATAAGCGTGAAGCAAAGGAGTAGCTGGTTAAGCATGGTATTGAGATGGATATGACCAAGGAGGGGGTGTGGACCAGGAAGGATGAGCAGGGGGACCCCAAGAAGACATGGAACTGGCTTGATTGGGGTTGTAATAAGTGTGGGATGTCCCTTGCATATCTTGCTAGTAATGTCTGGGCCCATGTGGCCTCCTTTGGTTCATGAAGTAGAGTGGTTCAGTGGCTCCTTTGGCCCCTTGGTATGCAACTTTATGTCCGGGCAAGGAAGGGCACTGATTCGTAGGATGGTCTTCTTCATAGGTTGAACACACTTCTATAGAGTTCTGGTGCACCTAGCACAAAAAATGGCCAAAGCCCTCTCGGCTTCCTCTTATTTCCTTTTGATATGCAAGGTATCCATTTGCATGGCAAGAGTCTGCCTCATCTTGCTCTTGAGATCTTCCAATCGATTCTCAAATTCACTTCTAAGAGAGGAACTGGATAAGGGTGTACTGGCTAAAGGTTGACTTACCCTACCTCTCTTTATGGCTTCCCTAGAATGGTTTCTAAACACAGTCTTTATGTCATCATAAGGTAGTTGGTAGATGTCTCCCCCAGCCAGCAAATGGAGGGTATGTAGAAGGTATTTAGGGACTCCTCTGAGCAAGACCAACTTCAGATATTCGGGGTCAAGTGTGCACCTGACCCTTTTATAATTGAGCTGAAACCTCTCTTCATAGTCTTCTAAGGATTCATCATTTCCCATGGTCATTTGGAAGATTTCTTCCTTGGTATCCTTTGACCTATAGTAGTCTCGGTATTTGTTGTTAAGGGCTTGTTTCATCTGAGCCCAAGTTGTGATGTTGTTTCCAGGTAACCCCATAAACTAGCGCAATGCTGCATCCTTGAGGGTAGAAGGAAACAACTTCAACTTCTACTCATCTTCTGCATAGTCATATGTTCGATAGAGAACAAAAAACTCAAACAAGAAGGTATCAGGGTCTTCAATAGTCAACCCATGGAAGTGAGGTAAGGCTGAGGGACTTATGTTTTTCATTTTAGTGTCCCCATTGGTCTCTTCCATAGGAAAGGTACCCTCTACTCTGTCCCCATTTCCTTTAACGTTTCTGTTTTCAGCCATGGTCTCAAGAGGAATGGTTTCTTGCTCTTCTTTTGCTATAGGATTTTCGTATATCTCTAGAGGTTCACCTATAGGTTCTTTAGGATCATTGCCACCAAAGAAGAGAGAAGGGTGACTTAGTGATGTGGTGGGGGTGTTGGATAGGAATTCTCCTGAATTGTCTCTATTCCTACGAGGCATGAAAGGAAATCTCTTTTTGGGTGATTTTTATTTTTATTTTTATTTATTTATTTTTATTTTTATTTTACTTATTTATTATATATATATATATATATATATATATATATATATATATATATATATATATATATATATATATTATTTTTATTTTTATTTTTTATTTTATTTTTATTTTATTATTTTATTTTATTTTATTTTTTTCTGCGTGTACCTACAAAACTAAAACTGATTGAACAACCAAATTGCAACTAACTAAAATGAACTCAGTGAAATAAAATTGCAGAATTGAAATGAAAGCAAGGAAATGACTAATCTACATTGTTGGAATGGAAATTGAAAAATTGAAATGAAAGCAGGAAATGAGTAATCTACTTTTGCTGAAATGGAAATTGCAGAATTGAAATGAAAACAGGAAATGACTACTTTACGCTTACTGAAATCGAAATTGCAGAATTGAAATGAAAACAGGAAATGACTACTTTACGCTTGCTGAAATGGAAATTGCAGAATTCAAATGAAAGTAGGAAATGACTACTTTACGCTTGCTAAAGTGGAAATTGTAGAATTGAAATGAAAGCATGAAATGACTACTTTACGCTTGCTGAAATGCAAATTTCAGAATTGGAATGAAACAGCTACTCTACTTTCACTGAAATAAACTACTTAGCAGAATGTTGCAGTAGAAAATAGAAGAAAATCAGTAATCACAAAATAATCTAACACTTCCCTGACAACGATGCCAAAAAGAATGGTGAGCACATGTATTGTAGCAATAATGTTGCAACTCTTGGGGCTTCCTGCTTTACTTTTATCAACCCGATAGTTTGTAACAAACTTGGAAGCGACGGTGTTGTATGCAGAAGTACTAGCTCTTATTGCAGGCTGTCACTTGATTAGCTAGCGCAAGTTCGCTAGGAGCTTAAGCCAACTTCTATGAATTCTCATAAGAATCTTTTAACTGTGATGAAAGAAAACTAACTCTAAAGAGGCTATTCTGCTTGCAGAAAGAGAAGGAAAACTGAAATGTAACATAAACCCTAGGAAACCCTAACTTACTGACTAACCTTACTGTTGTAGGAAAAGATATCAAAACTAATGAAATTAGTGCCATTAACTACTAAAAAGGCAAATTGCATTTATTCAAGCAACTTCTGAAAAGAAATGAGAAGAAAACATCTTTTTGAGTTTTTTTATGTGAAACTATTATGCTTGTGATCTATCTGGCTATGGCTTTGTAGAGGTTTGGTGGCAAAGGAAGATGGATTCAATTGTTGCAGAGGTGGAGGCAGGTGTGCAGAGGTCCTAAGAAGCCCCTAGTACCCTTTTGAAGGCTTCCATTGTGATCGGACTTCGCAAAATCACTCATACGAAATTCTACAGGAGGCTGCAGGGGATCTACAAGAGGAGGATGAGAGCTATTTTTGGAGTTTTGAAGCTGGAAAAATGATGGGAAAGGGGAATTGAAAGCTGGATGAAGGTGTTGAGGTGTCTAGAACTTGTCAAAAAAGATCATGGATGAACATGATGGTTTGATTTGTTCGAATGGCAAGAAAACAACTTTATGGAGAAAACACAGAAGTTAAGGAAGATTGGTGAAATGTTGCGAATGAGCTAGGAAATCTATGAGAAGTGAGATAGTGCTAGCTATTCTATGGATGTATGGTGATCTAAGATGACCTGCAAGAGATCTGCACATTTACTTATCAAAACTGAGCAAAGAAAGAGCTAACTATATCATGAAAACAAAATTTTTTCTAGCTTGACCTAATTTCTGACCTACAAATAGAAAATGTTGAACAATAACCTATGAACAGAAAAGCATGTGGAGAGAACTATGGTAAAAGAACAAAAAATTATCTAAGCAACTAAATCTGAATTAATCTATCAACCTTTCCAAATCAAGTTATCACACTAGCAGTTGCATTGGAAGAGCAAAAACTGTATTTTTGGTGGCAGCAGTAGTGCCTTGAGCTCAAATCATAGTCCCAGGAAGGGAGAAAGGAGATTAGGGCCTGCTATTGGCCTTTTTGAATCTTATCTTGTTACTGCAATAAGCTACTTGATCAACTGAAACAACAACAACTATACTAACCATCAAAAGCAACCTAATCTAACAAAGTATAGTGAATCTGTGCAACAGATTTTAACTAATGAACTAAAGAAAAAACATATAAGTACACAGTAGGAGGTGCTGGGCATCTTGGGTTAGGCCCTAACCCAAGAGCTTCAGCCCTCTGGAAGAGATCAGTGCTGGCTCAAAAACTGTTTCATCTTCATTATCAAAAATAGCAGTTACATTACATAAACTGTTCTCAAAAGGAACTCGAAAATAAGCTGAGCACAATGCTGCACAAAAGTGTGAAAATAAACTAATAACTAGCTAACCTACTGAGGCTCTAAGCCTCCTTATTTATACAAGTGGAGTCCTCCAACAGTCCTCCTAGAATCAAGGAACTCGACTTCCTAGAACTGGAGATAAACAACAGTCCTACTTTACTTGCTCGGTTGTCCCTTGAAATCATCAATGTGGACCTTTGTGCTCTGAGTTGTTGATGGAGGATTCAAGAAAAGGGCTCATAAATGCAGGAGACACCCCTCCTACAAGTCTTCTTCCCTGTTTTCCTCGATTTTGGCTGCCATTTGCTCATAAAGTCCTTGACCTTGTCCAAAATTGGCCAAAAAATCTGCATACAACACACATTAGACTACATGGCAAAGTGAGTAGCCCAATTCACTCTATTAGCATAAATATATTCAAAAACATGCATTAAACTAATGAGAATGGTGGATTAAGTTGAAATAAGAGGCAGAATGAGCCCAGATAATTACCCATTTTTGGGGTTCATCAACCATAAGGAAGGAGAAAAGGTCATTGGTTGCAACTCTATGTTTCCGCAACTTCATTTGTGACCCCATGACAAAAGTTGTAAATCCACAATAGGTGTTGCAATTTCATACCAAGCCTACAACAAGTGTTTTTATTGAAAACATAGACAAATAAAATTTCATGGGCTAATATTCATGGATGAGCTAATTTTCCATGGTTTTTCCATAAAGAATATTCTCCAATTTCCATTTTTTCTTAATTATCACCAATATGCTATACAACAATATATAACATAATTAGAATTTTGAATACTTTTAGAAGAATATCACCAAAAATTTTATAGTATGCATTTTAGGGACTAGTAGGATTAAGATTTCTCAAATTTGAGAAAACAAATCCATAAAATTTTCCCTACACATAGATGCTACAACTCCACTGACCAAACAAGTGTCAGCATTGTGACTCCCCCATAGTATTTCTATTTTAGTTGTAGTAGATAATTTCTACAACTCCAACACTACCGCTTATAGGGATAAACATGATGCAACATGCTTGTGATCCAATGAATATATTACAACCCTAGAACTTCCATTCCATTACTAAATTTCCAATATTTATCCTGGTTGCAACTCCCATTGCGGAAAATTTTATTTTACAAAGTTCTATTTCCACAATTCTAGAACATCTCATGAGCTCTTTAGTAAATGCTCCATTTATATAGTCATCATGAGTTTTCACTATGGAATATGAAGGAAGAAAGGGGGTGACTAATTATGGAGGATAGCTCACCTACTAATGATGTCCTAGTGATATGATTCAACATTTGTTCAACAAACACCAATTTCTAAAAAAAGTTGTTGTAAGAGGATGAGCCTCCTTATTCACTCAAGTTAGTCTATCATATATTTCTTTAAGTTTAAAAAGTAAATTTTTGTATAAATACCCATCTTCCATCGAAGCTTGTGGGGAAGAAAATTATTCTTAAAATGCGAAGTGTAATTTCTGTGTTTCTTGCAATACAAAGTATCTTTCTCTCTAATTATTTGATGATATTTTTGTGATTGAGTGAATTGAATATTTAGCAATACGTCGTCTATGTAGGCAAAGGCCCCTCCTTAGAATGGTACTACTTGTGGCATTAGCATATAGTTAGTACTTATAATTTTGTTAATTAATAGTTAATCACTCTTACTACAACTTTGTTATTTTCCTTTTGTTGCAATTTTGATAGTTCTTATGCTACATTTTCGCTGACTAATTCTTGTTTCAACTCCAAGTTATACAATTCAGGTATTAGCGTCATGGTTAATTAATTGTCTCATTAATTCAGTGCAAATTTGTTTATTTCTGGGAATTTCAACTATTGTTGTAGCTCACCTATAAGTTATTTTTTTCTCTTTTTTTAGCACAATAGTAGTTTAATGTTTAAGATTTATATGAATATGATCTCATGTTGTCTGCATTTCATTTCTTAATTATTATTTTCTTACCTATTGCATCATATGTATGTGCTACTATATAAATGGTTACAACAATCAATAATATTACTAAACTCGAGCAGGTCACCTCAAAGTTGTCTTTATGTTTACTTCCTTGTCAGAGTGATTACATTCATGCAATTGTAATTTAACTTCTTTCCAAGTTTGGTATGTTCTAATTAATGGTTTCTAGTTAAAGCATTCTTATCTTCATAGTGTAAAAATTTTTAAAATACTATAACCTTAGGACACATAGTAGATTGCACTAGCATATATCATGCATGACAGTTTGCAAATTCTAAAAAAATCTTGGATAAACAATTAAATTAACAGAATTTTGGTTTTTGTTCCTAAGAAATTAGAAGGATAATTAAAAGGCATGTCATTTTTGGTGAAGCTTCTAAGGAATCGACAATAATGTAGTTGTTCTTGTGTCTATTTTTGTGTGAACCTATCTATTCCTTTCTTCCTTTCAAAACATGTTTTGTAGATCTATTTTTTCATAAAAATTCATTATTGATCTGACCTTTTGTAACCTCAAGAAACACTTATTAGATTCCTAGGAGTATATACAAGTTTGGTATACTTATCAACACACTCTGCCATACTAACAGTGCAACTTATATTGAAGGAGGGAACAATCATCCACATGTCTAACTCCTACAAGAAGTTCATTGGAAGAACAGAAATATAAAGTGGAATCTGAATTTGAGCATCCTCCTTCTATTCCCATAAAAGCTTTATTTCCAGAGGAATTCTACAAATACAAAATTCCAACATTGCTGAATCTTCCTAGAAGTATCAAAGCTTCCTTGAAGAAGAAAACTAGATTCCAAAATATATGTAATAGTAGGTTGAAAATGAATTATCATCCTTTGGATTGCCCATCATAGAAACTAAATAGAAAAAAGTGAAAAATATTCCACATTCAACCTCACCAAATTTTCATGTTGTGTCTAAAGGATATACAAAAACCATGATTTTTTAATTTTATGCCCACTACAAGGGTTATGATTATGTGCACAAAAGTTGAAAATTTTCCCTTCTTCTCTCAAGGTACTCTCATTACGATTATTCATGGGTATTGAAGAGGGAAGCATCATAACATGGACTAAAATGAAGGAAAAGTTCTTAAATAGTTATCAATTCTATTGTAAGGATAAGGCACGAAGGGAGGAGGTCCTCCAAATGAATCAGTATGAGGACAAAAGTATTAAAAATTTTCTTGATAGATTCCATTATAACTTATAATAGTTAAGAAATATGGATTGGGATCTAGAATAGATTTGAGTATTGTTATTGTGAGGAATCAAAGATGAATGCATAAAACTCCACAACCTTGTGGGAGGAGGAGATATTTCATAATAAAGATATGACAATATTGTGGATTTTTTCTTATGGTACTCTAGAGGCACATCTAATACTAGTAGAGGAACTAGAGATACACATTCCATAAAGGATAGGATTGTTGGTGGAGGTATTCAAAGAAAAAATTGAAAATATGCTAGAAAACTTCAAGACAAACATTTTAAGCACATTAGGTTCTCAGTTGGATACTTTGTAAGTGGAAATGAAGAAGGAAGTGGCATAATTAGCATCAAAAAAAATAATCCTACGATGTAGGTGAAAACACCCACTCAAAGAGTTACTACTAGATCAAATTTGAATGCGCTATATACAATAAAGAGCACCATGCAAGTGATTTTCCATTTTTTATAGAATTGAAATTTGTATATCAAGGGGTAGAAGAACTAGAAACAACTATGCTTTATGGCACAAAAATGATTGTGGCCTTAAAGGACACAATTTATGACTCAAGGCCCATGCTAGCATTTCAATTCTTATTATATTATTACTTCTATGCATTACTATTCTCAACCATGGATGGTCCCTCCTCAAAAAATTTGGAAATAAGGATGGAGAAACCAATGTATGGAGGACCTCGATAACCCTCATAGTATCCACCCACGCAAACTATTCCTTCTTGATCCGAGGTGTTTTACTTACAGATGCATCGGAATTACATATAACATATTTAATTAATCATGGAACTTAAAGCACATAAACAATGCCGAAATGATCAGAAGAACTCAAAAACCATGACACGATGATTTGATTATGGAGTTTTTCCAATTTGGACTACGTCTATGGGCCTTGCTGAATAGTGCGAAGGACTTCATTCAATTAGTGGCATAAAAGAGATAAAGGTACAAGCAACAAGAAATTACAAACCTTACACCTCCAAGCTGAAAGATGGGTAGAGAATGGAGATCTGAACTTCATGAAAAGACAATACCACTGAACACCTAGAGAAAAATAATGCAAAAACGCATATCCAAACTCCCAATTTGGATAATCGGGCCTTATTCAACCTCTCGGAACCTCCCTACTCCTCAAGGTGAGGTCTTACCTACTGCCAAGGTCAACGTCTGCTACGCGCATGTGCTTATGAACTATCTACTAACTCCCCTTTCCTTTTTCCCCTCAAAACTGAGGTAGTTTTAACATAATAACGAAGTTTAGGTTAGGGGGATTAGGGCAGAAGGTTATATGGCAACAACCTTGTAACAATAGTGAAATCCTATTTAAACACAACAAACCCATTAGCAACACTTACGACCCAGTGGCATGTCTATCAGCGCATTAAATTCTCGACGGAAAATCCAAACCGAATATAATAGAAACTTTTGCAATATATGGACCCGTCGGCTGATAGAAAATAATATATAATATATCGCATCTAGCTCATTCCTACAAATTGCAATAGGCGTGGAACCCATCGGCATATCAACCCAACTTCAACACTCTGTGATATGGTGGACCCACCAAGATTTATAAACCACAATGTATAACATATCGGGTCTGGGTCCTCCTACAAATCACAATCGGCATGGAAACCATCGACGTATGAACCCAACTTCAACACTCTGCGATATGGCAGACCTGTTGAGATTTATAAACCACAAAATATGATATTTCATTTATGGATCCACCCAGCAAATCAAAATCAGCATGGGCCACATTGTCACTCCATGCTACCACTCCCCTCCTGCGAACTATGATTTTGATATATACCACATCACAACTGGACTCAGCCGGGGTCGATTCGTATACTTGTTCCACCTCTGACTTGTGATATGCAATATTGTAATCTCAACCAGGACCCTGCGAGGGTTGATCATTAAGCTGCTTCTTCCTCTTGCACTGATATGTGATATACTGGACCATGTGCCAACCTTCCATGTGGAACTCCCTCATTCATTGAGACTTTTGCCATGTCATCTTCTCCTACCACCTGGACAAGTCAAACTCAAACTTTGACTTGTTGTAACTTCATCCTCTAGACTCATATTTGAGTTTCATTCACACCATTGGAATCAGGATGACGATCTCTTCAATTCGATGCTAAGTTTATCTAGATTTTTACAATTTGAGTTTTGAAGCTTTTACCATGCCACTGGTACTTTTCTAAAGATCCACTTGGATCAATCCTCCATGATCCTCCTGGATCAATCCTCCCCACTAAGAGCTTTTGGACCACCAAAGGAATTTTTAGTCAATTGGAAAGTGAGGAAAATTATCCCTCACTTTGTCCTTCTCCATCCATCGAAATTTTCTTGGATGCATTCCTTTGAAGCCAACATGGATATAATCCAAATCTCCCCATTGTGAAGTTTTGGTTTTCTCGTCAAGTATGATATCTTTGAGAAGCATATCTAGATACTCTGGTGAAAAATAATCCATTGTAGGAACCTGTGAAACCTCCTCGGTATCCATAATTAATGGAGGTTCATAAAGCTTCAGGTTTTCTACGTTTACCACTGCGTACATCTACATATAGGCAGGAAAGTCAAGATGAAAAGAATTGTCTCCAAACTTTTCCACTATGGTGAAGGGACCATATTAGATGGGTCTTAACTTCTTCCCTTCTTCCCTTCATTTTATCCTTGCTAATATGGATCCATACCTTGTCCCCATCCTAAAACTGATGGTCAACTTAGTTCTTATCTTATTGAGCTTTATACCGAGCTTGACTCTTCTCCAATTGCTCCTCCACTGCCTAATGAATCACCTGTATCCATTGAATCAAATTATATTATTTGTCCCTATCATCTCGTCCATTACTATCCTCCTCTTTCCCAAATACCATGACCGAGGGATCTCTATGTAGATAGCCAAAACATGTCTCAAATGGTGAGGTCTATGTAGATGAATGTGCTCATTGATTGTATTCATGCTGCACATAAGGAAGTTTTCCATCCCACAACTTGGGATGTTTCCCACAATAGCCTCGCAACAGGTGTACCACGGTGTGGTTGACAACCTTTATCTTTGCATCAGTCTGTGGATGAAATGACATAATTCCTTTCAGCTTAGTGTCCATCATTCTCCACAAGATGGTCCAAAACTCCCTAAGAAAGAAAGAGTCTCGATCTGACACAATAAATCTAGGCAACCCAAAATGGACCCAAACATGATGAAATAAAAGAAAATAAGTCTACTCAATAGCGACCTACTTTTTACAAGGCATTAAAGTACACATTTAACTAAACCGATCCACAATGACATACAAATAGTCATGACCTTTCCTAGACATAGGAAAACCTCCTAGAAAGTCCATGGACAAAATTTCCCATGGTCGACTCGGAAGAGGGAGTGGTGTGTAGGGCCCATGTTTTCTATTAGAGGGCTTTGAAACAAAACACAACACACAACCCTTTACAAAGTGAGTCACAATGTTTTTCATATGAGGCCAGAAATAAAACCTCTACAAATGACATAAATTTTTCTCAATTCCAAAATAACCACACTGGAGAGGTATGAGCCTCTATGATTACATGAACCCTTTCATCATTAGGTATGCACGGTTTGCCAAGGTGTTACAATAGATTTCACTACAAGTATTAATTGTCTACCTGTGATCCACGAGTCAGTTTTGCATAGATTTCTTTAAAATCACTATCGTTAGCATACTATTTAGCATAAATTTCTAACGATAAAGAAACATTTTACAAAAATATAGATGCAGAAATAGGAGCGAGAGAAGACATATCTTCTACTTTGTTACTTGTGCCCTTCTTATATCTTATTACCAAATGAAGCTGTTGGAGGAATCTCATCCATATGATCTGACAGGCTTCCTAAATCTTGGTCTATGACTAAAGATACTACAAGGGCTGATGATCATGGATGTGGATGATGGTCTCCTTGTTGATCAGATAGTGTTTCCACTTATTTACACTCTAGACGAAGGCGTACAACTACCTGTGATACATAGGATAATTCACAATAGTCTGGGAGAATGTATCTAAATGGTAACATACGAGCTTTCTTTGATGCATCAATACAGTGCCCATGGCATATTCGTTGGCATCTGTTTAAATATCAAAAGGTTGTTGGAGTTCTAGTAAGTCTATCATTGGTGCCGTGTTGATATTCTCTTTCAGTGTGTCAAAGGATTTATGTTGTTTTCCTCCCCACTAAAATGTCGTTTCACACTATTCAAGGCATTCAAGGGGGCTTCGATAATGAAGAAATTCACATTGAAACTTATCCAATACTGTACTATGCCAAGAAAAATTTGACCCTCTGTAACATTCATGGTCTCAGTCCAAATCATAATCACCTCCACTTTAGAGGGATCTATCCCTAATTTTCCATTACTAATAATGTTGCCTAAATAAATCAGAGATGTCTTCCCAAACTCACACTTTCACAGATTCAAATATAGTTTCTCATTCTTCATAACATCAAGCACCTTCTTTATATGACAAACATGTTCATCCCATGTCCTACTGTACCCAAGAATATCCTCCAGATATACAAGAGCAAAATGATCAAGAAAAGGCCTAAATAAATCATTCATTACCCTCATAAACATGGTTCGCTAGCATAACCATTCATTCGAACAAATCCTATTTGGTTTTGAACGTAGTCTTCCAAACATCCTTCTCTACAATTCTAACGTGGTGATAACCACTATGCAAATCCAACTTTGTAAAATAGACAACATTTTTCAACTAATCTAACAATTCATCAATACGATAGAGAGGGTATCGATTCTTCACCGTGATCTTATTCAGTGCCCTGTAATATATTCATATTCTCCATGTGTCATCTTTCTTGGGTACCAATACGATCCGTGAGCCACAAGGAGAAGAACTTGGTTTGATGACTCCTTGATTTAACAATTCCTGCACCTGCTTCTTGATCTCCTCCTTCTTGATAGAAATCAACCTGTACATGCCAACATTTAGTAAAGGAGCATCCTATTGTAAATGGATCTCATGTTGGATTTCCCATTTAGGGGGTAATCCTCTCAGATCTTGAAATAATCCATCATAATTAGAAACAATTTCAAATAATTCTTTCTTATCATCAGGATTACATCCTTTGAAAGTGTCAACCATCTTAGACTCTTTTGCTCTCACTATCATGAGCATGCACCCTTTACTGTATTTAACTAGTTGTTTAATCTGTCCTACGCTTACAAGGATAGAATTAACTTTTGTATGATGATGTTATGAAACCAGCTCAAGAAAATATAGAAAAGATAGATCAACGCCTTAGAATTCAGCCTCTTCGAGGGGGCAACCTCCTTTACATTACATAAATGAACAATTCTTCGATGATACAAATGACAAAACATCCTTTCTATATATAGGATTCTAAGGAGTCACAATATAATCCAGCCGACCTAACAATAATAATATAAAGCCACAAAAATAACAATAGAGGGATTCTATGGGGCATAAAAATAACAATATGGGGGTAATAGGGGCACAACAATATAAACAAGGGGTATAACTACAATAGTAATGGGGTAATCACTAGTATTATAGGGACCCAACATGCCCCTCTCCTTAAAAAAAGTGTTGTCCTCAACGCTTGAGTAGTTTTGGATACTTCTGCATAAAATTCTCATCCTCCCATGTGGAATCTTCAGCGTATAAGTTCTTCAACTTGATAAGATACTCTAAAATTGATCGATTTCATAGCTGTCGAGTTCTTGTTTCTGTGACTGCTTCCGGTTCCAATATAATTTTTCCTTCCTCGTCAAGTTCTGGCAATATTGTTTGAATTGGGAGCTTATCACCTATAACCTTCTTTAAACATGAAACATGGAAAACTGGGTGCAATCGAGAAGCTGCAGGAAGCTCCAATTTGTATGCCATAGTACCAATCTTTTGCAACACCTTGTACGAACCATAATACTTTGGTGATAATTTATTATCCTTCTTAGCTTGCTTTAGGGACATTTGCTTATATGGTTGTAGCCGTAGGAATACCCAATCACCTACATCAAAACTTCTTTCACTACGATGTTGATCTGCCTGCTGTTTCATTCTATTTTGTGCCAACACGAGGTTATCCTTTAAGAGTTGGAGGACTTGTTGTTGATGTTCGATGTGATGTTCCATTGCCTGAACCTTAGAATTTTCTCTTAAATATGATGTTATGGATGGTGGTTGATACCCATAAAGTGCCATAAATGGGGTCATTTTTGTTGCTGTATGGAAGGAAGTGTTATACCACCATTCAGCTAGAGGCAACCATTTGACCCATTGTGTCTGTTTATCAGATACAAAGCAACGAAGATATCCTTCCAAGCATTTGTTTACTATCTCAGTTTTCCCATCAGATTGAGGATGATAAGATGAGCTATGAGCTAACTGAGTACCAAGAAAAGAAAATAATTATGTCCAAAAATTTCCAGTGAAAATGGGATCTCTGTCACTTACAATAATCTTTGGGTTTCCATGTAGCTTTTGAACTGTTTCCATAAATGCAGTAGAAACTGTACTGGCTTTAAATGGATGTGATAATGCACAAAAGTGTGCATACTTGGTAAGTCTGTCAACTACCACCATGATGACACTCTTTCCCTTAGACTTGGGTAAACCTGTGATAAAATCCATTGAAACCTCCTCCCAACATTGGCTTGGAATGGATAAAGGTTGTAATAGACCCGGTGTCTTAATTGTTTCAACTTTATTTTTCTGGCAAACCAAACATTCTGCCACAAACTTTTGAATATCTGATTTAAGGCCATTGCAAAAAAATTCCTTCTTAACCCTGTGGTAAGTTTCTAAAAATCCTGAGTGCCCTCCTAAGGGAGAACTGTGCAATTCCATAAGAATATTTTGTTTTAGCTGGGAATTCTTACAGAGGTATAAGCGATCTTTGTACCATAACGAATCATTTTGCCAGCTAAATGTATCAGAAGTACTGGAATCTTGTTGTAGCTTTCGAGTAAGTGCCCACACTTCTTCGTCATTCTTCCATTCCTCCCTTGCTTCGTTTATCCAATCTGGTTGGATAGTAGAAATGGCACACAAAAATGCTTCCACATCCTCATCCTTTCTTGAGAGTGCATCTGCCACCACATTTTGCTTCCCTTTTTGTAGATGATTTCAAAGTCATAACCCAACATCTTTGTGACCCACTTTTGTTGCTCTTCAGAGGATAATCTTTGTTCTAAAAAGTATTTAAGGCTATCATGATCCGTTTTTACCTTGAAGTGTCTTCCCATTAGGTAGGGTCGCCATTTCTTAAGTGCATGGAGTATTGCCAAATTTCCTTCTCATAAATAGCTTTGCTTAAAAACTTTCCCTTGATTGGACGACTTTCAAAAGCAATGGGTCTTTCATCTTGCATTAGAACAGCACCAATTCCATTTCCTGAAGCATCACATTCCACAATAAAGGTTTTTGTGAAGTCTGGTGTAGCTAAGACCGGTGCTTGGCACATTGCCTCTTTAAGATGTTCAAAGGCCTTTGTTGCTTCCGGAGTCCATGAAAATGAATCTTTCTTCAATAATGTTGTTAGAGGTGCTGCTATTCTCCCATAATTCTTAACAAACTTGCGATAATACCCTGTCAACCCAAGAAATCCTCGCAGATGCTTTATGGATGTGGGGATTTTCCATTCCTTAATGGCTTTAATTTTGCTAGGGTCTACCTTAACTCCTTCATGAGATACAATATGACCCAAATATTCCACCTCCTGGACTCCAAAGAAACATTTGGATCTTTTTGCATATAATTGTTTCTCCTCCAATAGTTGTAGCACCCTGTCAACATGTTCAACATGATCCTTCCAAGACTTGCTGTAGATTAGTATATCATCAAAAAATACTAACACAAATTTTCTAAGGAATGGTTTGAAAATTGAATTCATCAAACCTTGAAATGTTGAAGGTGCATTGGTAAGGCCAAAAGGCATGACCAAAAATTCATAATGACCCTCATGAGTTCTAAATGTCGTTTTCGGAATGTCTTCAATCTTCATTCTGATTTGATGATATCCCGAACGAAGATCCAACTTGGTGAAGTAAATTGATCCATGCAATTCATCCAGTAATTCATCAATAACAGGAATGGGGAACTTATCTTTAATAGTGAGCTTGTTGAGCTCCCTATAATTCGGACACATGCGCCATGATCCATCCTTCTTGTGCACCAATACTACTGGAGCTAAGAAAGAACTTTGACTCGGTTGAATTATACCAGCCTCTAGCATTTCTGCAACCATACGTTCAATTTCACTTTTTTGGACATAGGGATATCTGTACGGCCTGATGTTTGGAGGAACACTTCCTGGAATCAGATGAATAGCATGATCATGATCACGCATAGGTGGGAGACATTTTGGAGTCTCAAATACCTTGGAATGATTGTCCAGGACTTTTTGGAGATCTGGAGAAATAGATGATTCCAATGTGGAAACATCTAGCGAACATAATTGTGCAATTACACCTCTTTGCTCCTTTTTTAGAAGCTTTTTCATGCCATTAGAGCTGATTATCTTTCCTGGTTTCCTTGCAATACCCCTTAATTCAACTTCCTTTCCTTCCGTAGACAATTTGATGAAAAGTTCTTGAAAATTAAAAGCTATTGTACCCAAGGATTGTAGCCATTGGACTCCTAGTACAACATCAGCACCTCCCATTGGAATGGAAAGCATTGGGCTAGTCAATACATATTCTCCCATGGATAGCTTGATATTATGGCACTTTCCAGAGCAATTTATTGTTCCTCCATTTGCAATCATCACTTGACACTCTGGTGCTGGATATAGGAAGCAATTCAATTCTTTTGCTACCCTACAATGAATAAAATTGTGGGTGCTTCCTGAATCAATCAACACTATTACCTTTTTCTTCTTGATTTGTCCTTCTATCTTGATGGTTTGAGGAGTGGTAATTCCCGCCAATGCATTACAAGATATGGTCGGATTTATTTTTTCTTTATCTAGGCTTTTTTCCTGGAGTATATCTTCTTCTTTTGACCTTTCTTGCTCCTTTTCTTCTTCCTCTTCACAATCTATGTAGAATAATTTCTTCTCAGCACACTTATGACCTTTAGTGTATTTGCTATCACAACTGTAACAAAGCCCTTTTGCTCTTTTTTTTTCCAATTGTTGTGGTGTCAACCTTATAGGTTGTGGAAGACTAGGGGCAACAACACTTCCGTCTTTATAGTTGTGAGTGGTATGCTTCTTGGTTGCCATAATTTTGCTTTCCATTTTTCTTGCTAACCTGAATGCCTTCTCTAATGAATCAGGTTCCCAAAGGCGAACATCATGTTGGATATTATCCTTTAAAGACCCTATGAACACATCAATCCTATGCTCCTCTGGAATATCTTTTACCCTTATGTTCAATTTTTGGAACTCCTCAATGTGCTCCATTACTGAACCCTTTTGTTTGAGACTTATCAATTGGCTAAAAAAAGTGTTGCTTTTTGTATCTTCATAATGTGCTATCAATTCTTCCGTAAAAATTGCCCAAGTGATAAATTTTTTACGAGAGCAAAGCCATTGATACCATACAAACTGATTTGGTTCCAAATATACAGTTGCCATACGTACCTTTTGTGCATTTTGCACATTATTGAGATCGAAGAATTGCTCCATCTGTAATATCCATGTGGCGGGATCCTTGCCATCAAACTTCCTCATATCGATTTTTGGAATATGGTGATTCTTCGATCCAACATTAGCGTCTATGGAATCATGATTAACATTTCTTTTGTTCTCATCATGAGTTTCCTTTACTACCTTTTCACCATTAGTGACCCTTTGTTGTAGCAACTTCTTCAATTCTTCCATGTCTGTCTTCAAATCTATCTTCAAATCTGCCATGTCTCTCTTCAAATCTGTCTTCAAATCATCCATCTTAGCTTCCATGCCCTTTATCTTAGATTCCACGCCATTTATCTTAGATTCCACGCCACTTATCTTAGCTTCTGTTAGCTTTTGTGAGCGTGACATTTGTTGCACTTGTTCTTGTAATTTTGATATATCATGTAGCATTTCTTCCTCTTCTTCATGAGTCATGCTAGAGCTTTCAGGTTCCTTACTAGGTGTTTTCATTTTCTTTCCTCGGGGCATCAGTTATCGATAATAATGCTTTACTATTCCCTTTGAATTCCGTTAAACCGAGCTTACAAAAAAATTTAAAAAAAAAATACACACCTTTTTTGACTTTATAGAAGCCTGATATTGAATCTGATGTATCTCTGTAATTTCAGATCATCTAGTTCTGAAATTTCTACCTATAGTAGCCTTCTGCGTCCTATTTCCAATGCCATAAGTCTGAGCCAAATTGAATTCTCCAAGGAAGATTTATGTGAAATCTCCCACAATGACTTGCTTTTAGACTGGTTCAGTAGAGCGAACTTGTACGACATGCCACGAGTCACTGTTTCAACCTTTGAATCTGAAACACATATACAAGAAACTATAGTCCATCCTCTTTTTGCACCTTCTTATGAAATTTCAATCCGATCCCCAGAGAGAAAGTTATGATGATTTTCCCCAGGTCACCTGTTTTGAATGTAATTCAGGAGTCTGCAAAAAGACCAAATTCCTCAGTTCATATCTCCGGAAATATCACGCGAAAAGCTCCAAAATTGGGACCCAAGGTTCAGCACGATTTCTTCTCAAATGGGTTTTTTTTTCGACTTCTGAAACGTCACAGAAAAAAAGCTATAGTGAAAATGCCACGGTGACCTGTTTGGAGCAGCGAAACCCTAGAATCCAAAGCTCTGATACCAAATGTTATGAAACCAGCTCAAGAAAAGATAGAAAAGATAGATCAACGCCTTAGAATTCAGCCTCTTCGAAGGGGAAACCTCCTTTACATTACATAAATGAACAATTCTTGGATGATAAAAGTGACAAAACCTCCTTTCTATATATAGGAGTCTAAGGACTCACAATATAATCCAACCGACCTAACAATAATAATATAAAGCCACAAAAATAACAATAGAGGGATTCTATGGGGCACAGAAATAAAAATATGGGGGTAATAGGGGCTCAAAAATATAAATAAGGGGTATAACTACAATGGTAATGGGGTAATCACTAGTATTATAGGGACCCAACAGATGAGCTCTAACTATATATTATACCCCATCCTTTATGAGGTTGTATTTTTTTTCGTACCGCAAGAAAACAAAATTTATGTCATATAGGTATATGGGCTTCCTAAGATGATTCCACAGATGTCCAGAGGCACTACATCTAATTCTACCTCATCAACTAATTTAGAATCAATAAGAAATCTATTGCTACACAGCTTGGTGACGAGCAATTTGGCTTTATCGCTTACCCAACCAAGCAGGTATGGACTCGGATGAGGCTTACTTTTAAGGCCTAACATTTTCACTAAGGGCTCCAAGGTTAAGTTTTTTTGGGAACCTAAATCAAATATAGTTTCCAACTTTGTATGTTTTATGACAACTCTAATGTGGAATAACTCAATTCTCTTCCTATCATTGCTTATAATATCTTTCAAATAGCTAGTACTCGCAACCGAATCAGAACTATCATTAATAGAAAGAGTACCTCTTGCACCCATGACTGTAATCAATATCTCATTGTCAGAATTTGATCCAAGGCCCTGCATTGTTTCCACTGTCTTCTGCTTCCCCTTTCCACCAAATATCTTTGGTCTCATCTCTAGATGCAACTTCGAGAAGTGGTCCTCGTCATCACCATCTTCTTGCAATGAGTGCAAGACAGTTTCATTCCATCCGCTTTCTTACCTACAACAGTCTTCCTATCCTTCCCTTTTACTTTCTTCTAGAATTTTCCAGGATGAGGTTTGAATGGCGCCTTTCTAGCTTGATCATCTCGATCATTCTTGCATCAGATTTCAACATAAGTAGACTTTACGCTGGCTACATCAATTGTAGCAGGCTCAAAAAATAATAATGAGTGTCTAATGTAACTATGTAGCGCACCTATATACTTAGTTAAAGTCTCATACGGATCTCAAGAGATGCCTAGATTCAGTGCTTGTTTCCAAAATTCTTCATTGAAGCTTTGCACATTTTGTCCCTTACCTTGCCTTAGATATTGCCAGTCCATAAGCACCCTTTTCTTATAACCCAAAGGGTAGAATTGGTATTTCAATGCAAAAAATAAAACTAGACCAAGAGGACAGAATTTTACCTAACTTTGTGTTGCCCTTCTACAAAATTCTCTCCCACCAAACGAGAGCAGTGTCGCTCAGCTAAAGAGATGCTAACTAGATTTTCACCTCATCTTCTTCGATCAGCTGGATCTAGAAATAAACCTCTATATGTCTTATCGAGTTATTAAGTTTTTCAGCACTACACACTCCATTGTACATGGGTAGGTCAAGCTTTACATCTAACTTGAAGAACAATTTCTTAGATGTCTGCCTGGAATTTCCATGAGAGTGATGAGAACCATCTATTAGAGAAGGAGAGGAAGGAGGCTCTTCTCCACCATCTTCATGATTTTTTGACCCATTTTCATTGGCATCTTTTTTATCATGCCAAAGTGCCTTCTCATACTCTATGAACAACTTGTCTACTTTCCCTGCCATATTGTGGAACACCTTGCGCAAATTATGTTCCTCTTCCTAACCAGCTTCTTCATTGGCCATGTTTCTTCTTCGTTATGCACATCTTGCTTCGGGATCAAAGGAGTTAAGAATTCCTTCTCCTTTTTGCAGCTTCTTCTAAGTTAGCATAAATTCATGCAATTCACATCTACAAAGACCTACTTTGATACCAAAACTTGATCCAATATATTTTACTTACAGATGCATCATAATTACAGCTAACAAAGTTAATTAACCATGGAACTTAAAATAATGTAAACAATGCAGAAATAATTAGAAGAACTCAAAAACCATGACACATTGATTTGATTATGGAGTTTGTCCAATTTGGACTACGTCTTCGGGCCCTGTTGAATAGTCGAGAGGCCTTCCTTCAATTAGTTTCATAAAAGAGATAAAAGTACAAGAAACAAGAAATTACAACCTTTATACCTCCAAGCTGAAAGATGGGAAAATAATGGAAAGCCCAGATTCAGAAACAGATAGTACCACTGAACTCCTAGCAAAAGATAGTGCAAAAACACCTATCCAAACTGCCAATTTGGATAATCGGACCTTTTGCGAAGGTCAAGATTTGTTGCATGCATGTGCTTCTAAACTATCTACTGACTCCCCTTGCTTTTTTTGACAAAATAGTCATATATATAAGCATGGAGACATCCCTCAAAACCAGGGAAATTTTAACATAATAACCAAGTTTAGGCATGCGAAATCGGGCTAGAAGGTTATATGGCAACAACCTTGTAACAATAGTGAAATCATGTTTAAACATAGCTAACCCATTAACCGCGCTTAAGGCCCGGTAGCATGTCTATCAATGATTTTAATTATCGGTGGATAATCCAAAGCCAATACAATAGACACTTCTGTGATATATGGAACTACCAACTTATAGAACAAATATATAATATATCACATCTGGCTCGTCCCCGTAAACTACATTTGGCGTGGAACCCATTTGCTTATCTACCCAAATTCAGTGCTATACAATATGGAGGACCCCCCGAGATTGATAAACCACAACATATAACTTATCAGGTCTGGATCCTCCCCACAAATCACAATCGGTGTGGAACCCATCGATGTATCAACCCAATTTCAGTGCTCTGTGATATGGAAAACCCACCGAGATTTATAAACCACAACATATAACATATCAACTCTGGATCCTCCCTACAAATCGCAATCGTTGTGGGTCATGGCGTCACTCCATGCTACCGCCCCCTCTTGTGAATTACGATGGTATTATATACTGCATTGCAACTCGACTATGCCATCGTCGATTTGTATACTTGTTCCACCTCCAACTTGTGATATGCAATATCACAATTGCAGTCGAAACCCTGCGGGGTTCGATTATTAAGCTGCTTCTTCCTCTTGCGCTAATATGCGATATGCAGGACCCAGTGGAAGCTTGCCACATGGCAATACATCATTTGATGAGACTTTGTCCTTGTCATCTTCTCCTACCACCTAGACAAGTCAAACCCAAACTTTGTGTTGCTCTAACTTCATCATCTGGACTCATATTTGAGTGTCGCCTACACCGTTGGAATTAGGATGACGAGCACTTTGATCCGATGCAAAGTTTATCCAGATTCTACCACTTTGGGTTTTGATCCTTTCACCATGCCAATGGCACTTTTTTGAAGATCCACATGTATCAATCCTCCAAGATCCTCCTAGATCACTTCTCCACTAACATAAGAATCTACATCTGCACCTCCATGACCTCATTTACCGACACAATCTATTACAAACCATAATAATGTTATGCCAACCTAGCAAGCACAAGCTATTGGGATGGAAATCTATCCTGTATATGTTATTTCCTCCCTATATTTCCATGATATTCATCTTCAACTTGGGAAGACATTAACACCAAAACACCCTCTATTAGACATTAAATATATCATTGAGGGAGTTCTAAGTGAGGAACCTAAATATGAAATACCTATTAAACATTCAAGAATAGAGTGTGAATCATATCCTAAACCTTTAAGATCCAATCCAAAAAGCCTTGAAATTTAAATAACACCATATCTTGAAAGGATGAACCTATAAAATTCTTTAACTAAGCTAGAATTTGATTTCCTAGGACAACTCATCAATATATGTGTCAAAATCCCATTATTTCAAGCTATTGAGGATGTCCCAATATACTCAAAAATAGTGAGAGAATTTTCCTAACAAAACATATCTAAAGAAGAAGATATCCCCAAACTATTCATGTCATGGAAAAACTGTTAGATCTTGTGATAGGAGGGGTCGTCATAGAAAATACTCTAATCTAGACAACTTGGTTGTCAATGTACACATTTTTAATACCATTATTCTCAACACCTGGATTGATCTAGGTGCTACCATTAACGCAATGACAATTGATATGATGGGAGACTGAGAAATTTAAATCCTTATACTTACTTGTATTATAATCCAATTAACTGATAGATCCACCATTAAGCTAGAAGGAATATTCAAGGATGTTGTGATATCTATGAACTCTTGACAGTACCCTACAAATTTCATGGGCATCCAACTAAATCCTCTTTTTGGGGATATCCTTCTATTATCGAAGGGCCCAGGTTGGACACTATAGAAAAATCCATTGGATGCAACTCTAGGAGTAAGACAATCTCCCATGGGGCTTCGACTAAGAAATTGACTCTGTACACAATTGCCAAACATATTGTGGATGCTAAAGAATGTTTTTAGGAACATGAGGAAGAACGTGATGAATAGGGAGAAATACACCAGGTATACAAGTTTGATCATTATCTTATTATTAGAGAAAAGATAAAGGATGATGAAATTAATGATTTCATTGCTTCCTCCTCTTCCTCTTCATCCACAACTTTGGATACCCTTGAGCATATCTTGCAATGCGAGGTATAAGCATATCTAGATTAAACTAGTACTTTATCACGCGAACATAAGTCCTAACTAAGGAAGACCAAATGTCAACCACAAAAACCATTGAATTAAGCCCTAGAAAGACCTTAAAAATCAAACAAGGGCTAACGTAGTAGAAAAACAATGAAACAACCAAAGTATTGTAGAGGCATATTAATTCTTTTACATGGACCTGCACATATATGAAAAGAATTCATCCTAATTTGTGCCTGTAATAAATTTATATCAAGGAAGGATGAAAACATAGTTACCGATCAAACACAAAAATTACCTAGTACCCATTTTTTGAGGTACCAAAAAATCACTTGATTTTGGAAAATGGTGATTTAGAATAAACCTTTTTTTTAACATATTTTTGACACTTCAATTTTTTTTTTTCTATCAAGTATGAACATTTTTTTTAAAATGTTAGTGATTTTCATGCTGACTTTGAAAAGGGTTGATGGAGCATCAACACATTTTTTTAGAGGCTTATTTTTGATAATTCAAATTTTTTTATTTATCAAGTATGAATCAATATTGTTTTTGTTGGTGATTTTCATCTTCATTTTGAAAAGTGCTGATGAGCATCAACCCTTTTTGTTTAGAAGGTTTATTTTTTACACTTTAAATTTTCTAATATATAGTGCGGATAATTTTTTTAAAATGTTGGTCATGTTCACGTTGGTAATAAAACATAAAAGAACATGACAAAAAAACAAATATATATATATATATATATATATATATATATATATATATATATATATATATATATATATATATATACTGAAAAAAATAAAACTAAAAAATTAAAAAAATTAAAATTAAAAAAATCAAATAAAATAAATAATCCCAACCCACCCCATCTCGCCCTCCCTTCCCACCTCACCCTACCCTCCTTCTCACTTCTCTGCACCCCTCCCTCTTTGCCACCCCTCCCAACCAGTCCCTCCCGCCCACCCCACCACACCATCCTTCCCCACTCACCCCACGCCGCAACTGACCCTAGGTGGCGAGGGTTCGATTCAGATTTGCGTGCATCTCCTCCCCAGCCACCCCACGGCCTTATTGGCCTGGGGTGGCGAGGGGCCAATTCCCGGAATCAACCCCTCACCATCCCATCTTAGTTGGTTTGTGGGGTGGGAGAGGTGGGAAGGCAGGGTGAGGTGGGTGGGAGGGAGATGTGGGAAGGAGTGGGAAGGACGGCAAGATGGGGTGTGCAGGGAGGACTGGGAGGGGTGGGGTGGTTGGGGAGGGAAAGCGGGGTGGCGTGGGCCGAGTTGGTGTTTGGGGAGGAAGGGCAGGGTCGGGTGGTCCAGGATTTTTATTATATATATATATATATATATATATATATATCTATATCTATATCTATATCTCTCTCTCTCTCTCTCTCTCTCTATATATATATATATATATATATATATATATATATATATATATCTATATATATATATATATATATATATGCTAATTATTTTATATTTTTTATTATAACGTTCTTTTTATTTTTTATTTTTTAACATAAAAAAATTAATTTCGATTTTTTTTTCCTTAAATTATATGTTTCTTTTAAATATTTTCATTTTTTTTTTTAATTTCTTACTGAAATTTTTTATTTTTACAAGTTAATTTTGTTTCTTTTTTTCACATTTTCACGGGTTTCTTTTTTTCTTTCCTTTTTTATATATTTTCTTATATTTGATTTATTTTTTATCATGAACTGGCCCCTTGTCACCCTTGGCCAATTGGGCCTTAGGGTGGTCGGGAAAATTTAAATTTTTTAAATTTCTATTATTTTTTTTTTTAATTTAAATTATCTAAATTTCATTGTTTTAATTTATTTTTGTAACTTTTTTTATTTTTCTTCTTTTTTAATTTTCTTTTATTTTTTATTTGGTTTTATTTTATTTTATTTTATTTTACTTTAAAAAATGTTCCAAGTTTTTTCCGTTAATTTTAAACTTTTTTTTCTTAAATTGTGTGTATTTTTTAAATATTTTCTTTTTTTTTTTTTTTTTTAAATTTCATAGGTTAATTTTGATTTTTTTATATTTTATAGTTTCTTTTTTGTCCTTTCTATATATTGTTTATATTTGACTTTTTGTCATGTTTTTTAAAAAAAATTGTGTTTTGTTATTGTTTTTATTTTTTTTCAATATTTTTTTTTTCTTTTCTATTTTTCATTTTTATTTATTTATATATTTATTTATTATTATTATTATTCCTTTTTTTTTTCTTTCTGTTGGGTCTGTGTCGATGCTCATCTAGCAACTCGACCCCATGATGAGAAATTTGATAGTTTATTTTAAATTTTTTCGTTATAATGAATCGAGTCCGCCCCCACAATGTGTCAATTTCATTGTTGGTCTTTGAGTTTTCATCACAATGAGTCAAGTTCACCAACATTGCATAGTGTCCTCTTGCATTTAAAGAAAATTAATCTTGGTACAATAATTCTTTCATTCATGTGTTCATTTTTAAAGTATTTTTAGCCATAAAAATTTTCCATAATGTCATGCTTGAAATATTTTGAAAACTTAAGATTGTTTTGTAGTCATAATCTTTGGTTTTAATTCCATGGTTGAAAAATTGACAACATTTTAATATTTTTCTAAGTCGTGATATTTAATTTTTAATGCTATGGTTGAAAACAATTATAAGTACTTTTTCTTAGCACCATGCCTGAAAATTGTTGGAATTTTAAGGTTTTTCAAATATGTGATACTTTAAATTTAATGTCATTCCTAAAAATCATTGAAATTTTAAGGCTTTTCAAAGATCTAATATTTTATCTTTAATGTCATGCTTGAAAATCGTTGGAAATTTAATGTTTTTTAGAGTCACGATATTTTATTTTTAACGTCATTATTAAGAAATGTTGAAAATGTGCCATGAAAAAAAAGGAAGTTATTCAAATATCTACACTTTTCAATTAGAGGGTGTTTTTTGCACAAAAAAATTTGGTTCTTACTGTCATTTTTAAAAAATGTTGAAAATGTACCGAAAAAATAAAATGTTATTCCAACATCAACACTTTTCATTTTCAACCTGCTTATCATGTTTTTTTGGGGGGTTTTGGGCCAGAGTGTTTGTTTTAAGGTAATAGTTCCTATTTGATTGGTAACTATGTTTGAAGCCCCATTAGACAACCTCAATGTAGAAAGAACCTTGCATTAGGGAGATTGTGAAGGAACATCTATAGAAGTTTCTCATAGTTGCCTTCATTTACCCAATATCTTATATCCAATGGGTCTCACCTTTAGTCATAGTCCCTAAAAAAAGTGGGAAATGGAGAATTTGTGTTGATTATAGAAAATGAAACTGTTATAGTGGCTACAATCATCCTCCAAAACTTTCTCTTAGCTTCGTTTTGGAGACTACCTACCAACCATCCTTGACAACATGTATTTCACATCCCATGTACTTATGATTTCAGTTGAGTTCATTTAGCTTATCATTTTTTGTTCACTAACATGTTTGGATTTTACCTTCAAGCTAACCTCTCGTGACATAGTCTTCAACTGGTTCTTGTTCTGACTTGGAGAATTGTGCAGAACTTGAGGGAAACCAACCTTTCTATCTAGAGCTGTAGAAAAAATAATACTTCATTTCATTATTGTAAAAGTCTCAAATAAGCTTATAAACAAAAATGGAAATAAACTAGCTAGGCGATGGTAGCTTATCAATGAGAAGATATGTGGTAGCTACATACCTCTAAATTATCTTACAATGAGACTCAAAGGCCTATTTATTGTTGATAAATAATGGAAAATGCTAAACATCCAAAAACCTAACCCCAGGAGATGAAACGGCAAACCATGGGCCGCATTTTGGGTAAATTGGTACATCAACTTCCCCGCGTCGTATCTTTGGCATGCGATCTCTGTTTGACACGCAAAACACCGCGTTAGAAAGATCTATCTGTGGGCTACAACTTTGGGAAGAGCAACATTAGTCCATGGCCCCATGTTTCTCATATTTTTCTTAAAAAGCATCGTTTAGGGCTTCAAAACCACTCTGGAAGTTCAGGAGCCGAAAAACTTCTAAAAATAGTAAACTGTAATAAAATTTAGGAAACTAAAAAACTGAAAGAAACAATGGTGGGGGCCCAAGTGGAATTGGAGGGTGGCCAGTTGACCTGTTGAAGGAGTTGGCCTGCTTTGACAACTCGATATAGTTGGATCTTTTGTTGGTGAGTGTGCTTGATTTTTGTGTCCATGATCCGATCAGTGGCAACTTGTTCCATGCAATTTGGATTTAACTCTGTTGGTGTGAGTTGTTATGCAATGTCGGACGTGTCTAGTAATGGTGGAAAGTATGGCCAAAGGCGGTCCACATTGAACATTGGGTGTAGGCTAAGGAATGGGGGAATACTGAACTCAAATGCATTATCTACCACGGCCTTGGTAATGGTGTAAGGACCATATCGGAGTGGTCTGAGTTTCCGATAGGCTCTGGCAAGGCATTCCTTTTGCAAATACAACCAGACTTTGTCGCCTACCTGAAACTTGCATTTCTGACCCGATGTTGATCATGTCACTGCTTGTACTTGGCATTTTATTTCTCCAAATGTCGTGGACCTGCTAGCAAATAAGTTAGATGTGCTCAATGAAGTTGTTTGCTTTATCTGTTTCGGATTAGACATGAGCCGAATTTGCCTGAGTAGCTACAAATGGCATGGCCACATCAATGGGACATAGTGGCTGGAATCCCAAACCGACCTCAAAAGGGTTATGGCAAGTCAAGTTGTCGAGAGCCTGTTATAGTTGTGTTGAACATAGGGGAGGCTCTCATCTCATGTGCGTGGATGCTTTGAGTTGTACATGCGTATAATGTGTATGATCATCCTGTTGACAACCTCTGTCTAGCCATTAGTTTGGGGATGGAAGGCTGTGGACTTAATGAGTTTGGTGTCCAACATCGACCAGAGACTGGACCGAAATGTACCTGAGGAACCTGTTGTCTCGATCTGAGATGACAGAATATGGGACCTGTTAGCATTTCTACATATCTTCAGTTTTTAAAAGTCAGAAGTGAGCTTGGCCCTTGGTCATGCTCAAAAGAGACTCATAATGGTCACTTTCTCCTTCCCTCGCACCGCTAATTTTCCTTTCATCGGTCCTATCGAAAATCGCATCCATGTATGCATAAAGCTGTGCCCCTTGGCTTCTACCGATGTGATATTGCGATGCGATCCTATCGCAAATCGCATCCATGTATGCATAAATCCGTGCACCTCTGCTTCCACCGACGCGATATTGCGATGCGATCTGATCGCAATCACACGTTGCCATATGTAAAGGCCCAAGGTCTGAAAACCCAATTCAGTGACTCCCGTCGCGCCTGATAAAGTGACTCGCCCAATCATCCCCCCACTATCTGATTAGCTTCACCAAGATCCAACGGCCCAAGCTCATTCTGCTCCTACTTCTTCCAATATCCCTCGCTAAGCGATCTCCACTGTCTATCCTCCTGATCCGATGGCCAACCTTTCTCCCTCATCCAGCTCGTCTATCCGCCACGCAGTCCACGTCCCTCGACCATTCCGTGCACTTGAAGGACGAAGATGACCAGTTTTCAGTACTGTTTGGAGTTTCTTCTCAACCACCATATTTAACCAATAGTATTGCTGAGGAGGAAAAGGATGAAGCACGAACAGATAACTACATTTAATAGTTATGGAGCTTCATCCTATACGACACTCCAACCACCCGAGAGGACAACAGAGCGTAGGAAAAATATCAGATTCATCCACTACAGCAAGCAAGCGCACTCAGAAGCTCCATCAGGCAACTAAATGCAGTTGGTGGTCAATTATGACCCCTCCATACTTAGAATGGCCGAGTGCCTTTGTATTCAAACTCTATAAATACCCAGAAACAAGATGTAATCATGGTTGATGGTTGCTATTTTGATGTGAGGTTCAACTTCTAGAGACTGTAACTGCTTTGATACTTGCAGCGTCTCGTCTTCATTTTCAGCTAATACAAGCTTCCTTTGCTGTTAATTTCTCACTTTTCGTTCTCTTCCTGTTTTAAACTGTGCCTAATATGCTATATTTTTGAGTTCTTGATGTTTAGCATTAGAGGAGCTATCATCCTACCTCTGTGTTAAAGTCTTGTATGTATCAGTGAATGAGTTATTTAGGTTTCTTTTCGCCTAATTCCAGAGAGTTTTCATCTTGTATGTGTGTTGGGGAATTAGATTTACAAACTTCTTTACTGGTTGCAGCCAACCATCACATGGTCTTGTGCATCTGTTGGTGTGGTCTAAAGCCTTGTAGTATGGGCATGTTCATGCATGTCTGGAGTCAAGCAAAGTAGAAGTGGTTATCTGGCTTGAAAAAGATCATTCCTTCCATTCATCCATTTCCAACATTAAGTTGAGTTTGTAATGTTCCCAAGCATGTCCGAGCTACAATCTAGGAGAGTTTCTTGGGGTGATAACATTAATTGGCGCCGTTGCTGGGGAGAGGATATTTTTGCTCTGCTTCTCTGGGAAACAACACAGTTCCACGCTTTGATGATAGATGAGGTCTAGACATATTTCTGGTTGTAATAATCTATTTGGCGACTCTACATTTCAGTTTTGGCTTAGCTTGTGAGGAATACGCAGAGAAACCTTCAGAAATCACCAGCTGACCTAGTGCCTGACCCTGAGAAGATTGCTAAGCGAGGTAAAACATCACAGAAAGGAGCATCAGGATCCGGTAAGCCTAAGAAATCTTATGCATCTTTGGAAGAGAAGGTTATAGATGAGGATATACTGTTTGAAGATTTAGAGCCTAGCATTGTTAGTAAAGAAATCCCTTCAGAGATTCATAAAGCTCCTTGCTCAGTCAGTTCCCCTTTGGATCTCAGTCCAAAGAAAGCCTCCGTTATAGTCCATCATATTCCTTCGTGTCTGTCATCTATTTCATTACTTCCTACCATTCAATCTACCAGTATCCTTCCACCCATCCCAGTCATGGCAGGCCAACAAGCCCCCACAAAGATGGAAACGATCATAGCTGCTAGGTATGGACCCCTCGTCTTTCCTGTTCCTTTGAATGCCATGCCTACAGGAGAATATTAGAAATATATGACCAAATTCATTGGTACAGAGGGAGTAACAGCTGAAGAACACCTTGAATATTTTTATAGTTGTTATAGACATTTTTGGGCACTGTAACCCCAATCAAATATGTCCATAAACCAAGGGCTCCTAAGTCCCTAAAAAGTGTTGTTCCAACCCCTAAAAGAACAAGGTCAACTGATTACATCATATCCCAGAAGTTTTCCACGAAAAACTACTTAGAAATGGTCAAAACTGGACCATACTGATTGCTTAGTGCTGAGGGTGCGATGCATTCCACCTAAATTCAAATGGGAGGTGTGATGCATACTAAAAATCCCTTCTATAGGGTGCGATGGACGAGAATAGACAAGTGGTGGAGACAGTTTACGAGGTGGATGATCATGGAATCTTCCAGAAACTTCTCCTATGACACTTGCCTTTCAGAATCGCCCAAGGATGAGTAAGAGATCAATGAGATCTCCAAGTGGAAACAAGAACTATCAGAGAGAAGACACTAATCAAAAACCCAGAGCTGACTCACACCTCTGCAAATATCAATATATAGATCTCTCATCCCAGAGATCCAGAGATTGGGAGGCTGGAATTTTGTATCTGGTAAGGAAGTGCTATTGGTTTCTTGGTGTAACATCATAGTGTTGGGTGATCTAAGCTTTTCATGAGGTGAAGAAGGGCTTTCTTGCTGAGAGGATGACGTTGGGTCAGAAAAATTGGTTGTAATCCTCTTTGCTATTCTTGATTATTAATAAATCTATTCGAGTTTTCCTCCACATTCTTGTATGATTGATGATATATGCATTTGTGTGGTCAATATATATCTGGTACTATATTTTTTATGATAGTAGATCTCTATTCTTGGATAGTGTTATGCTTCTTTGATTCTACAAGTACTCTTTGAAGCTAGGTAAACAAGGAATCGAGTGGCAAAGGTCTATCAGAAGGGAGAGGAATCAAGTAAGGAACCAAGCGCAAGACAAAGGTTGGTCTCCTTCTTTCCCCTCTTATCTATCTCTCATAAAGGAAAACGAAAGTGGTTTTAGTTTGTTTATTTCTAAGGTAGCTACCAGCCTTAGTGGGACTACCAGCTCTGCATAGACACTAGATTTCTTGATAACAAAATGGTGACTTCGCTGGGGAGCGAATAGATTGTTTGTGTGTCTATATTTGTTTGCTTTATAAACTTACAAATGGAGCCTGAAGTCAAGCCAGCTAGCCTTCGAACTGCATTTGCTATGGAAGTGCAAAGTAGATCAATACTGCTTCAGTCTATCTCTGGGTTTTGTTTATGAACTGAACAATTGATTTACAAGCTCTCTAATTGCCCTTTTGGTGGCTCTAGTAACCTCCTTAGATCTACCCCTGTGATTTATTTACTGATTACAACTTGCTCAGCCAAAATCCCTGAACTGTGCTGCAAATTGTGATCAAGAACTAGATCAAAACTCTCGCACTATACCATCGTACCCTCTCTTCAAGGATCTTAGTATGCATCGCACTTCCCATGTGTTGTAGGTGGGATGCATACTGGAATCCCTGTGTAACAGGTGCACTGATCAGAAAGGGCTAATTTTTCCTTCAGACTTTGGTTTTTTCACTCTTTTCAGCTCTATTCAGGAGCTTTGTTGCCTGTAGTCAATATACCTCTATTGGAAACCCCCTTCCTTGCCATTAATCCACCTCCATTGTGCAAAGAACTGTAAATCTTCTTATGTATTGTGAGCCATTTTCAGTTCTCTTTTACAAAGAAGTAGCGTAATTGAACTGCCGTTTCTTGATTTGGAAGTGTCACAAGTGTCATTTCGGTCATAGAAGAGAATCCGATTGTTCTTGATAGTCGATTACACTGTTACTCTTATATTTGATTTGAATTAAAAGTTTTTCAAGTGTCGAAAGCAAGTTTTCAATTCCAAATAACAAAGTGTCGTCATTGTCTTCATTTTTTCTTGAAAAGAAACTTGTTAGTAATGTCGCTTTGAAAATAATTCAGATTTGCGCTTAGCTTTCTTTTTATCATCCACACATTAAGAAGGCTAAAAAAAAATGCATGCATGTGCATTTGCATTTAGACTGTTTGTTGGTTTGATTTAGGACAATGCATATAGTGTGTGCTCTCTGCTCTATGTTGAAAGAATATTCTCTCTCTTTCCTTAGTAGCTAGGATTTTCATTGCAAAAAAAAGATTAAACGATTGTTTATCATCTTAGATTGCATTTTAGGAATTGTATATCTACATCATGCAGTGAAATTGAAAGGAAAATTTCTTAAACAAGATCAACTATAAAATAAATTTAATAAATCTAAAAATGCTTTGGAGCCTAAAGTAAAAAATTTAGAAGTCTAGGCTAGAGACGTATTCCGGCGTCATAAAGCCTGGTAACTATTGTTTTCATTGCTGGTTGGGTGATTCCTCCACTTTGAGACAATAAGTGCTAGTACAGACTTGTCCTCCCATGTACCATCGAGTATATATTGGGAGACCACAATAGGCTTTATCCTTTATCCATAGGAAGCCGTGTTTGCCACCCTATCGATTGCAATGCACTGAACACAGCATTCAGGAAGATTGATTGCCGTACTGTAAAAAGTATTATGCAGTTTCGTGATTGGCTTGGTAATCCCTCTGTATAGATTTCCATAGTAGTCTCTTTCATTCCTTTTTAGACTCCTTAAGGGAAAAGGTCCATCTGAGCACTTGTCACTTCAAGCTCATTAAAAATCGAAGGTGACTAGAGTCATCTTTTGTTTTTTCTCGACTCTTAAAAATTGAAAATACAAGTTGTGTCAAAGCGTCTAAAAGTTATTTTAATCAGAATAAACATCACCTTTCCTGTGTTGGTCTTAGGTTGAGAAAAATGGAGTCCACCAACCAAGGATTTTCCCTTGGAGGAAATCCTAGTCCTTTCTCCTCTTGGGGAGATGTTGGTGCACCCCATATGGCCACATTGTCGCTTCCAGGTTGACAATTGGCTTGGCCGTATGGCTCTTCTTGACCTCTGTCGTTCAGAGCATCGTGATTCTTGAACAATCAAGTCAGCAACTAAATGATACCAAAGTCACCCCCCAACCTTCTATTTCGTCCAATTCTCCCTCTCCTCCTTCCTCTTCGATTGATAAAGCTGGTAAAGCCAAAAATCAAGTAACTGAGAAGAAGAAGGAGAAGAAGAAGAAAGAGAAGAAGAATGAGAAGAAGAAGAAGGAGCCAAAGGAAAAAAGGGGCAACTAGTCATCGTCTAATGAAAGTCCACACACTGCACCATCCAGGCCTAAATTGCCATGTGTCATTTGCAAAAGAGACCACTATCAACGAGATTGTCCTTGCATCCCTCGGATCTTAAGAGACTGGTCTCCTCGTTTGCACAATCTAGTGTCGTCAACCTCTGATGATCATGTTCAAAATACACCATCAACTACTGAAAGTGAAGCCTTCAGACAAAAAGGAAAATGTAAATTTCCTTGTAAACTATCTGAAGGTGATCATGCCGTCCACTGCTGTCCCTTCTTAGATGAGGCTAAAAGAGTTTTGGACGACTGTCCGGTTTCACCGTTATGGTTTCCTCCTGGATATAAAAAGCTCTTGCCGAGTCCATCACTAGTTGAAAATCCGGCTGACACGCCATTGTGGTCAGCCGAAGCATCTATCATTGAAGATAAACCATCTGAATCCACACCAGATGAAAGTCAAAAGGTCGAGGCGGCAGTTGACCCGGTCTTGCCTTGAGAGGATCCATCTTCAGATGATACAGTCACCAGAGAGAACAAGAACGACACCATCCAAATTCTCTTCGTAAGCATAGACTCCGATGAACATGGGGGCAGTCTACCCGTTCCTTTACCGCAAGAAGGAAGTTCGTCAGAGTCATATCTGGTTGTCTATTCGGTCCCACCTCCAAGCAACCTAGTTGTTTCCTTCGACTTGAATCTGCTAGGCAGACCCCGTTTACCGGCTAGTGTACCATTTCGAATCATTGCTCAAATATATAGAATGGTCATGGTCGGTACCATCATAGATGAAGGGGCTTCTGTGAGTATCCTTTCCTCAACTACTTGGAAAGCGCTTGGTTCGCCACCGCTTTTGCCTGAAATGAGAAATCTAACAGGCTTTGACAAAGGAGCCAGTCGACCGTTAGGGATCCTTCCCAATGTGCTGATAACATTGAGAAGGAAAATTGTTCACATGAACGTAATGGTAGTCCAAGGACCCCTGGATTATAATCTACTCCTTGGATGCGACTATATTTATTGCATGGGAGCCATTGTCTCCTCACTCTTTAGAGTAATGTGTTTTCTGTATGAAGGAAGAGTGGTCAAGCTCGTAGACCAGCTTTCATTCCCCGGTTCACACATAGAAAATAGTCAAATACCATCCCTAAATGGTCTTTTCATGCAAGGAATGTTTCATCAATCCCCAGTCCGTCCACCTGATGGGCGCAAGTGATTCGGAGGACATGACTGAAACCTAGGGGGAATGCACCCTGTTCTGTTTCGATAGGAAAACCTTGGGTATAGGGTAGGTTTCCGCGAAGGGTATATGACTAGTTTATGAAATTAGACTGGAATAATATACCTTCGTCAAAGTTATGTGAGTGGAGCCAGTTGCGCCACTCACCTTTGTTTATTTCAGTAGACATCGCCGAGGAAGTGTTTCGCCTGAGGTATGGATAGAACAATCTTTGGTAACCTGGAAATTTTTCCCTGTACCTGGGGGCATGCAAACCTTTCGGCGTGCAAGCGAAGAGCAACCATTTATTTTTTAAATTTTTAGGTCCTCTAACCCTTTAAACTTGTAGGATTGGTCGTTTCCTAACTTGCATAAAGAAAGGATGCGGGGCAAAGCTTTGAAAAAATGCCATTTTAAATGAGACATCCTTATTATACGACTAGCTCCAGTAGTTTTATGTGGAGTTCAAGCTCGTTAAAAATTAAACGTAAGCAATGAGAAAACGTTCCCCCAGAGTTTAAGCTCATTAAAAAATGAACCAATTTCCGGTAAATGACCATCGTGAATGCTTTATCATCAACCTTTGAAGCCTTGGTTGTGTTCTCATCATCACCTCCACTCTGTATTGGCCAATCATTCACCTCCATTTGATTTTTTACTCTTTTTGAGGAATAGCTGCGAAGAGTGATCCTGTTAGCCATCCTTGTGACACTGCCGTGATTGGAAAATTCCAAACCTTACCTAGAATTAGTTGCTACCCGAATTTATCACTCGTTCCTCGAAAAACGAGTCTCCTTTAAGCTCTTTTCATCTGACTCGTAAAATATGAAAAGCTTTCCGAGCAATTGGCCTCTCCAACTCGTTAAAGTGACCAGAAGTGCTATCCCTCCTTTAGATTTTAATCTTTGTGGACCTGAGGGATTATTACACAAAAAGATCGAGCGCTTGTTTTGTTCGGCTCGTTAAAATTACCGAAAACTCATCCCTTTTATATTATTTTATACTTTTTCGGACTTAAGGGATTATATGACGAAAAAGGATTGTTGGAGTTTTCTTTACGTCCCTTTTTAGACTCTCTAAAATTGAAAAGGACCAAGTTATCTTTGCATTAAACTCGTTAAAATCGAATAGCGACAAACTTGTCCATACAGACAAGAACGAGTTTCATTATCGCTACGCTCGTTAAAACATAGCGATGGGTTTGCCCGAAGAGAAAACTATAGAACAAGCATATGTTATCCTCCTCAATCTTGACAAAAATAAAGAGGTACTGGTCAACAATGACTGGGGAAAAATTGGGAAGAAAACTTGAAGAAACTTTATTGGTAGCAAGTCGCTCTTGAACATGACACTTTCACTCTGCATCCGAGTCAAGTTGGGTTGTTTCATTCACTCGTCATATTACCATTGGTCCACCACACCATCCATATTTAGGGTTAACACTACCAATCCTTCATGTCAGTGTCGTCAATATGTTCAAGAGAAGTCACTCAGAGAATTCACCTGTGTCTCATCCTCTGCAATACATTCACGCTCCATTCTTTCAAGACCGCCACCCTGAACCTTATATCATCAGATCGTTTTCACCTCCATTAAAATCATTTGCTCCATTCTGTGTCATTGATCTGGGATTCACTAAGGCTCTCCTATGACGGATCGCTTCTTGTCGACATCAAATCATTATCCAGGAAGTTGATCTAGGAACAACCCTTTCAGTACTTTGAAGCTTGCATGCCTCAATGGCAATTTTCTCACTTCCGGCGACAGGTTTACATTAATGGCCTTCGACCGAAAGATTTGCATGGTGTTCGATGCCAAGTCCCTTATTCACACCACGTGAATCGTACTATATTACCTTCAGGATCATCATCATTATCGATGATTCCTCTCATGCCTGTTAACAACTTACATCATTGGCTGGTAATCTGGTGATGTCTTTCCATGTTCGACTCCAGAACATCTCTCACATGGATTGACTTGTACTTTGAGTGAAGATCGAATGAGATTGAAGACCCTGGATCTAGTTTCATCCATCCAGGCTACGATATATATACAAGAAAATAAAGACATCAAATGTACATCATTTCTGCACAGATAATCATCCAATCTAAGGGATGATGGCTCTACCAGAATCATCAGTCTGCACACAGACGATTATCTGTCTTATGTACATGAAAATGAATTTATAAAGATGAACATGGGAATGCCTGCCTCAGCAAGATCATGAAAATATTATGAAGATAACGTATTATATTGTGTCTTATTACAAGTCACCTTCCAGCTCGAAAAAACTTCGGATCCTCATGATAAAGCATTTCACCCAACATCAAAAGATTAACGACCTCATGCTTCAGGGGGCAACTGTTATAGACATTTCTGGGCACTGCAACCCTAATAAAATATGTCCATAAACCAAGGGCTCCTAAGTCCCTAAAAATTGTTGTTCCAACCCCTAAAAGAACAAGGTCAACCGATTAGATCATCTCCCAGAAGTTCTCCACGAAAAACTACTCAGAAATGGTCAAAACTGGACCATACTGATTGCTTAGTGCTGAGGGTGCGATGCATCCCACCTAAATGCACACGGGAGGTGCAATGCATACTGAAAAGCCCTTATATAGGGTGCGATGGATGAGAATAGACAAGTGGCAGAGATAGTTTGCGAGTAGGATGATCATGGAATCTTCCAGAAACTTCTCCTGTGACACTTGCCTCTCAGAATCGCCCAAGGATGAGCAAGAGATCAATGAGATCTCCAAGTGGAAACAAGAACTATCAGAGAGAAGACACTAATAAAAAACCCAGAGCTTACTCACACCTCTGCAAATATCTATATATAGATCTCTCATCCCAGAGATCCAGAGGTTGGGAGGCTGGAATTTTGTATCTTGTAAGGAAGTGCTGCTGGTTTCTTGGTGTAACATCATAGTGTTGGGTGATCTAAGCTTTTCATGAGGTGAAGAAGGGCTTTCTTGCTGCGAGGATGATGCTGGGTCATACCAATTGGTTGCAATCCTCTTTGCTATTCTTGATTATTAATAAAGCTATTCGAGTTTTCCTCCACATTATTGTATGATTGATGATATATGCATTTGAGTGGTCAATATATATCTAGTCCTATATTGTTTATGATTGTAGATCTCTATTCTTGGATAGTGTTATGCTACTTTGATTCTACAGGTATGCTTTGAAGCTAGGTAAACGAGGAAGCAAGTGGCAAAGGTCTATCGGAAGGGAGAGGAATCAAGCAAGGAACGAAGCGCAAGACAGAGGTTGGTCTCCTTCTTTCCCCTCTTATCTATCTCTCATAAAGGAAAATGAAAGTGGTTTTAGTTAGTTTGTTTCTAAGGTAGCTACCAGCCTTAGTGGGACTAGCAGCTCTGCATAGAGACTAGATTTCCCGATAACAATAGTTATGCTGATAACTTAGATATCAGTGAAGATGATGTGTGGATGAGAGTGTTCATTCAGAGCCTTGATGGAGAGGCTAGAAAATGGTTTAGAGAATTTCCCTATAGGTCCATAGCAGACATTGAAGCATTAGATGATGCATTCCTGAAGAAAAAGGGAGATAGGAAAGATCTGCTCTATTACCGCACAGAGTTTGGAAACCTGAAGAGGGAAAATGGGGAATCATTGCTTGATTTTAATAAAATATTTAACAGTTTGTATAGTAGGATACCCGCTGAAGTAAAGCCTACCCCCACCTCTGCCAAAATCACTTATGCTAATGCTTTTGACTCTGATTTCTTCCTGCTTTTGAGAGAAAGAAGATGTGCTTCTTTGGCTAATATGCAAGATGCAGCCCTAGAAGTAGAATCAAACATCACGGCTGCAGAAAGGCTCCAAGGTAATGCTGATAGGAGAAGACAGAGGGGTTAACTCTCATCATTCTCAGATCCTAACATCGATAAAAGGGCCAGGATGATAGAGTCATTAGCCTCTGAAGTTTCCAAATTAAGGATGGAGCAGCATTCAGTGAAAGGACAAGCTCCTTATACTTTTTCTCTTCCAAATCCAAATCCATATAGAGGAGCAAAGGAGTAGTTCGAGATTTTGCAAAGAAACAAAGATGAAAACAAAGACCAAAGGGTGAAGACCCTTTTTCAAAATATAGTCATGGAAGAAGAGAAATTTGAAGATTATGATGAGGTCCATGGTATGGAAGACAAGGGCAGTACCCCTTTCTTAACCAAAGCTACCTATGAGGTGTCATTATCCAAAGGCCCTGCTCATAATTTTGTTTTACCTGTAGAACAAGAAGCTTATAAGTAGAAGAAACCAGTAGCAGATCCTATCATCCTCAAAGTCCTAGCCATAAAGGTGAGAGGCCTTGAAGGTTCCCCTTCTTCTTTAAGTTTTCAATTAGAAATTCAGAAGCCAAGAATACACATACCTCTGATTGAACCAGTGAGGAATGAACCCCTCAAGGAATCTATCCTCAAAGACCTTGAGATTAAAACTAGCCCAACCTCCCATGACTATGAAAATTTGAAAATTGACCAACCTACTGTTATCCCCAGCGTAGTGATGAAAAAGGGAGAAATCAATTCCCCATCATCTTATGTTCCTTTGTATGTTCAAGAGACAATCCCTCATAGTTGCCCCCTAGGCACTGAGACCAGCCATAACTCAATGCCCAAGGCTGGTACTGATAATCTCAGCCTTGATATTCTGAAGCCTACCCAGGTGGCCTCCACACAGCTTGAAAGGGTAGTTTGCAAGATCACAGAGGAAGAAGGTGCATAGTTTTTGGATACAGAGAGGGGGTGAAATATAAACCATCTCTACTTGATAAGGTCAAATGCCCTAAAATTTGAGGTAGATGATCAAATCAACCTGATTTTGCAAATCTTTGATGAATCGGCTGACATGCATAGTAACCAAGAGAAGGGGAAACAATTTTTGGGGCCCAATAAATGGGTGCTTTTTGAAAATTTATGTTGTTTAAGGTCTTTAGGCCTTAAAAGTTGTAAATATGTTGTTTTATCCATTTTGGTGTAGGCACAATTAGACTCTATGCCCAATGGAACGCTATGAAAGTTTGCTAATGTGGTTTTCATAGGAAAGGCGATGGTCTACATTTCTTGAGACCTCACAAGGAGGATCTCATCCCCAGAAGGAGCCAATGTTAGCTCTGCTACATATATTTGGTTTTTAAAAGTCAGAAGTGAGCTTGGCCCTTGGTCACACTCAAAAGAGACTCATAACAGTCACTTTCTCCTTCCCTCGCACTGCTTATTTTCCTTTCATCAGTTCTATTTCAAATCGCATCCATGTATGCATAAAGTTGCACCCCTTGGCTTCCGCCGATGCGATATTGCGATGCGATCCTATCGCAAATTACATCCATGTATGCATAAAGCCGCATGCCTCTGCTTCCTCCAACATAATATTGCGATGTGATCTGATCGCAATCGCACGTCACCATACGTAAAGGCCCAAGGTTCGAAAACCTGATTCGGTGACTCCCATCGCACCCGATAAAGTGACTCACCTGATCATCTCTCCGCCAAGATCCAACAGCCCACACTCATTCCGCTCCCACTTCTTCCGATATCCCTTGCCAAGTCATCTCCACCGTCTATCCTCCCGATCAGATGGCCAACCTTTATCCCTCATCCAACTCGTCCATCCGCCACACAGTCCACATCCCTCGACCGTTTTGTGCACCTAAAGGACGAAGGTGACCAGTTTTTGGTACTATTTGTAGTTGCTCCTCAACCACCATATTTAACCAACAATATGTCCGAGGAGGAAAAGGATGAAGCACGAACAGATAGCTACATTTAACAGTTATGGAGCTTCATCCTATATGACACTTCAACCACCCAATAGCATAGAAAAGCGCAGGAAAAAGATTAGATTCATCCACTACAGCAAGCAAGTGTGCTCAAAAGCTCCATTAGGCAACTAAATGTGGTTGGTGGTCAATTATCACCCATCCATACTTAGAATGGTTGAGTGCCTTTTTATTCAGACTCTATAAATACCCAAAAACAAGATGTAAGTAGGGTTGATGGTTGTTGTTTTGATGTGAGGTTCAACTTCTAGAGACTGTAACTACTTTGATACTTGCAGCGTCTCATCTTCATTCTCAGCTAATACAAGCTTCTTTTGCTATTAATTTCTCACTTTTAATTCTCTTCCTGTTCTAAGTTGTGCTTGATATGCTATATTTCTAACTTCTTGATGTTTAGAATTAGAGGAGCTGTCATCCTACCTCTGTGTTAAAGTCTTGTATGTATCAGTGAATGAGCTATTCAGGTTTCTTTTCACCTAATGCCAGAGAGTTGTTATCCTATCTGTGTGTTGGGGAATTAGATTTACAGACTTCTTTACTAGTTGCAGCTGGCCATCACATGGTCTTGTGCATCTACTGGTGTGGTTAGTATTCTCCATATTCACCCAATCCTTAAGCTATGAGTAATTGGTGGTCTAAAGCCTTGTAGTCTGGGGGTGTTCACGCATGTCTGGAGTCAAGCAAAGTAGAAGTGGTTATCTGGCTTGAACAAGCGTCATTCCTTCCATTCATCCATTTCCAACATTAAGTTGAGTTTGTAATGTTCCCGAGCATCTCCGAGCTACAACCTACGAGAGTTTCTTGGGGTGATAACAGGACCCAAAAGTGCACCCACACTCATTCAAAGAATAGTTTAGTAGTATCTTTTGTTGTGATATTCTTCTTACAAGCCACCATAATGGCCATCTTCGAAAACATATTGATGACCACAAAACAAAAGTCATTTCCATGCTTAGTAGAAGGAAGGCCTAACATGTAATCCATGGAGATGGATTTCCAAGGTCGATTATGGGTAGGAAATAGGGTATAAAGGCCTTGCTTCTTGATGGTTGGTTTGGCAATGGCACAAGAAGTGTAGGATATGATGTACTTCCTAACATCTTGTTGAAGATTCGGCTAATAGAAATACTTCTGTAGTACTACCACCATTTTATCGACCCCAAAATGCCCAGCAGCCCAACTATAGTGTGCTTCCCAAATCATCTTGGAACATTCGCTTGAAGGAACACAAAGGTGACCCAGATGACATAATATGGCATCCTAGAGGTGAAAATCTAGAACATGTTGACCCTCTAAGGGTGTCTAGTATGTGTGGCTGAATTCTGGGTCACTTTTGTAGAGAAGTGGCCAATCAGAAGTCTCGTGCACAAGAGTTGATCATGGTGTTTAATGCTATGTTCGGTGGTCGACTAAGGAAATCTGCAACATTATTAGTGTTTCCATTCTTATTCTTGATATTTAAATGGAATTGTTGTAGGTATGTGGACAACTTCTGATGGTAATCATTTTGCAATTTCCCTTGGGTCTGTATGAACTGCAAGGGCCAGTGGTCTATGTGGATGACCATTTCCTTCCCCAAAATGTAATGCTTCCATTCTCGGCGGGCCTGCGCAGTGGAATACATCTTTTTTCATAAGTGGAATACTTTTGGACTATGTCTAAAAGTGTCTCACTGTGATATGCCACTGGATTCCCATGTTGAGTAAGGACTGCCCCAATAGCATAGTCAAAGGCATCTGTCTCGATTTCAAATGGTTGTTGCAAGTATGGTAATGCAAACACTGGTGCCAAGCAGAGGTGATGTTTCAACTTTCTGAATGCCTTATGTTGAGATTCAGATGAAAACAATTTTGCTTTCACTCCTCCCTTGGTGACTTGAGTCAAGGACTCAGTGAAATGAGAAAATACCAACAGGAACCTGCAGTAGAAGTTGGCAAGACCCAGAAGGTTGCGAAGCTTTGTGAGAGTGGTTGGAGATGGCAATCCTAAATGAATTAGATCTTGTCTGGATCCACATGCACCCCCTATTCATCAATAATGTATCCCAGATACTAAACCTGGGTCATGCCAAAAGTGCATTTCTCCAAATTGGCACCTAACTTGTGTTGCCGCAGTGTTTGGAGAACCTGTTGGATGTGGTGGAGGTTCTCTTCCCAAATTTGGCTGAAGATTAGTATGTCATCCAAGTATACCACTACAAATGAGTTGGCCAATGGCCGCAAGATGTCATCCATTAGCCTCATGAAGGTTTTAGGAGCATTCGTCAACCCGAAAGGCATAACCAACCATTCGAAAAAGCCCTCCTTCACTTTGAAGTTAGTCTTCCACACATCGGAGGTTTCTATTAGTACCTGGGGATATCCTAACTTCAAATCAATCTTGATGAAATATTTTGCCCCTTCAGTTGGTCCAGGAGGTCATCAATCCATAGGGTACCTATTTTGGACAGTGATATTGTTTAGCACCCGATAGTCAATACAAAGTCTCCAACTCCCATCCTTCTTTTGTACCAACATGATCGGGCTCCCACATGGTGATGAACTCGGATGGATGTGACATTTATGTAGCAGCTCCAAAATCTACCTCTTGATTTCATCTTTCTCCAGAATGGAGTGCCAATAGATGGGTCCATTGGGTAATGGTGCACCTGGGGTCAAATCGATGGAATGCTTGACCTGATAGTGTAGAGGAACCTCGGCGGGGGAGTTGAAGATGTCCTCATACTTCTCCACTACCTTGTCCATCTGTATTTGTTGTGTGGAGGGGCCCTGTCTGGAGGTCATGGCCACTGTCTTCTTTTGTCTTTGAGGGTGTATCATCAGGAAAAAAATTTCCCGATTTTTGAAATGCGCTTACTACATTATTTTACAGTAACCAAAGAGATGACGGTAGGTCATGCTACCTAGGGTATCCTATACATCTTATTTCTCAAAGCAACAATAACAACACAAGGCCTTGGTTCATACAAAGCATGTCACTTCCACAAGTATGGTTGGCCTAATAATACATCACAAACATCAAGGGGAGCAATGGCACAACATACCTCATCCATGAAGGGCTTGATGTTGTATGGAAGGTGACACTTCTGGCTCACGTGAATATCATGTCCTCAGTGAAGCCACCCTAAGGTGTACGGTTGTAGATGTGTTGTGGTCAGTAAGCCCAATCGCTTCATGAATTCTGCCAAAATGAGGTTATTTTTGCTCCCATTGCCAACAATGAACTATAGTGGGGAGCACTTTACCCACATCTGGGAGTGGAAGAGGTGCTCCTCCTCCTCTGGATCTTTAGGTTCCTACTTCTGGATCTTCATGGTGGCAACAGTGGCGTTGGGCTCCACATCGATAATATGCTTCCCTTTGTCATTCCACTTGTCAAGTTATGACTCAAAGTTGGAACATGCATCTGATTTTGAAACCTTTAGCACAGCCACCAGTGACTACTTTGCCTGACACTCACTTGTATTGTGAGTGGAGCTTATATGGAACTCACACCACTTTCCCGTGTCCTTTCTCTACTTCGCGGTGTTGTTCTTTGCTTGCAGCGTTCATGAGTCGCCTTGGGCCACCCCGCCTTGGCTTTTTCCTTTGTTCTGCAGTTTTGAGGCACCTTTCCCTTGCTTTAGATTCACAGATCCAAAGTCTCGCTTCTTGTGTTTAAAATTTTGCTTGATCTTGACAACATATCGGTATGTCATGCAAAGCGAGGAGATGTTTAGGAATTCTATATCATCTTGGATGTACTTGTGCAGGTAGACACGGTATTTTAGAACCAAATACTACTCCAAATCCTTGATACCAAAGTTTGTATGAAGGGTATGGAAAATATTGGTAAACTTTGGCACATCTTGGACCCTTCCCTTCCGCAGCGTGGTCCACTTTATGTATTGATCCTCATAGTTTCCGAAAAGGTAGTATTGCTCCTTAATGGTAGCCTAGAATGAATTCGAAGTTAGTGAAACTAAAAAAAGTGAGGTTGTACTTTCATCCTTTTGCTCGCTATAGGTTTCCCACCAGTCCTTGACATGGGGGGCAGCTTTGAGAAGAGCGAAAGTAATCATTTCACGGAAGGAAAAATCATGAATAGAGAAATATCCTTCTAGCATATTTAACCATTTATCTACCATGTCTGCATCTATTTGACCCCAAAATATGGGAATGTCAAAGTTAACTTGTACCTTAAAGGGTGTGGCGCTTCTAGAGTAGCTGCTAGAAGTAGATGTGTCGCCCTGGGTATCCGCTAAAGGATTTGGGAAAAGTTTTCCATCATCACGTTCCTTTATCGCTCGAGGGCCTCTTCGAGCAAGATTTTGATAGGATATCCTACCCCCTCGCCTTTATTTTGATCTGGCATGGGAGGTCATTGGGATTTGCGAGGCTGGTCTTGAAAAGGTTCAACCAGTTCATGCCCTAACTCCTTATATCCTGACCTTGTTGGGGACATGCAAAGAAAGATAGAGAAAGAGCATAGGCCTCTGATACCACTGATTCAGATTTAAAGAGGAACGCAGTAAATTACAGATATAACCATACATACAAAGATGCAACATAAATAATACTTCATTTCATTGCTGTAAAATACTGAAATAAGCTTACAAACAGAAATGTAAATAAACTAGCTAGGAAGATGGTAGCTTATCTCTGAGAAGAGATGTGGCGGCTACATGCCTCTAAACTATCTTACAATGATTCTCGAAGGCCTATTTATTGTTTAGAAACAATGGAAAACCCTAAAAATATAAAAGCCTAACCCTAGGAGATGAAGCGCCAAACTATGGGCCCCATTTTGGGTAAATTGGTACATCAACTTCCCAGGGTTGTAACTTTGGCATGCGATCTCCATTTGACACATACAATACCTTGTTAGAAAGATCTATCTGAGGACTACAACTTTGGGAAGCGGAACATTCATCCATTGACCCATGTTGCTCCTAGTTTCCCAAGAAGAAACGTCATTTAGGGCCTAAAAACGGCTCTCGAAGTTCAGGACCCGAAAAACTGCTAAAAACAGTAAATTGTGCTATAATTTAGTAAACTGAAAAACTGAAAGAAACAATGGTGGGGGTTCAAGTGGAATTGGACGGTGGCCAAAAATATCCATCTTGATCATCGTGGAAGCTAGCTACTCTACAAAATTGTGCAAAGCATGTAGGATGCCTTCCCCAAGAAAATTGCGCAAAGCAGCCCATCACTAAGCTTGCTCACAGAATTTGCGGAGTTCTAGCTGGTAGCCTTGGCTTCAATGCAAAAATTGTTCAAAGATTGAGAAACATCCAGAGCCACTCAGCCCAAAAACTGTGCAGAAGTCATCCAAAGGCTTGATGTTTATTGCATGTGCCTACAAGTTGACCAGTTCCCTCCAGGAATATGCAATATTGCCTTACACACATGTGCATATTTTTCCCGAAAAAGAAAAAAGCATCCCTAGATTTTAGGGATATTTTTTTAGCTGCTAGGGATTACATGTAAAAGCTACTTTAGAAACCTTCCAAAAAGTTTTTCTTTTTCCTACAATTATGGCATGCGCATCATCAACCTCAATCTCACCAAAACTATTTATTCAACGTTTTAGAGCTCATTCTTCACTTAGATCTTGAAGCTCTGGCATTCCCAACACATTCAGGAACCTTTGGCACACTCATTCAAACTTTTTCTGGGTAAGTCCACTTTTCGTTTCTTTTGCTACTTTCTGTCGCTTTTTGTATTTTGGTTTGTGTGAGTGTTGCTTGCTTGGTTTTGTTGAATGCTTGTAGAAGAATTGTTTCAAGTTTTGCATTACATTTCCTTGTCGTCACATGCATGAAATTGTTTCTACACTAACGATCATCATTGCAGTGACTCGCTTCACACACTTCTTTTTTTTCCCATCTTACTGAATCCTGCACTTACTAATTGCATGCATGCTCATTCACTCATGTCTGCACCGAGATTCGCACATGAATGCAGTCCTTACTATTTCCAGTCGCCCGTCGGCATGTCTAAGTTGCCTTATCCTAGACCTTTCCTTTCCCAGTTTGCACTGCACATTTTTGGGATGGAAGGCATTTCCTTGCTCTGAGAAATTGCCCAGGGCCTGCCTCACACTAGCCTCCCAGGATGTTCTCTACTCAATTATGAGAGGCAGTGCCTCCATTCGCCTTGGGGATTACACAGTGTAATTCTCCCAGGTAGCATTCATGCTGACTAAAAATGAGCATTACACAGTTCTGGTCCTTATAAATCCAAGATGGACTATGCTCTGTGCAGTTTCAATAGTCATTCAGCTCACTAGTAGTCTGGACAATTCTCTATGTAGTTCTAGCAATTAGTCTCCCAACCTCTCCCTGAGAATATTGCGCAAATTTCCCAGTCATTCACCCAGGTGTGTTTTATGTCAGTCCTCCAGTTTCTTTTAGTTTTCAGTTGACATTTTTCTTGTCATGAGTGTTTCTCTATCTCTAGGTATCAATTTTGTTCATCAGTCTCTCAGAAATATAGGTACAATGGCATCCAAGAGAGTAGGGTCAAAGGACACCATTGAGAGTGCAACTAGAGATGTGGTCGATAAACTATCTATGATCTTGCCCATCTATGAAGACACTGGGTTTTTCATATACAAGGAGATCAATATCAAATGGCAAGAAATCAATGACATCTTTTCAGGCACCTTTGATGAGAATCTAGAGGACCGTAGAGTCTATGTCAACATACACAAGTCTGACTTGTACTAGGTTGCACGCACGTATCCCACATTTCCATGTGCAGACATGATCGACTGGATTGTCTCACATATTGATACAGAGAAAATGGTGTTGAGAAGTGTCAATGGAACAAAACTTTCTACCTTCAGGGAAGAGAACTTACAAGAGATGTATCACTTATCGCAGTCGATGAACATAATTGATGCACTCTTCACCAATCCTAACAATAATGAAAATTCAAGACACATCTTGAAGAGCTAGGTGAGAGATCCATATAAGTTTAGGACATAAACCAATGAAATATACAAGACAAAAATATTGTGGAAGTATTATCAGTTCTTGGTCATCTTCACATGCTGCTTATATGGCTAGGAGAGTACAGAGACCTTCCCGCGGAGTTGGGTGATTGTGTTAGATCAGCTGCAAAATGAAGGAAGACCATTCAATTGGTATGACATGTTGGCTTTCCAATTGAAGGGGAAAGTAAAAGATTCTTTACATCCACCTAAGGATCAGTGAGAAAAGCTCTCCATGTTCACCTACATTCTTGATGCAATTTGTGCCCATTAGAAGTTCCCTGGCTTGGGTTGGGCATGGGCACCTTCAAAAACCTATGTGAACATCTATTGCAGGTTGTTCTTTGAGTGCAGATGCCATGGAGTTATACTACAACTATTACACCATTTCGTCACCCATTTGTATAGGATGATCTTTGAGCAAGATCCACCTTGCGTGTCATAGGGAGCAATGGAGGCATTGGTTAGCATAGCAAATTGGCATGCCTCACCCCTTCGCACCTTCATCTAGATGTACAACGCAGAGAAGTCTTCAGATGTGTTACTGAAATTTTTACATGGACAAGTTGGTCATGCATGAGGTTGCATACCACATCTCGATAGGATTGTCAACAAGAGTGCACAAGAAGAAGAGGGCACCTTTTTGCACTCTTCCTTTACAAATCAAGTTGCATGAGATCCGGAGTCTCAAGCATGTTGAGGCCGAGACATAGGAATTCAAGAGGTTCACCTTCAACACCAAAAGTTTCAATCCATATGACCCACATAACTTATTTGAGGAACACTATGCGAGAGTGTATCATCCTTGGATCCATGGGGGATGCCACTCGCGTGAGGAGGACCCATGGAGATGCTTCTACAACTCCTCAAGGCCTAATGAACTAGTCAAAGTGGTTCTAGAGTGGTTAGAAGTGCATAAGGCAACATCATCTCAGAGAGCAACAGCATCAACAACAGTAGAAGGTAGTAGACATGTGCATGACAAAGGCAAGAGGATGGTTGTTGATAACACAGATGCAGAGCAAAGATGCAAGTTCAAGGTAGATCCACAAGTATTGAGAAGTGACAACACAATAGAAGGATTGCGCAAAGACAGAAGGAGAAGTAGAAAATAGAGGAGGTAGAGAAGAAATTGCAGGAAGTGAAACGATGACCAAGGGAATAACAAGAGTTTTACAGAAGGGAGAAGGAAGCACAGAAAGAATTGTAGGGTGCACACATTGATGAAATTTCATAATTACTGGCTATTGACTCATCACAGTTGGCAGATAGAAAACAAGGTGAGTAGTCACAAGAGCAGAGCTTTTCTCAGAAGTTTGAAAAAATGTTGGAACAAATGGACAGTGATGTGGTTTCAACCATGGCAAGATTAGGACATAGACCTCATACCCAAAGACCAAGATGTCACTCCACCGACTTCACCAAATCCAAGAGCAAAACAAGTCCCAAGTGATCAAGGAGACACTGAAATCCTTGAGGAAAATCTGGAAGCAGATGTGCATAACATATATTTTGATGAGTCACAACATAGAGTTATACAATCACGTAGAGTTCCCACTCCAGATATCCATGCATCTCCTGCACATTTTCAAGAACAAGTGACCATGACTGATTTGTATAGAAATGCAGCGGCATTGGCCAATGCTACAAAGGCATATGTTGAAGCCACCAGCTCATTGAGTGTGAGATTCTTGATAGATAAGAACGAGTGCATGGCTAAGTAGTTACAAGCATACAAGCAGAAAAAAGAGAAATCTACAGCATCTGTCGAAGCAGAGTTGAAAAAAGCAATACTTGATGAAGTATCGTTTCTTGAGATAATGATGAGGAAGTTGTACTTCAGCTTCGTCATCGTTGATAAGTCAATTGTCCATCTTAATGGTTCACAGTAGCACTGTGCTAGGAGATAACACATATTGATAGACATACACACTACTGTCGATCACATGTAGATATGGACAATGAGGTACAAGGGAGACCCATTATACTTGCCAAAGATGATGTAGCCAAAGGGAGTGGAGTTGAAGGCACACATCTGGAGTCAGATCGAGAACTATGAGGAACTCCCACAGCTCATCACCAAATTATAGGCTTCACATGTATGAGTGTTCAGCAGCATGGATGCCATTTTGCGCACACATGAAATCCCATCCATTGGCACACTCACCAAGGTGAAATAAAAGAACCAAGTTTGACTAGAGCCGAACATGGACTTCAAGCAGTTAATGTGCATAGCCACCAGCGTAGATTTGTATATCACCGTAGACACTATGCATAAATACGTCGCTCATTCAGATGCAATCAAGAGCATGATGTGCATGCTATATGACGAGTTGGACAGAGGTGCCAAATCAATGTACTGGGATACAACAAAGGTGTTGGCATGTTGGGGCTTGACCTAGGTTTGGAGGTGATCTAGCCAAACAAATCCCGGTACTACTGGCCCTTTCAGCAATAGCCCATGGAGTGCGAACTAAGGTCTGACCCGGAGTAGTATGGGAGGGTGCTAGAACTAGGTTTCCACACCCTGGATATGTCTGATGAGTTCAAGTGGTCCACGATTTGACCCTACGCGCACGTTGCTGCGCGCACTTACCTGTACCTTGTAACCTGAGATTCTACCTTTGCGCAACCCTACTTGGGGGTCGAACGTTTTTATTAGCCAATGTCATACTAGTATTCCATGGTTAGTTGATTAACTTAACTTATTTGCATGTGTAAAGCATACTTAGCAATATAATTCATTCATACAAGTGCACACAGTAAATAACTAGTATAATTGCAATTCATATAAATAGACAATAAACCAAGAACAGATATAAAGAATTAAAATAAAACTTCTCTTTATTATTATCTTCCTTTAGTTACAGACTCAACTCTGCCCTGCGCACTCAGTTGCAAGAATCCACGCACTCAGCTGCGGATAACTAGGTCTTTGCGCACTCAGGTGCAGAGCCTTCTCTTACTCTACGACCCAAGACACACTTTACACTTGCTCTGTGCTTCTACTTTGCTATCTCATGCTTCGTTCGATGTCTCTTTACAACTTAGAGCCTCGATCTATTTATACAATCCCATGGTCAGCGGACCATGGGTAGGCCGACATTATATTACAAGATTAGGGCGGACAACCCTATGACTCTAACATACTTCCATGCCCACAATTCGCAGAGCTTTACAGTAGTATCAAATAAAAACTTAGGATTTGAGCCCCAAAACATGTCATGGGGGGATTCCATGCCCAAATAGCCCCCAACACAAACATCGTGACTCACCCTCGAGTCACTCTGTGGGTGTAGTGATCTTGGCGTGGAGTTCCTCCAACTTTCCTCACACTGTGTTGATGTTGGCAGCACAATGAGCTAATGCTCATTGAATCTATTGCACCCTCCACTCCGAGACCTCCATGTCTAAATTGTTTCCATACATCCATACCGATATCTGCTGCATATGCTTATAGTCCCACGCCTTTTTCGAGCTCCTTGGAGTGCGAAATCTATACCTCGGTTGGCTAGTCAAATAGCCAGCCCACCTGTGTATGGCTTCAAGCGACCACCATTTACTTTGCCTGGGAAGGGTTCTCCATTTAGTTTGACTAGCTAGGTTGCACCTCTATCTGTGACCTCCTTAACCACTTATGGTCCCAACCAATGCATTCTGAATTTGCATGGAAATTTTTCAAACTTACTATCATACAACAACACTAAGTTGTTTACCTTGAATGTGTGCAACTTGATGTGGTGATAGTGCCAGGCTTTTTCATGTTGCTTTTGTACCTTCTAATGTAAACTGGCCAAGAACTGATCTTCCTCAAGTTCTTCCAATTGTGAAAGTCTTTCCTCGAGGGCTTCGTGGTTCGTCATCTAGGTGAGTGTTACTATTTGGAGACTAGGTGTTATATACAATTTTGTGCCTTACAGCAACAGACATGAATTGTCAATAATCCAAGGGATCCAAAGTTCCCTAAACATGATGTTCCTACCCCTAGAGGAACAAGGTCAGCAAACCAACAGCTCTCAGATCAGTTCTCCACCTGAAAATACTCAAAAACAAGCAATCCTGAAATCAAAGCAGGTGCTCCACTAGGTTTCTGCGCTGAAACTCAGTTGCTCCATGGTGTACCTGCGTTGCAAAGCAAGTGGAACAAAGGCCACCTGCGCTGAGCGAGATGGGACAAGTGGCACAATGAGTCATTGCTCTGGAATCTTCCAAAAATGACACTTGGATCAGGGATTTCGCCTTGTGATGAGTCAGAGGCTCTGTTTCTCCAAGTGGAAGCAAGGTTCTCCAAGTGGACTCAAGAACTGAAGATCAACTAAAGATTAACTGAAGAGAGAGAGGACACAAGGCAGCTACACATCAGTTGCAAGCTGACTCATCCTTTCTCAATTCATCTATATATTGAGCTCTCTCCTATGAGCTCAAGAGGCTGGAATTTTGTGCAAAGTAATGATATGCTGTTGGTTTCACTATAGAGCTATTGGGTGATTGTTTGAGAGGGGTGAAGAGGAGAAATTCTTTCTGCTGGGAGGTGTTGCTGGATTGGAGCCTTCAATGGTTGTAATACTCTCAGAACCTTTACTTCTTCATTAATAAAAGCTATTGAGGTTCTTCTATGTGCTCTTGTTTCAATAATATATTGTGATAATTGCATGTTTGGTTTACACTAATCCTTGAACCAGTTATGATTGCATGCTTCTTGTAGTTTCCTTCTTTGTTATTTTGCAGGATCTCATTGTAGCTGGGCTAGCAAAAGAGCAAGGAGCTGGGAGCAAGCAGCCAAAGAGAAGAGTTTGGATTCGACATTAAGCGCAAGGCAACGGTTAGTGCATTTCTCCATTCTCTTTTGCTTTCATAAAGAAGTAAACCTTAAGTAGTTTGTTTTACAGTTGTTGCTAAGGTACTATCACCCTTAGAGTGGGATAGGGTCATCCGAGTCAGATACTTTTCCCTACAACAAACTGGCGAATCCGTTGGGGATCGTATCCGTTTGATTGTGTTTGTAGTATTTTGCTATTCATTTCCTGAACAAAAGAGTACCAAATCGAAAAGCTTTTGACTATATCAAAAGCGAAGTAGAGGGCAGCTACTCTAGCTCATTTCTGAGCAAGTTCATGATTTGAAGAGCTGATCTACAAGGATCCTTGTAAGCTCTTAGTGATAGCTTTTCACCTTCCTAATCATCTCTTTGAGTGTGCTTGACTGATTGTTTCTGATTTGAGCAAAAACTGTGCATTTTTGAGAAAATTATGACCCGGAAACTGTGAAAACGCAATTCTCGTTTTCCAAAGTAGGTAGTACACAGGCTACCTGCTTTGCAACGCAGGTCCCGAAGGGGCTACCTGCGCTGAGAGCCAAACTGGCTGTGCAGCACCTGCGTTGGCCCAATTTTGCCTAGTGCTGTTGGGGTTTCCTCCTTTTCTCTTGCCTGTTTTCACCATTGATTTGGCTGCCAGTTACCAGTCTTGCACCTGTTCTAAAACCAATATTACTTGCCATCATTCTGCCTCCGTTATATAACAAAATTGTACTTGTTCTTTGTATTTCTTACTCATTTACAATTTCCCATAACGAAAAGTAAGCTAGTCTTGCTTTTGGCCTCTTAGATCTGAACATGTGTTAGGCATTTTGCTGGTCTAAAGAGTTAGCTTGTTTGCTATCCATAGCTGATTAGTCATTTTACTTTCGTCATTATGGTTTGATTTCATGCATTTCCAGTGATTAAGCAAGTAAATCTTAAGGTGTCTTTTGATTTTGAACAAGCTTGTTTATTTTCGCTTTAAATCGAAATCAAAGTTATATAACAACTTTCTTTTTGTAACCCATCCACATTAAGAAAGGGAAAAGAAAATACATGCATTGTGCATTTTGCATTTGACTGTTTGCTTGACGATTTAGGAAAAATTTGCATTTAGTGTGTGCTCTATGATCTGTGTGAAAAGATTTGCCTTTCTTTTCCCTCAGTAGTTAAGGTTTTCAAAGTTGAAAGATTGAAAAGTTTGCTTCTCATCTTAGACTGCATTCAGGAATTTGTTATATACATCTCGTGGTGATCCTTAAAGGCAAACTGCTAAGCAAGATCAACATTAAAATAAATCCAATTTACATAACAACGCTTTGTAACATAACGCAAACACATAGAGGTCTAGGTAGAGACGTGTTCCAGCGTCGTTAAGCATAGTGACTGTCGATCTCTACGAAGCTGGGTGATTCCTCCTGAGAGTCGGTGGCACTAATACGGACTTGTGCTCCCACGTACCGTCGAGTATATATTGGGAGACCCCTATAGGCAATTATCCTTTATCCATAGGAAGCCATGTCGGCCGCCCTACTGATCGCGATGCAGTGAACACAGCATTCACGAAGATCGACCACCCGTACCGTAAAACGTATTCTGTGGTTTCGCGAAAAGTTTGGCACACCCTCTGCCTAGAACTCCAGACCAGTTTTTTTTGGCCTTTTTCAAACTCTATAACTGAAAAAGTCCATCCGAGCATTTGTCACTTCGGGCTCGTTAAAACATCGAAGGCGAATAGAGTCATCTTTAGCTTTTTCTCGACTCTTAAAACATGAAAAAGCAAGTTTGTGTCTAAAAGCGTCGTTAATAAAATTTATTTTAAACGGAACATAATCACCTGTTATTCCCACGTTGATCTTTCAATTGAAAAGTATGGAGCCCACCAACCAAGGAGGTAACCTTGGCGGAAGTCCAAATCCCTTCTCCTCTTGGGGAGATGTTGGTGCGCCTCATATGGCCACACTGTCACTTCCAGGATTGACAATCGGCCTACCTGTATGGCTCTTTTCAACTAATGTAGTTCAGATCGCCACTAATCCTGAGCAGTCGAATCAACAGTCAGACCAGTCTAAAACTACCCACCAGCCTTCCACTTCTTACAATTCTTCCTCTGATCCTTCATCTTCACAAGGTAGAGCCGGCAAAATTCAGCCTCCCATGGAGAAGAAGGAAAAGAAGAAAAGAGAAAAGAAGCAGAAGGGGCCTATGGCGAAGGCGACTGGGGGCAAGCAAAAGACAGCTGACAAAAACCCACACACTGCACCGACCGGGCCTAAATCGCCATGTGTCATTTGCAAAGGGACCCACTTCCATCGTGATTGTCCTTGTATTCCCCGGATACTAAGGGACTGGTCCCCAAGGTTGCACAATCCGGTAGCATCAACCTCTGCTAGTCATGTTGATTGCAGTCCGTCAACTAGCGAGAGTGAAGGACGAAGAGGGAGACCAAAATCACCCTGTATGTTGTGTGAAGGCGATCATGCCATCCACCGATGTCCATTCTTAGATGAGGCAAAGAGAGTTTTGGAAGATCGTCCGGTTTCACCGTTACGACTTCCTCCTGGATACCAAAAACTCGTGCCTAATCCCTCGATAGTTAAAAATCCAGCTGACCCGCTCAAGTGGTCGGCTGAAGTGTCGGTCATTGAGAATGAACCTACTGAATCCAGACCAGACGAAAGTCTAAAGGTCGAAACGGCAGTTGACCGGGTTCTTCCTTCAGAGGTTTCATCATCCAATGACTCCGTCATTGAAGACCCATCTTCAAATGACACCCTCACTGAAGAGGATAAAGATGACACCGTCCATATCCTTTTCATCAACACAGACTCTGATGAGCATCAGGGCAATGCGCCCATTCGTTTATCGCAAGAAGGAACATCATCAGGGTCGTATCCGGCCGTATATTCGGTCCCACCACCAAGCAACCTAGTTGTATCCTTTGATTGGAATCAACTAGGCAGACCCTGGTTACCAGCCAGTATCCCATTCAGAATCATAGTCCAAATCTACAGAATGGTGATGGCTGGAACTATCATTGATGAAGGGGCATCTGTGAGTATCCTTTCCTCTATTGCTTGGAAAGCACTGGGTTGCCCGGCGCTTTTACCTGAGATGAGAAATCTATCAGGTTTTGATAAAGGAACCAGTCACCCGTTAGGGATTCTCCCCAATGTTCCAATTACATTGAAAGGGAAAACAGTTCATATGAACATCATGGTCGTCCAGGGACCCTTGGTTTATAACTTACTCCTTGGACGAGACTATATATATTGCATGGAGGCAATAGTGTCCTCGCTCTTTAGAGTCATGTGTTTTCCGCACGAAGGAAGAATGGTCAAGCTCGTAGACCAACTTTCATTTCCAGGATCACGCATTGCAAATAGTCAAATACCATCCCTTAACGGTCTATTCACTCAAGGAATGCCACCGCCCCCGGTTCTACTTCCCGATGAATGCGAGTAATTCGAGAAGAAAAGAACTGGGACCCAGGGGGCATGCACCCTGGCCTGCCTCGGGCAGAGAAAACCTTAGGTATAAAGTTAATTTCCGCAGAAGAATGGACTAGTCCGTACCCCGTCCGAAAAAGGAAGAGAGGGTTGTTCTAGGATAAAATTCTTTTGTCAAAGTTATGTTGAAGCGGAAGAATCGCTCCCTTTGTCTAAAAAAGTAGGCTCTCCTAAGGAGGGGATCTATTTGTGGCAGCAAGAAGGCACCATCTTTGAATGTCAAGCCTCACCCATTAAAACAATATGTTTTGAAAGAGAGTAGGGGCAGTCTTCAAAGAAAGAGAGGAAATTGCTGTAACAAGTAGTCACCATCCTTAGCAACCTAATGATAGACATCGCCGAAGAGAGAGTTTAGTTTGCGGCAGCAAACAAAGCCATTTTTCGGATAATAAGTAAGAGGACAGAATATCGAAATTATACTTTATACCTGGGGGCATGCAAACCTTTTGGAGTGTAAGCACGGGACGACTATTTATATTTTTAAATTTTTAGGTCCTCCCTTTAAACCTGTAGGTCTAACCCGTTAAACTCGTAGGATTAGCCGTTTCCAACTTGCATAAAGAAAGGATGAAAGGCAAAAGTTAAAACCTGCCAAATTGGAGTAATTAGTGAGGTATCGCTCCTTAAATAAGATTACCTCACCTAAGGCATTCATTGTATTAAGACTGGTATAATCGAGCAAGTTTTAGCAATGTTCATGCTCGTTAAAAAATAAACGCAAGAATCGAGCAGTTTTGTATGGAGTTCATGCTCGTTAAAAAATAAACACAAGTTGTGAGCAATCTTTCCCTACAGTTCAAGCTCATCCAGAAAAAATGAACCGGTAAATAACCTGGAGAAATGTAACCTTTGAAAGCCGTTTTAAAAGCCCTTGGTCGTGTTTTCACCTCCATCCGTTCATTTGGCCAATCGTTCACCTCCATATGTGTGTTTACCCATTTTGAGGAACAGCTGCGAAGAGTGATTTCACTTAGCCATCCTTGTGACATTGCCGTGATTGGAAAATTCCAACCTGTACCTGAAATCTGCTGCTATCCCTGTTTATCACTCGTTCCTCAAAAGACGAGTCTTCTTTGAGCTCTTTTCACTGACTCGTAAAATATGAAAAGTTTGCCGAGTTTTGGCCTTCCAGCTCGTTAAAAGGACCGGAAGAGCTATCCCTCCTCTAGATTTTAATCTTTTTGGACCTGAGGGATTATTGCACAAAAAGATCGAGCGCTTGTTTTGTTCGGCTCGTTAAAGAAATCGAAAATTCATCCCTTCTGTATGGTTTTATACTTTTTCGGACTTAAGGGATTAGAAGACGAAAAAGGAATTTTGGAGTTAGCTTTCCGTACCTTTTCAGACTCTCTAAAAATGAAAAGGACCGAGTTTTCCTTGTCGTTAGACTCGTTAAAATGATTAAATAGCGACAAACTTGTCTTTAGACGAGAACGAGTTTCCCTATCGCTAGGATCGTTAAAACATAGCGATGGGCTTGCCCGAAGGGCAGGTTATAGAACAAGCATATGTTATCCTCCTCAAGCTTGACAAAAATAAAGGGGTACTGGTCAGCAATGACTGGGGAAAAATTGGGAGAACCTCACAGCATTAATGGTAGCAAGTCGCTCTTGAACATGACACTTTGTCCTCCGTATCACATCGGGTTGGGTTGTTTCATTCACCGGTCTCATAACCATGGTCCTCGCCACACCATCCACAATTGAGGTAATGCTACCAATCCATCACATCAGTGTCGTTATATGTTCAAGAGATGTGGTTCTGCAAAGAGTCAACCGTGTCCCATCCACTGCCATACATTATCCTTCATCCACTTCATGACCGCCACCCTGAATCAAACATCACAGTTTGTTTTCACCTCATCACAATCACTAGCTCCGTTCCGTGTCACTGATGTGGGATTCATTAAGGCCCTCCTTTGACGGATCGCTCCTTGTCGACATCAGCTCATTATCCAAGGAGTTGATCTAGGAACACCCCCTTCAGTACTTTGAAGCTTGCATGCCTCAATGGCAAGTTTCTCACTTCCGGCGACAGGTATACATCAATGACCTTCGACCAGAAGATTTTGCATGGTGGTCGACGCCAAGTCCTTTATTCCCGCCATGTGAATTGTACTACCGTACCTTGAGGGTCATCATCCTTATCGGTGATTCCTCTCGCACTTGTTAACGGTTTACATTATTGACCGGTAATCAAGCGATGTCTTTCCATGTTCGACTTCAAAAAATTCTCACATGGATGGACTTGTACATCGAGTGAAGATCGGAAGAGATTGAAGACCCCGGATCTAGTTTCATCCATCCGGGCTGCGATATATATTCAGGACATAAAGACATTTGATATGTACATCATTACAGTAGATGATCATCCTTCTCAAAGGATGATAATTTCAGCAGAGAATTATCAGTCTACAATCAGATGATCGTCTGTTCTATGTACCAAAATGTATTTATAAAGCTGAGCATGGGAATGCCCGCCTCAGCTAGATCATGAAAATGTATGAAAAATAATGTATTGTATTGTATCTTATTACAGGACACTTCTCAGCAGATTGAATGAACTTCGGATCCTCTCAATAAAGCATTTCACCTGATAAACGACCTCATACTTTAGGGGGCATCTGTTATAGACAATTTTGTGCCTTACAGCAACAGACATGAATTGTCAATAATCCAAGGGATCCAAAGTTAGCTAAACATGATGTTCCTACCCCTAGAGGAACAAGGTCAGCAAACCAACAGCTCTCAGATCAGTTCTCCACCTGAAAATACTCAAAAACAAGCAATCCTGAAATCAAAGGAGGTGCTCCACTAGGTTTCTGCGCTGAAACTCAGTTGCTCCATGGTGTACCTGCGTTGCAAAGCAAGTGGAACAAAGGCCACCTGCGCTGAGCGAGATGGGACAAGTGGCACAATGAGTCATTGCTCTGGAATCTTCCAAAAATGACACTTGGATCAGGGATTTCGCCTTGTGATGAGTCAGAGGCTCTGTTTCTCCAAGTGGAAGCAAGGTTCTCCAAGTGGACTCAAGAACTGAAGATCAACTAAAGATTAACTGAAGAGAGAGAGGACACAAGGCAGCTACACATCAGTTGCAAGCTGACTCATCCTTTCTCAATTCATCTATATATTGAGCTCTCTCCTATGAGCTCAAGAGGCTGGAATTTTGTGCAAAGTAATGATATGTTGTTGGTTTCACTATAGAGCTATTGGGTGATTGTTTGAGATGGGTGAAGAGGAGAAATTCTTTCTGCTGGGAGGTGTTGCTGGATTGGAGCCTTCAATGGTTGTAATACTCTCAGAACCTTTACTTCTTCATTAATAAAAGCTATTGAGGTTCTTCTATGTGCTCTTGTTTCAATAATATATTGTGATAATTGCATGTTTGGTTTACACTAATCCTTGAACCAGTTATGATTGCATGCTTCTTGTAGTTTCCTTCTTTGTTATTTTGCAGGATCTCATTGTAGCTGGGCCAGCAAAAGAGCAAGGAGCTGGGAGCAAGCAGCCAAAGAGAAGAGTTTGGATTCGACATTAAGCGCAAGGCAACGGTTAGTGCATTTCTCCATTCTCTTTTGCTTTCATAAAGAAGTAAACCTTAAGTAGTTTGTTTTACAGTTGTTGCTAAGGTACTATCACCCTTAGAGTGGGATAGGGTCATCCGAGTCGGATACTTTTCCCTACAACACTAGGTACGATACATTCCATTGGCATGACAACTTCCATGCCATAAACTAACCAGAAAGGGGTTTTTCCCGTCAGTTTCTTGCACATTGTCCTGTATGCCCATAGCAATGTAGGTATGCACAGGTCCCAATCGCTTTACTACGCGTTGCACACTTTGGTCAGCGCAATCTCCAATATTTTGTTAAATGCTTCTATAGTCCTATTGGCTTGTGGGTGACATGGTGTACTTTTTTTATGATACACCTAGAACTCTTATGTGATCACACTGATGGATTCGTTTAGGGAATGTGTTCCATGATCACTCATTAAAATTTCGGACAACCAAATTGGGTCAACACGTTTTAAAACAAAAAATTCACAGTCATAATGGCCGTGCAGCCTTTGACCAGTTGCACTTCCGCCCATCATGTTAGGTACTCCGTCGTAGTGATGATGTAGTGTGTGCCCATCTTTCCCTGAAGTTTGATAGGTCCCACAAAGTTAACGGCTCATTTTTTGAACGATTGTAGTGTCATTTGTGGGTTCAACGACATCTTGTCCCTCCGCGATGGTTTTCCGGTCCTTTGACATATATCGTAGGCCTTATAGTGTGATTTTGGTTCCTGGTGAAGGGCTGGCCACCATAACCCGACGTGATTGCGGTCACGTGTCCTGCATAGTGTCCTCCTATAGTGCCCCAATGTGCTTCTGCAAGGATCTAACTTCATTCAAATTCAGGTAGGTACCTTCACAATATCTCATCATTTCCCATTTTTTATAGGTGCCCCACGATGGCAAAAAATTCCACCGTGCGGACCACCAATTCCCTCTTCTGTTCGATAGAGTATTCCTTCGGCGCAGTCCCTGTTTTCAAAAAGTGGATTATATCTTTGATGTGATCATCTGTAACGTGCACCACAAAGATTTGTGCATCAGGTAATCCTTCCTCCAAAGTAGCAAGTTCCTCACGCATCTCAATATGCGACAAGCTATCTAGCCCTGCGTTCAAGCATCTAGGTTTGACTATGACCTCAAAGTCATATTCATGGAACAAAAAGAGCCACCTAAATATCTGCCCCCTGAATATAGGCTTATTAACCAAGTATTTCAGTGCAGAATGGTCCATATACATCCTAAAACGTTCTCCTAGCAAATAGTGTCGGTATTTTCGGAGTGCGTACACCATCACCAACCCCTCGCACCTAGTTGTGGAATAGTTCTTCTCGTCTTTATAAAATCTACGACTTGAAAATGCAATAGGATGATCCAAGCCCTCTCTGCCCTCTTATGTGAGTACTGCTCCCAATGTGATACACGACACATCAACATGGACATGAAACTTGACATCCCATTTTGGGAAGACCAGGATTGGAGTGGAGGCCAATTTCCCCTTTAGGACATCCAAGCTCTTCATGCAATCATCATTCCAAGAAATGTGACATTTTTTTCAATGGTTTCTCCATCGACATGATGATTTGGGCATAGCTTTTGATGAACTTCCTATAGTATCTTGTGTGTCCCAAGGTAGCACGCAGTTGTTTAAAACTTCGCGGTGCTTCCAAATTTAGAATTACTGAAATCTTCGAAGGGTCCACCATCAGTCCTTGTTTACAGAGCATGTGTCCCAACAGGTTTCCAAAGGGAATGAGGAATGTGCACTTCTTAAGGTTCAGTACAATCCGGTGTCATCGGCAAGTATCCAGCATCAATCGTAAGCTTGCTACATGGTGCTTAACTAATCCAAAGACAGTCCAATCATCCAAATAGACCTCCAAGAACTTGTTGATGTATTCATTGAATGCGGCAACCATGGTGCATGAAAAGATGGCTGGCACGTTATTCAATCCAAATGGCATAATGGTGTATTGAAAGAAGCCCCATTCCATTGCGAAGGTCATCTTGCTCATGTCTTCCGACGTGATTTTGATCTGGTGGTACCTTGAGAACCCATCTGTGAACGAGTATGCTTCTTGTCCACCAACGTTTTCCAATACTTCATCTACAAATGGTGTCGGGAATGGGTCATGTACACAGCCGTCATTCAGCTTCCTGAGGTCCACGCATATTCTTACTTCGCCCTTATGCTTCTTTTCTTGTACTACCATAGGGCTCACCCAGTCGGATTCTTCCATCGGCTCAGTAATTCTGGCTCTGAGCATTTTGTCTAATTCTATGTGGCCCTTCTCCTTGTACTTCAAATTCAAGTGATAAGGCCTCTGTTTGACCGGCTTCGCTTTGGGTTTGCGGTTGATATTCATCATCCCTATGTTGCCAACGATCCCTTTTAAATTCATAATTTTGGTCGGGAATAAGTCTTGGTAAGTAACTCAATGACCTTATCCACTATGGCATCATCCCAATAGTCTCCAAGCGTTGCATACTTTGGTTCCACCTCCGTCCCAATGTTTACCTACTTCATTTTTAGTGATGCAGTGATGTTGGGATCCTCAATCAATGGTCCTCGAACCTCACGACAGCCTTCCGTTTCTAGAATGTTAATATTCTGTGGATACTCATCATCCTCCTCAACATTTAAATTTGTTAGACTAGGTAGTAACTCCTCAAATCAATTCATTCTATTCATTTAGGTTGGTCTTTATTATATACATGAGGGAGAGACTCTTCATTTCATCTCCCGGAGATTCTTCATATTTTATATTATTTATTTACATCAGTTACACTTATTCACCCAATTTTGATGATTAGGTGTCAATATTCCCCCCCTTAATCTAAAGGGATGTTGATGAGTCCAAGTATCCTTCTGAATCTTTCAAGCTATTCTCTTCCAAGTGCTTTGGTGAAGATGTTTGCAATTTTCTTATTAGTGGAACAATGGCAGAGATCGATTGTTTTTGCCTCAACATGATGTCGAATCAAATGATATTTAGTATTGATGTGCTTCGTTCGATCATGGAACTTTGGGTTCTTGGCCAAATTTATTGCCGAGGTATTGTCAATCATGAGTGGAGTCGATTGTACTTGTTTTATCTTCAAATCTTTAAGAATTTTCTGAGCCACACAATTTCTTTTGTTGCCTCAGCTGCTGCCACATATTCTGCCTCTGTTGTGGAATCTACTAGAATTGATTATTTGCGTGATCTCCAGGAGACAGCTCCTGATCCAAGACTCATAGTATAACCTGAATTAGGTACCCCAGTTTCTTTGTCTCCATCAAAGTATGAATTAGAGTATACAATCAAGCTGAAGTCATCCACCTGTGTATACTTGATTCCAAAGTCTTGAGTTCCCTTCAAGTACCTTAAAACTCTTTTTGCAGCAGACCAATGTCCTGACAAGGATTTTGCATAAACCTGGAGAGGATTCCAACAACAAATGAAATGTTTGGTCTGGTAGTAGTTAGGTAGTTGAGACTTCCTACCAGTTGTCTACACTTTGTTGCATCCTCAAATTCTTTTCCTTCAATGGATGCGAGCTTTAAGTTTTGTTCCACTGGAGTAGTAAGAGAATTGCATTTTGTCATGCCAAAACTATTCAAAAAATCTCTAATGTACTTCCTTTGAGAAAGGAATATGGACTTCGGGTGTTGAGTTACTTCAATACCAAGATAGTAATGAACATAGCCCAAATCAGTCATTTAAAAACCTTTCCTCAATTCCTTCTTTATGGATTCAATGTAGCTTTCATTTTTCCCTATCATAAAAATATCATCTACATATACCACAAGATATACAACTGTTTTTCCAACTTTCTTGACAAATAAAGTTGTATCATCAAGAACAAAATGTTTGAAATTGAGTTTCAGAAGATGCTCAGTTAGTTTTTCATACCAGGCTCATGGTGCTTTTTTGAAGCCATACAAGGATTTCACAAGTTTTCATACTTTAATTTCATGTCCTTTCATAACAATTCTTTTAGGGTGGGCATGGAAAATTTTAGGGGCTAATGTTCGCCCAGTGGGCTAATTTTCTAGGATTTTTCCACAAAAAAGATTCGCCAATTTCCAATTTTATAAAAGATGATTCGCCCAAATTTTAGAATATAAAATTATTTTACCTTAAAAATCGCCAACATTATATAGATACTATATATAAAATAATTATAAATTTGATTAATTTTACAAATATATCAATAAACATTTATAATTTGCATATTAGGGATTAGTGAGATTCGCCAATGTTTTAAACTTCAAGAAAATTTTCCATCCTTAAAATTTTCCTTGAGGGTGGGTCATAAAAACATTCTCTTTTAGATCTCCATTCAAGAAAGCAATTTTTACATCCATTTGATGGACTTTCCAACCGTTCTGAGCTGCCAAGGCAAAGAGTGTCCGAATGGTAGCCCATTTTTTTGTGGGGGAAAAAGTCTCCTCATAATCGACCCCTTCCTTCTATGGAAAACCTTTTGCAACAAGCCTAGCTTTGTTCTTCTCTAGTGAGCCATCAACTTTATACTTGTTCTTGTAGACCCACTTGCAGCTAGTTGGTTTGGTTCCTAATGGAGGATCAACCAACTTCCAAGTGGCATTCTTTATGAGGGAATCATACTCCTTTTGCATCGCTTCTTTCCATTGATCATGAGAAGCAGCTTCTTTGAAGAAATTTGGTTGAAAATACATAGACAAATTCAATTCACAATCATAAGAAACATCCATATCAACTGGTGAATCAGAGTCATCTACATCACCTCCATTTTTCCAATTTGAATTTCTAGTTCTTGTTTTTCCAACCTCATCAGGATGAACACTTTCAAGTGTCATTCTTAGCCACTTTGGGGGACCTTTCCCAGATGGTCCAGGCTTCTCTGTTGATTGAGTTGGGACTAAATCAAGATTGAGTCTCCCAATTCTATCAATCACATCACTTAAAGTATCATCCATTGTTGGAGCCTCATGCAGGGGAGAGAGTGCTTCAGAAGAAGATTCCACAGGTTGATCTAGAATAGGAATTCCCCCCTTCAAGATGTTGAATCTGATTTTCAAATTCTTGAAATGATTTTGCATTTGTGAATCTATCTAATTGATCAAGTTGTCACTCAACAACATTGTCAGTTTTGGATGTTTCAAGAAATATTACATCTCTAGATACAACAAACTTTTTATTGACTTCATCATAGAGACGGTATGCTTTGGAGGTGTTTGAATACCCTAGGAAGATACACTTACGACCTCTTGCACCAAGTTTGTTTCTATGTATCTTTGGTATCAAGGCATGATAGGTAGAACCAAAGACCCTGAGATGCTTTACCGAAGGAACATGCCTATACCACATTTCATAGGGAGTCTCGTTTCTGATAACATTAAATGGACATCTATTCTTTATATATAGAGCGAATAGAAGTGCATCAGCCCAAATCATCAATTTTACATTTTTGAAAAACATCATGGAGTGCACCATATTTAAGATTTTCCTATTCATTATTTCAGCTACACCATTCTGTTGGGGATTATAAGGCACAGTTGTTTGATGTTTGATCCTATGTTGGAGAAGATAATTTTCAAATTCATTTGAATTATATTCTTTTCCATTATCAGTGTGAATAGAGCCAATATGAGATTGTGCATCATTTTCAATCCATGTATAAAAGTTCTTGGATGTTCGAAAAACATCAAATTTTTTCTTCAATAAATAAACCCAACACATTCTCGTGTAGTCATCAATAAATTTCATCATATATTTATTTCCATTTGTAGAAGGAAAAGGCATTGGACCACATAAATCTAAATGAATCAGTTCAAGCTTTCTATGTGCTCTTGAATGTGAATCATGAAAAGATTGTTTGCTATGCTTTCCTAGAATGCAAGCATCACATTGCTTAAGTTTCCTAGGAATTGTAGGCAAACCAGTGACACCATTTTTATTCAAAAAGCAGAGGCTGTCATAGTTCAAATGTCCAAATATAGCATGCCATAATAAACTTGATGGAAGTGTACCTTCTTCATATTGAGAATTGTATGAGAAATATTGTGCACGAGTAGAGGTACCCTGCAGCTTGAGAAGCCTTTCATCTTCTATTGCCCTCATGACAAGTGAGTGGTCAGATGCTTTTCTCACCTCAAGCTTGAATAAAACATATGAATGGAGTGACCTTGCTGGTGGATGTGGACCAAGGACAACAAGTTTCTCTTTAGATGTGGGAGATATAGAACATGGTGCAGAAGGAAGTCTAGAAGATGAGGAAATTTAAGCCCGATTGTGACAAGCCCTGATGGCTTGAGTTTTGAGTGGTCCGCAAAGTATACTGCTCCATCAACATTGTCAGTAAATTCTTCAAAAAAATATTTTCTATGTGTCTTGTGGCAAGTTTTTCCTGAATCAAGGACCAATCATTTTTCCAAGGAGTAAGTGAAACATTAAATAAATCTTCATTTACTCCAATATTACATTGTGCCACAACATAATGAGTGGATTCAAGTGCTTTACCTTTGTCTATGTCGTTAGTTTTAACTTTCTGTTGCTTTCTTTGCTACTCAATTTTGTCCCAAGGTAACCTGCATGTAGAGGCATCATGTGATCCATTCTTTTGCAGCGTATGCAGGGCAAATCTAATTTTTCTCCTTGAGAGTGTCTGCCCCCCCTCCCTCTGAAATATTATCCTCTTCCTCTTCAACCACCTCTTCCTCTGGAAGAATCTTGGGCAAGATTCTTTTCTTTATGAGCAAGGCACATAGCCTCTTCAGAAGATTCAGGGGCTGTCTTCTTTCCAAAAGCTTTCTCTCTTTTAGCAATTTTTTTCACAAGAGATTCAAAGGTAATATCTTTGACATTTCCATTTGCTTGCAATGACTCAAGATAATTGGAGTAAGTAGGATAAAGTGCCTTGAGAAAAGTGATAAGAGGAATATCCAATTCAACCTTAGTGGCTTTGATATCATGCATTATATATTTTACTTCGGATGCAAGAGCAAGAGGATAATTATTTTGTAACCCAAGAGTGAAGAGTTTAATCATGAGTTGAACAACTTCAAGTGCAGAATGTGAGTCATAGAGTTCTTTTAGCTTTTGTAAGGCTTCGAAAGTAGTTGAAAATGGAAAAATATGGTGACTCACCTCTTCACTTACAGATGCTGCAATTAATGCATAGGCTTTGCTATTATTATTTTCCCAAATGGAGAACTCTTTGTCTGAGGTAGGTTGTTCTGGCTCTTTGTCTCCATCTCCAACACATACTCCTTTCCACAACTCATTGAAAATGAGGGTGTGTTGTATCTTCCGGGACCACTCAGGATACTTCTCCTTTCCAGTGAGAACTACTCCCACAATAGATATGATTGAATGCATTGTAAAATCTGAGTGCTATAAAAATACTTTTGCTAGCAAAAAAAATGTGCTTTTGTGGAGAAAAAAAAATTGTTGCTAAAAAAAACTGATTCTAATATCAAAGTGTGTTTGGGCCCAACAGTGTGGTATATATGGGATATAGTCTATATGAAAACAACAGCCACACCAAACGTTATATATATACTAGCGTATGTATGAAAACAACAGTATTAAAATGAGAGTGGAACGAGATTCATTGAATGCATAATATCATATGGTGGTATGTGGGTACAGCGTGGGAGCCAAACAACATATTGGGAGAGCCAACTGCTAGGATGGTGTATTCAACCATGGGAGAGTATATGGTGTATTCAACTGTGCATAGACTAGAGCAGATGGTGGCAAAAAAATGCACTGCATGGATGGGGGAGAGCGTATGGACCGACCACACTTCCATTGTGGAGAAAACTAAAGTTGTGGTATGGCAGCATATGGCATGGAGGTATGGTGCATATGGCATTGTAGAGCTAAATGTGTATGGCAGCGTTCAACGTTGCAGAGCCGACTGTGTTAAAAAACATAGTGAATATACAGTGTTGTACCACCAATGTGGGAGCGGATGTAAAAACTGGGTGAATGGGGCATATTATAAGTGCATATGATAGTATTCACAGATATATGAGAGCAACTAAGAAAAGCGCAGTGTTCAACACATTCACATGTTGCAACAGAATGCACACTAGTATTTCAAATGATTCAACACACAAAACTTTCGCAACTTGCAGAGAAAAGTGACCAGACCAATCTCATTGCCCAGTTAAGCGCTCAAAGGTGTGGTTCATATCCCACCGCTGTCACCAGATGTATGATTTTCCACTATGTTTCCACTGTGATTCCAACGATGCCATCGAGCAGTATTCAATGAGATACCACTGAGTGGGCCGACTGTTCAGAGGGAATATAAAATGCATATGACAGTGGGTTCAGGAATGTCGATGCAGGCCTCAGGAGCATGGCAAAGGTGTGAGTTTTTCAAAATAGGTAGGAAATTGGCACCAGGAGTTACACAAAAGTTAGTTTTGGGAGTTGGCTTTGATACCATGTTAGACTATGCAGTAACTCCTCAAATAAATTCATTCTATTCATTCAGGTTGGTCTTTATCATATACATGAGGGAGATACTTTTCATTTCATCTCCTAGTAATTCTTCATATTTTATATTATTTATTTACATCAATTACACTTATTCACCCAATCCTGATGATTAGGTGTCAACAACCTCGTAACACTCCACCACGTAGCTCAGTTGTGTCACCCATTTCGGCTAAAGCACCTCCAGTGGCTCCTGGGGTATTTTGAAGATAGTTGCTTTTACTGCTTCTAGTGCATCATAAACATTATCCAAACAATGATCTTCAAATGTGAAGGTTATAAAAAATCCTTCATGCAAGATATCCCATTCGCTCACGCCATGGCAGAGCTCTGTCTTATTATACCAATTCATGGGTATGACATCCAGGGTATGATAGGACAAATGCACCCATTTGGGTTGTGGCTCCTCCTCATAGACCTTGGTCCATTTTGCGATGTGTGCACATGGATCATCTCGTCCATCGTACTTGTCTTTTAGCCACATCTATGGTTTCCCAAATCGTAGGTGCATCATCTTTCTGTATCCCCGCCAATCCTCTAAACTCTGTTGATACGTACCCCACCATCTTGCAGGCGTAGCGCACAGTACACATTTTAGAGCATCGAAACGCTGCTATCCTATTACTTCCTTTGCAAATATATTCAGGAAATCGTCTAACGCGGTCAGTCTGTCATACATAGGCAGATCCCTTGCCTCTATTGCTACACAGCGTAGTGACTTTATCATCATGTTGCAATTGAGTGTGGTTATCTCGTGTAACTGATTCTACCATCGTTCTATTTCTTCATCGGAATCCGAAGTGCAGGAGCTTTTGTGCTCCCATGAAATCCCACCATCTACTGTTGGATTCACCCAATCCTACTCTCATGCAGTTATCTTATAGATACAATCTAGATCATCGTCGCGCACTAGCTCCATGTAGCGCAATCCTTCCGCAGGGTCTTGTTGTGGCCACCAACAACCCCCCTACTTCTTTTTAGTATTAGCAATAACGCTAAAGAAGTGGGGACCCTTAGTAATAAAAAATCCAAAAAGATTTTATAAAATTTTTTGTATTATACTCCTAAAAAATGCATCGCACGAAGAAGAGTCAAGCATTCCCTTTATGAGCACATTAAAACAACTGCGAAGAAGTGGCGCGAAATTCATCACATCGCATACATTGAGAAGCGCCCATAAATGACTAATCTTAAGAAAATCTCCGATGGCCGATATGCGATATCGCATATCGCAACATCGCATAAGCAGCACACAAATAACTTGACGAATTGCTGCGATATCTGCGATCTACGATGCCGCGATCTGCGATGCTGCAATACTGCGATCTATGCGATAACTATGATGCCGCAAAACTGCGATATGTGATCTGCGATCTATGTGAGTCACAAAAATAACCCATCGCAAATTTTCCTCGACCCAGCACCCAAGAAAAGCTGTCCCTAAACCAAAAATTGAGCGAACGGCTTAAAGAAAATTAATGAATGTACGTCAAGGTATTCATGAAGGACAGTTTTGTGTTTTTCAAAGAGTCAGTTCACTGTGGGTGTCATGATTTTACACGTTCATAGAACTTGAAGCTTTCATGTCGAAATTTATTATCATTACTTTTTCCTTTGTGTGAACTGTAGGAAACATCTAAGGAAAAAGGGGAAAGCGCCAATGCTCGAAGAACAGGGAAGAGATGCTCTCATACACGGATGCTGCATACAACAGAAACACAGATTTCAGAGTGTTATTGAAAAGATACTGATATCAATAGGCAATTCGACACTCAAGGTCAAGAAACTCACAAAAGCAGCATGTTTACAAAATTCTGAAGCTCATGCCCGGTAAAGAAAAAAGCACTAAAGGCGGAAAATGCACCAAAAAGGCCTGGATCAAAGAACGGAGGTAGTTTTTGATGCGCGATTAGCGCGTAGCGCTAATCGCGCATCGCTAAGAAAATTGTTCAGAAAGCAAAGTCCCTAACTTGCTTAGTCATCCACGAGTCCGGAAGTCTAGATAGCAAAAGCAGAGGCAGCTGTTAACGGGAAAAGTGTCTATTCAGAACGACCCTATCCCACTAAGGTGTGACAGTGACCTTAGAAACAAACAGAGAAAACTACTTTTGTATTTTTCTTTATGAACTATAAACGAAGAGGAATAGGATGAACCAACCTGTGTCTTGCGCTAGTCCTTCGATCCAATCTCTCTCCTCTTTGACAGCTTCCAGCTATCTGCTCCCTTACTTGCCCAGCTTCACCAAGTACCTGCAAGATCAAAGAAGAAGGAAACTATACAAAGACGTGGGTTTATATTCATAAAAAGCTTAGGATCAGATTTAAGCTAAACATACAAATGTAACAAACATCAATGATACACAAGCATGTAGGAGAAACTCAAATAGTTTTATTGATATAACAAGAAGATCCAGGAGGAGTTACAACCAATGATTCCTAATCCAGCATCAACCTCCCAGCAAAGAATCCCCCCTTCACCTCCAACAAAGCATAAATCACCCAATACTCTGATATCTATCTCAAAACCAACATCAATTCTCTGCAATGTACAAAATTCCAACCCCTGGATCTCTGGGAGAGGGATCCATATATAGATGTATGCAAAGAGGATGAGTCAGCTTATGATTTGACTAGTGTCTTCTCTCTGTCAGTTCTTGCTTCCACATGGAGACTGAGAGCCTCTTACTCATCCTTGGTCGAACTCAGTGAGGCAAGTGTCATTGGGGAAGATTCTGGAAGCTTCCATTGTCTTTCCACCTTGCGGAATGACACTGCCCTTTGTCATTTCCCACTCAACTCACCCTAGTAGTGTATTTAGGTTCATTGCAATGCACCTAGCTAGTGTATTTGGGTGCTATGCAACGCAGCTAGCCAGTGGAGCAGCTGAAATGATCCTGATTTGACTGATTCTGAGCAGTTTCTGGTGGAGAACTTCTGGGAGAAGCTGTAATTTGTTGACCTTGTTCCTTTAGGGGTCGGAACAACACTTTTAGGGACCTAGGATCCCTTGGTTTATGGGCATTTCATGCTTAGAGCTGTAAGGCACAAAAATGTCTATAACAGTTGCGCCCTAAAGTATGAGGCCGTTTATCGGGTGAAATGATTTATTAGGAGGATCCGAAGTTCTTTCAATGCTGGGAGGAGACCTGTAATAATATACAATACAATACATTATCTTCATACTATTTTTCATGATCCAGCTGAGGCGGGCATTCCCATGCTCAGCTTTATAAATTCATTTTCATGTACATAGGACAGACAATCGTCTGATGGTAGACTGATGATTCTGATAGAGCCATCATCCTTTTGGTAGGATGATTATCTGTGCTGCAATGCTATACATTTCAATGTCTTTATTTTTCCTAAATATATATCGCAGCCCGGATGGATGAAACTAGATTCGGGGTCTTCAATCTCGTCCGATCTTCACTCGAAGTACAAGTCGATCCATGTGAGAAATGTTTCGAAGTCGAACATGGAAAGACATCGCTTGATTACCAGTCAATGATGTAAACATTAACAAGCCCGAGAGGAATCACCGATAATGATGATGACCCTCAGGGTACTGCAGTACAATTCTAAAGGACTTGGCGTCGAACACCACACAAAATCTTTCGGTCGAAGGTCATTGATGTATACCTGTCGCCGGAAGTGAGAAACTTGCCATTGAGGCATGCAAGCTTCAAAGTACTGAATGGGGTCTTCCTAGATCAACTTCTTGGATAATGAGCTGATGTCGACAAGAAGCGATCCGTCAAAGGAGGGCCTTAATGAATCCCACATCAATGACATGGAACGGAGCAAATGATTTTGATGGAGGTGAAAACGATCTGATGATATATGGTTCAGGATGGCGGTCATGAAAGAATGAAGTATAATGTATGGTAGTGGATGGGACACAGGTGACTTCTCTGGATGACTTCTCTTGAACATGTCGGCAACACTTATGTGATGGATTGGTAGCATTTACCCCAAATGTGGATGGTATGGTGTGACCATGGTGATGTGATCGGTGAATGAAACAACCCAACCCGACTCGGGCACGGAGTGGAAGTGTCATGTTCAAGAGCGACTTGCTACCAATAAAGATTCTTTGAGTTTTCTTCCCAATTTTTCCCCAGTCATTGTTGACCAGTACCTCTTTATTTTTGTCAACCTTGAGGAGGATAACATATTCTTGCTCTATAATTTGCCTTTCGGGAAAACCCATCGCTATGTTTTAACGAGGCTAGCGATAGTGAAACTCGTTCTCGTCTAAAGACAAGTTTGTCGCTATTAATCTTTTTAACGAGTTTAACGACAAAGATAACTCGTTCCTTTTCATTTTTAGAGAGTCTAAAAAGGTACCTAAAGGTAACTCCAAAATTCATTTTTCGTCATCTAATCCCTTAAGTTTGAAAAAGTATAAAACAATACAGAAGGGATGAAATTTTGATTAGCTTTAATGAGCCGAACAAAACAAGCGCTCGATCTTTTTGTGCAATAATCCCTCAAGTCCAAAAAGATTAAAATCTAGAGGAGGGATAGCACTTCCTGTCGCTTTAACGAGCTGGAAGGCCAAAACTCGGCAATCTTTTCATATTTTACGAGTCAGTTGAAAAGAGCTTAAAGAAGACTCGTCTTTTGAGGAACGAGTGATAAAATGGGTAGCAGTTGATTCCAGGTAAGGGTTGGAATTTTCCAATCACGGCAATGTCAGAAGGATGGCTAGTGAAATCACTCTTCGCAGCTGTTCCTCAAAATGGGTAAACAATCAAATGGAGGTGAATGATCGGCCAATGGAAAAGTGGAGGTGACAGTGCAAACACGACCAAGGCTTTAATGGTTGAAATGTTTCATTCACGGTGGTTATTTACCGGGGAATAGTTCATTTTTTAATGAGCTTAAATGCAGGTGGAAAATTTTTCTCATGTCTTATGTTTATTTTTTAACGAGCTTGAACTATGTGTTAAAACTGCTTGATTAATCCAGTCATATGATAAGAATGTCTCATATAAAAACAACAACTTTTAGATTTATGCCCCAAATCCTTTCTTTATGCAAGTTTGGTGACGACTAATCCTATGAGTTTAAAGGGTTAGAGGTCCTAAAATTTTAAAAAATAAATAGCCGCCCATCGCTTGCACTCCAAAAGGTTTGCATGCCCCCAGGTATAAAATTTGGTTTCAAGGTTACCCCTCAATTTGCAGACAAAACATTTGTTCTATCAAGAGAGGCCTACCTCTTACAGGTTACCCAAAGATTGCTCTATTCACACAACAAACAAAACACTTCTTCGGCGATGTCTACCGAGATAAACAAGGGTGAGCGACGACGTCCGCCAACTCACATAACTTTGACAAGAGAATCTTATTCTAGAATAACCCCTCTTCCACCGATGGACGGGGTACAGACTAGTCATATTCTCCCACGGAAACCTACCCTATACCCGAAGTTTTCCTGCCGAAGCAGACCGGGACGCATGCCCCCTAGGTTTCAGTCATATCCCTCCGAATTACTCGTGCTTATCGGGAGGACGGACTGGGGATTGAGACATTTCTTGTGTGAAAAGACCATTTAGGGATGGTATATGACTATTTTCTATGCGTGATCTGGGAAATGAAAGCTGGTCCACGAGATTGACCACTCTTCCTTCGTGCAGAAATCACATTAATCTAAAGAGTGAGGAGACAATCGATCCCATGCAATAAATATAGTCTCGTCCAAGGAGTAGGTTATAATCCAATGGTCGTTGAACCACCATTACGTTCATGCGAACTGTCTTCCCTCTCAATGTTATGGGCACATCGGGAAGGATCCCTAAAGGTCGACTGGTTCCTTTATCAAAGCCTGTCAGATTTCTCATTTCAGGCAAAAGCGATGGCGAACCAAGCGCTTTCCAAGTAGTAGAGGAAAGGATACTCATAGAAGCCCCCTCATCTATGATGGTACCACCCATGACCATTCTATATATTTGAACGATAATTCGTAATGGTATGCTTGCTGGTAAACGGGGTCTTCCTAGTTGATTCCAGTCAAAGGAGACAACTAGGTTGCTTGGAGGTGGGACCGAGTAGACGGCCGGGTATCGCTCTAATGAACTTCCCTCCTACGGTAAGGGAATGGGTAGATTGCCCACATGTTCGTCAGAGTCTCTGTTGATGAAGAGAACTTGGATGGTGTCATCCTTGTTCTCTTCAGTGACTGTATCATCCGAAGATAAAACCTCTGAAGGAAAGACTGGGTCAACTGCCGCCTCGACCTTTTGACATTCGTCTGGTATGGATTCAGTTGGTTTATCTTCAATGATAGGCGCTTTAGCCGACCACCTGAGTGGGCCAGCTGGATTCTCAACTAGTGACGGATTCGGCAAGAGTTTTTTATATCCAGGAGGAAGTCACAATGGTGAAACCGGACGATCATCCAAAACTCTTTTAGCTTCGTCTAAGAAGGGACAACGGTGGAGGGCATGGTTGCCTTCGCACATTTTACAAGGAAATCTGGCTTTCCCTTTTTGTCCTGGGGCTTCACTTTCACTAGTTGACGGTGTGCTTTCAACATGATCACCAGATGTTGATGACACCGGATTGTGCAAACGAGGAGACCAATCCCTTAGTATCCGGGGGATGCAAGGACAATCTCTGTGAAAGTGGTCTCCTTTGCAAATGACACATGGCGATTTAGGCCTGGTCGGTGCAGTGTGTGGATTTTCGTTAGACGACACTCGTTTTCCCCCATTCGCCTTTGGCTCCTTCTTCTTCTTCTCTTTCTTCTTCTTTTCCTTCTTCTCTTTAGGAACTTGACTTTTGGCTTTGCCAGCCCCATCAAGCAAAGAGGAAGGAGGAGAGGAAGAATTAGAGGAAGTAGAAGGTTGGTGGGAAACTCTAGACTCGTCTAATTGCTGATTCGATTCTTCAGGAATAGTGGTGTTCTGAACAACATTGGTTGAGAAGAGCCATACTGGCAAGCCAATTTTCAGTCCTGGAAGCGCCAATGTGGCCATATGGGGTGCACCAACATCTCCCCAAGAGGAGAAGGGACTAGGATTTCCACCAAGGGGAATTCCTTGGTTGGTAGGCTTCATTTTCTCAACCCAAGATCAACGTAGGAAAAGGGTATGAATATTCCATTTAAAATAAATTTTTAGACGCTTTGACACAACTTGTTTTTTCAGTTTTTAAGAGTCGAGAAAAAACAAAAGATGACTCTAGTCTCCTTCGATTTTTAATGAGCCCGAAGTGACAAGTGCTCAGATGGACCTTTTCCATTAAGGAGTCTCAAAAGGAACGAAAGGGACTGCTCTGGAGATATAGGTAGAGGGAGTACCAAACCAATCGCAAAACTGCAGAATACTTTTTACAGTACGGCAGTCAATCTTCCTGAATGCTGTGTTCGGTGCATTGCGAGCAGTAGGGCGGCCGACACGGCTTCCTATGGATAAAAGGTTTTAAGCCTATAGGGGTCTCCCAATATATACTCGACAGTACGTGGGATCACAAGTCCATACTGGCACTTATCGTCACAAAGTGGAGGAATCACCCAACCATCGGTGAGGACAACAGTTACCAGGCTTTACGACGCCGGAATACGTCTCTAGCCTAGACCTCTAAATGTTGTGCGTTAAGTTCCAAAGCGTTGTTAAGTTCATTCAATTTATTTTAAGTTGATCTTTCTTATGAAGTTTGCCTTTTGGGTTCACCACGAGATGTAGATGTAATTCCTAAAATGCAATCTAATGATGATAAGCAAACTTTTATCTCTTTTCAGCAATGAAAATCCTAGCTACAAAGGGGAAAAGAAAGACACAATATTTTCGCAAAGAGCAAAGAGCACACTGTAAATGCACTTTTCCTAAATCAAGCCAAACAGACTGTCAATATGCAAATGCACATGCATGTGTTTTGTTTTTCACTTTCTTAATATTGATGCCTAAAAAGAAAGTTGTTGTACAAATCTGAATTCGCTTTCAAGTGAAAAACACAAACAAGCTTCTTTTCGAAATCAAAAGGTAGAGTTGATTAGGACACTATGATTTTGAAATAAATACTCGTTTTGACACTAGAAAGTCACAAATTCAAGCCAAAGGAAAAAGTAAAAGAATAATCGACTGTCAACAGCAAATAAACTTTCCCCTATGATCAAAATCGACACTTGCGACAGATCTGAATCAAAGGATGACAGTATGACTATTCTACTTTTGCAATGGAAAACTATAAATGATGTAACAAACACACAAAAACATCTACATTTTCTTTTATACAAATGAGGCGGAATTACGGCAAAGAAAAGGGGTTTTTAAACAGTCACATACACTGATCACAGGCTGCAAAAATCAGAGACAAAACTGAACAAAATGAAGCAAAGAACCTCAGCTGCACAAGGCTAGGTTGATCAGCGCACCTGTTAGACAGAGAAACTGGATTGCAACGCAGGTAGCCCACTCGGGAACTGCGTTGAAAAGTAGAACCTCTTCATAGAGCCTGCACTGGGGCAGAAACGAGAATTCTATCCAGGTTCTGGGTCACGGTTTGCAGTTTAATCTATGGTTTTTGGCCGAGTAAAAGCAATCAGTAATGCACAATCAGAGGGTAGATTTAAAGAAGGTCTAAGAGCTATCACAAAGGGCAATCAAATCATTTGTGAATCGGCTGTTCAAATCATAAACAGATCCAGTGAATGGATTGAAGCAGCAGATGTCTACTTTGCATTTGTTAATGGCAAATGCAGTTCGATTTGCTACTTCTAAGTTTATGAAACAAACAACAAGAGAAACACAAACAAACTAACTAGACAATCGTCCCCAGTGGAGTCGCCATTTTGTTAACAGGAAAAGTGTCTATTCAGAACGACCCTATCCCACTAACGTGTGACAGTGACCTTAAAAACAAACAGAGAAAACTACTTTTGTATTCTTCTTTATGAACTATAAACGAAGAGGAATAGGATGAACCAACCTGTGTCTTGCGCTAGTCCTTCGATCCAATCTCTCTCCTCTTTGACAGCTTCCAGCTACTTGCTCCCTTACTTGCCCAGCTTCACCAAGTACCTGCAAGATCACAGAAGAAGGAAACTATACAAAGATGTGGGTTTATATTCATAAAAAGCTTAGGATCAGATTTAAGCTAAACATACAAATGTAACAAACATCAATGACACACAAGCATGTAGGAGAAACTCAAATAGTTTTATTGATATAACAAGAAGATCCAGGAGGAGTTACAACTGATGATTCCTGATCCAGCATCAACCTCCCAGCAAAGAAGCCCCCCTTCACCTCCAACAAAGCATAAATCACCCAATACTCTGATATCTATCTCAAAACCAACAACAATTCTCTGCAATGTACAAAATTCTAGCCCCTCGATCTCTGGGAGAGGGATCCATATATAGATGTATGCAAAGAGGATGAGTCAGCTTATGATTTGACTAGTGTCTTCTCTCTGTTAGTTCTTCCTTCCACATGGAGACTGAGAGCCTCTTACTCATCCTTGGTCGAACTCAGTGAGGCAAGCTTCATTTAGGAAGATTCTGGAAGCTTCCATTGTCTTTCCACCTCGCAGAATGACACTGCCATTTGTCATTTCCCGCTCAACACACACTGGTAGTGTATTTAGGTGCGTTGCAATGCACCTAGCTAGTGTATTTGGGTGCTATGCAACGCAGCTAGCCAGTGGAGCAGCTGAAATGATCCTGATTTGACTAATTCTGAGCAGTTTCTGGTGGAGAACTTTTGGGAGAAGCTGTAATTTGTTGACCTTGTTCCTTTAGGGGTCGGAACAACACTTTTAGGGAGTTAGGATCCCTTGGTTTATGGACATTTCATGCTTAGAGCTGTAAGGCACAAAAATGTCTATAACAGCAGCTAGGAGGAATCTGGGTTGTTACCAAGCATACACACAGTAAATTCGCTCAACTAGGAGATAATTCTCGAAAATATCTTCCAGTTTACTAAAAAGAGGTGTCAGCACTTGTCATTTCTATTTTCATAGCTCAAACAAAAGCAGAAGATGACCAGCCGACTATTCCGAGGCAAATGTTGCATACTCATAGCACTAAGGAGAAAATGCAGAAATAGTTACAAATTAGATTCAATTTTTAGAAATAGGTTTACTTAGATAAAGGGTGGTCATTTTGAACCATATTCGAAATTTATGTCATTAAGTTACTTAGTTAGCAGTATTTAAACCCTTCTCATGCATTTGAAGAAGGGTCCGGAAATTTGTCAAAAACTTGTCCTCAGAACATGCACTTCTGCACCCTCAGAGGAGGTTTTGATGAATGAATGGATCAAGGTTTATTAATTTTTGCATTTGATGTCTGCTACTGATGTTGCACTTTTGTACTCTTAGTAGATACCAGAACAAGGAGAGATAAATCATTATTACTTGAAGCTTATGAGTAGGACCAGTCATAAATGGTACTTTTATCTCTTGGCCATTTCTGCTTATATTCTTGAAGTGATATACAGTTTTCAGTTGTTTATATGTTATTGCATGAATGTGTGAGTTACCATTTGGCACTTTTGTACGGTGGAGTCATTTATTTATGTTTGACATATCAATAACTTATTATGCGATATGATGTTCACAACTGTTTTGCCTAACTTTTTATGCAAAGTGGTTCATCTTAATTGATTTCTATTCTTATGATAGCTGAATGATCTTTATTACCAATTATTGTTTGAAATCTCTTTAGATCGCATAATAGAAGAAATACACCTCGGGTTAGCATAGATTAGATGTGCTGTTTTTATTAGATTACAATAGCATAGAATTAGATTAAAGTAGCTTAGATCAGAACTCTTAGATCAACATAATCAAACTCTGCACACACACACCCTTAGATTGGGAAACTGGTCCCATTATCCCCAGTCGGACCCGCTATGCCAAATGGATAAGGAGCTGCCAACCAAGGTTCGGACTGGGTGGGTATCCCCCTTGTTCTCGACCCGATTTTCGGGGCTTCAACATATTTGGCGCTAGAAGGAGGGCCCGAACTATGAATGGCACTTAAATCAAAATCTAAATATCATTCTGAGAGTAAATCACCCTTATCATCTCCCCAGACTTCTCCAGTATATTTAAATCCAGAGTCGGAAGTCGCTCGAGCATCAATCACTGCTGCACACCTTGATATTTGAGACCAATTTGTCTTTAAACCTCCTAAAGTCGAATCTCTGATTCACAAACTTCAGGGATTTTCCATTTCTCCTCAGAGGTCTGATAAATCTCAAAGTAGTGTGACTTCACAGTACAATCCTGCTCATCCCCTAACCAGATTGGAAAGTGAAAAATTTGGCATCCAGCCGACTGAATTGCCTCTTCCCACCAGGAAAAGAGCGAGGAAATCACCACAAGAGTCTGACAATGAGATTATTTCATCTACATCACCCATTTCAACTACCTCACTGCGAAGTCAACCACCCACACCTCCATTCCAAACCATCATTCATCCGTCTACCACAATACCTCTTCAATCATCCATGATCATAGTATCCTCATCTTCCCAATCGCAGAGATCATCTCTTGCACTTTTCTCTACTAGCAGCTCAACGATGGCCCAATCTCCATGGAACAACCCTGGGGCAGTCTTGATGCCTGCACCCTTGAGCCCAATACCGGCCCATCCTGAGAAATGGCTGCCTAAATTCAATCTAGAAGCAGGCATGCTAGCAGAAGAACACATAAACAATTTCATGCTTTATATCAATCTCAACGGAGTTACTATTGAAGATGCTGTTGTTCAGCTTTTCCCATACACACTGCAAGGAACTGCTGGGTCATGGTATTTTTCATTACCTTCCGGGTCTATCACAAGTTGGGATATCTTTCACAATCAATTCCTTATCAAGTTTGGTGATGACAGATCAACAGCAACATTAATCAATGACCTATCCAATCTCAAGGCCCAAGCTAAAGAACCTATCAAAGATTTCAATTTATGGTTCAATAAAATTCTCAACAAAATTCCTACTGCTTCAAAACCCAGTGAAGAAGTACGATGTGAATGGTATATTACTGCTTTACCATCAAACATAGCAATCTTCGTGGATAGAGAAAATAAAACAACTTTAGTTGAAAACATGACAGAGGAGATAGCAGTAGAGAAACACGTAATAGCCCTGGAAAAGAGATCTGCGATAGAGGAACGAAAGTCTAAAAAAGTCACCTTCAAGGAAGACTCCAAGAAGAAACAAACAAAAGACCCTTTCGATTTGGAAGGGTTGCAGAAAGTATTAAAGACCATGTCTAATGAGATGATTGACATAAAAAAACAAGTAGCAGAAACTTCTTTAGAAAAGCCCTACAGAAATTTTAAAAGAGGTCCTTCAACGGATACAAAACCACCCAATGGCATCTCCAATGCTGAAACTGAGGAAGAGGAAGAAGAAGAAAGTGCCACTGAAGGGAAAACTGATGACGAAGAAGTTGTGGAATTACAAGGAATGTGGGATTTCATCCTCCCACAAGAAGAGGATCAAGAGATATTTCCGGTTAGCACACAAAGCAAAAATCAGCTTGATCCTCCCCAAACTACCCCTAAGCAGAAGGGCGCAAGCTCTACAACAAAAGATAAAGTCGCAACAACTAAAGCGACTCAGTCTAGCCCAGTCCGAGCAGATCAAACAACTCCATCAAAAACACCGATAGTGTCGGATGAAATGGAGTAAAATATTGTTGATGACATGAAAAAGACTGGGGCTAATATTACCCTTTATGAATTGAGCAAACTGAAGCATCAACAGAAGATAATGATGAAAGAATTACATGTTGTGCCTATTGTACCTTTGCCTACCACTGTACTCTCTCAAGCTTCACATAACATGGGAAGACCTCCAACTAACACGATCAATAAGATTGATCCAAATGATATCGCCTTAATTGGAGGAAGATCAAGATCTCACACTCCCCCGTTTCTTCTCACTTACGAGATTTTCAACAAAAATGTGCACAATTGTCTGGTAGATTACGGTGCTTCTTCGAATATTTTACCCAGATCAATATGTGCTAAGCTAAATGTTCAACCACAAAAATCTGCAGTGCGTATAGTTCAGCTTGATCGATCTGAAGTCGAAGTGATTGGTGAAATTAATCAAGTAACCATAACATTGTCTTCTAACCCGAAGGTATGTCAGGTTATTAACATTCTAGTGGCCGATATCCCAGAATTCTATGGATTAATTCTTAGCAGGGATTGGTCCGAGAAACTCCATGGATACATTGCAACCGACTGGTCGCACATGTGGTTGCCCAATAATGGTAAACCGAATCAGATAAAGGTTGAACGAGAATTACACCAGAAGTACATAGTAACGGAATTAGAGGGAGAAAATGAAGCAGTATCGTATAACAGCAGTATCATAGGAAATTACTCGGTAGATTCTTTTCTCGGTAGATTCTTTTCTCGGTAATTTCAATGCTCACCCATCACCTTACTTAGAAAATTCAGTTTTGTCCCAAGTCAAAAAAATTTCCCAAACTGATAATTCAAAGTGTATTAATTTTGTAGATCAACCTGTAAATACATCTTTGTTTTGGAAATTATATTTCGATGGCTCTAAATCTAACGAAGGAGTAGGAGCAGGATGCGTTCTGATTAGTCCAGAAGGAAACAAGACCATGCTTACATGCAGACTCGAATTCAATTGCACAAGCAACACAACAAAATATGAGGCCCTGGTGCAAGGCCTATACAAAGCAATCGGGTTAAACGTCAAGTATCTTCAGGTCTTTGGAGACTCTGAGATTATCGTCAAACAGGTACGTAACACTATACATTGCCTATTAGGTCATTTAAAACACTATCAATCTTTAGTACAAGATCTGACTGAGCATTTCATAGCATTTAATATCTCTTCAATCCCGAGACTCCAAAACGCGAGTGTAGACCTTTTGGCTAGCATATCCTCTAGGCTTATTCCCTCCGAAGATTTTAGCCCAGATAGATTCTCAATAGAATTGATCTTTAGACCATCCATCCCCGACAACATTACAAATTGGAGAGTATTCAATGACGATCCTGATATTGTAAATTTCCTCACTTCTGAAGGATCCTACTCCAATCAGATAATTGACGAAGACCATCACGATCGACAAACGCAACAAAATAGCACTGATAATGCTATACCTAAATCGGTGGTTAAGTTAGAAGACTTATATGATTTGAAAAATCAGTTTAAAAGGTCTACCAATTCAAAGCTCTAGAGTTCAACTCTGAACTACGAATTAGTAAACCTAGGAACCAATGACAAACCACAAAACATTAACCTAGGCATAGGCCTGGCCCCTCAAGAAAAACTAGCGTATATTCGTCTTTTGAGACAATATAAAAATGTTTTTTCCTGGAATTACGATGAGCTGAAGACATACGACACTTCTATCATTCAACACACTATTCCTATGATTGAAGCTGAAAAACCTGTCCAACAGAAATTGAGAAAGATCCACCCCAATTTAGAAAATCAGATAAAGACTGAGCTAAATAAGTTATTAAAAGCCAGAATAATTTTTCCTGTCAGACATTCCAAATGGGTCTCCAATATGGTACACGTTAGAAAGAAAAACGGAGATATTAGAATCTGTATCAATTTTCGGAATATTAACAAAGCCTGTCAAAAAGACAATTTTCCTCTTCCACCTATGGAACAGATATTATAGGCAGTAGCAGGCTCAGAACTAATGTCTTTCTTGGACGGATTTTCATAATATAATCAAGTGCTGGTGCATCCCAATGATCAGTTGAAAACCACATTCAGAACTAAATGAGGCACATACGCATATCGGAAGATGCCATTTGGTTTGATTAATGCCGACGCTACATTTCAAAGAGCCATGTAAATCGCATTTAAGGGTTTAGTCAACAAATCTGTAGTGATTTATTTGGATGATATAACAGTGTATTCCAAGAAGCGAAGCGACCATCTCAGAGATTTAAAGCAAATTTTTCAACGATGTTTAAGGTATGGGATTTCACTTAACTCGAAGAAATATTTTTTCGCATTAAGTGAAGGAAAACTTCTAGGATTCATAGTGTCAAAGACTAGTATTCACATTGATCCTGACAGAATCAAAGAAATCTCAGAAATATCCCTACCTCATAATAAAAAAGCCATGCAATATTTCCTTGGTCAAATCAATTTTGTAAAAGGATCTGTCCCAGATTTTTCTTGAATTGTGTCTCCTTTGCAAACCATGATTAAAAAGAATTCAACTTTCAAATGGGGTCAAGATGAACTTGAAGCATTCAACCTGATCAAACAAGCTATTATTAATGCTCCATCTTTAGCAACCCCGAATTTTTCAGAATCTTTTGTTTTATACACATTTGCCTCAGAAAAATCATATGCTGCGATTCTAACCCAAGCCAATCAAGAAAAAACAGAAGCTCCAATTGCGTTTTTTAGCTCAAATATACAAGGTGCTGAAATCAATTATTCAGACGTAGAGAAACAGGCCTATGCTGTTTTCAAAGCGGTTAAATATTTCAGACCTTTCTTACTCAAAACCCATATTAAGATCATAGTACCGTTTCCAGCGGTAAGAAATCTTCTAGTACAGAAGGATATGGGCGAGAAAAGATCGAATTGGATCACTGCTTTACAGGAATATGATCTTGAGATCAAACCAGCAAACATTGTAAGAGGTCAAGGCTTCTGCAAGATGTTAGCTGGAGCATCGAAAATCCCTGAAATGCCATCCGAAGAGGTACAAATGTATGAGGTAAGCCTGAACAATGCAGAATCATTGTATGCTGATATCATTTATTATCTTAAGAATGGGTATGCTCCATCACACCTAGATCACACTAAGAAAAGAGCTCTGAGATTGAAAGCTAAACAATATCAGCTCATAAATGATATTCTCTTTAGAAACAATTATGATTCTATTCTTCTTAGATGTCTTGAAAAAACTGAAGCCGAAAAAGTTTTGCAGGAACTCCACGATGGACCAGCAGGCGGACACTATGTTGGAGATGCTACTGCACATAAAATTTTACGTGCAGGATATTACTGGCCTACGCTATTCAAAGATTCACACAGTTACGTGAGGAAATGTCAAGTCTGCCAAACTACTGCTGGAAAACAAAAGAAGTCGTCCATGCCACTACAACCGGTAAACATCGAGCAACCATTCAGCCAGTGGGGCTTGGACATAATAGGTGAGATCGTTCCTCACTCTTCTAAGCAGCATAGGTACATACTCACGGCAACAGATTATTTTACTAAATGGGTAGAGGCAGTTCCTCTCAAGACAACTAATTCTGAAAATATTATCGAATTCATAGATCAATTTATAATCATTAGGTTTGGATTTCCAACGGCTTTAATATTTGATAATGCATCATACTTTTCTGGAAATACAATGCTGAGTTCGCACTTAAAAGGGGATTCAAACTAAAATATTTGGCCAATTACTATCCGCAGGGTAATGGGTTAGCTAAGTCAACAAATACAAACCTAATCAGGATTATTAAAAGAACAGTTGACCAGAACCAAAAGAATTGGCATAAAGCTTTGATAAATGCTTTATGGGTAGATAGAATAACAAAAAAAGCTTTGATCGGCACTTCCCCCTTTAATTTAGTTTATGGGAAAGAAGCGGTTCTTCCAACTCACTTAATCATTCCCTCTTTGTCTTTAATACAGTACATTGATGAAGTACCTAATTCCTCCATACAACTAAGAGAAATGGAAATAATCAAATTAGAAGAACAACGAGAACAATCTAAAAGAACCCATGCTCATCATCAAGCACTAATAAAATCCTCTTTTGATTCAAACAAAATGACCAGAAAAAATTTTTAGATAGGAGATTTAGTTTTAAAATGGGATAAAGCTCATGAAGAAAAGGGCAAGCATACAAAATTTCAAAAGATGTGGCTTGGTCCTTTTCATATTGTTGAAGTCATAGGTCCATCAACGTTTTTCTTACAGGATCTAGCAGATAGAAGGGATTCTTTGCCTGTGAATGGTGAAGTCCTTAAAATATATTTTCCATAGAAGATTATTCTTCTATTTTGTAGAATAGTTTCTTTTTATTTTTCTTTTTCTTTCTTTCATAATAAAACCGGCTGTTAATGGTTACTATCGGTATTAGCGAAAAAGGCACCAATTCTCTTTCAGATTTTGAGCTTTTCGCTTGTATAAATAGAATTTTTTTTGAAAATCTGATCTTTATTATTGACAGACACAGTTAAAAAACAAACTTTAGTCTAGATATGATATTAGTTTCAACTTCAAAAAATTTGATGAAAGCAACCTTTAGGGAAGGAATTGTTTTATATCAGCACAAGGAAAGGTATCAATAAAAAAATAAAGATTTTCTGTAAAACTGCTATTTGCAAACTCTATCCTCGTCGTCCAGAGCTTTCTTAAGGAAATCAATGATATCATCCCTGTTAAAGAAAATCGCAGCTTTCAGAGGGACAATCCAAGAAACACTATATCTCAAAGAATAAGAGGTCTCATCACGAGCCAGATTATCATGATCACAGATATTATAACTTTGTTGGCTTTGCCAAACACTGTCCATCAAAACAGGGCAATGACTCAAGATTATTGAAATCAAAAGACAAGGGGTCTCATCACGAGCCAGCTTGTTCAACAAAAGTGTAGATCAAGTGAATGACTATGTCATAATTTGGCTACCAAACCAAGACATTTTTCTTTAAGAATAAAAAAGGAAAAAGTGTCAAAATGCATTTTTCTTTGAGGGTTGTAGGTAACCTTAAACGGGATAAAGGATCATTGCTAGGTAACAGGTAACCCTATCGAGGCTATGGACGCCTGCTGGCAGCAGAGGCTCTACCTATGGCAAACGAGCATATTCTAAGGCTAGCACACAGAGAAAACTTTATTTATTTATTTTTTCTTTTACATGACCAAGTAATGGCTGATGTAGATACAAGGACAAGACTGAGGAAGCAAACAATTAGAAAAGAAAGAAGTTGAAACAAAATATCATTGATAGAATAAGGCATATTGTACTCTGTCTGTCCATAATAAAGTTTAGATTTATGAAAATTTTTCTGTTTTGGATGTTTAAAGAATTCAATAGAAAAGCAGAGATAATTGGTTCTTCCAAGTGAATTTCCATTGTTGTGGCCACCAACAACCCCACTACTTCTTTTTAGTATTAGCAATAATGCTAAAGAAGTGGGGACCCTTAGTAATAAAAAATCCAAAAAGATTTTATAAATTTTTTTGTATTATACTCCTAAAAAATGCATCGCACGAAGAAGAGTCAAGCATTCCCTTTATGAGCACATTAAAACAACTGCGAAGAAGCGTCGCGAAATTCATCACATCACATACATTGAGAAGCTCCCATAAACGACTAATCTTAAGAAAATCTCTGATGGCCAATATGCGATATCGCATATCGCAACATCGCATAAGCAGCACACAAATAACTTGACGAATTGCTGCGATATCTGCGATCTGCGATGCCGCGATCTATGATGTCGCAATACTGCGATCTATGTGATAACTACGATGCCGCAAAACTGCGATATGCGATCTACGATCTATGCGAGTCACATAAATAACCCATCACAAATTTTCCTCGGCCCAACACCCAAGAAAAGCTGTTCCTAAACCAAAAATTGAGCGCACGACTTAAAGAAAATTAATGAATGTACGTCAAGGTATTCATGAAGGACAGTTTTGTGTTTTTCAAAGAGTCAGTTCACTGTGCGTGTCATGATTTTACACATTCATAGAACTTGAAGCTTTCATGTCGAAATTTATTATCATTACTTTTTCCTATGCGTGAACTGCAGGAAACATCTAAGGAAAAAGGGGAAAGCGCCAATGCTCGAAGAACAGGGAAGAGATGGTCTCATACACGGATGCCACATACAACAGAAACGCAGATTTCAGAGTGTTATTGAACAGATACTGATATCAATAGGAAATTCAACACTCAAGGCCAAGAAACTCACAAAACCAGCATGTTTACAAAATTCTGAAGCTCATGCCCGGTAAAGGAAAAAGCGCTAAAGGCGGAAAATGCACCAGAAAGGCCCGGATCAAAGAACGGAGGCACTTTTTGATGCGCAATTAGCGCCTAGCTCTAATAGCGCATCGCTAAGAAAATTTTTCAGAAAGCAGAGTGCCTAACTTGTTTAGTCATCCACGAGTCCGGAAGCCTAGATAGCAAAAGCAGAGGTAGCTAGGAGGAATCTAGGTTGTTACCAAGCATACGCGCAGTAAATTCGCTCAACCAGGAGATAATTCTCAGAAATATCTTCCAGTTTACTAAAAAGAGGTGCCAACACTTGTCATTTCTATTTTCATAGCTCAAACAAAAGCAGAAGACGACCAGCCGACTCTTCCTAGGCAAATGTTGCATACTCACAGCACTAAGGAGCAAATGCAGAAATAGTTAGAAATTAGATTCAATTTTTAGAAATAAGTTTACTTAGATAAAGGGCGTTCATTTTGAACCGTATCCAAAATTTATGTAATTAAGTTACTTAGTTAGTAGTATTTAAACCCTTCTCATGCATTTGGAGAAGGGTCCGAAAATTTGTCAAAAACTTGTCCTCAGAACATGCACTTTTGCACCCTCAGAGGAGGTTTTGATGAATGAATGGATCAAGGTTTATTAATTTTTGCATTTGATGTCTACTACTGATGTTGCACTTTTGTACTCTTAGTAGATATCAGAACAAGGAGAGATAAATCATTATTACTTGAAGCTTATGAGTAGGACCAGTCATAAATGGCACTTTTATCTCTTGGCCATTTCTGCTTATATTCTTGAAGTGATATACAGTTTTCAGTTGTTTATATGTTATTGCATGAATGTGTGAGTTACCATTTGGCACTTTTGTACGGTGGAGTAATTTATTTATGTTTGATATATGAATAACTTAATATGCGATATGTTGTTCACAATTGTTTTGCCTAACTTTTTATGCAAAGTGGTTCATCTTAATTGATTTCTATTCTTATGATAGCTGAATGATCTTTATTACCAGTTATTGTTTGAAATCTCTTTAGATCGCATAATAGAAGAAATACACCCCGGGTTAGCATAGATTAGATGTGTTGTTTTTATTAGATTACAATAGTGTAGAATTATATTAAAGTAGCTTAGATCAGAACTCTTAGATTAGCATAATCAAACTCTACACACACACACCCTTAGATTGGGAAACTGGTCCCATTATCCCCAGTCGGACCCGCTATACCAAACGGATAAGGAGCTGCCAACCAAGGTCCGGACCGGGTGGGTATCCCCCTTGTTGTCGACCCAATTTTCGGGGCTTCAACAGGTCTAAAGGTACCATGATGCGTAGTGACTTTTTCTCGAAAATCATTTTGCGCTTCTTCTAATTTATCACTTTGTTCATGTCCGTGGCCCAATCTATTCCCAATAGTGTGTTATAGGGATTGCTATCATTGAAACTCTCTATCATTTCAAAATCTACAAGCGTGCTCACACCTTCGATATCTACAATTATTCCCTCCAATATTCCCATTGGTAGGATCTTCTGTTGGTTCGACATTCGCAATTGAATAGGAGACCATTGCAATGCGGGTCTGCCCATGCACTCCCATGTCTATTTTGGTAGTACGTTCACATTCGATCCTAAATCCAGAATCACTTGATCCATTCCATATTCCCCAATTTTCACAGTCAATCTCATCTCCCTTCCTGTTTGTGTTGTGTGCTTCTTGAGCTTTCAGATTACGAGTAGTTCCCCTGATCCAGCGCACCTAGCAATGAGTTCCTACAGTATCTTCACAGCCTTGTTATCGAGAAGTAGCTTCATGCATGTCTCCAGTAGGTTAGTAAGCATTGAGGGGTCCATCTTCGGTTCTAGTTTGTCTTTACTACCTAAAGTGGAGGCTTCCATGAAACTCTTCTTAGCTTCTATGAATGTCTACTTTGCGCGCTCTAAATCCAATTCTGGTTCCTTTTTTGGAGCCTTGCGAACCCAAGCACTCTCTTCTAGCTACTTTCCCTCATCATCTCCTATCGTGATACTACTTCAGAGCACGATGTTTACATTCGGGTCCGCTTTGTGCGGCTCAAACCTCATCATTTGTAGGTTCTAAGTCAAGGGAGGTTGGAGTATTCCTTTAATGCACAACCTCACTATCAGTGTAGGGCAGTCCTCTATCTCATGATCAAACTAGATGCAATATAAACATGATTCTCTCGTCAGATTTGTACAATCACAGGCATAATTTCCTGGTCCTCGGCAATTGTAGAAAATCAGTTGTCTGCGACCCCTTCCTGGTCCCATTCCACCTCGACTTCGTCCGCACCCAAGAAATGCAATGCACACCATCTTTTCATTTTGATCAAGGGTTCATGTTTCAGTATAAACTCTATAGGTAGGAGTTTGATCCATCATCAATTCATAACTTCTATAGGTACGCTCATCATGGCCTACTAATCTGCAGAAAGTACAGAACATTTGTTGGGATCTCTGCATATACTTTTGCAATAGATGACAGTTATCTGTACCATGCTTCCTTCCTATCTAAAAAATCCTGCACCATAGTGTAGGCGTCGCACTTGGTCCTATTTGTGCCTCTAGTCACAATGGCATTGGCCCTTCTCCCACAAGATAGTTTGCAAAGACCAGGCAATGGTCCTTGTCATGCCCCTGCCTTGCATTTTATACACCATACCTCCTCGTGCACCTCTAGCTGAGTTGTCCTGTCTTGTTTCAAACTCTGCATCTCAAGACACAAATTTTTCAACTGCATGTGGATCTGTTGCACTCCGAGGCTAGGATCTTGTATTGGGGTCTCGTGAAATCTCATTGCAATCTATAAATCTTTTACCTGAGTAGGTAGCTTCTACTGTGACAGCGTGGTCCTTAGATGCGGCATCAGTGACGCTACAAACCATCCATGATGCTACCCATCAGTTAAGGTCATGTTGGCTTTGCGAATCATACCCTTTAGCCTCTGGTCCAGCTCCCAGGGGCTTTTGCCTAGAAGCATCGCGATTTCCTTAAACCCGATAATCGACAATGTCTCTAATTTTGGCCTGCTAAATTCCTTATTTAGCGCAACCTGGATATCTGTGATCCCTGTGTTTGGGTTGTCATTGGAATTATTTATGTACCATGTCAGTTCACGATCCTGCAACACGCTTACCAATGTTTCATTCTTGATATTATCATCCGTGAATCCTTGCACTTCCCATACAACCTTTACTATGAACCAAATTTTGTTACAATCTTCGTTCCGTACTCCTTTGAATACTGTCAACTTTATTGTGCTCACCATACTGAACTGTGGTGGTGGCAGAGGTGTTGTGGGTGAAGATGGAGGTGATCATCGTGAAAGTGTTGGTGGTGTAGGTGGGGCTGGTATGCACAAAATTCACTGTCTTATCAGACTGATTTTGCTTCACAGTGAAACTTTCATGAGCTCTTCCTCTCTTTCTCACATAGGTGAAATTAAGGGACTAGTTTCTAATTCTTCGCTATTTCCATTTATGTAGATCCTCCCACTTCGTCTAGCCCCAAACATCAATATATTCACATAACCCACTTTTCACATACTAGCATTTTAATCCAAGTGTTCAAATATTTAATATACATACCTCGCGGTCCTTTGAGGAAGCGTCGCTCCACCTCGCTGTAGCTATCTGACATGTCTACCACAAACTCGGTGATAAACCCTCCTATAATTCAATCGAGCCAATGGTCCACAGTGCACATGATCTTATCCTCTGATACTTCTAGTCTGTGCGCCAACTCTAGAGACCACACAATACGTTTGTTGAGCCTACACCTTCCTTGGTTGTCTGCTAGCCTCGCGACCCACTTATACAAATCAAAGGGGAAGGATGCAAAGAAAATTTCATGGATTTCTATATATAAGTAGTGCTCGAACCATTGTTCCTTTGATACTCACGGATTCCTATTTTCCCGCGCTGTGAACTCATGAATATTTCTATCTAGCCACTCTTCAATTTCTTTCTTTGTCAGATTCCAGTGACACGACATCAGACATCCCTTATGTAGATCCTGGTACCAACAGCAGAACCATTTGTTGGCTAGTTGGGGCCTAACCTAGGTTTGAAGGTGATTTAGCCAAACAAATCCCGGTACTACTGGCCCTTTCAGAAACAGTCTGTGGAGTGTGGACTGAGGTCTCACCTGAAGTAGTATGAGATGGTGCTAGAACCAGGTTTCTGCACCCTGGAGATGTCTGATGAGTTCAAGTGATCCGTGGTTCAACCCTGCACACACGTCGCTATGTGCACTTACCCATACCTCGCAGCCTAAGATGCTGCCTTTTCCCAACCCTACCTAGTGGATGAACACTATCATTACCCAATATCATACTAGTATTCCATGTTTAGTTGATTAAGTTAGCTTATTTGCATGTGTAAAGCATACTTAGCAATATAATTCTTTCATACAAGTGTGCATAATAAATAAACAATATAATTGTAATTCATATCAACAAACAATAACCCAAGAACAGATACACGGAATTAAGATAAAAATTCTCTTTATTATTATCTTCCTCTCGTTACAGACTTGACTCTACTTTTGCACTCAACTAAAGGTGTCCGCACATTCAGCTGCGGACAACTAGGTCTCTGCGCACTCAGTTGTAGAGCCTTCTCCTACTCTACAACCCAAGACACACTTTTCACTTGATTTGTGCTTCTACTTTGCTATCTCATGCTTCCTTCGATGTCTCCTTACAACTTAGAGCCTCACTCTATTTATACAATCCCATGGTCCACGGACCATGGGTACGCCGACATCATATTACAAGATTAGGGAAGACAACCCTATGACTCTAACATACTTTCACGCCCGCAATTCACAGATATTTAGAATAGTATTAGATCAAAACTTGGGCTTTGAGCCCCAAAACATGTTGTGGGGGTGTTCCGTGCCCAATGAAAGGCAAGAGTTTGGTTTTAGAAGAATGTCACCACGGAGTATGCAAACACCATAGAAGATTACCAAGCTTGAAATCAGCTCGCCACCATTGATCACAAAGAGGTTGTCGACGAGTTAGTCTTCCACATCTTTCTGAGTCCCAGTAATTTCTTTTATGGCTTACCCAAGCCCTTTTTTGTCTCACATTCGTAAATTTGCAGATTGTATTGTAAACATGTTGTAAAGTGAAAGACCAAGTATCAATAGTAGAATGTAAACAATCATGTGTAAGTTGAAGAGTCATGACGGTAGGCTAATAGTCATAAAGGGGAATGTCAAGGGTCACTCCACCCTTTTATATATATAGAACCTCATAATTCATTATATAGGCTTTTGGGACCAAAGAGCCTGAGAGGTATTGTTGGCTTGTTGGGGCTTGAACCAGGTTCAGAGTTAATTAGCCAAACAAATCCCGATACTATTGGCCCTTTCGGCAATAGTCGGCAGGGCACGAACTGAGGTCTCACCCAAGGTAGTTTGGGAGGGTTCTAGAAACAGGTTTCCGCACCCTGGAGATGTATGATGAGTTCGCCCGGTTCACAGTTTGTTCCTGTGCGCAAGTTACTTCGCACACCTTCCTATTCCTCATTGCCTGGCATACTGCCTTCACGTAGCCCTACCCAGGGGCTGAGAATCACGCTCTGCATTATTACCCAAGACCTTTCTTATATTACATTGTTAATTATCTTTGCCTACTTGAGTGTTTTAAGTTATACTTAACAACATAAAACATTCATACAGGTGCTCGCAATAAATAAACAGTATATTTGCAAATTATATCAATCATGCATTAACCCAAGAACAGATACACAGAATTATAACCAAAATTCTCTTTATTGGCTCTTTCCATGGTTACAAACATGACTCGGCCTGTGCACTCAGCTACAGGGGTCCGCACACTTAGCTGCGGACTACTAGGCCTTTGCACACTCAATGGCAGAGCCTTCTCTTACTCTACAACCCACAGACACACTTTACACTGTTACTCAACCACTTAGACTTCTCATCCTCTTCCTCTATTCTCCATCCCCCTTTTACAATTAGAGCCTCACTCTATTTATACAATCCCATGGTTCGCAGACCATGGGTAGGTCTATCCATCCGACATTATATTACAAAACTAGGGCAGACAACCCTGTGACTCTATCATACTTTCACACCCCACACCCGCAATTCGCGAAGCTTTACAACAAGATTCGGTCAAAACATGGATTTAAGCCCCAAAACATGCCTTGGGGGGGATTCCATGCCCAATAGGCCCCCAACACAAACATCGTGACTTGCCCTGAAGTCACTCTATTGGTGTGATGATCTTTGCTCGGAGTCCCTCCAACAATTCTCGAACTACGCAGAGGTCAGCAGCACACTGAGCTTCTTCTTCTTGGATCTACTATATACGTTGTTCCAAGACCTCTATGTCACGAGCAATTTTGTGCGTTAATGTGTGCATCCCCTACATTTGTGTGATCTGGCCTTCGATTTCTGCCATGATGGTGAAGGCGTCGTCGATCCAAGGTTGGATGTGTGCCTTTAGTACTACTTCCTTATGTCATTCCGCATCCACCTACTCCTTCAGTGCTTTAGCTTGCTACATCTGCGCAAGCCTCTGAGTGAGGACCACCATCTGCATAGTTCGTCGGACACTGTCATACAACTTTTGGAGTTCTCGTGTTTTTGTCTGTAAGCATAGGATGTTGGGGTCCTCCTACAGATTTGAGAGGACCTCAAGTGATTCTTCCAACATACTGGTGCAGTCTCACACTGCACCTCCAATTTGCTCCAATACCGTTGTGATAGTGCTAGAGCATTTTTCTCTAACTTCTAGGGGAGTGGATGGCTACGTCTTTAACCACAACTCGGTGATCTAGAGGTTCAGCTCTAGCTAGACCTTTGTCATTTCTTCCTTTGCCTCGTGGACCCCTACTGCTAACCTGTGGATCCACGCCTCCACTGGTATGTCTGTTGGGATGGCCAGCTCTAGGACGCTTTAGCAAGTGTCGTCTATCACCTGTACCAGTTGTTCATTTTGTGACACCAATTCATCGTGCTACAAGCTTAATTGTTCCATATTTATTTTCTGCTCACTGAGGACTTGGAGTGCGCAGCTCTCCCTAGCTCGTAGCTTTGCAGTTATCCCATCCTACAACACGTATAAGGTCTCATGCGGGAGTGCAGCTAGACTGATAATGAGACCTTTCAGTGCACTAACCAAAGGCCTATCGGCCTCATTTGATGGCACTAGTGCTCCTTCTAGTAGCACTATGGTGTTCATCATCCGTGCGCGCAACATCTGCTCTAGTGCCGAGGAACTGACTACGAGGTTGGTCTAAAGGGTACGAACCTGGGGGGAACGCCTATAATTCTTGCAACTGCACTCTGAGGGCCCCCAAAATAATCTGGTTCTCTTGCATGAAATCTTGGAGAGCCTTTGTTGGTGACATCGTGCACAGTTTTGCCAATGTCGTCCAGAACACCCTCAGTTAGGGTGATCGGTTCAATGGACAACTTTAATGCCTTGACCTTCTTACGTGACCCTACCCGCTCTATTGTGTGCTAGTGCTTTAACTTTGTTGATGCGGTTCATGGGTTCACGCCTCCTTCTTCTATCTCTACTTCCTTTACTTCGTACCCCTATGCCGTGTGGCCCTCACCTGCCTTCACGGCTACTACCTATGTTGTTGGTGCTACTGCTGGCTTTTCTTGCTCAGTGGCTTTCTATGCCATATCCCATGCCGCCTACACTTCTGCTATCGCTGCTTCCTTCCTTTGCTTTTTAGCCAATTGTGCGATGCGCGGCTTGGCCTTGTCTTTCTTTCTTTGTACCACCGACTTCTCGATCTCTGTGATGTCTGGGGCATGCCACTCCGATAGCCATGCCTCTAAGACATTGAAAATGACATCTTTTGTTGCTACGAAGGGTAGCTTTGTCCACTGTTTAGTCGAGTCCTTGCACACCGTGATATAAATATTTTGCATGTCCATTTAAATTTTGCGAAACTCTGCAGACTGTTTTAAACAGTGGGTGACAACTACAGCTTACAGTTGATCCCCATTATGAGGTTCATCTCCATGAACACCCCAGAAGATTTTGTTGTTGTGTATCCTCTTCGAATCCTTCGTGGCCCAGAGCAAAGTGTACTTCGCGACCTCCGATAAATCCCTATCAATTATGGGGAATTAACTATCCTCTAGCAACTCCCCAACCACGAGCACTATGGAAAACAAAAACCATGCATACTGCAATGTTTTTCCTTGTTCTTACACTTCCTGACAATTTTCTAATAACACTTTGTAGAGGAACTCAGACCAGTTAAACTAGACCCCCTCTGCGCACTGCTTAGCCAGTGCTACCACTGGTGGGAGTACTTCGTTCGCACGACACTTGCGCATGACCTTTCTTGGCGGGATTTCGGTCACCACGCGCACTGCTTTCTCATTGATGTTGGAGATGGCATAGCCTCTCTTCTTTTCAACCTTGTACTTTTTCTTCATGGCCCCTGCGATGGTCAAGTCACTTCCCTTCCTTTCCAATATGTCCGTGGGGTCCTCTCCTTTACATGTAAGCTAGGAGACGACGTGAATCAGGTCTACTGTGATGGGGATGGGCTCCTACAACCAAAAACACCCATCATGCATCAGGCAAAGCAGCTACCTCATGATGAAGATGGTTATTGGTGTGCATTGGAAGTGTAGCATCGAGAGAAGATTCAATAGCCCAGCCTTTTCCACTCCGTGCAACCGATTTTGCAGCTCTAGTTCTCTAACCCCCGCCATTGTGTTTTGTTTGGGCTTCATAAGGTTCCTGGTCTCAAGGTGAGGGAACTTCTCATGGTTAGCGAGCTTCCAATCTTTGAATTTGAGGCTCAGCATGCATCCCAGGTGCATACCTTCAAACCTAATGTTCTCTGGGAGGAGCGGGGTCTGGAGCGAGCTCTTGGTCTTGTCCAGGTCCTTGGGTACTTTCCTCTTCCCTTTTCGCAGGGGGACATATGCAAGAAATTTTTTCGTAGAGTGAGCAGGCTGAGTGTCCTCCTCCATGCCTTCATCCTCCTCCTCTATGATCATAAGATCCTCTAGATCTTCTTCCTCTTCATCGGTTTCTATGGTGACTACTTCCCCTTCTCCTCCATTGACAACTTAGTGTGCAGCAGGTTCCGCAGGGATACACGTACGAGAACCATTGCTTGTTTTTCCTTCTTGGGTCTTGGCGTGCATGGTGATTTCGAGATTTCTGCTACAATCCTAGCACCTTCCAGAGCATCTCCTACAGTGAGGGCCTGCACAACCTCTCGAGCGGTTATTTTGGTTATCTCCATAACATCCTGAGTAGTTGTCATCGTATTCATCTGGAAATCTAGAACTTGCGAACTTAGGGGCTCAATCAACACTTGGCTCACAACACTCAGGGCTCTAGTCAATAGCTCAGTTTGCAAATGACCAAGTGTTGTTTTTTAGGCAGCCATTTGTATTTTATAGTGCCTTTTGAATTTGAATTTGACCATTCCCCCCAAATCTGGTTCATCAATGCTCCCTTAGTGGTAGATTTTCCCAAATCTTGCCCATAAATCGCGTCTTAAATGCCTGCTTCCCGCTCCATTTGGCCTCAAGTTGAGCATCCCATCGTGAATAGCAACTTCAATGATCACTTTCTAGCCAACCCCCATGGCAACACATCCCCTGTGCACAGTCGTGGACCTTGTGACTTTTTGTTTCTATGCACAGATCCAACCTCGCGCAGCTTCTTGGCAGAGTAGTTTATAGTCTCGCGCTTCCTTTCAACTACTTGAAATGCTAAGACTATTCCTCTTTCATCTAGTTAGGTGGTCGCGCCATGGGTGTGTGGTTCCCTCCTGTCATCCAACATTCTTCCTAGGAAATACCTAACTTTTACTGCTATTGGCACTGTCACACACCTTATTCTTTGCAGCACATCACCCTGGTTAATTCTCTTAGTAAGATGCAGTCCAAGCCAAGGCATCAGACTGATCGATTCATGGCGATAGTCCTTAAGCGTGTTAGCATGATCATGCACACCCAGTTTTGTCACTGTGGTCTTCTTATCTAGAAAATCATCCCTTATCTCGTCTTACAACTTCTTGACTTTTTCTTCTACCAAAGCACTTTTCTTCCTTAATCGCACCCTTTCTTATTCAAGTTCCTGGAGCCTAAAGCTTCCCTATTGGATTTTTGCTTCTAAGGTTCCACGAATCGTTGTATCTATCAGTGTGATCATGTGCGGCCTAAGTTCTCCAAGTATTATAGGGCTTACTCAGTTGCTTCATACTCCAACCTTGGTAGTGCCTACATGGTCAGGGTTTTGCACATAGTCCTATATGCCCAGAGAACCACTGGTATGCACAGGTCCCAATCAACCCGTGTCACATGGTGGAACGTGTTCAGTTCTTTGTTTACTTTGTGAAAATTTTCTTCGTGAAGATGCTTCTATGCGCTTGGTCTTACCATACTTCCCAGTCCCAAACAGAGGGGTCATTTGCGCCATTGTCTTGCCCGCTCCTGCTTACCGGTCATGTTTCCTACTGTGAGGACTACGTGCCTTCATGCAGGTTGCACACCATATGCTTGTATCCATCTGGAAATGTGGGAACACAGGCATTTTCATCCATCATATTTGGATTTTATCTGCATCTCAGGCTTCCCAAACCATAGGTGCATCATCCTTCTACACTCGCGCTAGTCCTTAAAACTCTGTTGGTGCGTACCCCACCACCTTGTGGGTGTAGCACGCAGTACCCATTTCAGAGCATCAAAACGATGTTTTTTCGGCACTTATTTTTAAAATTTGTTGAGGAACTCCTCCACTTCACCTCGCCCGTCATACGTCAGCAAATCCCTTACCCCTGTTGCTACACAGCGCAGTGACCTTGTCATCACGTTACAATTGAGCGTGGTTAGCTTGTGTCACTGGTTCCGCCATCATTCTATCGCTTCATCAGAATCTGATGTGCAGGATCTTTCATGCTCCCAAGAGATTCGACCATCCGCGATTGGATTTACCCAATGTTACACAGTAATTTGTCATTGTCCTCATCTCAGTCCCTCTGCTCAGTCATAAATCAAAATACACATGTCCATATCTTCCCACTCATGTAAGAAGATTAAGCAAATGCTCTCTGATGCTGAAAGTTGACCCTTATTCCCTAAGTTTCTACCTTGTCGCGAGTAAGCCATTAATATATGCAATGATCCCTTGTCATGAACAGTCTCATCTTGACACCATCGCAAGTGTACACCTATTTCCTGCAACGGTCAGATTTTAGGGCTCGGTGCGAGGCTTCCAGCTATTTGTTGCAACAATTGGTCTGAATGCATCGCCTCCTTGCGATGCCATCGATGAGCCTTAGTTCATGACCTGCAATGATCCAGAATTGGCGAATTTGTTCAAATAGTCAGCCTTCTGGGTGTTTCTAGCGCTGGTTGTTCGGTCAGTTTGGGTCACCTTTCCTCCTCTGGAATGGTGGTTCTGCCTCTTGTGCAACCTCCCTTGAGGATAATCTCCCTCTCCCTCATTTCATGGAGACTCCTTCTCCTATAAAATCACTCACCATTGCTATGATCTGCTAGTTCTTTAGTTTGGCAGTGTTGGCTTGTTCTTTTGAGTTTGCATTGAAACTAAGTAGATAGATTTGGTGTGAGTGTGACAAGTGTGGGATTGCTAATAGTTTGGTAAGAGGTTGTGGAGTGACTTAACCTTGTATCAGAGCTTATGAGTGAGAGAGAGATATCATATATTTGGGAGACCCATTCTTGAGAGTGAATGCTTGAAGAAACATATTGGCTAGACCCTCCAAGAAGGCTTGCAATGTCAAGACTTGGTTGTAAGCTTTGCTCTTGACTCATTTTAATACAATCAATGATGATTTCCTATATCTTGCATACAATTTACTTGATAGCTTATGATTTCTTGACTTTATAAGTAAATATATCATCGCTTTTCTCAGTTACATGTTCTGTTGTTTTCTTGCGGTGTTTTAGGTTGATTTCTCAATGAGCAGAAACAAACAGAAGCTATAGCAGTGCAACGGAAACTTCATCAACCACCGGTTTGAGGTAGGCCTCCAACGATGACTAATTAGGGAAATTGATTATTGTTTTGTCTTTATTGTGACTAGACCCACTCTAGGGCTAGAGGGGTTGCCTCTGTCCGCAGAGGGAACACTTTCCTACTTCACACCCAACCTTTCTCCCACGTGGTTATCTTGTAGATGCAGTCTAGATTGTCGTCGCTATCGTAGTCGTGCACTGGCTCTATGTAGTGCATTTCTTCTGTAGGGTCTAAAGGTACGACTACGCGCAGTGATTTTGTTTCAAAAATCATCTTGCGCTTCTCTAGATTTATTACTCCATTCATGTCAGTGGCCCAATCTATTCACAGTAGCGTGGGATAGCGATTGTGGTCATCGACAATCTCTATCACTTCAAAATCTACTAGCGCACTCGCACCTTCAATATCTACTGTGATTCCCTGCAATCTTCCCATAGGTAGGATCTTTTGCTAGTTTGCCATTCACAGTTGGATAGGAGACCATTGCAGCATAGGCCTGCCCATGTGCTTCCATGTCTGCTTTGGCAAGATGTTCACGTCCGATCCTAGATCCAAAATCACTTGATCCATTTCATATTCCCTTACCTATGCAGTCAATTTTATCTCCCTTCCTGTTTGTGTCGTTTGCTTCCCGAGCTTCTAGACTACGCGTGGTTCTCCTAGTGCAGTCCTAGCACATCTAGTCATGAGTTCCTACATCCCCTTCACTGCTTTGTTGTCATGCAGAAGCTTCATGCATGTCTCCAAGAATGTAGTGAACATCGATGGGTCCATTTCTGGCTCCAATCTGTCTTTACTTCCTGAAGTGGAGGCATCCATGAATCTCTTATTATCTTCCATGAATGTCTCCTTGCGCACTTGAAATTGAATTCTAGTTCCTTTGTTAGAGCCTTGCGAACCCATGTACTTTATTCGAGCTGCTTGCCTTTGTCATCCCTTGTCATGATACCACTCCTGAGCATGATATTTACATTCGAGTCTTCCTCACGCGGTTGAGACCTCATCATTTGCAGGTTCTGAGTCAGGGGCGGTTGGAGTGCTCCTTTATCATGCAACCTCACTATTAGCATAGGAAAGTCCTCCATCTCATGACCAAACTATGTACAATATAAGCATGATGATCTTGCTGGATTTGTACAATCACGTGCATAACTCCCTGGCCCTCCGCAATTATAACATATCAGTTGTCTGCAACCTCTTCCTGGTCCCATTTGACCTCAGCCTCGTCCGCGCCCTCTAAATCTAGTGCACTCCATTCCTACATTTTGATCAAGGGGTTGTGTTTCGGCTTGAACTCTATAGGTAGGAATCTGATCCATCATCAGTTCATAACTTCTACAGGTGTGCTCATCATGGCCTACTAACCTACAGAAATTACAGAACCACTACTGGGAATTCTGTGTATACTTCTGTAACATATGGCAATTATATGTAGCATGCTTCGCTCCTATATGAAAAATTGTGCACCATAATGCAAGCATCACGTTTGGTCCTACTTGTGCCTTCAGTCTTAATGGCATTGGTCCTCCTCCCACGAGGTAATTCATGAACATTGGGCAATGGCTCTTATCATGTCCCTAGCCCTTGAACTTTACACACCATACCTCGTCGCGCACTTATGGATGAGCCGTTCTATCTTGTTTCAAACTTTTCATCTCAAGGCACAAGTTCTTCAATTGCGCATGAATCTGCTAGACTCCAAAGTTAGGATCTTGTATCAGAGTCTCGTGAAATCTCATCACGACCTCGAAAGCTTCAGCTTGAGTGGTTAGCCTTTGTTGTGATAGCGTGTTCCATAGATGTAGTGTTAATGAGGCTACAAACCATTCGTGGTCTTGCCCATCTGTTAAGGTCATGTTCACTTCGTGAACTGTGCACTTCAGTCTTTGATCCAGCTCCCACAGGGTTTCACCTAGTAGCATTGTGATTTCCTTGAATCCAATGATCGACTGTGCCTCTGATTTTGGTCTGCTAAATTCCTTGTTTAGTGCAGCTCGGTGTTATAGACAATTTTGTGCCTTACAACATCAGGCATGAATTGTCAATAATCCAAGGGATCCAAAGTCCCTAAACATGATGTTCCTACCCCTAGAGGAACAAGGTCAGCAAACCAACAGCTCTCAGATCAGTTCTCCACCTGAAAACACTCAAAAACAAGCAATCCTGAAATCAAATCAGGTGCTCCACTAGGCTTCTGCGCTGAAACTCAACTCCTCCATGGTGTACCTGCGTTGCAAAGCAGGTAGAACAAAGGCCACCTGCGCTGAGCGAGATGGGACAAGTGGCACACTGAGTCATTGCTCTGGAATCTTCCAAAAATGACACTTGGATCAGGGATTTCGCCTTGTGATGAGTCAGAGGCTCTGTTTCTCCAAGTGGAAGCAAGGTTCTCCAAGTGGACTCAAGAACTGAAGATCAACTGAAGAGAGAGAGGACACAAGGCAGCTACACATCAGTTGCAAGCTGACTCATCCTTTCTCAATTCATCTATATATTGAGCTCTCTCCTATGAGCTCAGGAGGCTGGAATTTTGTGCAAAGTAATGATATGTTGTTGGTTTCACTATAGAGCTATTGGGTGATTGTTTGAGAGAGGTGAAGAGGAGAAATTCTTTCTGCTGGGAGGTGTTGCTGGATTGAAGCCTTCAATGGTTGTAATACTCTCAGAACCTTTACTTCTTCATTAATAAAAGCTATTGAGGTTCTTCTATGTGCTCTTGTTTCAATAATATATTGTGATAATTGCATGTTTGGTTTACACTAATCCTTGAACCAGTTATGATTGCATGCTTCTTGTAGTTTCCTTCTTTGTTATTTTGCAGGATCTCATTGTAGCTGGGCCAGCAAAAGAGCAAGGAGCTGGGAGCAAGCAGCCAAAGAGAAGAGTTTGGATTCGACATTAAGCGCAAGGCAACGGTTAGTGCATTTCTCCATTCTCTTTTGCTTTCATAAAGAAGTAAACCTTAAGTAGTTTGTTTTACAATTGTTGCTAAGGTACTATCACCCTTAGAGTGGGATAGGGTCATCCGAGTCGGATACTTTTCCCTACAACAAACTGGCGACTCCGCTGGGGATCGTATCCGTTTGATTGTGTTTGTAGTATTTTGCTATTCATTTCCTGAACAAAAGAGTACCAAATCGAAAAGCTTTTGACTATATCAAAAGCGAAGTAGAGGGCAGCTACTCTAGCTCATTTCTGAGCAAGTTCATGATTTGAAGAGCTAATCTACAAGGATCCTTGTAAGCTCTTAGTGATAGCTTTTCACCTTCCTAATCATCTCTTTGAGTGTGCTTGACTGATTGTTTCTGATTTGAGCAAAAACTGTGCATTTTTGAGAAAATTATGACCCGGAAACTGTGAAAACGCAATTCTCGTTTTCCAAAGCAGGTAGTACACAGGCTACCTGATTTGCAACGCAGGTCCCGAAGGGGCTACCTGCGCTAAGAGCCAGACTGGCTGTGCAGCACCTGTGTTGGCCCAATTTTGCCTAGTGCTGTTGGGGTTTCCTCCTTTTCTCTTGCCTGTTTTCACCATTGATTTGGCTGCCAGTTACCAGTCTTGCACCTGTTCTGAAACCAATATTACTTGCCATCATTCTGCCTCCGTTATATAACGAAATTGTACTTGTTCTTTGTATTTCTTACTCATTTACAATTTCCCATAACGAAAAGTAAACTAGTCTTGCTTTTGGCCTCTTAGATCTGAACCTGTGTTAGGCATTTTGCTGGTCTAAAGAGTTAGCTTGTTTGCTGTCCATAGCTGATTAGTCATTTTACTTTCGTCATTATGGTTTGATTTCATGCATTTCCAGTGATTAAGCAAGTAAATCTTAAGGTGTCTTTTGATTTTGGACAAGCTTGTTTATTTTCGCTTTAAATCGAAATCAAAGTTATATAACAACTTTCTTTTTGTAACCCATCCACATTAAGAAAGGGAAAAGAAAATACATGCATTGTGCATTTTGCATTTGACTGTTTGCTTGATGATTTAGGAAAAATTTGCATTTAGTGTGTGCTCTATGATCTGTGTGAAAAGATTTGCCTTTCTTTTCCCTCAGTAGTTAAGGTTTTCAAAGTTGAAAGATTGAAAAGTTTGCTTCTCATCTTAGACTACATTCAGGAATTTGTTATATACATCTCGTGGTGATCCTTAGAGGAAAACTGCTAAGCAAGATCAACATTAAAATAAATCCAATTTACATAACAACGCTTTGTAACATAACGCAAACACATAGAGGTCTAGGTAGAGACGTGTTCCGGCGTCGTTAAGCATAGTGACTGTCGATCTCTACGAAGGTGGGTGATTCCTCCTGAGAGTCGGTGGCACTAATACAGACTTGTGCTCCCACGTACCGTCGAGTATATATTGGGAGACCCCTATAGGCAATTATCCTTTATCCATAGGAAGCCGTGTCGGCCGCCCTACTGATCACGATGCAGTGAACACAGCATTCACGAAGATCGACCACCCGTACCGTAAAACGTATTCTGTGGTTTCGCGAAAAGTTTGGCACACCCTCTGCCTAGAACTCCAGAGCAGTTTCTTTTGGCCTTTCTCAAACTCTATAACTGAAAAAGTCCATCCGAGCATTTGTCACTTCGAGCTCGTTAAAACATCGAAGGCGACTAGAGTCATCTTTAGCTTTTTCTCGACTCTTAAAACATGAAAAAGCAAGTTTGTGTCTAAAAGCGTCGTTAATAAAATTTATTTTAAACGGAACATAATCACCTGTTATTCCCACGTTGATCTTTCAATTGAAAAGTATGGAGCCCACCAACCAAGGAGGTAACCTTGGCGGAAGTCCAAATCCCTTCTTCTCTTGGGGAGATGTTGGTGCGCCTCATATGGCCACACTGTCACTTCCAGGATTGACAATCGGCCTACCTGTATGGCTCTTTTCAACTAATGTAGTTCAGATCGCCACTAATCCTGAGCAGTCGAATCAACAGTCAGACCAGTCTAAAACTACCCACCAGCCTTCCACTTCTTACAATTCTTCCTCTGATCCTTCATCTTCACAAGGTAGAGCCGGCAAAAGTCAGCCTCCCATGGAGAAGAAGGAAAAGAAGAAAAGAGAAAAGAAGCAGAAGGGGCCTATGGCGAAGGCGACTGGGGGCAAGCAAAAGACAGCTGACAAAAACCCACACACTGCACCGACCGGGCCTAAATCGCCATGTGTCATTTGCAAAGGGACCCACTTCCATCGTGATTGTCCTTGTATTCCCCGGATACTAAGGGACTGGTCCCCAAGGTTGCACAATCCGGTAGCATCAACCTCTGCTAGTCATGTTGATTGCAGTCCGTCAACTAGCGAGAGTGAAGGACGAAGAGGGAGACCAAGATCACCCTGTATGTTGTGTGAAGGCGATCATGCCATCCACCGATGTCCATTCTTAGATGAGGTAAAGAGAGTTTTGGAAGATCGTCCGGTTTCACCGTTACGACTTCCTCCTGGATACCAAAAACTCGTGCCTAATCCCTCGATAGTTGAAAATCCAGCTGACCCGCTCAAGTGGTCGGCTGAAGTGTCGGTCGTTGAGAATGAACCTACTGAATCCAGACCAGACGAAAGTCTAAAGGTCGAAACGGCAGTTGACCCGGTTCTTCCTTCAGAGGTTTCATCATCCAATGACTCCGTCATTGAAGACCCATCTTCAAATGACACCCTCACTGAAGAGGATAAAGATGACACCGTCCATATCCTTTTCATCAACACAGACTCTGATGAGCATCAGGGCAATGTGCCCATTCCTTTATCGCAGGAAGGAACATCATCAGGGTCGTATCCGGCCATATATTCGGTCCCACCACCAAGCAACCTAGTTGTATCCTTTGATTGGAATCAACTAGGCAGACCCCAGTTACCAGCCAGTATCCCATTCAGAATCATAGTCCAAATCTACAGAATGGTGATGGCTGGAACTATCATTGATGAAGGGGCATCTGTGAGTATCCTTTCCTCTGTTGCTTGGAAAGCACTGGGTTGCCCGGCGCTTTTACCTGAGATGAGAAATCTATCAGGTTTTGATAAAGGAACCAGTCACCCGTTAGGGATTCTCCCCAATGTTCCAATTACATTGAAAGGGAAAACAGTTCATATGAACATCATGGTCGTCCAGGGACCCTTGCTTTATAACTTACTCCTTGGACGAGACTATATATATTGCATGGAGGCAATAGTGTCCTCGCTCTTTAGAGTCATGTGTTTTCCGCACGAAGGAAGAATGGTCAAGCTCGTAGACCAACTTTCATTTCCAGGATCACGCATCGCAAATAGTCAAATACCATCCCTTAACGGTCTATTCACTCAAGGAATGCCACCGCCCCCGGTTCTACTTCCCGATGAATGCGAGTAATTCGAGAAGAAAAGAACTGGGACCCAGGGGGCATGCACCCTGGCCTGTCTCGGGCAGAGAAAACCTTAGGTATAAAGTTAATTTCCGCAGAAGAATGGACTAGTCCGTACCCCGTCCGAAAAAGGAAGAGAGGGTTGTTCTAGGATAAAATTCTTTTGTCAAAGTTATGTTGAAGCGGAAGAATCGCTCCCTTTGTCTAAAAAAGTAGGCTCTCCTAAGGAGGGGATCTATTTGTGGCAGCAAGAAGGCACCATCTTTGAATGTCAAGCCTCACCCATTAAAACAATATGTTTTGAAAGAGAGTAGGGGCAGTCTTCAAAGAAAGAGAGGAAATTTCTGTAACAAGTAGTCACCATCCTTAGCAACCTAATGATAGACATCGCCGAAGAGAGAGTTTAGTTTGCGGCAGCAAACAAAGCCATTTTTTGGATAATAAGTAAGAGGACAGAATCTCGAAATTATACTTTATACCTGGGGGCATGCAAACCTTTTGGAGTGCAAGCACGGGACGACTATTTATTTTTTTTAAATTTTTAAGTCCTCCCTTTAAACCTGTAGGTCTAACCCGTTAAACTCGTAGGATTAGCCGTTTCCAACTTGCATAAAGAAAGGATGAAAGGCAAAAGTTAAAACCTGCCAAATTGGAGTAATTAGTGAGGTATCGCTCCTTAAATAAGATTACCTCACCTAAGGCATTCCTTGTATTAAGACTGGTATAATCGAGCAGTTTTTGCAATGTTCATGCTCGTTAAAAAATAAACGCAAGATCTGAGCAGTTTTAGCACATAGTTCATGCTCGTTAAAAAATAAACATAAGTTGTGAGCAATCTTCCCCTAGAGTTCGAGCTCACCCAAAAAAAAATGAACCGGTAAATAACCTTGGTAAATGTAACCTTTGACAGCCATATTAAAGCCCTTGGTCGTGTTCTTGTAGTCTCACCTCCATCCGTTCATTTGGCCAATCGTTCATCTCCATATGTTTGTTTACCCATTTTGAGGAACAGCTGCGAAGAGTGATTTCACTTAGCCATCCTTGTGACACTGCCGTGATTGGAATATTCCAACCTGTACCTGGAATCTGCTGCTATCCCTGTTTATCACTCGTTCCTCAAAAGACGAGTCTTCTTTGAGCTCTTTTCTCCTGACTCGTAAAATATGAAAAGTTTGCCGAGTTTTGGCCTTCCAGCTCGTTAAACGACCGGAAGAGCTATCCCTCCTCTAGATTTTAATCTTTTTGGACCTGAGGGATTATTGCACAAAAAGATCGAGCGCTTGTTTTGTTCGGCTCGTTAAAGCAATCGAAAATTCATCCCTTCTGTATTGTCTTATACTTTTTCGGACTTAAGGGATTAGATGACGAAAAAGGAATTCTGGAGTTGACTTTATGTACCTTTTCAGACTCTCTAAAAATGAAAAGGACCGAGTTATCCTTGTCGTTAGACTCGTTAAATTCATTAAAATAGCGACAAACTTGTCTTTAGATGAGAACGAGTTTCCCTATCGCTAGGCTCGTTAAAACATAGCGATGGGCTTTCCCGAAGGGTAGGTTATAGAACAAGCATATGTCATCCTCCTCAAGCTTGACAAAAATAAAGAGGTACTGGTCAGCAATGACTGGGGAAAAATTGGGAGAACCTCACAGCTTTAATGGTAGCAAGTCGCTCTTGAACATGACACTTTGTCCTCCGTATCACATCGGGTTGGGTTGTTTCATTCACCGGTCTCATCACCATGGTCCTCGCCACACCATCCACGTTTGGGGTAATGCTACCGATCCATCACATCAGTGTCGTTATATGTTCAAGAGATGTTGTTCTGCAAAGAGTCAACCGTGTCCCATCCACTGTCATACATTGTCCTTCATCCATTTCATGACCGCCACCCTGAATCATATATCACAGTTTGTTTTCACCTCATCACAATCACTAGCTCCGTTCCGTGTCACTGATGTGGGATTCATTAAGGCCCTCCTTTGACGAATCGCTCCTTGTCGACATCAGCTCATTATCCAAGGAGTTGATCTAGGAACAACCCCTTTAGTACTTTGAAGCTTGCATGCCTCAATGGCAAGTTTCTCACTTCCGGTGACAGGTATACATCAATGACCTTCGACCAGAAGATTTTGCATGGTGGTCGATGCCAAGTCCTTTATTCCCACCATGTGAATTGTACTGCCGTACCTTGAGGGTCATCATCCTTATCGGTGATTCCTCTCGCGCTTGTTAACGGTTTACATCATTGACCGGTAATCAAGCAATGTCTTTCCATGTTCGACTTCAAGAAATTCTCACATGGATCGACTTGTACATCGAGTGAAGATCAGAAGAGATTGAAGACCCCGGATCTAGTTTCATCCATCTGGGCTGCGATATATATTCAGGATATAAAGACATTTGATATGTACATCATTGCAGCAGATGATCATCCTTCTCAAAGGATGATAATTTCAGCAGAGAATTATCAGTCTATCATCAGATGATCGTCTGTGCTATGTACCAAAATGAATTTATAAAGCTGAGCATGGGAATGCCCGCCTCAGCTAGATCATGAAAAAGAATGAAAAATAATGTATTGTATTGTATCTTATTATAGGACACTTCTCAGCAGATTGAATGAACTTCGGATCCTCCTAATAAAGCATTTCACCCGATAAACGACCTCATACTTTAGGGGGCATCTGTTATAGACAATTTTGTGCCTTACAGCATCAGGCATGAATTGTCAATAATCCAAGGGATCCAAAGTCCCTAAACATGATGTTCCTACCCCTAGAGGAACAAGGTCAGCAAACCAACAGCTCTCAGATCAGTTCTCCACCTGAAAACACTCAAAAACAAGCAATCCTGAAATCAAAGCAGGTGCTCCACTAGGCTTCTGCGCTGAAACTCAACTCCTCCATGGTGTACCTGCGTTGCAAAGCAGGTAGAACAAAGGCCACCTACGCTGAGCGAGATGGGACAAGTGGCACACTGAGTCATTGCTCTGGAATCTTCCAAAAATGACACTTGGATCAGGGATTTCGCCTTGTGATGAGTCAGAGGCTCTGTTTCTCCAAGTGGAAGCAAGGTTCTCCAAGTGGACTCAAGAACTGAAGATCAACTGAAGAGAGAGAGGACACAAGGCAGCTACACATCAGTTTCAAGCTGACTCATCCTTTCTCAATTCATCTATATATTGAGCTCTCTCCTATGAGCTCAGGAGGCTGGAATTTTGTGCAAAGTAATGATATGCTGTTGGTTTCACTATAGAGCTATTGGGTGATTGTTTGAGAGAGGTGAAGAGGAGAAATTCTTTCTGCTGGGAGGTGTTGCTAGATTGGAGCCTTCAATGGTTGTAATACTCTCAGAACCTTTACTTCTTCATTAATAAAAGCTATTGAGGTTCTTCTATGTGCTCTTGTTTCAATAATATATTGTGATAATTGCATGTTTGGTTTACACTAATCCTTGAACCAGTTATGATTGCATGCTTCTTGTAGTTTCCTTCTTTGTTATTTTGCAGGATCTCATTGTAGCTGGGCCAGCAAAAGAGCAAGGAGCTGGGAGTAAGTAGCCAAAGAGAAGAGTTTGGATTCGACATTAAGCGCAAGGCAACGGTTAGTGCATTTCTCCATTCTCTTTTGCTTTCATAAAGAAGTAAACCTTAAGTAGTTTGTTTTACAGTTGTTGCTAAGGTACTATCACCCTTAGAGTGGGATAGGGTCATCCGAGTCGGATACTTTTCCCTACAACACTCGGATATCCAATATCCCTACATTTGGATTGCCATTGGAATGCTTAATGTACCAGGTCAACACATGATCCTGCAAAGCACTAAATAATGTTGCCTTCTTTATCTTGTCGTCCGTGACACCCTGTGCTTCCCAAACCACTTTTACCAAGAACCAAAATTGTATAGATCTTCATTCCCTACTCCCTTGAACACTAGTAGCTTTATTGCACTGGCCATACTACTTCGCGGTGGTGGAGGAGGTGGTATGAGCAAAGTCAGGGGTGAAGATGGTGAAACTAGTGGTGGTGTGGGTGGGGGTGGTATGCGTGGAATTCTTTGATTTATCAGATTGATTGCACCTTTTGGTGACACCTTTGCGAGCTCTTCTTCACCTCCATGTGAAGGTGAAATCTAGGGGCTAGTTTCTAGTTATGCGCTAACTTTGTTTCCTCCCACTCCGCGTAGCCCCAAACATCAATTTATTCCCATAACTTGCTTTTCACACAATAGCATTTTAATCCAGGTGTTCAAAGATTTAACGTATTTACCTCAAGATCCTTTTAGGAAGTGTCATTCTACCTCACTGTAGCTAACTAAAGTATCTACCATGAATTCAATGTTGAATCCTCCTATGACTCGATCCAGCTAGTGAACGACAACGCGCACAATCCTATCTTCTGATGCTTCCAGTCTGCACACCAATTCCGGAGTCCACATAATAGGGCTATTGAGTTTACACCTTCTTTGGCTATCTTCTAGCCTCATGATCCACTCGTACAACTCAATAGGGAAGGATGCAAATAAAATTTCATGAATTTCCATATATATGTAGCAATCTAACCACTCTTCCTTTAACAATCACAGATTCCTATTTTCCTACGCCACGAATTCGTGAATATTTCTATCCAACCACTCTTCAATTCCTTTTTTGGTTGGATTCCAGTGATACGACATCAAACATCTCTATGCAGATCCCGGTCCTGGCAATGGAACCATTTGTTGGCATGTTCGGGCCTGAACTAGGTTCAGAGTTAATTAGCCAAGCAAATCCTCATACTACTAACCCTTTCGGCAACAATACAGGGGACGCGGACTGAGGTCTCACCCAAAGTAGTATGGGAGGGTATTAGAACCAAGTTACCACACACTGCAAACGTCTGATCAGTTCGCCTAGTCCACAATTTGTTCCTATGTGTAGGTTACTTCACGCACCTTCCTGTTCCTCGCGGCTTGGTATACTGCCTTCGCGCAACCCTACCCAGGGGTTGAGCACCACGCTCTACATTATTACCCAAGACCTTTCTTATATTACACTGTTAATGATATTTTCCTACTTGAGTGTTTTAAGTTATACTTAACAACATAAAAAATTCATTTAGGTGCATATAGTAAATAAACAGTATATTTGCAAATTATATCAATCATGCATTAACCAAAGAATAGATACATAGAATTATAACCAAACTTCTCTTTATTTATTCTTTCCATGGTTATAGACTTGACTCACCCTGCGCACTCAGCTACAGGGGTCTGTGCACTAAGCTACGGACTACTAGGCCTCTGCACACTCAGTTGGAGAGCCTTCTCCTACTCTATGACTCACGGACACACTTTACAGTTTTACTCAAACACTTAGACTTCTCATCCTCTTCCTCTATTCTCCATACCCCTTTTACAATTAGAGTCTTGCTCTATTTATACAATCCCATGGTCCGTGGACCATGGGTAGGTCTATCCTACCAACATTATATTACAAAACTAGGGTGGACAACCATGTGACTTTGTCATACTTTTGCACCCCACGCCTGCAATTTGTGAAGCTTTACAACAAGATTCAGTCAAAACATGGGCTTTAAGCCCCAAAACATGCCTTGCAGGGGATTCCATGCCCAACATGTATAACTTAGAGAAAGGTTGGAGTGTATTGTAACGAGCCTTGGCCATACTGCAGAGCGAGTACATCTATTTAGAGGAACAGGTAGCATTAACTGTGACGTTCCACTCACTAGTATAAAATGATAAATTAGTGACTAGGTGACTAAAAAATTTAGTCACCACAACGTTTCCAAGTGAAATACTACTAAACATGGGAAATATTAAGTGACCCAACTAAAGACGACTAACAAATATCACTAATTTAGTCATGGGTTAAAATATATGACTAGCTAATAAGAAATACAACTAAAAATGACTAACATGAATGACTAATTTAGTCTAGGAACAAAAATATGACTACCTAACAAGTACTACAATAACATGAATCAATTGTTTATGTTAGTCGTTTTAATTGTGTCAAGTAATTTAAACTTATAAGTGATAGGATTGAAATGTTGTTAAATATTGGCTTAAAGGTTATCATTACTTAAACACTTCTTCATCCTCACATGGTGTATAGCTGAGCCAACTTTGCAGTGTTTATATCTAATAATTTTTTATTTTAAAAAATATATATTTTTAATGAAATAATAATTGTTTTATGTATTTTTTAAAATATATTCATTGTCAACTGTAATTGGATCTACTTCCAATTTCAAATTAATTTGAAGAGAAATTTTAACTTTTAAGACTATAATATCAAATAACAACTACTTTAATTTCATGTTAACCAAGTTAGATCAATCTTAACCCTAGAGCTATCAACCACAGAGAGGGACCCAATCTCTCAAGCTGAAAACTTCTTTTTTTAATGAAAAAATTGAGGAAAGGTTTGCACCTCAAGAGATTGGATCCCTCTTGGCACTTGATAGTTATGGGGTTAAAATGGATCTAGATTGGTTATATAATACTATATAATATTTTTATTTTTATTTGTCTCTTTGTTATTCCCTCTCTCTATATCACCCCCAAAACATACGCATTCTCCCCCCCCTTATCTTCCCCTTCTCTCTCTCTATCTCTCTCTTCCCATTCTCTCCCTATCCATCTCTCTCCTTCTCTGTATTTCCTCCCGCTCTCCTCTCTCCCTCACTCTCTCTCCATGGCTCCCTTACCACCCCCTCTCTCCCCCCACCTTTCTCCCTCTATGTTTTTCTTGTGCCCTCCCTATCCTACCCCCTTCATTTACATCTCTGCCTCGTCATTTCTCTTTCCTCCTTCCTCTCTCTCTCTTCTCTCCCACCTCCCTCTACCACTCCCCCATAAACAATCTCTCTCTCTCCCCCCCCCCCCTCTCTCTCTCTCTCTCTCTCTCTCTCTTCTGTCCAACTCTATTACTATCTCCCTCCCCCTCTCCTTCTCTCTCCCCCCTCCATCTATATGCCTCCATCTCTCTCCCTTCCCCTTCTCTCCCTATCTCTCTCCTCTCCTCTTCTCTCTCTTTCCTCCTCTCCTCTCTCCCTCACTCTCTCTCCATCTCTCCCTTCTCACTCCCTCTCTCTTTATATCCACCTCTATCTCTCCATGTCTTTGTTCTTTCCTCCCTCTCTCCCCTCCTCCAACTACATCTCTATCTATGTCTATCCCTTTGTCTTTCTCTCTCTTCCTTCCTCTTTCTTCCTCTCTCCCACCTCACACTCTCTCTGCCCCATCATTCTCTCTCTCTCTCTCCCCTCCAACTTTTTCACTATATCCCTCCCTCTCTCCCCCACCCCCAACCCCTAACTCTCTCTTAAATTTAATCACATTGTATTGTGTTTAAGAAATTAACTAAATTAAAAAAAAAAAAAAAAAACAAAAAAAAAAAAAAAAAAAACAAAACAAAACAAAAAATAAAATAAAAAATTGGTTGTAAAATATTAAACCTATATTTTGGATCAATCATGTCAAAGAAAATAAAATAATGAAAATTTAAAAGCAATCATGCACTATATTTAATCTATTATTGCTAGTTACTTTGATTGCTCTCATCCCTTGGATCCTTAGCTAAGATGGATATATTCTAGTTATTTGTATATATTGAGATAAGATGGATCTATATGGGTTTTTAACCAACATAGGTCCATCTTAGATTAATTTTATTGAAACTTTAATGTAATTTCTATGGGAATATTTTTTTTTTGTAAGCTGCGGTGGTGCCTTTCTTTTTCTATTTATATAAAATCAAATTGATCCATATTCAACATTTCGGTGGCCTCAACTTGCCCATATGGGAAACCAAGTTTGTTGACAACCTAAAGTTATTATAGGCCATCCAGTAGCAAAAATTAATAAGTCTATCAATCCACGCTAAATAAACCTCGCAACAAAAGTCACTAAACATGTTCCAACCTGTCATGAAACTATTGAAAAGAAAATGCTATCCTCAAAAACAAGCAAACTGTAAACTACATGAATTAATCCTTTTGGTCTTCCACATTTTCAGGCGCTGCTTCCACGTCCCCGGTGCTAGAGATAGCTTCTTCAATTGTTGTTGGATTTCCTCCAGCTTGTTGTCCTGCATGACCATTATGATTTGCAGGTTTTTCATATCTTTCTTAATATTTGGCATACCCTGGGCAATTTCTACCATTTCACCCGCTACCTACTCAAGCGCCTTGGCAAGTAAGAATTTCAACGCCCAGTACATGTGCAAGGCCTGCTTGTAGAGTGTCATCCTTCCTCTGGTGTTCCCGGGGTAGGGAATGAGATCTCCCCATTCATCCATCTTAGGCTCAGAGTCTCCTTCCATGACATTGTCTTCCATTTCCTGTATGAGCTAACGAATGTCAGTGTCTGTTCCTTCTTTATATTCACGTGCAACCTGTTGCACTATCATCCTCATGGTTTTCCTGCTACACCTTTGATATATTGGTGTGGAGGTCGTCGGGTCATTTCTGCCTGGCTGGATTTGCCACCCTCTTCCTCCACAACCCCTTCCTCGGCCTAGGCGTGCCATCTTACCCTCTACAGCCGCCTGTTTACAATGGTCAACAACAAAAGTTAGTTTATCAGAAATTACACTTATCCCCATCGCCTATATATCCCTGTCACTGATCTTGCCCTCCCCACTCAAGGTTCTCCCAATGGTCTGGATACTCCCTGGTCTCTCTCCCCTTGGGCTAGACATGGGCATGCCCTCAATTGTCCTATCCCCCTCCCAGATAGCTTGCTTAACTTCCTCAGGCTGCCTCTTTGCCCAACTCCTACAGTACCCTAGCAAGCCATTATTCTGGTCCTCACGTTTCCTTACCATACAAACCTCTTCCTCTGCATTTCCCATCTTTCCCCACTCTGCCTCCTTACTGTGCGCTATAGGGAGAATTTCAGACTCACTCAGACGTCTCCTTCCCTCAGTAATTCCTAGCTCCCCCCCTCCTCCAACATACTATGAATGGTCGAAAGAGATCCAGGAATTGACACTAAGAAAACATACCCAGACTTTCGCTTGACCACTGAAGAATCTGACTCTCGCTTAGCTCCATTCTCCTCCTTCCTTCACTACACACTGATCTCTCTTCCCCCCTTAGCCACCCTCATTAACCCTTTCCCACCTTTCTTGCATCCAATCACCCTTCTGTTGCCATTTCCTACTTCCTCTTCCCCCACTCCCCTGTCACCTCGATGCCTCGGGATTCCTTCAGGCATGCATGATGCCCCCACATCCCTTTGAATTATTATGAGAGCATTTGGTGGCCAGCCTTGTTGACCTCTCCCCTGCGCTGTCATTCTGAATGTACTTTCCCCTTCTCTCACCCCGATCGGGGGCCGCCTATATCTGCTAACTTGAGTTTGTGTCCTCATGGTTATCTTGGGTAATGATTGTTTTGAGGGGCTCCCATCTGGGCTCCTCAAGATATGTCGGCCATATACTATCTAGCTTGCCACCTTGATCATTACTTCCCTAATTAGCTAGGAAATCCGCTACCTTCTTACCATCCCTTCTGACATGTTTTATGATCTTATAATAAATTATCTTTATGAGAGTTTCCAACTCCTAGATTAGGCTCCCGTCCTCCAACGTTTCACCACTTTTTCCCAAGCCTTACCATTATTGAGTTTCCTAAGAATATCTATCACCAACTTTGAATCACCCTCTATTTCCAAGTTATTGTATCCATTTCGTCTTGCTATTCTTAATCCTTGATAGGCTACCATTAGTTTTGCTTCATTATTGTTCATGATACCTCCATGGTCTGCATACACCCATCTTGTCCGCCCTTGGTCATCCCGGAAAATGCCTCCGAGCCCTGCTGGCCCTGGGTTTCCTTTGGAGGCCCCATCAAAGTTCAATTTGATGAAACCTTCAAAGGGGCAAGAGAAATGGATAGGGCTATGGCTGTGTGTTTCAGGATCTTTCCGCATCTGGGGAGAAACCACTCCCTATTCTAACTTTAGTTTGGTCAGGATCTTTTCTTCCTCTGGAGTTGTTTTCCAATCCTCTTGATTCCAAGTTTCAGCTAAAATAGTTTCTCTTATATGGCTTTGGGTTCTTTTCCAGACCAGCTCTGGAGACATCTCTTTGTTTTGAAATATTCTCTGGTTTCTTTCTTTCCATATCATCCACATATTCATTCCCACCATTAGACTCCAGGCTCTTCTAACCACCGGGCTCAAGAATTGACCTCGCCCCCATTGTTTAATAGTTTCTTTAATGTTGTGAGGATCTCTATTTGTCCTCCCAAAGAGTCTTTTGATTTCTTCCCATTGCTGTTGGGCTAGAGGGCAAGAATTCAAAAGATGTTCTTGCGTTTCTTGATCCTGCTTGCATAGGCAGCATCTGGGGGCCCTTGGAATCCATGCTTTTGAAGCTGATCCCATGTCAAAATGCATCCTTTACCTACAAGCCATAAAAAAAGAGTCACTTTTGGCCACCAGTTACTCTGCCATATTTGTTTCCATAGGGGTGCCATTTCGTCTTGTCCCTGTTGCGTGGTTAGTTGGTAGGCTTCTTTGATTGTGAAGGTTCCCTTCGTTGAATGACCCCATCTCAGTATATCTAGACCTATTCTGATAGCTATTCTCCTTGACTTCATTTCTCTTATATACAGCTCTCTTTGTTCAGTATCAATATGTCTATCCCACACTTTCGGATTCTTCCAAGTTCTCCAAGACTCCTCCTGGCTTTCTTCATTCTAGAACTCGCTTACATAATTCAGTCCTTCCTCTTTTGCTCTCTGGCATGTGTTTCTGAGACCCTACATCTCATTCAATTTCTCTCTTTGTTTCCAAGCTTCTTCCCATAATTTGGCTAAATTTCTATTCCAAATTTCCCAGAAGACATTCTTGGATACTATGTCTCTATTTCTACTGGCCAGGTCCCATATTGTAGAGCCTCTTGGTGTTTCCTCAAGTCTTATGATTTCTTCTGTTGTTGTGGGCATGTTGTATTTTTTCATCCAGATTCTTTTCCATAGGTCTCCTCCTCCCATCATCCATCTCCACCAAAGCTTCGCCCCCATTACTTGGTTCAGGGTGTAAGGATCTCTCAATCCCAATCCCCCTTCTTCTTTACTCTTTGTCAGGCCCTTCCAAGATATCAGAGCCCATTTCTTTTGTTGCTTCGGTCCTCCCCAGATGAATTTTTTGAATATCTCCACCCTTTTGGCACATGCCCCTTTGGGGGCAGCCGTTGCCGAAAGTGGGTAGATTGGGATTGCTTGTAAGACCGTTTTGAGCAGCACTGCTCTTCCTGCTATGTTCAGAGTTCGAAAGGACCAGTTCGCCAATCAATTCTTGAGTTTCTCAATGGTTTGTTGCCAATTCACCATCTTTAAAGGATTTAGGGCTAGCAGGGTACCTAGGTATTTTGTGGGTAAGTCCCCCGAGCAAAAACCCAGTATTCTAGTTAGATAAGTTTTGACATTATCCATAGTATTGAAGAAGAAAGTGCAAGATTTCTCCTTGTTGATTTGAGTACTTGAAGCTTCCATGAAGAGGTCTAGGATCCATTTTCTTCTTTTTACTTCTCTTAGAGAGACTACACAGAATAGCATGATATCATCTACAAATTGTTGATGTGTAGTCAGCAAGTTGTTTCCTCGTAGCCTCATCCCTTTGATTTTCCTCTCCCATAATTCTTTTTTGAAATATCTTCCTTGTCCTTCTGCAATGATGAATAGGAATGGGGAAAGAGGATCCCCCTGCCTCAATCCTCTTGAGGTATTGAAGGTTGAAGTTGGCATTTAGTTCGAAAGAATGGAGAAATTTGGTGTGGAGATCATATCAGAAACCCACTCTATCCATCTATTGCAAAAATTGAAGGCCACTAATACAGATTTAAGGTATTCCCATTTCAGACAGTCATATGCCTTTGAGAGATCCAATTTGATCATCATTCCTGCTTCCTTCTTAGATTTCAAAGAATGCACCACTTCCTGTGATGCTACCAAGCCATCTAGAATTTGTCGCCCTTCCACAAACCCAGTCTGTTACGGAGAGATAATGCTTCTATGGGAATATTTTTAGTAGTTGTGAGGATAGAGATATATTTCAAATTGTAACATTTTCCCTTATTCAATTAAAAAAATGTTATAAAATTAAGTTAAAATAAAATATCTTTACTATTAACAAAGCCTATTTACAAGTTAATATCCATGGTTAATAATCTTGTCATATTACTATAAAATATTTTGATTGTAAAAAAAGTATGATTTTTGGGCATGTGGCATTGATAAGATATGACATTGTAACAAAGGCTATTCACAAGCTCATAATACCAATGGAAAAGTGAGGGTGCATATCCATGGTTAAGAATCTTGTCATATTGTTATAAAATATTTTGATTGTGAAATAATTTATTTTTTTTGCATGTGGTATTGATAATCCATGGTATTAACCCATAGTATTGTAACAAAACCTATTTTTTACAAGTTAATAATATCTATAGTAATGTGGCCATGAATATCCATGATTAAGAATCTTGTCATATTATTATAAATATTTTGGTTGTGAAATAAGTTATGGTTTTTGGGCTTATGGTATTGATAAGCCATGGTATTGTAACTGTTAGGATATTCCGACACATAGGATATAGTTAAGTTCAACTTGGTCTAGTGTAGAGTTAGGTATAGAGTTAGGTAAAGTGTGTTTCTTTACCGTTGTACATTTTGTAACTTACAATCCGACGGTCACGATATGTAGTGATCCGACGGTTCACTCTCTCCTCGGTATTACCGACACTTGATCCGTGGCTTGACACCTGATTGGTCCATGAGTTCTATTTAAAGTGCATGGAGGGTCATTGTTCGGGTAATCCGTGCATGAGAGAAGCTTATGTAAATTTTCATTCTTTGATTAATAAATTGCCTGTAGTAGCCATGTTGGCGCAGGCCGTGGACTGTTTCCCTCTTTGAGGGTTTTAACCACGTCAAAAATACTGGTGTATTGATCTGTGATCTGGTTGTGAGCGGTGTCCTTTTGGTGTTCTTTCTGAGGAACTTACCCTGTAAATTCCTACATGGTATCAGAGCTATTTGAGGGCCGCGTCCGTTGGTGATCCAAATCTGAAGCCGGTAGAACTGCATCCGACTGTTGTTCCTAGATCTGCTATTTCTGACTGCTTTCAGGCCGAGAGGACTGCTCTGTTGTATTCGGAGCATCTGTTCCAGTGAGGAACCCCTTTCGTTTCACGCGAAAAGGTTTCCGGTAGCCCTAGCTGCGTCTTTTTTAAGATCTGGAGGTATACAGTGTTTATTTTCAGTTTACTGTTATTTTCTCTCTGCTTATTTCGGTTTCGGTTTATTTAGATTTTTTTTAACCGGATCTATACCTTTCATTTCTGCGTATGCTCTTTGCCCTGCGACTCTGTGCGATCTAGGCAAATCAGAAACAGAAAGGAAGGATTTTTCTCATGCATATGCTCTTTTCCCTGCACCTTAGTGTGATCTCAGAAAATCAGAAACATTGAGCAAAATATTTAGTTTTTCGGCTAAAGCTAACTTTGAGCCGCAAGGTTCTTTTTTTTTAAATATCTAGTTTTTTGGCTAAAGCTAACTTCGAGCCACGTTTTCTTTGCATGTCCGTGTTGGGTTTTTTGTTTTGTGTTCTGTAGGGAAAAAGAGCTTTCTCAAGGCAAGCACGCAAACCAAGCCCCCCCCCCCCCCCCCCCCCCCTCTCTCTCTCTCTCTCTCTCTCTCTCTCTCTCTCTCAAATTTTTTTTATAGATCAATTGGTTCAAAGCTATTTTAAGAGAGTAGAGGTCTTGGGTTCAAGTCTCCATTTTTGTGGGGGCGGATTTTTTTCATTTCTGCACATTCGCGCACTTTGCCGGCAACTTCAACAATTTTTTTTTCAAAAAGCCATAACTTCTTCATCCAGAAGCCTTTTTCAGAGCCGTTTTTTTTAAAACCGCCTAATTTTTCGAGATATACCCATTGGAACACTTACTTTCAGCATCTTCAGCTTCAGTTTTTAAAAAAAATGGAAATTCCATGCCAAGTCATTCTTGACAGCACTAACTACTTCCAATGGATATCCTACATGGAAGATTTACTTAGAAGTAAAGGTCTCTACAGAATAGCCACAGACCAAGAGAAGAAACCAAAAGATGAAGACAAGGCTGCAAAATGGGAAAATAGACAAGATCAAGCACGTGGTTTGATAGGGATGTCTATTTCTCCTGATCTTAGATTCCATATTGCAGAACTTGAGACTCCTCATGAAGCATTGGAACAAATCACTAAAGTTTTTGGGATTAAAAATGAAATTAGAGCCCATCAACTTGAAAATGAGTTGCTTACATTGGATCCTAATAATTTTTCTTGCATTGAAGATTTCTTGTCCAAATTCAAGACCCTTAGATATCTCTTGGAAGGTGTTAAGGTTAAGAAAGAAGATAGTAACCTTATTTATTCCATCCTTACTAAGTTGGGACCAGCCTACTCTGTATTTGTTTCCACCTTCCATTCTACAAGGGAAGCTTTCATTTGTCAAGGAAAAGACTACAAGGCCCCTTCCTTTGACTCTTTTTGTGATTCTTTAGTAAGAGAACAAGAAAAACTCTTACACCTTGGTCTTCTTAATCTTGGAAACTCTTCCAAGAAAGCGTTAGCCGCCCAGCAGCAACCAAATTCAAAGAATCCTAAGAAGTCATATCCTAAAAAGAATGGTCCTAAACCAAACAAGGGTCCTAAGCAAACTCAGCCTCAAAATGAAAGATCATTTCAGCAAAATGATAGGACAAATAAAAACAAATGGAAGAAAACTGATAGACATTGTAACTTTTGTAATCGAGATGGCCACTTAGAATCTAAATGCTTTAAGAAGATGGAAGCCTTGGAAGCCGCAATGAAGAAACATAACATCCATGTGGAGCATTCTTCAACTTCAACTTCAACTTCATCTTCAGGAATGGCACTTTCTGCATGTCATTGTCAATCATCTCAGTCTGGTTATGCATTAAATGTATCTTCTTCTTCTCATTCTCATGAGTGGCTCATTGATTCTGGAGCCTCTTATCACATGGCCAAAAACAAAGCCATGTTTTCTTCTTTAAATGATTGTAACACCAAAAATATATATGTTGGTGATGATAGATCTCTTAATGTTGTAGGGACTGGAACTATTCATCTAGACAATGGTCAGTTTAATGATGTACTATGTGTTCCAACCTTATCCTGCAACCTTCTATCTGTATATCAGATAACTCATTTAGGTGAAGGTAAAATTGTTGAATTTTCACCTCATGATGTTGTAATCAAGGATCTAAAAGATCCTAAACAGATTCTAGCTACTGGTCTTGCTGATGATTCCACAAGGTTGTATAAGTTTCACAACTTTGGGTCATCAAATCTTCCCTCAGTATTTGTTGCTCATAATGATGAAGTGAGCAAACTTTGGCATGAGCGATTTGGTCACTTAAACTATTGCTCCCTTCAGCATCTATGTAAAGAAAATATGGTGACAGGTATTCCTATGGTATCTTGCAGAGATGGTGTTTGTTCCGGATGTGTACTCAGAAAACATCATCGGGACAGTTTTGAAAAACATGCCTCTTGGCACGCCTCAGCCCCTTTACAACTTATGCACAGTGATTTATTGTGTCCACTTCCTGTTGCTTCATTCTCTGGCTGCAAGTATTTCTTAACTTTCATTGATGATTTCTCCAGACGCACTTGGGTATACTTCTTAAAACTCAAGAGCGAAGTATTTAACACTTTTTTGGCCTTCAAAGCCTTTGTTGAAAAACAATCTGGACATCAAATTCTTAAGCTAAGAACTGATAATGGTGGAGAATATGTTAAAAACACATTCATCAACTTTTGCAGTGAAAATGGAATTCAAATGCAACATACTGTTCCATACACTCCACAACAAAATGGTGTAGCTGAAAGGAAAAATCGCACCTTAAAGGAAATGGCTAATTGTATGCTGCAATCTAAAGGACTCAGTCTTAGTTTTTGGGCCGAAGCAATTAATTGTGCAAATTATATAATCAATCGCACTCCTACTAAGGTTCTAAAGAATATCACTCCAGAAGAATCTTGGAGTTCCATTAAACCAGATGTAAGTCACTTTCGTGTTTTTGGAAGTGAAGCATGGGCCCATATTCCAGATGAAAAGCATAAAGCTTTAGAACCTAAGAGTGAGAAATGTACTTTTGTTGGATATTCTGAAGATGTAAAAGGTTATAGACTTATTCCATTTAAGTCCAAAAATGTTATCATTAGAAGAGATGTAAAATTTGATGAAAATAAATCGGCCTGCGAGCCTAGTCCGGCGGATGTGCCACCTCTTCCTATCTCTTCTACTTTTGAAAACATTTCTTCTTCAGATGATGAAAGTGAGGATGAAAATCCTCCCCCACCTTCTCAGGATCGTCAACTTCCAAGATGGGTCCGTGCTACTTGGGATGCAGCAGGTGATCTTGCCGGTGATCCTACAGATCAGCGACGTACATGTTCTCAGTTTGAAAGAGCCTCTTCTTTACTGGCTCAAGCTCCAGTAAATCATGATCCTGACACTTTTGCAGAAGCTTCAGGCCATCCACATTGGGAAGCAGCTATGAATGAAGAATATCATTCATTGTTGACAAATGATACATGGGATCTTGTTCCTCTACCAAAGGGACGCAAACTTGTTAGATGTAAATGGGTTTACAGAACCAAGTATGGACCAGATGGGAAAATTGATAAACATAAAGCTCGTCTTGTTGCTAAGGGCTTTTCACAGGTTGAAGGCATTGACTACACTGAAACCTTCTCCCCTGTTGCCAAAATGAACTCTATCCGCCTTGTTCTTTCCCTTGCTGCCTCTTTAAAGTGGGAAGTCCATCAGATGGATGTTAAATCCGCCTTCTTGCATGGGGACTTGCATGAAGAAATCTATATGGAACAACCCATTGGCTTCATCCAAACAGACTCCAGCCTTGTATGTCGACTTAAGAAATCCCTTTATGGTCTCAAGCAAGCTCCTCGGGCTTGGTATGCCAAAATGGATAGCTTTCTTTTAGAATCTGGCTTCTCTAGGTGTTATTCTGACAATACTGTCTACACCAAGAAAGTGGGCAACTCTCTTATCATCCTTGTTCTTTATGTTGATGATCTTATTCTTACTGGTAGTGATCCCAACCTTATAAACAATGTGAAGTCCAACCTTAAAAAGAAATTTGAAATGACAGACTTAGGACACTTACACTATTTTCTCGGTCTTCAAGTCTTGCAATCCAAGGAGGGTATTTCCCTTTCCCAGTCCAGGTACGCTTGTGATATTCTTCGTCATTTTCACATGGAAGACTGTAAGCCAGCCCCTTCTCCCTTTCAGTCTGGAGTCAAACTTTCAGTCTCTTGTACTTCTCCTGAAGTTGATGCTACCTTATACCGTCAACTTGTAGGCAAACTCTTGTATTTAACCCATACTCATCCTGACCTTTCCTTTGTTGTTGGCCTTGTTGCTCGTTTTATGCAAAACCCCCGTGAAAGTCATTGGAAAGCAGCTAAAAGAATACTTCGTTATGTTCGAGGTACAGTACAGTTTGGGATTCATTACAGTGCCAAAGCAGCTCCTCTATTAGTTGGTTTCACTGATTCTGATTGGGCTGGTGACCCTAATGATCGGAAGTCTACTGTCGGTTATGTCTTCACTCTTGGTTCAGGACCTATTACATGGGCTTGTAAGAAATAGGCTGCCATTTCTCTTTCTTCAGCAGAAGCAGAGTATCGTGGTGCTGTGGAAGCTAGTAAGGAAGCCTTGTGGCTTCGTCAGATCCTATCAGAGTTTGGCTTTGAGCAGCAGCATCCAACCACACTTTGGTGTGATAATCAAAGTGCCATTCAGCTATGCAAAGATCCAGTCCAGCATTAGCGCAGCAAACACATTGAACTACACATGCACTTCATCAGAAAGCTCATTCATGACCATGTTCTTGAAGTGCAATATTGTTCAATAGATGATGAGGTTGCAGACATCTTCACAAAGGCTCTCACAGAGGCGAAGTTCACTAAACTTCGATATATGCTTGGAGTTCAGGAAGTTGTCACTAAGAGGGGATAGGCTCTAGTGCCTCCTTCCTTCTCCTATTGTGTCATATTTGTAAATCCTTCAATCCTATCCCAAGTTGTTCTTAAGGGGGGATGTTAGGATATTCCGACACATAGGATATAGTTAAGTTCAACTTGGTCTAGTGTAGAGTTAGGTATAGAGTTAGGTAAAGTGTGTTTCTTTACCGTTGTACATTTTGTAACTTACAATCCGACGGTCACGATATGTAGTGATCCGACGGTTCACTCTCTCCTCGGTATTACCGACACTTGATCCATGTCTTGACACCCGATTGGTCCATGAGTTCTATTTAAAGCGCATGGAGGGTCATTGTTCGGGTAATCCATGCATGAGAGAAGCTTATGTAAATTTTCATTCTTTGATTAATAAATTGCCTGTAGTAGCCATGTTGGCACAGGCCGTGGACTATTTCCCTCTTTGAGGGTTTTAACCACGTCAAAAATACTGGTGTATTGATCTGTGATCTGGTTGTGAGGGTGTCCTTTTGGTGTTCTTTCTGAGGAACTTACCCTGTAAATTCCTACAGTAACAAAGCATATTCACAAGTTAATAACAAATTGAATTTTATTATTTTTATTAATTTAACTTTTTAAAATTAATTGAGACAATATTTAAATGTTTACACTCATCCCCAATATCAATTTTAACTTCTTCTTCTTCCTTTTAATTTAGCCTCTAACACAAAAATACAAATTTCTTATTAAAAATAAACATTTAACCCAATTACAATTTATATATTTTACTTTTCTATTATAAATATTTCTTTTATTTTTTCCATTATAAACATTTCTTTTCTTTTTCATTTCAAATTTAGCGTTGGGTTCAAATAAAATGTTCACAAGTTACAACATCACATTTTAGCACTTCATTTTGCTCTGCCTTGTTGATATCTGTGTGGAAATGCTAGAATAAATATTTATTTTCTTTTTCATTTCCAGTTTAGGGTTGGCATCAAATAAAATGTTCACAAGTTACGACTATCTTGATCTGGTTAGGAAGCATCTCAGTAGGGTTCAAATTTTCACAAATTTTGGGAGCTACGAACAAATTTCTAATAATGGGGTAATTGGTGGAAGGTCACTAAAATCCAAACTATGTGGATATGTGGAGATAGATATGTAGGTGTGGGATAAAGGTAGTTTGGATTGGAATTCATGAATTCATTTCTTGGAGGTTTCCTCCCTATGTTGGATCTCTAGCTCAAAACCCCACATTCATCACCCTTCTATAATTTTCTTGTTGTAGTGGGCTTCAACAATTTATCTGTGGAGAGATATTCCCATTTTGATAGATCACACTTTTGTAGTTACAGATCTACGGTTAACTCTATGTCTTTATAAATGTTGGTCGACTCAACGAGAAGTAGTGGGCACTCGACCTGATTTGAATGGCTGTTGATTAAACATGTGAAAATATGTGGAGTTCTGGTAACTGCTTTGGTTAAGGTTTCAGGTTCCTATGCATATGTTAATTGTATAACTTATGTCAGGATAATTTTTTACATTCAAAAATTTCAAATATGTAGAAGTTACTTTACACGTAGATTAGATGAGAAAAAATTGTCTTAATATAACATGTAAACTTCATATTATTTACAACTAATGCTATTGTATCGTATTGTGCATATGTTAATTGTATAACTTCACTCTTGGTAATTTTTTAAATTTAAAATTGTCAAATATGTATAAGTTACATTACACGTAGCTTAGACAAGAAAACGTTTGTCTTAATATAGCATGTAAACTTCATATTACTTATGCAATTTGTATCTTATTGTGCATATGTTAATCGTATAACTTCAGTTTGATTAATTATTTACATTTATAAATTGTCAAATATGTAGAAGTTACATTACACATAGCTTATATGAGAAAAAGTTTGTCTTAATATAACATGTAAACTTCATATTACTTACAGTTGATGCATATTGTATATTATTGTACAAATGTTAATCGTATAACTTCAATATGGGTACTTTTTTAAATTTAAAATTTTCAAATATGTGTGGGTAACATTTTACATTTAAAATTCTCAAATATGTGTAGGTAATTTTTGTTCATTTAAAATTGTCAAATCTGTAGAATTTACATTACACGTAGCTTAGATGAGAAAAATCTTGTCTTAATATAACATGTAAAATTCATATTACTTACACCTTATGCATATTGTATTTTATTTTGCATATGTTAATCATATAACTTTTGTGTGGGTAAATTTTTACATTTAAAATTTTCAAATATGTAGAAGTTACTTTATAGGTAGCTTAGATTCGCACACAAATAAAATATCAAAAGTATGGCAAGGGAAAGAGTAAGCATTTTCAAATTGGTTTAAAATTTCCCCTTGGTTGATGAATAGAACCAATTCAGAACTACTGCTATTTTTGGTGGAGTATTAAGTTCTTAACCCAAGATAAGAAAAGGTCTCTTAAATGATTGAAAAAGGCTATTTCGAATGTTATATAGAAGTTACATTTCAGGTAGTTATATCTACCCTGATGTAACAATAATATTACAACTCCAATTTTTTCACACTTTTCAACATTTTAAATGTTTGTCTAGTTTAGTATGATTATGCAATTAAATAGTTGATATTGTTTAAGACATCTCCTATTTGCAACATTTCGAATTCTTAAGTGGGATCCTGGGTAGGTATTTTTAACTAGATGGTGTTTTATAATTCACACAAAAGACTTTAGGAGAAATCTTGAATTGCATGCTTGTTTCCATTATGCATCTAATATTTACAAATTTTTCTAGGTGAATAACCCAACAACCCATGTTTAACATGAAGCAAGTACCTCAAAAGTTGGGAAATATTAGTTATTCTATTTCCAGAGGGGGATAGATCCAGAGAAGGCAATGATAACTATCATAAATGGCTTTTGTCAGGTTGTATTTAATGAGATCTCACTAGAATTTGATACTAAAGTAAATAAATTGATGAGTTTGAAGCTTAAAGGTAGTGTTGAATAGGTGTTGCAAGGTCTCTCTATAACACTATCTATCTACATGATTCTAATACCATGATATGGTCTCTCAATAACACTATTGTCCAAATTGGGAAATATTAGTTATTTTACTTCCATAGGGGGATAGATCCAGAGAAGGCAACAACAACTATCATAAATGGCTTTTGTCAGGTTATATTTAATGAGATATCACTAGAATTTGATACTGAAGTAAATAAATTGATGAGTTTGAAGCTTAAAGGCAGTGTTGAATAGGTGTTGCAAGGTCTCTCTATTACACTATCTATCTACATGATTCTAATACAATAATACGGTGTCTCAATAACACTATTGTCCAGGGTTATGTGGTAGATATAGATAGCTTTCTCATGTGCTACAAGTAAATCGTATCATTATATCTTCTATGAAATCTTGGAATGTGTTGAAAGTTTCTCGCACATAAGGAAATATGTATGTACTCTTGAATTTATCTGTGTTCTAATAATATCAAGAATAAATTTTTCATTGCAAAGAATTGGGATCTACCATGTAAGGTTTCCTTAATACATGAAATTATTGATTTATTAGATCCGAACCAGTTAAGGTTGAATTTGTTTTTGTTGTAATGAGATTAAGAATAAAGTTGTCATTACAATCACCGGAATATACCATGTAAGATTTATTCACTACATGAAATGTCTGATTTGCTAGAGTTCAACTTATTAGGATTATGAAGAGTCCTCTTTTATGAGAATGTTTGTGAATTCTCTATTCCTGCTCAAAGAATTACAAATTATAGAAAGGTGGAAAATAAATGAGATGCAATTGAATGGTTTCTGTTTTAAAATACATGGAGGGAGTATATAATAATTTTCAGTTTCCTTCAACTATTTTGGAGTACCCACTAAAGTGCTTCATTTTCCTCATATTTAATTCCCTTTCTACTATCCTAGTGCTTCTAGAAGGCCTTCTCTAAAGCGATCTCTTAACTATTTTGGAGGGAAAGTGATTATTTGATTGGAACCCACATCTTACAATTTGATTAGGACCAAGGGATGAGAAAGATTGATATTATTTGATCTCTTATGCAAGTTAAAATCATATTGAACAATTGCCTTTCTATTTAATTGATACCGCAATCATTGTAGCATTTGTTAGGATTTTGAGAGCTTTTTCAATAAAAAAAATTCTAAAAGTTGTGTTGACAATTAAGGAAATTAAAGAAAAGGTGAAAGTGATGCAATGGAAGGGTTTTATATTTTACTGCCTAAGAATGCTTTTCTAATTTGAAGGGCTTGGTATCTTCTTGACTCAAGATTAGTTACATTTGACTTGCTAGCATTCCTTTTAATTTCATTTTTGTCATGTTTATATTTATATCCTTGATGTTGGTGATCTACTGTGTGTGTAATAGGAATTATTAACTATTAAGTACTCGCAAAGGTGATATTGATGGATGACTAACTTTAAATGTCCCTACTTGAAACTCTAGTATTACATGATCATGCAAAGAAATTATTAATCAATATTAAAGGGAAGATGATTAATGTGTATTGTTTCTTGGCTTGTCATATAATTACTACATTTTGTCCCCCAGTAATATATTTGACGCTATTTATTGGTTGTTACTTGTGGAGCTTCCTTTTGGCTCAGAAAAACATCCATGATAAATGTCCATTGCATTGGCATTGGAAATCAACAAAGAGGACTTCACCAAAAGCATTAGAGGACATCGGAGAAATTGGTACAATGAGCCGATAAGCACTAGGGAAACATTGAGGAACCATAATTTTTTGTGTATTTAGATTCACTAGAAATTAGCTAGTCACAAAAAGTACATTTTTTTGAATATTTTGATGTATACATAAATACTTAAAATTAAATTTCAGAGTAATTATTCAAAGTAATAATTATCTGATAGTCATAATTTTATAATCAAATAGTATAATATGATTAATATTATAGGACATGACTATAGGGTCTGACTGTGAGGGAAATTATGACAATATATGTACACTTCTCACTATATTAGACAATAATCTCTCAGAGTGTGATATCCATCCAAATAAATGTACTACCAGAGGCCATTGTCGGAATGAAATTTTTTCTTTTAGTGAACCGTGGTGATATATTTTCTTGGGCCTTCGTATTCTACTTCCCTAAGGTTTTGACACTGCTCACAACTAATACCTTCATTCAACCAAGTGAGGTACTCATCTTGGAAAGTTGAATCATTTTTTCTCCACAATCTAATATGATGTTGTATCAATCTCATGATCCTAAAAACATAGGTCATAATAGCCAAGAACTTTTACCATGAGAAAAAGCATCTCCGGATTTAAGGAACATGACTCTTTTAGGACAAGCAATAAGGAGATTTTTTACACTGATTTTTTTTACCATTTTTTTCACAAGTTATCTATTGGCTGATATTATTAGCATGTAGCTTAGTTAGTATGATTATGCCTAAGTCTTAAAGGTTGAATACTAAGTTCCTAAGGTATTATTTTCTATGGTAACATTTTATTTTCTTTGTTTATGGTCATCTAGCCACATAGTGGCCATTATCACCCAACTAAAAATTATTTCCCAATTGAAGAAAACTTGTTTTAGTTTCTTACTTTTCTAGGGAAAACTGGCATTGACATTTTTTATGTTGAGGTATATGTCATATAAATTCTTTATGTCTATTTTAGTTTATATTCCAATGTTCATCGTCTTTGATGTATTGTAATCTTCATTGTATCTTCTTTCATTTTCAGAAGATAAACTCGATATTGATGGTAAGAAGAAGGAATTAATGAAAGATAGCAATAACAGTGGAGTGAAAAATGCAGAAAGAGAGAGAAGAGAATCAGTCTAGTGATGCCCTTAAAGCCAATATCTCGCATGATACACACACATATAGACTGATGGTCAAGTCTTTAGAGTTGGTGAATTCACCTACAATGCCTTGGAAAAATAATGATAATGTTTTGAAGTGATGAAACACTATTTCATGTGTGAATTTATGTCCAACCAATATTAAGTTAAAAACTCATATTGTAATACTTGAAATTTCATATAATATAATTTACGTGGTTGAAATTATTTATAGTTGTATTTGATATTATTTAGTATTGTATATGTAACTTTGTGTTTTCACATTAGATGAACAGGTGCATTGTATGGCATTTTTTTAATTTAGTCACAAAATCATACTAATTAATTTATGTTGACTAATAATGAACACATAAAATCAATCTAAAACTACTAAATTAATAGTTCATATTGATTAATGATGAACACAAATAAAATGAAGATATGACTAAATTATTCTTTTACAATAATTATTAATGAAAGTAAATGAAATGAATATAAACTACTAAATTAGTCATTTATATAATGAATATGAAGCTACCAAAAAAGATAAATGAATACTGCAAATGATAAATTTGTGATTACAAATGACAACTAAATTTTGCATTTATATAACTATTAGTAGCTAATTTACAGTATCTTATAAGACGATGAAAAAATAGTCATATTTCTTTAGTGATTAATTGGTTTCAAACCATGACTAAAATTTGCATATATATGACTATTAGTAGCTAATTTATAGTATCTTATAACACAACCAACATTTTCCTCATATTTCTTTGGTCATTAATTGGTTTTCTTAGATGATCACATAGTAATATATTTTGTTGTATATTTGGTCATTAATTGTGAAAACTAATTACTAAATAAATCACTAAATTAATGACCAAATTTATGGCTAAATATACTACTAGAAGACAAAATTGAGACAACCAATTAATGGCTAAGTTACAAATGACTAAAAGTTGATCACATTATAAGGTATTGTATATTAGCTACTACTAGTCACCAACTGAAAAATGGTCGTTTATATGCAAATTTTCATCCTTTTCTTAGTAACTAATTGGTCATTTTGTACTAGTGGCTATTGGGGCCAGTGGCTATCATGGCTATATGTATGATTGGTTCTTTCACTCTTTTAATATAGCAGAGCCAACATGTTTCATGCATATATTGTTATTGTAGTTCAACTATTCTTGTTACTCTAACAATGTATTTAGTTGTAATTTATGCATGTATGTATGGATTATTCCATATGTGTTTGGATGAATATTATCGAAACGTGGTGTTGGTATAACTCATCACTTTGGATTATCAATTATTCTTCTTTCTATCTCGTGATGTCTTTCAGCTCGTGTGTTCCCTTTCAAGCTGCATTCTTTCATAGGCTTCTAAGGGACACACTCTTCTCCCCTTCCATGTGTTATATCCTTTCATGCACCTTCCCTGACTTGCTGCAAGGTCACACCGTTGGTTTCAAGAAGGAAGTCTTACATAACTTTGCACGCAACCGTAGTTAATACAATACCATACTACCCACTGTTTGGATTCTTACTCGAAATGATCTGAGGTCTAGTTGGAACTTCTTACCAATGTGATCCCCTGACATGTTGACAGGTCTAGCATCGTCAACATTTCTGGCGCTAGAAAGAAGGTCAAATGACAAGCTAATTCCTCACAATCTATTTTGAATATTCGTACATCTATCACGGATTATGTTGCAGTTCACCCTCCACAATGCTTTTCTAATGGACATATATTTGAATTCAAGTGGTAGTTCTGGGATGAATTGTCACATATCATGTATGATGATGAAGGCAAAGTGACCTAGCGTAACACTTAGATGACTTCCATGCATTCATGGAGAATGTAGAAGGTTTTAATGAAATAGAGTTCTATATGTTTCTCGTACACACACTTCGTGAATACCCATTGCTATGGTGTCGCACGTCGCCCCCTAATTGCATGCACTCATTCAAATAGTTCAATGATCTAATAGAATTATTTTTTCACCATTTTGATCCTGAAGAACTTGATAAGAAAATGTTAAAACAACAAAAAGCCTCGCATGAATCTCTAGAGGAATTTCGGCAGCACTTCCGTCGACTCCTTTTTGAAGCTCTGAAAATTAAGATGAAGTTCCAATATATTTTGGATAGATATGAGTATGTTTGTTACAAATTTCTCTATCCCAAAGTGAAGAAAAACCTCAAACCCTACTTAACATACTTCGGAGATGGAGTTGCAGAATCACAACAGGACACAATCATTATCACAAGTGACTATCTTCTTTCCTTTCATCAAACAACTCCACCCCTGCAAGGTGATCTGGGAGAGTGTGCACACAAGTCTACTCAAATGCCACATCCTCCCACCCTCCCTACTCAATTTCTCCACATATTTGCTTGGAAAGCCCATGGGTTGACATATGCACTTGTTACCTTAACCTCTATCCCTACATTCTACTAATCCTCTGAATTGTATTGTCTTGTGTTATTTAGTTCCAGACTCCACATTTTTTGTGAATAAGGATCGAGCTATTGACAGAGTTAGTGTTCCATAACCAACCTAGACCATCATTTACCATGAGTATGACTAGCCATCTTAGCATGAACCCACAGTGAAGGATGACCTCCTTTTGTCTACGCCTCCTCCGCTCTTCCTTGACATCTTTGGCGATTCTTGTATCTCTATGTTTCCTTGTGTAAATCCATCCCCGGATGCATCTACTTTTGATCATTCGTAGAAAACACCCGATGCCAGTCCATCATTTGATAGAAAAGGGGACAAATCTTTCATTGATAATCCACTTGAAATTTCATATACCTTTTTCAGAAATGTGAAGGGTGAACATTCTTACTTCTTATCTACACCTCTATATGATTCATCAAATCATGAGGATGTCAATGAAATCATTGATTTTTCTGATCGTAGTTGTCGTGATATCTTCACACCTATATTCAATCACGATTTTGATTCCATTGGTGTTAATCTTTCAAAACCACCTGTTTATGATGATCTATCTGTCGATGAGGTTGAAACCTCGCAAGCTATGATGGAAATTTAGCTCGAGCTGATGGTTATGTCAAGCCTTGGTTGTCCTAAGGTTAGTTTCACTTCTTATCAGGAAATTTTTTAAACATCCAAGGCTCTTGATCATTCATTTGTATGCATTAAGATCAATTGAATACACCGGTTTCGCTTCCTCCACCTAAATCACATGATCCCATCGCTCATATATTGGAGGAATCATATAGAGCAAGCATACTTGTGAGCTGTAAGCTATCTCTCTTTCTTGTGTTTTCTTTTTTGTCACAATCAAGAGAGTATGTATGCTTATCATATGCACGAAGTGTGTCAGAGAACCATGTTAAGTCTGCAGTGTGCTTGTCTTTTGCTTTCAATCTTTTCTTTTCTATAGACGCGTTTAAACTCAGAGTGTGTTGGTATTCATTTTTATATCTTTCGTGTTTGTTGGTTCGCTTGACTGTCCTTTTCATGAACCATTCCTTCACCAACATAGGTTAACCAATGTGTTAGTGGCTGCATTGGAAATTTCACTTCAAGTGAGCAGACCCATGCATGATTAGCTTAGGAGTAGGAGTAGTGTTTGATTTTTTCTAGTTTGCTTGCATGCATGTTTTCCTTCCTACTTTGTTTATTTGTTTTCTTGCTTTCATTCTTTGCTTACTTGTTTTTCTTTCACTTTTCCTTTTTCTCTTTGCTTTATTATTTTGTTTGTTTGTTTATGTCCATAGGTTAGTTTCGCATGAAAGCGTGTATGACTCTTGAGACAAGCAGGGTGAATTACAAGAGGACTTGTATAGCTATCAACACTTTTTTATCTATTATCTTCTCTCTTGATGTAGAACTTGTTGTCTTCGTCAAATGATACATCAACAGAGAATACATTTTGCTCAAAGTGAATCTTGGTGAAAACACAACACTTACACTCTAACTAGTACCACCTACTCTAGTCAGTTGTTTTTGGGTTAACCCTTGTCAGCTCAGTCAAGTAGAGTAAGGTGATAGGGAGAAACTTAAAAAATGTTGTTAACTGTATATAGAGCATACTTCTCTAAAGTTACAACCTCTTATTCTCTCAATAAGTCAAGATCCCTTTTCCGCCTCACAAATAAATAAGTGCCTATGCACAATTCTTTGAAAAAATGAAAATATGAAAAAAGGAAAAAATGAATAAGGAAAAAGAAGAGAAATGCTTCTTGCATAGAGAGGTGATTCAAGTAACTCCTTCAGGGCAATGACCAGGCTCCCTAGCAGTGGAACGATGCTTGTGTTCCTGCGTTACTCCGTCGGGCTATTTTCTAGGCCTGCTGTAGAAGTGGAGCAACACCAGAGATGAAACTTAAACTCTCATAGCCATATTACTTGTGCACAAATATACCCATCATCCCTAATAGAAAGAACTAATTTGACTATGCTTGGAATGTGTTCTGACCGATCAAGAGAATGAGAGGTGCTACATCTTTCACTCAAGCTACTGTCGAAACCACGATGATCAAAGAGTCGAACCATACTTCCGGAGGAGTTAGAATTTCTTTTCAAGAAACAAGGTCCATTAAGAGAGTTGGAGTTCTACCAATGTATCACCAATGTTGTAGCGGCTACAACCATCGTTCAAAATTTTTCCTTAACTTCATTTTGGAGCCTCCCTGCTAACCATCCTTAACAGTCTTGCACTACCCAGGTACTTATGCTTTTAGTTGAGTTAATTTGGCTTATCACCTTGTGTTTGCTAACTTTTTTGTCTTTCACCTAAAAGATGACCTCCTGTGACTTGGTCTGCAACCAGTTCTTGTGTTGACTTGGAGAATTGCACAGAACCAGAGGAAAACTAGCCTTGCTCTCTAGAATTGTGCAGTGCATCCTAATAGCGAGCTACTCTCCAAAATTACGTAGAGCAAGCAGGTTGCCTTCCCCCAGCAAATTACACAAAGAAGCCCATCATCGGGCTTTCTCTCATAATTTGCGCAATTTCGGCCAGTAGCTTTGGCTTCAGTCTAGAAATTACACAGAGATTGAGGGGCATCCACAGCCTCTCAGCCCAGAAACTACGTAGAAGTAATCCCAAGGCTTGTTGTCTGTTGCATGTGCTCACAGGTTAATCAGTTCCCTCCAAGACTATGCAATATTGCCTTGCATGCATGGGAAAAATTTTCCCAAAAAATAAGAAAGCATCCCTAGATTTTAGGGATCTATTTTGAGAAGTTGGGGGTTACATGCAAATGTCGTTTTAGAAACCTCCCGCCAAGTGTCAATTTTTCCTCGAATTGGGGCATGCGTGTCAAAAGCTTTGATATTTTCAAAACTATTTGTTCCATGCTTGAGAGCTCATTCTTCACTTCAATCTTAGAGATATGTCATTCCCAATGCATCTAGGAACCTTCAACACACCCATCGCAACTTTTGATTGGTAAGTTCGCTTTTCATGTCTTTTGCTGCTTTTCTATCTCTTTTCATATTTCGGTTTGTATGAGTGTTGTTTTCTTGGTTTTTTTGAATGGTTTTTGTTGTTTCAATGCATGTTAGCTTGTGGAAGCATCATTTCAAATTTTTCATTGCATTTACTTATTGTCACATGCATGTTATTGTTTCTACACTAACGATCATCGTTGTGACTCACTTCACACACTTCATTGTTCTCCCATCTTACTGAATCTTGTACTTACTTATTAGAATGAATGTTCATTAACTCATGTCTACACCCAAATTCACACATGCATTCAGTCCTTACTATTTTTAGTCGCCCGTCAATAGGTCTAAGATGCCTTGGCCCAGACCTTACCTTGTCTAGCTTTCACTGCACATTTCTAGGATGGAAGACCTTGCCTTATTCCCAAAAATTTCATAGATCCTACCTCACACTCCCCCCCAAGATGTGCTCTACACAATTTTGACAGGAAGTGTCTCAGTTGGCCCTTGGGATTGCGCAGTGCAATTCTCCCCAATAGCAGTCATGCTGACTGAAACTGCACATTACATAGTTCCTATCCTTAGCATGCCAAGATGTACTATGATCTGTACTATTTCGATAGTCATTTATCTCACTAGCAATCTGGATTATGCTCTGCACGTTCTAGCAGTTAGTCTCCCAGCCTCTCCCAGAGAAAATTGTGCAAATTTCCCAGTAAGTCACCCATGTGTGTTGCATGTCAATCCTCAAGTTTCTTTTGGTTTTCAGCTGATAGTTTTCTTGCCATTAGTGTTTCTCTATCTCTAGGTATCACAGGTGTTCATCAGTCTCTGAACAGTACAGGTACAATGGCCTCCAAGAGAGCAGGGTCAAAGGATAGCATTAAGAGGGAAACTATAGATGTGGTCGAGCAAGTGTTTATGAGCTTGCCCATCTATGAAGACACTAAGTTTTTCAGAGACAAAGAGATCAAGATCAAATGCCAGGAAATCAATGAAATATTTTCACGTACGTTTGAGGAGAATCTAGAGGACTGCAGAGTCTATGTCAACATACACAAGTCTAGTTTGTACCAGGTTGCATGCAAGTATCTCACATTTCCATGCATGGACATGATCCACTTAATTGTCTCACATATTGATCTAGAGACAATGGTTTTTAGTAGTGTTAGTGGAGTAGAACTTGTTACCTACAGGGTAAAAAAATTTCAGGAGATGTATCAATTACCACAGTCGGTGAACACAATGGATGCACTCTTCACCAATCCGAGCAGCAGTGCAATCTCAAGAGACATCTTAAAGAGCTGGGTGAGAGAGCCATCTGTGTTCAGGATATCAAAGAACCAGATATACAATACAAATATACTGCAGAAGGATTATTAGTTCTTGGTCATCTTCGCATGCTGCTTATATGGCTAGGAAACTACAAAGACCTTCCCACAAAGTTGGATGATTGTGTCAGATCATCTTGGAAACGAAGGAAGACCTTTCAATTAGTCTGACATGTTGGCTCTTGTACTAAAGGGGAAAGTAACATATGCCTAAAATCCACCCAAGGGTCAGCAAGAAAAGCTCTTCATGTCCACTTACATTCTTGATGCAATACGTACCCATCAGTAGTTCCCTAGCTTGGGTTGGGCATGGACTCCTTCAGAAACCTTTGTGCACATCTATTGCAGGTTGTTCTCTGAGTGCAGATTCTGTGGAGTTATACTACAGCTGTTAGACCACTTCATCACCCCAATGTACAAGATGATCTTTCAGCAGGATCCACCTTGCATGTCCTAGGAAGCAATGAAGTAATTGGTTAACATAAGAGATTGTTATGCCTCACGCCTTGGCACCTTCACTCAGATGTACAAGGTGAAGAAGTCTCCACATGTGTTACCGAAGTTTTGCATGGACAAGCTGGTCATGTAAGAGGTTTCATACCACATCTCGACAGGGTTGTTAGCAAGACTGCACAAGAAGAAGAATGCACCTTGGCCCACTCTTCCTTTATGGATCAGGTTGTATGAGATCCAAAGTCTCAAGCATGATGAGGCTGAGATGGAAGAATTCAAGAGGTTCATGTTCGGCACAATAATTTTCAATCCATATGACCTACATATCTTAGTGGAGGACCACTGTGCAAAATTGTATCATCCTTGGATCCATGGGGCATGTCATTGGCCTGACGAAGACCCATGTACATACTGCTACAACTCCTCAAGGCTCAATTAACTAGTCAGAGTGGCTATAGATTAGTTAGCAATGAACAAGGTAGTAGCATCTAAAAGAGTAGCAACATCAGTAGTAGTAGAAGGAAGTAAACCTGCACATGAAAAAGGCAAGAGGAAGGTTTGATAGCACAGAGGTGGACCAAAGCTACAAGTTCAAGGTAGATCCACTTGTATTGAGAGCATCTTTGGAGATTGAGGAAAAGAAGAGACATCACAACAAAAATATTGCGTAAAGATAGAGGGAGAAGCAGGAACTGGAGGAGGTAGAGAAGAAGTTGCAGGAAGTGAAGCAACAACTAAGGGAAGAAAAATAGGTGTGCAGAAGGGATAACGAATCGCAGTAGGAACAAGAATAATAAGAAGTGCAGTGTTCACGCATTGATGAAACTACACAAATACAAGTTATTGAATCATCACTAATGGCAGATAGAAAATAGGGTGAGGATTTGTAGGAGCAGGACTTCGCTGTGGAGATTGAATAGATGTTGGAACCAATGGACAAGAATGTAGCTTAGCTAGAGAAAGATTAGAACACAAACCTCATGCTCAAGAACCAAGATTTCACTCCACGAGCTTCACCGGATCCAGGAGCAGAGAAAGTCCCAAGTGATCAAGGAGACACTGAAATCCTTGAGGACAATAGGGAAGAAGATCTGCACAACATATCTTTTGACGAGTCACAACATAGATTTTTACAGTCGTGTAGAGTCCCCACTCCAGATGTCCATGCATCTCCTGCGCATTTTCAATAACAAGTGATCATGTCCGATGTGCATAGACATCCATCTGCATTGGCCGATGTTACAAAGGCATATTCCAAATCCATCGGCTCAAGTGTGAGATTCTTGATAGCTGAGAATGAGCACATGGCTAGGGAGTTTCATGCAGCGAAGTAGAGATAAAAGCAAGCTACAACATCTGCCCAAGCATAGTTGAAGAAATTGGTACTTGCTGAAGTATCGTCTCTCAAGACAATCATGGAGAAGCTTTACTTCAGGTTCATCACCGTGCATGAGTAAGTTGTCCATATTAATGGTTGGCAACAACACTATGTTAGGGGAGCACACATCTTCACATACATACACACTATTATCAATCACATGAAGATATGGAAATGAAATACAAGGGAGTCATATTGTACTTTCCAAAGATGATGAATTCAAAGGCAGTGGAGTTGAAGGCACGCATCCGGAGTCAGATCCAGAACTATGGGGAACTCCCACAACTCATCACCTCCTTACAAGCTTCACATGCATGAGTATTTAGGAGCATGGATGTCATTGTGCGCATGCATGTGATCCCATCCATTGGCACACTCACTGAGGTAAAAGCAAAGAACCAAGTCTGACTGGAGATGGACATGTACTTCGAGCAGTTGATGTGCATAGCCACCAGTGCAGATTTTCATATTAGCACGGACAATATGCATTAGTATGTCACTAATCTAACTACACTCAACACCATAATATGCATGTGATATGACGATTTAGAAGGTGCCAAATTAGTGTACGTAGATGCAACGAGGAAAGATTTCACTTTGAGAAGGATGTCACCACAGAGTACCCGAACACCATAGTAGACTACCCTACCAAGCTTGGCATCAGTACTCTATCATTGATCACTAAGAGGATGTCGATGAGTTAGTCTTCCCACAACTTCTGGGTCTCAGTGATGTCTTTAATGGCTTATTCAATCCCATTTTTGTCTCACATGGATACATGTGTAGATTGTATTGTAAACATGTTGTAATGTGAAAGACCAAGTGTCAATAGTAGAATGTAAACAATCATGTGTAAGTTGAAGAGTCATGAGGGTAAGCTAAGAGTCACAAAGGGGAATGTCAAGCGTCACCCCACCCTTTTCTATATATAGAGCCTCATAACTCATTCTATAATAATTTTTGAGCCAAGCATCTAATAGGTATAACTTAGAGAAAGCTTGGAGTCTATTGTAACGAGCCTTGGCTTCTCCACAGTGAAAAGCGAATACATCTCTTTGGAGGAGCAAGTGGTAGTGACTGTAACATTCCACTATTAGGTCTAGTGGTTGTCATGGTTGTATGTATGATTGGATCTTTCACTATTTCAATATAACAGAGCCAACATGTTTCATGCATTTATTGTTATTGTAGTCCAACTATTCTGGTTACTCTAACGATGCATGTAGTTGTAATTTATGCATGCATGTATGGACTATTTCGTATGTGTTTGTATGAATCTTATCGAAGTGTGTTGTTGGTATAATTCATCACTTTGGATTGTCAACTATTCTGCTTTCCATCTCGTGATGTCTTTCAGCTCGTGAGTTCACTTTCAAGATGCGTGTTATCACAGGCTTCTAAGGGACGCACTCTTCTCTCCTTCCATGTGTTAGATACTTTCATGCACCTTCCCTGACATGATGCAAGGTCAAACCCTTTCTTCCAACAAGGACATCTTAATTACATTTATGAAAAATTGTGGTGAAGGTGATACCATATTACCCACTACTGGGACTCCTACTCAAAACAGTCTGACATCTAGTTATAAATTCTTACTGGGGAGATCCCCTGACATGTTGGAAGCTCCAACACCATCAATAGAAAAAAAACCACACATAAGGGTCATTTTACTTTTCCATTTATTGACGAAGTTCTTGACACACTTGCAAGGAAGAACTACATTTCTTTCCTTGATTAGTCTAGTGGGTACAACTAGATGCAAATCGCTCGAGAGGACCAAGGCAAGACAACATTCAACTATATATATGGAACCTTTTCTTATCATGTGCTACCATTTTGGCTATGCAATATTCCAGCCACATTGCAAAGTGTTTTGATTGGAATATTTTCCAATCTTATCAACGATTATATATAAGTTTACATGGAAACGTTTACCACTTATGGTGAAAAAATTGATGCAGAACTCACTAACCTAGAGGAAACTTTAATAAAATGTAAAGTAAATAATGTTTCCCTTAGTATTCAAAAATGTTATATAATGTTAACTAATGAAATTGTGCTAAGGCACCACGTTTTAGAAAAAGGCATACAAGTAGATCTAGCAAAAATAGAGGTAATACTTTACCTTCCTATTTCTCAAGAACAAAAGGAAATTCGTCTTAGGACATGTTGGTATTACCATCACCTTATTGAAGGTTTTTCATGTATATCTCATCTAAAATTTTCATTACTTAATAAAAATTCTAAGTTCCTCTGGACAAATAGCTTCCAATATACCTTTGAAAGTCTCAAAACTTATTTGTCACAAGCCCTATATTGGGAGGGCCAACTTGGTCCCTCCCTTTTCACATTTTTATAGATGCATCTAACACCACCATTGGAGTTTTGTTAAGGAAGCTAGAATAAAATAATCTATATGCAATATACTTTATCAGTAAAAGCATCGCATTGATAGAACTAAACTCCATGGTGATAAAAAATGAATTTCTCACCATTATACATGTTATTAATATATCCAGGAATTTTATCACAAGGTATCTAGTCCTTTTGAATATTGGCCATGTTGTTATTAAATATTTAATTAAAAAACTTATTACTAATGTCATGGTCATTATATGGTTACTTTTGTTTCAAGAATTTAACGTAACGACAAAGCAAAATTCAAAAATTTATCAGAGAAAGTGAAAGATTCTCATGAATCGATGGTTGTCTTTCTACATAGGGCCTGATCTCATCATCGAAAGATGTGCAACGTAATATGAGGTCTATGAGATACTTAAAATTTTTCATTATCATCCATATGTGGTCATTTTTCTAACAAGGGGAAAGGGTACAAGGGACCCCATCAAGGGTACTATTTGTAGGTTTTAACCCCGTATAGAAATTACCTACATACGAATTCTAAAACACATAAAATAGACAATACGAGAGCATAACACATAAAATACATATACACAAAGATTTTCCCCTGGATCCCAAAACGGGTACTAGCAGCTTGATTTTTCATTATGTTCCTTTCAATTTTATAATACATATTTATACATGCCAAAGCATCCAATACCACGGACAAAAAACCATTGCGTCCAAAACCATGTGTGGAAAACATGCACAAAACCATAGGTAGGTCCGCCCAACCTAATATAGGATCCAAAAACAAAATTTTCTAGGGCACTACCCCGGACCCCATAGAGTGGGGTTACCTGTACCCCTAAAACTCTCTGTGACTCCCCCTGCTACGCAATCGGCCCAATGAATGGGGGGCTCTGCCCCCCTTCTAACCCCTGGTTAACTACGTGAGCTAGTCATGGTAAGAATATAACACAACCCAACACTATTGGCCCACGATATTTAGGGATTCAAAAGGGTATGTGAATAGGTGTGACAATTGTCAATGTATGGGTAGGCTAGTACAATCAAATGAAATACCATTACCACCATAGATGGTGGCAAAGCCCTTTGACAAGTGGGAACATTATTTTATGGGGATGATAAACTCCCCTCCTCAATGAAACTCTTGCATGCTCATTTGCATCAATTATTTCATTAAGTGGATGGATTCCAAAGACTTTTCAATAGCCAGTGAAGAATCAATTATGGAATTTATTCTTGAAAACATTTTCACAATATTTGTGATATTGATATATATAGTTAATAATGGAAGCACTCAGTTAACCTCATGTCCTATTTCCAACATCGAGGAAAAATGCAGTGTCAAGGATAGGGTGACTACCCCTTATCATCCATGGGAAAATGGAGAATTAGAAGGGGCTAATAAAATCCTAGAGGCTATCATCGCCAAAAAATTGATTGTTGAACAATTTTGTCATTGGTGACAACAATTGTAATTGATGTCAAAGGGGATTCCTAAGGAAGAAATATTGTCATTCATGAAGTAGAATGATAGCCTAACCTCTTTCATGGCATCATCAAATGAATTTAAAGAGGCTTAAGTTTCATTAATTTTTGACAAATTTATAATGTCCTAATGAACCCATGGATAACATGGTTGGATAATCGTCATCGAGGAATTTTGAACAATATATAACACTTTGAAAAACTCATTTGGGATGAGAGGTTATTGCCATTTCAATATCATCATTAGTAAAGGGAGAAAAGTATGGAGAAATCTGACAAACACAAAATTTTACAAACAGTGCACATCTTCTAGGTGGGTATATGGTTTAGTGATTGAATTTATGATGGATAGTGGCCCAACTTGCACAAATTTTTACATAGTGAAAGATAAAGAACAATTTCTCCTAGGGGATAGATCGAGTGTTTAGATAAGTATTTGTAAAATAGGTTACATGTAAAAATTATCATTGATTATTGCAAGGGCCACCCTACACAATGACCCTCTTTTTCCATGACATGTGGCACTATTTGATTGTTGTGGACCCCTGAAGATGTGGTAATGACAAATATTATATGGACAAATATCAAGAGTGACATGTTTCCTCCATTGTTTGGGTCATGATCATGATGTTGAAATATTGTTGACATGGATTATAAGGTTAACGTGGCATCCTATCATGATGCCACATGGAAAATCAAAAAAACATTTTTGAATAGCCAATAAGAATCATTTTTGGCGACACATGTCCCACTAAAAATGAGCCACATCGAGGGAATGATGTCATAATGACATCATAAAGTGATTGAACAATCAACTTCAGCCCTCAAGTCATGTGACATAGTCGAATAAGAAAGGGGAAGTGCTAAAATCCTGGTGAGTTTTGTTTTTAACAAAAGGTCATATGGTCGTCAAGATGTCAGCCGCATTATCCAGTTCTCAATAATCAAGCTCAACACATGAAATTATATATACATGTGCTAGGAGCTCAAAAGAGTTGGTGTCTTAAAGATGAGAAGTCACAAAGTTGAGCATGGGATCATGTTTTTGTGGCAAGACCGAGGTAGTTGTATCTGGGAGGTAACAATGTCGAAACAATGTGTATGTTATTGCTTTATAATAGCCACTGGACTTTTATGTGGTTAGCAAAAATTTTCCCTAATTTGATTTGAAGTAGAAATGTAGAGGTTTCAATCTGACATGGTCACTCTAATTGGCTATGATGAAATAATTAAACCACGTGAATATAATTTGGAAGGTCATAGTTTCCCTGATTAGTCCCCACATAGCAACGAAGAGCACATAGTCATTGTACTTTGACATGGAAGGCCAAATTTTCCCTGATTGGTCATGATGCAAAAAAAGGGGTTTGACCTTGATTTGGTCACTCTGATTGATTATGATTTAAATCGAAGCCACTACACTTTAATGTGGAATCCCAAGTTGATCTGATTTTTTAAATAAATGTGTATGTGGTTATCGTGATGGTTGAGAAGTTTCTACACGGAGGAAGGGCTTCTATTGAAGTCAAATATTCGTGGCAAACCAAAGTCGCAATGAGGAACTTAGTAACACAATCTGTGAGACATTTGGTCTTCCATCATAAGGTCATAGGATTGAACCATATTAGTTACAAGGTTAGGAAATTAATTTTTGATTTTTCCATATGACTTGCATTGTATAGAACAATCAAACACTTAATTTGACTTTTTGCTTTTATGTGGGTTTTTTGGGTCTTTGGACTCATTTCAAAGCCAAATTTGGTTATGAAAGAAGCATGATGATCAAGAATCAGTGGTGAGCATTTTTTAAGGCATGAATAACCTTACTGATATATTTATGACATTCATAATAAATGTTATGCATTTTCGAATTTTATGTGTAGGTTGCAGTGATTATTTTGTATATGGTTAGAGTTGGTTTTGTGATGTTTTTTATGTGACCATATTGATGAATATATGGTAACAAAGTATGAACATGATATGATAACTTAATGAAAGAATTATGAAAGTAGCAGCATGGTTAGTTTTATAGACCTATATTGAAGAAACGGGTGATCTAGTTTGAAATATTATGAAAAGTGGTCCATAAGAAGTTGAAGATGGAGGTGGGTGCCTCAATTAGGTTGAAGCCTATGTCACGTCAAATTTATCATCTCTAATTTTGGTGCCTCAATATGTTTATAGCCTATTGCAAGTGCCTAGCTACAAATTTTTAATGTAGGTTACTCATTAATGTTGTAGCCTATAGCAAGTAATTTCTTTCACATCTTGGGGTGGGTGCCTCCAACATGTTGGTGCTTACAAATCTATGTAGTCAATTGAAGAAGAAGAGGAAAAATATATATATATTTTTTCCCCTACAAGGGTTTGCATGTAAAATGATGTGGCCTCTTGTCTTGATGTGATTATGTCTCTTGATGCATTGTTTCATCTATTATCATACTAGATATTGTTATGATGCATTGATACGTGTTTTCTTATTGATGAAACGCTTTGAAATGATAAATTTGCCATGACAATGATTCCCCCCCACCCCCTTCAGTGTCATCTTTTGTATAATAAGTGGTATTAGAGAAGGTTCCTTTAATATTAGTTAAGTACTTGAATGTTGATTTCAACGAAATATTACCCTGATCAGAGTAGTAAGCAATCATACATTTTTTGATGGATCTAGCTATTCATTCTATAAGATAATAATGGAGAACTATCTCATTTCCTTGGGATCTAATGTTTAGGTAATTATAGAAAGCGAATATAAATTTCCTAATACTCCTCCAATATATATAATTGGTAAGTAACTTTATACATTAATGTAGAAGCTAAGCATCCTATTTTAAGTGGCTGGAAAAATTCTGAATTTGTCAAAGTAATGTTATGTAAGTAAGCTTACGATGTATGGAAATAGCATAAAACATGTTATGAAGGGGAAATGAAGGTGAAAGAAGTGAAGTTGCAATATTTTAGGGCCAAATTCAAAATTTTGAAGAAGGAATAAGATAACGATATTTATTTCTATTTTATTTTAGTATACAATAATTCCAACTCTATTATAGGTCTCACTGAAGAAGTAAAATATAGTGTTTTTGTTCAAACAATATTGAGATATCTTCCATCAAGATTCAATCGCAAAGTATCATCCCTTGAAGAATTAATAGAAATGAAGAAAATGACTATGGATTTACTTCATGTAACACTCTTTCCAACATATGAGCTAAGGATAATGGAGGAAAAATCAGGAGTCAAGGAAGCAACGTTCAAAGTCCAAAAGAAGGAAAAAATCATGAAAAATAGGTAGACTCCAATTCTAATGAAGATGAAGCCATTTTTTTCAAAAATTTGAAAAGAGGAACCAAAAAGTATAAAGGTAAATTCCCTTAAAATGTTTTGAAAGTGGAAGAATAGGAAAATATGCTTCTAACTGTCCTTACACAAAAATGAATGAAAGTGATCATGGACCAAGGTGAAATTCTAAGCATCAAAAGAAGAAGCAATATTATGAGAAGATCTTCCTCTCAAGATAAGAAAGTAAATATGAAAGCAGTGGAAGTATGACCTATGATGAAAGAGATGAAATATTGTTTTTTCATTGAAACAAAATAACCTAAAGTAGAAATAGAACTTGAAGTAGTAATTGGAAGTGCATTGAAGGAGATAAAAATACTTAGAAACAAAGAAGGAAAAATAGTAAAGTAACTCCAAGACATAGATCTAAATGATGATACCGTTCTTGCTTTGAAAGTTGAACTAGAGGAATCTCAAATGGCAACATAGATTTTTTCAAAAAAGTTAAATGAGAAGAAACAACTTTATGAAAGTGTATAGGAGGAAGTTTTTCTTTTGAAATAATAACTAATGATAGTTCAAACACAACCTAAGGCTTCACAAAGGAAATGAATATCTAGATCATATTATAGACATGCAGATATCTCCCCTCATCAAAACAGGTCTTGGTTAATAAGAAAAATGTAAAACATCCAAGAATAAATATCTTCCAAGCACATCAAATGAGAACCATACCAAGAAGCTTGATCAAATGTTCATCACATATAAAATCAACTCATTTGAATATATTAAGAAAGTAATGAATCAACCCTAGTGCATTCATTTCAGCATCTCCAATGATTCTCAAAATAATTCCCGGAATCAAAAGGGTACAGGTAATTCATAAAAAGTAAGGAACCAGAATAAATGAATGGAAACCCCCCATGATAGAAAATATTCACAAAGGATCCAAAAGAAGGAATGGAGAAAGAGTTAGAAATGGATGAGATTCTGCCAAGGAAGAACTTCAAAAGATCAAGATCTCCCTATATCTCTAGGTATCAAAATACGTTATTTGGTTATTATTTTTCATACACAAAATTTGTCCACAAAACATAGGAGTAAAAAACCTATTATATGATTAGGTATAGGATATGATCTGATTCCTAAATTGAGGCATATGAAAAAAAATTGAACACCTTGACCATTTCCACCAATGTTCAATCCCAATATTTAATGTTACATATGTCACAGTGAAGGATATGCATCATGTGATTGCAGACTCAAGTTGAGATGGCATAAGAGAGATGGACTTCCTATTAATCCAAGAATGAACTCTACAGGATGTAGAAGGAGACAGATAGAAACAAGGTTAGAATTGACCCCTCATATCTAATCCCTTAGTGAAGAATTCTTCAATACCATAATTTGTTGCATCAAAACTTAAAGAGGAAGCATTATGTAGATAAAATGATCAGTCATAGGAAGAACTTATTGGGATACTGAATCTTAACAAGAAAATTGTTGAACAATGTTAGGGGGAGATTCCATTTTGAAAGCATTGGAAAGTATGAATTGATGATGATATCTTGGATTTAAAGTAAGCCTTCAGTATGACATGAATATAAGGATAGATGAAGATGTATATTAATAGATGGAAGCATATTGACAAGTGGATATTTTATTAATCAGGTCCACAAGAAGCATGGTTTTAAGATAGACTCTATAAAGTCCATGAGATAGTTAAGGGGAAATTAAATAATGCATACATTAAAAAATATAGTAGGCACTTGTAGATGAAGGAAGCATGGTCTCAGAGGGAGACTCCATGAGATCTATAAGAAATTTCAAGAGAAAATAGATAATGAATATAGTGACAGACATAACAAACACTTATAAATGCATGGTCGTGGGGGGTACTACATTTACAATAGGATCAAGTCTAGGCATAGTCATGGAATAGTTGGTAGGAAACCATGTCCCTTTTCCATTGATGTTGAAGGGGGAGAGAATGTATACATAGACATTCACAGACATGGAATACATTGAGGAGAGATAATGTAGGCATTGATGAGGAAATCATTATTCAATTAGGAAGGAAGGAAAGACAGATGAATGTTCATAGAAGACAAGGGAGAGTCCCAAGAATTATGTTAAGTGGTGCTAGCTCCATGATAAGCAATTTGGTTTATTTCTTGGTATGTTTGGTCCATTTCCATCAATGACCATCAATGTTCGGTGGTGTTTTCATTAATGAACAAAGGGGAGATCTTTGCACATAATGTTGTCATTGATGAAAAAAAGTCTCATTGATTTTAAAGAGCGTGCCTAAGGAAGAGAAAATTTCATTCGTGAAGTTTTATATCATCCTAACCTCTTAAATGACCTCATCAAGTGAATTCAAAGAGGTTTGAATTTTATTTGATTTTTTTGATGAATTTATGATGTACAAATGAGCATATGGATAGTATGGTTAGATATTCATCATCGAGACCTTTCCAATTATATATGACACTAAAACAAACTCCTCCTAGATGAGGAGTTATGGTCATTTGAAGGGAAACATTAGCAAAGGTCCCAAAGTATGGACTAAAATCCTCAAACATGAAATTTGTTAAACAGTGCACATCTTCTAGGAAGATCTATTGTTTAGTGATATAATCTATGATCAATAGCAACCAAGTTGCATGAAGTTTAACATAGTTAAATACTGAGCATGTTTTCTCAGGTTGTACAAATCCAATGTTTGGGTAAAGATTTGAATAATAGATTACGTCATAATGCTCAATAATTAATGCAAGGGATGCCCTACATGTTCGCCCACTCTCTTCATGAAACATGGAATAAAATGGTTGATATGGGCACCTGAAGATGTCGAAATGACAAACCATAGATAAAAAATGTCAATATTAACACGTGGCCTTTAGTGGTTCAACTGTGATGACGAAATGGAACTCTCGTTGATGTGGCTTCTAAGGATGAAAAGGCATTAATGTGGAATCTTCTCATGATGCCATGTAGCACATCAATACAGCCTTTTTAGACATCCAATAAGCATGATATTTGGTGACACATGTCCCACCAAAAAACAACCACATGGAGGGAATGATGTCATAATGATGTCAGTGAGTAGTTTAAAAATGACCCTTAACCCTTGGGTCATGTGACATGGTCACGTGAGAAAGGGGGAGGTCGAAAAGCCTGATCATTTTTCAATGAAATTTCACATGGCCATCAAGATATCAAACCCATTGGTCAGCTCTCCATAACTAAGGGCCACACATGAAAATATATATACACCCTCTAGGAGATAAAAAGGGTTAGTGTCTTCAGGTTGAGAATTCATAGAGTAAAGTGTGGGAGTAGGAAATCATGATTATACCAAGTAGTTGTATCTAGAAGGTAACATGGTCAAAACACTGTGTATGTTATTATTTGATCCTAGACACTAGACTCTAATGTAGAAGGACCAAAGTTTCCCTAATTGGTTTTGAAGTAGCAATGTAGATGTTTGACTTAGACATGGTCACCTTGATTGGTTCTAAAATAAGTATCAATCCATTGACTCTAATGTGGAAGGCCAAAGTTTCCCTGATTAGTCCTGACATAGCAATGAAGAGCATGTACTCACTATAATTTGATGTGGAAGGCCAAAGTTTTCCTTATTGGTCCCGATGCAGCAACAGAGATTTTTGACCCCGACGTGGTTACTCTGATTGATTTGGATGTAGATGAAAGCCACTATAGTCTAACATGAAACATGGAAATTATTTTATTGGTTAATGTAATACATGTGTAGTTGTGACAATGATAAAGAATATTTTACATGGAGGAAGGGATTTTTTTGAGGTCAAATATTGTGGCATCTCGAGTCCCAATGAGGAAATCAATAGCACAATTGGTTCAACATTTGGTCTACCCTCATAAGGTCATCGGATCAAACCCTATTAGTTATGAGGTCATGAAATTATTATTTTTATTTTTCCATATGACTTGCATTCTATTGAATGATTAAAATAGCTAGAAAGGGTTTTTTTTGTAGATCCTTCCCGAGAGTATCAAACTGTAGAATGCTCCTCTTATTCCATCATATCAAACCATTAATTTAATTCTTTTATTTTATAAGGGTTTTGGGGGTTTTTGGGCTCATTTCAAAGTCAAATTTTATTTCTAAAGAAGCACAATGATCAAGACTCAATGGTGAGCATTTCTAAAGGAATGAAAATCAGTATTGATATATTTTTTATGAGCAAGTTGCAATGAGTATTGATTTATATGGCTGGAGATAGTTCCAAGAAGTGTTTTATGTGACTATATTGATGAAGAGATGGTAACAGTGTATGCACAGGATATGGCAAGCTGATGAAAACATTATGAAATTAGTAGCATAATCTATTTTGAAGACCTATATTGAAAAGGAAACTATATCCAATTTGAAATATTATGAAAAATGGTCCATAAGAAGTTGAACAAGAAAGTGGGTGCCTCCACTATGGTTGATGCCTCAATTAGGTTGAAGCCTACAATAATTTTAAGCATTCTCGTCTCTAAGCTTGTTGCCCCAATCGGGTTGTATCATATTGCAAGCGACTTATTCCACATTTTTTAGGTTGTTTCCTTAATCAGGTTATAGCCTATTGCAAGTAGTTTCTTGCATATCTTGTATGTGTTTTCCTCTAGAAGGTTTATGACTAGAAATATATGTAACAAATTGCAAAAGAAGAAGAAGAAGAAAAATATTTGTGGTTTCCCCCCATAAGGGTTTCCATGCAAAATCTTGTGTCTAGTTGTGTCAATGTGATGATGGATTCTTGGTGGACTATTTCATTTTGTGATATTGCATCATGCTATGATGAATTTATACATATTTTGTTATTTATGAATTTTTCCACCACACTAGTTCACTCCCCCTCTCAATGTTATATTTGGTATAACAATGAAATTGCACCTCAAAGATTAGACTAATAGAATCCTTGAAGCTTTATGGGCCTGTAAAACAACTTGGAGAATCACCAGTGGATGCCTACCTTATGAAATAGTATATCGAAAGAGGGTACATTGTCCAATAGATAAATAAACGCAAACACTCATAATGACAATATAACTTGTAATGGATCTATCATGGGCTCATAAATAGAAACTTCTTCAAATCAATGATTTGGATGAGTTATGTCAAGTTGCATTACACCAAGCTATGATGATACAATGCTAGTGGGACAAGCAACATGACAAACTCATAAAAAGGAAGAAGTTCAAAGCAGGTGACTGAGATTTTCTATTTGACCCTATTTTCAAAGACTTTAGGGGTGGGCAGGGGTGTCTGAATCATATGGATTGTTCCTTATGAGATTGATGTAATCTAAAATAATGGATCCATCAAATTACAAACCAAAAATGAGGTTAGGAACCATCTAATAGCCAATGAATGTAGGCTTCACTTATATCAATAACCCTGTCTAATGAAGCCTTCTTAAGAAAAATCAAAAGTGGATGCCTTGATAGTGATCTAGAGCTAGTTCAAAAAGGAGGAATTCCTACTTGAAAATCCATATCCACTTTATTTTATTTATTAAAAAATACATAAATAAACAAGAGAATAAAAGCATGCATGAAGATTCCTAGGGGTGTGCATGGGAACATGGCAGGTGAGAACTAACTTTGTCTAATGCATGACATGTTTAGAAAAAATAAGGATACTTCTTAACTATCTGATAATTATGGTAGGATCCTTATAATTTTTTCCATTAAGTGATTTCTAAGATGTGAAGGGTGGCATGATATTGACCTTTTATTGTTGATTATTAGTTGTTGGAGTTATTATTGTTGTAACTCTCATTATACAAATTCCACCAAAGATAATTGTTGCAACTCCACCACAACTCAGTCATGAAGGAACATAGTTGATGTAATTCCTAATGTTGCAACTCTAGTCTGCAATGTTCCAATTGGGATTCTGATGGTAAAACCCAATAATGATGCTAGAGATATAAGGTAGGGCACATTCAACCCTTGTTGTTGAAAATCCTTTGGTTTCAACATTGACGAAAATGTAAAAATCATAGAAGTTTGTGGGTCAACCATCAACATAGACATTGCACAAGGGTGAGGTCACTGAGGTAAGAACAATTTTTCAATGTTTTATGTAATGAATAGGTTTTAGGTGGCATTTGCTTCCTATTATTACTACCACTACCATCACCTTGCATCACATTATATCCATATGTTTAGAAACTACATCAAAATCCATTAAGTAGCCATTCCGTTGCAACAATGATAGTTGGGAGGAAGGAAAGAATAGATACCATGGGGGGCTCTCTCATTCACCATGAACCTACCAAAACACTACTATTGGAGACTTATGGCCATATTCGAGTCATATTTCACTAGGTAGGATAGATGGAGTATATGAAAAGACTAAATGGGGATAATGACAATGTTGCACTTGAGTTTGCTTTGAATTTTAGGGCCAACATTTATGAGGTTGAATTGAAAATTGTAAAGGTGACTGAAGAAATATTAGTAGAAGTGAACAGGATTTCCTCAATAATGGTGCAATGGTATTATAGTAGAACCTCTAAACCAAACATCATCTAGTAATTCTTAGAATCTCGAGAGGCCTTAGCAAAGAAAGATATAGGTTTTGACTATTGGTCCTTACCACACACCTTGGGAGACATAACTCATATAGTGAAGAGCTACGTCACATATGAAAGGAACTACGGAATTGTTTATCTATAGCACATTAGACTCCTCAACCATCTCAGGCACTACCATACCCTTAACCAACCATATTTCTTGCTCAGGAATTTACATGTTAACCTATGCATAGAGGCTCAACAAATACTGAGATGCAATTTCACACCACGACCTCATCATGTTACTAGGGGAATGATATTTCAATAGAGTGGGAAGCTCATGCGAATACCTTGTGTAGTCATCGATTATAACTCTTGGGGCTACAATTCCCCTAAGTAGTGATGATGCTGCAACCCCAGAAGCCCTTGAAGCTGACATACCGGGAATTTCAATAGGAGGCTACATTGCAATAACTCCCCTCAACATATAATGCCTACCACTACTTGTTGAGGAAGAAAGGTTAAGTGTTGCAATTCCACAAAGGGAAATAAACTATTGTAGTGATGTGGAAATAATACATTGAAAAATGGCTAATAGAAGGATTATAGGGTTGGCCCAAATAATACCACTGTATTCCCATATTCCCAAAAAAGGAAGAACTAAGTATACTCATGCTACAACTAAAAAAACCTCTGAAACCCTGCTACTCCAAAAGACCCAGCAGGAATATAATAAACTACAAAATAGGAGATGGGGCCTTGTGAAACCGTTGTAGATCCCCAAGAACTAGTAGGGGTAAAAGAATTTGCAAAGAAGGTGGGAGATGATACCCTACTAATCCAAAAGAAATAGTAAGGGAAGGTGACCTAACATTTGGAGAATTAATAATATATGCTCTTATTCCTCCACAACAACCAGCAAGGAGCACTCTTAGAGAAGGGTTTTCTACCTCATTTGTCATATATTTTGAAGATGAGAATTCCACTAGGAAAATATTTGTTTGCACTCCTGTGGAGACAATTACGACCACTCCTAAGGAAACTAGTGTTGCTACTCATAAGGAAACAATTGTTGTTACTCATAAGAAGCATAAAAATATAACAATTTTGCACTTCTCTTCTTTGTTTTCATCTCTTGTTCAGAAAAATCATTGGAAACCTAGGAATACTAAGAGGGGGGTCAATCAGTATTGTTCTTATCAATTTTAATATTTTATTTTCAAATACTAAATAAACCATTTACTAGTAGCTTAACGTGTGAGAGAATATACGAATAAACATGTACCATAAACATGTAAACATGTAAGGACCATATACACGTAGTAAACCATCAAAGAACACACACAAATCCTCATCACAAGGAGACATAATGATATATATTGGAAACCATTTTGGTAGAAAAATTGCCCTTGTTTCTCCTGTGCTGCTCTAAATATTCTATTATGTGTCAAGAAAAAGATATCTTTTACATAGATTATTGGTCACCACCAGCTAGGAGACTCGACCTCAAACACAGTTAGTTGGCCACCACCAGCTAGGAGAATTGATCCCAAGATATATTTAGTTGGCCACCACCAACTATTATCAAACCACCAGTCAGAGGAATCCATCACTCCTGCAATATTATTGCTGGCTACCACTAGCATAGAATCAATGCTCCAACTTAGCAAGCCACCACTTGCCTAAGGCCACTCCTACAAAATCTCTATGCACACCTCATTTCAAAATATTTCATACTAGATCCCTAAGATTCTATGCTCTATATACTAAGCTCTTCTATCAAATCCCAGTAGAAATACACTCTCAACAAGATCAACATAAACATTAGTAGAAATACTACAACTCACAATATTTCAGTACATCAGCAACATAACATACTTATAATGGCTCTCACACACACAACAATATCAATAAATCAAACCCTCACGAAACAATCCTCCTGTACACAAAACTCCTACATCAAATCAACATCAATGGTTAAAAAAATACCGAGTGTAAGAATTTATCCATGCAATAATCAAACAACCACACAAAACTGTGTTATAACCATGTGAAGAATATCTATGTCAACCCTACAATCACAAATTCATCAACCATATAATCAAGTAGCTACACTCAGCTTTGTATCTCTGTCATCAAACTCTGAATCACTCCTACAAAATTCTATAACTTCTCTCCATCAATATTTGATTGAAATTCTTTATTCATGCCAAAATATCTATTCTATAGCAACACCATATTATTCTCTCAAGGTATGAAACAAAGCATTGATCTCTACTATAGTCTCTACATAATTTTCCATTGACTAGAATCTACATTCACCTTACTGATCATTGTATTCCCTTGTCATTTACCTTTGTGAGAGTTCTATACTTTAGTATCTCAACTGATTTCCTCAATGTCAACCTCTACTACTCGTTGGGGACACAATCTAACCTTTAATCGGTACATCTACTCATCTATTTAACCAATTTTTTCCATCTTCTCCACTAATCCAATTAATGGATTCACACTTTAAACACTCATTTTAATAGAAATTAAGGAAATTTGAATATTGATATGAAAATCATGAGCAAAGCCATGGTAAACACCTCTATAATTCATTGTCATGCACATCGAATGTGGAAAACAAATTCTACAAAGGGTAACACAGGTTATCCCTTATAGAAAGTAATTACTAAGAGGGTAAATTCCAATATCATTGACATCACCTAAATTACCCATGCAGGTTTCCTTTGGAGGACCTGAGATACCTTTTGTTCAGCCCCAAAACTCATTCAAAATTGCTCCAGATCCTCGTGAACTTGATCATCCAATTCCCGAAGCATCTCCTAATCTTGTAGACCCTTGATAAGCTCATGAAAAGACTTTAAAACATCACATCAAAGCCTCTAACCATGTCTAACTAATTAGCATGCCAAGACCTCTCAAACTAGTTGACACCATGCCAATACAATTGGCTCCTCAACTAACCCCTTATTTAGGCACCTAGGCTAACATCCAAAGTTGAATGCCATCAACAATTGATTCCATGTCTAATTTTGTATCCAAACACCTATGTAAAAATATTAGCAACAACTCTATAGCATATAAATCATTCCACTGATCCATCAAAGCCAACATGATTATCCCACTGAACCAAGTTGACATAAATGCAGCATGGTTGACATTAATGACAACACAAACCAGATACAACCATGAATACCATAATGCCAACAAAAACAAAATACTCAAAATGGAAAATAATAAAATGCAAGTAATCCTTAAAATGTTGAGGGGTGAGTAAAATGGAGTAATATCTTTTGAAGTGTTTGAATACATATCCGAAAAAAAAAAAAAAAAAAAAGATTCTCTTACTATTAGGGAAGAAGATGTACAAAAAAAGGATACAATTAAGGATGGATAAAGAGAAAATAAATATGTGGTAGTTTAAGTCACAATTTTCACATGTGCCACTATAAATGAAATCAACAAAAGGAAATGGAAACAAAGATATGGGAAGATAAGGAGATACAAGTTGACATACCTGAGAAATGGGTCGGGTAACAAGGATATAATGATCATATTTGATCGTTTCTTGTAAAGGAGGATTGATGCCTCTAAAGGAGAATTGAAATATTATTAAAATAATTAAAAACAAGTGGGTAGAGAGAAGAGAGATATAGAAGAGGAAGTGGGAGGCAGAGATGGTGCTAGAATTGTGTTATCATTGATGGGAAAGGTAAAACAAAGGAAACACACTGATGGTCAAGGAAAAGAAAATGATGGCAAATGGGTTTCAAGGATGAGATGTTTCTAAGTAGATTGGTGAAGGCAATTAGTAAAGGTTCATAGACTTAGGATCTATTTCTTATAAAACAGATCATTCCAAGTGTATGTGAAGCTCACTTAGATGGAAATATCTCTAAAAGAGCTTTCTAGTGGTATGTGGAAGACAAAAATGGCCTCCTGGTTTTAAATTTAGAGTCACTCAAAGGTGTAGCCTGAAAAATTCAAAGGAAGTAGAGCCAAATTTGGTGGAGTTGTAGCAACAGTTAAATTTAGCATATGATCAAAGTTGGTGGAAGGATTGATGGACTGATAGGTTAAAAAGCAAACATGTTTGCAGGTACATCTCCTGCCAAGTGCCATCACTAACACATCATCGGGTTTACGGGGTCCATAGCATGCTCACGAGTTAATGCACATGAGGGGTGGAAAAAATACGTTTCCACAAATTGCCAATCAATAGGACAATGACGGAGATGCGTTGCACAGCCCCCCTAGAAAACAACAAACAACTAAATGGGGGGGCACAAAAAACCACAAGTAGACAAACTAAGGATTGCGAAAATTTGATATAAAATGTAGCAGTAGGGAGCATGGTAATTGATTCAAGGAGGAGCCCACATAATATCTAATCTCAACAGAGGGAGCCAAACGGGTATACCCCAGAGAAATCTTAAGGAATGCTTATGGAATCTAGCAAGATAACGTGATATGGAAAAAGTTATCCTGACAATAGTGATAGTTAGGGAGCTTATTGGCCAATATTTAAAGTAATAGGACCCTACTATACATATAAGCCCCGGAAGGCTATCCCAGAAGGTTCATTATTAATCACTAAGGAAGTGCTAGGGATGAGTCAAAGTTAGGACAATGTAGTGAAGCAAGAGCCAATGAAATAATAATTAGCCTTGTGTGGTAGAGTCAATAGCATCTTAAGGGCTTGAACCCAGTGGTTTTATTAAAATAATGAACAAATTCATATGGCAGAAAACCAAGGATTTAGGACCCTTTCTCTCTCCTCTAACAACAAACATATGGCATAATATGATTGGCTCACAGGGATGATGTAGATGAACTAGTGGTTGATAATGTTATCGTGACATGGCCCATTGTGAGGTCAACGCATGGAATGCATATTTGGGATTTTAAAATACCCAAGTAGGCCATTTTCAAGCGACATGTGGACCACTTTAGATGTGACATGTGGCACATGGGACGACAATATGATTTCATTTCACTAGGAGGGCTCTAGAAGGATTTGATGTGGTGCATAGAGGAAAAGGCGGGTTGACTGGGTATCTTAAAAACATGGATGGTGTCAGTGACAAGTAGGCCCAAAACTGTTATGATAGGTCCATGGTGTAGTGGTCAGACCCTAGTGAGATAGCTCATCCCATAGTCTTTACCCCAGATGTAAATTATGAGCATAAAGAAGAATTTTTGAGAGGATAGCATTGGGACATGACAACAACACAAGTGGTCACTAGCGACCAATGAAAAATTTGTTAGGAAAACCCTGCAAGATAGATCTACCCAACGACATGACATTAGAGTTTTTAAAATAGCACAGTAAGGACTGCTCCAGGGTAAAGGTGCCAAGAGACAAGCACTAGTACCTGGTCTCATTGATTAAAAAAATAGAGGGTGTAGAGGAGTTAATAAAGGAAATAATACCTTGAGGCTTAAAAGGAAAAGAGCATGTAGTTAAGCAACTAAAGACTAAGGAGTAGGTCACAAAACTCAGTCTGATAGGTAGAAAAAGCCAGAGAAAAATAGCGACAAGGGCTAGAGGTAGTCATTGGTGGCATGGATGGGAGGTAGAGATGGTGCTAGAATTATGTTTTCATTGATTGAAAAGACAAAGAAAAGGTAAAGCATTGATGGCCAAGGAAAAAAAGATGCTAGAAAAGGGGTTGCAAGGATCAAATGTTTTTAAGCAGATTGGTGAGGGAATTGGTAAACGTGTCAACATTTTGGAGATATTTCTTATACAATATATCATTCCAAATGTAATTGAAACCCACTCAGGTGGAAATATCTCTAAACGAGATTTCTAGTGGTATGTGGATGAGAAAAAAGGCCTCTTGGTTTGAAAGTTAGAGTCAATTAAAGGTGTAACTAAAAAAAGTCAAAGGAAACAAAGCTAAAGTTGGTGGACGAGTCGTAGCAGTAACTAAATTTGGCATATGGCCAAAGCTGGTAGAAAGATTGGTGGACTAACAACTTAAAAGGCAGGCATGTTTGCAGGTGAATCTCCTACCATGCACCCTCATTAAGGCATCATCAGGTTTGTGCAATGCTCACGCATTAGCAAATAGGAGGGGTGGCACAAACCTCTTTCCACAAATTTTTGATCAACAAATCAATAATAGAGATGTGTTGCGTAGCCCCACCCCCCTCTCTAAATACACAAACAACCAAAGGGGGGCATGCAAAATCACAAGAAGACAAATTGAGGACCTGCAAAACGTGGTCGATAACGCAGCAATATGGAGCATGGTAGTTTGTCCAAGGAAGAGCCTACACAACAGTTAATCCCAACAGAGGGAGCTTCACAAGTATACCCCAAAGAAATTATAAGGAATTCTTAAGGGATCTAGCATGATGAGGTGATATGTCCAAAGGTGGCCTAAAAATAGAGTAGTGGAGGTAGTTTATTAGCTAAGCTTTATTGCAAGAGGACCCGATTGTATAGATAAGCTTGCAAAGGCTAGCTAGGAAGGTTCAACATTAATAATTAAAAAACTTCCAGGGATGAGTTGGAGCTAGGAAAATGCAGTGAAGTAGGAGCCAATAAAATAAAATTATGGATAGCATGGTAGAATAAGTAATAGCTTAAAGGCTTGAACCTGTTAATTTTATTAAAATTTTTAACAAAGGGATATGGCACAAAACTAGGGTTATGAGACCTTTTCTCTCTCCTCTGACAATAGACATGTGGTGCAGTATGATTCTTTAACACGGGTGACAAAGATTCATAGGTGGTTGATGATGTTATCATGATCTGGCCCAATGCAAGGTGGACACGTGGCATGTATATTTGAGGTTGTTAGGTACCCAAGTAGTTCATTTATAGGTGACATGTGGACCACTCTAAAAGCAACACATCACACATGTGATGTCAACCTGATGTCATCTTATTGAAAGGACCCTAGAAGGATTAGAAGAAGGGCATAGAGGAATAGGCGAGATGATTGGGCACCAAGAAGACATGGACAGTGCCAGCGATAAGTAGGCCCAAAACTATTGTGATTTGTGCAAGGTGCAGTGGGCGGACCCCAATGGGACAACTCATCTCATAGGATTAACCTGAGAGATAAATTATGGCAATAAAGAAGAATGCCCAAGAGGATATCACGGGGACACGGTGGTAGCATAGGTGGTCAACACTGACCAATGAAAAAGGAACTAGGCGTACCCCATAGGACAGGTCAACCTGACAACATGACCTCAAAGGCTTTAAAAGAGCACAATAGGGATTGCTCTGGGGTAAAGTTTTCATGAACTAAGCACCAAAAACTAGTCATGTACATTAAAAATACTGAGGGCTTACATGAGTTAATAAAATAAATAACCCCTAAAGTACTAAAAGGAAAAGAACCTGCAATTAAGCATTGAAAGACTAAGGTGAAAGTCACAGCGCATGGTCCGACGGGTGGAAAAGGACAGATAATAATAGTGGCAAGGGCTAGCCACATTCATCAGCAACATGGATGAGTTTTACCAGTAAATTTAACAGTTTGGCAAAAATACCTGTAGACTAAAGTTAGAACTAAAGCTAAAACTACAACTAAACTTTGTAATGTGCCAAAATTGATTGTTTGACCAAATTTAAGTAGTTTAACTTAGAGATTGAGTTCAAAACCTCACGCAAGGATGGAATTCAAGTTTTATACATGCATGATTCATGTTTAAACAATTTTAACTTCAAGACAACAAGGACATTTGAATAAATCATGAGAAGAGGTGAACTTAGCTAACGTTCTAAATATCAAATTAAGGAGTTCAAAGTCAAATATTTTTTGAAGGGACTATAGATCAATGACTAAAAACTTAAGCAATATATAATTGAGATATTCATTCATGAAGAAAGGACTGGAGTTAACTGAAGGGTGAAGAAGATGAGGAAATTTTCTGGAAGAAACATATGCATGGGTGTAAAATTAAAAATTGTGTGAGGAAGGGAATTAGTGATCGTGCTCGTGTGTTTCGTGAATTGTTAGGGGATCAAAGAATACTGAAGGTGTTTATGGTGTCTGTGGTAAGTTATTGAGAGCAATATATTTATGAATATAGAGGACTATTGATGTAAGTTTTAAATGGATGAAAAACGAATCAACGGGGCTGGAAATTGCTAGTTGGCATTCTAGGCGTAGTATTCCCTTTTAGTGGTAGCAGATAAATGAGCAAGGAAATATTCCCTTTCATTACTAGTTGATAAACGAATAGGGGCGGTAGCTCCTTTTAGTATTAGCTGATCAATTAGGGAGTAGTTGCTTGTTTTTTTTTGTAGCTAGAGAATTTTGTAACCACAATTTATGGCTTTCCTTGTGAAAGAAATGAAGAAATGTTTGAAGAATTGGTGTATTTGTTTGTATTACTTATGGTGTTTCCTATCATGCTCATCTAAGTAAATTTCTTAAGTATTTCTTGGTATCTTAAAATAATTACAAGTGAAAGAAATTTTTTAAAATTCCCACAATATTGATTCACTCCCCCCTCAGTATTGTCCTAGTTTCTGACAATTGGTATTAGATCCTAGTTACTTCAGATCAATTTAACAATTTGAAGAAATATCAAGGACCATGGAAAACCATGAAGTAGGATTTAACAACAAGGCACCTATGTTCAATAGAAAAATATAGGTATTTTGGAAAGTAAGGTTGAATACCTATATTCAATGACTTGGAGATTATGTATGGGATGTTTTGGAATAAAAATATAAAAACCCTCCAACAATAATTACTAAAGATAAAAATATGGAGTTTACATGCAATCCTAAAGCCATGAATTATGTACTTGTTGGCCTACATGAATCATAGCTCATCAAAGTGATGGACTGAACATCTGTCAAAGCTATCTGGGACAATATGAGTAGCTACTATGAAGGTGACAACAAGGTAAATAAATCTAAACTTCAAGGTTTTAGAATGAAATTCAAGTCTTTGAGGATGCATGAGGATGAAAATATTGAAAATTACTTTTTAAGAGTTGATGAGGTTGTGAACACCATAAGACGCCTTGATGAGAAGTTAGATGAAGTTGTAGTAGCTCAAAAGGTGTTTAGTTTTCTTCCTAAAAGATTTAATCCTAAGGTTTTTTCCATTAAAGAGATGACCAATCTAAAATCTCTCTAGTTGAATTAGCATTTGTATTTCCTATGAGATGAGAATATCAATCATAATCATGTAGAAAAAGAGTTAGGCTTCAAAGCAAATAAGAAGCCCAAGGAAGAGCATTATGATTCATGTTGTGAATCACATGAATAAGAAGCCAAGTTTGTGAAAAATCTCAAGAGAGGTTCAAGAAAATATCAGGGTAAGTTACCTTTTAAGTTTTTTAATTGTGGAAAAATCGGTCACTATGCTTCAAAGTGTCCTAAAAAGAAGAAGAATAATTATGATCCAAAAGAAAAATTCAGGAAAGTTAGAAAATATGGGAAGAAGGCTAAGAAGAGGAGTCCCTATATCCAAGGATACAATTCCTCTTAAAGTGAAGTGAGAAAATCGTCAAACGAGGACAAAAAAGATAAAAGTATAAAGGAAATCATGCTTATGGATATAGACAATATCGAATTTTAATTTATTAATTCTTATGAAAAAGATGCTAGAGTGGAACTAGAAGAAGAGTTGGTAAGTGCAATTGGGCATATTGAAAGGCTAATAAATAAAAATCATGTCCTGAAGGAGTTACTGAACAAGGATAATGTTTATTTTTTTGAACTATAGCTCTTACAAATGGAATAAGGTGAGAAGATTCAAGAATCCTTAAATCAATAGTTCAGTGAGAAGAATCAATCTTGTTAAAGGATAGAAGGAGAAATCATTCTATAGAGGAAAGAGCTAGAAAAGGAAACAAAAAAGGTGAGATTTAATCAAAACTTTGGAAAAGGGACTGATAATATAAATGAACTATTGGGGCATAGAGAGTCTCCATAGACCGAAATGGTCTAGGATTTGAGGTAAAATCTAGCGCAACAAAATTAAAAGGTAAAATTATAATTACCCTTTTACCTGTAGCAAGAGAAGGAACTACACAACATCAATTAGACACCATGCAACCAAATAATCAGTTAAAGAATTATCAACAACAACAAAATTAAAACATTGTTCAAGTGAATCGAAATGCTCAAAAAATCATCTCAGCGTAAAATATAATCTTCTAGGTATGTTGATGTTTTCCCACGTTAGTGTTTCACCTACATTAACTATGGTTACAAAGTAGAAAATTGAAAAGTAAATCTATCCTATGGATAAGTCAAAACAAGTAGAATAAATTATCTTATTAGATAGATAAAAAGTAGACCCAAGTAGAACAATTCTTTTTCTCCCTTGAACTACTTGGTGCAATTTTTTAAGAGTCAAAATTTTGGGCATATAGTAGTTGTTAAATAATGAATCCATATAGGTGAGGACATTTTTAAACAGAGGAGGAATGAATCCATATAGTAGTTGATTACAGACTTAATGAGAAGAGGCATGAACTAGTTATTAATCAAATTAAACAAAATCCCAAGGTATCGAAATGGAAAGAGAAAACAAAGCAATGTGATATTATTTTGTATGCTCGGAATGAAGGGATTCATTGCTATGTGGATAGTGGTTGATCCAGGAATACGTCAGGAGACAGAAGCAGGTTCATGACATGGAAACTAGTGGACAAGGGCAATGTAACCTTTGGTAATAATGAACTTAGTAAGATTTTTGGTAAAGGAGTTGTTATTCTGTCAAATGGAATAGGTAAAGCTAATAATGTATTATATGTTGATGGGATGAGGCATAATATGCTCAATGTGTCTCATATGTGTCGACAAGGCTATGATGTAATTTTTAAGGCCAATGTGAATTTTCAAATCAAGTTTGCAAGCACAGGCGAGATCGTTACTGAAGCTGTGAGAATATACAACAATGTGTATGTTCTCATAGAGAATATAGAGAGGTGGTTCATATCAATAATTAATGAGAGTTGGTTGTGGCATAGGATAATTGGTTGTAAACTATGTAAGAAGAATGTTGTCAGGGATCTACGCAGGCTATCAAAACTAGAGAATACAAGCTACAAATCTTGTTAATTAGGTAACAAAACTTGGTTATAATTCAAGTCAAAGGATATCTCATCATCAAAGTCATTGTAGCTAATACACATGGAATTGTGTGGACCATGAAGAATGAATTAACCCACAACTAAATTATATTTCACACTAATAATTGATGATTTATGTAGGATGACGTGGTTTGTTTTTCTCATAAATAAATATGAAGCCTTTGAGAACTTTAAAGAGTTCAAAGCCATAGCTAAAAATGAAACTAATTACAAAATCAAGAGAATAAGATTTGATGATGGAGGTGAATTCACTTCAAAAGATTTTGATGAGTTTTGCAAGCAGCATGGCATCAAAAGGAATTTCACAATAGCATAGACTCTCCAATGGAATGGTGTTGCAGATATAGAAAATAGATATATACACTAATTGGCCAGAGCCATCATGGATGAAAGAAAAGTTTAACATAGACTTTGGGTTAACGTTATTCACACAACAATAGTTATTCTCAACAAATCTCATTTTCGACCAAATAGTGACAAAAATCCTTATGAACTTTGGTATGGAAGACCTAGTACTATCAAACATTTTAGATTTTTCGGCAAAAAATGCTACATCAAAAGAAATGATGACAAGATTGGTAAGTTTGATCCAAGGGTTGTTGAAGGAATTTTTCTTGCATATTCACATAAAAATAAAGGATATAGATGCTATAATAAGGATAAAAAAATGATTGTTGATTGTATTGATGTCAATGTGTATGAATATGTTGAATCTAAAAATAAACAATAAAAACATACCATTGCTTGTGAACTAGCTACCAACTACGAGGAGGACCATGAGTGTAACAAACCTGGTCAAAAATCCATGTAATAAAAGTTAATAAAGGAAAAATAATAACCATGGTTGATGGGACACATATTCTAAGCTGAATGTGGGGGAAAAACATAGTGATGGGGGTCACTGGTGATTGATTAATGGCTAAGGAAATTAGAAAAGGCAATGGAAAAAGATTTGGAAAGAAAAAATGGCATTTTGGCACATTTATTTATGAAAATAATGGAAATTATGAGAAAAGGGAGGTGAAAGGTAACATGTTCCATGTGACAAGGAAAATGAAGGAAATAATGGAAAATAAAGAAAATAGAGGCCACATTAATAAAAAGGCTTCTGAGTATTAGCTCACGGACTTTTGTCGTTTCAGTTTTCGAGCTCTCTCTCTATTATCTCTCTCTCACACTCTTGGACGCTAAGAGTTTTCTTGGAGCACTCTTGGTGGAGTGTGGCATGCTTGGAGTTTTGGAGAGAGAAGGAATAGGAAGAGAAGAAAAGCACCCGATGACATCGAGATTAGTAGCTACAATAGGTTTTTCATGTAGGTGCCGATTTGCATCTATGTTTTGCTCACTAGTTTTGCAATGCATGTCATATGCATGTGGTTTGTTAGTCATGATATGTCATTAGCATGGAGGATTTCCTAGATTGAAAATGGATTTGCCTAGTCTTGCCATTACCTAGATAGTCATGGTGTTGTGGGTTCATTTATTTGTTTTAATGATTGGTTCTCATGTTTCCTTTAGCTTGTGTTGAGTTACCAGTTCCTGGAAGCACTAGTTGGACAAACAATGAAGCCTGTAATATCTTGGGTTGAGTTACTAGTCCTAGAAGCCTTGGTTGGACAAACACTCTCGAAGCCCTTGGTGGGTTTAGTTACTAGTCTTGGAAGCTTTGTTTGGACAAAAGCTCTAGAAGCCTTGAGGAAGTTGTGGGTTGAGTTACTAGTCCTAGAACCTTGGTTGGAACAAATACTTTGGGGCCCTATAAGGCTTGGGTAGACACCAATCTAGTGATGGTTTGTGATGTCTAAAGTGAGGTGGATTCACTGTTTGATGGCTTGAGGTGGTTTGGCCTCTCAAAGCTCTAGATGGTTTTTTATTAATTTGTTTTATGAGATCCCACATTTATGCTTCAAATATGGCACGAGGGTGGCTGGATGAAGAGATATTTGGCTAAGACTATCTACGGTCAGGTGGTTTGTGGAATTCCCACACCTATTTGGCCTTTTCATAATTAATATGAGGTTATTTATCCTTGTTAATTCATGAGTATTATACTGGTTTATATGTGGATTATATGGATTTTGTTTCCTTGGTATTTTTTGTTTCGATAATGTTGGTTATGAACATGTATTATGATAGTGGCTATGTATGGATCTCATCATGTTTTTACTTGTAAATGAATAAGTAATGTATATATGGCCTAATGGATGAAATTGTAGCTAATGTGTTAAGGTACCAATGCTTATTAGTGATTCTAAGATGAGTATGAGACCCCTATGCTCAGATCTTTTGTTTAAACCTGTAGATTATCTTAATTGTGATGTGTTTGAAGAAATGCCTGTCATGGCTAGTAGGGATCTAGTTAGGTCCTTCTTCAAGTAATTGCATTTGTATAATTATTTTTTTGTTATCTTTCAGTTTTGAAAGTGTCATTGAGTTATGGGGAATGACCTAGGCTCTAGGCCAGAAAAAGTGGCACAAATCGTGGAGTTGCAGGCCCAGGTCTAGGGAGAAAAATCCTAAAATGCATGCATATTGATGTTGTTGGAGAGTTTGGAGACTCCTAGATGCATGCTTATCCATATCAAGGGAGTGTTTGGGGGTTTAATGGTCTAAAACTTCAATTTGTCTCATGGGATTGTTACTTGAGTGGTTGGGATGACTCCATGGAGTTATGTTGTTGATGTGTTCCATTGGTTCCACTTCCTTAAATGAAACATAGGGATTCAAATCAGATCATAGTAACTTATCATCACATGTTTACCAATGTTGACCACTTACTTGGGTATATGTGGGAGGAGGGCGTTATGTTGAGTCACTTTCAGAAGAAGCAAATGAAGAGCCCACTAATCCTCAAGAGAATTATCCTTCAAGGTATGTTAAAAAACATCACCTAACTGATCAAATTGTATGTGAATTAAAAACAAGTGTTCAGACAGGAAGGAAGTTGTTCAATCCCCCTATGAAAGCACATGTAGCTATTCTATCCATGGAGGAACCAAAGGATGTTTTACAATCCTATCAAGATCATAATTGGTTAAAAGATATACATGAAGAATTGAACCAAATAGAGAAAAAACGGACATGGGAACTTGTTCCAAAACCTGCAAACAAAAATGCTATTAGTACGAAGTGATTTTTTAGGAATAAGTGGAATGACCATGGTGAAGTGGTAAGAAATAATTCTAGGTTGGTATGAAAATGTTATGCTCAAATTGAAGGACTCGATTTTGATGAAAAATTTTCTCCTGTTGCAAAATTAGAGGCAATCAAAATGTTTTTGGAATTTTTTTGCTTTAAGAATTTCAAAATATAACAAATGGGTGTCAAATCAATGTTTTATTAGATAATTATAGGAAGAATTCTACATAAAGTACCCAGATGATTTTCAACTAAAAGGGAGGATTTATTATGTTTACAATCTTAATAAGGCCTTGTATGGTCTCAAACGAGCCCCTCGGGCTTGGTATTCCAAGCTGGATAGCTACCTACTCAAGTGTGGATTTAAATGAGGTGTAGTTGACAACAATTTATGTCAAAGAAAATAATTCAAAACTCATAATGGTGGTTTTATATTTTGATGATATTATTATTTTCAAGTAATTTAGATGTGTTAACATGCTAATTTATAATAAACATGAAGGCTAAGTTTTAGGTGTCTATTCTTGGAGAGATTTCTTATTTTCTTGGATTGCACATTTTGCAGATTCCCAATGGGATCTTCATTTCACAAAGCAAATATCTCAAGGAAGTGTTGAAAAAGTTTGGCATGGAGGAATCTTGTCTAGTGAGGAGACCAATCATGACAGGTTGTAAACTTAGCAAGACTGATGAATCCCTAGAAGTTTATTATACTTTATACAGATCCATTATTGGAAGCCTATTGTATTTGATAGCCTCATGACTAGGAATTATACAAGCCATTGGGATTGTTGGAAGATTTCAAACAACCCCCAAACAAAGCCATATTCTACTATCCAAGAGGATTCTTATATTTCTGAAAGCTACAATGGATTATGGACTGTGGTACCCAAGAGGTAAAGATTTTTCCCTAACTGTTTATACCAATGCCGATTCACAAGGTGATGTAGATGATAGAAAGATCACTAATGGTGGTGATTTATTTCTTGTAGAATGTGTAGTTTCATGGTTGAGAAAGAAGCAAGGTTCTATCTCTTTATCAATGTTTGAAGTAGAGTATATTGTATCAACTTCATGTTGAACTCAACTATTATGGATGAAGAAGACTTTGCAAGATTTACAAGTGTTTTATGATCTACCTAGTCCTATTACTTGTGGCAATATAAGTGCCATCAACATGCCAAAGAATATCATTTTTCACTCAAAGACAAGACACATTCCAATCAATTAGCATTTGTTGAGGGAGGATGTTATCAATCATATTGTGAAGCTCGAGTATTTACCTTCCAAAGAATAGTTTTCTTATATTTTCACCAAACCTCTCCATGGAAAATAGTTTGAATATTTGACGCAAAGATTGGCAGTTGTTCCTCTTGCCTCCATCCACTAGATTTTCCTTCAAGAGGAAGAAAGGTAGCTAGAATATGTGTAGCTTATGAGGATGAAGGTTCCAGGTCCACTTGATCAATCAGACAGAGGAATATTGTTGACAGAGGAATATTGTTGGCAATAGAGGTAAATTATGGGAATAAATAAGAATGCTTAGGAGGATAGTGTTGGGTCATAGTGGCATCACAGTTGGTTCGTAGTGACCATTGAAAAAGGCACAAGGAAAACCCCACAAGACAGCTCAATTTGATGACATGACCTTAGGGTTATTAAAATAACACAATAAGGATTATGCTAGTGAAAGCTATCATGAACCAGGCACCAACACCTACTCCCATCCACTGAAAATATCTATGGCATGGAGGATATAATAAAGGAAATAATTCCTCAAGGCTTAAAAGCCAAAGAACCCACAATTAAGCACCTAAAGATGAAGGAAGGGGTTACAACGCTTCGTCTGATGGGTGGAAAAGGTTAGAGAACAATAGTGGCAGGTCTATAGGTAGTAATCGATGACATGAATGATTTTTAGTGAGAAATCTAGTAGTTTGGCCAAACATAACAGTCAATTAATGTTAGAACCAAAGCTAAAACTACAGTTAATCCCTGCGATGTGCCAGAATTTACTGTTTGAATATATTTAAGTAGTATAACATACAAATTTGGTTCAAAACCTCATGTAAAGACGGAATTCAAGTGTTATACATGCATAACTCATGTTTAAATAGGTTGAACATCAAGACAACAAGAACAAATGAATAAATCATGAGAAGAGGTGAACTTAGCTAATGTTCTAAATAGAAATTTAAGGAGTTCAAGCTTAAATATTTTTTGAAGAGACTGTAAATCAGTGTCTGAAGACTTAAGCATGACAGAATAGAGAGATTCATGTATGAAGGAAGAACTGAAGTTAAGTGAAATGTGAATAAGATGAGGAAAAAATTCTACAACAAAAGTATGCATGGGTGTATAATGAAAAAGTGTGTTTGCAAGGATGTTCATGATATTGCTAGTGTGTTTGGTGATTTATTCAGTGATCGAAGATCACTTAACGTGTTTATGTTGTCTATGGTAAGTGATTGAGAGAAATTTATTTATGAAGACAGTAGCCTATTGATCTGAATTTGACATTAGAGGAAATTACAGCCTAAAAGTGGCCTCTAAAGGAAAAATAATATAATAATAGTTAAAATAATAAAATAAGAGTTATAAATTTTGGAGGGAAAATAAGAAAACTACTTTTTTTAATTGTATATTTGGCTTATCTCCTTATAGGCTTACTCAAATTTCAAGTCTAGACACTCATTGGATGCGGAATTAAATTCTTCATCCAATGAGAACCCATTATGCATACTTTTGACAAGACCTGCATTGATGGAAATAGAAGACACATTAAAAAATCATGTTTAATAATATTTTTTTAATGTATCTTCAATTTTTATCAGTGTGGGTCTTCTAAAAAGTATGCATAATGGGTACTCGTTGGATGCGAAATTTAATTCCACATCCAATGAGTGTCTAGTCCTGAAATTTGAGTAAACCTATGAGTAGATAAGAACAATATATTAAAAAAAAATTCTTATTTTCCCTCCAAAATATTTACAATTACCTATTTTTAAAATTTAAAATATTTTGATTGGTTTACATATTATAACATGGAAATTATATGAAAATTTCATGGGCACTTTTATGCTAAAATTTCCTCTAATGAATGGATGGAGGATGGATCAATGGGGCTGGCAAGTGATAGCTTGCATTTCATGGGTAGTAGTTTGTTTTAATGGTAGTTGATAAATGAGAAGGGGAAGTAGTCCCTTTTAGTAGTAGTTGATAAATGAGGGAGTAGTTTCTTCTGGCTAGTTGTAGTCAGAGAATTTTGTAACAACAAGTTGTAGCTTTCCTTCTAAAGGAAATCAAGAAAATTTTGAAGAATTTGTGTGTTTATTTTTGTTATGTTGTTTCTAGTCATTCTCATCTAAGTAAATTTCCGAAGTATTTCTCGGTGTCCTAAAATCATTACAAGTGAAAGAAAGATTTTAAAATTTCTATAATAATGATTCACCACCCTCTTAGTATTGTCCTCGTTTCTAACAAAAGGAGGAAAGAAAAGATGTGGCCCAACTAGAATGAAACATCAATAAGTTGGAGATCCAAAAGATTCAATTCAGCATGTTTATGGTAGTATCCCTCAGCTGCATACCTCCTTCTCTTCAATACAACATGTTCTTGCATGAGACATTTTTTTTGTTGTAGGAAAATGCACTTATGACTAGTAAACCTTTTGAGATCACTAGTCCACTTACCTTTACTGTGGCATACTCAAAGTGCATCCCCAGGGAAAAGAACTTTATTTGTGAATTATATTACCATAATGTTTTTCTATATTATGATAAGGTTTGGAACACCAATAACTACATGGAGGACATTCAACTGATATCTTTCACTTCCTTTGTGACAAACCAAATTGATTGAGTTGTAACCTACAAGTTTGTAGAAAATAATATTTAGATCAATCTATGAATAAGGAGAGAAAATTAGATGCCTCTACAAGTCATTCAAAATGATAGGAGCTAGATTTATTCTTCCCCAAAGATAGATTTTGTAGTGTAAACCAAGAAAGAGGGCATTGCACATTGGATTAGCTAAATTAATACACTAGAGAAATATGCCAAGCAAGGATGAAAAGAAAGAAGGAAGCAAGCTAGGAAGAGGACCAAACAAAGAGAACTGTTCATCCCAACTGATTTCTATGTTTGTTTATAAATAGTTCATAAACATGTGAGTTGCATGAAGGAATGTGGGAGAAAATGGCTTAGTGAAAACTTCCACTATCCCATGATATGTTTCCTTGAAATGCTTTACAGGAGAGAGTATAAGTTGTCCAAGAAAAAGGAAATTGTTTGCTAGGAAGGTAGATGAAAGGGGAAGATATATTCTCCTAAATGAATAAGGACATGAAGATTTCAACATCACTAACCTTCATGGAAACTCTATTGTCTTTGAATTTGATTAATGAATTCTTTCATAGGGGAATAGCAATAATTTTGGTTGGGAAAAAAAAACAGATGCCCAAATTGGCACATTTTTAACGCCTATCCAAAACCTTTTTCACACCATTTTTCCGCTTTTCATTCCTTTCTTATGTTATGTACATCCGTGATTGCCCTATTTTGGGTGAATATATGGACATACGCGTTTATGCCACTTTAATTCTTATTACTATACCTTATGTTGTAAAATTCTCATTGTTTATATTAACATTATCATACAAGAGAAAAGGTCATGGTTGCAACTCCTTTATTCTCTTGCAACTTTGCCAATCGCCCCATGATAGAAGTTGCAACTCAATAATAGGTGCTACAATTCCATATCAAGGTTGCAATGGTACTAGCAAACACATAGATGTTGCAACTTCACTGATTAGAATAGTGCATGTGCTACAACTCCCCCATACTATTGTAACATCAGTTTTAGCACATAGTTGTTGCAACTCAAGTTGTAACATATAATATACTACAACTCTACCGCTACCACACATAGAGACAACCATGTTACAACACACATGTGACATAATCAATTTGTTGCAATATTCAATTGTCACTCTTATGTTGAATTCACCTAATTTTCCTTGTCGTGTCTCCCATTACTACAAATCAAAAATATATCATTGACTCTTATTAAACACTCTAGCCATACAATCAGTGTGAGTTTCTCATAATTGAAAGACGATGGAGGTAAGTGGGTGTATGATTAAGGAGGAAAACTCACCTACCAATGATGCTTAACTGATCAAAGTCAACGTTTGTTAAACAAATACCAATTTCTAAAAAGATTGTTGCAGAAGGATGAGCCACCTTATTCTCTCTTGCTAGTTATCTAATCTTTTATTTATTTTAGGTAGTAACATTTTCTATAAATACTTGACTTATTTAGAAGCCTAGGGGGGATGAAAGTATTGTCAATGTGCATTCTGTAATTTGTAAATTGATTGCAACAAAAATTGTCTTTTTCTTTGGCTATTCGATGGTATATTTGTGATAGAGTCAATATAATATTTTACAGTACCTTGTCTAAGGAGGTAGTTCCCCATCCTTATCCTCATACTCCTTGTAGCATTAACATATATAGTTAGTATTTATAATTCTACTAATTCGTAATTTAATCACTCATGTTGCAACTTCATTATTTTTGTTTTCCACAATTCTAATAGTTATAATATGATACATTTTCACTCACAGATTATTGTTGCATCTCCATGTTATATAATTTAGGTATTACCTTCATGGTTAGTTGATTTTCTAATTAAATTTTTGTAGATTTGTGTGTTTCAATTGTTGTTGCACCTCACCTATAAGTTATTTTGGCTCTATTTTCAACACAATATAATTTTAATGTTTGAGAGTTGTGTAGATCTTATATCTTTTTATCTACATTATATTATTGTTGCAACCCAATGTTATATAATTTAGGTATTGCCTTCATGATTAATTGATTTTCCAATTAATGTTTTGTAGATTTGTGTGTTTCATTGTTGTTGCAACTCACCTATAAGTTATTTTGGTTCTATTTTCAACACAATATAAGTTTAATGTTTAAGAGTTGTGAATATTATATCTTTCTATCTACATTATATTTTCACGAAGAGGCACTGTACATCCCAGTAGATCTCACATAAAAATGTAAATGTAAGCAAGCGAGTTGAGGGTAGATCTCAAATAAAAATGTAAACATGTAAATGTAAATGTAATATTTAACATTTAACATTTTTAATCTAATGTCAGCCCTATTTAAAAAAGAATCTAATTATTAGTATGTATAAATGCAATATAAATTTAAAATATAAAGAGGTTTACAAACACTCAACAAAAATGTACGGTAAATAAATAAAATATAAATAAACTAGAGGAATGGTGAATGAATAAAACCTTTTTTATATATACTCAAGAGCTATGGTAAATAAATAAAAATATAAATAAATTATAGGTATGGTAAATAAATAAAACTCCCTTTTATATTTATTCCATAAACCTCTTTATATTTACGAAAGCTCAAAAAGATGCTTTATTTAGGTAAAGCCTATTAGCCAAATACCATGGGACAAATAATTATTAATTCCATGGGCCAAATACCAAATTTATAAAAGAGGTATGGTAAATAAATAAATATAAAAGAGGTATAAATAGGTGCCATAAATAAATAAAAATATATCAAATAAGATTAGAAATCAACATATAATTATATACCACACATATGGGCAAAATACCATGGTAAATAAAAGAGATATGATAAACAAATTAAAATATAAATAAATAGGCATGGTAAA